>CM055117.1:980439144-981739421 GCA_029206835.1 Rana muscosa
GCATGTGCAGCCACACCCAGTTACTTTACCCTCATCTTCCCAATCAGGATCACCCATAGATGTTGGCAGTGAACCAAGACACTCTTCCCTGCGTCACCCTTATCCAGTAGGTGCCGCCGATATTGTGTCAATCTCGCCTCTTCTAGCGGCGAGATTGACACCCTACGAGCTCCGTCGCGAGAGCCAGCGCCGAGCTGTCTCATCATCGGGAAAGGAAAAATTTTGTTTTTCCTTTCACAATGAGCGACACGCATTGCCAGTAGACGGAGATCCGACGTGGATTCCCGACAATACCAGGCACTGTTTGGTATGAATCCTGAGTGGGAACTCCAAGCCAATTTTTAAATAAAAAACCGGCATGGGTTCCCCCTCCAGGAGCATATCAGGCCCTTGGGTCTGGTATGGATTTGAAGGGGACTCCCCCTAAGCCGAAAAATCGGCGTGGGGGTCCCCCTCAAGGTCCAAACCAGACCCTTATCCGAGCACACAACCTGGCAGGCCGCAGGGGAAGAGGGGTGGCCCCGGAGCATGTGACTGTGACGTCATGGGAGCATGTGACTGTGACGTCATGGGAGCATGTGACTGACGTCATGGGAGCATGTGACTGTGACGTCATGAGAAGCCCATATAAATCGCTGCGGACCGAAGATTTAGCATTACTGCGAGAGGAAGCGACGAGTCAACATTAAGGAGGAGAAGAGGGAAGAAGACGCTGACGGCGACGACGGGAAGAGCGAAAGAGCTGGAAGAAGATAGTGGAGGGGCCAGCAGAAGGACAACGGAGAGCCGGACGAGACGACGGGGGAAGACTGGGCCTCCGCTGGCAAAAGAGCTGGAAGAAGATAGCGAAGGCCCGGCAGAAGGAAGAAAGAACCGGAGAGGAGAAGAGGGAAGAAGGCGACGGAGAAGACCGGGCCCCGCTAGCAAAAGAGCTGGAAGAAGATAGCGGAGGCCCGGCAGAAGGAAGAAAGAACCAGAGAGCGCGGCGGCGACACCGGAGACCCCCGAAGTCGGAAGAAGACCCCCGGAGCTGTGTAATAAATTACTTTAAAAAGCTGTGTGTGTTTTTTATTGCCATTTTTTCCACCAGGTGAATGGGTAGGGGTACGATGTACCCCATACTCATTCACATAGGGTGGTGGGCCCGCATCTGGGGGGCCCGCAGATCCCGACAACCAACAGCCAGGGTTGTTGGGAAGAGGCCCTGTCCTCATCAACATGGGGACAGGGTGCTCTGGGGTGGGGGGGGCCGCAGGTCGCCCCCCTGCCCCAGAGCACCAAACCCCCCATGTTGAGGGCATGCGGCCTGTTGGGAAATTTGAACAGGTAGTCCCTCCTACCCCCACAGACCAGCTTAAAATAACCCAATTGCCACACCCAAAAGATACGGGATCAGTACTGAGAGATTTCTTCTTAAGCGCAAGGAAACAGACAAGGTTTTGCACTCAGAGTGAAAATCTGTTTATTCTTTTGCAGGGGTGAACATTATATAGTCATTATCATAATCCAATCATCAAAAGAGGGAGGGGTGAGGAAGGGGTGTGGTTAATACAGGGGGTATACATTTTATCATTATACAGTAGACATTTTGCCACTCTCAAGATGGCCGACACTCGTCCTGACCCTCTCAAGATGGCTGACAGTTTTGTTATTAGTAAGAATCAAACATGAGTGTCACCACGAGTGCCATAGCTCATAGTCACAAGGTCTCACAAGGTCTCACTTCCCTGTACTAATATCTACCAGATGTCTGCAAATTATGCCACTCATTGCAAATTATGCCACTCATTGCAAATTATGCATGCTTTTTTGCAAAACTGCTGCTCCATACAAAATACAAGATCTTAACCTATTTCATAATACTTGAGAAACATAATACTAGTCAATTTCCTTAACCCCTATGTCCAAGCTAGAATATATGACCCCATCTCACTATAGTGGGGGTACTTATGCCATGCCAATTACCACAATCCCCTCTTTCAGTCACGATGATCACGGCGGTGACTGATATATCCGCATTGGGACACACTTCTGGGCATCATGGTAAAAACTGAAATACATTCTATTTGCTGCAGCTGGATCAGGATAGGGAGCCAGAGTGCCTTGGGAAATCATACACATAATAAACTTGAAGCAGGCGTATAGAGTTAATGCCAGAAGCAAAATCATTTCAATACATATAGCAGTATCCCTGAACCAGAAAAATACAGTTTGAAACCAAACCATCCCACATTACCCAGGGGGTTCCCAAGCAATCACTTAGCCTCTCCATCATATCAATACCCCCTCCAGTTCCTGAGGGGAACCATGCCCAGGCCATGTCCTTTTCCAAAAACAATGACCCGGCAGAATGGTGCATGAGGGGGCACGTAGGACGAACACCAGCCCTGAGCAAGTGACATCCCTCACTGTCCGAGAATTTTAATTATTGGAACCAGTGAGGCCAAGTAACACCATCCCTTAGGATCACTCGGAATCCATGGATGGCATGTCCTTCCACAACAAATGTATGTGCTCTTGCCCAAGGCTAGTGGCCGTCCACCAAGGACCCGCTGGGTACCTTCAGAGAGCAAGCTGTGACAGTAGCCTCGCCATCTTAGTATGGAGGTCAGAGGCCTTGGCACACCACAACAATCCCACTATGCCCCCGACCCTCACCCGGACCACCACACTAAACATTTACCACCACATTGAGCATGTAGAAATGTAAAAACAGAAAACAAACATAATCTCAGCTGCATAGCAATTGTCCATGAAATACAAAGGGGGAACGGGATTGGGCGTGACAGGGGCGTGATAGTCCATAAAAGCAAGTGGGAGGGGCATGACAGCCTTTAGGCCAAAAACAAAAAATAGTCCCAATAAAATACATAAAAAAAAAGAAAGTCTCTTGTATGGCTTCCGAATGTCCATTAAATTGTAGGAAGGAGGGAAAAGAAATGCAAAGGAAATGTTCACATTATAATTCTCATTCTCCTCAACCTTTCCCAAAACCTTTGGTTCGGTTCTGTGATCATTCATATGTACAGACATGAATTCTCCACCCCAGACACTGCCTCTTTGTAAGGACAGAACTTGATATCCACAGACAAACTGGAACTGATGCATTGGGCTAGACTTGGGTCTTCGGGCTGGCACATCTGGAGCCCTCTTGTGATGCTCACTAGAATTTTGTAGACCTTGGGCGTGCGTCATCTGGCTAGCCCTCAAGGTGTCTTCACCAGGAACACTTTCCAACAGGAGTCTGCCTGTAGTCATCTGAGCACCTCCCATGGTGCTTGAACGACAAAGATGAACAAAGAAGATTTCCATGTAAAAGCTGTAGTCATCTCTTCATCCGGATAGGGGATGAATAGGGCAGGGGATGAATAGGGCAGGGGATGAATAGGGTGGGGATTTCTTCAGGTGCATGGGGCTGTGGGTGAATGCTGGCTGGCTGGGGCGGATACTCCTCATCCGACATGAACAATCACAGAACCTACCTGATCAATTCGGGCCTTAACCGTTGGGAGTATTAAGAATAATATTCTTCATTGACTCAAACATAAGTAAAACATGCAGGAATAAAAAATGTTTCTCAGCAAAGGTCTTTTTTATATAGATTCAACATATTTAACTAAACACCTTTTTTAAATCCAGTATTTATAGCAGAACTTCAACAAAACTTAAACACCTTTAGTTTCTTCTATCCCCGGGACTCAAATGGACCCGAGAAACTCAGAATAGAACATTTGACCCAAAACCAAAGGCCTCCCACCTTTGCAAATATATCTGATCATCAGCAACAAACAAAACATTTATGGATAAACAACATTACATCATTAACACTTCACGACTGACACCCTGGAAATTCAAAAGGTAAATATCCAGAATGGTCATTCCGACTGTTATTCAAACAAACTTTCCCATCACATTTCAGTACCTCATGGACTCAATATATGCAGCAATGTATCCAGATCCCGGTTACTTTATTTCAGTAACTCTTCAAACATTTTTCCCAAATTTCACCCTTCTGTTACCAAAATCCCCATTATCAATTTTTAATTTAACCCCAAACTTTTTAGGGAAAAACATATAACATGGGCCTGAACACAATATGAGACAACCCGTTGTTTACATTCTAAACACACACTTAAAATACTCTACTAATCAAAATAATACCCTGTGCGTTCATTAAACATAATACAACCATCCTCTCACTCCACATTCAACTGGCCATGCCATTCATCATTTTCCATACTTTCATCTTGAATACCGTTAAAACCTTTTAATTTCGATAATACAAGAACAAACACCTTACACAACTAAAACAGTCCCTAAAACCAGACCTCAAGGCTCCCCGTTCTAACCGGTGTGACCCAACTCGCAGTGATTCCGGAAAAAGGCTCCTGCACCACTCCGTTCCGACCTCAGTGCGACCCATCCCCACACGGTTTTCACTGGTCGCACGAAATCGCACCGCAAAATTGCCCTGCAAATCGCGTGACCCTGGGACTGCAACAGTGGAAAACAGAGCCCAACTGAAACAATCAAAAACACCCCATGTATACATTGAAAATGCTTCTCTTAAAAATTTGTATCTGATCAGATTTCCCCAAAAAAAAAACACATTTGGTACCAGCGCATACATGTAATTTACCTGTGACGTGTCACACTCCCCCTTTAATGTTCCCATTTAACCTATGCAGTGGGCATGGGCCTATGTGCCCAACACATTTTATGAATAGACTATCAAATAGTTGCAACATTTTACAAACCACATATATAACATATTTTAAATCTATATAGATAACTTTTCTCAATTAAAGTCCTCCTTAAAATCTCCAGTCCAGCAAATCTCTCTTACTTGCTGAATATGGAATACAAATATATGCTCTGCGCAAAAACGTTGGTGAAAACCTGGTTGGTGGTTTGATCCCCTCTTCCACCCGAAGCAAAACAGCAAGCGGACATGTACCTCTGTGTATTGTGCTAAACAATACTTTGGATAGGAGTACCTTGTCCTTGTCCAAATCTGCGAGTCCTTCCTCTTAAAGCACCACACACAGATGAGTACCCTACTCTGTCCCTCTCACCTGCCCACCTTTTTAAAATCATAGGACACATATTAACCAACAATCCATCTGTATTCAGAAGAAAAAACAACTTATACTCTAAATTGGAATTCCAAGACAAGACAAACATTGACATACACATAAAATTTAAACATTTCTCTCTATTAACGACAACTTTCCCTTACCTAGGTGTCCGTTTATGAAACTACGCCACAGCAGCGACCCCAAGGATCGCCACCAATCAGTGTACAAAACAGAGACAATCGAGGCAGAAGCGTTTGAACACGTTCTCCCACCGATGACCTCCACACACTGAGAACCCTCAATGACCGACACAGAAACTGCCAGTCCATGAAGCTGCGATCTCAGTGCTCCACCGGCAATCTGTGTCAGAACTCACACCCCCAGACTCACTAGCTCAGAGGTGGAGAATCAGGGAGCTAACAGGGAACCCCGGGGGGGGGGTCCGAGGGGGAAGGAGGAAGATTTCTTGACTTCCCTCCATCCCATCCAGACCCCCCCACACCAGTCATCACGTCATCCCCCCCTTCAGCGTACCCAGCAGCGACAATTTTATCACCACCCAATAAACCGACATCTCAGTATCTCTGAATCTCTGGTACCGTAATCTCGCAAAATCTCACAAGACCCCAGGACCAGGGGCCGTTCCTTGCAGGAGGTGGGATGCTAATCTCCCCACCTTTACCGACCTATTGTAACCTCAAAAACGTCAACAAACAACAAAACAAATAAACAGGGTACGTTTACACAAAAATCCTTATTTTAACAACATACTGATAATCCAAACTTTAAACCCTGGCCCATGACACTTTACCTTCCGTTTCTTAAACAAAAACTCTTTCTGCGTTTCACTAACTGCTCAAAACCTCCTATCTCGGCTGTCCCTTAAACTTCCTCAAAGATACCTCATAATCAATAAAATGACAACGAGAATATCTTTGCACTCGCTACAGCAAGTCATGAAAAAAAAAACACAAATTAATCAAAACGATCAATCAAAAAATCTAATTGTCCACGCCTGGTAAAGCCGTGCCTCTGCAGACGGTTCCCCTTTAAACATAAAAAAAAAGAAAAAAGAAAAAAAACGTCTTACTGCCGAACTAACTTCCTCCTTTTCAAATGTACTTTCCTTCACTTTTTTTTTCCTTTCTTTGTGTCAGTTTCTCAGTGAAAACAAAAAATGCATTAAAAAAAGTCTCCGTAAAAAATGCACACCCTCTTTAACTCAAATCTCTCTTTACCTTCTAAACATCACTTACTTAACCCTCTACAGTAGTGATGAGCCGAACACCCCCGGGTTCGGTTCGCACCAGAACACGCGAACGGACCGAAAGTTCGTACGAACATTAGAACCCTATTAAATACAATGGATGCGAACGTTCGAATTCTAAAGTGCTAATTATAACAACTATTATGCATGTTATTGTCCTAAAAAGGGTTTGGGAACCCGGGTTCTGCACCAGGGGACATGTATCAATGCAAAAAGAAGTTTTAAAAACGGTCGTTTTTCGGGAGCAGTCATTTTAATGATGCATAAAGTGAAAAAAAAAAGTCAAATATTCCTTTAAATATCGTACCTGGGGGGTGTCTAAAGTATGCCTGTGAAGTGCCACGTGTTTCCCGTGTTTAGAACTGTCCCTGCACAAAATTACATTTCTAAAGGAAAAAAAGCCATTTAAAACTGCTTGCGGCTTTAATGTAATGTCTGGTCCCGGTAATATGGATGAAAATCTTTAAGAAAAATGGCATAGCTACCCCATGACCCCCCCTACCCCAGCCCATTACCAGCCCCTTTGGGTCTTGTATGGATATTAAGGGGAACCCCGCACATAAAATAAAAAAGGCCATATATACTCTGAACAGCCGTATACAGGCAGTGCATACAAGACAGGGACTGTAGGTTTGTTCTTATGTAGAATCTGTTTGTAATTTTGAACAGGTACATTGTTGAAGTGTAGCTCCAGCCCAAAAATCTATTTTTAAACTTTTTGGAAAACATAGGTAAGGGTTATCACCCCTGTAACATTTGTTTTGCTGTCTGTGCCCCTGTTCAGAACATTTCACCTCACTTTCCGTCCCAATGACAACTGTTTTTGAAATGTGGTGTTTTTCTTGAAACAAGGATTGCTGATAAAGCATCAGTACAGAGGAGACACCTTTCTCCCATATTTATTCTTACAGGAGAGAATTTTCCTTCCTAGTGGTAGATTTCCTCTCACTTCCTGTTGTCTTCTTGCGTTTGCAAGTAGGAGTCATTTGTAAGTTGGATGTTTGAAAGTAGGGACCTGCCGTATATACTCTGCAAAAATAGGCCCCTTAGTTGTTGGTGTTGGCACAACACTGTAAGCACTCACAGTTACTCTTGGTTGGTGCTGGAACGCCCTGCTGTCAACTATTATATCAGGAATTTTAATTACATATAATTGTTGAACAGTGGTAGTAAAAATTGGGCCTTTGATGGTGGTGCTGGTGCCACAACACTGTAAGCCCTGACAGTTACTCTTGGTGGGTGCAGCAATGGGCCCTGCTGTGAATTATTAGATCAAGAATTGTAATTGCATGCCCCTGTTGAACAGGGGCTGAAAAATTGGGCCTTTCGTGGTGGTGGTGGTGGTGGTGTTGCCACAACACTGTAAGCCCTCAGAGTTACTCTTGGTGGGTGCAGCAATGGGCCCTGCTGTGAATTATTAGATCAAGAATTGTAATTACATGCCCCTTTTGAACAGGGGCTGAAAAATTGGGCCTTTCGTGGTGGTGGTGGTGGTGGCGTTGCCACAACACTGTAAGCCCTCAGAGTTACTCTTGGTGGGTGCAGCAATGGGCCCTGCTGTGAATTATTAGATCAAGAATTGTAATTGCATGCCCCTGTTAAACAGGGGCTGAAAAATTGGGCCTTAGGCACTGGTGGCACAACACTACAACCCCTCACAGATACTGTACTTGGAGCACAGCAATGAGCCCTATGGCAAATTATTGCTAAAAAAATTGTAATTACACGCCCCTGTAAAACAGGGGCTGAAAAATTGGGCCTTAGCCACTGGTGGCGGCACCCATAAACAAAAATGATCTTCCAAGCTATCATCATCAATCGTATCATTGAGGACTCGGAGGAGGAGGATAGCCAGTCAACATAACAGCACAGGCACTCAGCATCAGCATCAGTCTTGAAGGGATGTGACATGTTAAAATCAATTAGTCTGTTATATCAGCATCAGGTGTGTGGTAGCTGGTGGTGATCCAAGACTGGTTCATCTTGATGAAAGTCAGTCGATCAACCGAGTCGGTGGACAGGCGCACCCTGTGATCCGTGACAAATCCTCCAGCAGCACTGAATGTGCGTTCCGAAAGAACGCTGGATGCAGGACAGGCCAGTAGCTCAATTGCATACTGTGCAAGCTCTGGCCAGTGATCCATCCTCAAGACCCAGTAAGCCAGAGGATTTTCGGTGGGGAAGGTGTCCAAGTCTGACCTTGCCCCTAGATATTCCTGCACCATGTTTATCAGACGCTGGCGATGGTTGCTGGAACCGATCATACTTTGGGGCTGCGGACTAAAGAATTGTCTGAACGCATCGGTCAGACGGCCACCTTCCCCACCGCTCCTTCTTTGACCGGCCGAAGCCTCAGCAACTCGTTGTCCAGGACCAGGAGTTTGTAACCTCCCAGTCTCTGGGAACGCGTTGCACAGACCTTTCTGCAAGGCCTCCCGGAGTTGTCTCATCCTCTGCTCCCTCTGCGACGGTAACATAAGGTCCGCAACCTTACCCTTGTACCGTGGATCAAGGAGAGTGGCCAGCCAGTAATGGTCCCTCTCCTTGATCCGAAGAATACGAGGATCCTTCCGCAGACTTTGCAGGATCAGGGAGGCCATGCAGCGTAGGTTTGCTGAGGCATTCGCTCCGGAGTCCTCTGGGTCACTAAGGACGACATGATCCGCAGCCACCTCCTCCCAGCCACGTACAAGTCCACTGGTTTCTTGGGACTGTAAATCATCCCTAAAAGACTGCTGCTGATGATGCTGAGTGCCAGCCTCCACCTCCATGCTGACACAATCCTCCTCCTCCTCCTCCTCCTCCTCCTCCTCCTGTGCGATGGGTGGGACAGAAGGAACACTGTCTGGGTAAAGGGGGCCTTGAGAGGCAAGGAAGTCCTCCTCTTCCTGCCTCTGTTCTGCCTCAAGTGCCCTGTCCATTATTCCACGCAGCGTGTGCTCCAACAGGTGGACAAGAGGTACAGTGTCACTGATGCATGCACTGTCACTGCTCACCATCCTCGTGGCCTCCTCAAATGGTGCCAGGACAGTGCATGCATCCCTGATCATGCCCCACTGGCGTGGAGAAAAAAAACCAAGCTCCCCTGACCCTGTCCTGGTGCCGTAGTCGCACAGGTACTCATTGATGGCCCTCTGCTGCGTGTGCAGCCGCTGCAGCATGGCCAACGTTGAGTTCCACCTGGTGGGCATGTCACATATAAGGCGGTTCTTGGGCAGGTTCAACTCCTTTTGCAGCTCAGCCAGGCGAGCACTGGCATTATAAGATCTGCGGAAATGCACACAGACTTTCCTGGCCTGCCTCAGGACATCCTGTAAGCCCGGGTACCTGCCCAAGAACCGCTGCACCACCAGGTTAAGGACGTGAGCCACACAGGGCACATGGGTCAGTTGTCCCTGTCGGAGGGCGGAGAGGAGGTTGGTGCCATTGTCGCAAACCACCATTCCTGGCTTAAGCTTGCGTGGCGTCAACCACCTCTCGGCCTGCCCCTGCAGAGCAGACAGGACCTCTGCCCCAGTGTGGCTTCTGTCCCCCAAACACACCAGCGCAAGCACGGCATGGCATCTTTTTGCCTGCGTACTTGCGTAGCCCCTTGAACGCCTACGGAGCACCGCTGGTTCCGAGGACAAACCACAGGAAGAGGCCATGGAGGAAGAAGAAGAGGAGGGGGTGGAGGAGAGAGGTGTGTCACAACCAGTAGTAGCATTTTGGAGGCGTGGCGGTGGAACAACCTCCAACACTACTGCACCTTGTCCTGCATCCTTCCCAGCTGCCAAAAGAGTGACCCAATGGGCCGTGAAAGAAAGGTAACGTCCCTGTCCATGCCTGCTGGACCATGAGTCAGCGGTAATATGCACCTTACCGCTGACCGCCCTGTCCAGCGAGGCCAAGACATTGCCTTCCACATGCCGGTAGAGAGCCGGAATAGCCTTCCGTGAGAAAAAGTGGCGTTTGGGAACCTGCCACTGAGGAACCGCACATTGCACAAACTCACGGAAGGGGGCCGAGTCTACCAACTGAAAAGGCAGCAGTTGAAGCGCTAGCAATTTAGCCAAGCTAGCATTCAACCGCTGGGCATGTGGATGGCTGGGAGTGAACTTCTTTCGATGGTCCAGCAGCTGGGGCAGGGAAATTTGCCTGCTAGAATCGGACGTCGGTGTACTGCTAGCAGAGTGGCCGCAAGTACTTGGCTGTGACACACCTAATTCTACACCTTCATTCCTCTCAGTGCATGTTTCAGAGAGGACTGAAGTTATAGTGGGGTTGGAGATCCCAGCTGATGCGGTGCAAGGAGAGGTCCGCTTTGTTCTTTGGTGTGGGTCTTTGAGGTAGGCTTGCCAACGAGCTGCATGGCAGGTCAACATATGTCTGGTCAGGCATGTGGTACCCAAGCGGCTGATGTTTTGGCCACGCGATATACGCTTGAGACATATGTTGCAAACAGCAGCTGTGCGATCTGATGCACTAGCCTCAAAAAAGGCCCACACCAAAGAACTTTTTGAATGACGGGCAGAGGCAGCGCCCTGCACAGGCGGAGCTCTGCGGTGTGATTCTGTCGGTGTACTGCCCTTACGCTGGCCACCAAAGGGCATCCTGCCTCGTTGGAGATGTGCCTCCTCCTCATCCTCCTCCTCCTCTCTCCTATTAGGCACCCACGTGGAGTCAGTGACCTCATCATCACCTCCCTCCTCATCACTGGAGCCAATCTGGCAGTATGCTGCAGCTGCTGGAACATGACTGCCAGATTGGTGTCCTTCTTGAGCATCCCCTCTGTCTGCTCTCACGCTACTGCCTTCCTCTAGCTGGGTTTCATCATCAGACCCTTCGAAACGCTGGGCATCCTCCTGGAGCATGTACCCAACACTGTGCTCAAACAGTTCGGGGGACTCCTCAGGAGGAGGACATGGTGGGTCTAGGGAAGGAGTGACTGATGAGGAGTCTGACATTGATACCAGGGAAGAGGACGCTTTGGCAGCTGCTTTTCCAGTACCCTGAGCCTGGGTGAGAGAGGATGAGGAGGAGGGCTTGGTCATCCACTCTACCAAGTCTTCGGCATGATGTGGCTCAACATGTCCAGCTGCCGAAAAGAAGGACAAGCGTGTCCCATGGCCATGTGCTGATGACAATGCACCGCGTCCACGACCAGCACTGTTGCCCCCAGACACAGAGCCTGCTTGCCCTCTTTTATTGCCTCCTGACTGTCTGCCTCTCCTTGTTTGCCTTCCAGACATTCTAATAGATGGCCTGCAGGGAGATGGGAAAAAAGCAATAAGGGCTACCTTCAGGTGTCCTTCTCTGTCCCTTTACTTAAGGATTTCTAAATATGGTTGAGGATGATTGCTTTTGCACAGAATAGCACAACGACAATTTCCCTGACTGTCCAAAAAAACAAGGATTTCAAAGATGGTTGATGAGGAATGCTTTAGCACACTATAGCACAAGGAGAATTCCCTCACTGTCCTTCCCTGTCCCTAGAAACAAGGATTCGCACAGTAAAAGACACTGACACTCTCCCTACCTATAGTTTTCTGTCCCTAGAAAAAATGTTTTTTTAAAGCACACTATAGCACAAGGAGAATTCCCTCACTTTCCTTCTTTGTCCCTAGAAACAAGGTTTATCACAGTGAAAGAAACTGACACTCTTCCTTCCTATAGTTTTCTGTCCCTAGAAAAAATTTTTTTTTTAAAGCACACTATAGCACAAGGAGAATTCCCTCACTGTCCTTCCCTGTCCCTAGAAACAAGGATTCGCACAGTAAAAGACACTGACACTCTCCCTACCTATCCTTCTCTTTCCCTAAACTAAAGGAATCCAGGTTAAGCAAGAAAAAAATAAATGTCACTGTCCCTGCCTATGTTTCTCTTTCCCTGCTCCGGAACACACTACACTAGGCCGCCGTGCTGGCGGCCTTTTATAGTGTGGGGCGTGTACTAAACACCCTCAGCAATAATTGGCCACAGGCATCCTGCCTGTGGCCAATCATTGCTCTCCTCGCTGCCGGCGCTGTGATTGGCCAAGCATGCGGGGTCACAGTGCATGCTTGGCCAATCACAGCGCCTGGATGACACTGCGATGGCGTAGTGCATTGTGGGCCGTTCGCGTCACTCGAATTTGGCGCGAACGGCCCAAATCGTTCGATCTTCGTCGAACGATCGAACAGCCGATGTTCGAGTCGAACGTATGTTCGACTCAAACACGAAGCTCATCCCTACTCTACAGGTAGAATATTTTATTTAAAACAGCTTTACCTTTCACTTACTATTCTCATCACACCATGGGGCATTGTCCGAACACTCCATTACCTTACATAACATCCACCTGCCACCTAAACACATTCGTTTTCAAACTTCTCAATTTCCACTGCCTGTTACTCTCATACGTTACCAAACCAATCTATACATTTCTTCACGCAAAAATCAAGCATTTATAATTACACTTCTATAAACAAAATACTGGCAAAGGGGAGACATCATATCAAATTCATATACTATACCTTTTTCTCTTCAAAGAAACCTTTAGCAAACTTATAATGAATATGCATAAATACTCACCAAAAACCTGGACATTTACTTTACTCTAATTTAATTTGTCCCTTTTCTTAAACAACAAAACACAGTGGAAAGAGGACTGCATCCCACACAACAAACTGTCTTAAATACTGCTAAGCAGAATGCGACAGACAGAAGTAGCAAGATTAGCAAAAAGTTTTTCCCGTTCTCGGTGGCAACTGTCTATTTTAGGTATCTCTGTACCATTGTAGCTACTTTTCAAAACGGCCTTGCCCACGGCAAGCCACAGCAGGCTCCCCACAGCCTCTTAAAACAGCCTGGTCTGGGCTTTCCCCTTTTAAACTAAAATTTTTAAAACAACATAAGGTCTCCCATCAAAACCGCAGCACATCAGCAGTAATCAATGCAGATCCTCCCGTGTTTACCAGTCCGAATCCGTAATCTCAGCGAGTGCCTCCATTACTGTTGGGAAATTTGAACAGGTAGTCCCTCCTACCCCCACAGACCAGCTTAAAATAACCCAATTGCCACACCCAAAAGATACGAGATCAGTACTGAGAGATTTCTTCTTAAGCGCAAGGAAACAGACAAGGTTTTGCACTCAGAGTGAAAATCTGTTTATTCTTTTGCAGGGGTGAACATTATATAGTCATTATCATAATCCAATCATCAAAAGAGGGAGGGGTGAGGAAGGGGTGTGGTTAATACAGGGGGTATACATTTTATCATTATACAGTAGACATTTTGCCACTCTCAAGATGGCCGACACTCGTCCTGACCCTCTCAAGATGGCTGACAGTTTTGTTATTAGTAAGAATCAAACATGAGTGTCACCACGAGTGCCATAGCTCATAGTCACAAGGTCTCACAAGGTCTCACTTCCCTGTACCAATATCTACCAGATGTCTGCAAATTATGCCACTCATTGCAAATTATGCATGCTTTTTTGCAAAACTGCTGCTCCATACAAAATACAAGATCTTAACCTATTTCATAATACTTGAGAAACATAATACTAGTCAATTTCCTTAACCCCTATGTCCAAGATAGAATATATGACCCCATCTCACTATAGTGGGGGTCCTTATGCCATGCAAATTACCACAATCCCCTCTTTCAGTCACGACGATCACGGCGGTGACTGATATATCCGCATTGGGACACACTTCTGGGCATCATGGTAAAAACTGTAATACATTCTATTTGCTGCAGCTGGATCAGGATAGGGAGACAGAGTGCCTTGGGAAATCATACACATAATAAACTTGGTACAGTTCAGGAGGGAGGGGGGGCCGCTCTCGTCCCCCCCTCTTCCCCTGCGGCCTGCCAGGTTGTGTGCTCAGATAAGGGTCTGGTTTGGACCTTGAGGGGGACCCCCACGCTGATTTTTTGGCTTAGGGGAGTCCCCTTCAAATCCATACCAGACCCAAGGGCCTGGTATGCTCCTGGAGGGGGAACCCATGCCGGTTTTTTATTTAGAAATTGGCTTGGAGGGGGCGTGGCCTGACATAGCATGGAGTAGGACGTGCATGATTTGAGCTCCGTCCATTACTCCTGTACAGCCCATCCTGACCTTCAGCGTCATCCTGCACCAGCCCAGCGGGACCCCCTGGGGACCCTGAACATCCGTGGCCGCAAATCCACCATCCTCCGCTCGTACGGCGGCCTCCGCAGGGCCGCGATCCCGATCGCGGGTGCCGCATTTAGGAAAGTCCGCGGCTTCGGCCTAGCCCTGGAAGTCGGCGGCCATCTTGCTCCACCCGACCTGCCGCCTGTGCTGCTTCCTGGCCCTCCTGCTCTCAGGTAACAGCCTGCAGGGGCCCACCGAGTCCCCCTGAGGACCCCTCACACCCACAGAGGCAGATACATCAGCCTCTGACTGCGCGGCCGCCGCGTTCAGGAAAGGCCCCGGCTTCGGCCTAGTGCTGGTCGGTGGCCATCTTGCTTCACCCGGCCTGCTGACTAGTGACTCTTCCTGGCCCACCAGCCCTACAGCTCCCTACCATTCGGTATAGACTGAGCTGCCTGCTTTGGAGGGGGGAGGGATCACAGCGGATACCTGCCATGACTCCGCCAAAAACGCCAAAGGCCACCCTGGCGAAATTGGACCAGTACCGCCGCCAGGAGGAGGAAAGAGATGGCGGTGCCGCAGGCGGTGAGCAGGACGCTACGGGAGGCGACACAGCTAAACTGCTCGAGGCGATCACATACTGCCGGACGTCCCTGACGGCGCAAATAGAGGGGGTCAAGGTGGACCTTTCACTCATGCGACAAGACTTCCAGAAACTTTGTGAGCGTGTCACGACTGCCGAAACCCGCATTGGAGAGGTGGAGGACACCGTTACGCCGCTCCAAGTCAGCTCCGATCGAATGCAGCTCCAAATCAATCAGATTCTAAGCAAGCAAGATGATATGGAAAATAGGCTCCGGAGGTGCAACCTCCGTTTCATCGGCCTCCCCGAGGGAGCTGAGGGCAAAGATCCTACCACCTTCTTGGAGAAACTCCTTGTTGACACCTATGGCCGCGAGGCCTTCTCCCCCACCCTGGCGGTGGAGAGGGCTCATCGTATGCCTGCCAGATCTCCTCCTCAGGGGGCTCCCCCCCGCACGTTTATAGCAAAATTCTTGAATTACAAAGATAGAGATGCGGCGCTGCGCATGGCCAGGGAAAAAGGTAACATCCACCTTGGAAACTCCAAGATCGCTATCTTCCCCGACTTTTCTGCCGAGGTGCAGCGCCGCCGCCAAGGCTTCATGGAGGCGAAGAGGAGGCTCCGGATACAACATCTTAAATACTCTATGCTATTTCCAGCTCGTCTTAGAGTCGAAAGGGACGGCCGTGTGTTCTTTTTTGAGGATCCTCAGGAAGTCATTGCCTGGTTGGAGCGTCCGGGGCCCGCCAGAGGGGCGGCGGAGTGACCTGACCGAGCATGTTCATCAGCACTATTGATTGCCTGTCATCATCACCAGCACATTATACGCCGCAGCGGGAGTCTGCAAATCCTGGTATGTTACCCCCCTTTTTTTTTTGTCTCCCCTTTACTGCCCGCGGCGCATACCCTATTGCTCCTTACCCCTGGGACCCCCTTTTGCCTTCCCCTGCTATAATCCTCTTTCAATTGTAACCTGCAGAGGGGGTCTCCCATACTTAGGGCCCCCACTGACTGGTTGATCCATGTAACTACCCTGGAGACTGTAATTGCGGAGCACAATCAGTCCTACACTCCACATGCCTAACACAGCGAATTTTCGCCCCCCAGCAACCGGAACACGCATCTCTTTATTATGTGACTGCAGAACTTTCTATACCACCGACCCCGCACTGTACTTCTGGTTCACAGTACAAGAAGAGCCTGTTGCTCTTTATTTGCGGGCATTGGATCTTCCACACCTCCCATGTGAGGAGATCGCTGCAGATCTTTTACGTAACAGCAAGATATTTTGGTTTTATCTGCTACCGGTTGTTACTTTCTTTTGGTTTTGGGAACATACCCGCATCAGTTGGGGAAGATGCAGGGTGGGGAGGGGGGAGGGGGAGGTTCGTTTTTTCTTGATGGACTGCAATACAACGAAGTGCATGCTAACATTGATACTGCATAGATGGCAAACCTTGTATTCATGTAATGCTACTGTCCCACGATATGTTTTAATGTTTGACTTATGGCATCGATAAAACTGCTCACTTGGAATGTGCGTGGGCTTGGGGACAAGGTAAAGAGATCTGCAGTTTTCTCATTTCTCAAAAAACAACGAGCCGACATTGTGGTGTTAGTGGAGACACACGTTGAGGGTCGGCTCCAGATGGCACTCCGCCGGCCATGGATTGGGTGGGCATATCATTCATCCCACTCGTCCCACGCCCGCGGAGTCTCAGTTTTGATTGCCAAGACGGTACATTTTGAGCTGTGTGATGTTCAGTCTGACCCACAGGGGCGCTATGTCTTTCTTTCGGTTAAATTGTATGGTGAACCTTTCCTACTGATGGCATTCTATGTACCTCCACCATTTAATTCTACTATAGTCACAGAGGGCTTGCTATATATGACTCGTCATCCTTCGATTCAGGCGGTGTGGCTGGGGGATTTTAACGCTACGTTGAACCCTACATTAGACAAACTGTCGCCCTCGCCATTATCTACTACAGCTCCAACCCACACTAGATTCTCCCGACTTATCTCTTCCTTTAATCTCACTGACACCTGGCGTTTTAAATTCCCGCTCACTCGAGCTTACTCCTGTTTCTCAACTACCCATAACACCATGTCCCGTATAGATTTTATATTCATTTCTAGTACCCTTGCCCCAAGATTACTGGAAGCTGAATTTGCCCCCAGATTACTTTCAGACCATAGCCCATATTTCATTAGCCTCTCCATCCCATTAGACAAACCGCCCCGTACGTGGCGCCTGAATCCGTTTTGGCTCACCCTGTTATCGGAGGATGACGAGCTTGGTAACAGTTGGAGAACTTACTTTTTAGAGAATGACGGATCTGCATCCCCAGACGTAGTATGGGAAGCCTTCAAACTGCATGCACGTATGACTCTGACCTCCTTTATCAACAGGCTGAAGGCTAATTCATCAGCCATACTGGACGGGGCAATGCGGGATCTGTCCTCCTCTGAACAGGGGTACATGTCGAACCCCTCTCCTGATGGAGCTGCCCGACTCAGGTTACAAACCAGGGTGGTTAATCAGCTACAACACGAGACGGCCAGGAAAAAACTTTTCTTTGCCAGACAAAAATTATATGAACATGGGGAGAGAGCGGGTAAACTGTTGGCCTACTTGGCACATAGTGAGGATAGACCCCCTACTGTCATTTCCCTCACTGGTCCTAATGGGGAAAAGATTACGGAACCCCAGGCTGTCACTTCTGAATTTAGGGACTTCTTTTCTCAACTATATACGTCCCAGGTTTCTACCACTGACTCTCAATTGGAAGATCTACTGGCGGAAATCATCTTTCCACAGCTAGACGATGCCCAAATGGCTATGCTAGACGCACCTATTACACTCGACGAAATAACCACAGCGATTGGGAGCTTCGCCAGATCCAAGGCCCCGGGTTCAGATGGGTTGCCCATAGAATTTTACGCCCAATACATCGAGATACTTGCCCCCAAGTTATTGTCCCTCTTCAACCATCTATTTGACAATTTCACCTTACCCCCATCGATGGGCGAGGCGGTAATTATCCTCATACCTAAGCCAGGCAAGGACCCAGGCCTCCCGGAATCTTATAGACCAATATCGCTACTCCAGGTAGACATAAAGATTCTGGCTAAAGTACTTGCCCTACGCCTTAACCAAGTGATTCTAACCCTGATCCATGCTGACCAAGCTGGATTTATGCCGGGGCGTAACACCTCCTTCAACCTCAGAAAATTGTATATTAACTTACAAGCGACACATACTAATGTTGGGTCCCGGGTGGTGGTGGCTTTGGATACTGCCAAGGCCTTTGACTCAGTGGAGTGGCGGTACCTTTGGGGATGCCTCCGTGGCTTTGGACCTAAATTTATTAAGTGGGTTCAATTATTATATCTGGCACCCAGGGGTAAAGTAGTGGCCAACGGGAGGGCCTCCCAGACATTTGACTTATCCAGGGGCACTAGACAGGGCTGCCCACTGTCTCCGCTCCTCTATGCCTTGGCGGCGGAGCCCCTTGCAATCTCCATTAGAGGGGACCCCGAGATTCAGGGTCTCTGCCTTGGTTCCCTGACTGAAAAAATTAGCTTATACGCAGACGACACGCTACTATACCTGGCCGACTCTGCCACATCGCTTCAGAAGGCGTTGCATACAATTGAACACTTTGGTCAGTTCTCTGGCCTTAAAATTAATTGGGAGAAATCTCAAATACTGCCTATGGATAGTTTCCCCTCTCCCAAGCTACAGGCACAGTTACCACTCCAGCGAGTGAACACTATCAAATATCTTGGAGTATTGGTGAATAGAACACCGGCTGACTATATATCCCTGAACATAGAACCCCTTTTCGATCTCATCAAGTCTAGAACCCAGGTATGGGCGAGACTGCCGCTCGGCGTGTGGGGCCGTATTAACATTGTTAAAATGATATTATTTCCAAAAATATTGTATATACTCTGGCACACACCCGTATACTTACCCTTGAAATTTTTCAAGTCAATGGAGGCCATACTCAAGACATTTATTTGGGGTAACAACAGACACAAGCTGGCCTGGAGAGTCCTTAAGAACCCTACTGACCTAGGTGGAACAGCCCTCCCTGACTTAAATCTTTATTACCTTGCGTCCCAACTGTCTCAACTATACCACATAGATAAAACCGACAGACTCAGATTCCTCACCCTCCTCTGTCCACGGTGGGCACAACTGACCACTGACCCACTCACTGCAATTGCAGTGGGACATAGTGGGAATAACTCCAATAGAGACCGTGGGTCCCTATTATACCAATATAGGCGCGTATGGGACATCACCACTAAAACATTAACGACCCCTAAATACAACAACTATACCCCCTTATGGCACAATAGACTACTCTCAGAGTTTCTCTTGATCCCTGACACAGAGATATGGTGCGAATATGGAATATATTATTTGCACCACATAATTTCCGATGGCACACTTAAAAACTTTGAGGACCTCCAAAATGAGTTCCTGCTGCCCAATTCTATGCTTTTTAGATTCTTCCAGGTGCGTCACGCAGCCCAAGCTCAGTTTCCCCAGCCTTTGCCACAATCTACGCCTAATGTTATTATGGCTGTGGTTAAGGGTGTGGACCCGCGAAAGCTGATCTCTGATTTTTATGTCATGCTTCTCACCCCATCATCTACCACGCTAGCTTACAGCCTTAAACCAAGATGGGAAAGAGAGGTGGGCCCACTGGAGGATGAGGAGTGGAGTGAAGCCCTAGACTCGTGCAAGACTGTATCCCCCAAGCTCTCTGACAGGCTGACCCAGTTATACGTGGTGCACCGAGCGTATCTCACCCCCCTAAGAATCGCCCGCTTTAGACGACAGTTTTCTACCTTGTGCACAATGTGTAACCAAACGACGGGCACATTCTTCCATCTACTCTGGGCGTGCCCGGTCCTTCAGGGTCTGTGGAAGCAGATTGTTGACTTCCTCCATGATGACATGGGATCCCCATTGACCCTGGACCCCAAACAATGCTTACTGGGGATATTCCCCGACTCTGAGATGGACAAATTCACTAAAACATTCTTGCATGAAACATTGTTTAATGCTAGAAAAATTATAGCCAGACAGTGGATGAGACCCACTCCCCCCAGCTTCAACGATTGGAAACTAGATATAAATAACACTCTTCCCTACAAAAAGTTCATATACATCAACAGAGGTTGTCCAGATAAGTACTACAAAATCTGGGATCGATGGCTTGAGTCCGCAGACACATGCACTGATGGTCCGTAATACTATACATCCTTCTAGCGTGCAATTCCATGAATAGCGTGGACATAGGGTTTTCCACTTATTGATAGTCACTGAATCCAGTGTTCAATCTGAACAAGTTTTTTGATCTACTGTGCCTATATATATGTATAAGCCACATTTCTTGTTTTATGCACTTCTCCAGTATTGCCTTGTAACTTGCAGAATTATGTTCCAAATGTAAATTGTTCAATAAAAAACTTTTTTTCTCAAAAAAAAAAAAAGAAATTGGCTTGGAGTTCCCGCTCAGGATTCATACAAAACAGTGCCTGGTATTGGCGGGAATCCACGTCGGATCCCCGTTCAATACAGTTCCGTGTCTCCTCGCTATTGCAGCGAGCGCGAGATGTGTCGCCACCCTGTCGCTAAAATGTCGGCACCCCTGACGCCGAGAATCTCCGTGATAGGATTGCGATGAATATACAATGTCGGCAGCACCTACTGTATGAAAACTTGTAGTTTTGACCTTCTAATTTGTTATATGACTGTTTAATTTTACATGTTTTGTTACTTGAATTTTGTTGAATTGAATTTTATTTATACCTACACAAACTAATGTTTACAACAACAGATTCCTCCATCTGTGCTGAACTGTGCGGATGGAAGAATCTCACACTGTTCCAAGCTTCCATATCTTGCTACTCGGCCCCGCTGGCTCTCACAGTACCAAAGCATTGTTTAGGCTTAGAGCCAGCGGGGCCGACTAGAAAGATACTGAAGCTTGGCCCAGTGGGAGATCCCCCCCATCTACACAGTGCAGTGTACATGGAGAAATCTGTTGCACTTTGTCCATCTAACCATAGACATTATGCAGATAATCTATAGGTGTATGGCCAGCTTTAACCACTAAAAAAAACCTGTATTGTTTCCTTACATTTGGACATTGTTATCAAACAGCCACTACACAACAGTTGGTAAAGTTGTGTAAAAAATGTTTCAAAGCTGTTTACTGCACTCACAGTGTCCACATATAGTCAAACATATGGTTAACAGCACTTTAGAAATACTCTATTTTTTAGGGGGGGGGGGGGGGGGGGTAAGTTTTTGGGACTCATGTTATCTGTTGTACTGAGTCAATTTATACTTGAAACTAAAAGAAAATTATCTATATTCCAAAGGAATTGAAAACATAGTTTTCTATACATGCAAGCATTCAATGTTTTGTAAGGTTTGTCTATTTTTTCTAGCTTTTTGTTACTTTACATAGCAAAGATAAAAATAAAAACAATTTAATTGTAAAAAAATGTCAACTACTTTATTTCAAGAACAAATTTAAACTGTGATATAAGGTTGATGTAACATGGGTAACAAAGATATCTTTACAAATAGTCATATTGCCATGGGAGCTGTCCATCTTCGGTCAAAAAAAAATCAGTGAAATCCTCACGTACTTGTAGAGCTTGATTAGTGGGACGAGTGCCAGTAACACGACCTCTGTGTTCTTTGGAAACAGGTAACGGTAATGGGGATTCGGTGGGCACCATCTCCTTACCCCTCAAAAAGTTGTGGAGAACACAACATGCCAAAACAACATTGACCGCATGATCCACTTCTAGGTGCATGGCTGTCATCAATACACGCCATTTGGCAGTGCAAATGCCAAATGCACACTCCACCATTCTCCGAGCTCTGCTGAGACGGTAATTAAAAATGTGCCTCCTGTCAGTGAGACCATGCCTCGTATAGGGCCTGAGAAGGTGGGTGGATAAGGCAAATGCCTCATCTCCCAGCACAACAAAGGGAAGATCCGGCACAGCAGTACCAGGAAGAGGCCTTGACTGTGGCACATTAAATTCACCATGTTCAAATCGCTGGCCCATTGTGGAATTACGGAAAATTCTGGAATCTCCAGAACTCCCGTAAGCTCCGACATCCACAGCAATGAATCTCATGTTGGCATCACTGAGCCCCAGGAGGACAATGGAGAAGTATTTTTTGTAATTTTAATAGCGGGAACCTGATTTTGGTGGCTTGATGAGCCGGATATGTTTCCCATCTAATGCCCCAATGCAATTTGGGAAGTTGGTCTTCTCCCAAAATTCTTCAGATATTTCCTCCCACAGACTGGATGTTGGTTCTGGCATGACAGTGTTTTTCAGCTCTTCCCATATAACTAGACAAGTATCATGGACTATCGTCGATACAGTGGAAATTCCCATTAGGAATTGGTGATGGAGAGAGGTGAAACTGGTACCAGTGGCAAGGTATCTGCAATACAAAATTGATAACAATTCACAATATATAAAAAATAGTAAATTAAATAAAATAAGCAAAATAAAATCAATAGACATAAGGAGTAAAAGCAGAGTTCTACATGGTAACAACTAAAAACCAGCACCTATGTAGCTGCTGACTTTTAACTCATCGCAGCCCAAAGACGACATGTCCTTTGGCTCTGGGTGCAGGTGACGGCTTCCTTGGAAACGGGAAGCCTTGTGGTGGGTGGGGCTAATAAAAAATCATTTGGAGGTACCTTACATGATAATGCAAATTTCTGCCTTTGTGTTTAGAGCTCACCTACATAATTATAAACTACTGAAATACTATGACGTTTCATATTTTCATAAAAAAGGACATTCACGATTTTCACTATAAGTAAAATAGTGAACATTTTCTCTGTTGGGACAGAAACTTATGCACCTCCACACAGATTTGGCCTTATCACATAAGGATACCGATAAATATACGGTAAGATCAGAAAAAATAATAATCTGCAAGGCACGACAAATCAATTTAAAGGATGAAAAATAATGGTAAGGGCAGTAATGCGAAAAACTTTGCTGCTGTGATATAGATTTATAGGCCATAGATTTATATATATGTATATACACACACACACACACACACACACACATATATATATATATATATATTGTGAGGGGGTTAGCTCGGCAGCGGGTGTGTGTGACCCCCGGGATGGGCTCCCCACACAAAAACAGGCCCAGCAAACGGAGGTTGTGGTTTTCAAAATCAAAAAAAGGTGCGGTTTATTTTCTATTTACAGTGACAAAACACAGCAAAGCCAAAAGAAACATAAACAAAATAAATCCTGGTCAACTTGACCTCTGACTAAACATACAGGTTTCCTAACTAACAACTGGGATCAGCCTAGTGCTGTCCTAGTCCCTAAGTCCCTGGTTTTAAATGTCCAAGCAAATAGCCACACAGGCTTTGTCTCACCGCACAGGGGTTCACTCTCCCTAGACAGTCCACACAGGTCTGGGTCCAGGCATGAGCAAACACCTAATGAATCTGGGAGTTTTTATAGAGGCCTTAAACGAACTGACAGGCTTCAGCTGGTCTCATCAACTCCCTGCCTGCACGACGCCCAGCCCTCTCCCTAGAGGTATGAGTCATCCATGAGCCTACTAGCCTCAGCTGGGCTTATACAACTCTCCACCTAGTTGTATAAGTCGGCGTAAAGCCTGAATCTGGGCGAAATATATCTACCCCCCTGGATGCAACCAGGTGACTTTACCTTCCTGCTGTCACATACCCCCCCCTCTTGTTTTAACCTTGGGGTTGGAACACCAGCAATCAGGCATTCATGTACTCGAGACAAAGCATCCACATTCCCCATTTGAACGCCAGGGCGATGCTTTACTGTGAAGTTGAATTCCTGGAGGGCCAGGAACCACCTATTCACTCTTCTATTTGTTTCCTTGTTTTGAGCCATCCACTTTAACGGAGCGTGATCCGTAACCATGTCAAAGTGCCTACCTAGCAGGTAGTACCGAAGGGAATCTAGAGCCCACTTCACCGCTAAACACTCCTTTTCAACGGTGGCGTAATTTACCTCATGGGACTTCAACTTCCTGCTGAGGTAAATGACTGGGTGCTCTTCCCCGTTCCAGACCTGGGACAATACTGCTCCTAACCCCACATCTGACGCATCACTTTGTACGACAAAGTCTTTAGAGAAGTCGGGTGAGTACAACACTGGCTGGCTACATAAGGCTTGTTTCAAGAATTGGAATGCTGCCTCAGCCTCGGGGGTCCATTTAATCATGACCGACCCTTTCCCCTTCGTCAGGTTGGTTAGGGGCACAGCCTTAGAAGCAAAGTGGGGAATGAATCGCCGATAATACCCAGCGATTCCCAGAAAGGCTCGTACCTGCTTCTTGCTGTTGGGACGTGGCCAACTCTGGATGGCCTCGACTTTGTTGAGTTGGGGTTTTATTACTCCCCTCCCAATGGTGTACCCAAGATATTTGGCCTCCTCCTGCCCAATGGTACACTTCTTGGGGTTAGCCGTAAACCCCGCTTCCCGAACAGAGTCCAGGACTGCTTGCACTTTTGGCAGATGTGAGGCCCAATCTGTGCTATGGACAATTATGTCATCCAGGTAAGCCGCAGCATACTTCCGATGGGGCCTCAGCATCTGGTCCATTTTCCGCTGGAATGTGGCCGGCGCATTCTGTAACCCGAACGGCATTCTTTTGTATTGGAACGCCCCGTCTGGGGTTACAAATGCGGTTTTCTCTTTGGCCGACTTGGCCAGGGGGATTTGCCAATACCCTTTTGTGAGGTCAAGAGTCGTCATGTATCGGGCTGTTCCCAGCCGGTCGATCAACTCATCTATACGTGGCATGGGGTAGGTGTCAAATTTTGTAACTTTGTTCAACTGACGAAAATCGTTACAAAATCGCCAGCTCCCATCCGGTTTAGGCACCAACACAATGGGACTAGACCAATCACTTTGGGACTCCTCTATCACCCCTAAGTTCAGCATTTTCTGTACTTCCTCCCGTATTGCCTCCCGTCGGGCCTCTGGGATCCGATAGGGTTTTAACTTCACCCTTTCACCGGGCGGGGTAATGATGTCATGCTCTACCCCAGATGTTTGTCCCGGCAGCTCAGAGAATACCTCCTTGTTGCGAAGCACAAACTCCTTAACCTCCTGTTGTTGGGGTTGTGACAAGGTGGCTGCTATTCCAACCTCAGGAATCACGCAACCAGTTTGAGCTGGTGACCAAGTGTCTGCGACTAGGGACTCTCTATCCCTCCAGGCTTTCAACAGATTAACGTGATAGATCTGTTCGGGCTTTCGCCTTCCTGGTTGTCTGACCTTGTAATTCACTTCGCTCACTTTTTCCATTATCTCGTAGGGGCCTTGCCATTTGGCAAGGAATTTACTTTCAACCGTAGGGACAAGTACCAGTATCCTATCCCCCGGGGAAAAGGTACGGGTCTTGGCTCCACGGTTGTACACTCTCTGCTGTGCTAACTGCGCTTGGGCCAAATGTTCCTTCACGATGGGCATTACCTGTGCAATTCGGTCTTGCATCAGGGCGACATGCTCAATCACACTCCTGTGGGGAGAACTCTCACTTTCCCAAGTTTCCTTGGCAATATCCAACAGCCCTCTTGGGTGTCTCCCATACAGTAACTCAAAGGGGGAGAATCCCGTAGAGGATTGGGGCACCTCCCTAATAGCAAACATCAGATAAGGAAGTAGACAGTCCCAATCCTTTCCATCTCTATCCACCACTTTCTTCAACATTTGTTTTAGGGTTTTGTTGAACCTTTCAACCAGCCCATCGGTTTGGGGGTGATACACAGATGTACGTAATTGCGTCACTTTGAACAATTTACACAGCTCCTTCATAACCCGGGACATAAAGGGTGTACCTTGGTCCGTAAGCAGTTCTTTACAAATACCCACCCGGCTAAACACAAGAGATAGCTCTTTGGCTATGGTTTTGGCCGAGGTATTTCGGAGAGGGATCGCTTCTGGATAACGGGTGGCATAGTCCATTATAACTAATATGTACTGGTGCCCCCTAGCGGACTTGATTATAGGACCTACCAAATCCATGGCGATCCTCTCAAATGGGACCTCAATGATGGGTAGAGGGACCAGCGGGCTACGGAAATGTGGCATCGGGGCCGACCTCTGACACACAGGGCAGGAGGAACAATAATTTTCTATGTCCTTCATCACCCCCGGCCAATAGAATCTCTGTAATACCCTCTCTCGGGTTTTCTCTGTCCCCAGATGACCTCCAAGAATGTGCCCATGGGCCAACTCCAACACCAACTTCCTGTAAGGTTTGGGCACCACAAGCTGCTCAACGGTTTCTTCTGCCCTTTTTGCTACCCGATACAGTAGGTCCTTCTCTACGCTGAAGTATGGGTAAGTGCAGGTATTATCTGGGTTCACTAACTCGCCATCTATTTCCACTACGTTTTCCCGTGCCTTTATTAGGGCGGGGTCTTTTAACTGTTCTGTGGCAAAATTTTCCCTGTGAACCTCCAGATCAGAAAACTCCACAGACGGTAGGTTTTCGTCTGAGGAGGTGGGCTCCTCTCCAGTTTCTTGAGTCTCCCCTGCCAATACTGATAAGGGAAATTCCGGAGAGTCCTCACCACTCTCAGGGGAGTTCTGGCTATCACATTCCTGGTACATAGGGGCACCAGTGGGGGGCTCAAGATCATCCCACAGTTCCCAGAACTTCGGAAAATCCCTTCCCACAATGGCGTCGTGCGGTAACTGAGATACTAAGCCCACTGGATGAGAGAGGGTACCTTTGGGGGTCTCGAAACACACTGTAGTCACTGGATACTCTCGGGTGTCCCCATGCACACAAATAACAGCTACCTTGCTATTCCCAGAGACCTCTGTTTTAACTAACTCAGCCTTTATCAGGGTCACAAGGCTACCTGAATCCAGCAATACCACAACATTTCTACCATTAACACACATTTTGCATAAATGTTTCTCAGTTCCTCGAATGGCAGTGCATGCGACTGTCGCACACAGCGACTGACGTCTGCCCGTCAGAAAGTCACACTGCATGGGTTCCTCCACAACCGGGCAATTGGCTGCAATATGTCCCGCTTGCCGGCAGCGGTAGCAAACGATCCTTCTTGCGGCCTCTTGAGCCGCTGATTTCCCAGGCTGTTCTCGCCAAACTTGGGGTAGAGCTCCCACCCTCTCACTCTCTCCACCCTCACCCCTTGGAATCCTCTTATCCGCCCCTGGGGATGGTCTGGTCTTAGGGTGGAAAGTCCGAGAGTCTCTGGAAGAGGCCGTCAGGTTCTCTGTAGCCAAGTATTTCTCCACACGATCCACAAGACCATCGGCCGTCTCTGGGTCTCCATGGCTTACCCACTTTTGGATGGCAGTAGGAAGAGCTCTCAAAAACCGATCCATTACAACACGTTCCACAATCTTTGGTGCGGACAAAGTCTCTGGCTGTAGCCACTTTCTGCTCAGGTGAATGAGATCATACATTTGAGACCTGGGGGGTTTTCCAAGCTGGAAAGTCCAGTTATGCACACGCTGAGCCCGGACAGCCTGGGTGACACCCAGCCTTGCCAATATTTCAGCTTTTAGCATCACATAGTCTTTTGCTTGGTTAGGCTCTAGGTCATAGTAAGCTTTCTGCGATTCACCAGTTAACAGAGGAGCCACCAGTCCAGCCCACTGCTCCTCAGGCCACTTTTCTCTTTCAGCGGTCCTTTCAAATGTGGTCAAAAATACCTCTGGATCATCCTCTCCAGTCATTTTTGTCAATAAACGACTCACCCCAAAGGACGCGGTATTAGTGGGACGGCTTTCCTCACTGGTCTGCGGACGTTGCTGCATTACTGCTTCCATTTGTTGTAGTCTCTGCTCTTGCTTCTGTAACAGGTCTATGAAGCGGGCCTCAGATTGCTGCTGGGCTTGTTGCTGAGCTTCCAGACTCTGTTGGTGAGCTTGCTGCTGGGCTGCAAGGCTCTGTTGATGAGCTTGCTGCTGGGCTGCGAAGTTCTGTTGTTGAGCTGCAAGGCTCTGTTGATGAGCTGCAAGGCTCTTTTGCAAACCTGCATTTGTCTGCTGTTGATTGGCATTTGCTAGAGCCAGCTGCTTCAGTATCTCCTCCATGCTGGCTTAAAAAAAAACTGCCAGCATTCTCCACCAACTGTGAGGGGGTTAGCTCGGCAGCGGGTGTGTGTGACCCCCGGGATGGGCTCCCCACACAAAAACAGGCCCAGCAAACGGAGGTTGTGGTTTTCAAAATCAAAAAAAGGTGCGGTTTATTTTCTATTTACAGTGACAAAACACAGCAAAGCCAAAAGAAACATAAACAAAATAAATCCTGGTCAACTTGACCTCTGACTAAACATACAGGTTTCCTAACTAACAACTGGGATCAGCCTAGTGCTGTCCTAGTCCCTAAGTCCCTGGTTTTAAATGTCCAAGCAAATAGCCACACAGGCTTTGTCTCACCGCACAGGGGTTCACTCTCCCTAGACAGTCCACACAGGTCTGGGTCCAGGCATGAGCAAACACCTAATGAATCTGGGAGTTTTTATAGAGGCCTTAAACGAACTGACAGGCTTCAGCTGGTCTCATCAACTCCCTGCCTGCACGACGCCCAGCCCTCTCCCTAGAGGTATGAGTCATCCATGAGCCTACTAGCCTCAGCTGGGCTTATACAACTCTCCACCTAGTTGTATAAGTCGGCGTAAAGCCTGAATCTGGGCGAAATATATCTACCCCCCTGGATGCAACCAGGTGACTTTACCTTCCTGCTGTCACAATATATATATATATATATATATATATATATATATATATATATATATATATATATATTATGCAAGAACATACATACACACACATACAATTTTATATATATATATATATATATATATATATATATATATATATATATATATTGTGAGGGGGTTAGCTCGGCAGCGGGTGTGTGTGACCCCCGGGATGGGCTCCCCACACAAAACAGGCCCAGCAAACGGAGGTTGTGGTTTTCAAAATCAAAAAAGGTGCGGTTTATTTTCTATTTACAGTGACAAAACACAGCAAAGCAAAAGAAACATAACCAAAATAAATCCTGGTCAAGTTGACCTCTGACTAAACATACAGGTTTCCTAACTAACAACTGGGATCAGCCTAGTGCTGTCCTAGTCCCTAAGTCCCTGGTTTAGTAAAAGTCCAAACAAGGGGCGTGGCCTGAGCGGAGACCGAGATGGACGCCTAATCTGAGAGCTCCTGTGTGACCGGGCCGCTTTATCACCTTGAACGGGAGCCTACCATCCTAAGCTTGCTATGCACAGAGCCACAAGGAGCTCGTCCACCTCTCGCACCATCAAGGACTCTCAGACGCACTCGGGGAGGAATATACCGGACATATTCCGGTCCCAAAAGACGCAGGCCTCTGCGCCATTGCGGACCCTCGCGCCAGCACAGGCCCAAGCCGCGGCCTCGCCTGACAGGCCGCCTTCAGCCAATATGCCGGGGATATCCTCTCCCAGCTCCAGCGGGGCTCTCCCCCCCAGCCTACTCGACTTGGAGAAAGTTGCGACGGACATCAAAAACACGGTCACTGCTGCCATAGCAGACCTGAAGGCCGAAATGCTCGCGGTCGCCCACCGAGTGGATAACGTGGAGCAGACGACCCAGACGCACGCGGCGGCCATTCGCCAGGTACAGTCGGCATATGACTCCCAACTTGCCCAAGTTTTTGAGCTCCACAGACATGTGGAAGACCTGGATAACCGGGGAAGGAGGCACAATGTTAGGGTACGGGGGGTCCCCGAATCCGTAGACCCCACCGCCTTACAGCAAACCGTCAGCGCTATCTTTAATGACCTGATTGAGCGCCCTGCGGATTCCCCCATTGATATGGAAAGGGCCCACCGCGCCCTCCGCCCCATACCCCGGGATAACGAACCCCCCAGAGACATTATATGCTGTATAGTTAGCTTCCCCCTTAAGGAAGAGATTCTCCGCAAGGCGAGGGAAAGGGGACGTATTCTTTATAATGGCGCGGAGGTGAAACTGTTCCAGGACCTTTCACAGATTACCCTTCAAAACAGGAGGGCACTACGGCCACTGCTAGATGCTCTGCGTGCGAGAAACATTCAGTACCGCTGGAAATTCCCGTTTGGCCTGTCTGCTTCAGCGAGGGGGCGCTCTGCATTGCTTCGCACACCGGAAGATCTTCAGGCGTTCTGTGATCAACTCGACTTGCCCGCCTTAGAACTACCGGATTGGTATGCGCTTTATTTCCCAGCGGAACCCTGGCTTCCTGTTTCGCTCCATCCGTCGCCGAAAGCTGCACGCCAGAGACCGCGTCACCGTAGACCTGGACCGATGTCACCGAATGCTCGTTCCTCACGCCGGGATCTGCAACAACATAGCCCCTCACCACCGCGTATGTGATGCGAGAAATCTATTGACTGTCTGCTGGATAGACTGAGACCTGCAGCCCGTGAGTATGCCTCCCCCCCCGAGATGTGTAAGCGTTATGCACTGATCTCTCACTCTCCCGGAGACCCCCCAGACCCTCATTTGAGATAGACATGCCATTCCCACCCCGGTCTCTTGCACCTCATAGCTGACAACCCCGTGTCCCAATGGCCCTAACGGTGACCTTCTTTCCCTGTTTGGGACTCCATACAATGCCTCTCCATCGGGAGTCACCCAATAGCTCCACAACCTGTAACCCAGCGGACGACCTAGGGCCTGCCTTATTCAGGTGGCGGATGTGGAAAGTGCGTATCCCCGAAAAAGCTACCTACGCCTTTTTACCCCAGAGCACCTAATCCCTCGTACGCGCCCGGATCCCCCAAAGCTGGGAGGTTGCACTCAAAGTTTGAACTCTCTGTCGAAGATATGGATGCCCCCACGACAAGTTCCCGTCCTGGGAGAGACTCCCTATGAGTGTCCAGGAGTAGGCCTGGGTTTCTGTCATTGGCCCCTACCCACACAGCTACGGAGATCTCTCTGCAATTCGGGCCCGAGCAGACTTCCCCCCTTTTTTTTTTTTTTTTTGGAACCGGGAGGACTGATCTCTAAATTGCCCGAAACCTCGGCCTGCAACACGAACACATCATCCCCCCCTTGGATACTTCTTTCACGGAAGACGATCCTAAACTCCTGTAGGCAATGTTTTCGCAATCTATGTCTTACTTTTATTCCCCCAAATATTACTTTATATTGTCTCTCAATAACATTACCAGTGCTATTATATGTTCCTTATTTGCATGTGCTTTCCCTTGACCCCCGGTTATACAGATACGGTCTGCCGGGCGTCGGTTGGGTGGGGGGGGGGTTTTGGGAGAGGCCAGGGACTCCTAGGTTCCGGGAGCCCCATTCCGCCCCCCGATGCGAAGGCAGACGTCGAGATACCGTCACCCTAACTCACTCTGGGCTCTCCCTTCCCCCCCTCGTCCCTCCCCTCCTCCCCTCTCCACTCCTTCCCCCCTTCCCCCCCGCTTCTTCCCCTCTTCCCCCCCCCACTTCCCCCCCCTCCCCCGCTCCCTTGTTCTCTCCTCCCTACCCCCCCCTCCTTTCTCCCCACATCTCTTCCCCTCCCTTCCCCTTTTTTCCTTGCATTTCCCATCCCCTCCTCCTCTCTCCTTCCCCTCCATCTCTCTTCCCCCCCTCCTCACCCCCTCTCCCCCCCCCCCTGCACCTCTTCTCCCCCCCTCCCCTTGCCTCTTCTCCCCCTAATCCCCTCTTCTCCCCCTCCGCCCCTATCCTCCTAGCCATCCCTTCCCCCTCCTTTCCCTCCCCTCCCCCCTCTTCCCCTCTCCCCTCAACCTGCCCCTTCCCCATCCCCTTGTCCCTCATTCTCCCTCCCCCCTCCCATTCCTCCCTCACCCCCCGTCCTTGGACCTGTTGCCCTGCCCCTTCCCCCCTACTCACCCCCTCCCCCCCACCATAGAGTGGCTTAACTTAAGTCTTTGAAGAGGGTCTCCTCTCCCCAGCTTGCCTCACGGGCTGTGGATTTCTCGGTTGATTCTCCTGAATACACTTTAAAAGGTTTACTTTCTAAATATTATGGCTCGGTTATATTGATTTCAGCACTGCGAGCTGGAATAGGTTATATGTGTTATGTTATGTTGATTTGTGTATTTCTCCTATGCACTTGATACTTGAACTTTCGGCAGCTTGTTCCTTATGGTAGGCTCCCCACTACGCTTCTTGGGCTCTCGCCGTAAGCGGGATCCCTCATCCGCTTCACTTTGACCCCCGGTCCACAGCTAGGCCGTGGTTACCGCTCACACTACTACCCCCACACAGCAGTCTCACTGAGACGTTGCTGACACTCCAGATTTCCTCTTGACTCCTACAGGTAGATAGCCTAGCGAAGTCCACCTCTGGTTTTTCTTTCCCCTTTCCCATATCTATTCCCTTACATTTAGCTCTCATATCCCCCCCCCTTTTTTTCTTTTTTTTTCTTTGTCTTTTCTTTTCTTTTCTTTTCTTTTCTTTTTCTGCTCTGATCCTCCTGACTCTCCCTACCCCCAAATCTTCCTGATTTTCCCACTCGTGTGTCCTCCCTCCTTACCCCTCCTCCCTTTTTGTGTGTCCCCCCCCCTTCTTTCCCTTCCCCTGGGGGAGTGACCCTCACACTCATCCTCTATAGGAAGGTCCTAACCTAATCGACAACCAGACACTCATTTTCGCCTCTCCTTAACTCTTCATAATGCAGAACCCCCCTAAGACTAATGTCCCACTGACTCTGAAGTGTGTTTCATTGAACACAAAAGGCCTGAATGCACCGGAAAAAAGGTCACAAGTGTTAGCTTCGCTCACCAAACAAAAGGCTCACTTTATCTTCCTACAGGAGACGCACTTCCGATCTGATGCTATCCCTAAACTGACTAATCACATGTATCGCTCTGCCCTACACGCCACTAACCCGGTGGCCAAATCTAAGGGAGTTTCAATCCTTATTTCAAAACACGCCAACTTCCTCCTGACTGACTCCCTAGTGGACCCTGAAGGCAGATTCATTTTTGTTAAGGGAACATATGCAACTAAGCCTATTACATTGGCTAACATATATTGCCCTAATGAACATCAAGTCTCCTTCTTCCGCAAGACTTGCGCCCTCCTGTCCTCATTCCAGAGCGGCCTGGTCCTCCTGGGAGGCGACATTAATGTGCCCTTGAACCCCCTCCTAGATACCTCCACTGCCACGACTTCTCTGCCCTATAAGGCATTACGCCAAATTAAAGCCCAATTACAAACCTTGTCCCTTCATGACACTTGGCGTACCCTCTATCCTTCAACCAAAGACTACACCTACTTTTCGGCCCCCCACCAGAAATACTCCTGAATCGATTTTTTTTTTCTATCCCAGACAGACCTCCCCGCCCTCCAACATGCCTCCATTGAACCGATGTTCTTATCGGATCATCATCCCATCACAGTTACACTATCGTTCCCGGAAACGTTCCCCAAGACTAAAATTTGGCGGTTCAACCCTTCCTGCTTGACGGATCCAACCTCATTGGAACGGATCCGCTCATGCATCAAGCTTTATTTTCAGGAGAATGCTAACCCTGACATTTCTCCAATATCCATATGGGAAGCCCACAAATGTGTGGTAAGGGGAGAACTGCTTGCCCTGAATGCACAAGCCAAAAAAGCTTATCAGGAGAAAGTGAATGCTCTTATCAAAAGGATTAGAGCACTAGAGCTGTCCCACAAACAAACGCAAGCCCAGAACACCCTTCAGGAACTAACTCAGCTCCGCACACTCCTTACAGACGAACTGGGTAAGCGCACGAGAAGGCGCTATATTCTTGGGCAGAGGGTCTTTTATGAACATGGCAATAAGAGTGGGCGCCTTTTAGCGCGGTCAGTCCAGAAGGCCAAACTCTCCTCCACCGTACATGCCCTACGTGATCCCCGGGGCACCCTCTTGGCTAAGAGCGAGGACATCGCGAGAGAATTCGAATCCTTCTACCGAAGGCTCTATAACCTTCGCCCTGCCCTGCCACCCCGAGCATCGGGAGAGACACGTCAAACGCTCATTGCGGATTTTCTCGCACAATATGGCCCTAAACCCCTTTCCTCCCAACAAGCACAATCCTTAGAGGGACAATTCTCGACAGGAGAGCTGGAGATAGCCCTGAAACAAATGAGGCTGGGCAAAAGCCCGGGCCCGGACGGGTACACCCTCCAGTACTATAAGTCATTCGCAGACACCCTTGCCCCCAACCTTTTACAGATGTTTAATGCCCTGGCCAATCCGCAAGACCGACCTAATAGACTATTAGAGGCACACATCACGGTAATCCCTAAGGAAGGGAAGGATGCCCTCCAGGTGGCGAATTATAGGCCGATCTCACTCCTTAATGTCGATATAAAAATTTATGCCAAGATCCTTGCCAACAGGTTAATACCTTTAATCCCCGGTCTTATCTCCAATGATCAAGTGGGGTTTGTCCCGGGAAGGGAGGCGCGGGACAATACCATACGAACCCTCAACCTACACCACTGGCTCACCTCAACTAAAACACCTGGCTTTTTGCTTTCCCTGGCGTTTGACAGAGTGGCCTGGGACTACATGCGAGAGGTCCTAAAAGGGGTGGGCCTTGGGGACCGCATGCTCACCTCCATAATGGCATTATACTCGAACCCCACGGCGGCGGTGAGAGTTAACGGACACCTGTCGAACGTCTTCTCCATCAGCAATGGCACTCGCCAGGGGTGTCCCCTCTCCCCCCTGATCTACATTCTCTCCCTAGAACCCCTCTTAAACAAACTTAGAGAAAACACGGACATTAGGGGCTTGATGGTCAAAGGCAAAGACTTTAAAGTGGCCGCCTTCGCGGATGATATCCTGCTCTCTCTCACATCCCCGCGAACCTCCCTCCCATCTCTCCTACATGACCTGGAAGCCTTTGGTACAATTTCAAACCTAAAAATTAACTACACAAAGTCCCACGCCCTGAATATCACCCTCCCACCACAGGAGGTTCTTCATTGTCAAGAATTTCTTCCATTTCGTTGGGAAAAAACTGCGATCTCCTATCTTGGGATTCAGATCCCACCCTGCCTTAAAGATTTGTATGCCCTTAACTTCCACCCTGCCCTGAAAAAAGCCCAAGACCACTTCTTGGAGTGGTCCTCATTGAATGTCTCGTGGTTTGGCCGAGCGGCTCTGATCAAAATGATTGTCCTGCCACGTATATTATACTTGATCCAAACCATCCCGATGCATATACCCGCAGGATTCTTTTCCTCTTATCGGAAGGCCTGCTCGGCATTTTTATGGAAAGGTTCTCCCCCTAGAATCAAATATGCCAGACTCACCTTGCCTAAGCCTAAAGGGGGTATCGCCCTTCCAGACCTGCATAAATACTATGTTGCGTGTCACCTTACGAGAATCGCGGACTGGTCCATCCACTCCTTTGAAAAGGTCTGGACTGCTATCGAAGACTCTTTCTCGCCCATGCCGCTACACCTTCTCCCATGGCTGTCCCCGAAACAATGGCCACAGTCTCTGACCTCACATCCCTTCATCCATACTTCCTTAACGCTTCTTAGGGGGTCCCCCTCCAGAGGTTCCCTCTCACCCACCCCGGGCCCGCTGACTACGCTGAGAGGGAACCCCGACTTTATCCCAGGCGAGTCTTCTACTTTCCTCAAACAAGAATGGCCGCATCAAGATATCCTTGCTTTAAGTTTTACACTGACGGTAAGCTTGCTTCGATAGAGGACCTTAGGCTCATTTCTAACACCTCTACCTTCCCCTTTTGGACATACAGACAAATTTGTCATTTTTTATCCACACATGCAGCTCAGGGCAGTTGGACAAGACCACTTACCCCTTTTGAAACCCTCTGCTATCGTAGAACCCCCCAACGGCACCTTATTTCCCTGCTCTACGCTTTACTCTTAGAACCTACCGATTCCACCCTTTCGCCATCACAGGCCTCGTGGAACAGAGATCTACCTATCCCCCTGACATCAGTTGAATGGACAAGAATTCACGAATACGCACACAGGGGGTCATTGAACGTTGCTATCCAGGAGAATGGGTATAAAGTGCTCACTAGATGGTATAGGACCCCAGCTCTCCTTCATAAGTTTGCTCCTTCAACCTCCAATATTTGCTGGAGATGCAATACAGAGGTGGGTTCCATGGTACATATTTGGTGGGAATGCTCACACATCCAACCCTTTTGGAGGGAAGTACACAGATACATCACATCCATCACCACTTACACCTTGGACTTCACACCAGCACAATTTCTTCTGCATCACACTTCTCTCTCAAGGAAGGATTATTTCAAATCCCTAGCCATGCACATGGTGAATGCTGCCAGGCTGTGCATCCCCAAACACTGGCGCTCCTGTCATACACCGTCACTTAAAGAATGGTTTATGACCATCTCTAGAATTTGCGACATGGAAGAACTGATCCACATCTCTCAAGAGAGACTGGAGAATTTTTCGACTACCTGGTCCTGTTGGTCACACTTCAAAACTACAGCTGAATACAATCAGCATGTTCCCTCAGATTAGAGTCTGTACTCTGAGGAGCTCTTTATCCCCCTCTTTCACACGGAGGCCCAAACGAGAGGTCACTCCCCCCATCCTCTTCCTCACCCCCATCCTCAACCCTTCCCCACCTCTTCCCCCCATCCCCGTTGTTGTCCCTTGCGCTCTGATTCATCCCCCCCTCCTACCCCCCCTCCAATCCCATACCCCCTCACCATGAATAGATATTTTCCCTCCCACCCCATCCCCTTATCACCATATCTTAGACACCATCTCTTTGGTGTTGGAATCAACAGGCAATGCAGCAAAGTTAGCAGGCGGTTGGAATGCGGATCAAACTAATAAAGGCTCCGGCCCATCTGCACCTTCAGTCTCACTGATACAAACCTTGGAGACTATTTTACACCCGTCTGTAAGGCTTGTTTAAGTTGTACCAAAATCTGGTTTTCTGTAAATGCACCTGTTTTGCATCAATCTCTGTACTGTGATTCCTGTCAATTTGCTCAATAAAACTTTATGGAACAAAAAAAAAAGTCCAAACAAATAGCCACACAGGCTTTGCCTCACCGCACAGGGGTTCACTCTCCCTAGACAGTCCACACAGGTCTGGTTCCAGGCATGAGCTAACATCTAATGAAGCTGGGAGTTCTTATAGAGGCCTAAATGAGCTGACAAGGTTCAGCTGGTCTCCTCATCTCTGTCTGCACGACGCCCCACACTCTCCCTAGAGGTATGAGTCATCCATGAGCCCACTAGCCTTATACAACTCTCCACCTAGTTGTATAAGTCGGCGTAAAGCCTGAATCTGGGCGAAATATATCTACCCCCCTGGATGCAACCAGGTGACTTTACCTTCCTGCTGTCACATACCCCCCCCTCTTGTTTTAACCTCGGGGTTGGAACACCAGCAATCAGGCATTCATGTACTCGAGACAAAGCATCCACATTCCCCATTTGAACGCCAGGGCGATGCTTTACTGTGAAGTTGAATTCCTGGAGGGCCAGGAACCACCTATTCACTCTTCTATTTGTTTCCTTGTTTTGAGCCATCCACTTTAACGGAGCGTGATCCGTAACCATGTCAAAGTGCCTACCTAGCAGGTAGTACCGAAGGGAATCTAGAGCCCACTTCACCGCTAAACACTCCTTTTCAACGGTGGCGTAATTTACCTCATGGGACTTCAACTTCCTGCTGAGGTAAATGACTGGGTGCTCTTCCCCGTTCCAGACCTGGGACAATACTGCTCCTAACCCCACATCTGACGCATCACTTTGTACGACAAAGTCTTTAGAGAAGTCGGGTGAGTACAACACTGGCTGGCTACATAAGGCTTGTTTCAAGAATTGGAATGCTGCCTCAGCCTCGGGGGTCCATTTAATCATGACCGACCCTTTCCCCTTCGTCAGGTTGGTTAGGGGCACAGCCTTAGAAGCAAAGTGGGGAATGAATCGCCTATAATACCCAGCGATTCCCAGAAAGGCTCGTACCTGCTTCTTGCTGTTGGGACGTGGCCAACTCTGGATGGCCTCGACTTTGTTGAGTTGGGGTTTTATTACTCCCCTCCCAATGGTGTACCCAAGATATTTGGCCTCCTCCTGCCCAATGGTACACTTCTTGGGGTTAGCCGTAAACCCCGCTTCCCGAACAGAGTCCAGGACTGCTTGCACTTTTGGCAGATGTGAGGCCCAATCTGTGCTATGGACAATTACGTCATCCAGGTAAGCCGCAGCATACTTCCGATGGGGCCTCAGCATCTGGTCCATTTTCCGCTGGAATGTGGCCGGCGCATTCTGTAACCCGAACGGCATTCTTTTATATTGGAACGCCCCGTCTGGGGTTACAAATGCGGTTTTCTCTTTGGCCGACTTGGCCAGGGGGATTTGCCAATACCCTTTTGTGAGGTCAAGAGTCGTCATGTATCGGGCTGTTCCCAGCCGGTCGATCAACTCATCTATACGTGGCATGGGGTAGGTGTCAAATTTTGTAACTTTGTTCAACTGACGAAAATCGTTACAAAATCGCCAGCTCCCATCCGGTTTAGGCACCAACACGATGGGACTAGACCAATCACTTTGGGACTCCTCTATCACCCCTAAGTTCTGCATTTTCTGTACTTCCTCCCGTATTGCCTCCCGTCGAGCCTCTGGGATCCGATAGGGTTTTAACTTCACCCTTTCACCGGGCGGGGTAATGATGTCATGCTCTACCCCAGATGTTTGTCCCGGCAGCTCAGAGAATACCTCCTTGTTGCCAAGCACAAACTCCTTAACCTCCTGTTGTTGGGGTTGTGACAAGGTGGCTGCTATTCCAACCTCAGGAATCACGCAACCAGTTTGAGCTGGTGACCAAGTGTCTGCGACTAGGGACTCTCTATCCCTCCAGGCTTTCAACAGATTAACGTGATAGATCTGTTCGGGCTTTCGCCTTCCTGGTTGTCTGACCTTGTAATTCACTTCGCTCACTTTTTCCATTATCTCGTAGGGGCCTTGCCATTTAGCAAGGAATTTACTTTCAACCGTAGGGACAAGTACCAATATCCTATCCCCCGGGGAAAAGGTACGGGTCTTGGCTCCACGGTTGTACACTCTCTGCTGTGCCAACTGCGCTTGGGCCAAATGTTCCTTCACGATGGGCATTACCTGTGCAATTCGATCTTGCATCAGGGCGACATGCTCAATCACACTCCTGTGGGGAGAACTCTCACTTTCCCAAGTTTCCTTGGCAATATCCAACAGCCCTCTTGGGTGTCTCCCATACAGTAACTCAAAGGGGGAGAATCCCGTAGAGGATTGGGGCACCTCCCTAATAGCAAACATCAAATAAGGAAGTAAACAGTCCCAATCCTTTCCATCTCTATCCACCACTTTCTTCAACATTTGTTTTAGGGTTTTGTTGAATCTTTCAACCAGCCCATCGGTTTGGGGGTGATACACAGACGTACGCAATTGCGTCACTTTGAACAATTTACACAGCTCTTTCATAACCCGGGACATAAAGGGTGTACCTTGGTCCGTAAGCAGTTCTTTACAAATACCCACCCGGCTAAAAACAAGAGATAGCTCTTTGGCTATGGTTTTGGCCGAGGTATTTCGGAGAGGGATCGCTTCTGGATAACGGGTGGCATAGTCCATTATAACTAATATGTACTGGTGTCCCCTAGCGGACTTGATTATAGGACCTACCAAATCCATGGCGATCCTCTCAAACGGGACCTCAATGATGGGTAGAGGGACCAGCGGGCTACGGAAATGTGGCATCGGGGCCAACCTCTGACACACAGGGCAGGAGGAACAATAATTTTCTACGTCCTTCATCACCCCCGGCCAATAGAATCTCTGTAATACCCTCTCTCGGGTTTTCTCTGTCCCCAGATGACCTCCAAGAATGTGCCCATGGGCCAACTCCAACACCAACTTCCTGTAAGGTTTGGGCACCACAAGCTGCTCAACGGTTTCTTCTGCCCTTTTTGCCACCCGATACAGTAGGTCCTTCTCTACGCTGAAGTATGGGTAAGTGCAGGTATTATCTGGGTTCACTAACTCGCCATCTATTTTCACTACGTTTTCCCGTGCCTTTATTAGGGCGGGGTCTTTCAACTGTTCTGTGGCAAAGTTTTCCCTGTGAACCTCAAGATCAGAAAACTCCACAGACGGTAGGTTTTCGTCTGAGGAGGTGGGCTCCTCTCCAGTTTCTTGAGTCTCCCCTGCCAATACTGATAAGGGAAATTCCGGAGAGTCCTCACCACTCTCAGGGGAGTTCTGGCTATCACATTCCTGGTACATAGGGGCACCAGTGAGGGGCTCAGGATCATCCCACAGTTCCCAGAACTTCGGAAAATCCCTTCCCACAATGGCGTCATGCGGTAACTGAGATACTAAGCCCACTGGATGAGAGAGGGTACCTTTGGGGGTCTCGAAACACACTGTAGTCACTGGATACTCTCGGGTGTCCCCATGCACACAAATAACAGCTACCTTGCTATTCCCAGAGACCTCTGTTTTAACTAACTCAGCCTTTATCAGGGTCACAAGGCTACCTGAATCCAGCAATACCACAACATTTCTACCATTAACACACATTTTGCATAAATGTTTCTCAGTTCCTCGAATGGCAGTGCATGCGACTCTCGCACACAGCGACTGACGTCTGCCCGTCAGAAAGTCACACTGCATGGGTTCCTCCACAACCGGGCAATTGGCTGCAATATGTCCCGCTTGCCGGCAGCGGTAGCAAACGATCCTTCTTGCCGCCTCTTGAGCCGCTGATTTCCCAGGCTGTTCTCGCCAAACTTGGGGTAGAGCTCCCACCCTCTCACTCTCTCCACCCTCACCCCTTGGAATCCTCTTATCCGCCCCTGGGGATGGTCTGGTCTTAGGGTGGAAAGTCCGAGTGTCTCTGGAAGAGGCCGTCAGGTTCTCTGTAGCCAAGTATTTCTCCACACGATCCACAAGACCATCGGCCGTCTCTGGGTCTCCATGGCTTACCCACTTTTGGATGGCAGTAGGAAGAGCTCTCAAAAACCGATCCATTACAACACGTTCCACAATCTTTGGTGCGGACAAAGTCTCTGGCTGTAGCCACTTTCTGCTCAGGTGAATGAGATCATACATTTGAGACCTGGGGGGTTTTCCAAGCTGGAAAGTCCAGTTATGCACACGCTGAGCCCGGACAGCCTGGGTGACACCCAGCCTTGCCAATATTTCAGCTTTTAGCATCACATAGTCTTTTGCTTGGTTAGGCTCTAGGTCATAGTAAGCTTTCTGCGATTCACCAGTTAACAGAGGAGCCACCAGTCCAGCCCACTGCTCCTCAGGCCACTTTTCTCTTTCAGCGGTCCTTTCAAATGTGGTCAAAAATACCTCTGGATCATCCTCTCCAGTCATTTTTGTCAATAAACGACTCACCCCAAAGGACGCGGTATTAGTGGGACGGCTTTCCTCACTGGTCTGCGGACGTTGCTGCATTACTGCTTCCATCTGTTGTTGTAGTCTCTGCTCTTGCTTCTGCAACAGGTCTATGAAGCGGGCCTCAGATTGCTGCTGGGCTCGTTGCTGAGCCTCCAGACTCTGTTGCAAAGTTGCGTTTGTCTGCTGCTGGGCTGCAAGGCTCCTTTGCAAACCTGCATTTGTCTGCTGTTGATTGGCATTTGCTAGAGCCAGCTGCTTCAGTATCTCCTCCATGCTGGCTTAAAAAAAACTGCCACTGGTTCTCCACCAACTGTGAGGGGGTTAGCTCGGCAGCGGGTGTGTGTGACCCCCGGGATGGGCTCCCCACACAAAACAGGCCCAGCAAACGGAGGTTGTGGTTTTCAAAATCAAAAAAGGTGCGGTTTATTTTCTATTTACAGTGACAAAACACAGCAAAGCAAAAGAAACATAACCAAAATAAATTCTGGTCAAGTTGACCTCTGACTAAACATACAGGTTTCCTAACTAACAACTGGGATCAGCCTAGTGCTGTCCTAGTCCCTAAGTCCCTGGTTTAGTAAAAGTCCAAACAAATAGCCACACAGGCTTTGCCTCACCGCACAGGGGTTCACTCTCCCTAGACAGTCCACACAGGTCTGGTTCCAGGCATGAGCTAACATCTAATGAAGCTGGGAGTTCTTATAGAGGCCTAAATGAGCTGACAAGGTTCAGCTGGTCTCCTCATCTCTGTCTGCACGACGCCCCACACTCTCCCTAGAGGTATGAGTCATCCATGAGCCCACTAGCCTTATACAACTCTCCACCTAGTTGTATAAGTCGGCGTAAAGCCTGAATCTGGGCGAAATATATCTACCCCCCTGGATGCAACCAGGTGACTTTACCTTCCTGCTGTCACAATATATATATTGTGACAGCAGGAAGGTAAAGTCACCTGGTTGCATCCAGGGGGGTAGATATATTTCGCCCAGATTCAGGCTTTACGCCGATTTATACAGCTAGGTGGAGAGTTGTATAAGCCCAGCTGAGACTAGTGGGCTCATTGATGACTCATACCTCTAGGGAGAGGGCTGGGCGTCGTGCAGACAGGGAGTTGATGAGTCCAGCTGAACCTTGTCAGCTCATTTAGGCCTCTATAAGAAAGCCCAGATTCATTAGATGTTGGCTCATGCCTGGAAGCAGACCTGTGTGGACTGTCTAGGGAGAGTGAACCCCTGTGCGGTGAGAGAAAGCCTGTGTGGCTATATTTTGCTTGGACATTTAAAACCAGGGACTAGGACAGCACTAGGCTGATCCCAGTCGTTAGTTAGGAAACCTGTAAGTTTAGTCAGAGGTCAAGTTGACCAGGATTTATTTTGTGTTTGTTTTTTTTGCCTTGCTGTGTTTTTATCACTGTAAATAGAAAATAAACCGCACCTTTTTTGATTTTGAAAACCACAACCTCCGTCTGCTGGGCCTGTTTTTGGGTGGGGAGCCCATCCCGGGGGTCACACATACCCGCTGCCGAGCTAGCCCCCTCACAGTTGGTGGAGAACCAGTGGCAGTTTTTTTTTAAGCCAGCATGGAGGAGATACTGAAACAGCTGGCTCTAGCAAATGCCAATCAACAGCAGACAAATGCAGGTTTGCAAAGGAGCCTTGCAGCCCAGCAGCAAGCTCATCAACAGAGCCTTGCAACTTTACAACAGAGTCTGGAGGCTCAGCAACAAGCCCAACAGCAATCTGAGGCCCGCTTCATAGACCTGTTGCAGAAGCAAGAGCAGAGACTACAACAACAGATGGAAGCAGTAATGCAGCAACGTCCGCAGACCGGTGAGGAAAGCCGTCCCACTAATACCGCGTCCTTTGGGGTGAGTCGTTTATTGACAAAAATGACTGGAGAGGATGATCCAGAGGTATTTTTGACCACATTTGAAAGGACCGCTGAAAGAGAAAAGTGGCCTGAGGAGCAGTGGGCTGGACTGGTGGCTCCTCTATTAACGGGTGAATCGCAGAAAGCTTACTATGACCTAGAGCCTGACCAAGCAAAAGACTATGTGATGCTAAAAGCTGAAATATTGGCAAGGCTGGGTGTCACCCTGGCTGTCCGGGCTCAGCGTGTGCATAACTGGACTTTCCAGCTTGGAAAACCCCCCAGGTCTCAAATGTATGATCTCATTCACCTGAGCAGAAAGTGGCTACAGCCAGAGACTTTGTCCGCACCAAAGATTGTGGAACGTGTTGTAATGGATCGGTTTTTGAGAGCTCTTCCTACTGCCATCCAAAAGTGGGTAAGCCATGGAGACCCAGAGACGGCCGATGGTCTTGTGGATCGTGTGGAGAAATACTTGGCTACAGAGAACCTGACGGCCTCTTCCAGAGACACTCGGACTTTCCACCCTAAGACCAGACCATCCCCAGGGGCGGATAAGATGATTCCAAGGGGTAAGGGTGGAGAGAGTGAGAGGGTGGGAGCTCTACCCCAAGTTTGGCGAGAACAGCCTGGGAAATCAGCGGCTCAAGAGGCGGCAAGAAGGATCATTTGCTACCGCTGCCGGCAAGCGGGACATATTGCAGCAAATTGCCCGGTTTTGCAGGAACCCATGCAGTGTGACTTTCTGACGGGCAGACGTCAGTCGCTGTGTGCGACAGTCGCATGCACTGCCATTCGGGGAACTGAGAAACATTTATGCAAAATGTGTATTAATGGTAGAAATGTTGTGGTATTGCTGGATTCAGGTAGCCTTGTGACCCTGATAAAGGCTGAGTTAGTTAAAACAGAGGTCTCTGGGAATAGCAAGGTAGCCGTTATTTGTGTGCATGGGGACACCCGAGAGTATCCAGTGACTACAGTGTGTTTCGAGACCCCCAAAGGTACCCTTTCTCATCCAGTGGGCTTAGTGTCTCAGTTACCGCATGACGCCATTGTGGGAAGGGATTTTCCGAAGTTCTGGGAACTGTGGGATGATCATGAGCCCCCCACTGGTGCCCCTATGTACCAGGAATATGATAGCCAGAACTCCTCTGAGAGTGGTGAGGACTCTCCCGAATTTCCCTTGTCAGTATTGGCAGGGGAGACTCAAGAAACTGGAGAGGAGCCCACCTCCTCAGACGAAAACCTACCGTCTGTGGAGTTTTCTGATCTTGAGGTTCACAGGGAAAACTTTGCCACAGAACAGTTGAAAGACCCCGCCCTAATAAAGGCACGGGAAAACGTAGTGAAAATAGATGGCGAGTTAGTGAACCCAGATAATACCTGCACTTACCCATACTTCAGCGTAGAGAAGGACCTACTGTATCGGGTGGCAAAAAGGGCAGAAGAAACCGTTGAGCAGCTGGTGGTGCCCAAACCTTACAGGAAGTTGGTGTTGGAGTTGGCCCATGGGCACATTCTTGGAGGTCATCTGGGGACAGAGAAAACCCGAGAGAGGGTATTACAGAGATTCTATTGGCCTGGGGTGATGAAGGACATAGAAAATTATTGTTCCTCCTGCCCTGTGTGTCAGAGGTCGGCCCCGATGCCACACTTCCGTAGCCCGCTGGTCCCTCTACCCATCATTGAGGTCCCGTTTGAGAGAATCGCAATGGATTTGGTAGGTCCTATAATCAAGTCCGCTAGGGGGCACCAGTACATATTGGTTATAATGGACTATGCCACCCGTTATCCAGAAGCGATCCCTCTCAGAAATACCTCGGCCAAAACCATAGCCAAAGAGCTATCTCTTGTTTTTAGCCGGGTGGGTATTTGTAAAGAACTGCTTACGGACCAAGGTACACCCTTTATGTCCCGGGTTATGAAGGAGCTGTGTAAATTGTTCAAAGTGACGCAATTACGTACATCTGTGTATCACCCCCAAACCGATGGGCTGGTTGAAAGATTCAACAAAACCCTAAAACAAATGTTGAAGAAAGTGGTGGATAGGGATGGAAAGGATTGGGACTGTCTACTTCCTTATTTGATGTTTGCTATTAGGGAGGTGCCCCAATCCTCTACGGGATTCTCCCCCTTTGAGTTACTGTATGGGAGACACCCAAGAGGGCTGTTGGATATTGCCAAGGAAACTTGGGAAAGTGAGAGTTCTCCCCACAGGAGTGTGATTGAGCATGTCGCCCTGATGCAAGATCGAATTGCACAGGTAATGCCCATCGTGAAGGAACATTTGGCCCAAGCGCAGTTGGCACAGCAGAGAGTGTACAACCGTGGAGCCAAGACCCGTACCTTTTCCCCGGGGGATAGGATATTGGTACTTGTCCCTACGGTTGAAAGTAAATTCCTTGCCAAATGGCAAGGCCCCTACGAGATAATGGAAAAAGTGAGCGAAGTGAATTACAAGGTCAGACAACCAGGAAGGCGAAAGCCCGAACAGATCTATCACGTTAATCTGTTGAAAGCCTGGAGGGATAGAGAGTCCCTAGTCGCAGACACTTGGTCACCAGCTCAAACTGGTTGCGTGATTCCTGAGGTTGGAATCGCAGCCACCTTGTCACAACCCCAACAACAGGAGGTTAAGGAGTTTGTGCTTCGCAACAAGGAGGTATTCTCTGAGCTGCCGGGACAAACATCTGGGGTAGAGCATGACATTATTACCCCGCCCGGTGAAAGGGTGAAGTTAAAACCCTATCGGATCCCAGAGGCCCGACGGGAGGCAATACGGGAGGAAGTACAGAAAATGCTGAACTTAGGGGTGATAGAGGAGTCCCAAAGTGATTGGTCTAGTCCCATTGTGTTGGTGCCTAAACCGGATGGGAGCTGGCGATTTTGTAACGATTTTCGTCAGTTGAACAAAGTTACAAAATTTGACACCTACCCCATGCCACGTATAGATGAGTTGATCGACCGGCTGGGAACAGCCCGATACATGACGACTCTTGACCTCACAAAAGGGTATTGGCAAATCCCCCTGGCCAAGTCAGCCAAAGAGAAAACCGCATTTGTAACCCCAGACGGGGCGTTCCAATATAAAAGAATGCCGTTCGGGTTACAGAATGCGCCGGCCACATTCCAGCGGAAAATGGACCAGATGCTGAGGCCCCATCGGAAGTATGCTGCGGCTTACCTGGATGACGTAATTGTCCATAGCACAGATTGGGCCTCACATCTGCCAAAAGTGCAAGCAGTCCTGGACTCTGTTCGGGAAGCAGGGTTTACGGCTAACCCCAAGAAGTGTACCATTGGGCAGGAGGAGGCCAAATATCTTGGGTACACCATTGGGAGGGGAGTAATAAAACCCCAACTCAACAAAGTCGAGGCCATCCAGAGTTGGCCACGTCCCAACAGCAAGAAGCAGGTACGAGCCTTTCTGGGAATCGCTGGGTATTATCGGCGATTCATTCCCCACTTTGCTTCTAAGGCTGTGCCCCTAACCAACCTGACGAAGGGGAAAGGGTCGGTCATGATTAAATGGACCCCCGAGGCTGAGGCAGCATTCCAATTCTTGAAACAAGCCTTATGTAGCCAGCCAGTGTTGTACTCACCCGACTTCTCTAAAGACTTTGTCGTACAAAGTGATGCGTCAGATGTGGGGTTAGGAGCAGTATTGTCCCAGGTCTGGAACGGGGAAGAGCACCCAGTCATTTACCTCAGCAGGAAGTTGAAGTCCCATGAGGTAAATTACGCCACCGTTGAAAAGGAGTGTTTAGCGGTGAAGTGGGCTCTAGATTCCCTTCGGTACTACCTGCTAGGTAGGCACTTTGACATGGTTACGGATCACGCTCCGTTAAAGTGGATGGCTCAAAACAAGGAAACAAATAGAAGAGTGAATAGGTGGTTCCTGGCCCTCCAGGAATTCAACTTCACAGTAAAGCATCGCCCTGGCGTTCAAATGGGGAATGTGGATGCTTTGTCTCGAGTACATGAATGCCTGATTGCTGGTGTTCCAACCCCGAGGTTAAAACAAGAGGGGGGGGGTATGTGACAGCAGGAAGGTAAAGTCACCTGGTTGCATCCAGGGGGGTAGATATATTTCGCCCAGATTCAGGCTTTACGCCGATTTATACAGCTAGGTGGAGAGTTGTATAAGCCCAGCTGAGACTAGTGGGCTCATTGATGACTCATACCTCTAGGGAGAGGGCTGGGCGTCGTGCAGACAGGGAGTTGATGAGTCCAGCTGAACCTTGTCAGCTCATTTAGGCCTCTATAAGAAAGCCCAGATTCATTAGATGTTGGCTCATGCCTGGAAGCAGACCTGTGTGGACTGTCTAGGGAGAGTGAACCCCTGTGCGGTGAGAGAAAGCCTGTGTGGCTATATTTTGCTTGGACATTTAAAACCAGGGACTAGGACAGCACTAGGCTGATCCCAGTCGTTAGTTAGGAAACCTGTAAGTTTAGTCAGAGGTCAAGTTGACCAGGATTTATTTTGTGTTTGTTTTTTTTGCCTTGCTGTGTTTTTATCACTGTAAATAGAAAATAAACCGCACCTTTTTGATTTTGAAAACCACAACCTCCGTCTGCTGGGCCTGTTTTTGGGTGGGGAGCCCATCCCGGGGGTCACACATACCCGCTGCCGAGCTAGCCCCCTCACAATATATATATATATATATATATATATATCAAAAAAAATATAAAAGACAAAGTCTCTTTGATAGAACAGCGCTCTGTTGGATAATTGTCCAACTCCAAATCCAAATAATAGTTGTGATGTGGGGACACACAGTCATAGAAGGTACAGCAAGATCACAGTTCTTAAAGTGGTAAGTGTTTCTACAAGCAGATGGGTTGTGAAGCCTACACCAACTCCCAATCTTCACCACTAGTGTGAGATAAGATTCCCCCGTTGGGGTTCACACTCAGAGCAATAAGTAAAATGTGCCTTGTAAGATAAAATCCTCCTGTCAGACTTCCAACATCATCCCGGGATCAGTGTGGGTTAAACGGTGTTCAAGGTACATAAAAAACAAAAAAAATCACTAACATAGTGTAATCCCGTTTTTATTCAAGTTAACCCGTGTATAAAAACACCCTGCTCCCATTACACGTACAATGTATTCACTTGTAAATGACATATAGAAAGTGTTTGCATAGTCACCGCTGTCCTCCGAACATAGGGGCCGCACTCGCGCTGCAACCGCAGTATGAGGTGAGCTTCCTAGTTACGAGATGGCCGATGGTGGAACGCACACTTCTAACTTCCTGGATACGCCGTCGTAGCCACGCCCTGATGCGTTTCGTCACTTCCGACTTCAACAGAGGGCGTGGCTACTCGGCGTAAGCACGGAGCTTATATTATCCCTCCTCCACGGCCATTGGGTAGATCGGCAGCACTCGTCCGCTCCTATTGGTGCAGAGACCAGGCGGAAGCCGAGACTGCCGTCAGCCGTGTCAAGTCACAGGGATAAACATAGTGATGTATAAACAAGCGCCGTAGATAAAGATCCATATTTGCACAAGTTTTTGAAATCTTTGACCGGTGAATAACAACTTAATAAACGTAACATAACTTCTGGTTGTCACCAGACGGTTTCTAAATCATATAAGGTATCAATGTTTACAAGGATAATAAACAGATGATTTGTACACCGCTGCGAACATGCAGCAGTGGGGCAAAATTGTATTTAATTCAAAATAGATATTCAGCTGATGAATAATGTTAAAGGGACAACAGTGATGCGATCCAGATAGCAGGATAATAATAATAATCATCCCGGAACATAAAATCACAACAGACTAATGGCCTCCAAACACTGTCAACAGAATTCCAATGATAGAAATCAATATAGCTGAATATAAAGTGAATAAACACACATGTTTACGTTTATAAACAACAAATGTACGTATGTATATACTTGCTATAGCTGTTGAATACATATATGATCATAAAAGGATGGAGCCATATGAAAGTATATAATACTTATATATAACAGTCTATATAATTAAATACAAAAGCTGTATATATAAAAAAGGTATTTAAAATCTACAAAAATATATATATATATATATATATATATATATATAAAAAGAAGGAGGAGTGAAATGACTCTAGAGGAAATAATGATTAAAATTTAGAAATTAAAAATTAAAAATTCATATGTCTAGGAATTTTATAAGGTAGTGGGTATATTTGATAAACAATAATACTTGTTAGTAACAACAGAAGGGGGGAATACATTTCTTAATAATCACAAATAAAACAGTTGATATCTAAATCAACGTTTAACCCCTTCGGTACTAATGTATCAACTGAATATATCCATTGGGTTTCTAGTTTAGACAATTCCCTTACGAGGTTGGCCCCCCTCCATGGGGGTTTCAAATGGTCGATCCCCCAAAACTTCAACCCAGCTGGATTCTGATCGTGAAAAAGTTTGAAATGTAATGATACATTATGATCTTTATACCCAAGTTTAATATTTGCCACATGTTCTGCTATTCGTACTTTTAGAGCCCTTTTGGTACGTCCTATGTACATAAGTTTGCATGGGCATTCTAGGAGGTAAACCACATAAGATGTATTGCATGTAATAAAGTCCTTTATAGGAAATTCTACTTTATTGGAAGAGGAGATAAAAGTGTCAATTGCTCTCATGGGTTTTGTAACCTCACTGCATGGGAGACACTTGCGACAGGCAAAGAAGCCATCCCTATCCCAAAAGGAAGGTTTTTTTTTTTGGGGGGGGGGGTCTAATACCTTCTTTACTATCCTGTCTCCGTAGTTTATGGCTTTCCTATAAATAAAAGCAGGTTTTGATGGAATGACAGTCCCAAGTATTTTGTCCAGTAGGAGGATATGCCAGTGAGAGGAAAATATATTTTCTACTTCTTTATATTGGGAATGATAACCAGAGATAAAACTCCATTCATGTATCTTTTTATTTGTGTTGTTATGCAAAGAGACGGTATCAGTTAAACAGGCTCTTCTAGGTATTTCTAAAAAGTCTTCTATAATTTTATCAAGGCATTTTTCTTTGTATCCTTTGTCCATAAATTTTCGTTAGTACAATTTCGTCTGACACGCATTATTTGACCTCTTGAAATATTCTTAAGCCACATCGGGTGGTGTCCGCTTTGTGTTGGAAGATAGCTGTTTGAATCCGTAGGTTTAAAGTATACCTTAGTTCCTAATTTGCTGCCAGCCCGAAAAATATTCAAATCAAGGAAATGGATACTTTGTTGGTTATATTCACTTGTCAGTATAATATTGCACTTATTATCATTCAATTCTTGTAAAAATGTTTCTAATGAGGATGAAGACCCTGCCCAGATAAAAAACAGATCATCGATATATCTTCGAAATAAAATCAATTGCTCTCTCATTTGGTTAAAAATGGTCTTATCCTCCCATTCCGCCATAAATAAGTTGGCTATACTCGGAGCAAATTTGGCTCCCATAGCTACCCCTTTCTTTTGGGAATAGAAGTGGCCATCATACCAAAAATAATTGCATGCAAGACAATAGTCTAGACCAGGGGTCTCCAAACTGCGGCCCGAGGGCCAGATGTGGCCCTTTGCTAGCCTTTATCAGGCTCTTGGGGCACTATTCCTCCCACTGACACCAACAATGGGGCACTATTTCTTCCACCGATACCAATGATGGGATACTATTTCTCCTATTAATAGGGACACTACTCCTATTTACCACCAACCTTGAGGCCATATTTATTCTAACTCATGCCAAGCCCATGACATTTTCTGCCCCTGCTGGCCACAATCCGGCCCTCCTAAACTCTGAAGGACAATAAACTGGCCCTTTGTTTGAAAAGTTTGGAGCCCCCTGGTCTAGACAGTTCCTTAAAAATACTTTCTGAGCAAATGTAATGTCTTCTCTTCTGCACAGTGCCCAATTCAGGGCTAGAAGTGCGTCATCGTGCTGGATCACGGTGTATAGGGATGACACATCTGCTGTAACTAAAAACACGTCATCTTTCCCAGTAAGGTCAATACCATCAAGTAGCAAGAGCAAATCTTTGGTGTCCTTTAAGAAGGCTCGTGTCTGAGTGACACTTTTTTGAAGAAAATGATCCAAGTATTCACCCACACGAGCTGTAACAGATCCAATACCATTAACAATTGGTCTTGCTGGAGGGTGGTTCAGATCTTTATGGATCTTGGGTAGGGTATAGATGGTAGGTATTCTACTGTAACTTGGTGTCAGATATTTCTGTTCTTTAGTGGTCAATGCCCTTGTTTTAAAGCCCACTTCCACAAGTCTCCCCAAATTTTCTATATATTTTATATATACACACACATACACACTATTGTCAATAATATTGGTACACCTGCATGTACATGAATTTTAAACATCTGTTCAAGATATGGAAAACCTACCTTAAAGTAAGTAACAGCCGTTCTTCTGCACTAATGCTTCTTCTCATGTTGGTCCTGGTTCTGGTCAGACGTCCTCTACAAAGCTCCAACAGTTCATCGAAGCTTGCCACCGACATCCTCGTGTAATTGAAGAACTTGTCTCCGTGATTCCGCAGCTCACCGAACATGAGGGCAAAGTAGCCAATTGATAGACGCTGGGAGGTTAGGGGATGGACCCAGTAACGGCGGGGACGTCACCTACGCTGGATCTCTCTTCTCCTCTTTATCCTCATCATCAGCAACATGAGCATCGCCAGCAAACTAATCATATTTGTATTCGTTACACTTTGCTACAATGTAAAGTAGTGAGTGTACAGCTTGTATAACAGTGTAAATTTTCTGTCCCTTCAAAATAATGCAACACACAGCCATTAATGTCTAAACCGCTGACAACAAAAGTGAGTACACCCCTAAGTGAAAAAGTCCAAATTGGGCCCAAATAGCCATTTTCCCTCCCCGGTGTCATGTGACTCGTTAGTGTTACAAGGTCTCATGTGTGAATGGGGAGCAGGTGTGTTAAATTTGGTGTTATCGCTTTCACTCTCTCATACTGGTCACTGAGTTCAGCATGGCACCTCATGGCAAAGAACTCTCTGAGGATCTGAATTTTATTTTTTTTGCTCTATATATAGATGGCCTAGGCTATAAGAAGATTGCCAAGACCTTGGAACTGAGCTGCAGCACGGTGGCCAAGACCATACAGTGGTTTAATAGGACAGGTTCCACTCAGAACCGGCCTCACCATGGTCAACCAAAGAAGTTGAGTGCATGTGCTCAGCGTCACATCCAGAGATTGTCTTTGGAAAATAGACGTATGAGTCCTGCCAGCATTGCTGCAGAGGTTGAAGGGGTATGGTAGGTCAGCCTGTCAGTGCTCAGACCATACGCCGCACACTGCATCAAATTGGTCTGCATGGCTGTCGTCCCAGAAGGAAGCCTCTTCTAAAGATGATGCACAATTAAGCCTGCAAACAATTTGCTGAAGACAAGCAGACTAAGGACATGGATTACTGGAACAATGTCCTGTGGTCTGATGAGACCAAGATAAACTTATTTGGTTCAGATGGTGTCAAGCGTGTGTGGCAGCAACCAGGTGAGGAGTACAACGACAAGTGTGTCTTGCCTACAATCAAGCATGGTGGTGCGAGTGTCATGGTCTGGGGCTATATGAGTGCTGCCGGTACTGGGGAGCTACAGTTCATTGAGGGAACCATGAATGCCAAATTTGTACTGTGACATACTGAAGCAGAGCATGGGGGCAGTATTCCAACATAATGACCCTAAACACACCTCCAAGACGACAACTGCCTTGCTAAAGAAGCTGAGGGTAAAGGTGATGGACTAGCCAAGCATGTCTCCAGACCTAAACCCTATTGAGCATCTGTGGGGCATACTCAAACAGAAGGTGGAGGAGCGCAAGGTCTCTAATTTCCACCAGCTCCATGATGTCATGGAGGAGTGGAAGAGGACTCCAGTGGCAACCTGTGAAGCTCTGGTGAACTCCATGCCCAAATGGATTAAGGCAGTGCTAGAAAATAATGGTGGCCACACAAAATATTAACACTTTGGGCCCAATTTGGAAATTTTCTCTTAGGGGTTTACTGATTTTGGTTGCCAGTGGTTTAAACATTAATGGCTGTGAGTTATTTTGAGGGGACAGCAAATTTACACTGTTATACAAGCTGTACACTCACTACTTTACATTGTAGCAAAGTGTCATTTCTTCAGTGTTGTCACATGAAAAGATATAATAAAATATTTACAAAAATGTGAGGGGTGCATTGGTGTGTGCAGCCTATTGCATTAGGGTGTGCACCCCAGAGCACAATCACACATGCGTGTATATGTAATGTACCTGTGATAGGTAGTGTCCGAAGTGGAACTTGTGTGCTGAGGATTCAGGCGAAAACGTAGTCAGGCAGATTAGGTTGGCAACAGATCAGACAAAATGGTACACGATCGAAATCCAGAGAGTGGTCAGGCAGGCAAAGGTCATACACGAGCTGGCAGTGAAGTACAAAATCAGCAGGCTGGAGAGTAGTCAGGAATTCAGGCAGAAGTTCAACACGAAAATCAGGATCAAAAAGCAGTCACAACACCCAGGGAGCTATTCCACACAAACAGGTGCTGAGAGATAGCATCACTTCCTTTTTAAGGGCTGCTTTGATTGAAAATTGTCCACAGCTGGCAGCAGGTGGGGCTAGTGAGTCCAAGGTAATGTTTAACACTGAGAGGACATTTCCAAAAGTCCAGATCTGCTCAGTAGCGCAACAGGTAAGGCTGCAGCTTTGGGACCAGGAAGATCCCGGTTCAAATACACCCAGGTACAAGACAGTATATCAGCAGAACAGTAGACGGTGTCAGTAGAGCAAAGATTGGTGGCAGTAGGGCAGTGGACAATGTCAGTGGATTTTTATTTATTATTATTTTTTTTTTTTTTTTATGAGACTCGTTATGGGGCTTTGGTGAAATATCAAGGGTCTACACAGACCCCTGATGTCTCACTTTTGAGACAGAGAAAGAAACTGAGGACAGAGATTCCCCAGTCCCTTTCTATGCAGCCAGCAGTAATCATAGTTTACTATGCTTCAGTTAAGAATGAATACAGGAGCGATCGGTACAGATCACTCACTGTGTTTATTCAGAAAAGGAAGGCTGGTTAAGTAAATATTTACCAGGCCCTTCACTGCTCCTGAGAGGAGGTAAGTAGGCAGCACTGCAGGGGGGAGACGGGAAGCAGAGGGAATTGACACCGCATGGGGTGATTGGGGTGTGCCCAGGCACACCGGGCACACACTTTGTGCACACCTATGGAGGGGTGAACTCACTTTTGTGAGATACTATATGTAGCAATACCCCCGCAGGGTCCGCTGGTTTAAGATTTGGGCCTGACATTACCTTACTGTTCACCACGTCCGTCCTAGTGGTCTTCCTTGAAGAGTTGTTAATAAATGTCTGCACCAAACACTTAGAGGGTGATTTACTAAAGACCTGCGCCTGTGGTGCAGTGGAGAAATTGGAGCAATTGCACAAAAAACGGGACTCAAAACATTTATCAAAAATTATGGTGCACTTATATGCACCAAACCATATTTACATAGGAAGTGCTGTTGCGCACTTGCGCAATCTTTTGCGCCTACCATTAGCAAGCGCAGCCAATGTAATCTTCAACATTTTTGTCTGAATACTGTAGATAACTTTACTAGTTTACCATCTTCTGTTACCAGGCTAAAAAGTATGTATATAATATTGTTTAAATGCACAAATTCTGTCCAGAACATGTAGATCTGTCTTACAACTAATCAAGCCTTTTTACACCCTTCTTTCAGCTTACTCAACTGCACATGTGCATTGGCAAACCACACTATTTTATGCTCGCCTGACAGGGCACACACGCTTTAGCTTGTTAAATATGTGTGTTGCACACGGGCGCATCTGCGTTCTCCAGAGTGCACAACTGCTTATACATTGGGCTTGTGCTCATTGTAATGCTGATCATGTTAATGAGCTTTTCCTTATCACATGGAGAATATTGCTTCCACTTTTATTCCTTTCATTCACTTCTTTTCGAAACAACTCAATAATCATTCTAGAGATCTTCCTCCTATCAACAACTGTGCAGATGTTTACTGGAATTGTAATTGTGCATTTTATGGTGATAGTCTATAATCATTGGTGGAGCCAAAACTTCCATGAAAACATCTTCTCAACACACGTCTGTGTATTGTGCATTCTGGACAATTCTTTCCCCATACACTGTCCAATCAGATTGCACAGTGTATGGGGAAATGAATTTCTCAGAGAAATGAGTGGATGTAAATGTCATCCAATCAGATTGGACAGTGTATGGGGAAAGAATTGTCCAGAATGCACAATACACAGACATGTGTTGAGAAGATGTTTTCATGGAAGTTTTGGCTCCACCAATGATTATAGACTATCACCATAAAATGCACAATTACAAGTCCAGTAAACATCTGCACAGTTGTTGATAGGAGGAAAATCTCCAGAATGAATATTGAGTTGTTTCAAAAAGAAATGAATGAAAGGAATAAAAGTGGAAGCAATATTCTCCATGTGATAAGGAAAAGCTCATTAACATGTATAGCATTACAATGAGCAAGTGCCCGATATCTGTTTCATATTTAAGAATGTGTATGCGCCCGTACGCTCAACGATTCTGCGAATCCGGCGCAAGTCGACAACATGCGCCATGTCGCAATAATTATTCCTGCCCGCGCAAATGCGCCAACATTTTCTTAAATCAGCCCCTTAGTCTCTTTTTCTCAAGGGTTTATTTCAAGAACTTCAAACAGAGGGATGGAGGGTTAGGGGAGATTCAGGTACCTTAGGTTTTGCGGATCACGGGTACTTTTTTTTATCCAGAGGACCAATAGCTTCCACACTGGATATAGCCACCACCGGATAGGTCTCTCTCACTGACCTAGCAGCCGGTGCGAGCTCGTTCAAAAGTTTCTGCCACAGACTTGGGTAATCACACGCTTGGTAAAGTTCTGAAACATGACACACAGTACCAGGATCTTTCAGCCAGGCCGGCAGCACTGTGAGGTAGATTTGATCCAGATGCGTCCTCCAATTGAATCATCAATTGCTCGGTCCCTTCCCGCAGGCAAAGCGACACAGGACCATCTCTGGATCAGTAGGCCCCAGCAACTCCTGGGCCTACTCTCAGTAATGAAGCCTCGGGCCAGCAGGCCCCGAGGCAGAAAACTGCAAACACATCCCTGAGGCCCGGCCGTCAGGTCAGGATCGGAAAACCCCGCCAAAACGGTGTCTGCCCCTTAAGTACCCTCTCCCAGAATGCAAAGCGGGGTGACCAATCCCACTGAGCTGCTTCTGGGCAAGAGGTACCCAATACATCCAGCCAGCTGCAGTTCCAACCTTGACCTGTGGTGACAACGACACCTAGAGGAAGGTGGAAAATGTGCAACTCAGCTGAATTGGAACAGAGACCCATAATTTGGTACAATTATTCTGAGTTGAACTATAACTCAGACAACTAAATTTACACTAGCGCCTACCCAATAGGAGCAGGGAGCTACATATATTATGTGTGTGTATGGGGAATAAACGATTTCTGTTTCAAACTTGTATAAATCTATTACCAAGGTTTAAAGCCCTGACACTATGCAATTTATTTACATTAGTTGAAAAATTTGTTTTGTCTTTTCTGTTATATTTATACACCATGTTCGTAGATATAAATCTTCCATACAATTCACATTATGGGCAATATAAGTAAAAAAAAAAAAAGATACACAATGTGTTGTAGCCCACAACAGTCTGGGTGATGGCTTTGTCATCAGCGGAGAATTCCAGCCAAAGAATAAGCATATATACCCTAACAGGCAGCCAGGAGTCCTCCCTAAGGCTCATGCCGTCTGTCTGTTTGTGTATGGCTCTTCCTCATTAATCCACGCTGTCAGGTTGTATATGTCACTTTCACTTTAAGTACACAAGTAATTTACTGTATGTGGATAAATGGACAGTGTGTCCTCTCTCTGCATTCATTTTCAGCCTAAATGCTAATGCAAAACAACCTGTTTGCAGGCATCTCAAACCTCACACATGTTGGGCTCAAGAGAGGCAGGATTTTGGATACAGAAATAGCAAGTTGTCTGATTCTAGATAGCACTGAGCAATAAGCGGTTATAAACGTTCTTTTTTTAAATAAAAAAACATGTTATACTTACTTGCTCAGTGCAATGGTATTGCACTGAGTGGCCCCGATCTCTGTCCTGTGAAAGCAGGGAGAGAGCCGCTATAGTTGGACACAGCACTTGATCAAGTGAGGTAAGTATTTAGTGGGGTGAAGGGTTGATACTGCTACTCGGAGATGTTTTATCTTAATGCAGCGAATGCATTAAGGCAAAAAAAAATATTGGATTTAGATCCATTTTAACCACTTCAATACCGGGCAGTTTTACCGCCTTCTTGCCCAGACCAATCTTCAGCTTACAGCGCTGTCACATTTTAAATCACAATTGCACAGTCATACAATGCTGTACCCAAATTACATTTTTATCATTTTGTTCACACAAATAGAGCTTTCTTTTGGTTGTATTTAATCTGACCCCCACCCCCCCCACCCCTTCCCTTTCTGGAGTCATCATAATATTGTATATTCAATCTTCCTATATGAATCTTTATTTGCAATAGTGCATCTAACCACGTCCAAGTTTCTTCAATTGTGGCATCAGTGGATTCAAGACCAGAGATGCATATCCATATTCTAACATTCTTTCACCCATCTCCTCCTAGTTATCCACGCCACTTATTAATTTTCCCACTCCCACAGAAGTATATGTAGCGCCCTCCTCACTCCCCTCTTTCTCTCGTCTCGTCTTTCTCTTGTCTAGGGGTATATTAGAGGGGAGGGAGCGGGGACACCACGCCTGGCCTCCACCACATGTGTCAGTGCGGTATAAGCAACGTTCTTGTATTACCTTCGGATCAGTGCTGTGCACCTGGGTCCTCCCACCAAGAGTCACCTTGAACAATGTCTGCTAAGAAATGAGCCCCACACCATTAAAGTTCAACACTCCTTTATTCTTCTGCGAATGAACACAATCAGTTGAACTCCCTTGGTTAACAGAACAGGAAAGGAGGTGTGGATGCGAATAGGCCCAGACACAATTTGGTTCTCCACTTTCCTTCCTGAAAGTGGGTTACGGTCTCTTCAAATATATTAATAGTAAAAAGGTCAAGTCTGAGCATGTAGGCCCTTTACAAAATAATCTAGAGTGGGTGACTGGGGACAAAGAAAAGGCTAATTTATTAAATACTTTCTTCAGCTCTGTGTATACAATGGAGCATGGGGGAGTTCATGTCCATAATGGGGGTGGTAGTGACACAGCCCCAAATCCACAATGGCTCAAAAGTGATATGGTCCAGAAATATTTAGACAGAGTAAAGGTGGATAAAGCACCTGGACCAGATGGCATCCACCCACGGATCCTAAAAGAATTGAGCTCTGTAATTTCAAAGCCATTGTATCTAATTTTTAGGGACTCATTAATGACAGGAATAGTACCACTGGATTGGCGCAGGGCCAATGTGGTGCCTATATTTAAAAAGGGAACAAAGTCTTTACCAAGTAACTATAGACCTGTTAGTTTAACTTTCATAGTTGGGAAGATACTGGAGAGATTAATAAAAGACCACATAGATGAGTTCTTGCTGGAAAAAAACTATTTCAGCAACAGACAGCATGGATTCATGAAAGACAGAAGTTGTCAGACAAACCTGATTTCTTTTTATGAAGAGGTAAGTAAAACCTTGGACAGAGGCGTGGCTGTGGACGTGGTATACTTGGATTTTGCAAAAGCGTTTGATACAGTTCCCCACACACGGCTCATGTGTACGGTAAAGTCTACAGGATTGGAAATATCAGTTTGTAAATGGATAGAGAACTGGCTAAAACACAGAATTCAGAGAGTAGTAGTTAATGATTCTTACTCTGAATGGTCTAAGGTTATCAGTGGTGTACCCCAAGGTTCAGTGCTGGGACCCTTACTTTTTAATATCTTTATAAATGATATTGGGTCTGAGATCAAAAGTAACATTTCTGTCTTTGCAGATGACACCAAGCTATGCAGTGGAATGACGTCCTTGCAGGATGTCTCCAATTTACAAGCCGACCTCGATGCCCTGTCTAATTGGGCGACTATGTGGCAGATGAGGTTTAATGTTGATAAATGTTATGCACTTGGGGGCTAAGAATATGAATGCATCATACATACTAGGGGGAATACAACTGGGGGGATCCGTAGTGAAAAAGGATCTGGGGGTTTTGGTAGATCATAAGCTCAATAATGGCATGCAATGCCAAGCTGTGGTTTCCAAAACGAGCAAAGTCCTTTCTTGTATTAAGAGAGGTATGGACTCCAGAGAGAGAGACATCATTTTGCCCCTGTACAAATCATTAGTAAGGCCTCATCTGGAATACGCAGTTCAGTTTTGGGCACCAGTTCTCAAAAAGCATATCGGGGAACTGGAGAAAGTGCAGAGAAGGGCAACCAAACTGATAAGAGGCATGGAGGAGCTCAGCTATGAAGAAAGATTAGAGGAGCTGAATTTATTCACTCTTGAGAAGAGGAGAATAAGGGGGGATATGATTAACATGTACAAATATATAAGGGGTCCATATATTGATCTTGGTGATGAGTTATTCACATTACAGTCAACACAGAGAACAAGGGGGCACTCTTTACGTCTAGAAGAAAAAAGATTTCATCTCCAAATGCGGAAAGGTTTCTTCACAGTAAGAGCTGTGAAAATGTGGAACAGACTCCCTGCAGAGGTGGTTCTGGCCAGCTCAGTAGATTGCTTTAAGAAAGGCATGGATACTTTCCTAAATGTACATAATATAACTGAGTACTAACAGTTCTAGGTAAAGTTGATCCAGGGTAAATCCGATTGCCTCTCGGGGGATCAGGAAGGAATTTTTTCCCCTGCTGTAGCAAATTGGATCATGCTCTGCTGGGGTTTTTTGCCTTCCTCTGGATCAACTGTGGGTATAGAATTGGGTATATGGGATTGCACGATATTTTTTTTATTTTTATGGTTGAACTGGATGGACTTTGTCTTTTTTCAACCTGACTAACTATGTAACTATGCACGAGGGGGAATTTCCTTCCAGGCGGTCTCCGACAAGAGGCTCACCTGTCACCGGCAATATGCTGCACCGGGTCTTCAAGTGAGGAGCTCCCCCCGGTTCATTGCGCCTTCCGGATTCGGGTACCCACTCCCGGGGTTCCCTAGGATCTCCTTCCCTCGCGGAACTCAGTGTTGGGCACTGAGCTCCGGACCTCCATCCGAGTACCTCACCCCAGGCTAAAGGTGCCTGGGATGGAACACGACCTCCGGTTGTCCTCTAGGCCTGGACCGGCCAGAGGACCGACACGAACCACCGTCCACAAGCTGAAGGTGCCTGGGACTCCGACCCCGTCACAAAGATGGCCGGCACCTTTATACCCTCTCCAGGCAAGCACGGCGGGTTCCCCGCCCCACCATACCGCTGCGAGGGAGGACAAGAAGGAGGTACGGCACACAGCAATGATTCAACCCCAACCCAGGGCGACAGCGCCACCCACTGGGCTGCGGGGAATTACACATCACTAATGTCTCTGCCAAGTTCAAATTTACACCCGGGAAAGTACATACCCGCTACATATATGTAAGATTTTCAATTCTCATTGGCACTATGTTTACATCCTAACATACGTATTAGACATGTGCAATTCGTTTAGTTTCTAATTCTTTTTTTACGAATTTCGAGAAATTTCGGATTTCCGAATTTTTCAATTTCCAATTTTCGGATTTTTGAGTTTCGGAATTTCGGAAATTCAGGATTTTGGAAATTCGGAATTTCGAAAATTCGAGATTCGAAAATTCGAAATTGCAAAATTCGAAAATCTAAAATTTTTGAAAGTTGAATTTTTGAATTTCGAATTTTTAGAATTCCTGAATTTCCGAAAATCGTAAATTCGTTTTTTTGCTTTTTTCGGAAATTCGAAAAAATAAATTTCGTTTTCGTTTTATTTGTCTTTTTGGAAATTCGGAAATTCGAAAATTCGGAATTCCGAATTTCCGAAAAAAACTAAAACAAAATTTTTCGAATTTCCCCGAATTTCCCGAATTTCCGAAAAAAGCAAAAAAACTGAAAAACGAAAAAAACAAATTTTTCGGCAGTGCACATGTCTAATACATATTTGGAAATATGGGACTAGGCTCATGTCCTGTTCCATGGACTTGTGTCTTTTTTCAACCTCGCCTACTATGTAACTATGTTAGCATGTTATGGGAGTTTTTCATAGTCTACATTTATTGACACTTTAGGTAATATTTTTTATTAAATGTATATGCAGGAATGGTGGAAAATTGTTTGTGCTAATATACAATGTTACTGATTTTCTTCATTTGGATAACAGTATCACTTTAAACTTTTTTTCCAGTGGAAGCAGTGACAAGTAAAATAATGAGATTCACAGCAGGGACATCACTTTAATCTTCCAAGAAAGGGCACAAGATTACCTAATTAACATAAACCGTGGCTTATTATGTTTTTAAGATCTCTGAAATAAGCAGACTTGTGAACATCCTGTATTATTTAAGGTCCTTTTTTAGGTAACACTGAGAAATACAGTCAAAGATCAGTAATGTTGAAATATAATGCGGATAACGTATGAGCTATTGAATTTATTGCCTGCAGAAATGTGTGAATAGCATAATTATGAAGCACTAAGCCCCCTGGGGATAAATCCATGGGGTAGCAGTTACCTGTATTTGACATCCATAAAAGTTATTACGTTAAACTTCACACTCAAAATGTTTTCCTGGTGGTGGGAATACTTATCACTTGATAAATAGGCTTAAATGGTAATTCAGAGCACCGCAGGGGATATCACATTATATATTCACTATTCATGCACTACTGCTATTTGACCTTAAAAGCATGAACAACTCTAGATCACATTGATATACTGCATTTCTATCAGTACAAGAGAAAGAAAAGGAGCAACACATAAGCTATTTCGGTATCAATGAGGTGAATATACACCAGTCAGACATAATTTTATGACCACTGACAGGTTAAGTGGAAAACATTGATTATCTTATTACAATGGCATTGGTAAGTTGGTGGGATATATTAGGCAGAAATTAAACATGTTGTCCCTGAAGTTGATGCGTTGAAAGCAGAAAAAATGGGCACTGCAGTTTATTGTGTATGGCACTGTGTAGCCGCAAACCGTTCAGGGTGCCCATTCTGACCCACTTTCACAGCCAAGAGTACCTTCAATAGTCACGTGAGCATCAGAACTGGTCCACCGATTAATGGAAGAAGGTGGCCTGTTCTGGTGAATCAGGTTTTCTTTAAATTACGTGGATGGCTGGCTGCATATGTGGTGCTTATCTGGGGAAGAGATGCAGTATAGGAGGAAGGAAAACCAGTGGAGGCAGTGTGATGCTTTGGGTGGTGGCAGGGTTCTGCTGGGATTGTGAAAAAACCTCTAGGGTTTGGGATTATGGAGGCAACAAAAAATAATTTTATACAAAAGTATATTTATTTAGGAATACCAAAGAAAAAAATCATATTCATAATAAATAGTGCATGGGTTGCGATGACATCAATAAAATCTGTAACATGATTGGAACATAGGAATACAATAGCCAAAATTGAACACTCCAGATCTTCCGGAGACAAATCAAAGAAGGCTTGATCCAACGCTTTTCAAACAATTTATGTAAAAGTTCTTCATCAGGGATTTCAGCTTGTATCCTTATTTAATCATATTCATTAAAAATGTATGTAGCGGGCATTTAAATTTGGGGGGAGCATCTGAGTTATTCAACCCGGATGCACTAATTGTTAGGGAGTCTGAGAACCCCTTTTGTGGTTCTTGGAGGACTCTGGTGGTGCAAGGTTCCCTGCGGCCTGCAGGTGGCGTTGTCACCCTGGGCCGAAGTTGAACCCGCACCGCTAGACTACTCCCTTTTTGTCCTTTCCTGGTGCTGGTACAGCGGGGCGGGGAACCCGCTGTGACACAAAGGGAGAGGGTATAAAAGGGGCGGACGCCCTTACCACGTGGTTGTCCGGAGTTGTTGGGAGTTGTCCAGAGTTGTCCAGAGTTCGGAGTTGGAAGACGCGGCCGCACCCAGGCACCTTCAGCCTGGGTGCTGGCGTTCTGGAGTTCCGGGCCCAGGTGCCCTTGACCTGGCCGGAGCGAGAGATGGAGTCCATCCCAGGCACCCTAAGCCTGGGGTGAGGTACTATGGCCGAGGCCTGGGGCCCAGTAACTTCAACTGGGTCCCTAAGGTGTTGGGACCCGTATCTGAGGTGAGGAGGCCGGGGAGTGTAACCCTTCCGAATAGCCCGGTACAGCATTAATCCGGTGACGGCGGGGCCTCTGGTAACTCTCTTGGAGGGATGTCTTCCTCCTGACAGGGGCTGCAGCGTAGCGAAGGTAACTCCAGTTCCTGTTCATTAGAGTCGCTGGAAGAGACTCTGAAGCCAAAAAGTACATTTTACAGCCACTGTGCTTAGCAACCGTTGGTGAAACCTCAACGGTTTAGTTTCTTTGAGAATTGTGCCTTGACCTACTCCCCACCAATACTGAACTGTTCTATGGGTCTCAAACTGTCTGCTCGCAAAGGACTATTTGTTTGCCGTTATGGAATAAATAAGTGTTGGACCTTTTCAGTGTGTGGTACTCCAATTACTGGGAGCAAAGGGGGTTATCAGCAGAACAGACTTGGCTCTGAGCGTATACACAGCCCGAAGGTAATCTGGTGCTGGCCTTCACCTCTACATGCTGTAAACTAGAGGACATGGGCCGTGGCGCACCTCGCTCTCCCCTTTCAAGGTACCCCTAGACCTGAGCCAGAGTAACCGCTAAAGAAGAAGAGAGAGGGTGAGGCCGCTACATGTATATATGCACTTCATATTCCAGTCACATTAGTGGCGCAAGCTCCCTTCTGTTGCTCTCTCCAAGTGCCCTCACACACTGCCTCATGTCCATATAAGGAATCAGGATAAGGGGATGAAAAAATCCAATCAAATGGTGCCAACCAAAAAGATCAGTCCAAAGTAAAGAAAATCCAAAGATTTTATCCAGTTATTCATAGAACAGAGCTCCATATGAATGTCCTCTGCCATCCAGCAGAGAAAAAGGAATGACGGGTTCTGTTGTGAAACCTTGGGTCCTGCCATTCATGTGGACGTTACTTGACACGTACCACCTACCTAAGCATAGTTGCTGACAAAGCACACCCCTTCTTGGAAATGGTATTCGCTGAAGGAAGTGGCCTCTTTCAGCAAGATAATGTGCCCTGATGCACTGCAAAAATTGTTCGAGAATGGTTTGAGGAACACAACAATGAGTTTGAGGTGTTGACTTGCCTTCCAAAGTTTTATAGATCTTATTCCAATCGAGCATCTGTGGAATGTGATGGAAAAACAAGTTTGATCTATGAAGGCCCCACCTCGCAACTTACAGGACTTAAAGTGTAATGCCCCCATACACATGCTCTGAAAATCTCACGACAGATCGTCCGACTTTTTTCGCTTGCTAGTCGCAAGCAGAAATTTAGTAGGTTACTAAAGTTACAAAAAATTTGGTATAACAGAATAAAAATTCCGAAGAGATGTAATGTGTTGTAGTGTATTTGTATTGTATTTCCAAATGACAATTGTACTGATTAAATGGAAATTGTATGATCTGGTATCGTACAAGAAAAATGTTCATGCTTGTCCAATCGGATAATATCGGATTATCGCGCGATCGATTCGAAAGCAGGACTTTTAGTACGGGCAATAGCTAAAGGTAAGAGTGGAGAGGGATTGGAACATCTATTGGGTGGTTATTGCTATCTGTTTCCCCATTAGGGAGCTTCCCCCCCCCTCTGTTTGTCCTGTTTAACATCATTAAAATTGAAAGTAAAAGAGAATCCCAAATTTTGGGTTGTCCCCAGAAAAGTACCGTAATAGAGGAAACATATTCCAATGGGGACACTAGTTCTGGTGACAAGGGGGTTCCCAAGAAATTCCCTTAATTTGCAGGGATTTCTTATCACTTCCTGTTTGGCTATAGGATGGGAAGTGAAGGCAAATCTCCCCAATGGCGCAAAGATGGCAAAAATAAACCCTATAATAATAAAAAAAAGGTTTGGCCTATAGTTCTACTAGTTCTAAAGGATCTGCTATTGGCTGCTTGGTGAAAGATACGACAGCATACCTTCAGAGTTCTAGCGGCGTCCATGCCTCTATAGGTCAGGGATGGTTTGGTGGCAAAGGGGGAACTTACTCAATATTAGGTGGGTGGTCATAAAAAAAGAAAAAAAAGAGTACAGGCAAAAAGCTGAGCTGTCCTAAAAAAGCTGAATAGAAGAGGTAATCCCATTCATGCTTCTATACAGGTATTACTTTTTCTGTTAACATGAATGAACACTTTCCCAGCCCGAACTGAATCCTCTAGTAAAATATTTATTCACTTTTTGTTTTGTATTAGATTCTATTGGTTTTTGTGCTTTAAAGAGAAGAGCTTTATGAAAAGTATATGGTGATAAACAATATATTGGGATTCATGCATGAAAGTTTGAAAGGGAGGGTAAGGAGTTTATTTTTTAAGGAAAGTCTTACCAATGCTAGACCTCCAAAGGTAATGGAGTATGACAGCTCATTCGCCTTGAGGATAACTATAAATTAGAGTGCACAGATGGAAGAAACATTCTGTAGTGAGCAGAAAGGTTTTTATTGGCAGCCCTAGAGAAATGATGCGTCCTGTCTAGTTCAGCGAATGCCTGTGCACTGCCATAGCACACACTATAGAAACTCCGACTTCAGAGGTATTCATAAGCCATTTTTTAATAATGATTTTCATATACATTTCGGAAAAATGTGAAGCAGCTGTTCACATTTATTATACAGTATCCAGAATTTTTGCATGTTTGTCCCTGGATGATAAATGTGTTTACCTTTATTCCTAGATGGAGAAGGTTATTACAGTTGAATGTTCTGTCTGCAGATTGAGTAAGCTTTCTATCTATATAGGTCATATGGGCCAATATAATGTAAAGAGGAGCTGAATCCATTAGCATCCAATCAAAATATACCTTTCATTGAATTAGAGAAGTCAATAAAAAGTGATTGCTGATTGGCTGTTGTGGATTCACTGCACTTTGCACGTTACTCTTTAAGCCTTTATTGATGTGTGAAGAAAGATGAATCTGTAGTCACTTCAAGCATCCAATTGTGGGCAAGGAAAGATTTAATTTTTTTAACATTTTACTGAACATTATTTGATGCTTATGTTTGTTATAGACCATTTAACTCTTGGTAAACCAGGCTGTAAGAAATACTGATAGCTTGCTATATGTTGACTTTCTTCACCTACACATACCCAAGAACGTTTTCTAATAATTCATTACAAGAATATAGGCTCTTGCACACAGCCATAATTTACAGCGTATAGGCCTACAGAGTAAAATACAGCTACAGCGTAATTTTGCTCAAGCAGGTGCAATACAGAAAATGCACGCTTGGCTATGTGCAGTGTTTAACTTCCTCCCGCCATAGAGACAAATGACGGCGGGCGGGATCCTCTCTCGTTCTAGGACGTCGCCCCGTCTCACCGCGCTTGCATGCCCACGGGGGCGTGCCGCGCTGCGATCATGGGCACTCCATGCCCCTGGGACATGGAGCAACCCCGATCTCAGTAAAGAACCCATGACCCGGCTCTTTAGTCATGTGATCGGCTGTAGCCAATCACATGTAAACAAGGAAATGTGAGGAGAGGAGAGCCAATTAGCGGCATCTCCTCACAGGGGAGACCTGTACAGATCATCAGGGTACAGATCATCAGTGCCCTGATTATCATTGCCCAGCAGTAATGCCAGTCATTTCCCATCAGGGATGCCAATTTGTGCCCATCAGTTATGTCAATCTGTGCCCATCAGTAATGCCCATCAGTGCCTGCTCATCAGTGCCGCCCATTAGTGCCACCCATCAGTGCCGCCTGTCCGTGCCGCCTATCATTGCCCATCAGTGCCACTTATCAGTGTCCATCAGTGCCACCTATCAGTGCTCATCAGTGCTGCATATCAATGCCGCATATAAGTGCCCATCCGTGCTGCATTTTACTGCCTCCTCATTAGTGCCCTTCAGTGCCGTCTCATCAGTGCCCATCAGTGCCGCCTCATCAGTGCAGCCTATCAGTGCCCATCAGTGCAGCCCCATCAGCGCACATCAATGAACAAGAAAAATTACTTATTTACAAAATTTTGTGACAGAAATTAAGAAAAAAAAATTAGCAACATTTTTTAAACCCAGTGGTGATTAAATACCACCAAAAGAAAGCTCTATTTGTGTGAAAAAAAAATCCTCTCCCCTCCTCCCAGGCGCTTGGCATCCATATGGCAAAGGGGCTAGACAGAAGCCAATCCTTAGTGCAAAATACATAAAAGTTTGCAAAAAAAAATCACCTGAAGAACTCTCAGACTGTGAAGAACAAGATTCTCTGGTCAAATGAAACCAAGATTGAAGTGTTTGCCCTCAATTCTAAAATGTTATGTCTGGAGGAATCCAGGCACTGCTCATACCTGCCCAATGCCATCTCAACAGTAAAGCATGGTGGTGGCAGAATCATGCTGTGGTGGTGTTTTCTAGCAGCAGGGACTGGGAGACTGGTCACGGTTGAGGAAAAGCTGAATGGAGCAATGTATAAAAATATCCTCAATAAAAACCTGTTCCTTAGTGCTCAGGACCTCATACTGGGCCAAAGGTTCACCTACCAACATGAAAACGACCCTAAGCACACAGCCAAGACAACACAGGAGTGGCTACGGGACAACTCTGTGGACGCCCTAGAGTGGCCCAGCAAGATCCCTGACTTGAACCCCATTGAACATCTCTAGAGAGAGCTGAAAATGGCTGTCTGACGGTCCCCATTCAACCTGACTGAACTTGAGAGGATTTGCAGAGAAGAGTGGCAGAAAATCCCCTAATCCAGGTGTGAAAACTTGTGGCGTTATACCCAAAAAGACTTCCAGCTATAATTGCTGCCAAAGGTGCTTTAACAAAGTACTAAGTAAAGGTTGTGAATACATACAGAAGTACATGTCATATTTCATTTTTTGCTTTTTAATAAATTCAAAGACAATCTCTAAAATTCTGTTTTCACTTTGTCATTATGGGGTACTGAGTGCAGATTAATGAGAAAAGAAATTGAATTTAAATAACTGTAGTATCAGGCTGCAACATATCTAAACTGAAAAGGGTAAAGGGGGCCTGAATACTTTAGGACACAGGCTTTTCAATCCAAAAGAAGGTTTATTAAACTTAAATGGCTTTACAGCAGCAAAAACAAAAGAAATACCAGTCTCACCGACTTGTAGAGTTCAGAACTGCTACTGCAGTTTAACAGTCCTTTCTTTAGGTTGTAGGTAGCTTCCCCAGCTAGCAGGCTTCGAGGCAGGCCACTGCCATGTACATTCACAGCTTTTTACAGCCTCCACAGCTTTGCAATGTCCACCATTCACCATGCACAGTCTTCACTATACTCCTTCACTCTCACCTACAACTTCCTGTCTGTCTTAAACCACTTCCTTGGACAGGTGTGTTAACCCTTTCTGTTCCCTTAAAGGAACCACAACCCAAAAAGAGGGGAAATATAGCGTCCTTCCAGGACCCAGCCACGGCGTCCTGTACATATCCCCCCCCTGTGCCCCAACGCCAAGGAGGTGGAGGCAACAGCGGAGCTAAAACAATGGACTCGGGAGAGGGCATCTGCATTTTGATGCAGTCGCCCGGGCCTATGCTCCACTAAAAATTTAAATTCCTGGAGCGCCAGGAACCAACGTGTAATCCTGGCATTAGTCCCTTTACCTTGCCTCATCCATGTTAAAGGGGCATGGTCAGAAATCAGCCTAAACTTCCTTCCCAAGAAGTAATATCTGAGGGATTCCAGAGCCCACTTAATGGCCAGACATTCTCGTTCAACTATAGCGTAGTTTTTCTCCGCTGGTGTCAACTTCCTACTGAGGAAGACTACTGGGTGCTCCTCACCATAAAACAACCTGTGACAACACAGCTCCCAATCCTGCATCGGAAGCATTAGTATGGACAACGAACTCGTTTGAAAAATTGGGTGCTATCAGGACAGGGTGTTGGCACAGTGCTGACTTGAGCTCCAAAAAAGCCTTTTCAGCATCTGCATTCCATTCCACCATGACCGATTTCCGACCCTTACTTAGTCAGATCGGTCAATGGAGCTGCCAATGTGGCAAAGTTGGGTACGAATCTCCTGTAGTATCCCACCATGCCCAGGAATGCACGTACCTACTTTTTTGTGAGAGGGCGGGGCCAATTCTGTATAGCCTCTACCTTGCTTAACTGAGGTTTCACCACCCCTCTACCCACAATATAGCCCAGGTATTTCACCTCCTTCATTCCCAAAGCACATTTTTCAGGGTTTATTGTAAACCCCTCCTTCCAAAGAGAGTCCAGTACTGCCTGGACTTTGGGCAAGTGTGATTCCCAGTCTCTGCTAAAAATTACTATGTCGTCCAAGTACACTGAGGCATACTCCCGGTGAGATCGTAAAATCCTATCCATTGCTCGCTGGAAAGTGCCTGGAGCAGTTTGCAGCCCAAAAGGCATTCGTTTGTACTGAAAACTCCCCTCGGGTAGAAAAAAGCAGTTTTCTCTCTAGCAGCCTTAGTCAACGGGATTTGCCAATACCCCTTGGTAAGGTCTAATGTTGTGATATACCTGGCTAGGCCTAGTCTCTCAATAAGCTCATCTACCCGGGGCATGGGGTAGGCATCAAACCGTGAAACCTCATTAAGTTTCCGGAAATCATTGCAGAATCGCAGAGTCCCGTTGGGCTTTGGTACCAACACAATCGGGCTCGACCACTCTGCGATTCTTCAATGATGTCCAGGTCTAGCATCTTCTTCACTTCCTCTGAAATTGCCTTCCTTTGAGCCTCTGGGATGCGGTAGGGCCGGACAAAAACTTTGACTCCAGGTTCCATGATAATATCATATTCTATGACACTAGTTAGCCCTGGCAAGTCTGAAAACTTTTCTTTATTTCTCTGCAAGAACTCCTTTGCCTGCTGACTTGGATTTTAGACAGGGTACTTGCTACTTGGACACTCTCCACCCCAACCTGAGGCTCAAGTCTTGCACTAGCCAGGGAGGTCACCAGTTCCCTGTCTGTCCAGGGCTTTAACAAGTTGTAAGGTACCTGTGATAGGTAGTGTTCGAAGTGGAACTTGTGTGCTGAGGATTCAGGCGAAAACGTAGTCAGGCAGATTAGGTTGGCAACAGATCAGGCAAAACGGTACACGATCGAAATCCAGAGAGTGGTCAGGCAGGCAAAGGTCATACACAAGCTGGCAGTGAAGTACAAAATCAGCAGGCTAGAGAGTAGTCAGGAATTCAGGCAGAAGTTCAACACGAAAATCAGGATCAAAAAGCAGTCACAACACCCAGGGAGCTATTCCACACAAACGGGCGCTGAGAGATAGCATCACTTCCTTTTTAAGGGCTGCTTTGATAGAAAATTGTCCACAGCTGGCAGCAGGTGGGGCTAGTGACTCCAAGTTAATGCTTAATACTGAGAGGACATTTCCAAAAGTCTAGGTCTGTTCTGTAGCGCAACAGGTAAGGCTGCAGCTTTGGGACCAGGAAGATCCCGGTTCAATTACACCCAAGTACATGACACAAGTTGACATGATATATCTGATACGGTTTCCTCTTGCCTGGCTGGTGGACTCTATAATTTACCTCTCCCACTTTTTCCACAACTTCAAAGGGACCTTGCCATCTGGCCAAGAATTTACTTTCCAAAGTGGGAATTAGCACCGCAACTCGATCCCCCACTTGGAAGTGCCTTATTTTAGCAGCCCTGTTATAGACCCGTCGTTGAGCCTCCTGGGCTTTTTGAAAATGCTCTTTGACTAGTGGCATCACAGTTTGGATCCTTTCCTGCATTTGGGAGACATATTCAAGAACACTCTTATGCTGAACAGGTTCACTTTCCCATTCCGCTTTAACCACTTAACGACCGCTCACTGTATATATACGTCGGCACAATGGCACCGACAGGCACAATCACGTAGAGTGTACGTGATTGCCTTTGTACAGTTGGGGGTCCAATCGGACCCCCCTTCTGTACAGTGAGCGGTCGGAATTTGTTGGGGAGCGATCCGACATGAGGGGACGGCCGTTCGATTCCGGCCCCCCCCCCGAGATCGCTCCCGGCGAATGGAAATGCCCCCTCTGTCTGTGGAATGTACACACAGGCAGAGGAAGCAGGAGGAAGTGATGTCATCTCTTGTGCGGCGCTCACATATACCGAGCGCCGTACAAGAGAAGACATCAAGGTTAGTGCACAAACACTACACTAACACCAGCACACATAGGCACATAAATCGCCCCCCCCAGGCCCCCCCAGATCACCCCCCAGCCCCCAGTCACAGTGTCACTGATTGCAGTGACCATTTATTTACTGATCACTGCAATCAGTGACATTTGTGACTGTAAAAGTGTCACTACATTTAGTTTTAGGTCCAGTGTGGCCCCCTAACCCAACCATATAAAGGTTTAACCCCTTGATCACCCCCCAGATAACCCTTTCACCCCCTAGCACCGCCGTCGCTAAGCGATCATTTTTCTGATTGCTGTCTTAGCGTCGGTGATGCAGATCGGTAGCCAGTAATTTTTTTTAGGTTCGCCGCAGGTTTTTATAGCGTCAGGTACCCCCATAAATTATCTAATAAAGGTTTAACCCCCTTGATCGCCCCCCAGGTAACCCTTTCACCCCCTATCACCACTGTCGCTAAGCGATCATTTTTCTGATTGCTGTCTTAGCGTCGGTGATGCAGATCGGTAGCCAGTATTTTTTTTTAGGTTCGCCGCATTTTTTTATAGCGTCAGGTACCCCCATAAATTATCTAATAAAGGTTTAACCCCCTTGATCGCCCCCCAGGTAACCCTTTCACCCCCTATCATCACTGTCGCTAAGCGATAATTTTTCTGATCGCTGTCTTAGCGTCGGTGATGCAGATCAGTAGCCAGTATTTTGTTTTTAGGTTCGCCGCAGGTTTTTATAGCGTCAGGTACCCCCATAAATTATCTAATAAAGGTTTAACCCCCTTGATCGCCCCCCAGGTAACCCTTTCACCCCCTATCACCACTGTCGCTAAGCGATCATTTTTCTGATCGCTGTCTTAGCGTCGGTGATGTAGATCGGTAGCCAGTAATTTTTTTTAGGTTCGCCGCAGGTTTTTATAGCGTCAGGTACCCCCATATATTATCTAATAAAGGTTTTAACCCCCTAATTGCCCCTAGTTAACCCTTTCACCAGTGATCATCATAGAAGTGTTACGGGTGACGCTGGTTAGTTAGTTTGCTTTTTATAGTGTCAGGGCACCCGCCGTATATAACCCAATAAAGGTTTAACCCCCTGATCGCCCGGCAGGTGATATCAATTAGGTTTTAGCGTCAGAGAGGGTCTGCGTCACACCCCAGGCAGCGTCAGGTTAGTGCCAGTAACGCTAACACCCACGCGTGAAGCATACACCTCCCTTGGTGGTATAGTATCTGAACAGATCAATATCTGATCTGATCAGATCTATACTAGCGTCCCCAGCAGTTTAGGGTTCCCAAAAACGCAGTGTTAGCGGGATCAGCCCAGATACCTGCTAGCACCTGCGTTTTGCCCCTCCGTCCAGCCCAGGCCACCCAAGTGCAGTATCGATCGATCACTGTCACTTACAAAACACAACACACATAACTGCAGCGTTCACAGAGACAGGCCTGATCCCTGCGACTCCAGTGCTGTAGGAGGTGATTTCACCACCACAGTTAAAAAAAAAAAGCAAATATGCCGAAGCATTGGGGCAGCAGGGGCGGAGGAGAGATTTTGCTCCTAATGCCGCGTACATACGGTCGAAATTCCGACGGAGGCTTGCCCGTGGAATAGTCCGACTATGTGTGTGCGGCATAACTTTTTTGCGGGAGGATGCCCCCATGCTTCGGTATATATAAATGGTGCATGTATGCCCATCATTAGAAGTGGGTGGATGAAGGGCGGTATTCTGATGGTGGGCATACCCACCGATCAATCTCTTTTTTCGTTCATCCACCTGGCTGCATGAAAAAAAAAGATTACAATACATGTCCAACAAGGACCAGCAACATACTGGTATGTTGCTGGACTTTGAATGGTTATACCAGATTGATGCCTGCGGGTTTAGGTATCATCTTGGTATCATTCTTTTCAGCCAGCGGCCGGCTTTCATGTAAAAGCAATCCTAGGGGCTAATTAGCCTCTGGACTGCTTTTACAAGCAGTGGGAGGGAATGTCCCCCCCCGGATATAAAAAGCGCCATTGGGAAATTGGGAAAGCATTTTATCACACCGATCTTGGTGTGGTCAGATGCTTTGAGGGCAGAGGAAAGATCTAGGGTCTAGACCCCAGTTTTTTCAAAAAAAGAGTACCTGTCACTACCTATTGCTATCATAGGGGATATTTACATTCCCTGAGATAACAATAAAAATGATAAAAAAAATAAATATGGAAGGAACAATTTAAAAATAAAATAAAAAAGCAAAATTAATAATAAAAAAAAAGCACCCCTGTCCTGCCCTGCTCTTGCCCAATGGCGAACGCAAGCGTCGGTCTGGCATCATATGTAAACAGCAATTGCACCATGCATGTGAGGTATCACCGTGAAGGTCAGATCAAGGGCAGTAATTTTAGCAGTAGACCTCCTCTGTAAATCTAACGGGGTAACCTGTAAAGGCTTTTAAAGGCTTTTAAAAATGTATGTAGTTTGTCGCCAATGCGCGTTTGTTCGAAATTTTAAAGCATGTCGTGTTTGGTATCTATGTACTCGGCCTAAGATCATCTTTTTTATTTCATCAAACATTTGGGCAATATAGTGTGTTTTAGTGCATTAAAATTAAAAAAAGTGTATTTTTTCCCAAAAAAATGCGTTTGAAAAATCTCTGCGCAAATACTGTGTAGAAAAAAAAAATGCAACACCCACCATTTTATTTTGTAGGGCCTTTGCTTTAAAAACATATATAATGTTTGGGGGTTCAACATAATTTTCTTGCAAAAAAAATATGTTTTCACGTAAACAAAAAGTGTCAAAAAGGGCTTTGTCTTCAAGTGGTTAGAAGAGTGGATGTAAGCTTCCTAATGTTGTGTATAAAATGCCAGAACAGTTCAAAACCCCCCCAAATGACCCCATTTTGGAAAGTAGACACCCCAAGCTATATACTGAGAGGCATGTCGAGTCCATGGAATATTTTATATGTTGACACAAGTTGCGGAAAAAAGACAATTTTTTTTTTATTTTTTTTTGCCCAAAGTTGTCACTAAATGATATATTGCTCAAACATGCCATTGGTATATGTGGAATTGCACCCCAAAATACAGTCTGTTGCTTCTCCTGAGTACGGGGATACCACATGTGTGAGACTTTTTGGGAGCCTAGCCGCGTACGGGACCCCAAAAACCAATCACCGCCTTCAGGCTTTCTAAGGGTGTAAATTTTTGATTTCACTTCTCACTGCCTATCACAGTTTCGGAGGCCATGGAATGCCCAGATGGCACAAAACCCCCCCAAATGACCCCATTTTGGAAAGTAGACACCCCAAGCTATTTGCTGAGAGGTATTGTGAGTATTTTGCAGATCTCGCTTTTTGTCACAAAGTTTTGAAAATTGAAAAAAAAAAGAAAAAAAAAATTTCTTTCTTCATTTTCAAAAACAAATGAGAGCTGTAAAATACTCACCATGCCTCTCAGCAAACAGCTTGGGGTGTCTACTTTCCAAAATGGGGTCATTTGGGGGGGTTTTGTGCTATTTTGGCATTTTATGGCCTTCAAAACTGTGATAGGTAGTGAGGAGTCAAATCAAAAATTTGTGCCTAGAAATCCTGAAGGCGGTGATTGGTTTTCGGGGTCCCGTACGCGGCTAGGCTCCTAAAAAGTCCCACACATGTGGTATCCCCGTACTCAGGAGAAGCAGCAAAATGTATTTTGGGGTGCAATTCCACATATAACCATGGCATGTGTGAGCAATATATCATTTAGTGACAACTTTTTGTAATTTTTTTTTTTTTTTTGTCATTATTCAATCACTTGGGACAAAAAAAAAAAACATTCAATGGGCTCAACATGCCTCTCAGCAATTTCCTTGGGGTGTCTACTTTCTAAAATGGGGTCATTTGGGGGGGTTTTGTGCTATTTTGGCATTTTATGGCCTTAAAAACTGTGATAGGTAGTGAGGAGTGAATTAAAAAATTTGCGCCCTTAGAAAGCCTGAAGGCGGTGCTTGGTTTCCGGGGTCCCGTACGTGGCTAGGCTCCTAAAAAGTCCCACACATGTGGTATTCCCGTACTCAGGAGAAGCAGCAGAATGTATTTTGGGGTGCAATTCCACATATAACCATGGCATGTGTGAGCAATATATCATTTAGTGACAACTTTTTGTAATTTTTTTTTTTTTTTTGTCATTATTCAATCACTTGGGACAAAAAAAAAAAATATTCAATGGGCTCAACATGCCTCTCAGCAATTTCCTTGGGGTGTCTACTTTCCAAAATGGGGTCATTTCTGGGGGTTTTGTACTGCCCTGCCATTTTAGCACCTCAAGAAATGAGATAGGCAGTCATAAATTTAAAGCTGTGTAAATTCCAGAAAATGTACCCTAGTTTGTAAACGCTATAACTTTTGCGCAAACCAATAAATATACACTTATTGACATTTTTTTACTAAAGACATGTGGCTGAATACATTTTGGCCTAAATGTATGACTAAAATTGAGTTTATTCGATTTTTCTTATAACAAAAAGTAGAAAATATCATTTTTTTTCAAAATTTTCGGTCTTTTTCCGTTTATATCGCAAAAAATAAAAATCGCAGAGGCAATCAAATACCATTAAAAGAAAGCTCTGTTTGTGGGAAGAAAAGGACGCAAATTTCGTTTGGGTACAACATTGAATGTCTGCACAATTTACAGTTAAAGCAGCGCAGTGCAAAATTCTGAATTCACCTCCGGTCCTTTAGCTACCAAATGGTCCGGGGCTTAAGTGGTTAATAAAGTCAAGTAGTCCGCGAGGTCTCCGCCCATATACCAACTCAAAGGGCGAAAACCCCGTGGAAGCCTGGGGCACTTCCCTGATAGCAAACAGGAGAGCTGGTAACAGGCAGTCCCAGTCCTTCCCATCTTTTTGTACCGCTCTCTTGAGCATAGACTTAAGGGTCTTATTAAAGCGTTCCACTAACCTGTCCGTTTGGGAATGGTAGACCGATGTGCGCAGCTGTTTAATCCGGAACAGCTTGCACACATCGGCCATAACTCTTGACATAAACAAGGTGCCCTGGTCTGTGAGTATTTCCTTGGGAAAACCAGTCCGTGTAAACAACTGGAATAATTCCCGGGCAATAGCCTTAGAGGAGGTATTCCGCAGGGGAAGCGCCTCAGGATATCGGGTGGCATAGTCAAGAATCACCAATATGTAGGCGTAACCTCGAGCCGACTTTACCAAGGGACCCACTATATCCATGGCTATCCTCTCGAATGGGACCTCAATTATGGGCAGAGGGACCAAAGGGCTCCGGAAGTGGGTCACCGGAGCGGTCAACTGACAGGTGGGACAAGAGGTACAGTATTTCTTTACCTCTGCTTTCAGACCTGGCCAGTAAAACCGGTCGGTGATCCGTGCCTCCGTCTTCTCAACTCCCAGGTGTCCCCCTAACACATCGTCATGGGCCAGGTCCAGAACCTTTCGTCTATATTGTTGGGGTACCAACAATTGTTCTTCCACATTTTCTCTCATCTTGGTACCCCGATACAATAACTCATTATATATTGCAAAGTGTGGCCACCGCTCATTCGCATCTGGCTCTTGGGGAACCCCATTTACTACTACAACTTGTTCCCGTGCACGGGCCAAAGTGGGGTCCTGCATCTGAGCAGTACCAAACGCCCCCTGGGGAACACCCAAATCTGGCAGGGCAGGGGTAGAGGCCACTTCCTCGTCCTCTTCCCCCAGCATTACCTGAAGTGGGGAAGGTTCTCCCCCCTCAGTGTTTTGGTAGGTCTGTGGACCACATATCTTGACATTCTCAACAGTATCAGCTCTACTTTCATCACCATTAACCCAATCATTAGAATTTTCATCATTTGGATCCACATTAAGAACATTTGGCAGTTCAGGGTTATTCCTCTCAGCAGCAGGAACAGGGAGGCTAGTTTCTCCCCAATCTTTAAACTGTTCTCCTTGTTCCCACAGTTTTGTAAACAACGGACAGTCTCGTCCTTTTATAACATCATGTACCAAGTTCTTTACCACCCCCACCTCTTGAGTACCAGTGCCACATGCTGAGAAGATTGACACCGAGATGAGAGGGTACTCTCTAGTGTCCCCGTGAATGCACACCACCGGTAAGGTTTTGGTTACCGGACCGATCTTCCCAATTACTGTAGGATGAACCAGGGTTACCATGCTTCCAGGGTCCAACAAAGCCCGGGCAGGGAGGTGGTTCACTTGGACTTCACACTCAAATTTTTCCTCACCCAGGTCGAGATGTGTGGTGCATACTCGGAACAGGAACAGAACGCTGAGGAGGTACCGGGAGTGACTCTTGACCTTCCGGGGTGTTTGCTCCAGGACTCCTTGGAACATCCTTTCGAAGGGCAGCAGTTGGTCGAACAGGCCATGGCAGACTGGGCCTTATGCGCTTGGTAGGTCCGAGCAGGTCCTCCACCACTGTATATCGTTCCACCATCTCGACAAGGAGGTTTGCTGTTTTGGGGTCTCCATGGCTGACCCACCATTGAAGGTCGTCTGGCAGGGATCTCAGGTATCGGTCCAGCATGACCCGTCCCACGATTTGGGGGCCAGACAACACCTCAGGCTGCAGCCAATTTTTTACCAGTTGCACCAGGTCATGCATTTGAGAACAGGGAGGCCGATCTGGACGATACTTCCATTGGTGTACTCGTTGGGCCCGAACGGCGGAAGTCACCCCCAGACGAGCCAGAATTTCTGCTTTTAACTTTTGATAGTCTTTAGCATCATCAGGTGGCAGGTCAAAGTAGGCTTTTTGAGGATCTCCGGTGATTAAAGGAGCAATGAGGCCGGCCCACTGGTCCTGAGGCCACCCTTCTCTCTCTGCCGTCCTCTCAAATGTAGCAAGAAATGCCTCTACATCATCGCTCAGGGACAACTTCTGCAGAAAATGGCTTGCCCTCACAGTCCCCTGGTTGCCAGGGGCAGAAGCCGCTTATTCCTGACCCTGAGACAGCTGCTGCACTGCTTCCTTTGAGGCATAACCCCTTGCTGGGTCGCTTGCTGGGCTGCCAATTGGGCCACCAACACTCGAGTATTTTCTTGCTGCAGAGCCAGCGCCTCTTTGTGGTGAGTTTGTTGTACCTCCAGCTGGGTTGCTAAGCACTGATTAGCTTCCTCATGGCGAGTCTGCGCTTGCATATTAGCCAGGGACAACTGTTTAATTAGCTCCTCCATTGTTTCAGATTTCAATGTTTGTGCAGCTTTAACCCAGGACATAAATCCAATGTACTGTCCCTTTAACTGTTCAATGTCAAGTTCAATGCAAAGATAAAAAAAAAAGTTTTGTTTTTTTCTTCTTATGCCTGTTATTCTGTCCTGCCAGCATTCGAGCACCAGTGTAATGTTCGGGGAACCAGCTACATCGCAGGACACAGGCTTTTTAATCCAAAAGAAGGTTTATTAAACTTAAATGGCTTTACAGCAGCAAAAACAAAAGAAATACCAGTCTCACCGACTTGTAGAGTTCAGAACTGCTACCGCAGTTTAACAGTCCTTTCTTTAGGTTGTAGGTATCTTCCCCAGCTAGCAGGCTTCCAGGCAGGCCACTGCCATGTACATTCACAGCTTTTCACAGCTTTTCACAGCCTCACACAGTCCTTGGACAGGTGTGTTAACCCTTTCTGTTCCCTTAAAGGAACCACAGCCCAAACAGAGGGGAAATATAGCGTCCTTCCAGGACCTAGCCACGGCGTCCTGTACAATATATATATACAGTATATATATACACACCACATTACAAAGGAATTGGGACAACTGCCTTTACACGCACATGAACTTTAATGGCATCCCAGTCTTAGTCCGTAGGGTTCAATATTGAGTTGGCCCACCCTTTTCAGCTATAACAGCTTCAACTCATCTGGGAAGGCTTTCCACAAGGTTTAGAAGTGTGACTATGGGAATGTTTGACCATTCTTCCAGAAGCGCATTTTTGAGGTCAGGCACTGATGTTGGACGAGAAGGCCTGGCTCGCAGTCTCTGCTCTAATTCATCCCAAAGGTGTTCTATCTGGTTGAGGTCAGGACTCTGTGCAGGCTGCCTTTGGCCAATTATGGCTCTCGCTGAGGAGCGTGCTGTGATTGGCCAAAGCATGCAGGTCAGGTGTATGCTTTGGCCAATCATTATACAGCAATGCACTGTGATCTCGCAGTGCATTATGGGGCGTTCCGCGTCACTCAAATTTTCCTTGAACGCGCCATAAAATTTACTGTTCACATCTAAGCTCCATCTCGGGGCGCTGTAGTGGTCTGAAAGGGTAGCAACAGCCCATAGAGACAAGTCCCAGACAGGAAGTGTTGGTTGATGCCCTGCATAAGGGTGAGGAAATTGCCCCTTAGGGGAACCTGAAATATAAATATAAATAGGTGTTGTGGTGTGAGGTGTGGTGGTAGGTGTGTGGAATTGGGTGTGAAGAAAAGGGTGTAGAAAGGGTGTAGAGGGGATGGGTGCATGAGAGGTGAAGGGATGAGTAAAGGAATGAATGGGAAGTGTAGGAAGTGTAGGAAGTAGAAAAGACAAGGTGAAGGAGAGGGAGAGAGAGAGGGGTGTAGGGGATGAAAGGGAAAAAATTACAAAGAATTGAAAAGGCTGAAAAACAAAACAAAATTGGAAAAACAAGCACAGAAAACAGCAAGTGCATAAGGTGAGAGAAAACTGAAAAAAGGAGAAGTGGAAATGAGGAGTTATCTGTAGTGTCAAATGTAAACCAGGATTCATATACATGTGGATGGTCCGTGATGGACATAAGAAGTGATGTGGTGTGGGTGAACCGACCATGGGACGTGTCTATATAGGTGTGCCACCACAGACAGACAACTCACAGATCACGGAGGCAGCGACAGACAAAGGGGAGGAGAATGCTTTCACCTGGGCGGCTCAGGGGCAATTTCCTCACCCTTGTGTTGGGCATCAACTAACACTACCTGCCTGGAACTTGTCTATATGGGCTGTTGCAACCCTTTCAGACCACTACAGCGCCCTGAGATGGAGCTTAGATGTGCACTGGTGAATCCCGCTGGCGCGCCACGCTCACTCGGTTTGCAGATGTAAGTTTTTCTCTACCAAATGAATTTCCCTCTTGCCTCCCCCCCCGCCCCAAAATCTCCCCATGCTCATGATTATCATTTTATTTATTTTTTATTTTCCTCATTCCCAACCCAAACTACTTAACATTATTTAGATATGTATATTTTTTCATTTTTAGATTTAAATTCCATGGTTTATGCTCCTGATGAGCGACTACAAGGTCGCGAAACGCGTAGAGCCATTAATTACCACCATCATTTCTTACCATGGACTCTTTATTATATTTTATGACTGCATTCATGTTTTTAATTGTCTGCTACTTGAATCATGCGATCTTTGTATTCATTATGTAAATGTATGTATTTTCATGTATTTGTTTTGTAAACATTTAAAATTTATGGTTTAGAGGCTGTATGCCCAATATATGCTATAAGTGAATGTATAATACAAAATAAATCCAATTTTCCTACTTGCTTGACTTCTCAATTTACTGCTGTGTGCTTCATTTAAAGTCCCACCTTTGCCCCCCCCCCCCCCCATACGTCTTTAATCATACATTATCAACAAGAGAAGCTAGAACTGAAGTCGCTAAATGAAAATTAGATGACACTATCACAACCAAATCAAAAAGAGAAGCTAGAACTGAAGTCACCAAATGATCATCAGATGGAGCTGCCACATCCACTTTGTATTGTGAAATAAAAGTGCTCTGAGAAGACCAGCTAGCTGCTCTGCAGATAACATCAGCAGGAACCTTGGCCAGTGATGCCCATGTAGTAACTACGCCTCTAGTTGAGCGCACTGTAAAACCAACTTGAGAAGGAGCCCCTTTTGAACTGTACCTGCGTATTAGCCAGTATTAGTTGCCTAATCAGTTCCTCCATTGTTTTTCCTGATGCTTTTACAGCCTGTGCAGCTTTAACCCAGGACAAGGGACCGGCTTGCACCCCTCAAACTGCCCGCATTCTCCATCAAGTGTTGGAATCAGATAGGTAAACGGGCTTCTCAATAACTTCAAATACATATTATTTTTCACCAAACAGAAAAAAAAAATTGGCTTTGTCTTCAGGGGCAGCTCAAACAACACAAGTAAATTTTCTCATCAGTACAACACAGTCTTATAGAAATAATGTTCCAGCCACAGCATACACAGTATAGCAGAGTCCCAGTCACAGGCCAGCTCACCCGGCAGGTCAACATCAGAGTATGGAGACTCCTAGCAGCTTCCAGTTCTCCTCACTACAGATATCAGAACTGCCATCAACCAGCCTCTCTGACTAGCTGCTTAAAGTGTTTGTTAACTTAAAAAAAGAAAAAAATGGATCTTGTTCCCTTAAAGCATGTCATATAGCACAGTGCTTGTGCTGTGTAATTTGGCCCCCTGTAACACCTAAAAAACCTGGCTGATCTTCCCTGGTTCTGCCCTCCTCTATGTAAACTGACCACGGTGTATCATGGCTGCTGAGCCCTGACACCGTGGTCGGTTTACGTGCCTCCGTCATCTGCAGCCCTGTTCTGTCCTCCTCTGTACTCTCCTCTGTCCTCTCCCCCCTCCCATTTTGCCTGATGGCTCCTGTGACAGGGCCCGCCCCCCCTCATACTGCTGAAATAACATGTGTTACTTTATATAATCCGCTCTGTCTCCTAAGGATATGTCCCCCTGTGTGTGTGTTTTATTAAAAAAATGCTGTATATACCTTATTTCTGAGTGCTGGTCAGTGGTCACGTGACCCGCCGCCTCTCTCCTCCTTCCCTCTAGACTGACGTCAGCAGGGGGAATCTCTGCCCCTCCCACTGCATCTGTCAGAGGGGGAGAGGAGAGAGATGGCAGGTCACGTGACTGCTGATTAGCGCTCAGAAATAAAGTATATACAGCATTTTTTTATAAAACTCACACACAGGGTGACATATCTGTAGGAGACAGAGCAGATTATATAAAGTAAGACATATGGGTTAACACTTTAATAAACAGGCCCTCCACAGGCAAGTACCTGCCCTCTACAAGCAACCCTTTCCTAAGCCTAACCCAGGCTGACTCTTTACACCCCTAACAGACTCCCTGCACTGATAGGCAAATAACACTTTCTTATCTTTATTAAATAGGTCCTGGACAAAAAATAGGCAGGATACAAAAATCATTCAGTAAATGTCATCCATTAGTGTGGCATTTGAGTAATACATAGTTAAAACAAGATTGCAGTAGATAAATACAATAAACAGCAAGAAGAAATGATGCTTTGGTATTTGTTTGCAGAAAAGCAAAATGCATCTACAGCACGATGATCACAATAAAACTGTTATGCATTCTATGAAAGAAATATAAAAAAATGTTTTTTTTTATTTATGAGGGATTTAAAGTCAGTCTTCCATAACATGCTAATGGGTATTTTAGAATTGCTGGATGTACTAATGCTGATCCAGTATTTAAACCTGCATAATATCATGACTAGCATTTACAGTATCTCACAAAAGTGAGTACACCCTTCACATTTTTGTTTTTTTCAAAAACTTTGAAATCTCCATTGACATTAATTAGTGATTCTGACATCAAAACATCAGCCTGAAAATCTTCTATTGACTGTTATGCCGTGTACACACGACCATTTTTAATGATGAGAAAAATGCAATTTTTTAACCACTTAAGCCCCGGACCATTTGGTAGCTAAAGGACCAGAGGTGATTTCAGAATTTTGCACTGCGCTGCTTTAACTGTAAATTGTGCGGACATGCAATGTTGTACCCAAACGAAATTTGCGTCCTTTTCTTCCCACAAATAGAGCTTTCTTTTAATGGCATTTGATTGCCTCTGCGATTTTTATTTTTTGTGATATAAATGGAAAAAGACCGAAAATTTTGAAAAAAAATGATATTTTCTACTTTTTGTTATAAGAAAAATCGAATAAACTCAATTTTAGTCATACATTTAGGCCAAAATGTATTCAGCCACATGTCTTTAGTAAAAAAAATGTCAATAAGCGTATATTTATTGGTTTGCGCAAAAGTTATAGTGTTTACAAACTAGGGTACATTTTCTGGAATTTACACAGCTTTAAATTTATGACTGCCTATCTCATTTCTTGAGGTGCTAAAATGGCAGGGCAGTACAAAACCCCCAGAAATGACCCCATTTTGGAAATTTTTTTTTTTTGTCCCAAATGATTGAACAATGACAAAAAGAAAAAAAAATGTACAAAAAGTTGTCACTAAATGATATATTGCTCACACATGCCATGGTTATATGTGGAATTGCATCCCAAAATACATTCTTCTGCTTCTCCTGAGTACGGGGATACCACATGTGTGGGACTTTTTGGGAGCCTAGCCGCGTACGAGGCCCCAAAAACCAAGCACCGCCTTCAGGATTTCTAAGGGCGTAAATTTTTGATTTCACTCCTCACTACCTATCACAGTTTTGAAGGCCATAAAATGCCAAAATAGCACAAAACCCCCCAAATGACCCCATTTTGGAAAGTAGACACCCCAAGCTATTTACTGAGAGGCATGTTGGGTTCATGGAATATTTTATATTTTGCCACAAGTTGCGGGAATATGACAACCTTTTTTTTTTTGCACAAAGTTGTCACTAAATGATATATTGCTCACACATGCCATGGGCATATGTGAATTTACACCCCAAAATACATTCTGCTGCTTCTCCTGAGTATGGGGATACCACATGTGTGGGACTTTTTGGGAGCCTAGCCGCGTACGGGACCCCAAAAACCAAGCACCGCCTTCAAGGTTTCTAAGGGCATAAATTTTTTAATTTCACTCCTCACTACCTATCACAGTTTTGAAGGCCATAAAATGCCAAGATAGCCCAAAACCCCCACAAATTAGCCCATTTTGGAAAGTAGACACCCCAAGCTATTTGCTGAGAGGCATGGTGAGTATTTTACAGCTCTCATTTGTTTTTGAAAATGAAAAAAGACATTTTTTTTTTTCTTTTTTCAATTTTCAAAACTTTGTGACAAAAAGTGAGATCTGCAAAATACTCAACATACCTCTCAGCAAATAGCTTGGGGTGTCTACTTTCCAAAATGGGGTCATTTGGGGGGGTTTTGTGCCATCTGGGCATTCCATGGCCTCCGAAACTGTGATAGGCAGTGAGGAGTGAAATCAAAAATTTACACCCATAGAAATCCTGAAGGCGGTGCTTGGTTATTGGTACCCGTACGCAGCTAGGCTCCCAAAATGTCTCACACATGTGGTATCCCCGTACTCAGGAGAAGAAACAGAATGTATTTTGGGGTGCAATTCCACATATAACCATGGCATGTTTGAGCAATATATAATTTAGTGACAACTTTTTGTACATTTTTTTTTTTCTTTTTGTCATTATTCAATCACTTGGGACAAAAAAAAAAAAAATATTCAATGGGCTCAACATGCCTGTCAGCAAATAGCTTGAGGTGTCTACTTTCCAAAATGGGGTCATTTGGGGAGGTTTTGAACTATCCTGGCATTTTATGCACAACATTAGGAAGCTTATGTCACACATCATCCACTTTTCTAACCACTTGAAGACAAAGCCCTTTCTGACACTTTTTGTTTACATGAAAAAAAAAAATTTTGCAAGAAAATTATGTTGAACCCCCAAACATTATATATTTTTTTAAAGCAAAGGCCCTACAGATTAAAATAGTGGGTGTTGCATTTTTTTTCCCACACAGTATTTGCGCAGCGATTTTTCAAACGCATTTTTTGGGGGAAAACACACTTTTTTTATTTTTAATGCACTAAAAAACACTATATTGCCCAAATGTTTGATGAAATAAAAAAGATAATCATAGGCCGATTACATGGATACCAAACACGACATGCTTTAAAATTGCGCACAAACGCGCAGCGGCGACAAACTACATTCATTTTTAAAAGCATTTAAAAGCCTTTACAGGTTACCACGTTAGATTTACAGAGGAGGTCTACTGCTAAAATTACTGCCCTCGATCTGACCTTCGCGGTGATACCTCACATGCATGATGCAATTGCTGTTTACATATGACGCTAGACCGACGCTTGCGTTCGCCTTTGCGCAAGAGCAGGGGGGGACAGCGGTGCTTTTTTTTTTTTATTATTTATTTTGCTTTTTTATTTTATTTTTAAACTGTTCCTTCCATATTTTTTTTTTTTTTACCATTTTTATTGTTATCTCAGGGAATGTAAATATCCCCTATGATAGCAATAAGTAGTGACAGGTACTCTTTTTTTGAAAAAAATTGGGGGGTTAGACCCTAGATCTTTCCTCTGCCCTCAAAGCATCTGACCACACCAAGATCGGTTTGATAAAATGCTTTCCCAATTTCCCAATGGCGCTGTTTATATCCGGGGGGGGACATTCCCTCCCACTGCTTGTAAAAGCAGTCTAGAGGCTAATTATCTGCTAGAATTGCTTTTACATGAAAGCCGGCTGCTGGCTGAAAAGAATGATACCAAGCTGATACCTAAACCTGCAGGCATCATTCTGGTATAAACATTCAAAGTCCAGCAACATACCAGTAAGTTGCTGGTCCTTGTTGGACATGTATTGTAATCTTTTTTTTCATGCAGCCTGTTGGCTGAACGAAAAAAAGAGATTGATTGGTGGGTATGCCCACCATTAGAATACCTCCCTTCATCCACCCACTTCTAATGATGGGCATACATGCACCATATATATGCCGAAGCATGGGGGCATCCTCCCGCAAAAAAGTTATGCCGCGTACACACGGTCGGACTTTTCCACGGGCAAGCCTTCGTCGGAATTTCGACCGTATGTACGCGGCATAAAAGGTTATGCCGCGTACACACGGTCGGACTTTTCCACGGGCAAGCCTCCGTCGGAATTTCGACCGTATATACGCGCATTAGGAGCAAAATCGCTCCTCCGCCCCTGCTGCCCCCATGCTTCGGCATATATGCTCTTTTTTTTAACTGTGGTGGTGAAATCACCTCCTACAGCGTTGGAGTCACGGCTTTATGTATCGTGGGAGCAAACGCTGTTGCTGTCAAGATAAATAGATCCGCGCTGCAACTAAATGGCGTACCTGCTAAGCAAATGGTGGTTAACATTAAAACAAAGTAACATTACAGTACAACAGTAAGACCTTACCATACCATACCTGCAAAGCAAATACCAAAACAAAACCTAGTAAAAAATAAAACATTTTTTTAACGCAACCTGTGCCTAAAATATATATATGCCGAAGCATGGGGGCATCCTCCCGCAAAAAAGTTATGCTGCGTACACACGGTTGGAATTTCGACCGTATATATGCGGCATTAGGAGCAAAATCGCTCCTCCGCCCCTGCTGCCCCCATGCTTCGGCATATATGCTCTTTTTTTTTAACTGTGGTGGTGAAATCACCTCCTACAGCACTGGAGTCACGGCTTTATGTATCGTGGGAGCAAACGCTGTTGCTGTCAAGATAAATAATTCCGCGCTGCAGCTGAATGGCGCACCTGAAAACAAAAAATTACATACCTGAAAAGCAAGCATGATAAAACATTGCAGAATAGAATACAGTAAAAAAGAGCAGAACAATAGAGAGAAAATAGAGAGAGAGAGAGAACAATAAAACGACAACTATTTTTGGTTTTTTTATTTTATATTTTTTTTGTGTTTTGTTTTTTACGTTTTTTTTTTTCTTTTTTACACTTTTTTTTGTAACTTTAACAACTGTAATGGTTCGGGTCTCTCAAAATGTAATGGCATCTTGGGAGACCCTGTGTAAGTGTGTCCTAGTCTGTGAAATGCTGTACCCTACGCTAAAACTTCACTTTTGAGTGGTAGCGTTCAAAACATTCACCAAGGCAAAGACCAGGTTTGTCAGGACAGAGTGGACAAAAAACACGGGTGTCACGCCTAAATCCGCGCTTGCTACAGACACGACATCTTTTTTGGGGGGTTCATTGGGTAGGGGTACTCGGGAGGGCATACGGATAATGCCTCTCATGCACCTGGCTTACTGCATTTGGTTGGGAATGGTGAGGTGCAGAACCGCCTGGATACAGGAGTTCTGTGACTATCTCATTCTGGAATTTTAGAAGAGATAACGTCCCGCCTGAAGCTCTGTATAGCACATGAGCGTTCAGCAAAGCCAATTGGAATAAGGATAGAGACACTTTTTTGTACCAGCGTCTCGCCTTACGGTCAATTAGATACGGCGCCAACAACTGGTCGTTGAGGTCCACCCCACCCATATTTTGGTTATATTCGTGGACACAGAGGGGTTTCTCCACAACACCAGTCGCCGTACGAATTTGGACTGTCGTGTCTGCATGAAGGGAGGTAAGAAGGAAAACATTCTTATTGCCCCTCCACTTCATAGCCAGCAAGTTATTACACTTCAAGCAGGCTCTCTCCCCCAGCCTAAGACGGGCATCTACAAGCCGCTGGGGAAAGCCCCGGCGATTAGGTCGCACGGTGCCACATGCTCCAATCTGATGATCAAACAAGTGACTAAACAGTGGCACGCTCGTGTAATAATTGTCCACATACAAGTGGTACCCCTTTCCGAATAAGGGTGACACCAAGTTCCACACTAACTTGCCAGCGCTCCCTATGTAATCCGGGCAGTTGACCGGCTCAACCTGTCTATATTTTCCCTCATAAACCCTAAAGCTCAATACATAGCCTGTTGCCCTGTCACAGAACTTATAGAGCTTGACCCCGTATCTGGCACGCTTGCTGGGAAGGTACTGCTTGAAAGCCAAGCGGCCAGAAAATTTTATCAGGGACTCATCAACGCAGACAACTTGATCGGGAATAAACAAGGCTGCAAAACGTTCGTTGAAGTGGTTTATGAGGGGCCGAATTTTATAGAGCCGGTCGTATTCAGGGTCCCCACGTGGACGACAAAGTTCATTGTCGTTGAAGTGCATGAACCGCAAAATCTGCTCGTATCGTGTCCTGGGCATGGAGGCAGAGGACACGGGCATGTGGTCAATTGGGTGCGTAGACCAATAAGCACGCAATGACGGGAATTTATGTGTGCCCATGTTGAGGGAAAGGCCCAGAAAGGTCTTAAATTCGGAAACCGTAATTGGTTTCCAATCTTTGGCAATTTTAGGCAACTGGGGGTTAGCGGCGATGAATTGACCAGCATATAAATTACTCTGGTCCACAATAGATCTATAGAGATCTTCCGTGAAAAACAGCGAATAAAAATCAATTGGCATAAAATCAGCTGTTTCCACCTGAATACCAGGTTGGGCAGTGAATGGGGGAAGTACGGGTTCTGCAGAAGTGGTGGGGACCCAATCAGGATAGGCGAATTCTGCAGGAAGGGCACTATGGGCACGACGGGCCTGCCTTTGTCTTCTTGGTGGCAGCGGGACACTACTTGTGCTTGCCACCTCGCCAGCTTGAACTGCACTTATGGGACTCGCCACGTCACGACGTGATACTGCAGTGCTGGATGTACGCCCAGGCTGTACTAGGCCGCTGGTGCTTGCCAATTCACCAGAAGGAATAGCGGCGCTAGTACTACTCTGCTCCATGATACGAGAGACCTGCGGTTCTTGCTCCTCAACAACCTCAGAGGATCGGGATCGGGTACGCCTGACCTTAGCAGGGACCTCAACTTCGTCGTCAGAGCTATCTGACGTGGGGCCGCTGACGTCACTGTCTTCTACGGGAAGATATTCTGAGCCTGAATCTGACAGATGCGTGACCTCCTCTTCACTATCTGTCATGATCAGAATCTCGTAGGCCTCTTTACTAGTGTACCTTCGTCTTGCCATTTTGGGCTCTAAATTTAGGGGTACACTAGTAAGATTCACAGGTAAAAAAAGCACCTGACTGTCAGCAAATGTATCAAACGCTACCAAAAAAACTGTTAGCGATCGTAGGGATCAGGACTGTCTCTGCGAACGCTGCAGTTATGTGTGTTGTGTTTGGTAAGTGACAGTGATCGAACGATACTGCACTTGGGTGGGCTGGGCTGGGCTGGGCGAAGGGGCTAAACGCAGGTGCTAGCAGGTATCTGGGCTGATCCCGCTAACACTGCGGTTTTGGGAACCCTAAACCGCTGGGGACGCTAGTATAGATCTGATCAGATACTATACCACTAAGGGAGGTGTATGCTTTGCGCGTGGGTGTTAGCATTACTGGCACTAACCTGACGCTGCCTGGGGCGACGCAGACCCTCTCTGGCGCTAAAACCTAATTGATATCAGCCGCCGGGCGATCAGGGGGTTAAACCTTTATTGGGTTATATACGGCGGGTGCCCTGATGCTATAAAAAGCAAACTAACCAACCAGCGTCACCCGTAACCTTTATATGGTGATCACTGGTGAAAGGGTTAACTAGGGGCAATCAGAGGGTTAAAACCTTTATTAGGTTATATATGGGGGTACCTGACGCTATATAAAAACCTGACGGGTAACCTAAATAACTAAATAACTAACCGGCTAACCAGTGTCACCAGTAAAACTTATACGGTGATCACTGGTGAAAGGGTTAACTCTAGGGGCAATCAGGGGGTTAAAATAATATATGGGGGTACCTGACGCTATAAAAACCTGCGACGAAACTAAAAATAAATAACTGGCTATCTAGGGCACCACCGGCACTAAATACAGCAATCGGAAATACGATCGCTTAGTGACGCTGGCGTGAGGGGGTGAAAGGGTTACCTGGGGGGCGATCAATGGGTTAAACCCTTATTAGGGGGGTTAGGGGGCTACCCTGGACCTAAAGGGGCCTAAACCTAACTGCCCTGCAACTTTTTACTGTCACAAATGACACTGATTGCAGTGATCAGTAAAAAAATGACCACTGCAAACGGTGCACTGTGACTGGGGGTACTGGGGGTGATCTGGGGGGTGATCTGGGGGTGACTGGGGGGTGATTTGTGTGCCTACGTGTACTGGTGTCAGTGGGCTGTTGGTGCACTTACTATGTGATGTCTTCACTCCTCGCGTCGGATCGAAAAGACAGACACGAGGAGAGATGACATCACTTCCTCTGCCTGTGTTTACATTACACAGGCAGGGAAGCTTTCTCATTCGACCGGGAGTGATCGCGAGGGGGTGGCTGGAATCGAACGGCCGTCCCCTCATCCCTGATCGCTCCCGAACAAATAACGGCCGCTCACTGTAAAGAAGGGGGGTCCGATCGGACCCCCCAACTATACAAAGGCGATCACGTAGATCTACGTGATTCTGCCTGTCGGTGCCATTCTGCCGACGTATAATTACAGTGGGCGGTCATTAAGTGGTTAAAATGGTCATTAAAAATTATCGTGTGTGGGCTTCAGAGCCTTTTTCACCACTTGAAAAAAGGCCATGAAAAAATTGGAACATGCTCTAATTTTTCTCGTTGTTTTTCTCGTCATGAAAAACGGCCGTGTGTAGGCTTTAACGACGTGAAAAAAAATGCGCATGCTCAGAATCAAGTATGAGACAGGAGCGCTCTTTCTGGTAAAACTAGCATTCGTCATGGAGATAGCACATTCATCACGCTGTAACGGACTGAAAAGCACGAGGCTGAAAAGCGCAAATCATCTCTTAACAAACTTTACTAACATGAAGGGTGGCGCCATCCGAATGGAACTTCCCCTTTATAGTGCCGTCGTACGTGTTGTACGTCACCACGCTTTACTCAACCATTTTTTTCAACAATATTGTGTAGGGCAAGGCAGGCTTGAGAAGAATCACGTCGAAAAAAATGCCGTTTTATTCAATGACATTAAAAACGGCCGTGTGTTCGCGGCATTAGGCTGCATTCACACGTGAGCATTTAGTTTTCAGGCAGAAATTTTACCGCAATTTTCCTGTGATTTTTACAGCGTTTTTGCCACGATTTTGTAAAGGTCAAAAGGTCACCAATGTAAAAAGCAGAAAAAATGCATAAAAAGAAGCTCATGTACTTTTCTGAGCTCCAGTCAAATGTGAACGGGGGCCATTTAAATTAATGTTTTTGTTCTTGTTGGGCATTTTTGAACTTTTGAGACAAGCGTTTTACGAGCGTTTTAAAAGATGAAAACGCTCAGGTGTGACAGCAGCCTTAGATCAGGGTGAAATAAGGCTGTCCTTTGTCTAATAGTGTTGAACCTGGATGGAGGATGGATCTCTAGCCTGTATGCTCTGGTCTATGTATGTTTTCTTATCCTGTCCCAGAGACCTTTTGGTCTTAAAGTGTTACTAAACCCAGGACCCTGAATTCACTATATCTGGTTTCCCACAGTACACAGAACATGCAAATGCAATTATTTTAGTAAATATAAACTGCTAAATACCTTTTCTCATCAGCAGTATATAGCAGTTTTGTAACTCCTATCAGAGTCTGGCCAAGCACTGGTTAAAGCTTGTAAGAGGAGTTTTCATTCACCTCTGATTGTCCTATGAGGCTGCATAACCCCTGACCCTCTGTCCGGACAGTGCTGATTTGCCCTGTGCCAATCACGAACACCCTCCCAAAACAAAAACAAAAAAAACCTCTAGCAATACACACCAAACTGAGCATGTGCAGAGCGCCTTCTAGGGCTCTGTTCTATCAGCAGATGGATTGGGGACAGTAAAAGAAGGGGAGGATCAGAGAAGACAGGATCAAACAGCCTTTTTACACAATGTGCAGGATTAACCCCTTAGGTTCCACAGTTAGTATAACAAGCATGCTTTACTGCATATACAGACTATTTTAACTGCTGTGGGTTTAGTGACACTGTATTCACTGTAACAGAGCCACAGTGTTTACCAGAATGGATTTTATAAAATGTTCCTTAACACTAGAGTAGAGATTAATATCTGGTATATGAAAAGCCTAGTAGGAAATATTTATAAAAGAAGTGTCATATGCAGCCCAATTTCCATTTCTCATTCCTTTATGTTATTGGCAGACAGCAGATATAAGAAAAAAAAAAATAATTCCATTAAAGTTGGAATTAGTTTAACGTTTAGAATAAAGCTTAGAGGAGTGGTGTGCAGCCTTCTTTTGGATTGTCTATACTGTCTATATGCTTGTGGGTGGAGACAGAGCCAAGGGATTGCACCTGCTGCTGGAGACGGTGGGGAAGTTGGAGGGGAGCTCTAACATTGGCATCAATTTTAGCCTCTATACACAGGTACTATTAGATTGGACAGCAAGGGGAATGGCACTTTAAACACTTGAGCTCTGAAAGCTTTTATCCCCTTCATGACCAGGGCATTTTTTGCTATTCGGCTAAAATATGCGCTATTTTAACTGGAAATTGTGCAGTCATGCAACACTGTACGTAAATTATATTTTAACCTTTTTTTTCATACAAGTAGAGCTTTTTTTGGGGAATATTTGATCACCACTGGGTTTTTAAATTTTTATTATATAAATGAAAAAAGACCAAAAATGTGGGAGAAAAAAAACAATATTTTTTACTTTCTGGTTTAAAACATATACATAACATATTTTTTTTTCAATACTAGTATTGGCGATGATCAGAGACTTAGACATACACACTACACAACTTTTGTTGTCTGATTTTCCTTTAGATTTACCAAAACCATGTAGTGCAAAGTCCTGCCTGATTGCATACAAGTTGAAACTCTTAACCAGTAGGGATGAGCTTCGTGTTCGAGTCGAACATACGTTCGACTCGAACATCGGCTGTTCGATCGTTCGACGAAGATCGAACGATTTGGGCCGTTCGCGCCAAATTCGAGTGACGCGAACGGCCCACAATGCACTACGCCATCGCAGTGTCATCCAGGCGCTGTGATTGGCCAAGCATGCACTGTGACCCCGCATGCTTGGCCAATCACAGCGCCGGCAGCGAGGAGAGCAATGATTGGCCACAGGCAGGATGCCTGTGGCCAATTATTGCTGAGGGGGTTTAGTACACGCCCCACACTATAAAAGGCCGCCAGCACGGTGGCCTAGTGTAGTGTGTTCCGGAGCAGGGATAGAGCAGCATAGGCAGGGACAGTGACTTTTATTTCTTTCTTGCTTAACCTGGATTCCTTTAGTTTAGGGAAAGAGAAGGATAGGTAGGGAGAGTGTCAGTGTGTTTTTTGCTTGTGCTATATTGTGCTTAAAAAAAACATTTTTTCTAGGGACAGAAAACTGTAGGTAGGGAGAGTGTGTCAGTTTCTTTCACTGTCAAAGTCCTTGTTTCCAGGGACCTGGAAGGACAGTGAGGTAATTCTCCTTGTGCTAAATTGTGCTTAAAAAAAATTTTTTTCTAGGGACAGAAAACTGTAGGTAGGGAGAGTGTGTCAGTTTCTTTCACTGTCAAAGTCCTTGTTTCCAGGGACCTGGAAGGACAGTGAGGTAATTCTCCTTGTGCTAAATTGTGCTTAAAAAAAACATTTTTTCTAGGGACAGAAAACTGTAGGTAGGGAGAGTGTGTCAGTTTCTTTCACTGTCAAAGTCCTTGTTTCCAGGGACCTGGAAGGACAGTGAGGTAATTCTCCTTGTGCTAAATTGTGCTTAAAAAAAACATTTTTTCTAGGGACAGAAAACTGTAGGTAGGGAGAGTGTGTCAGTTTCTTTCACTGTCAAAGTCCTTGTTTCCAGGGACCTGGAAGGACAGTGAGGTAATTCTCCTTGTGCTAAATTGTGCTTAAAAAAAACATTTTTTCTAGGGACAGAAAACTGTAGGTAGGGAGAGTGTGTCAGTTTCTTTCACTGTCAAAGTCCTTGTTTCCAGGGACCTGGAAGGACAGTGAGTGAATTCTCCTTGTGCTATATTGTGCTTAAAAAAAACATTTTTTCTAGGGACAGAAAAATGTAGGTAGGGAGAGTGTGTCAGTTTCTTTCACTGTCAAAGTCCTTGTTTCCAGGGACCTGGAAGGACAGTGAGGTAATTCTCCTTGTGCTAAATTGTGCTTAAAAAAAACATTTTTTCTAGGGACAGAAAACTGTAGGTAGGGAGAGTGTGTCAGTTTCTTTCACTGTCAAAGTCCTTGTTTCCAGGGACCTGGAAGGACAGTGAGGTAATTCTCCTTGTGCTAAATTGTGCTTAAAAAAAACATTTTTTCTAGGGACAGAAAACTGTAGGTAGGGAGAGTGTGTCAGTTTCTTTCACTGTCAAAGTCCTTGTTTCCAGGGACCTGGAAGGACAGTAAGGTAATTCTCCTTGTGCTAAATTGTGCTTAAAAAAAACATTTTTTCTAGGGACAGAAAACTGTAGGTAGGGAGAGTGTGTCAGTTTCTTTCACTGTCAAAGTCCTTGTTTCCAGGGACCTGGAAGGACAGTGAGGTAATTCTCCTTGTGCTAAATTGTGCTTAAAAAAAATATTTTTTCTAGGGACAGAAAACTGTAGGTAGGGAGAGTGTGTCAGTTTCTTTCACTGTCAAAGTCCTTGTTTCCAGGGACCTGGAAGGACAGTGAGGGTAATTCTCCTTGTGCTAAATTGTGCTTAAAAAAAACATTTTTTCTAGGGACAGAAAACTGTAGGTAGGGAGAGTGTGTCAGTTTCTTTCACTGTGAAAGTCCTTGTTTCCAGGGACCTGGAAGGACAGTGAGGTAATTCTCCTTGTGCTAAATTGTGCTTAAAAAAAACATTTTTTCTAGGGACAGAAAACTGTAGGTAGGGAGAGTGTGTCAGTTTCTTTCACTGTCACCTTTTTTTTCATACAAGTAGAGCTTTTTTTGGGGAATATTTGATCACCACTGGGTTTTTAAATTTTTATTATATAAATGAAAAAAGACCAAAAATGTGGGAGAAAAAAAACAATATTTTTTACTTTCTGGTTTAAAACATATACATAACATATTTTTTTTTCAATACTAGTATTGGCGATGATCAGAGACTTAGACATACACACTACACAACTTTTGTTGTCTGATTTTCCTTTAGATTTACCAAAACCATGTAGTGCAAAGTCCTGCCTGATTGCATACAAGTTGAAACTCTTAACCAGTAGGGATGAGCTTCGTGTTCGAGTCGAACATACGTTCGACTCGAACATCGGCTGTTCGATCGTTCGACGAAGATCGAACGATTTGGGCCGTTCGCGCCAAATTCGAGTGACGCGAACGGCCCACAATGCACTACGCCATCGCAGTGTCATCCAGGCGCTGTGATTGGCCAAGCATGCACTGTGACCCCGCATGCTTGGCCAATCACAGCGCCGGCAGCGAGGAGAGCAATGATTGGCCACAGGCAGGATGCCTGTGGCCAATTATTGCTGAGGGGGTTTAGTACACGCCCCACACTATAAAAGGCCGCCAGCACGGTGGCCTAGTGTAGTGTGTTCCGGAGCAGGGATAGAGCAGCATAGGCAGGGACAGTGACTTTTATTTCTTTCTTGCTTAACCTGGATTCCTTTAGTTTAGGGAAAGAGAAGGATAGGTAGGGAGAGTGTCAGTGTGTTTTTTGCTTGTGCTATATTGTGCTTAAAAAAAACATTTTTTCTAGGGACAGAAAACTGTAGGTAGGGAGAGTGTGTCAGTTTCTTTCACTGTCAAAGTCCTTGTTTCCAGGGACCTGGAAGGACAGTGAGGTAATTCTCCTTGTGCTAAATTGTGCTTAAAAAAAAAATTTTTCTAGGGACAGAAAACTGTAGGTAGGGAGAGTGTGTCAGTTTCTTTCACTGTCAAAGTCCTTGTTTCCAGGGACCTGGAAGGACAGTGAGGTAATTCTCCTTGTGCTAAATTGTGCTTAAAAAAAACATTTTTTCTAGGGACAGAAAACTGTAGGTAGGGAGAGTGTGTCAGTTTCTTTCACTGTCAAAGTCCTTGTTTCCAGGGACCTGGAAGGACAGTGAGGTAATTCTCCTTGTGCTAAATTGTGCTTAAAAAAAACATTTTTTCTAGGGACAGAAAACTGTAGGTAGGGAGAGTGTGTCAGTTTCTTTCACTGTCAAAGTCCTTGTTTCCAGGGACCTGGAAGGACAGTGAGGTAATTCTCCTTGTGCTAAATTGTGCTTAAAAAAAACATTTTTTCTAGGGACAGAAAACTGTAGGTAGGGAGAGTGTGTCAGTTTCTTTCACTGTCAAAGTCCTTGTTTCCAGGGACCTGGAAGGACAGTGAGTGAATTCTCCTTGTGCTATATTGTGCTTAAAAAAAACATTTTTTCTAGGGACAGAAAAATGTAGGTAGGGAGAGTGTGTCAGTTTCTTTCACTGTCAAAGTCCTTGTTTCCAGGGACCTGGAAGGACAGTGAGGTAATTCTCCTTGTGCTAAATTGTGCTTAAAAAAAACATTTTTTCTAGGGACAGAAAACTGTAGGTAGGGAGAGTGTGTCAGTTTCTTTCACTGTCAAAGTCCTTGTTTCCAGGGACCTGGAAGGACAGTGAGGTAATTCTCCTTGTGCTAAATTGTGCTTAAAAAAAACATTTTTTCTAGGGACAGAAAACTGTAGGTAGGGAGAGTGTGTCAGTTTCTTTCACTGTCAAAGTCCTTGTTTCCAGGGACCTGGAAGGACAGTAAGGTAATTCTCCTTGTGCTAAATTGTGCTTAAAAAAAACATTTTTTCTAGGGACAGAAAACTGTAGGTAGGGAGAGTGTGTCAGTTTCTTTCACTGTCAAAGTCCTTGTTTCCAGGGACCTGGAAGGACAGTGAGGTAATTCTCCTTGTGCTAAATTGTGCTTAAAAAAAATATTTTTTCTAGGGACAGAAAACTGTAGGTAGGGAGAGTGTGTCAGTTTCTTTCACTGTCAAAGTCCTTGTTTCCAGGGACCTGGAAGGACAGTGAGGTAATTCTCCTTGTGCTAAATTGTGCTTAAAAAAAACATTTTTTCTAGGGACAGAAAACTGTAGGTAGGGAGAGTGTGTCAGTTTCTTTCACTGTCAAAGTCCTTGTTTCCAGGGACCTGGAAGGACAGTGAGGTAATTCTCCTTGTGCTAAATTGTGCTTAAAAAAAACATTTTTTCTAGGGACAGAAAACTGTAGGTAGGGAGAGTGTGTCAGTTTCTTTCACTGTGAAAGTCCTTGTTTCCAGGGACCTGGAAGGACAGTGAGGTAATTCTCCTTGTGCTAAATTGTGCTTAAAAAAAACATTTTTTCTAGGGACAGAAAACTGTAGGTAGGGAGAGTGTGTCAGTTTCTTTCACTGTCAAAGTCCTTGTTTCCAGGGACCTGGAAGGACAGTGAGGTAATTCTCCTTGTGCTAAATTGTGCTTAAAAAAAACATTTTTTCTAGGGACAGAAAACTGTAGGTAGGGAGAGTGTGTCAGTTTCTTTCACTGTCAAAGTCCTTGTTTCCAGGGACCTGGAAGGACAGTGAGTGAATTCTCCTTGTGCTATATTGTGCTTAAAAAAAACATTTTTTCTAGGGACAGAAAACTGTAGGTAGGGAGAGTGTGTCAGTTTCTTTCACTGTCAAAGTCCTTGTTTCCAGGGACCTGGAAGGACAGTGAGGTAATTCTCCTTGTGCTAAATTGTGCTTAAAAAAAACATTTTTTCTAGGGACAGAAAACTGTAGGTAGGGAGAGTGTGTCAGTTTCTTTCACTGTCAAAGTCCTTGTTTCCAGGGACCTGGAAGGACAGTGAGTGAATTCTCCTTGTGCTAAATTGTGCTTAAAAAAAACATTTTTTCTAGGGACAGAAAACTGTAGGTAGGGAGAGTGTGTCAGTTTCTTTCACTGTCAAAGTCCTTGTTTCCAGGGACCTGGAAGGACAGTGAGGTAATTCTCCTTGTGCTAAATTGTGCTTAAAAAAAAACATTTTTTCTAGGGACAGAAAACTGTAGGTAGGGAGAGTGTGTCAGTTTCTTTCACTGTCAAAGTCCTTGTTTCCAGGGACCTGGAAGGACAGTGAGGTAATTCTCCTTGTGCTAAATTGTGCTTAAAAAAAACATTTTTTCTAGGGACAGAAAACTGTAGGTAGGGAGAGTGTGTCAGTTTCTTTCACTGTCAAAGTCCTTGTTTCCAGGGACCTGGAAGGACAGTGAGGTAATTCTCCTTGTGCTAAATTGTGCTTAAAAAAAACATTTTTTCTAGGGACAGAAAACTGTAGGTAGGGAGAGTGTGTCAGTTTCTTTCACTGTCAAAGTCCTTGTTTCCAGGGACCTGGAAGGACAGTGAGGTAATTCTCCTTGTGCTAAATTGTGCTTAAAAAAAACATTTTTTCTAGGGACAGAAAACTGTAGGTAGGGAGAGTGTGTCAGTTTCTTTCACTGTCAAAGTCCTTGTTTCCAGGGACCTGGAAGGACAGTGAGGTAATTCTCCTTGTGCTAAATTGTGCTTAAAAAAAACATTTTTTCTAGGGACAGAAAACTGTAGGTAGGGAGAGTGTGTCAGTTTCTTTCACTGTCAAAGTCCTTGTTTCCAGGGACCTGGAAGGACAGTGAGGTAATTCTCCTTGTGCTAAATTGTGCTTAAAAAAAACATTTTTTCTAGGGACAGAAAACTGTAGGTAGGGAGAGTGTGTCAGTTTCTTTCACTGCCAAAGTCCTTGTTTCCAGGGACCTGGAAGGACAGTGAGGTAATTCTCCTTGTGCTAAATTGTGCTTAAAAAAAACATTTTTTCTAGGGACAGAAAACTGTAGGTAGGGAGAGTGTGTCAGTTTCTTTCACTGTCAAAGTCCTTGTTTCCAGGGACCTGGAAGGACAGTGAGGTAATTCTCCTTGTGCTAAATTGTGCTTAAAAAAAACATTTTTTCTAGGGACAGAAAACTGTAGGTAGGGAGAGTGTGTCAGTTTCTTTCACTGTCAAAGTCCTTGTTTCCAGGGACCTGGAAGGACAGTGAGGTAATTCTCCTTGTGCTAAATTGTGCTTAAAAAATACATTTTTTCTAGGGACAGAAAACTGTAGGTAGGGAGAGTGTGTCAGTTTCTTTCACTGTCAAAGTCCTTGTTTCCAGGGACCTGGAAGGACAGTGAGTGAATTCTCCTTGTGCTATATTGTGCTTAAAAAAAACATTTTTTCTAGGGACAGAAAACTGTAGGTAGGGAGAGTGTGTCAGTTTCTTTCACTGTCAAAGTCCTTGTTTCCAGGGACCTGGAAGGACAGTGAGGTAATTCTCCTTGTGCTAAATTGTGCTTAAAAAAAACATTTTTTCTAGGGACAGAAAACTGTAGGTAGGGAGAGTGTGTCAGTTTCTTTCACTGTCAAAGTCCTTGTTTCCAGGGACCTGGAAGGACAGTGAGGTAATTCTCCTTGTGCTAAATTGTGCTTAAAAATTTTTTTTTTCTAGGGACAGAAAACTGTAGGTAGGGAGAGTGTGTCAGTTTCTTTCACTGTCAAAGTCCTTGTTTCCAGGGACCTGGAAGGACAGTGAGGTAATTCTCCTTGTGCTAAATTGTGCTTAAAAAAACATTTTTTCTAGGGACAGAAAACTGTAGGTAGGGAGAGTGTGTCAGTTTCTTTCACTGTCAAAGTCCTTGTTTCCAGGGACCTGGAAGGACAGTGAGGTAATTCTCCTTGTGCTAAATTGTGCTTAAAAAAAACATTTTTTCTAGGGACAGAAAACTGTAGGTAGGGAGAGTGTGTCAGTTTCTTTCACTGTCAAAGTCCTTGTTTCCAGGGACCTGGAAGGACAGTGAGGTAATTCTCCTTGTGCTAAATTGTGCTTAAAAAAAACATTTTTTCTAGGGACAGAAAACTGTAGGTAGGGAGAGTGTGTCAGTTTCTTTCACTGTCAAAGTCCTTGTTTCCAGGGACCTGGAAGGACAGTGAGTGAATTCTCCTTGTGCTATATTGTGCTTAAAAAAAACATTTTTTCTAGGGACAGAAAAATGTAGGTAGGGAGAGTGTGTCAGTTTCTTTCACTGTCAAAGTCCTTGTTTCCAGGGACCTGGAAGGACAGTGAGGTAATTCTCCTTGTGCTAAATTGTGCTTAAAAAAAACATTTTTTCTAGGGACAGAAAACTGTAGGTAGGGAGAGTGTGTCAGTTTCTTTCACTGTCAAAGTCCTTGTTTCCAGGGACCTGGAAGGACAGTGAGGTAATTCTCCTTGTGCTAAATTGTGCTTAAAAAAAACATTTTTTCTAGGGACAGAAAACTGTAGGTAGGGAGAGTGTGTCAGTTTCTTTCACTGTCAAAGTCCTTGTTTCCAGGGACCTGGAAGGACAGTGAGGTAATTCTCCTTGTGCTAAATTGTGCTTAAAAAAAACATTTTTTCTAGGGACAGAAAACTGTAGGTAGGGAGAGTGTGTCAGTTTCTTTCACTGTCAAAGTCCTTGTTTCCAGGGACCTGGAAGGACAGTGAGGTAATTCTCCTTGTGCTAAATTGTGCTTAAAAAAAACATTTTTTCTAGGGACAGAAAACTGTAGGTAGGGAGAGTGTGTCAGTTTCTTTCACTGTCAAAGTCCTTGTTTCCAGGGACCTGGAAGGACAGTGAGGTAATTCTCCTTGTGCTAAATTGTGCTTAAAAAAAACATTTTTTCTAGGGACAGAAAACTGTAGGTAGGGAGAGTGTGTCAGTTTCTTTCACTGTCAAAGTCCTTGTTTCCAGGGACCTGGAAGGACAGTGAGGTAATTCTCCTTGTGCTAAATTGTGCTTAAAAAAAACATTTTTTCTAGGGACAGAAAACTGTAGGTAGGGAGAGTGTGTCAGTTTCTTTCACTGTCAAAGTCCTTGTTTCCAGGGACCTGGAAGGACAGTGAGGTAATTCTCCTTGTGCTAAATTGTGCTTAAAAAAAACATTTTTTCTAGGGACAGAAAACTGTAGGTAGGGAGAGTGTGTCAGTTTCTTTCACTGTCAAAGTCCTTGTTTCCAGGGACCTGGAAGGACAGTGAGGTAATTCTCCTTGTGCTAAATTGTGCTTAAAAAAAACATTTTTTCTAGGGACAGAAAACTGTAGGTAGGGAGAGTGTGTCAGTTTCTTTCACTGCCAAAGTCCTTGTTTCCAGGGACCTGGAAGGACAGTGAGGTAATTCTCCTTGTGCTAAATTGTGCTTAAAAAAAAACATTTTTTCTAGGGACAGAAAACTGTAGGTAGGGAGAGTGTGTCAGTTTCTTTCACTGTCAAAGTCCTTGTTTCCAGGGACCTGGAAGGACAGTGAGGTAATTCTCCTTGTGCTAAATTGTGCTTAAAAAAAACATTTTTTCTAGGGACAGAAAACTGTAGGTAGGGAGAGTGTGTCAGTTTCTTTCACTGTCAAAGTCCTTGTTTCCAGGGACCTGGAAGGACAGTGAGGTAATTCTCCTTGTGCTAAATTGTGCTTAAAAAAAACATTTTTTCTAGGGACAGAAAACTGTAGGTAGGGAGAGTGTGTCAGTTTCTTTCACTGTCAAAGTCCTTGTTTCCAGGGACCTGGAAGGACAGTGAGTGAATTCTCCTTGTGCTATATTGTGCTTAAAAAAAACATTTTTTCTAGGGACAGAAAACTGTAGGTAGGGAGAGTGTGTCAGTTTCTTTCACTGTCAAAGTCCTTGTTTCCAGGGACCTGGAAGGACAGTGAGGTAATTCTCCTTGTGCTAAATTGTGCTTAAAAAAAACATTTTTTCTAGGGACAGAAAACTGTAGGTAGGGAGAGTGTGTCAGTTTCTTTCACTGTCAAAGTCCTTGTTTCCAGGGACCTGGAAGGACAGTGAGGTAATTCTCCTTGTGCTAAATTGTGCTTAAAAAAAACATTTTTTCTAGGGACAGAAAACTGTAGGTAGGGAGAGTGTGTCAGTTTCTTTCACTGCCAAAGTCCTTGTTTCCAGGGACCTGGAAGGACAGTGAGGTAATTCTCCTTGTGCTAAATTGTGCTTAAAAAAAAACATTTTTTCTAGGGACAGAAAACTGTAGGTAGGGAGAGTGTGTCAGTTTCTTTCACTGTCAAAGTCCTTGTTTCCAGGGACCTGGAAGGACAGTGAGGTAATTCTCCTTGTGCTAAATTGTGCTTAAAAAAAACATTTTTTCTAGGGACAGAAAACTGTAGGTAGGGAGAGTGTGTCAGTTTCTTTCACTGTCAAAGTCCTTGTTTCCAGGGACCTGGAAGGACAGTGAGGTAATTCTCCTTGTGCTAAATTGTGCTTAAAAAAAACATTTTTTCTAGGGACAGAAAACTGTAGGTAGGGAGAGTGTGTCAGTTTCTTTCACTGCCAAAGTCCTTGTTTCCAGGGACCTGGAAGGACAGTGAGGTAATTCTCCTTGTGCTAAATTGTGCTTAAAAAAAAACATTTTTTCTAGGGACAGAAAACTGTAGGTAGGGAGAGTGTGTCAGTTTCTTTCACTGTCAAAGTCCTTGTTTCCAGGGACCTGGAAGGACAGTGAGGTAATTCTCCTTGTGCTAAATTGTGCTTAAAAAAAACATTTTTTCTAGGGACAGAAAACTGTAGGTAGGGAGAGTGTGTCAGTTTCTTTCACTGTCAAAGTCCTTGTTTCCAGGGACCTGGAAGGACAGTGAGGTAATTCTCCTTGTGCTAAATTGTGCTTAAAAAAAACATTTTTTCTAGGGACAGAAAACTGTAGGTAGGGAGAGTGTGTCAGTTTCTTTCACTGTCAAAGTCCTTGTTTCCAGGGACCTGGAAGGACAGTGAGTGAATTCTCCTTGTGCTATATTGTGCTTAAAAAAAACATTTTTTCTAGGGACAGAAAACTGTAGGTAGGGAGAGTGTGTCAGTTTCTTTCACTGTCAAAGTCCTTGTTTCCAGGGACCTGGAAGGACAGTGAGGTAATTCTCCTTGTGCTAAATTGTGCTTAAAAAAAACATTTTTTCTAGGGACAGAAAACTGTAGGTAGGGAGAGTGTGTCAGTTTCTTTCACTGTCAAAGTCCTTGTTTCCAGGGACCTGGAAGGACAGTGAGGTAATTCTCCTTGTGCTAAATTGTGCTTAAAAAAAACATTTTTTCTAGGGACAGAAAACTGTAGGTAGGGAGAGTGTGTCAGTTTCTTTCACTGTCAAAGTCCTTGTTTCCAGGGACCTGGAAGGACAGTGAGGTAATTCTCCTTGTGCTAAATTGTGCTTAAAAAAAACATTTTTTCTAGGGACAGAAAACTGTAGGTAGGGAGAGTGTGTCAGTTTCTTTCACTGTCAAAGTCCTTGTTTCCAGGGACCTGGAAGGACAGTGAGGTAATTCTCCTTGTGCTAAATTGTGCTTAAAAAAAACATTTTTTCTAGGGACAGAAAACTGTAGGTAGGGAGAGTGTGTCAGTTTCTTTCACTGTCAAAGTCCTTGTTTCCAGGGACCTGGAAGGACAGTGAGGTAATTCTCCTTGTGCTAAATTGTGCTTAAAAAAAACATTTTTTCTAGGGACAGAAAACTGTAGGTAGGGAGAGTGTGTCAGTTTCTTTCACTGTCAAAGTCCTTGTTTCCAGGGACCTGGAAGGACAGTGAGGTAATTCTCCTTGTGCTAAATTGTGCTTAAAAAAAACATTTTTTCTAGGGACAGAAAACTGTAGGTAGGGAGAGTGTGTCAGTTTCTTTCACTGTCAAAGTCCTTGTTTCCAGGGACCTGGAAGGACAGTGAGTGAATTCTCCTTGTGCTATATTGTGCTTAAAAAAAACATTTTTTCTAGGGACAGAAAACTGTAGGTAGGGAGAGTGTGTCAGTTTCTTTCACTGTCAAAGTCCTTGTTTCCAGGGACCTGGAAGGACAGTGAGGTAATTCTCCTTGTGCTAAATTGTGCTTAAAAAAAACATTTTTTCTAGGGACAGAAAACTGTAGGTAGGGAGAGTGTGTCAGTTTCTTTCACTGTCAAAGTCCTTGTTTCCAGGGACCTGGAAGGACAGTGAGGTAATTCTCCTTGTGCTAAATTGTGCTTAAAAAAAAATTTTTTCTAGGGACAGAAAACTGTAGGTAGGGAGAGTGTGTCAGTTTCTTTCACTGTCAAAGTCCTTGTTTCCAGGGACCTGGAAGGACAGTGAGGTAATTCTCCTTGTGCTAAATTGTGCTTAAAAAAAACATTTTTTCTAGGGACAGAAAACTGTAGGTAGGGAGAGTGTGTCAGTTTCTTTCACTGTCAAAGTCCTTGTTTCCAGGGACCTGGAAGGACAGTGAGGTAATTCTCCTTGTGCTAAATTGTGCTTAAAAAAAACATTTTTTCTAGGGACAGAAAACTGTAGGTAGGGAGAGTGTGTCAGTTTCTTTCACTGTCAAAGTCCTTGTTTCCAGGGACCTGGAAGGACAGTGAGGTAATTCTCCTTGTGCTAAATTGTGCTTAAAAAAAACATTTTTTCTAGGGACAGAAAACTGTAGGTAGGGAGAGTGTGTCAGTTTCTTTCACTGTCAAAGTCCTTGTTTCCAGGGACCTGGAAGGACAGTGAGGTAATTCTCCTTGTGCTAAATTGTGCTTAAAAAAAACATTTTTTCTAGGGACAGAAAACTGTAGGTTGGGAGAGTGTGTCAGTTTCTTTCACTGTCAAAGTCCTTGTTTCCAGGGACCTGGAAGGACAGTGAGGTAATTCTCCTTGTGCTAAATTGTGCTTAAAAAAAACATTTTTTCTAGGGACAGAAAACTGTAGGTAGGGAGAGTGTGTCAGTTTCTTTCACTGTGAAAGTCCTTGTTTCCAGGGACCTGGAAGGACAGTGAGGTAATTCTCCTTGTGCTAAATTGTGCTTAAAAAAAACATTTTTTCTAGGGACAGAAAACTGTAGGTAGGGAGAGTGTGTCAGTTTCTTTCACTGTCAAAGTCCTTGTTTCCAGGGACCTGGAAGGACAGTGAGGTAATTCTCCTTGTGCTAAATTGTGCTTAAAAAAAACATTTTTTCTAGGGACAGAAAACTGTAGGTAGGGAGAGTGTGTCAGTTTCTTTCACTGTCAAAGTCCTTGTTTCCAGGGACCTGGAAGGACAGTGAGGTAATTCTCCTTGTGCTAAATTGTGCTTAAAAAAAACATTTTTTCTAGGGACAGAAAACTGTAGGTAGGGAGAGTGTGTCAGTTTCTTTCACTGTCAAAGTCCTTGTTTCCAGGGACCTGGAAGGACAGTGAGGTAATTCTCCTTGTGCTAAATTGTGCTTAAAAAAAACATTTTTTCTAGGGACAGAAAACTGTAGGTAGGGAGAGTGTGTCAGTTTCTTTCACTGTCAAAGTCCTTGTTTCCAGGGACCTGGAAGGACAGTGAGGTAATTCTCCTTGTGCTAAATTGTGCTTAAAAAAAACATTTTTTCTAGGGACAGAAAACTGTAGGTAGGGAGAGTGTGTCAGTTTCTTTCACTGTCAAAGTCCTTGTTTCCAGGGACCTGGAAGGACAGTGAGGTAATTCTCCTTGTGCTAAATTGTGCTTAAAAAAAACATTTTTTCTAGGGACAGAAAACTGTAGGTAGGGAGAGTGTGTCAGTTTCTTTCACTGCCAAAGTCCTTGTTTCCAGGGACCTGGAAGGACAGTGAGGTAATTCTCCTTGTGCTAAATTGTGCTTAAAAAAAACATTTTTTCTAGGGACAGAAAACTGTAGGTAGGGAGAGTGTGTCAGTTTCTTTCACTGTCAAAGTCCTTGTTTCCAGGGACCTGGAAGGACAGTGAGGTAATTCTCCTTGTGCTAAATTGTGCTTAAAAAAAACATTTTTTCTAGGGACAGAAAACTGTAGGTAGGGAGAGTGTGTCAGTTTCTTTCACTGTCAAAGTCCTTGTTTCCAGGGACCTGGAAGGACAGTGAGGTAATTCTCCTTGTGCTAAATTGTGCTTAAAAAAAACATTTTTTCTAGGGACAGAAAACTGTAGGTAGGGAGAGTGTGTCAGTTTCTTTCACTGTCAAAGTCCTTGTTTCCAGGGACCTGGAAGGACAGTGAGTGAATTCTCCTTGTGCTATATTGTGCTTAAAAAAAACATTTTTTCTAGGGACAGAAAACTGTAGGTAGGGAGAGTGTGTCAGTTTCTTTCACTGTCAAAGTCCTTGTTTCCAGGGACCTGGAAGGACAGTTTGGTAATTCTCCTTGTGCTAAATTGTGCTTAAAAAAAAACATTTTTTCTAGGGACAGAAAACTGTAGGTAGGGAGAGTGTGTCAGTTTCTTTCACTGTCAAAGTCCTTGTTTCCAGGGACCTGGAAGGACAGTGAGGTAATTCTCCTTGTGCTAAATTGTGCTTAAAAAAAACATTTTTTCTAGGGACAGAAAACTGTAGGTAGGGAGAGTGTGTCAGTTTCTTTCACTGTCAAAGTCCTTGTTTCCAGGGACCTGGAAGGACAGTGAGGTAATTCTCCTTGTGCTAAATTGTGCTTAAAAAAAACATTTTTTCTAGGGACAGAAAACTGTAGGTAGGGAGAGTGTGTCAGTTTCTTTCACTGTCAAAGTCCTTGTTTCCAGGGACCTGGAAGGACAGTGAGGTAATTCTCCTTGTGCTAAATTGTGCTTAAAAAAAACATTTTTTCTAGGGACAGAAAACTGTAGGTAGGGAGAGTGTGTCAGTTTCTTTCACTGTCAAAGTCCTTGTTTCCAGGGACCTGGAAGGACAGTGAGGTAATTCTCCTTGTGCTAAATTGTGCTTAAAAAAAACATTTTTTCTAGGGACAGAAAACTGTAGGTAGGGAGAGTGTGTCAGTTTCTTTCACTGTCAAAGTCCTTGTTTCCAGGGACCTGGAAGGACAGTGAGGTAATTCTCCTTGTGCTAAATTGTGCTTAAAAAAAACATTTTTTCTAGGGACAGAAAACTGTAGGTAGGGAGAGTGTGTCAGTTTCTTTCACTGTCAAAGTCCTTGTTTCCAGGGACCTGGAAGGACAGTGAGGTAATTCTCCTTGTGCTAAATTGTGCTTAAAAAAAACATTTTTTCTAGGGACAGAAAACTGTAGGTAGGGAGAGTGTGTCAGTTTCTTTCACTGTCAAAGTCCTTGTTTCCAGGGACCTGGAAGGACAGTGAGTGAATTCTCCTTGTGCTATATTGTGCTTAAAAAAAACATTTTTTCTAGGGACAGAAAACTGTAGGTAGGGAGAGTGTGTCAGTTTCTTTCACTGTCAAAGTCCTTGTTTCCAGGGACCTGGAAGGACAGTGAGGTAATTCTCCTTGTGCTAAATTGTGCTTAAAAAAAACATTTTTTCTAGGGACAGAAAACTGTAGGTAGGGAGAGTGTGTCAGTTTCTTTCACTGTCAAAGTCCTTGTTTCCAGGGACCTGGAAGGACAGTGAGGTAATTCTCCTTGTGCTAAATTGTGCTTAAAAAAAACATTTTTTCTAGGGACAGAAAACTGTAGGTAGGGAGAGTGTGTCAGTTTCTTTCACTGTCAAAGTCCTTGTTTCCAGGGACCTGGAAGGACAGTGAGTGAATTCTCCTTGTGCTAAATTGTGCTTTAAAAAAAAAAATTTTCTAGGGACAGAAAACTGTAGGTAGGGAGAGTGTGTCAGTTTCTTTCACTGTCAAAGTCCTTGTTTCAAGGGACAGAGAAGGACACCTGAAGGTAGCCCTTATTGTTTTTTTCCCATCTCCCTGCAGGCCATCTATTAGAATGTCTGGAAGGCAAACAAGGAGAGGCAGACAGTCAGGAGGCAATAAAAGAGGGCAAGCAGGCTCTGTGTCTGGGGGCAACAGTGCTGGTCGTGGACGCGGTGCATTGTCATCAGCACATGGCCATGGGACACGCTTGTCCTTCTTTTCGGCAGCTGGACATGTTGAGCCACATCATGCCGAAGACTTGGTAGAGTGGATGACCAAGCCCTCCTCCTCCTCCTCATCCTCTCTCACCCAGGCTCAGGGTACTGGAAAAGCAGCTGCCAAAGCGTCCTCTTCCCTGGTATCAATGTCAGACTCATCATCAGTCACTCCTTCCCTAGACCCACCATGTCCTCCTCCTGAGGAGTCCCCCGAACTGTTTCAGCACAGTGTTGGGTACATGCTCCAGGAGGATGCCCAGCGTTTCGAAGGGTCTGATGATGAAACCCAGCTAGAGGAAGGCAGTAGCGTGAGAGCAGACAGAGGGGATGCTCAAGAAGGACACCAATCTGGCAGTCATGTTCCAGCAGCTGCAGCATACTGCCAGATTGCCTCCAGTGATGAGGAGGGAGGTGATGATGAGGTCACTGACTCCACGTGGGTGCCTAATAGGAGAGAGGAGGAGGAGGAGGATGAGGAGGAGGCACATCTCCAACGAGGCAGGATGCCCTTTGGTGGCCAGCGTAAGGGCAGTACACCGACGGAATCACACCGCAGAGCTCCGCCTGTGCAGGGCGCTGCCTCTGCCCGTCATTCAAAAAGTTCTTTGGTGTGGGCCTTTTTTGAGGCTAGTGCATCAGATCGCACAGCTGCTGTTTGCAACATATGTCTCAAGCGTATATCGCGTGGCCAAAACATCAGCCGCTTGGGTACCACATGCCTGACCAGACATATGTTGACCTGCCATGCAGCTCGTTGGCAAGCCTACCTCAAAGACCCACACCAAAGAACAAAGCGGACCTCTCCTTGCACCGCATCAGCTGGGATCTCCAACCCCACTATAACTTCAGTCCTCTCTGAAACATGCACTGAGAGGAATGAAGGTGTAGAATTAGGTGTGTCACAGCCAAGTACTTGCGGCCACTCTGCTAGCAGTACACCGACGTCCGATTCTAGCAGGCAAATTTCCCTGCCCCAGCTGCTGGACCGTCGAAAGAAGTTCACTCCCAGCCATCCACATGCCCAGCGGTTGAATGCTAGCTTGGCTAAATTGCTAGCGCTTCAACTGCTGCCTTTTCAGTTGGTAGACTCGGCCCCCTTCCGTGAGTTTGTGCAATGTGCGGTTCCTCAGTGGCAGGTTCCCAAACGCCACTTTTTCTCACGGAAGGCTATTCCGGCTCTCTACCGGCATGTGGAAGGCAATGTCTTGGCCTCGCTGGACAGGGCGGTCAGCGGTAAGGTGCATATTACCGCTGACTCATGGTCCAGCAGGCATGGACAGGGACGTTACCTTTCTTTCACGGCCCATTGGGTCACTCTTTTGGCAGCTGGGAAGGATGCAGGACAAGGTGCAGTAGTGTTGGAGGTTGTCCCACCGCCACGCCTCCAAAATGCTACTACTGGTTGTGACACACCTCTCTCCTCCACCCCCTCCTCTTCTTCTTCCTCCATGGCCTCTTCCTGTGGTTTGTCCTATGAACCAGCGGTGCTCCGTAGCCGTTCACGGGGCTACGCAAGTACGCAGGCAAAAAGATGCCATGCCGTGCTTGCGCTGGTGTGTTTGGGGGACAGAAGCCACACTGGGGCAGAGGTCCTGTCTGCTCTGCAGGGCCAGGCCGAGAGGTGGTTGACGCCACGCCAGCTTAAGCCAGGAATGGTGGTTTGCGACAATGGCACCAACCTCCTCTCCGCCCTCTGACAGGGACAACTGACCCATGTGCCCTGTGTGGCTCACGTCCTTAACCTGGTGGTGCAGCGGTTCTTGGGCAGGTACCCGGGCTTACAGGATGTCCTGAGGCAGGCCAGGAAAGTCTGTGTGCATTTCCGCAGATCTTATAATGCCAGTGCTCGCCTGGCTGAGCTGCAAAAGGAGTTGAACCTGCCCAAGAACCGCCTTATATGTGACATGCCCACCAGGTGGAACTCAACGTTGGCCATGCTGCAGCGGCTGCACACGCAGCAGAGGGCCATCAATGAGTACCTGTGCGACTACGGCACCAGGACAGGGTCAGGGGAGCTTGGTTTTTTTTCTCCACGCCAGTGGGGCATGATCAGGGATGCATGCACTGTCCTGGCACCATTTGAGGAGGCCACGAGGATGGTGAGCAGTGACAGTGCATGCATCAGTGACACTGTACCTCTTGTCCACCTGTTGGAGCACACGCTGCGTGGAATAATGGACAGGGCACTTGAGGCAGAACAGAGGCAGGAAGAGGAGGACTTCCTTGCCTCTCAAGGCCCCCTTTACCCAGACAGTGTTCCTTCTGTCCCACCCATCGCACAGGAAGAGGAGGAGGAGGAGGAGGAGGAGGATTGTGTCAGCATGGAGGTGGAGGCTGGCACTCAGCATCATCAGCAGCAGTCTTTTAGGGATGATTTACAGTCCCAAGAAACCAGTGGACTTGTACGTGGCTGGGAGGAGGTGGCTGCGGATCATGTCGTCCTTAGTGACCCAGAGGACTCCGGAGCGAATGCCTCAGCAAACCTACGCTGCATGGCCTCCCTGATCCTGCAAAGTCTGCGGAAGGATCCTCGTATTCTTCGGATCAAGGAGAGGGACCATTACTGGCTGGCCACTCTCCTTGATCCACGGTACAAGGGTAAGGTTGCGGACCTTATGTTACCGTCGCAGAGGGAGCAGAGGATGAGACAACTCCGGGAGGCCTTGCAGAAAGGTCTGTGCAACGCGTTCCCAGAGACTGGGAGGTTACAAACTCCTGGTCCTGGACAACGAGTTGCTGAGGCTTCGGCCAGTCAAAGAAGGAGCGGTGGGGAAGGTGGCCGTCTGACCGATGCGTTCAGACAATTCTTTAGTCCGCAGCCCCAAAGTATGATCGGTTCCAGCAACCATCACCAGCGTCTGATAAACATGGTGCAGGAATATCTAGGGGCAAGGTCAGACTTGGACACCTTCCCCACCGAAAATCCTCTGGCTTACTGGGTCTTGAGGATGGATCACTGGCCAGAGCTTGCACAGTATGCAATTGAGCTACTGGCCTGTCCTGCATCCAGCGTTCTTTCAGAACGCACATTCAGTGCTGCTGGAGGATTTGTCACGGATCACAGGGTGCGCCTGTCCACCGACTCGGTTGATCGACTGACTTTCATCAAGATGAACCAGTCTTGGATCACCACCAGCTACCCCACACCTGATGCTGATATAACAGACTAATTGATTTTAACATGTCACATCCCTTCAAGACTGATGCTGATGCTGAGTGCCTGTGCTGTTATGTTGACTGGCTATCCTCCTCCTCCGAGTCCTCAATGATACGATTGATGATGATAGCTTGGAAGATCATTTTTGTTTATGGGTGCCGCCACCAGTGGCTAAGGCCCAATTTTTCAGCCCCTGTTTTACAGGGGCGTGTAATTACAATTTTTTTAGCAATAATTTGCCATAGGGCTCATTGCTGTGCTCCAAGTACAGTATCTGTGAGGGGTTGGAGTGTTGTGGCACCAGTGCCTAAGGCCCAATTTTTCAGCCCCTGTTTAACAGGGGCATGTCATTACAATTTTTGAAGCAATAATTTGCAACAGGGCTCATTGCTGTGCTCCAAGTACAGTATCTGTGAGGGGTTGTAGTGTTGTGCCACCAGTGCCTAAGGCCCAATTTTTCAGCCCCTGTTCAACAGGGGCATGCAATTACAATTCTTGATCTAATAATTCACAGCAGGGTCCATTGCTGCACCCACCAAGAGTAACTCTGAGGGCTTACAGTCTTGTGGCAACGCCACCACCACCACCACCACGAAAGGCCCAATTTTTCAGCCCCTGTTCAAAAGGGGCATGTAATTACAATTCTTGATCTAATAATTCACAGCAGGGCCCATTGCTGCACCCACCAAGAGTAACTGTCAGGGCTTACAGTGTTGTGGCACCAGCACCACCATCAAAGCCCCAATTTTTACTACCACTGTTCAACAATTATATGTAATTAAAATTCCTGATATAATAGTTGACAGCAGGGCGTTCCAGCACCAACCAAGAGTAACTGAGTGCTTACAGTGTTGTGCCAACACCAACAACTAAGGGGCCTATTTCTGCAGAGTATATACGGCAGGTCCCTACTTTCAAACATCCAACTTACAAACGACTCCTACTTGCAAACGAAAGAAGACAACAGGAAGTGAGAGGAAATCTACCCCTAGAAAGGAAAATTCTCTCCTGTAAGAATAAATATGGGAGAAAGGGGTCTCATCTGTACTGATGCTTTATCAGCAATCCTTGTTTCAAGAAAAACACCACATTTCAAAAACAGTTGTCATTGGGACGGAAAGTGAGGTGAAATGTTCTGAACAGGGGCACAGACAGCAAAACAAATGTTACAGGGGTGATAACCCTTACCTATGTTTCCCAAAAAGTTTAAAAATAGATTTTTGGGCTGGAGCTACACTTCAACAATGTACCTGTTCAAAATTACAAACAGATTCTACATAAGAACAAACCTACAGTCCCTGTCTTGTATGCACCGCCTGTATACGGCTGTTCAGAGTATATAGGACCTTTTTTATTTTATGTGCGGGGTTCCCCTTAATATCCATACAAGACCCAAAGGGGCTGGTAATGGGCTGGGGTGGGGGGGGGGTCATGGGGTAGCTATGCCATTTTTCTTAAAGAATTTCATCCATATTACCGGGACCAGACATTACATTAAAGCCGCAAGCAGTTTTAAATGGCTTTTTTTTCCTTTAGAAGTGTCATTTTCTGCAGGGACAGTTCTAAACACGGGAAACACGTGGCACTTCACAGGCATACTTTAGACACCCCCCAGGTACGATATTTAAAGGAATATTTGACTTTTTTTTTTTCACTTTATGCATCATTAAAATGACTGCTCCCGAAAAACAACCGTTTTTAAAACTTCTTTTTGCATTGATACATGTCCCCTGGTGCACAACCCGGGTTCCCAAACCCTATTTATGACAATAACATGCATAATAGTTGTTATAATTAGCACTTTAGAATTCGAACGTTCGCATCCATTGTATTTAATAGGGTTCTAATGTTCGTTCGAACTTTCGGTCCGTTCGCGGGTTCTGGTGCGAACCGAACCCGGGGGTGTTCGGCTCATCACTATTAACCAGTTGTCCTCCGCCCACCATCAAATGACGGCGGGCGGAAGACACTATCATTCTGATAGGACGTCATATGACGTCAGCTCTTTAAACAGGGATTGCACGCGATCGCGTGCGCGCATCCCTGTACTGTCGGTGGCAGCGTGTCACTGAGACACCGCTCGTCACCGACAGGGGTGAACAGCCGCCGGCAAGTGCGGGTTACCCCGTGATCGGCCGTGTTAAAGTCACGGCTGATCACGGATGGTAATGCACCATTTAACACGCCGAATGCGCGCTGCGCGTGTCCGTCGGTGGCAGCGTGTTCCTGGGAACACTGCTCATCACCGACGATAGTACACAGCCATTGGCCAGGGCTGTGTACTATGTGATCGGCTGTGATCCATTCACAGCCTGGTCACTAAGTGTAAACAAAGAATTGTAACTAACTGTTGCCAGCTCTTCTCTCCTCACACACCGTTTCCAGTGTGAGGAGAGAAGAGCCAGGAGCAGTGAGTTACAGATCTATGTTAGTAGTGTCTGCACCAACACCACACCTGTCCCATCGCCCCCCCCAATTGTCATCTGTCACCCAACAGTCACCCCATAAGTGCACCTGTCACATAAGAGACTTCCATCAGTGACCATCAGCGGTGCAACCGTCACCCATCAGTGACTGTGCCCTGTCACCCGTCACCCATCAGTGACCGTGCCCTGTCACCCATCAGTGACCACACCCTGTCACCCGTCACCCATCAGTGACCGTACCCTGTCACCCGTCATCCATCAGTGACCGTACCCTGTCACCCGTCACCTGTCACATAAGAGACTGCCATCAGTGACCATCAGCGGTGCAACCGTCACCCATCAGTGACCGTGCCCTGTCACCCGTCACCCATCTGTGACCATCACCCGTCACCGTCCGTGGCCTGTCACCCATCAGTGACCATCGCCTGTCACCCATTAGTGACCATCTCCCGTCACACCATCATCACCTATCAGTGAACGTCACCTGCCACCCATCGCACAGCCCATCAGTGATCGTCACCTGCCACCCATCTGTCACCTGTCACACAGCTACCCACCACACAGCCATGTCCAAAAGAGTCTATACCAGTGAGGAGGCGTTCCAGATCCTCTCCATGACTGATGAGAGCACCGGGGAGTTCTCATCAGATTCCAATTCTGATTCCGAATCAAATTCGGAATTTGAACCGATCGAATATAGTAATGATTCGGATGAAGAATGGGTCCCTCCTAAAAGGGCATGGCACTCTGGAAACCAGGCAGCCGCCAGCAACCAGGATTATATTCCCAGGCCCAGTACCAGCGCTGCCGCCAGCAATAGGCCCCAGGAACAAAGGCCCAGTACCAGCGCTGCCGCCAGCAATAGGCCCCAGGAACAAAGGCCCAGTACCAGTGGTGCTGCCGGCCAAAGGCCCCAGGAACAAAGGCCCAGTACCAGTGCTGCCACCAGCGAAAGGCCCCGCGAACAAATGCCCAGGGCCAGTACCGGTGCTGCCACATCACACCCGAGTACCAGCACAGGAAATTTAGCTCCCCCCAACTACTGGAGTGTCACATCCTCCAAGAGCCAGGGCTACATACATGCCAGATGGTCTTGCCAACCCAATATGGCTGCCTTCCAACTCGGGATCACCAATTATTCCCTCTTTCACAGCACAGCCAGGTGTGCAGGCCAACACCCAAAATTTCATAGAGATTGATAATTTTCAACTTTTTTTTCCCCGACACTATTCTGCAGTTCATTGTGGACCAGACAAACTTGTATGCCCAGCAGTATATTGCCAACAACCCCCAATCATCTTATGCCCATCCATTTGAGTGGAGAGATTTGAATTTGGAGGAGTTAAAATTGTTTTTGGCCTTACCATAAACATGGGGCTTGCAAAAAAAAATCAAGGACATGCCTATTGGTCAATCAAACCCATCTACCACATGCCCATGTATTCTTACGCAATGCCCAGGACCTGATATGAAACCTGATATGAGATGATAATGTGATTCTTTCATTTTAATGACAGCACCCAGTGCCCTCCCCGCAATCATCCAGATTTCGATAAGCTGTATAAACTTCGCCCATTGATAAATTTCCTTTCCAATCGATTTTCAGAACTCTATGTCCCCGAGAAACATATATGTGTGGATGAGTCCCTGGTACCCTTTTCAGGCCGCCTAGGAATAAAACAATATATTCCTAGCAAAAAGGCCAAATATGGAGTCAAATTTTACAAATTATGTGAGAGAGCCACGGGATATCTTTATGCGTTCCGCATATATGAAGGAAAAGATTCCCAGCTCCAGCCCCCTGAGTGCCCTGCCTACATGGGCACAGCTGGAAAAATTGTATGGGACCTGGCTCACCCACTTCTAAAACAAGGATATCATATATATCTGGACAACTTTTATACCAGCCTGCCCCTTTTCAGACACTTGTACCTCGAAAAAACCCTGGCCTGCGGAACTTCCAGGAAAAATAGGAAGGGCTTCCCACAATCAATTGTAAACAAAAAGCTGCGAAGGGGGGAAAGAGCAACACTGAGGTGCAACAAAGTGCTGGCCTTGAGGTGGAAGGATAACAGAGACGTGCACATGATGTCCACCATTCACGATGTCCCATTGAAAAGCCGACATGTGTCCAGGACTGTAATCTCTGCATGGGGGGGTGGATTTCAACGACCAAATGATTCAGCCCTAATTGGCCATTAGGAGGTCCCGATTCTGGTACAAGAAGGTAGAAATTTATCTGATCCATTTGGCCATTTATAATTCCTACATAGTCTACACCAAATCCACAGACAACCCAGCCCCCTTCCTACTATTCTCAGAAGAATTAGTCACGTCCCTCATCTATCAACAAAAACCCCCCCCAGAAAACCTTCGCTCTGATGCTGTTAGCAGACTTCATGAACGGCACTTCCCGTACAGCATCCCACTATCCGAAGCAGGCCGAAGACGGCAAAAAAGATGTCGCGTGTGCAGCAAAGGAGGACTTTGAAAAGATACCAGCTACCATTGTCCCCGGTGTTCCTCCCAACCTGGCCTTTGCATTTGTGAATGCTTCAAATTTTTTTACACATCCCTAAAATATTAGCCCATATTTTTAACCATTTTCCCCCATTTTCATAATCTGTGCTGACCATTTTCCATGCTTCCCCAAATAACCATGGCACTGCCTTCCAAGTGAACTGACCCTGGCCTGCTTTTTGACTATGCCTCTGCCTACTGTTTGGACTGCTTCCACGTAAACTGACCCTGGTCTGTTTTGTGATTATGCCTCTGCCTACCATTTGGACTGCTTCCACGTGAACTGACCCTGGCCTGTTTTGTGATTATGCCTCTGCCTACCGTTTGGACTGCTTCCACGTGAACTGACCCTGGCCTGTTTTATGGACTATGCTTCTTTCTACCGATTGGACTGCTTGCACGGGAACTGACCCTGGCCTGTTTTATGGACTATGCTTTTGCCTACCGCTTGGACTGATCTGTTGCCCTGCTACTGTAGTACACAGGGGTCTCACATATGTGAGGGGCTCCAGAATAGTTTTTGCGGATGGAGAAAACATTTTTTTTTGTTTTCTCCGGGTTTAATTTACGGATTAGGGTCTGAAGTCCGGAGGCTTCATAGAGATTTGGGTGGGTCAAAGCCTCTACCCCTGTGCCCCTGTGCACAGGTCTTACCCGATTGCCGCTCTCAGCCTGCTGCTGACTTACTGCCATCATGCCTTGCCTGCCGCATGAATGGACCACACCACTGCCTGCTACCTGGACTATGCAAATAATTAGCTGTAGCAAGAGGCAGTATGTTTATGAAGGGCTGGAGAGCGGTACAATAATGAGTGTCTGCAGGTAACGGTGAACCAGGACCAATAATATGGCTGTGCTGACTGTCTCCGCCTGGACAATTTCTATGGACAAATGCTTTGGCTGTGCTGACAATATCCTTGTGCTGACCATAGACAATATTCCTGCCTGCTGCCTGGATAATTACTATTGCTGTCGCTAAGCACATCCCCGACTGCTGCCTGGACCAGTGCTCTCTTCTGTGGACACTACAAAAAGCACAGGTAATACTTTTTTTTTACCCTTTCCACAACATAATTTATTTTGGATTGTAATTCTTGGTATGTACATGCTATGTGTTAGAAATATGAAGGGCCTTCAAAAATAATAGGTTGCCAGCAAATTATAAATGTAATGTATGCTCCTAGAACGCCTGATGGTGCTACTTGAATGTTGGGCCTTTGTATCTGGCCAAGCTGTGTAAAAGTCTCACACATGTGGTATCCCCATACTCAGGAGGAGTAGCAGAATGTATTTTGGGGTGTCATTTTTGCTATGTATTTGCTATGTGTTGGAAATACCTTATAAATGGACAACTTTGTGTAAATAAAATGCGTTTTCATTTTTTTTTCCACATTTTCCAAAAACTTCTAGAAAAAAAATAACCGTTCAAAAGACTCATTATGCCTCATAGATTATAAGTTGGGGTGTTAGCTTTCCAAAATGGGGTCATTTTGTGTGAATTTCCATTGTCCTGGTGCTCCAGGGCCTTCAAAAGTGTAATAGGTGGTTGAGAAATGAGATGTGCAATTTATGCTCGTAGATCGCCTGATGGTGCTACTTCAATGTTGGGCCTTTGTATGAGGCCAGGCTGTGTAAAAGTCCCACACATGTGGTATCCCCATACTCAGGAGGAGTAGCACAATGTATTTTGGGGTGTCATTTTTGCTATGTATTTGCTATGTGTTGGAAATATCTTATAAACGGACAACTTTGTGTAAATAAAATGCGTTTTCATTTTTTTTCCACATTTTCCAAAAACTTCTGGAAAAAAAATAACTGTTCAAACGACTAATTATGCCTCATAGATTATACGTTGGGGTGTTGGATTTCCAAAATGGGGTCATTTTGTGGGCATTTCCATTGTCCTGGTACTCCAGGGCCTTCAAAATTGTAATAGGTGGTTGAGAAATTAGATGTGCAATTTCTGCTCGTAGATCGCCTGATGGTGCTACTTCAATGTTGGGCCATTGTATGAGGCCAGGCTGTGTAAAAGTCCCACACATGTGGTATCCCCATACTCAGGAGGAGTAGCAGAATGTATTTTGGGGTGTAATTTGTTGTATGCCTATGCTCTCTGAGAGAAATAACCAATTAATATGACAATTTTGTAAAAAAAAAAAAAAATCTTAATTTTGCAAAGAATTGTGGGAAAAATCTACAACTTAAAAACACTCACTATGCTACTTACTTAGTACCTTGGAATGTCTACTTTCTAAAAAGGGGTCATTTGGGGGGTATTTGTACTTTTATGACTTGTTAGTATCTCAAGAAATTAAATAGGCCGTCAGTACTTCAGGTGTGATCAGATTGATCAATTTTCAGGGATTGGCACCATAGTTTGTAGACTCTATAACTTTCACAAAGACAAAATAATATACACTAATTTTGGTTATTTTTACCAAAGATATGTAGCAGTATAAATTTTGGCCAAAATTTATGAACAAAAATTACTAATTTGCTAGCTTTTATGACAGAAACAAAGAAAAAGGCAAATTTTCTCAAAATTTACGGTCTATTTTTATTTCTTGCACAAAAAATTAAAAACCCACTAGTAAATAAATACCACCAAAAGAAAGCTCTATTTTTGTGAAAAAAAGGACGCACATTTTTTTTTTCTTTTTACTCACAATTCTTATTTGAAAAATAAGTATACAATCACAAGAAAATTGACATGTAACAATCGAGTGCGGGCGCAGCCGCTGAAGAAAACTAACATGTGGCAATAGGCCGCTTCAGAAAGTGATAATCAAGTCAATGGATGCAAAGTAAAACATATAAGAGTGCCAGAATTCACAGCAACATTTTAATAAAACAGTACGTTATACTGAGCTGTGAATTGGAATACGATGTAACCTCGAAGAGTAGGTTTTTGAGTGCTTATTCGCCTAATTTGGGGTTGAATGTAGTCATGTTGATAACAAGTGTAGAACATACAGTCAGGACAGCAGAAAAAGAAGTAGAGTACCGTATATACTCGAGTATAAGCCGACTCGAGTATAAGCCGAGGTACCTAATGTTGCCAAAGAAACTGGGAAACCTTACTGACTCGAGTATAAGCCGATGCCTCACTGTCCACTGTTCCCTAGCTCTCTGTTCCCTATTTTACATTGTAAATATTACCTGTAAAGAAGTTGCAGCTGCGGCGTCCATCGTTCAAATTCCGCGGCGTCCATCGTTCAAATTCCGCGGTCTCTTCCTGTTCCTTCCTTGATAGGCGATTCTCAGCAGACACTCTCCGCCTATCACGATCATTCTCTCATCCTCAGTTTTCCCAGCAGACACTGTGTTGGGTGTTCCGCCAATCACAGACGTCTGCTGGAAAACTGAGGATGAGAGAACGTTCGTGATAGGCGGAGAGTGTCTGATGAGATTCGCCTATCACGGAAGGAACAGGAAGAGACCGCGGAATTTGAACGATGGACGCCGCGGAATTTGAGCGATGGACGCTGAAGCCGCAATTTCTTTACAGGTACTATTTACAATGGAAAAATGTCGCTGCCTTGAGTATAAGCCGAGGGGGGGGGACTTTCAGTCCCAAAAAAAGGGCTGAAAATCTCGGCTTATACTCGAGTATATACGGTATATTTGGAAGTTAAAGTATGTTGTATCTTACAGGGACGGGGTGGATCAGGGGGGGAGGGAGATGGGAGGGGAGGGGAATCCAGTCCGCCTCTACATCCCCGCCACTGCTCTTATGACTGTCAATTAGGACAGGACCTTTTTGTATACATCCGTGGTAGTAAAATGGACCCAACACGACCATGTATTGGTAAATTTTGTTGGGGTGTCACGTGCCTGATGTATTAAGTCCTCCATTTCCGCCGTTTTTTGTATACGCCTGAACCAGTCAGTTAGCGATGGTGGGTCAGGGGAGCGCCATTTGCACGGTATACACATTTTTGCCGCATTCACCATGTGCATGGCCAGGGAGCGGAAGTAGGAGCGGGGCAGTGTCTGAGAGTGGTGGAGCAGAAATTGTGCTGGTGTGTAATCTAGCGTGTACGTGTAGATTTGAGCAATAAGACTGTGTACCTCGGTCCAGAAGGGTTGAAGCTTGGGGCAGTTCCACCAGATATGTAAAAGTGAGCCTAATTCAGTCTTACATGTCCAGCACTGTTGGGGAAGGGAGGGGTAAATGCGATGCATTTGGAGAGGTGTTCTGTACCACCTGGAAAACACTTTGAATGCGTTCTCCTGCGCATTCAAATTGACCGTTCCCATGTGTATGTGTCTGTAGATGTTCTCCCATGCCCTTTCTGAAAGATCGATCGACAGGTCTTGCTCCCACTTCTGGTTGACCGAGTGTAGTTTGGCATTATGGTTAGAAAATAATAGGGTATAGGTGTTTGATATCAGATGTCTCTGGGTTTCTTCTTTCAGGCAAAGAGATTCAAACTGGGTGGGGCATCTGGACCAATCAGGTCTGGGCTTGGGTTTATCAAAAAAGTGTCTAATTTGAACGTAAGTCCAAAAGGGGAATGAGGCTGTGGTCATCATGGAGGTTAATTTTGCATGGGTTAAGAAGTGGTTGTCGTCGAAGAAGTGTTCTGCCCTGATAGTTAGGTGCGGCCAGCCATCTGACAAGAAGGAGGCAGTCGCCCCCGGTGTGAATTCTGGGTTGTATTTAAGTGGGGTCATCGGACCGTATAGCGAGGAAATGTTGCGCTTATTGCAGGCGTCTCGGAAGGATGTTAGAGTAGGGTGGATAAGCGGGTGTAGTTTGCATTCCGAGGGAGTGTGTTGTGGGGCGATCCAGGGGAGTTTGGCCAGTGGGAGGGTGGACAGCGCATGTTCTAATCTGACCCAATCTTTTCGATCGGCATGTATGTTCCAATCAATTATTCTGGTGAGGTGACAGGCCTGTTGATACTTACGAATGTCCGGAAGGCCTATCCCTCCCTTGAGTTTGGGGGTGGTGAGCCTCGAGTAGCCTAGTCTCGGACGAAGCGCGACCCCAGATAAAGTTAGTGCAAATCTTCCGATAGGTCGAAAAGAAGGTATGTGGAAGTGTAATAGGTATTGTCTGTAGGAGGTACAAGATCTTAGGTAGTACAGTCATTTTGATGATAGATGCCCTCCCGAACCAAGAGAATGTCCCAAAGGACCATTTCTTTAGATCTGATGTTATGGACCGTAGTAGCGGCGCATAATTTTTGGAATAGAGGTCAGTCAGGGAGGTTGGGAGCTTGATGCCCAGGTATGTGATTGCTATATGGTGCCAAGTGAACGGGAAGTTTTCGCGACATTGCTGGCAGATGTCAGGGGGTAATGTGACGTTTAATGTGTTGGATTTCGAAAAATTTATTTGAAGGTTAGAGAGGATCTTAAAGGCACGGAACTCTTTAAGAAGATTGGGGAGCGTCGTCAGCGGGTCTCTAAGGAAAAGGAGAATGTCATCCGCAAAAGCGGCTAGTTTAAACGTACGTTGTTTGATGTCTATACCTTTAATAGCAGGACAGTCCCTTAGGCGTCTCAGTAGGGGTTCGAGTGTGAGGATGAAAATTATGGGGGAGAGGGGGCATCCCTGGCGAGTTCCGTTTGAGATGGAGAAGGCATCCGACAGGTGGTTGTTTACTCGGACTCTAGCGGTAGGGTTAGAGTAGAGTGCCGAAATAAAGTTCAGCATCCTGTCGGGGAGGCCTATGACCTTCAGGGTCTCTTCCATGTAGTCCCAGGCCACCCTGTCAAATGCCTTCTCCGCATCAAGGGAAAGAAAGAATCCTTGTTGAGTAGTAGATGTGAGCCAGTGGTGTATGTTAAGAGCTTTAAGGGTATTATCCCTCGCCTCACTACCAGGTACAAAGCCGACTTGGTCGAGATCAATAAGTTGGGGTAGGAGTGGTAGAAGTCGATTTGCAATCGTTTTGGCATACCATTTAAGGTCAACGTTGAGTAATGAGATGGGTCTATAGCTGGCAACCGTGGAAGGTCCTTACCCGGCTTTGGAATAACCGCAATGTGTGCAGTGAGTAGGTCACGTGGGGGTTCCGACGGGAGTTCAAAGGAATTGAAAGCTGTTAGAAAAAAGGGGGTAAGGATGTCAGCAAAGGATTTGTAATATCCCACACTCAGACCGTCAGGTCCGGGGCTTTTGTCTATTTTCAATTGTTTCAGTGCAAGATCAACTTCCTCTCTCTGTAAGGGGGTATCTAGGTCCTGAACTAAGGTGGTAGAGATAGGCACGGGGCTATACTGGCTCAAGAAGTCTACAAGCATTTGTTTCCTTGTGGACGCTGCCATCGAGGGGTCTGTCGGGGGAAGGTTATAGAGGTTAGTGTAGTAATTGACAAATTGTTTGGCAATGTCAGGGGTAGCATTAAGTTTGCGGCCCGACGCATCAGTTAGGGAATGTATTGTCGTAGTCGCCTTCTTAGTTTGGATAGCTCTGGCAAGCCATTTACTGGCTTTGTTGCCATATTCATAAAACGTTTTTTTTTTAAAGAATATATTTAGGTCTCACCTGTTTGCCCAGTAGGTCCAGCAATTCATTTCTAGATTTGGTCAGGTCAGTCAAAATGTCCAGGGCCTGTGTGCGTTTATGTGCGCTTTCCAGCTTACGTATCCTATCACAAAGTGTTGCGTATTGTTTTCGCCTCTCCCTATTACGTTTAGCTGCTGCCACAATAAGGACACAGCGGACTACGCATTTGTGGGCTTCCCACGTTATAATGGTAGAGGTATCAGCTGGGTCATTTTCCGAAAAGAAGTGTTTTATGTGAGTCCGGACTTCTTCAGCGACAGTGGGGTCAGTGAGAAGGGAGGGGTCAAGTCTCCAAGTCTGCGGACGGGGGGGCGTTTCTGGGATAGTCAATGTTACAGAAATGGGATGGTGATCTGACAGGAACATGGGGTCGATGGTGGCGTTACAGAGCAAAGGGAGATCGTTTTGGGAGATAAAAAGATAATCTATTCTGGAGTACCTGTCGTGTGGGGCAGAGTAAAAGGTATAGTCCTTGCCATTCGGATTCAGTGTACGCCATGTGTCATGTAGCAGTAAGCTTTGTAGGCGGGACTTAATCACACGTAGAGCAGCATATGGGAGAGAAGAGGTGCCTTTAGAGGTATCTTGCACAGGGTTGAGTGGGACGTTGAAGTCACCCCCGAATATGAGAGTACCTTCATGAAAGGTGGTTAGTGTGTCTGTGGTGGTGCGAAAAAAGGGCACCTGACCCACATTCGGGGCATAAATATTGGCCAGTGTAATCTTCCTACCAAGGTATGATCCTTTAAGGAATAGATATCTCCCTTCCTCATTAGTGATGAGCCGAACACCCCCGGGTTCGGTTCGCACCAGAACCCGCGAACGGACCGAAAGTTCGCATGAACATTAGAACCCTATTAAATACAATGGATGCGAACGTTCGGATTCTAAAGTGCTAATTATAACGACTATTATCCATGTTATTGTCCTAAACAGAGTTTGGGAACCCGGGTTCTGCACCAGGGTACATGTATCAATGCAAAAATAAGTTTTAAAAACGGAGGTTTTCCGGGAGCAGTCATTTTAATGATGCATAAAGTGAAAAAAAAGTCAAATATTCCTTTAAATATTGTACCTGGGGGGTGTCTAAAGTATGCCTGTGAAGTGCCACGTGTTTCCCGTGTTTAGAACTGTCCCTGCACAAAATAACATTTCTAAAGGAAAAAAAAGCCATTTAAAACTGCTTGCGGTTTTAATGTAATGTCTGGTCCCGGTAATATGGATGAAAATCTTTAAGAAAAATGGCATAGCTACCCCATCTACCCCAGCCCATTACCAGCCCCTTTGGGTCTTGTATGGATATTAAGGGGAACCCCGCACACAAAATAAAAAAGGCCCTATATACTCTGAACAGCCGTATACAGGCGGTGCATACAAGACAGGGACTGTAGGTTTGTTCTTATGTAGAATCTGTTTGTAATTTTGAACAGCTACATTGTTTAAGTCTAGCTCCATGCCAAATTCCTTTTTTTAAGCTTTTTGGAAAACATAGGGAAGGGTTATCACCCCTGTAACATTTTTTTTGCTGTCTGTGCCCCTGTTCAGAACATTTCACCTCACTTTGCGTCCCAATGACAACTGTTTTGGAAATGTGGTGTTTTTATTGAAACAAGGATTGGTGATAAAGCATCAGTAGAGAGGAGACACCTTTCTCCCATATTAATTCTTACAGGAGAGAATTTTCCTTCCAAGGGGTAGATTTCCTCTCACTTCCTGTTGTCTTCTTCCGTTTGCAAGTAGTAGTCGTTTGTAAGTTGGATGTTTGAAAGTAGGGACCTGCCGTATATACTCTGCAGAAATTGGCCCCTTAGGTGTTGGTGTTGGCACAACACTGTAAGCACTCACAGTTACTCTTGGTGGGTGCTGGAACGCCCTGCTGTCAACTATTATATCAGGAATTGTAATAACATATAATTGTTGATCAGTGGTAGTAAAAATTGGGCCTTTGATGGTGGTGCTGGTGCCACAACACTGTAAGGCCTGACAGTTACTCTTGGTGGGCGCAGCAATGGGCCCTGCTGTGAATTATTAGATCAATAATTATAATTGCATGCCCCTGTTGAACAGGGGCTGAAAAATTGGGCCTTTGGTGGTGGTGGTGGTGTTGACACAACACTGTAAGGCCTGACAGTTACTCTTGGTGGGCGCAGCAATGGGCCCTGCTGTGAATTATTAGATCAATAATTATAATTGCATGCCCCTGTTGAACAGGGGCTGAAAAATTGGGCCTTTGGTGGTGGTGGTGGTGGTGGTGGTGATGGTGGTGCTGGTGCCACAACACTGTAAGGCCTGACAGTTACTCTTGGTGGGCGCAGCAATGGGCCCTGCTGTGAATTATTAGATCAATAATTATAATTGCATGCCCCTGTTGAACAGGGGCTGAAAAATTGGGCCTTTGGTGGTGGTGGTGGTGGTGATGGTGGTGCTGGTGCCACAACACTGTAAGGCCTGACAGTTACTCTTGGTGGGCGCAGCAATGGGCCCTGCTGTGAATTATTAGATCAATAATTATAATTGCATGCCCCTGTTGAACAGGGGCTGAAAAATTGGGCCTTAGGCACTGGTGGCACAACACTGCAACCCCTCACAGATACTGTACTTGGAGCACAGCAATTAGGCCTGCTGCAAAGTATTGCATCAAAAATTGTAATTACACGCCCCTGTTAAACAGGGGCTGAAAAATTGGGCCTTAGCCACTGGTGGCGTCACCCATAAACCAAAATGATCTTCCAAGCTATCATCATTAATCGTATCATTGAGGAGGAGGAGGAGGATAGCCAGTCAACATAACAGCACAGGCACTCAGCATCAGCATCAGTCCTGAAGGGATGTGACATTTTAAAATTAATTAGTCTGTTATATCAGCATCAGGTGTGTGGTAGCTGGTGGTGATCCAAGACTGGTTCATCTTGATGAAAGTCAGTCGATCAACCGAGTCGGTGGACAGGCGCACCCTGTGATCCGTGACAAATCCTCCAGCAGCACTGAATGTGCGTTCCGAAAGAACGCTGGATGCAGGACAGGCCAGTAGCTCAATTGCATACTGTGCAAGCTCTGGCCAGTGATCCATCCTCAAGACCCAGTAAGCCAGAGGATTTTCGGTGGGGAAGGTGTCCAAGTCTGACCTTGCCCCTAGGTATTCCTGCACCATGTATATCAGACGCTGGCGATGGTTGCTGGAACCGATCATACTTTGGGGCTGCGGACTAAAGAATTGTCTGAACGCATCGGTCAGACGGCCACCTTCCCCACCGCTCCTTCTTTGACTGCCCGAAGCCTCAGCAACTCGTTGTCCAGGACCAGGAGTTTGTAACCTCCCAGTCTCTGGGAACGCGTTGCACAGACCTTTCTGCAAGGCCTCCCGGAGTTGTCTCATCCTCTGCTCCCTCTGCGACGGTAACATAAGGTCCGCAACCTTACCCTTGTACCGTGGATCAAGGAGAGTGGCCAGCCAGTAATTGTCCCTCTCCTTGATCCGAAGAATACGAGGATCCTTCCGCAGACTTTGCAGGATCAGGGAGGCCATGCAGCGTAGGTTAGCTGAGGCATTCAGTCCGGAGTCCTCTGGGTCACTAAGGACGACATGATCCGCAGCCACCTCCTCCCAGCCACGTACAAGTCCACTGGTTTCTTGGGACTGTAAATCATCCCTAAAAGACTGCTGCTGATGATGCTGAGTGCCAGCCTCCACCTCCATGCTGACACAATCCTCCTCCTCCTCCTCCTCTTCCTGTGCGATGGGTGGGACAGAAGGAACACTGTCTGGGTAAAGGGGGCCTTGAGAGGCAAGGAAGTCCTCCTCTTCCTGCCTCTGTTCTGCCTCAAGTGCCCTGTCCATTATTCCACGCAGCGTGTGCTCCAACAGGTGGACAAGAGGTACAGTGTCACTGATGCATGCACTGTCACTGCTCACCATCCTCATGGCCTCCTCAAATGGTGCCAGGACAGTGCATGCATCCCTGATCATGCCCCACTGGCGTGGTGAAAAAAACCCGAGCTCCCCTGACCCTGTCCTGGTGCCGTAGTCGCACAGGTACTCATTGATGGCCCTCTGCTGCGTGTGCAGCCGCTGCAGCATGGCCAACGTTGAGTTCCACCTGGTGGGCATGTCACATATAAGGCGGTTCTTGGGCAGGTTCAACTCCTTTTGCAGCTCAGCCAGGCGAGCACTGGCATTATAAGATCTGCGGAAATGCACACAGACTTTCCTGGCCTGCCTCAGGACATCCTGTAAGCCCGGGTACCTGCCCAAGAACCGCTGCACCACCAGGTTAAGGACGTGAGCCACACAGGGCACATGGGTCAGTTGTCCCTGTCGGAGGGCGGAGAGGAGGTTGGTGCCATTGTCGCAAACCACCATTCCTGGTTTAAGCTGGCGTGGCGTCAACCACCTCTCGGCCTGCCCCTGCAGAGCAGACAGGACCTCTGCCCCAGTGTGGCTCCTGTCCCCCAAACACACCAGCGCAAGCACGGCATGGCATCTTTTTGCCTGCGTACTTGCGTAGCCCCTTGAACGCCTACAGAGCACCGCTGGTTCCGAGGACAAACCACAGGAAGAGGCCATGGAGGAAGAAGAAGAGGAGGGGTGGAGGAGAGAGGTGTGTCACAACCAGTAGTAGAATTTTGGAGGCGTGGCGGCAGAACAACCTCCAACACTACTGCACCTTGTCCTGCATCCTTCCCAGCTGCCAAAAGAGTGACCCAATGGGCCGTGAAAGAAAGGTAACGTCCCTGTCCATGCCTGCTGGACCATGAGTCAGCGGTAATATGCACCTTACCGCTGACCGCCCTGTCCAGCGAGGCCAAGACATTGCCTTCCACATGCCTGTAGAGAGCCGGAATCGTCTTCCGTGAGAAAAAGTGGCGTTTGGGAACCTGCCACTGAGGAACCGCACATTGCACAAACTCACGGAAGGGGGCCGAGTCTACCAACTGAAAAGGCAGCAGTTGAAGCGCTAGCAATTTAGCCAAGCTAGCATTCAACCGCTGGGCATGTGGATGGCTGGGAGTGAACTTCTTTCGACGGTCCAGCAGCTGGGGTAGGGAAATTTGCCTGCTATAATCGGACGTCGGTGTACTGCTAGCAGAGTGGCCGCAAGTACTTGGCTGTGACACACCTAATTCTACACCTTCATTCCTCTCAGTGCAGGTTTCAGAGAGGACTGAAGGTATACTGGGGTTGGAGATCCCAGCTGATGCGGTGCAAGGAGAGGTCCGCTTTGTTCTTTGGTGTGGGTCTTTAAGGTAGGCTTGCCAACGAGCTGCATGGCAGGTCAACATATGTCTGATCAAGCATGTGGTGCCCAAGCGGCTGATGTTTTGGCCACGCGATATACGCTTGAGACATATGTTGCAAATAGCAGCTGTGCGATCTGATGCACTCGCCTCAAAAAAGGCCCACACCAAAGAACTTTTTGAATGACGGGCAGAGGCAGCGCCCTGCACAGGCGGAGCTCTGCGGTGTGATTCCGTCGGTGTGCTGCCCATACGCTGGCCACCCAAGGGCATCCTGCCTCATTGGAGATGTGCCTCCTCCTCATCCTCCTCCTCCTCCTCTCTCCTATTAGGCACCCACGTGGAGTCAGTGACCTCATCATCCCCTCCCTCCTCATCACTGGAGCCAATCTGGCAGTATGCTGCAGCTGCTGGAGCATGACTGCCAGATTGGTGTCCTTCTTGAGCATCCCCTCTCTCTGCTCTCACACTACTGCCTTCCTCTATCTGGGTATCATCATCAGATCCTTCGAAACGCTGGGCATCCTCCTGGAGCATGTACCCAACACTGTTCTCAAACAGTTCGGGGGACTCCTCAGGATGAGGACATGGTGGGTCTAGGGAAGGATTGACTAATAAAGATAATGATACCAGATAAGAGGACACTTTGGCAGCTGCTTTGCCAGTACCCTGAGCCTGGGTGAGAGAGGATGAGGAGGATGAGGTGGGCTTGGTCATCCACTCTACCAAGTCTTCGGCATGATGTGGCTCAACATGTCCAGCTGCCGAAAAGAAGGACAAGCGTGTCCCATGGCCATGTGCTGATGACAATGCACCGCGTCCACGACCAGCACTGTTGCCCCCAGACACAGAGCCTGCTTGCCCTCTTTTTTTGCCTCCTGACTGTCTGCCTCTCCTTGTTTGCCTTCCAGACATTTTAATGGATGGCCTGCAGGGAGATGGGAAAAACAGCAATAAGGGCTACCTTCGGGTGTATACTGTGCAGGAGGCTTAGCAACAATGACACTGACACTGTCCCCTGCCTATCCTTCTCTGTCCCTAAACACAAGGATGTGCAATATGCTTCAGCAAGATTGGTTTAGCACAGAATAGCACACTGACAGTTTCCCTCACTGTCCTTCTCTGTCCCTACAAACAAGATTTAGCACAGAATAGCACACTGATAGTTTCCACGAGTGTCCTTCTCTGTCCCTAAACTCAAGGATTTCAAATATGGTTCAGCAAGATTGGTTTAGAACAGAATAGCTCACTGACACTTTCCCTCACTGTACCTCTCTGTCCCTAAACTCAAGGATTTCAAATATGGTTCAGCAAGATTGGTTTAGAACAGAATAGCACACTGACACTTTCACTCACTGTCCTTCTCTGTCCCTACAAACAAGATTTAGCACAGAATAGCACACTGATAGTTTCCACGAGTGTCCTTCTCTGTCCCTAAACTCAAGGATTTCAAATATGGTTCAGCAAGATTGGTTTAGAACAGAATAGCACACTGACACTTTCCCTCACTGTACCTCTCTGTCCCTAAACTCAAGGATTTCAAATATGGTTCAGCAAGATTGGTTTAGAACAGAATAGCACACTGACACTTTCACTCACTGTCCTTCTCTGTCCCTACAAACAAGATTTAGCACAGAATAGCACACTGATAGTTTCCACGAGTGTCCTTCTCTGTCCCTAAACTCAAGGATTTCAAATATGGTTCAGCAAGATTGGTTTAGAACAGAATAGCACACTGACACTTTCCCTCACTGTACCTCTCTGTCCCTAAACTCAAGGATTTCAAATATGGTTCAGCAAGATTGGTTTAGAACAGAATAGCACACTGACACTTTCACTTACTGTCCTTCTCTGTCCCTACAAACAAGATTTAGCACAGAATAGCACACTGATAGTTTCCACGAGTGTCCTTCTCTGTCCCTAAACTCAAGGATTTCAAATATGGTTCAGCAAGATTGGTTTAGAACAGAATAGCACACTGACACTTTCACTCACTGTCCTTCTCTGTCCCAACAAACAAGATTTAGCACAGAATAGCACACTGATAGTTTCCACGAGTGTCCTTCTCTTTCCCTAAACTCAAGGATTTCAAATATGGTTCAGCAAGATTGGTTTAGAACAGAATAGCACACTGTCAGTTTCACTCACTGTCCTTCTCTGTCCCTACCAACAAGATTTAGCACAGAATAGCACACTGATAGTTTCCACGAGTTTCCTTCTCTGTCCCTAAACTCAAGGATTTCAAATATGGTTCAGCAAGATTGGTTTAGAACAGAATAGCACACTGACACTTTCCCTCACTGTACCTCTCTGTCCCTAAACTCAAGGATTTCAAATATGGTTCAGCAAGATTGGTTTAGAACAGAATAGCACACTGACACTTTCACTCACTGTCCTTCTCTGTCCCTACAAACAAGATTTAGCACAGAATAGCACACTGATAGTTTCCACGAGTGTCCTTCTCCGTCCCTAAACTCAAGGATTTCAAATATGGTTCAGCAAGATTGGTTTAGAACAGAATAGCACACTGTCAGTTTCACTCACTGTCCTTCTCTGTCCCTACCAACAAGATTTAGCACAGAATAGCACACTGATAGTTTCCACGAGTGTCCTTCTCTTTCCCTAAACTCAAGGATTTCAAATATGGTTCAGCAAGATTGGTTTAGAACAGAATAGCACACTGTCAGTTTCACTCACTGTCCTTCTCTGTCCCTACCAACAAGATTTAGCACAGAATAGCACACTGATAGTTTCCACGAGTGTCCTTCTCTGTCCCTAAACTCAAGGATTTCAAATATGGTTCAGCAAGATTGGTTTAGAACAGAATAGCACACTGACACTTTCCCTCACTGTACCTCTCTGTCCCTAAACTCAAGGATTTCAAATATGGTTCAGCAAGATTGGTTTAGAACAGAATAGCACACTGACACTTTCACTCACTGTCCTTCTCTGTCCCTACAAACAAGATTTAGCACAGAATAGCACACTGATAGTTTCCACGAGTGTCCTTCTCTGTCCCTAAACTCAAGGATTTCAAATATGGTTCAGCAAGATTGGTTTAGAACAGAATAGCACACTGTCAGTTTCACTCACTGTCCTTCTCTGTCCCTACCAACAAGATTTAGCACAGAATAGCACACTGATAGTTTCCACGAGTGTCCTTCTCTGTCCCTAAACTCAAGGATTTCAAATATGGTTCAGCAAGATTGGTTTAGAACAGAATAGCACACTGTCAGTTTCACTCACTGTCCTTCTCTGTCCCTACCAACAAGATTTAGCACAGAATAGCACACTGATAGTTTCCACGAGTGTCCTTCTCTGTCCCTAAACTCAAGGATTTCAAATATGGTTCAGCAAGATTGGTTTAGAACAGAATAGCACACTGTCAGTTTCACTCACTGTCCTTCTCTGTCCCTACCAACAAGATTTAGCACAGAATAGCACACTGATAGTTTCCACGAGTGTCCTTCTCTGTCCCTAAACTCAAGGATTTCAAATATGGTTCAGCAAGATTGGTTTAGAACAGAATAGCACACTGACACTTTCCCTCACTGTACCTCTCTGTCCCTAAACTCAAGGATTTCAAATATGGTTCAGCAAGATTGGTTTAGAACAGAATAGCACACTGACACTTTCACTCACTGTCCTTCTCTGTCCCTACAAACAAGATTTAGCACAGAATAGCACACTGATAGTTTCCACGAGTGTCCTTCTCTGTCCCTAAACTCAAGGATTTCAAATATGGTTCAGCAAGATTGGTTTAGAACAGAATAGCACACTGACACTTTCCCTCACTGTACCTCTCTGTCCCTAAACTCAAGGATTTCAAATATGGTTCAGCAAGATTGGTTTAGAACAGAATAGCACACTGACACTTTCACTCACTGTCCTTCTCTGTCCCTACAAACAAGATTTAGCACAGAATAGCACACTGATAGTTTCCACGAGTGTCCTTCTCTGTCCCTAAACTCAAGGATTTCAAATATGGTTCAGCAAGATTGGTTTAGAACAGAATAGCACATTGACACTTTCCCTCACTGTACCTCTCTGTCCCTAAACTCAAGGATTTCAAATATGGTTCAGCAAGATTGGTTTAGAACAGAATAGCACACTGACACTTTCCCTCACTGTCCTTCTCTGTCCCTACAAACAAGGTTTAGCACAGAATAACACACTGACACTCTCCCTACCTATCCTTATTTGTCCCTAAACACAAGGAATCCAGGATTAGTAAAGGAAAAAAAATGACACTGTCCCTGCCTATGCTTCTCTTTCCCTGCTCCGGAACACACTACACAAGGCCGCCGCGCTGGCGGCCTTTTATAGTGTGGGGCGTGTACTAAACCCCCTCAGCAATAATTGGCCACAGGCATCCTGCCTGTGGCCAATCATTGCTCTCCTCGCTGCCGGCGCTGTGATTGGCCAAGCATGCGGGGTCACAGTGCATGCTTGGCTAATCACAGCACCTGGATGACACTGCGATGGCGTAGTGCATTGTGGGCCGTTCGCGTCACTCGAATTTGGCGCGAACGGCCCAAATCGTTCGATCTTCTTCGAACGATCGAACAGCCGATGTTCGAGTCGAACGTATGTTCGACTCGAACACGAAGCTCATCCCTATTCCTCATCACTCAGTTTATCCGTTAGTTGGAAAGGGCAGTTTTTCCTAAGGAGTATGGAAACCCCTTTTGTTTTGGCCAGGGGGTTGGTTGCATGGTGTACTGTGGGAAAGTGATGGTTTTGGAGTTTTGGTGTGGCATCAGTGCGGAAATGTGTTTCCTGCAAAAATATTATATCCGCCCTGCTGCGGTGCATGGTTAAGAGGAGTTGGGATCGTTTTTCTGGGATGTTAAGTCCCTTTACATTTAGTGATACAATTTTTATAGGAGGCGTGGTGGCACTTGACAGAATAGATGACATTGTCGGCAGTCAATATATTGTCCGGTCGTTTAGCAAGTCGATTTCTAGAGCAGTGGCAGGGAGGACGAAGAGGGTGGGTTAGGGATAGAGTGGAGGTAGCCTGTAATGAGTAGGAATGTGTAGCTTACAGTAGGTGCCGCCGATATTGTGTCAATCTCGCCGCTTCTAGCGGCGATATTGACACCCTATGAGCTCCGTCACGAGAGCCAGCGCCGAGCTGTCTCGTCATCGGGAAAGGAAAAAATGTTCCTTTCACAATGAGTGACACGCATTGCCGATAGGCGGGGATCCGACGTGGATTCCCGCCAATACCAGGCACTGCGTTTGGTATGAATCCTGAGCGGGAACTCCATGCCAATTTTTAAAGAAAAAAACGGTGTGGGCTCCCCCTCCAGGGGCATACCAGGCCCTTGGGTCTGGTCTGGATTTGAAGGGGAACCCTACGCCGAAAAAACAGCGTGGGGTTCCCCCTCAAGATCCAAACCAGACCCTTATCCGAGCACGCAACCTGGCAGGCCGCAGGGGTAGAGGGGGGAACGAGAGTGGCCCCCCTCCCTCCTGAACCGTACCAGGCCACATGCCCTCAACATGGGGGGTTTGGTGCTCTGGGGCAGGGGGGTGCTGCCCCCCTGCCCCAGAGCACCAAACCCCCCATGTTGAGGGCATGTGGCTTGGTACGGTTCATGAGGGAAGGGGGGGGGCGCTCTCGTCCCCCCCTCTTCCCCTGCGGCCTGCCAGGTTGCGTGCTCGGATATGGGTCTGGTTTGGATCTTGAGGGGGACCCCCACGCCGTTTTTTCGGTGTAGGGTTCCCCTTCAAATCCAGACCAGACCCAAGGGCCTGGTATGCCCCTGGAGGGGGAACCCACGCCGTTTTTTTCTTTAAAAATTGGCGTGGAGTTCCCGCTCAGGATTCATACCAAACGCAGTGCCTGGCATTGGCAGGAATCCACGTCGGATCCCCGCTCAATACAGTGTCGCATCTCCTTGCTATTGCAGCGAGCGCGACACGTGTCGCCACTCTGCTGCCGAGATCTCGGCACTCCTGTCGCCGAGAATCTCGGCGATGGGAGCGCGATAGATATACAATATCGGCGGCACCTACTGTAGGTGTGTTATCAGTTAAGGGGGTAGAGGGTGGAGGGCAGGCAGTGGGTCGGAAAGGGTAGAGGGGGAGGCAGAGAGCAAGGGGTGGGGGGAGTTCCGGTGGCAGGGAGTACTCGCTCACCTGTCCTAAAGGGTGAGTCCCAGCAATGCGGGTATTCCAAAAAGGTCAGTGGCAAGATTCGTCAATGCGCACTAGAAAAATGGACTGTCTTAGAAGCCACTGTGTGGGGGTTGGCTTGTCGAGAGAGAGCAATGGAGAACAGAAAGATGTAAAAAATAAGTACAGAGAAGGGTATAGTACGTTAAAGAGTCACAGAGATACAGAGATACCATATGAGCCATCAAACCAGTAGCCTAATCGTGCAAAAGTGTCAGCGGGCGGGGAATGGGGTAAGCAGAAGAGGGCGAATGTAATATGTGTTATGTCAGAGAATCAGCTTAGCGTGTGTCAGTGTGTAGTGGGTATTCCTAGTGCGGTCTTTTTTTTTTAAGTGTTTCATCAACAGGGCAGCCTGGGAAAAGTAAGTCACTAGGAGTCTGTATCACATAGGGAAAGTAAAATGCTATAGATCCGTATAAAATCAACAATGAAACAAGTAACTAGGGAACCAACAGAAAAGATTAAACATAGAGCACGGAACATAAAGCCATATCATAGTATTAGCATAACCTTCTTATAGTCAAGGGTTAGGAGTCATCCAGGATGGGGATACACTGCAGTAGGGAGAGATGAACGGTAGTCAACAGGACATCAGGGTCTTAAGAACTGGGTGGCAGCTACAACAGGTGCTGCTGGGGCGGCGAACCATTGGGAGAGAAGTGAAGGGTTGACTGGACGGAAGTCAAAATAATTGTTGCTCGCAATCTTGGAGCAGACAGGAGATGCGGTAGGCTAGTGAAGAATGGTAGGGATTGCACCATTAACGGTATGGAAGGGTCAGGTGAGCAGGGTGTATCTATCTAGGGGCCGGGATATAGGTAGCCAAAGTGTCATAAATTTCAGAGGAGTACCGAGGGCAACATTCAGTACTAAGGCCATAGGCAAATACGGCAGATAGCCCAGCGGTACACTAGGTGGCAGTAACAGACCTAATATTAGGGCGATGAGGAAAGCCGCAGTATGAGCGATCAGGCACTGGGGGATGTGCCGGGTGCTAAAGCAACCTAGGTGAGATGGCAGGGACAGTGAGCATGGTAGCCTTGTTATTGAACGCCCATACATTTGGTCTGATCTCTGCCGAGCATGGAGACCCCAGTACGTCCGCTGTAAAAAGGAAAAGGAGAAAAAAAAAAGGGGGGCACATAAATTCATGGAACATGGGGGGGAATAACGATAGTAGGTTACCTAGAGCAATACCAGCAAGCAGGTACAGGTGACAGTGCATGGGCTCAGTTCACATGTGAGCAGGAGGTTTCAAACACTCGCCGTTGTCAGCGCCGTTAGGCAGTTCAGAGATTCGGTCCCTCTGGCTGTTATTTGGAGGTAGCGGCAGCAACGGGGAGGTCAACGAGCCACGGGGGGGTCAACGGTGGGAATATCCCCATAATGGCAGTAAGTCCCCTCGGTAGACATGGGTACAGCCCTTGTTCCAAAGAACGTAGCGGATGTGTGGTTGATCAAGAGGATGCGGGCACAAGTCAGTAGTCATCCTGTGTGGGGTTAAGAGAGCATCGATGTATCCCGGAGCTCCATAAAAAGGGGGCGCCGATTGCGCAGGAGTCACTTAGTGGTTGCTATCAGCAACAGCTGAGAGGAGCTTTGTCGTACCCGTCAGGTAGAAACTGAAGGGGAAGGGGAGGGTGGGAACACAAAAAAACTTAGCAGGTGTACTCAACTGGATGCGGAGGGTGGAATACAGGTTAGCGGTCCCGGCGCGCCCTACGAGGCAAGGGGGCGGTTGTGGGGCTCGCAGGCTGAGGAGATGGGGAACGGCATCTCCGGTACCTTGAGTCCTGCGCTTCCATCGGTTCTTCTCTCGGTGAGTGGAGGTGAGGATTGAGGAAATCAAAGTCTGCATACCAATTCGGCACGTCTACATACGGTATGTCTAAGGTCTGGCAAAAAGCCTCCATTTCTTCTGGGACCCTCAGTAAGGCGGAGCGGCCCTGGTGGGTGGCTAGAAGGCCAAACGGGAATTTCCAGCGATAGCGAATGCCCCTATCACGTAGTACCTCAAGCAGGGGCCGCAGGTCCCTACGATGTTTCAGCGTGATTGCCGACAAGTCCTGGTAAATGTGTATCGGGCGGCCCTCAAACTCCAGGCAGTCTTTGTCATGGGCTTTCTTGAGGATGTTGTCTTTGAGAGCGTAGTCATTGATAAAGCATATGACGTCTCTCGGAGGGTCTGTGTCCCTGCCTTTAGGTCGCAAAGCTCTGTGTATGCGCTCCATCTCAATAGACGTTTGAGGCGTACGATCAAGGAGACTGTTGAAGATGGAGGTAACAGCGGGGAGGATCTGGTCCTGGTCGACAGATTCAGGGAGACCTCTTACGCTGAGGTTATGTCTCCTTCCCCTGTTATCTAAATCCTCGACATGGCGCTGGATGTCACGGAGCTGTAAGGTGTGGGTATTTACCCGGCCGTGGATGCTTCGGATTGTTGTCTGCTGTTGAGCGGTCGTGTGCTCCACTGTCTGTACTCGTCCTGATATGGCCTTGAGTTCATGGCGGAGATCAGATATGGCCGCGGAGATCGTGTCCTTAATATCCGCAGCTACTATTCTGAGATCATTGAGGCTTAGCTGCTGGGGTTCAGATCGGGTGCTTCCTGCCGTGTTGAGAAGCTGGTCCGCGGGAGTCAGTGTTATCTCACTGAGACCGTGAGTCGGAGCTGAGGCGGGAAGAGAGGCCGCCATGTTGGCCCTCTGAGCGCGCTGAGTCCGGAATATTTCCGGGATATTTTGGCTCGCTCGGCTGCTTTCATCCCTCGGTGAGCGGGATCTCGTCGCTGAGTTCGAGCGGGAGGAGGTCCCCATTGTGGGAGTCGAGAAGGCAATGATAATCCCCTGGATAAGTGAAGTATAGGCACGGGCTTGACGGAGCTCAGGGTTTAAGCGGCCATTTCCTCTCAAGGCAAACCACGCCCCCCCCCCAGGACGCAAATTTTATTTACAGTGTTGCATGACTGGGTAATTGTCATTCAAAGTGTGAGAGCACCAAAAGCTGAAAATTGGTCTGGGTAAGAAGGGGGATTTAGTGCACAGTAGAGAAGTGGTTAAGGTTTGACCTCATATTATATGGTTTTGGTAAATCCGAAGGAAAAAATCTTCAGAAAATTGTATAGTGCGTGTCCAGGTTAATAGTGGGACCGTGATAATGCAGTGGGCAATCTAACGCTAACTGATGCTGGGTAGGGATGAGCTTCGAGTTTGAGTCAAACTCATGTTCGACTCGAACATTGCCCGCTCGCCGAACAGCGAACAATTTGAGGTGTTCGCGGCAAATTCGAAAAGCCGCGGAACACCCTGTAAAATTCAATGGGAGAAATCTAAAGTGCTAATTTTAAAGGCTTATATGCAAGTTACTGTCATATAAAGTGTTTGGGGTCCCGGGTCCTGCCCCAGGGGACATGTATCAATGCAAAAAATTGTTTTAAAAATGGCAGTTTTTTCGGGAGCAGTGATTTTAATAATGCATAAAGTGAAACAATAAAAGTGAAATATTCCTTTAAATTTCGTACCTGGGGTATAGTATGCCTGTCCCGTGCTTAGAACTGTCCCTGCACAAAATGTAATTTCTGAAGGAAAAAAAGTCATTTAAAAGGCTGTAATGAATTGTCGGCTCCCGGCAGTACAGAGAAATATCATTGAAAGTCATTGATAAAAAAATAAAATAAATGCGTGGGAGTCCTCCCAAATTCAATTACCAGGCCATTCATGTCTGGTATGGATATTAAGGGGAACCCTGCGCCAAATTTAAAAATAAATGACGTGGGGTTCCCCCAAATATCCATACCAGACCCTTCAAGTCTGGTATGGATTTTAAGGGGAACTTCGCGCCAGATAAAAAAAAATGCCGTGGAGTTCCCCCCAAAAATCCATACCAGACCCTTATCCAAGTACGCAACCTGGCAGGCCGCAGGAAAAGAGGGGGGGGGTGAGAGAGAGCCCCCCTCCTGAACCGTACCAGGCGGCATGCCCTGAACATGGGGAGGCTGCTTTGGAGTCTGGACACCAAAGCACCATGTCCCCATGTTGATGGGGACAAGGGCCTCATCCCCACAACCCTTGCCCGGTGGTTGTGGGGGTCTGCGGGTGGGGGGCTTATCGGAATCTGGAAGACCCCCAGATCCCGGCCCCCCCATGTGAATTGGTAAGGCCTACCGTTTCACAAAGAAAGTGTAAAAAATTGTAAAAAAACACACAGTTGGGATAAGTCCTTTATTAAAAAAAAAAAAGATTCCAGCAGTGGTAATCCACTCTCGATCTCCACTCCAGTGATGTCGGTATCCACCGGCGGATGATCTGCAGGCTCCAGCGATGATGTCCAGTGAGGGGTCTGGTATGGATATTTGGGGGGAACCCCACATAATTTTTTTTTTTTTATTTGGCGCAGGGTTCCCCTTAACCCGCCTAGCGGTAATTCCGAGTCTGGCTCGGGGTAAGATTTCAATACCTAAAGCGGTAACCCCGAGCCAGACTGGGGATTGCATCGCAGGATACAGGGGAAGTTACTTACCTTGTCCCTGGATCCTGCGATGTGTCCCCACTGTGTGAGCGAGCCGTCATCTCGCTCGATCCACACTGCCGAGTGCCGCCGAGCTCCATTCCCTGCGAGGTTGCGGCGCATGGGGGTGGAGTTCGGCGCCAAATTCAAAAAGTGAAACACACATACAGTATACTGTAATCTTACAGATTGCAATACTGTATCAAATAATAACACACCCTCATTGTCCCTAGTGGTCTACCCAGTGTCCTGCATGCACTTTTTTATATAATAAAAACTGTTCTTTCTGCCTGGAAACTGGAGATTGTCCATAGCAACCAAAAAGTGTCCCTTTACATCAAAAGTGGTTTTAGACCAGCTAGAAAACAGCGATAATAAATTAGAAATCACTCGCAGAATTGAGCGATAGTGATTTGTGGGGAAATCAAACACTGAAAAACACTTTTATTAATATTATATTATTATTTGTTATAATTATTTTATAGTTATGTATTATATTATATTATAATTTATGATTTTGTTTTTTTAACTTTATCATACCCGGGATGTCTACTAGACTCTGGTTTGGACAGATTTAAGTGAGTTATTCCTAAGAATTACAGGCCTACAATATAAAACACCAAATTTCCATGCAGAATAATGGTACCCGCTTTCAGCACCTAAAATCTGACAGAATCATACCGCCAGGGAGGTAATATCCATACCAGACCTGAAGAACCTGGTAATTGAATTTGGGGGGACCCCCACGCATTTTTTTTTTTTTTTTAGTCAATGACTTTCAATGACTTTTCTCTATATTGCCGGGAGCCGACAATTCATTACACCCGTGAGTACTTTTAAATGACTGTTTTTCCTTCAGAAATGACATTTTGTGCAGGGACAGTTCTAAGCACAGGAAACAAGCGCTACTTTACAGGCATACTATACACACACCCCAAGTACGAAATTTAAAGGAATATTTCACTTTTATTGTTTGACTTTAAGCATTTTTAAAATCACTGCTCCCGAAAAAACTGAAGTTTTTAAAACTTTTTTTGGCATTGATACATGTCCCCTGGGGCAGGACCCGGGTCCCCAAACACTTTTTATGACAATAACTTGAATATAAGCCTTTAAAATTAGCACTTTAGATTTTTCATGTTCGTGTCCCATAGACTTTAACGGTGTGGTGTATAATTTAGTTAATATGTAAAGTATAAAAAAAGGCAATTTATTCTTAAATATCTCTATGCAGTGGTAAATATAAATAACCAACTATATGGCTAGGGAGCAAAATCTCTAATCCACTCTGAGAATAACAGACTGATTAGATATACTGTATACTATTAGAGGGTGAATCTGGTAAATATCAGATATCATTATTATAAATAATAAAAAAACTTCTTGGTCAAAGGAATTTTCAGACAGTGTATGTGGTTTTCGTTCAGAAATTACATTCATTTTAAAACTGAATGTTAAAAGCAAGTGAAAATTTCAAACAACATTCTTTCATTCAGCGAATGTACAAAGATTTTTTGTATTAATATACTCGTCTGAAAATTCATCCATCTGGCCAGCATAAGGCTCAGTACACACCTATACAGTTTGCTTTTGATCTGTTTCTGTAGTGTGTTTTGCTGTGCGTTTTGATTTTTGCACACAGGATTTTGCTGCGATTTGCGCGTTTGCATTTTTTTATGCTTTTTTTTTTTGGCCAATTTGTTGTTGGGCAGATTAAAAAACACAAATTGCTGCAAAAACGCATTACATGCTTTTCTGCAGCTTCTCCATGGAAGTATATTGAACCAAAAAAAGCACCATTCTGCGTTGAACACATTCCTTGACCCTTTCCAAATAACGCAGCAGCTAAAAAAAAGCATAGATGTGAACGTGTCCCATAGGAAACCATGTAAATGAACTGTAGTGCGTTTCTGCAAAAAACGCATAGGTGTGAACCAGGCCCAAGACGTTTAGTAACATAATGGGGTTAAAAAAAAAAAAAATTAGCCCTTCATAGTACAAAGAGAGCAAATAATCGCTACTGTAAGGGGTTCATTTTTTACTGTGGAACAGTGAAAGTAGTAATATTTACAGTAGCGATTACTTGCTCTTTTTGTACTATAAAGGGCTAATAGTTTTTTTTTAACCTCATTATGTTACTGGCCGATTATTCGATTATGAAAATAGTAATCAATTAATTTCATAATCGATTAGTTGTCGATTAATCGATTAGTTGTTTCAGCCCTAAATACAATCATGTTTACTGACCTCACGTGTGTTGTTAATCAGGCTAAAGACCCCTTGCTAGTCCATACCTAGAAAACTCCAGTTAGGATGCTGCTTTGTTTTCCCTATCATGACATCCAGCTGGATGGACCAAACTGTAAATTGCAGTCTCCCAGTCATTTGGAATGCCCCACGTTGATTATTAGTAAGTTTGTTTTCAGATCAGCCACTCAAGTGCTGTACCAATAGGTTATTATATGATGTAATTATAGTTCAACCTAAAGCTGGCCAAACATGGGTCAGTTTTTTTAAAGCAGCCAGTGAGCTGATTGAAAAATGTAACGGACTCCTCCATCCACACAAGTGAGGTAGATGCAGGAATCTCCCCCATGGGGTGGGGGAATCCTCTGCCATACTCTTGTATTCTGAAAGTTGGGACTCCTCCATTGTAAGAATACATTAATCAGCACTGCAGCCAATTGGTTGCAAGGTTGATTGAAGAAAAATATAACAGCAGTCCCGTTCGAGGGGAATCCATCATTAGATCAACTTCCCTCAAATAGGAACAGCCATAGAAGGATCGAAATTTGGCAGGTCCCTGCTGAACCATCCAAATTTCGATCCAACTTTGGTCAGCATTAATCAGGTAAGCACAGCATCTCAGCTGTTTTGGCAAAGCACGATGGCTTAGTGCTGACTTTCCTCTGAAAGTCAATATTTGCATACCACTATGGCTCACGGCCAAAGGTAAAAAAGCTATAAATATTAAGAAAAGCTTTTGAAAAATATTAAAATAAAGGAACTCTATCATCGTTTAAATGTTACAAAGAATATAACAGAATATGTAAAAATGAAATCAAGGACACAAAAATTCTAAACGACCGTCAAATTGCAAAAGATAGTAGGACAAACCCCCAAAAAGTCTTCAAATATATTATTAGTAAAAAGGTCTGAGCATGTAGGCCCTTTGCAAAATAATCTAGAGTGGGTGACTTGGGGCCAAAAAGAAGGCACATTTATTAAATACTTTCTTCAGCTCTGTGTATACATAGGACCATGTGGGAGCTCATGTCCATAATGGGGGTGGTATTGACACAGCCCCAAATGATCCACAATGGCTCAAAAGTGATATGGTCCAGAAGTATTTGGACAGAATAAAGATGGATAAAGCACTTTAACTAAAGACCTGTTAGTTTAACTTCTATAGTTGGGAAGATACTGGAGAGTTTAATAAAAGACCACATAGATGAGTTCTTGCTGGAAAAAAAATGTAAGCAGATAGTATGGATTCATGAAAGACAGAATTTGTCAAACAAATCTGAATTCTTTTTATGAAGAGGTAAATAAAACCTTGGACAGAGGGGTGGCTGTGGACGTGGTATACTTGGATTTTGCAAAAGTGTTCGATACAGTTCCCCACACATGGCTAATGTGTAAGGTAAAGTCTACAGGCTTGGAAATATCAGTTTGGAAATGGATAGAAAACTGGCAAAAAGACAGAATTCAGAAGTGGTTAATGATTCATACTCTGAATGGTCTAAGGTAGGGTTGTCCCGATACCACTTTTTTAAGACCGAGTACAAGTTTCAAGTACTCGCCGACACCGATTACCGATACTTGGCACATTTGTCAGTTATTTTTTTTTTCTTTACAATTTGTTTATTTTATTTTTTTTACAATTGTTTTTTTTTTTTTTTACAATGCTTTCTTTTTTTTAATGGGGGGGGGGGGGCAGTGGACAGTGTCAGTGTGTGTTTTCTTTTATTTTTTTATTATTTTTTACAATTAATTTATTTTTTATTTTTATTTTATTCTTTTTTTTATTTTTTTATCAGCCCTGTTGGGGGGCTTTGGTGAGATATTGGGGGTCTTAACAGACCTCTCCCCTTTGAGACAGGGAAAGGGACTAGGGACAGATTCCCCAGTCCCTTTCTCAGCAGCCTCAGCTGCGCTGAAAATGAATGGAGAGAAGACAGACGCTCCTCTCCATTCATAAACTGAAACATTGTAAATACAGTTTACGATGTTTTAGTTATGTGAATGGACAGTCAGTGATCACTGACTCTGTACATTCCGAACAGTAAGGAGCTGGATTTACCGGCTCCTACCTCCGCTCCCCATCCTGACAGATCGAGGGGGTGGAGGGGGACACAGAGGGGGACGGCAGCATGGAGGGGGACGGCGGCATGGAGGGGGACACGGAGGGGGACGGCGGCATGGAGGGGGACACGGAGGGGGACGGCAGCACGGAGGGAGACACGGAGGGGGACGGCAGCACGGAGGGAGACACGGAGGGGGACGGCGGCATAGAGGGGGACACGGAGGGGGACGGTAGCACGGAGGGAGACACGGAGGGGGGACGGCAGCATGGAGGGGGACACGGAGGGAGAAAGCAGCATGGAGACAGCAGCAAAACGGAGGGGGCTGGAGGAGGATACAGGGACAATCAGCGGTGATCGTGTGTGGGGGAGTTACAAGAACCGATCACCGCTGATTTTAAAGCAGCTGAAAGCCGCGCGAGGGGGGAGAGAGAGAAGCAGAGAAACTACTTTTAAATATATACAGCGGTGATCGGTGCTTGTAACTCCCCCACCGCACTGATCACCGCTGACTATACAAGTATCGGGTGAAGCATCGGGAGCATTTGCCCAAGTACAAGTACTCAGGCAAATGCTCGGTATCGGTACCGATAACGATACTAGTATCGGTATCGGGACAACCCTACTTAAGTGGTTAAAAAACACCTGTTTTTTAACACCTGTATTGCCTTTTATACACAATCTCCATTTCATTAGCAACTTGCAAATCATCTAACATTCCAAAGGTTGTACAATAATGTGTATTTTGTAATGGGAGTTATTAATGCGCTAACCACACCGGGTATAAATACACAACGACTAAAATATATATATACACAAGCAGCAGCCATAGCAAAGGAAGTGTTCACACACTAAAAACAGTTTGTTAAAGAGGGGCACTTACTTCACATTATTGTACAGTTTGTTAAAGGGGGGGTGAAATGGCGCTTACTCAAAATGATCTATTAATAAATAATATATGGCAAAGATTCCTGTGCAAATAAGTACTGTTCCTGTGCAAATAAATTCCTGTGCAAAAAATCTGATAAATCTTAAATAAATAAATATAAAATTTCTTTGGTGCATAAAAGCAAATGCTAATGAGTGCAAAGTAATAAATAATACTTATTATTACTTTTATTACTTTGCACTCATCCGCATTTGCTTTTATGCACCAAGGAAATGTTATATTTATTTATTTAAGATTTAGCAGATTTTTTGCACAGGAATTTATTTGCACAGGAACAGTATTTATTTGCACAGGAATCTTTGCCATTTATTATTTATTAATAGATCATTTTGAGTAAGCGCCATTTCACCCCCTCTTTAACAAACTGTACAATAATGTGAACATCAATTGCATTCTCATGTGAAAAGTGTAAAATTAGTCATGACAGTACTGTTCACATGCAGTGATGTCATTAATCATTATGTGACTATTTTAATCCTCATTTTCACAGACCAGCCCAAACTGTGAATTTGATAATTAAATTAAAAAAATACAGATCAGCATAGTTCTGTCAGGGCTCGAGAGGCTGCCGCTGACTGTTAATCGCTGCTAAATGCCAATTTAACAATTTAACTTTCTGGTCATAAATTCCCTTAATGTCTTTCTTCTGACCACTTTCGTGTAAGACAGCTCTGTTATATATTTGTAAGTAAAAGAGAAGATGAAAAGGGAATATATGTAACTCAACTGAAGAAAAACAAAAAAAACTATAACGGCTCACAAATAGTAAAGAACAAGAACTGCAATTTGTTGGAGTCCACATTGTTTAATCCACACCATTGAGTAAATGCATTTTACAAGTCATTCAATTGTAGCGCCCTCCCCAACCTCCAAGGGCCTGGTGGTGACCACTAGTGATCAGCCGAACACCCCCGGGTTCGGTTCGCACCAGAACCCGCAAACGGACCGAAAGTTCGCACGAACTTTAGAACCCTATTAAATACAATGGATGCGAACGTTCGAAATCTAAAGTGCTATTTATAACGACTAATATGCATGTTATTGTCCTAAAAAGGGTTTGGGAACCCGGGTTCTGCACCAGGGAACATGTATCAGTCCAAAAAAAAGTTTTAAAAACGGCCGTTTTTCGGGAGCAGTCATTTTAATGATGCATAAAGTGAAAAAAAAAGTCAAATATTCCTTTAAATATCGTACCTGGGGGGTGTCTAAAGTATGCCTGTGAAGTGCCATGTGTTTCCCATGTTTAGAACTGTCCCTGCACAAAATTACATTTCTAAAGGAAAAAAAGCCATTTAAAACTGCTTGCAGCTTTAATGTAATGTCTGGTCCGGGTAATATGGATGAAAATCTTTAAGAAAAATGGCATAGCTACCCCATCACAGCCCCCCCCCCTACCCCAGCCCATTACCAGCCCCTTTGGGTCTTGTATGGATATTAAGGGGAACCCCGCACACAAAATAAAAAAGGCCCTATATACTCTGAACAGCCATATACAGGCGGTGCATACAAGACAGGGACTGTAGATTTGTTCGTATGTAGAATCTGTTTGTAATTTTGAACAGGTACATTGTTTAAGTGTAGCTCCAGCCAAAAAATCTATTTTTAAGCTTTTTGGAAAACATAGGGAAGGGTTATCACCCCTGTAACATTTGTTTTGCTGTCTGTGCAGTGTGCACCTGTTCAGAACAGTTCACCTCAGTTTCCGTCCTAATGACAAATGTTTTTTGAAAATTTTGGGTTTTTATTGAAACAAGAATTGGTGATAAAGCATCAGTGGAGAGGAGACACTTTTTTTCCCATATTAACTCTTACAGGAGAGAATTTGCCTTCCTAGGGGTAGATTTCCTCTCACTTCCTGTTGTATCCTTCCGTTTGCAAGGAGTCGTCGTTTGTAAGTTGGATGTTTGAAAGTAGGGGCCTGCCGTATATACGCAGCTGAAATTTGCCCCTTACATGTTGGTGTTGCCACAACACTGTGAGCCCTCACAGTTACTCTTGGTGGGCGCATAAATGGGCCCTGCTGTGAATTATTAGATCAAGAATTGTAATTGCATGCCCCTGTTGAACAGGGGCTGATAAATTGGGCCTTTGGTGGTGGTGGTGGTGGTGGTGGTGTTGACACAACACTGTAAGGCCTCACAGTTAGTCTTGGTGGGCACAGGAATGGGCCCTGCTGTGAATTATTAGATCAAGAATTGTAATTACATGCCCCTGTTAAACAGGGGCAGAAAAATTGGGAATTAGGCACTGGTGCCACAACACTGCAACCCCTCACAGATACTGTACTGGGAGCACAGCAATGAGCCCTGTTGCAAAGTATTGCATCAAAAATTGTAATTACACGCCCCTGTTAAACAGGGGCTGAAAAATTGGGCCTTAGCCACTGGTGCTGGTGCCACGACGCTGCAACCTCTCCCAGATACTCTAGTTGGAGTGCAGGAATGAGCCCTGCTGCAAAGCATTGCATAAAATTTTTTAATAACACGCCCCTGTTAAATAGGGGCTGAAAAATTGGGCCTTACCCACTGGTGGCGGCACCCAGAAAAATGTTCTTCCAAGCTATCATCATCAATCGGATCATTGAGGAGGAGGAGGATAGTCAGTCAACATAACAGGACAGTCTCTCAGCATCAGCATCAGTCTTGAAGGGATGTGACATTTGAAAATAAATTAGTCTGTTATATCAGCTTCAGGTGTTTGGTAGCTGGTGGTGATCCAAGACTGGTTCATCTTTATGACGGTCAGTCGATCAACAGAGTCGGTGGACAGGGGCACCCTGTGATCCGTGACAAATCCTCCAGCAGCACTAAATGTGCGTTCTGAAAGAACGCTGGATGCAGGACAGGCCAGTAGCTCAATTGCATACTGTGCAAGCTCTGGCCAGTGATCCATTCTCAAGACCCAGTAAGCCAGAGGATTTTCGGTGGGGGAGGTGTCCAAGTCTGACCTTGCCCCTAGGTATTCCTGCACCATGTATATCAGACGCTGGCGATGGTTGCTGGAACCGATCATACCTTGGGGCTGCGGACTAAAGAATTGTCTGAACGCGTCGGTCAGACGGCCACCTTCCCCACCGCTCCTTCTTTGACTGACCGAAGCCTCAGCAACTCGTTGTCCAGGACCAGGAGTTTGTAACCTCCCAGTCTCTGGGAACGCGTTGCCCAGACCTTTCTGCAAGGCCTCCCGGATAGGGATGAGCTTCGTGTTCGAGTCGAACATACGTTCGACTCGAACATCGGCTGTTCGATCGTTCGACGAAGATCGAACTATTTGGGCCGTTCGCGCCAAATTCGAGTGACGCGAACGGCCCACAATGCACTACGCCATCGCAGTGTCATCCAGGCGCTGTGATTGGCCAAGCATGCACTGTGACCCCGCATGCTTGGCCAATCACAGCGCCGGCAGCGAGGAGAGCAATGATTGGCCACAGGCAGGATGCCTGTGGCCAATTATTGCTGATGGGGTTTAGTACATGCCCCACACTATAAAAGGCCGCCAGCGCGGCGGCCTTGTGTAGTGTGTTCCGGACCGGAGTAGGGAAAGAGAAGCATAGGCAGGGACAGTGTCATTATTTTTCCTTTACATAATCCTGGATTCCTTGTGTTTAGGGACAGATAAGGATAGGTAGGGAGAGTGTCAGTGACAGTGTGCTATTCTGTGCTAATCCTTGTTTGTAGGGACAGAGAGGTACCGTGAGGGAAAGTGTCAGTGTGCTATTCTGTTCTAAACCAATCTTGCTGAACCATATTTTCAATCCTTGAGTTTAGGGACAGAGAGGTACAGTGAGGGAAAGTGTCAGTGTGCTATTTTGTGCTAAATCTTGTTTGTAGGGACAGAGAGGTACAGTGAGGGAAAGTGTCAGTGTGCTATTTTGTGCTAAATCTTGTTTGTAGGGACAGAGAGGTACAGTGAGGGAAAGTGTCAGTGTGCTATTCTGTTCGAAACCAATTTTGCTGTTCCATATTTTCAATCCTTGAGTTTAGGGACAGGGAAGGACACTCGTAGAAATTATCAGTGTGCTATTCTGTGCTAAATCTTGTTTGTAGGGAGGGACAGAGTAGGACAGTGAGGGAAAGTGTCAGTGTGCTATTCTGTTCTAAAACTATTTTGCTGAACCATATTTTCAATCCTTGAGTTGAGGGACAGAGAGGTACAGTGAGTGAAACTGACAGTGTGCTGTTCTGTTCTAAACCAAATTTGCTGTTCCATATTTTCAATCCTTGAGTTGAGGGACAGAGAGGTACAGTGAGGGAAAGTGTCAGTGTGCTATTCTGTTCTAAAACTATTTTGCTGAACCATATTTTCAATCCTTGAGTTGAGGGACAGAGAGGTACAGTGAGTGAAACTGACAGTGTGCTGTTCTGTTCTAAACCAAATTTGCTGTTCCATATTTTCAATCCTTGAGTTGAGGGACAGAGAGGTACAGTGAGGGAAAGTGTCAGTGTGCTATTCTGTTCTAAAACTATTTTGCTGGACCATATTTTCAATCCTTGAGTTGAGGGACAGAGAGGTACAGTGAGTGAAACTGACAGTGTGCTGTTCTGTTCTAAACCAAATTTGCTGTTCCATATTTTCAATCCTTGAGTTGAGGGACAGAGAGGTACAGTGAGGGAAAGTGTCAGTGTGCTATTCTGTTCTAAAATTATTTTGCTGAACCATATTTTCAATCCTTGAGTTGAGGGACAGAGAGGTACAGTGAGTGAAACTGACAGTGTGCTGTTCTGTTCTAAACCAAATTTGCTGTTCCATATTTTCAATCCTTGAGTTGAGGGACAGAGAGGTACAGTGAGGGAAAGTGTCAGTGTGCTATTCTGTTCTAAAATTATTTTGCTGAACCATATTTTCAATCCTTGAGTTGAGGGACAGAGAGGTACAGTGAGTGAAACTGACAGTGTGCTGTTCTGTTCTAAACCAAATTTGCTGTTCCATATTTTCAATCCTTGAGTTGAGGGACAGAGAGGTACAGTGAGTGAAACTGACAGTGTGCTGTTCTGTTCTAAACCAAATTTGCTGTTCCATATTTTCAATCCTTGAGTTGAGGGACAGAGAGGTACAGTGAGGGAAAGTGTCAGTGTGCTATTCTGTTCTAAAACTATTTTGCTGAACCATATTTTCAATCCTTGAGTTGAGGGACAGAGAGGTACAGTGAGTGAAACTGACAGTGTGCTGTTCTGTTCTAAACCAAATTTGCTGTTCCATATTTTCAATCCTTGAGTTGAGGGACAGAGAGGTACAGTGAGGGAAAGTGTCAGTGTGCTATTCTGTTCTAAAATTATTTTGCTGAACCATATTTTCAATCCTTGAGTTGAGGGACAGAGAGGTACAGTGAGTGAAACTGACAGTGTGCTGTTCTGTTCTAAACCAAATTTGCTGTTCCATATTTTCAATCCTTGAGTTGAGGGACAGAGAGGTACAGTGAGTGAAACTGACAGTGTGCTGTTCTGTTCTAAACCAAATTTGCTGTTCCATATTTTCAATCCTTGAGTTGAGGGACAGAGAGGTACAGTGAGGGAAAGTGTCAGTGTGCTATTCTGTTCTAAAACTATTTTGCTGAACCATATTTTCAGTCCTTGAGTTGAGGGACAGAGAGGTACAGTGAGTGAAACTGACAGTGTGCTGTTCTGTTCTAAACCAAATTTGCTGTTCCATATTTTCAATCCTTGAGTTGAGGGACAGAGAGGTACAGTGAGTGAAACTGACAGTGTGCTGTTCTGTTCTAAACCAAATTTGCTGTTCCATGTTTTCAATCCTTGAGTTGAGGGACAGAGAGGTACAGTGAGGGAAAGTGTCAGTGTGCTATTCTGTTCTAAAACTATTTTGCTGAACCATATTTTCAATCCTTGAGTTGAGGGACAGAGAGGTACAGTGAGTGAAACTGACAGTGTGCTGTTCTGTTCTAAACCAAATTTGCTGTTCCATATTTTCAATCCTTGAGTTGAGGGACAGAGAGGTACAGTGAGGGAAAGTGTCAGTGTGCTATTCTGTTCTAAAATTATTTTGCTGAACCATATTTTCAATCCTTGAGTTGAGGGACAGAGAGGTACAGTGAGTGAAACTGACAGTGTGCTGTTCTGTTCTAAACCAAATTTGCTGTTCCATATTTTCAATCCTTGAGTTGAGGGACAGAGAGGTACAGTGAGGGAAAGTGTCAGTGTGCTATTCTGTTCTAAAATTATTTTGCTGAACCATATTTTCAATCCTTGAGTTGAGGGACAGAGAGGTACAGTGAGTGAAACTGACAGTGTGCTGTTCTGTTCTAAACCAAATTTGCTGTTCCATATTTTCAATCCTTGAGTTGAGGGACAGAGAGGTACAGTGAGGGAAAGTGTCAGGGTGCTATTCTGTTCTAAAACTATTTTGCTGAACCATATTTTCAATCCTTGTGTTTAGGGACAGAGAAGGATAGGCAGGGGACAGTGTCAGTGTCATTGTTGCTAAGCCTCCTGCACAGTATACACCTGAAGGTAGCCCTTATTGCTGTTTTTCCCATCTCCTTGCAGGCCATCCATTAAAATGTCTGGAAGGCAACCAAGGAGAGGCAGACAGTCAGGAGGCAAAAAAAGAGGGCAAGCAGGCTCTGTGTCTGGGGGCAACAGTGCTGGTCGTGTACGCGGTGCATTGTCATCAGCACATGGCCATGGGACACGCTTGTCCTTGTTTTCGGCAGCTGGACATGTTGAGCCACATCATGCCGAAGACTTGGTAGAGTGGATGACCAAGCCCACCTCATCCTCCTCATCCTCTCTCACCCAGGCTCAGGGTACTGGCAAAGCAGCTGCCAAAGCGTCCTCTTCTCTGGTATCATTATCTTCATTAGTCAATCCTTCCCTAGACCCACCATGCCCTCCTCCTGAGGAGTCCCCCGAACTGTTTGAGCACAGTGTTGGGTACATGCTCCAGGAGGATGCCCAGCGTTTGGAAGGATCTGATGATGATACCCAGCTAGAGGAAGGCAGCAGCGTGAGAGCAGAGAGAGGGGATGCTCAAGAAGGACACCAATCTGGCAGTCATGCTCCAGCAGCTGCAGCATATTGCCAGATTGGCTCCAGTGATGAGGAGGGAGGGGATGATGAGGTCACTGACTCCACGTGGGTGCCTAATAGGAGAGAGGAGGAGGAGGAGGATGAGGAGGAGGCACATCTCCAACGAGGCAGGATGCCCTTGAGTGGCCAGCGTATGGGCAGCACACCGACGGAATCACACCGCAGAGCTCCGCCTGTGCAGGGCGCTGCCTCTGCCCGTTATGCAAAAAGTTCTTTGGTGTGGGCCTTTTTTGAGGCGAGTGCATCAGATCGCACAGCTGCTGTTTGCAACATATGTCTCAAGCGTATATCGCGTGGCCAAAACATCAGCCGCTTGGGCACCACATGCTTGATCAGACATATGTTGACCTGCCATGCAGCTCGTTGGCAAGCCTACCTTAAAGACCCACACCAAAGAACAAAGCTGACCTCTTCTTGCACCGCATCAGCTGGGATCTCCAACCCCACTATACCTTCACTCCTCTCTGAAACCTGCTCTGAAAGGAATGAAGGTGTAGAATTAGGTGTGTCACAGGCAAGTACTTGCTAGCACTCTGCTAGCAGTACACCAATGTTCGATTCTAGCAGGCAAATTTCCCTGCCCCAGCTGCTGGACCGTCGAAAGAAGTTCACTCCCAGCCATCCACATGCCCAGCGGTTGAATGCTAGCTTGGCTAAATTGCTAGCGCTTCAACTGCTGCCTTTTCAGTTGGTAGACTCGGCCCCCTTCCATGAGTTTGTGCAATGTGCGGTTCCTCAGTGGCAGGTTCCCAAACGACACTTTTTCGCACGGAAGGCTATTCCGGCTCTCTACAGGCATGTGGAAGGCAATGTCTTGGCCTCGCTGGACAGGGCGGTCAGCGGTAAGGTGCATATTACCGCTGACTCATGGTCCAGCAGGCATGGACAGGGACGTTACCTTTCTTTCACGGCCCATTGGGTCACTCTTTTGGCAGCTGGGAAGGATGCAGGACAAGGTGCAGTAGTGTTGGAGGTTGTTCCACCGCCACGCCTCCAAAATGCTACTACTGGTTGTGACACACCTCTCTCCTCCACCCCCTCCTCTTCTTCTTCCTCCATGGCCTCTTCCTGTGGTTTGTCCTTGGAACCAGCGGTGCTCCGTAGGCGTTCAAGGGGCTACGCAAGTACGCAGGCAAAAAGATGCCATGCCGTGCTTGCGCTGGTGTGTTTGGGGGACAGGAGCCACACTGGGGCAGAGGTCCTGTCTGCTCTGCAGGGGCAGGCCAAAAGGTGGTTGACGCCACGCCAGCTTAAGCCAGGAATGGTGGTTTGCGACAATGGCACCAACCTCCTCTCCGCCCTCCGACAGGGACAACTGACCCATGTGCCCTGTATGGCTCACGTCCTTAACCTGGTGGTGCAGCGGTTCTTGGGCAGGTACCCGGGCTTACAGGATGTCCTGAGGCAGGCCAGGAAAGTCTGTGTGCATTTCCGCAGATCTTATAATGCCAGTGCTCGCCTGGCTGAGCTTCAAAAGGAGTTGAACCTGCCCAAGAACCGCCTTATATGTGACATGCCCACCAGGTGGAACTCAACGTTGGCCATGCTGCAGCGGCTGCACATGCAGCAGAGGGCCATCAATGAGTACCTGTGCGACTACGGCACCAGGACAGGGTCAGGGGAGCTCGGTTTTTTTTCACCACGCCAGTGGGGCATGATCAGGGATGCATGCACTGTCCTGGCACCATTTGAGGAGGCCACGAGGATGGTGAGCAGTGACAGTGCATGCATCAGTGACACTGTACCTCTTGTCCACCTGTTGGAGCACACGCTGCGTGGAATAATGGACAGGGCACTTGAGGCAGAACAGAGGCAGGAAGAGGAGGACTTCCTTGCCTCTCAAGGCCCCCTTTACCCAGACAGTGTTCCTTCTGTCCCACCCATCGCACAGGAAGAGGAGGAGGAGGAGGAGGATTGTGTCAGCATGGAGGTGGAGGCTGGCACTCAGCATCATCAGCAGCAGTCTTTTAGGGATGATTTACAGTCCCAAGAAACCAGTGGACTTGTACGTGGCTGGGAGGAGGTGGCTGCGGATCATGTCGTCCTTAGTGACCCAGAGGACTCCGGACTGAATGCCTCAGCTAACCTACGCTGCATGGCCTCCCTGATCCTGCAAAGTCTGCGGAAGGATCCTCGTATTCTTCGGATCAAGGAGAGGGACCATTACTGGCTGGCCACTCTCCTTGATCCACGGTACAAGGGTAAGGTTGCGGACCTTATGTTACCGTCGCAGAGGGAGCAGAGGATGAGACAACTCCGGGAGGCCTTGCAGAAAGGTCTGTGCAACGCGTTCCCAGAGACTGGGAGGTTACAAACTCCTGGTCCTGGACAACGAGTTGCTGAGGCTTCGGGCAGTCAAAGAAGGAGCGGTGGGGAAGGTGGCCGTCTGACCGATGCGTTCAGACAATTCTTTAGTCCGCAGCCCCAAAGTATGATCGGTTCCAGCAACCATCGCCAGCGTCTGATATACATGGTGCAGGAATACCTAGGGGCAAGGTCAGACTTGGACACCTTCCCTACCGAAAATCCTCTGGCTTACTGGGTCTTGAGGATGGATCACTGGCCAGAGCTTGCACAGTATGCAATTGAGCTACTGGCCTGTCCTGCATCCAGCGTTCTTTCAGAACGCACATTCAGTGCTGCTGGAGGATTTGTCACGGATCACAGGGTGCGCCTGTCCACCGACTCGGTTGATCGACTGACTTTCATCAAGATGAACCAGTCTTGGATCACCACCAGCTACCACACACCAGATGCTGATATAACAGACTAATTGATTTTAAAATGTCACATCCCTTCAAGACTGATGCTGATGCTGAGTGCCTGTGCTGTTATGTTGACTGGCTATCCTCCTCCTCCTCCTCAATGATACAATTAACGATGATAGCTTGGAAGATCATTTTGGTTTATGGGTGACGCCATCAGTGGCTAAGGCCCAATTTTTCAGCCCCTGTTTAACAGGGGCGTGTAATTAAAATTTTTGATGCAATACTTTGCAACAGGCCTCATTGCTGTGCTCCAAGTACAGTATCTGTGAGGGGTTGCAGTGTTGTGCCACCAGTGCCTAAGGCCCAATTTTTCAGCCCCTGTTCAACAGGGGCATGCAATTATAATTATTGATCTAATAATTCACAGCAGGGACCATTGCTGCGCCCACCAAGAGTAACTGTCAGGCCTTACAGTGTTGGGGCACCAGCACCACCATCAAAGGGCCAATTTTTACTACCACTGATCAACAATTATATGTTATTACAATTCCTGATATTATACTTGACAGAAGGGCGTTCCAGCTCCCACCAAGAATAACTGTGAGTGCTTTCAGTGTTGTGCCAACACCAACACCTAAGGGGCCAATTTCTGCAGAGTATATACGGAAGGTCCCTACTTTCAAACATCCATCTTACAAACTACTACTACTTGCAAACGGAAGAAGACAACAGGAAGTGAGAAGAAATCTACCCCTTGGAAGGAAAATTCTCTCCTGTAAGAATTAATATGGGAGAAAGGTGTCTCCTCTCTACTGATGCTTTATCACCAATCCTTGTTTCAATAAAAACACCACATTTCAAAAACAGTTGTCATTGGGACGCAAAGTGAGGTGAAATGTTCTGAACAGGGGCACAGACAGCAAAAAAAATGTGACAGGGGTGATAACCGTTCCCTATGTTTTACAAAAAACAAAAAAAAAGGAATTTGCCATGGAGCTCCACTTAAACAATGCAGCTGTTCAAAATTATAAACAGATTCTACATAAGAACAAACCTACAGTCCCTGTCTTGTATGCACCGCCTGTATACGGCTGTTCAGAGTATATAGGTCCTTTTTTATTTTGTGTGCGGGGTTCCCCTTAATATCCATACAAGACCCAAAGGGGCTGGTAATGGGCTGGGGTAGGGGGGGGGGGGTTGATGGGGTAGCTATGCCATTTTTCCTAAAGATTTTCATCCATATTACCGGGACCAGACATTGCATTAAAGCCGCAAGCAGTTTTAAATGACTTTTTTCCCTTTAGAAATGTTATTTTGTGCAGGGACAGTTCTAAACACGGGAAACACGTGGCACTTCACAGGCATACTTTAGACACCCCCCAGGTACAATATTTAAAGGAATATTTGACTTTTTTTTTTCACTTTATGCATCATTAAAATGACTGCTCCCGCAAAACGTCCGTTTTTAAAACTTCTTTTTGCATTGATACATGTCCCCTGGTGCAGAAGCCGGGTTCCCAAACTCTGTTTCGGACAATAACATGGATAATAGTCGTTATAATTAGCACTTTAGAATCCGAACGTTCGCATCCATTGTATTTAATAGGGTTCTAATGTTCGCGCGAACTTTCGGTCCGTTCGCGGGTTCTGGTGCGAACCGAACCCGGGGGTGTTCGGCTCATCACTACTCCCGGAGTTGTCTCATCCTCTGCTCCCTCTGCGACGGTAAGATAAGGTCCGCAACCTTACCCTTGTACCGTGGATCAAGGAGAGTGGCCAGCCAGTAATGGTCCCTCTCCTTGATCCGAAGAATACGAGGATCCTTCCGCAGACTTTGCAGGATCAGGGAGGCCATGCAGCGTAGGTTAGCTGAGGCATTCGGTCCGGAGTCCTCTGGGTCACTAAGGACGACATGATCCGCAGCCACCTCCTCCCAGCCACGTACAAGTCCACTGGTTTCTTGGGACTGTAAATCATCCCTAAAAGACTGCTGCTGATGATGCTGAGTGCCAGGCTCCACCTCCATGCTGACACAATCCTCCTCCTCCTCCTCCTCCTCTTCTTCCTGTGCGATGGGTGGGACAGAAGGAACACTGTCTGGGTAAAGGGGGCCTTGGGAGGCAAGGAAGTCCTCCTCTTCCTGCCTCTGTTCTGCTTCAAGTGCCATGTCCATTATTCCACGCAGCGTATGTTCCAACAGGTGGACAAGAGGTACAGTGTCACTGATGCATGCACTGTCACTGCTCACCATCCTTGTGGCCTCCTCAAATGGTGGCAGGACAGTGCATGCATCCCTGATCATGCCCCACTGGCGTGGTGAAAAAAACCCGAGCTCCCCTGACCCTGTCCTGGTGCCGTAGTCGCACAGGTACTCATTGATGGCCCTCTGCTGCGTGTGCAGCCGCTGCAGCATGGCCAATGTTGAGTTCCACCTGGTGGGCATGTCACATATAAGGCGGTTCTTGGGCAGGTTCAACTCCTTTTGCAGCTCAGCCAGGCGAGCACTGGCATTATAAGATCTGCGGAAATGCACACAGACTTTCCTGGCCTGCCTCAGGACATCCTGTAAGCCCGGGTACCTGCCCAAGAACCGCTGCACCACCAGGTTAAGGATGTGAGCCACACAGGGCACATGGGTCAGTTGTCCCTGTCGGAGAGCGGAGAGGAAGTTGGTGCCATTGTCGCAAACTACCATTCCTGGCTTAAGCTGGCGTGGCGTCAACCACCTCTCGGCCTGCCCCTGCAGAGCAGACAGAACCTCTGCCCCAGTGTGGCTCCTGTCCCCCAAACACACCAGCGCAAGCACGGCATGGCATCTTTTTGCCTGCATACTTGCGTAGCCCCTTGAACGCCTACGGAGCACCGCTGGTTCCAAGGACAAAGCACAGGAAGAGGCCACAGAGGAAGAAGAAGAGGAGGGGGTGGAGGACAGAGGTGTGTCACAACCAGTAGTAACATTTTGGAGGCGTGGCGGTGGAACAACCTCCAACACTACTGCACCTTGTCCTGCATCCTTCCCAGCTGCCAAAAGAGTGACCCAATGGGCCGTGAAAGAAAGGTAACGTCCCTGTCCATGCCTGCTGGGCCATGAGTCAGTGGTAATATGCACCTTACCGCTGACCGCCCTGTCCAGCGAGGCCAAGACATTGCCTTCCACATGCCGGTAGAGAGCCGGAATCGCCTTCCGTGAGAAAAAGTGGCGTTTGGGAACCTGCCACTGAGGAACCGCACATTGCACAAACTCACGGAAGGGGGCTGAGTCTACCAACTGAAAAGGCAGCAGTTGAAGCGCTAGCAATTTAGCCAAGCTAGCATTCAACCGCTGGGCATGTGGATGGCTGGGAGTGAACTTCTTTTGACGGTCCAGCAGCTGGGGTAGGGAAATTTGCCTGCTAGAATCGGACGTCGGTGTACTGCTAGCAGAGTGCCCGCAAGTACTTGGCTGTGACACACCTAATACTACACCTTCATTCCTCTCAGAGCAGGTTTCAGAGAGGACTGAAGGTATAGTGGGGTTGGAGATCCCAGCTGATGCGGTGCAAGAAGAGGTCCACTTTGTTCTTTGGTGTGGGTCTTTAAGGTAGGCTTGCCAACGAGCTGCATGGCAGGTCAACATATGTCTGGTCAAGCATGTGGTGCCCAAGCGGGTGATGTTTTGGCCACGCGATATACGCTTGAGACATATGTTGCAAACAGCAGCTATGTGATCTAATGCACTCGACTCAAAAAAGGCCCACACCCAAGAACTTTTTGAATAACGGGCAGAGGCAGCGCCCTGCACAGGCGGAGCTCTGCGGTGTGATTCCGTCGGTGTGCTGCCCTTACGCTGGCCCCCCGAGGGCATCCTGCCTCGTTGGAGATGTGCCTCCTCCTCATCCTCCTCCTCCTCCTCCTCCTCTCTCCTATTAGGCACCCACGTGGAGTCAGTGACCTCATCATCCCCTCCCTCCTCATCACTGGAGCCAATCTGGCAGTATGCTGCAGCTGCTGGAACATGACTGCCAGATTGGTGTCCTTCTTGAGCATCCCCTCTCTCTGCTCTCACGCTACTGCCTTCCTCTAGCTGGGTATCATTATCAGACCCTTCAAAACGCTGGGCATCCTCCTGGAGCATGTACCCAACACTGTGCTCAAACAGTTCGGGGGACTCCTCAGGAGGACATGGTTGGTCTAGGGAAGGAGTGACTGATGATGACATTGATACCAGGGAAGAGGACGCTTTGGCAGCTGCTTTGCCAGTACCCTGAGCCTGGGTGAGAGAGGATGAGGAGGATGAGGAGGGCTTGGTCATCCACTCTACCAAGTCTTCGGCATGATGCGGCTCAACACGTCCAGCTGCCGAAAAGAAGGACAAGCGTGTCCCATGGCCACGTGCTGATGGTGATGCACCGCGTCCACGACCAGCACTGTTGTCTCTAGACACAGAGCCTGCTTGCCCTCTTTTATTGGCTCCTGACTAGGGATGAGCTTCGAGTTTGAGTCGAACTCATGTTCGACTCGAACATTGCCTGTTCGCCCGTTCGCCGAACAGCGAACAAATTGGGGTGTTCGCGGCAAATTCGAAAAATCTATGGGAGAAATCTAAAGTGCTAATTATAAAGGCTTATATGCAAGTTATTGTCCTAAAAAGTGTTTGGGGACCCGGGTCCTGCCCCAGGGGACATGTATCAATGCAAAAAGAAGTTTTAAAAACGGCCGTTTTTTCGGGAGCAGTGATTTTAATAACGCTTAAAATGAAAAAATAAAAGTGAAATATTCCTTTAAATTTCGTACCTGGGTGGTGTGTATGATATGCATGTGAAGTGGCGCATGTTTCCCGTGCTTAGAACTGTCCCTGCAAAAAATGTCATTTTTGAAAGAAAAAAATGCATTTAAAACTGACTCGCGGCTATTAATGAATTGTCGGCTCCCGGCAATACATACAAAAGTCATTGATAAAAAAAAAAAAAGCGTGGGGGTTCCCCAGAATTCAATTACCAGGCCCTTCAGGTCTGGAATGGATATTAAGGGGAACCCCGCCGCAAATTTAAAAAAAAATTGACGTGGGGTTCCCCCAAATATCCATTCCAGGCCCTTCAGATCTGGCATGGATTTTAAGGGGAACTCCACCCCAAATTAAAAAAAAATGGCGTGGAGTCCCCCTAAAAATCCATACCAGACCCCTTATCCGAGCACGCAACCTGGCCGGCCGCAGGGGAAAAGGGGGGGACGAGAGAGCGGCACCCCCTCCCTCCTGAACCGTACCAAGCCACATGCCCTCAACATGGGGAGGATGTCCCCATGTTGATGGGGACAAGGGCCTCATCCCCACAACCCTTGCCCGGTGGTTGTGGGGGTCTGCGGGCGGGGGGCTTATCGGAATCTGGAAGACCCCTTTAACAAAGGGGACCCCCAGATCCCGGCCCCCCTATGTGAATTGGTAAGGGGTACATTGTACCCCTACCATTTCACGAAGAAAGCGTAAAATAATGTTTAAAAAAACACACAAACACCTTGAAAAAGTCCTTTATTTAAAAAAAAAAAAAAAAAACATTCCAGCGGTGAAATCCAGTGTCCCGCGGCGATCCCGATGTCCAGCGCTGTCCTTCATTGGTTGTGCCTGAGCGGACCTGATGGGGAACTCCCTCTCAGTATTTTAAATGTATAGACCCGCCCCTTCTAAAGTTCCCCATCAGGTCCGCTCAGCGGACCAGATGCGGAACATGACAAGGGGCGGGTCTATACATGTATTACCAAAGTGAGAGCAGTTCCCCATCAGGTCCGCCCCCTCGGTATGTCGGACCCGCCTACGTCATTGGCTTGAGCGGGGAACTTCCTTCACTGTGTAATTTAAATTTACATAGTGAAGGAAGTTCCCCGCTCAAGCCAATGACGTAGGCGGGTCCGACATACCGAGGGGGCGGACCTGATGGGGAACTGCTCTCACTTTGGTAATACATGTATAGACCCGCCCCTTCTCATGTTCCGCATCTGGTCCGCTGAGCGGACCTGATAGGGAACTTTAGAAGGGGCGGGTCTATACATTTAAAATACTGAGAGGGAGTTCCCCATCAGGTCCGCTCAGGCACAACCAATGAAGGACAGCGCTGGACATCGGGATCGCCGCGGGACACTGGATTTCACCGCTGGAATGTTTTTTTTTTTTTTTAAATAAAGGACTTTTTCAAGGTGTTTGTGTGTTTTTTTAAACATTTTTTTACGCTTTCTTCGTGAAATGGTAGGGGTACAATGTACCCCTTACCAATTCACATAGGGGGGGGCGGGATCTGGGGGTCCCCTTTGTTAAAGGGGTCTTCCAGATTCCGATAAGCCCCCCGCCCGCAGACCCCCACAACCACCGGGCAAGGGTTGTGGGGATGAGGCCCTTGTCCCCATCAACATGGGGACATCCTCCCCATGTTGAGGGCATGTGGCTTGGTACGGTTCAGGAGGGAGGGGGGGCCGCTCTCTCGTCCCCCCTTTTCCCCTGCGGCCGGCCAGGTTGCGTGCTCGGATAAAGGGTCTGGTATGGATTTTTAGGGGGACTCCACGCCATTTTTTTTTTTAATTTGGGGTGGAGTTCCCCTTAAAATCCATGCCAGATCTGAAGGGCCTGGAATGGATATTTGGGGGAACCCCACGTCAATTTTTTTTAAAATTTGCGGCGGGGTTCCCCTTAATATCCATTCCAGACCTGAAGGGCCTGGTAATTGAATTCTGGGGAACCCCCACGCTTTTTTTTTATTTTTATCAATGACTTTTGTATGTATTGCCGGGAGCAGACAATTCATTAATAGCTGCGAGTCAGTTTTAAATGCATTTTTTTCTTTCAAAAATGACATTTTTTGCAGGGACAGTTCTAAGCACGGGAAACATGCGCCACTTCACATGCATATCATACACACCCCCCAGGTACGAAATTTAAAGGAATATTTCACTTTTATTTTTTCATTTTAAGCATTATTAAAATCACTGCTCCCGAAAAAACGGCCGTTTTTAAAACTTCTTTTTGCATTGATACATGTCCCCTGGGGCAGGACCCAGGTCCCCAAACACTTTTTAGGACAATAACTTGCATATTAGCCTTGATAATTAACACTTTAGATTTCGAACGTTCGAGTCCATTGTGTTTAATAGGGTTCTAAAGTTTACACGAACATTTTGTCTGTTCGCAGGTTCTGGTGCGAACCGAACAGGGGGGTGTTCAGCTCATCCCTGCTCCTGACTCTCTGCCTCTCCTTGTTTGCCTTCCAGACATTCTAATGGCCTGCAGGGAAATGGGAAAACCAGCAATACAGGCTAAGTTCAGGTGTAATATGGTCAGGAGGCACACTCCGCCCGCTGTAAGTGCCGCAAAATCCTTTTGGTGTAACACACCAGGAAAAAGCAGCAATACAGGCTAAGTTCAGGTGTAATATGGTCAGGAGGCACACTCCGCCCGCTGTAAGTGCCGCAAAATCCTGTTGGTGTAACACACCAGGAAAAAGCAGCAATACAGGCTAAGTTCAGGTGTAATATGGTCAGGAGGCACACTCCGCCCGCTGTAAGTGCCGCAAAATCCTGTTGGTGTAACACACCAGGAAAAAGCAGCAATACAGGCTAAGTTCAGGTGTAATATGGTCAGGAGGCACACTCCGCCCGCTGTAAGTGCCACAAAATCCTGTTGGTGTAACACACCAGGAAAAAGCAGCAATACAGGCTAAGTTCAGGTGTAATATGGTCAGGAGGCACACTCCGCCCGCTGTAAGTGCCGCAAAATCCTGTTGGTGTAACACACCAGGAAAAAGCAGCAATACAGGCTAAGTTCAGGTGTAATATGGTCAGGAGGCACACTCCGCCCGCTGTAAGTGCCGCAAAATCCTGTTGGTGTAACACACCAGGAAAAAGCAGCAATACAGGCTAAGTTCAGGTGTAATATGGTCAGGAGGCACACTCGGCCCGCTGTAAGTGCCGCAAAATCCTGTTGGTGTAACACACTAGGAAAAAGCAGCAATACAGGCTAAGTTCAGGTGTAATATGGTCAGGAGGCACACTCCGCCCGCTGTAAGTGCCGCAAAATCCTGTTGGTGTAACACACCAGGAAAAAGCAGCAATACAGGCTAAGTTCAGGTGTAATATGGTCAGGAGGCACACTCCGCCCGCTGTAAGTGCCACAAAATCCTGTTGGTGTAACACACCAGGAAAAAGCAGCAATACAGGCTAAGTTCAGGTGTAATATGGTCAGGAGGCACACTCCGCCCGCTGTAAGTGCCGCAAAATCCTGTTGGTGTAACACACCAGGAAAAAGCAGCAATACAGGCTAAGTTCAGGTGTAATATGGTCAGGAGGCACACTCCGCCCGCTGTAAGTGCTGCAAAATCCTGTTGGTGTAACACACCAGGAAAAAGCAGCAATACAGGCTAAGTTCAGGTGTAATATGGTCAGGAGGCACACTCCACCCGCTGTAAGTGCCGCAAAATCCTGTTGGTGTAACACACCAGGAAAAAGCAGCAATACAGGCTAAGTTCAGGTGTATAATGTGCAGGAGGCTTAGCAACAATGACACTGACACTGTCCCCTGCCTATCCTTCTCTCTCCCTGCACACAAGGTTTATCAAAGTATATGACACTGACACTCTCCCTGCCTATCCTTCTCTCTCCCTGCACACAAGGTTTAGCAAAGAATATGACACTGACACTGTCCCCTGCCTATCCTTCTCTCTCCCTGCACACAAGGTTTATCAAAGTATATGACACTGACACTCTCCCTGCCTATCCTTCTCTCTCCCTACACACAAGGTTTAGCAAAGAATATGGCACTGACACTCTCCCTGCCTATCCTTCTCTGTCCCTACACACAAGGTTTAGCAAAGAATGGATTTGACACTGTCCCTGCCTATCCTTCACTTTACCTGCTCCGGAACACACTACACGAGGCCGCCGCGCTGGCAGCCTTTTATAGTGTGGGGCGTGTACTAAACCCCCTCAGCTATAATTGGCCACAGGCATCCTGCCTGTGGCCAATAATTGCTCTCCTCACTGCTGGCGCTGTGATTGGCCAAGCATGCAGGGTCACAGTGCATGCTTGGCCAATCACAGCGCCGGGATTACACTGCAATGGCGCAGTGTATTGTGGGCCGTTCGCGTCACTCGAATTTGGCGCGAACGGCCAAATCGTTCGTTGTTCGCCGAACGCGCGAACAGCCGATGTTCGAGTCGAACCTATGTTCGACTCGAACACCGAGCTCATCCCTAGTGACCACCAGAGGCCGGAAGGGCCCACATTCCTCCTCAGGGTGCAGGTTCCTAGGCATGGTGAGTATTGTGCAAGGTGAAAAGATGGGCGCCAGTCACTTTTAAAAATTAACAAAGAGATTTTATTTCTCTTAACCACTTCAGCCCCGGAGGATTTGGCTGCCAAATGACTGGGCCACTTTTTGCAATTCGGCACTGCGTCGCTTTAACTGACAATTGCGCGGTCGTGCGACGTGGCTCCCAAACAAAATTGACGTCCTTTTTTTCCCACAAATAGAGCTTTCTTTTGGTGGTATTTGATCACCTCTGCGGTTTTTATTTTTTGTGCTATAAACAAAAAAAGAGTGACAAATTTGAAAAAAAAGCAATATTTTTTACTTTTTGCTATAATAAATATTGCTAAAAAATATATAAAAAGACGATTTTTTTCCTCAGTTCAGGCCGATATGTATTCTTCTACATATTTTTGGTTAAAAATAAAAAAATCGCAATAAGCGTTTATTGATTGGTTTGTGCAAAAGTCATCGCGTCTACAAGATAGGGGATAGTTTTATGGCATTTTTATTGTTAATTTTTTTTATTAGTAATGGCGGTGATCAGCGATTTTTATCGTGACTGCAACATTATGGCGGACACATCAGATACTCTTGATGCTATTTTGGGATCATTGTCATTTATACAGCGATCAGTGCTATAAAAATGCACTGATTACTGTGTAAATGACACTGACAGGGAAGGGGTTAACCACTAGGGGGCGAGGAAGGGGTTAAGTGTGTCCTAGGGAGTGATTCTAACTGTGTGGGGGCTGGGCTACATGTGACAAAACAGTGATCACTCCTCCCGAAGACAGGGAGCAGTAGATCACTGTCCTGTCACAAGGCAGAACAGGGAAATGCCTTGTTTATACAGGCATCCCCCTGTTCTGCAGCTCTGTGACACAATCGCGAGACACCGGCGGACATCGAGTCTGCGGGTCCCACGGGCACGGTTACGGAGCTCGCAGAAAGGGGCGCACAAGTGCCCGCAGGGCGCCAAATTCAAAGGGACGCACATGTACGCCCATTTGCCTCCCTGTGCCATTCTGCCAACGTAAATGTTCGTGCAGTGGTCGGCAAGTGGTTAAAAGGAACTGTGGGAGAGAGGGGTGGAACAGGACACCCTTAGGTAAATGCAATAGCAAATAGGCAGACTCCTTAGACAAAAATAGAACTGGGCAGACAGCAATACAGAAAAAAAGGCTCCTTCAAAGCTGAATGCAGCAATCTCTATTTCGTAGCAACTGCTGTCTCCAATAACAACAAGCTCAACACAGTACAGCTACAGTACAGCTACCCGCTGTACTTCTTCAAGCTTAGCTCACACCTACCCACTGGATTCCTCAAGCTTTCTCACAGCTACCCGCTGTACTTCTTCATGCTTAGCTCACAGCTACCTGCTGGATTCCTCAAGCTTAACTCACAGCTACCTGCTGTACTTCTTGGATTAGTGCTCTCCTGACGCTTTCCCAGCCACTTCACAGTTGCTGGCTGATGAAGAGTCTCCTCTGATACTCCTTCAGAACTCTATCCCTTTACACTTGCCTATAGCAACAAGAGTGGTTGACCGTCTGGCAACTTCTTCTCCCTTGCCTCCCGGTAATAATCAGGCTCCCCTCAGGCCGAGCCCCATTACACGTGGTTAGGCTTCAGGCCTACACTTATGCTGCTGCTGCTCCACACACACACCCAGCCACAGTCTGGGTGGAAAGAACCCAGATCATCTAACCTCCCCCGAATAAATAGCCTATCCCAGCAGCCTCAGCGGCCAAATAAACTCCTGCTGATTGGATAACCTGAATTTTATTATAATTCATCATACTAATGCCAAAGATAACAGTGCCACCTATTGACAAAAGGGAGAAACCACAGTTAAATCCAAGCTTAGGAGAAAACCATTTGATCAAGACTACAAATTAGCCAGGCTAACTATCTAACTGGATGGTAGGGTTGCCACCTTTTCTTCAAGCCAAACCCGAACACTTTAGCAGCGCACGTCAAAAATTTTTTTTTTGTAGTACGTTAAATCCATTATGTACGGGAGAGGAGTGCAGAGGGTATAATGGGGCAGTATGTACGGGAGAGGAGTGCGGAGGGTATGATGGGGGCAGTATGTACGGAAGAGGAGTGCGGAGGGTATGATAGGGGCAGTATGTACGGGAGAGGAGTGCGGAGGGTATGATGGGGGCAGTATGTAGGGGAGAGGAGTGCGGAGGGTATGATGGGGGCAGTATGTAGGGGAGAGGAGTGCGGAGGGTATGATGGGGGCAGTATGTACATGAGAGGAGTGCGGAGGGTATGATGGGGGCAGTATGTAAAGGAGAGGACTGCGGAGGGTATGATGGGGCAGTATGTACAGGAGAGGAGTGCGGAGGGTATGATGGGGCAGTATGTAAAGGAGAGGAGTGCAGAGGGTATGATGGGGGCAGTATGTAAAGTGAGGAGTGCGAAGAGTATGATGGGGGCAGTATGTACAGGAGAGGAGTGCGGAGGGTATAATGGGGGCAGTATGTACAGGAGAGGAGTGCGGAGGGTATGATGGGGGCAGTATGTAAAGAAGAGGAGTGCGGAGGGTATGATGGGGGCAGTATGTAAAGAAGAGGAGTGCGGAGGGTATGATGGGGGCAGTATGTACAGAAGAGGGGTGCGGAGGGTATGATGGGGGCAGTATGTACAGAAGAGGGGTGCGGAGGGTATGATGGTGGGCAGTATGTACAGAAGAGGGGTGTGGAGGGTATGATGGGGGCAGTATGTACAGAAGAGGGGTGTGGAGGGTATGATGGGGCAGTATGGGGAGGGATTTCTTGCAGTGTCTGTGGGGTGACTATGGAATGATGTCCCTCAGCTGGGGGGTAGGAAGCAGCTCTGAGTGATGTCTGGGGGTGATGTAAGCTGGGGGGAGTGGGGGGGCTGACTATTGTGGCCATCTACTAAAATATACAACAATACTACTCAATGAAAACATTGTGTTATAAGATGCTGGCCCCCAGCACTCTGTATGTCCAGATGATACCATTCATGTAACTCGTGTTCTCCAGGCACTGAGTCTGGACAATCAGAGGTGTACACTCATCACATACACACAGGGTTAAGTGAATGGTCATAAATGAACTTCACATAATCTGGACAGAGGGATGTTTGTATAGGTAGATAAGTGTGCTGCTTGGGAGATACTGGCTGTGATGTGATCATCGGGTTGCAGACTCCCCCCTCCTCCCCACACACACTTGCTCGCTGTGTCTTCAGATTCTGCTTATTTTAAGTTCAATGCAAAATAAATCCTCCTGGAACTTTCCACCCTGGGAAACTTTCCTTAATAAAAAAAAAGTCAGCTCACCTCCTAGTGAGCAGCGGCAAACCGGCAAACCCGACAACAGCTACAGTGATCTCCTCAACTCCGCCTCTCCGCCTTCCCCTTCTCTCGGAACACGGCACTAGTGACTGGAGAGAGGGGGGGGTCAGAGATAACAGAGACTGCAGGAGCCTGGATGGGGGAGACAGAAAAGAGGTGCAGATTGCCAATACACACACCAGCACAGTGTGTGTATTTAATGAGAAGAAATGACACTGCTGCTGTGACAGTCTCCACAGTGGCAAGTATGCTAATGAAGCTTCCCCCTCTGCCAGAATGGTCTGTCCGGGTTTCAGGCAGTCTGAAAACCGGACAGATGATTCAGAACCCGGACTGTCCAGGTGAATCCCGTACAGGTGGCAACCCTACTGGATGGTCAAATTTGGACTGTTTGCCAACCCAAAACTCTGGCTGCTACTGCAACCGGAAATTATTTATTTAGTGGTGGTATGATTACCTCAACTAATAAATCGCTTCCAGGGCTACCCGCCATCTTGTTTGTTTACATATTCCATATTGGTCAATTACATCAGTCAGCATCACTGGTCAGCTTGGTATACAGTTATATATTTAGGTGGGACTTTTCTTCATATACAGTGTAAGAAGAAACGGCTGCACATCACGTTAGTTCCAAATGCCATTTATTAAGAAACCCAAGGTGGCATCGCAGGACACCAGCAAGTAGTCTAGGTAGATGCATTTCACACAATAAGGTTGTGCTTAATCATTACTGTAATTACTCATTACAGTCACACTCACTGTCAATCCATGTACCTGGCTAAACAACCTGTATGCTCAAATACTGTAAAGGTCTGGTATGAATGTATGTCAGTTTTGTTGCTTTTTTGTGGGTTCCCTTGTTAAAATCTATTCTAGACCCTAATCAAAAATAAGTCTGGTACAATTTGTGGGGGGAACCACACAATTTTTTTGTTTGTTTCGTTTTTTTGTTTTTGTTTTTGCATTGGGTTCCTGGTCAAAATGTTTGCTGCTTACACAGAAGAAGCAACAGACTGGCCACAGAGTTAGCAGTGACAGCAGTGGTTTTTTTTTTTTTCTTTGTGAAGCACGTGATTAGAGCCAGAGGCTCTTATTGGCTTCAAAAAAGTTGGGCCCGGGGCGCCCTGAGCCCACCCATTTGTGACAATAGCGAATCAACATTCACTTTTGTCTTCCTGCTTCTCCTCCCAGCCAATCAGGACAAGAAGCGGGTCCTGAGACGGTATTTGCCAGGAGGAGAAGCCGTCCGAAGCCGCAGTGTCAGGGTCACCTGTGGCCAGGTGACAGATGCACACCGTAGGGGGACAGGAGTGCACCGCGAGGTAGTGAACCCTATGGCTGGCTTCTGTGGATAGGAAACTGGGTGGTTGTGGAAAGCGGGACCAGAGGAGCACAACCGGGATCCCAACGGAAGCGAGAGCCAAGATTCCCCAGGGCGCGGAGTCTAAGACCCAGCTGGTCTTCTCCAGGGCCTCTAGTGGTGAGGATGTTACGCTGCAGGCTGGGACCAGGTCGCGGCCCCTGGAGTTTCCTAGCTCACGCCCCGTAGGATAAGGGGAAGCAGCAGCACACGATAGAGAGAACCGAATAACAAGCCGAAGGTCAGGGGCCACAAGCAGACAAGGATAACGAAGAACGAGCCGAAGGTCAAGGGTCACGAGCAGACAGGGATGGTCGGGGACAAGCCAATAACGTAACAGAGAGACAGACGTAGCACACGGCAGGCAGGAACCCAAACACACAATGCCTAACAAACACGTTGATCAGCAAAGCAGGCTTGCAGTGCACAGGTTAATATAGTGTTCAGTGATAGGGCCTGGGGTGGAGTCAGGCTGGGAGGAGATTATAAAGGAAGCCAGGTGAAAGAGGTCTGGTCTCTAGATGAACACATGAGGAGGAAGGTAAGATGGCAGACAGACATTAATGCATATCCATGACAGTACCCTCCCTCTTACGAGGCCTCCCCCTTCCCCGCCTGGGCCCAGGTTTAGAGGGAAACTTCAGATGAAACTCCTTTAACAGACGAGGTGCAAAGACCTCAGATGCAGTGATCCAAGACCTCTCCTCAGGACCAAACCCTTTCCAATGAACGAGGTACTGAAGAACGCCTTTACAGAGTCGGGAGTCCAGAATTTGACTGATCTCGTACTCCTGATTATCCTCAGAGACAGGCGCCACGGTAGGAAGAGGACGAGAGAATTTATTGAGGACTAAAGGCTTTAGAAGAGCAACATGAAAGGAGTTAGTGATTTTAAGGCTCTTAGGAATCTGGAGTTTGAAACAAACCGGATTCAGTTTAGCAGTTACCGTGTATGGACCGATGAATCGTGGAGCAAACTTCAGAGAAGGAACTCGGAGCTTGATGTTCCTGGTAGAGAGCCAGACTTTGTCCCCTGGCTGAAGAGAAGGCGGTTTACGCCTGCGGCGGTCGGCAAAGCCTTTGAATTTTTCAGCAGCTGCCCGGAGGGAATCATGAACGTGACCCCAAACGGAATTGAGAGACTCCTGAACCGAAGCCAAAGCTGGAATGTCTGGAGAACAGATCATAGGAAGAGGAAGTTGAGGGTGTTTTCCATAAACTGTGAAAAAGGGTGTCTTCTGCGAACTGGTATTCACATGATTGTTATGGGAGAATTCTGCCCACGGGAGTAGAGAGGACCAATCGTCATGGTGAGAAGACACAAAGGTGCGAAGAAAGACCTCTAACTCCTGATTAACCCTCTCAGTCTGTCCATTGGATTGGGGATGGTAAGAAGAAGAAAAATCCAAGACAATATTGAGGGATTTGCAAAAGGCTCTCCAAAAACGAGACGTGAATTGGACTCCCCTGTCGGAAACAATATGAGAAGGGACCCCATGTAGGCGGAGAATTTCTCGAATGAAAATGGGAACCAAGGCAGGGGCAGAAGGAAGACCAGGAAGAGGAACAAAATGAGCCATCTTGGAGAATCGATCGATTACCACCCAAATGACTGTATTATTCTCAGACAGTGGGAGATCGGTGATAAAATCCATGGCAATATGGGCCCAGGGTTCCTTAGGAATAGGCAAGGGCATGAGGAGACCAGCAGGAGCTTGTGTGGAGGATTTGGACTGAGCACAGACATGACAAGCTTTAACGTAGTCTTTGACGTCTGAGCGGAGATTAGGCCACCAGTAGTGACGACTGATGAGTAGGAAGGATCGGAGGAATCCAGAATGCCCTGCCACCTTGGAATCATGTCCCCAACGAAGGATCTTAGCTCTTAGCTCAGTGGGGACAAAGGTCTTACCAGGCGGAATTTTAGACTTCAGGGTGGTAGAGTGGGCAACAATGCATGAGGTGGGAATGATCGGCTCAGGTTCAGGGGCGGACTCCTCGTCCAAAGTGTCAAATGACCTAGAGAGCGCATCAGCCCGACCGTTGCAGGAACCAGGTTTGTAGGTAATCGTGAAATTAAAACGGGCAAAGAAGAGACTCCACCTGGCCTGTCTAGGATTCAGACGTTTAGCATTCTGTAGATACTGTAAATTCTTGTGATCGGTAAAGATCGTTATGGAGTGAGGGGAACCCTCCAAGAGATGACGCCACTCCTCTAACGCCAATTTAATTGCGAGAAGTTCCCGATCACCGATGGCATAATTCCTCTCTGCCTGAGAAATTTTTTTGGAGAAGAACGCACATGGTTGGCGTCTCTTCTCAAAGATTTGAAGAAGCACAGCTCCCACCCCCATTGAGGAAGCGTCCACTTCAATAAAAAATGCATTCCCAGGATTTGGTCTCCTCAAGAGGGGGCCAGAAACAAAGGCCTGTTTCAGGTTGTGAAATGCAGAGACAGCTTCGGGAGGCCAGTCTCTGGCATTCACACCCTTCTTGGTCAAAGCGATAATAGGCGCGGCAATGGAAGAGTAATTCCTTATGAACTGCCTATAATAATTAGTGAAGCCAAGAAAGCGCTGTGTGGCCTTGAGGCTAGCAGGAAGAGGCCAGTTGGTGATAGCCAAGACCTTCCCAGGGTCCATACGAAGCCCCGAACATGAGACAAAGCACCCCAAAAACAGGACCTCAGAACATTCAAAGGAACATTTCTCCAGCTTGGCATAGAGATTGTTCTCTCTAAGACGTTGAAGTACAGTGCGGACATGGTTTCTGTGGACGAGCAGATTTTCAGAAAAGATCAGAATGTCATCCAGATAGATGACAACAAACTGGTACAGCAGATCTCTGAAGATTTCATTGACAAAGTTTTGAAACACGGCTGGAGCATTACACAGACCAAAAGGCATCACCAGATATTCGTAATGCCCGTCTCTAGTGTTAAATGCAGTCTTCCATTCGTCACCCTCCCGTATTCGAATGAGATTGTACGCGCCTCTGAGATCCAACTTGGTGAAAATGGAGGCACCCTTCAACCTATCGAATAGCTCAGATATTAAGGGTAAGGGGTATCGATTTTTAATAGTAACCGCATTTAAACCCCGATAATCGATGCAGGGTCTTAAGGTACCATCCTTTTTGGCAACAAAAAAGAACCCTGCCCCTGCAGGCGATGAGGATTTCCGGATGAACCCTCTCTCCAGATTCTCTGCTACATACTCCGACATGGCCTGGGTCTCTGGGATGGACAGAGGGTAGGTACGACCCCTGGGTAGAGTTGCTCCGGGGACAAGATCAATAGCACAGTCAAAAGACCTGTGGGGAGGAAGCACCTCAGCTGATTTTTTACAGAACACATCCCGGTAATCGCTGTATGCGGCGGGAAGATCAGAAGAAACAGAAGTGGCAGCAACCGGAAGACTCTCCTTGGGGGTCACCTTGAGAAGACACGACGAGAAACATGAGGAACCCCAGGCCAGGATCTGCCCAGAGACCCAGTCCACATGTGGAGAGTGGAGCTGTAGCCAAGGGAGGCCCAATACAACTGGGGTAGAGGCCTTGGGTAGAATAAGAAAGGATATCCACTCCTGGTGGAGAATCCCTACCGACATCCTAATGGGTAGCGTCTGGAAGCGAATAGGGCCCCCTGGGAGAACAGTGCCATCAATTGCCGAGACTACCAATGGGGTAGTGAGAGGTGAAAGGGTAAGCTTCATAGAAGAAGCAGTTCTCCAATCCATGAAATTGCCGGCAGCCCCGGAATCCAGGTATGCAAGGGTTGACTGAGGAGAAGTGCCTACATGAAGGGACACCGGCAAGAGCAGGCGAGAAGGTGATGTTTCTGGGTCCAATACTCCACCTTCCAAATGTATTAGACCCGAGCGTTTCCCGGACGAAGCGAGCAGGAGTCACGAAAATGACCCTTGCCCCCACAATAGAGGCACAAGCCCAGAGTTCTGCGCCTAGCACGTTCTTCGGGGGTTAGTCTGGTCCGGCCCAGCTGCATAGGTTCTTCAGCAGGTAGAGGATGCTCCACGGAATGAAGGGAGGGGAGCTCAGACTGGCTAGGACCCAGAGAGTGCTGGCGTCTTTTTTCTAAGGACCTCTCTTGAAAACGAATGTCGATCTGGTTGCATAATGAAATTACATCGTCCAGACCGACGGGAATGGCTCTTCCCGCTAATTCGTCTTTCACTCGGTCAGAGAGGCCATGTAAAAAGGTAGCGACCAGGGCCTCATTATTCCAGCTCAATTCAGCTGTGTGGATACGGAACTGAAGAGCATATTGCCCCACTGAACTAGATTCTTGGCGAAGACGTAAGACAGCACTAGCCGCTGAAGAAGCCCGAGCCGGCTCTTCAAAGATATTACGAAAGAGCTTCAAGAATTCGGACAGACTGGAAACCACCGGATCGTTCCTCTCCCACAGGGGGGCAGCCCAGGCCAAAGCTTCACCGGAGAGGAGGGAAATGATATAGGCTACCTTAGCCCGGTCAGATAGGAAGCTTTGAGGCTGAAGCTCAAAATGAATAGTGCATTGGCTGAGAAACCCCCTGCAGGCCTTGGAGTCCCCAGAGAAACGGAACGGAGCTGGCAATCTTAGTGAGTGTGAGGCTGCGACTGGTGCGATAGGTACAGCCGCTGGTTGTACTTGGGGTTGCGGATTCGGGGTTCCCAAGGAGACCTGAAGCTGCTCGAATCGAGAAGCCAGATCCTGGAGGAATCGCATCACCTGGGTCTGATTTGATTCCTGGGTCTCAAGTCTGCGAACTATGCCCTGCAATGGATCATCCGCGGGAAGCGGGATGTCAGCCGGGTTCATGGCTGATCAAACTGTCAGGGTCACCTGTGGCCAGGTGACAGATGCACACCGTAGGGGGACAGGAGTGCACCGCGAGGTAGTGAACCCTATGGCTGGCTTCTGTGGATAGGAAACTGGGTGGTTGTGGAAAGCGGGACCAGAGGAGCACAACCGGGATCCCAACGGAAGCGAGAGCCAAGATTCCCCAGGGCGCGGAGTCTAAGACCCAGCTGGTCTTCTCCAGGGCCTCTAGTGGTGAGGATGTTACGCTGCAGGCTGGGACCAGGTCGCGGCCCCTGGAGTTTCCTAGCTCACGCCCCGTAGGATAAGGGGAAGCAGCAGCACACGATAGAGAGAACCGAATAACAAGCCGAAGGTCAGGGGCCACAAGCAGACAAGGATAACGAAGAACGAGCCGAAGGTCAAGGGTCACGAGCAGACAGGGATGGTCGGGGACAAGCCAATAACGTAACAGAGAGACAGACGTAGCACACGGCAGGCAGGAACCCAAACACACAATGCCTAACAAACACGTTGATCAGCAAAGCAGGCTTGCAGTGCACAGGTTAATATAGTGTTCAGTGATAGGGCCTGGGGTGGAGTCAGGCTGGGAGGAGATTATAAAGGAAGCCAGGTGAAGGAGGTCTGGTCTCTAGATGAACACATGAGGAGGAAGGTAAGATGGCAGACAGACATTAATGCATATCCATGACACGCAGTAAGTGTGGGGCTGGCGGGCTTGCGAGCGGGGTTGGCAAGCGGGCGAGCGGGGACAGTGATTAGGCGGAGGGTTTGCAACACCCCAAAAAAATGGAGTACCAGCCGCCACTGCCCATTGATCTTGCAGGAATGTAGAGAGGTCAATATAAGACTTTGAGGGGGGAATGCTGTAAGGGAAGGGTAACATAAAAGATATAAGGTACAATTTGATTAATTCATAATAATAGGTAACAAAATATTCCACTAGCTGATATTTTGTCAACAAATATATGATGGACATCATCACAGACAGTACATACAGTACAACAAAATACTTTTAAAAAGCTTTTTTTACTTCAAGAAAATATGCAATGCTTCCTTGTTTGTTCATGTGAGTCCTAATTTCTTTATTCCAAAGTAGCCAATTATCCTTCTTTGCACTAGACTTAAAAATGTTGCTCACACAGTACCTCAACTGAACTACCACACCATCACTCATGCATGCAATGAGGCTGATTTACTAAAGTGTGAAGCCAAGTGAAGTGAAACTATATTTGTTGACAAATTCAGTCATGCACAGGAGAAGCTGCTTTTTTTCCCCCCTGGTGCATGATTGGATGTTTCAAGTGAACATAAGATCACAATACCTCACTTTAAACTTTAGTAAATTAAACCCAATATGTATATCTTGTTCACCCTATGACTATGTGAAAACTACCATCTTTTAAGATTAAACCCTTCTGGACCGCCCCATGCAGATATACTGCGGCAGGGCGGCCCTCCTGCGCAAAATCACATACCTGTACGCGAACGTGATTTTGTGCACTGGGTCTGGAGTGCACGTGCACGCCAGTGACCCGCTCCCGCTGTGATTGGACACAGCAGAAGCCATTCAGCGGGTCCGGCAGACCCGATGTTTGCCGGCACCTCACAATCATTCTGAGGAGAGACAGAACGGCTGTCTGCCTATGTAAACAAGGCAGATCACCGTTCTGTGAGAGGGAAAGATTAAGATCTTGTTTTCCTGCTAAGCAGGAACGCGGATCTCTGTCTTTCCCAGTCAAAGCACCTCCCACACAGTTAGAAAGCACTCCCTAGGAGCACATTTAATCCTTTGATCGCCCCTGATGTTAATCCCTTTCCTGCCAGTGTCATTAGTACAGTGACAGTGCATATTTTTAGCACTGATCATTCTATAAGTGTCACTGGTCCCCAAAAAAGTGTCAAAAGTGTCAGTTAGGTGTCAGATTTGTCTGCTGAAATGTTGCAGTCCCACTAAAAATCGCGGAATAAATCAAATAAAATAAAAATTCCCCAAATTTATCCCATCGTTTGTAGACGCTATAACTTTTGCGCAAACCAATCAATATACGCATATTGGGATTTTTTTTTTTTACCAAAAACATGTAGCAGAATACATATATAAAATTGTATTGGGTATGTTTTATAGCATAGAGTAATATTTTTTTTTTTTTTTTCAAAATTGTCAGTCTTTTTTTGTTTATAGCGCAAAAAATAAATCCTACCAAAAGAAAGCTCTATTTGTGGGGAAAAAAGGACATTGAATTTATTTGGGTACAACGTCGCACGTTCACGCAATTGTCAATTAAAGTAATGCAGAGCCATATTGCAAAAAATGGCCTGATCATGAAGGGGGGTAAACCTTTCGGGGCTGAAGTGGTTAAAGGCGAAGTTCATCTTTTTTATTCTCTAAAATCCAGCCTCACTATGTAAACAATCTACCATTAATGTACCTTGGTTGCAGAAAAATATAAGCTTTCTTTTACTGGGAGCAAAGATCACTATAGTAAAAGCTTGGAAAAATCCTAGGGTCTCCATAGTTTCCACCAAAAGAAAGATACAGTATCTTGGATAATGACCCAGGAAAAAATAGTCAATTCTATCCTAGAAACATCTAAACAATTTGAAAAGACTTGGGAGCCATGGACCCAATATGTAGGGATTTCCCTAATTCCCGGATCCACTTCACCGTGATCTGGAGGGGACGGCCCTGACTCTGACATCAACGTAACCAATGCATCTTCTCTCTTCTATCCTTTCTTCTTTCTTTATCTACCTTTACTCTCTCCTTTTCTAGGCTATCTTTTATTTTTATTTATTTTTATTTTCAGTACTATTGTACAATACTGACGTTATATTGACAATATGGAACCTTCCTCGCTCAGATTTCTCCTGTTTCCACCGAACTCGAACAGTTCTAAGATCAAGGTCATAACACGCAGGCTTCTGTTGCCCATCTACGGATGGGATGGACTACCGGGGATATCCCTTCCGGTCTGAGCACCGGGAGGGTCCCCGGACGACAGAGGTATGTTATCCCTCTGTAGTAGAGAAGCGGATGGACTCACCGATCATTCTCGGACACAGTGTGTTCCCAATGGGGGTGTGGGGGGAGGCAGTGGGTCTCATCCTTTCACCAATGTTAAGTCAGACATCCCGGGGTGAGAAAGGCTCCCCCACGCTATACATAGAACAACTAATTATGTATATTTTTATTAGGGATGAGCCGAACACCCCCCGGTTTGGTTCACACCAGAACCTGCGAGCAGACCGAAAGTTCGCACAAACTTTAAAACCCTGTTAAAGTCTACGGGACTCGAACGTGAGAAATCAAAAGTGCGAATTTTAAAGGCTGATATGCAAGTTATTGTCCTAAAAAGGGTTTGGGGACCCGGGTCCTGCCCCAGGGTACATGTATCAATGCAAAAAAAGTTTTAAAAACTGCAGTTTTTTCGGGAGCAGTGATTTTAATGATGCTTAAAGTGAAAAAATAAAAGTAAAATATTCCTTTAAATATCGTACCTGAAGGGTGTCTATAGTCTGCCTGTGAAGTGGCGCATGTTTCCCGTGTTTAGAACAGTCCCTGCACAAAATAACAATTCTAAAGTAATAAAAGTAATTTAAAAAAGCTTGCGGCTTTAATGTAATGTCTGGTCCCGGCAATATGGATGAAAATCATTGAGAAAAATGGCATGGGTACCCCATCACCCCCCAGCCCATTACCAGCCCCTTTGGGTCTTGTATGGATATTAAGGGGAACCCTGCACTAAAAAAAAAAAAAAGGAAAGGCGTGGGGCCCCCAGGACCTATATACTATAGTATAAAAAAGGCCCTATATACTCTGAACAGCCATATACAGGCGGTGCATACAAGACAGGGACTGTAGGTTTGTTGTTAAGTAGAATCTGTTTGTAATTTTGAACTGGTACATTTTTAAAGTGTAGCTCCAGACAAAAAATCTATTTTTAAGCTTTTTGGAAAACATAGGGAAGGGTTATCACCCCTGTAACATTTGTTTTGCTGTATGTACACCTGTTCAGAAGATTATCTCACTTTCTGTCCCAATGACAATTGGATTTAGAAAATTTTGGGTTTTTAGTGAAACAAGGAACTCTTACAGGAGAGAATTCCCCTTCCTAGAGGTAGATTCCCTCTCACTTCCTGTTGTCTCCTTCCGTTTGCAAGTAGGAGTCGTTTGTAAGTTGGATGTTTGAAAGTAGGGGCCTGCCCTATATACTCTGCAGAAATGTGGGCCTTAGGTGTTGGTGTTGCCACAACACTGTAAGCCCTCACAGTTACTCTTGGTGGGCGCAGGAACGGGCCCTGCTGTGAAATATTAGATCAAGAATTGTAATTTAATGCCCCTGTTGAACAGGGTCGGAAAAAATTGGCCTTTGGTGGTGGACGGTGTGGTGCTGGTGCCACAACACTGTAACCCCTCACAGATATTCTAGTTGGAGCGCAGGAATGAGCCTTGCTGCAAAGTATAGCAGCAAAAATTGTAATTACACGCCCCTGTTAAACAGAGGAAGAAAAATTGGGCCTTAGGCACTGGTGCTGGTGCCACAACACTGCAACCTCTCACAGAAACTCTAGTTAGAGAGCAGGAATGAGCCTTGCTGCATAGTATTGCAGCAAAAATTGTAATTACACACCCCTGTTAAACAGGCAGAAAAATTGGGCCTTAGCCACTAGTGGTGGTGCCCAGAACCAAAAATGTTCCTACAAGCTATCAGCATGATCATTGAGGATAAAGAGGATAGTCACTTAGCATAACAGGATAGTCACTCAGCATCAGCATTGGCAGTCTTGAAGGGATCTGACATTCAAAAAAAATATATTTGGTTACATCAGCATCAGGTGCTTGGTAGCTGGTGGTGATCCAACACTAATTCATTTTTATGAAGGTTAGCCGATCGACCGAATCGGTGGACAGGCGCACCCTGTGATCAGTTACAAAGCCTCCAGCAGCACTGTATGTGCGTCCCGAAAGAACGCTGGATGCAGGACAGGCCAGTAGCTCAATTGCATATTGTGCAAGCTCTGGCCAGTGATCCATCCTCAAGTTCCAGTAACCCAGAGGATTTTCAGTGGGAAAGGTGTCCAAGTCTGATCTTGCCCCTAGGTATTCCTGCACCATGTAAAACAGACACTGGCGATGGTTGCTGGAACCGATCATACCTTGGGGCTGCGGACTAAAAAATTGTCTGAACGCATCGGTCAGACGGCCACCTTCTCCACCGCTCATTCTGTGACTGACCGAAGCCTCAGCAACACGTTGTCCAGGACCATGAATTTGTAGCCTCCCAGGCTCTGGGAACACGTTGCACAAACCTTTCTGCAAGGTCTCCCAAAGATGGATCATCCTCTGCTCCCTCTGCGATGGCAAGATAAGGTCCGCAACCTTACCCTTGTAACGTGGATCAAGAAGGGTTGCCAGCCAGTAATGATTCCTCTCTTTGATACCACGAATACAAGGTTCCTTCCGCAGGCTTTGCAGGATCAGGGAGGCCATGCAGTGTAGGTTTTCTGAGGCATTCAGTCCGGAGTCCTCTGGGTCACTAAGGACGACATGATCCACAGCCACCTCCTCCCAGCCACGTACAAGTCCATGGGTTTCTTGGGACTGTAATTGATCCCTGGAAGACTGCTGCTGATGCTGAGTGCTAGGCTCTACCTCCATGCTGACACAATCCTACTCCTCCTCCTCCTCGTCCTCTTCATGTGTGATAGGCGGGCCAGCAGGAACACTGTCTGGATAAAGGGGGCCTTGAGAGGTAAGGAAGTCCTCCTCTTCCTCCCTCTGTTCTGCCTCAAGTGCCCTGTCCATTATTCCACACAGCGTGTGCTCTAACAGGTGGACAAGAGGGACAGTGTCACTGATGCATGCACTGTCATTGCTCACCATCCTCATGGCCTCCTCAAATGGTAACAGGACAGTGCATGCATCCCTGATAATGACCCACTGGCCTGGCAAAAAAAAAACAAGCTCCCCTGACCCTGTCCTCGTGCCATATTGGCACAGATACTCATTGATGGCCCTCTGCTGCGTGTGCAGCCGCTGCAGCATGGCCAACGTTGAGTTCCACCTGGTGGGCATGTCACAGATTAGGCGGATCTTGGGCAGGTTAAATTCCTTTTGTAGGTCAGCCAGCCGAGCCCTGGCATTATATGACCGGCGGAAATGCACACAGACTTTTCTGGCCTGCCTCAGGACATCCTGGAATCCCGGGTACCTGCCCAAGAACCGCTGCACCACCAAGTTAAGGATGTGAGCCAAACAGGGCACATGGGTCAGTTGTCCCTGTCGGAGGGTGGAGAGGAGGTTGGTGCCATTGTCGCAAACCACCATTCCTGGCTTAAGCTGGCGTGGCATCAACCACCTCTGAGCCTGCTCCTGCAGAGCTGACAGAATCTCTGCCCCAGTGTGGCTTCTGTCCCCCAAGCATACCAGCTTAAGCACCTCATGGCATCTTTTTGCCTGCGTACTTGCGTAGCCCCTTGAACGCCTACAGAGCACCGCTGGTTCTGACAAAAAATCAGCACAGGAAGAGGCCATGGAGGAAGAAGAAGAGGAGGGGGTGGAGAAGAGAGGTGTGTCAGAATCCCCACTAGTAGCATATTGGAGGCGTGGTGGCCGAACAACCTCCAACACTACTGCACCCTGTCCTGCATCCTTCCCAGCTGCCAGCAGAGTCACCCAGTGCGCCGTGAAAGATAGGTAACGTCCCTATCCATGCCTGCTGGACCATGAGTCAGTGGTAATATGCACCTTACCGCTGACCGCCCTGTCCAGCGAGGCCAAAACATTGCCTTCCACATGCCGGTAGAGACCTGGAATTGCCTTCCGTGAAAAAAAGTGGTGTTTGGGAACCTGCCACCGAGGAACTGCACATTCCACAAACTCACGAAAGGGGGCAGAGTCTACCAACTGAAAAGGCAGCAGTTGAAGTGCTAGAAATTTAGCCAAGCTAGCATTCAACTGCTGGGCATGTGGATGGCTGGGAGTGAACTTCTTTCGGCGGTGCAGCAGCTGGGGCAGGGAAATTTGCCTGGTACAATCTGACATTGGTGTACCGAGAGCAGATTGCCCGCAAGTACTTGGCAGTGACACACCTAATTCTACACCTTCATTCCTCTCAGTGCAGGTTTCTGAGAGGACTAAAGGTATAGTGGGGTTGGAGATCCCAGCTGATGAGGAGCAAGGAGAGGTCCGCTTTGTTCTTTGGTGTGGGTCTTTTATGTACGCTTGCCAACGGACTGCATGGCCGACATATGTCTGGTCAAGCATGTGGTGCCCAAGCGGCTGCTGTTTTGGCCACGCAAGATGCGCTTCAGACATATGTTGCAAATAGCAAAGGTGCGATCTGCTGCACACGTCTCAAAAAAGGCCCACACCAAAGAACCTTTGGAATAACGCACAGAGACAGCAGCGCCCTGCACACGCGGAGCTCTGCGGTGTGATGCAGTCGTTTGGCTGCCCTTAAGCTGGCCCCTGGAGGGCATCCTGCCTCATTGGAGATGTGTCTTCTCCTCCTCCTCCTCTCTCCTATTAGGCACCCAAATAGTCAGTGACCTCATCATACCTTCCCTCCTCATCACTGGAGCAAACCTGGCAGTATGCTGCAACTGGGGGAACATGACTGCCAGTTTGCTGTCCTTCTTGGGAACCCCCTCTCTCTGGGCTCATGTTACTGCCTTCCTCAAGCTGGGTACCATAATCGGAGCCTTCAAAATGCTGCGCATCCTCCTGCAGCATGTACCCAACACTGTGGTCAAACAGTTCGGGAGACTCCTCAGGAGGACATGGTGGGGCTAGGGAAGGAGTGACTGATACCAATGCACGGGAAGAGGCCGCTGTGGCAGACAAAGTACCCTGAGGCTGGGTGAGAGAGGATGAGGAGGATGAGGATGGCTTGGTCATCCACTCTACCAACTCTTCAGCATGTTGCGGCTCAACATGGCCAGCTGCCGAAAAAAAGGACAAGCGTGCCCCACGGCCACGTGTTGATGAGGTTGCACCGTGTCCACGACCAGCACTGTTGCCTCTAGACACAGAGCCTGCTTGCCCTCTTTTATTGGCCTGTGTGTGTCTGCCTCTCCTTGTTGGCCTTCCAGACATACTTTATTTGATGTATTGGAATCGGTAGGTACACAAGGAATTGTCTGCAGTCCGCTTTAGCTGCACACTGTGGCCAGTATACAGTACACTGACTTAATATACTGCAGGTTAGAGCAATCAACTGCCTGTATTATCAGTAATAGAAAAGCAATAGTCTGCAGTGAGATTTACGTGCACACTGTTTCCAGTATACACTACACTGACTTAAGAAACTGCAGGTTAGCTCAATCAACTGCTTGTATTATCAGTAATAGAAAAGCAATAGTCTGCAGTGAGCTTTACGTGCACACTGAGCCCACTATACACTACACTGACTTAATATACTGCATCGAGAATAACAGGAACACTCTGAAGTGATATCTAGCTAAACTGAATACAGTGTGTATATATATATATATATATATATATATATATATATATATATAGCGGCCTCTCTCTCTCCCCTTTTTATCAGCTCGTCTTTCTCTTGTCTAGGGGTACCTTAGAGGAGAGAGTGCGGGGTCACCACGCCAAGCCTTCACCACAGATGTTTGTGTGGTGTAAGCAATGTTCTTGTTTAACCTTCGGGTCGGTGTTCTGCACCTGGAACCTCCAAAGAGAGTTACCTTGAACAATGTCTGCCAGAAAACGAGCCCCACACCTTTTAAGTCCAACATTCCTTTTTCTTTTCTATGCAAAAGTGAACATAATCAGTTGAACTCCCTTAGAGAACATAACAGACAAGGAGGTGTGGATGCGAGTAGGCCCAGACACAATGAACTCTCCACTTTCCTTCCTGAAAGTGGGTTGCGGTCTCCGAGCGGGGGGGGATTTCCTTCCAGGCGGTCTCCGATGAGAGGCCCACCTCTCACTGGAGATATGCTGCACCAGGTCTTCAGGCAAGTATCTCCCACCGGTCCATTACGCCCTCCGGATTCGGGTACCCACACCCGGGGTTCCCTAGGACCTCCTTCCCTCGCGGAACTCAGTGGCCTCACCCCAGGCTAAAGGTGCCTGGGATGGAACACGACCTCCGAACGTCCTCTAGGCCTAGGCCGCCTAGGGGACCGACACGAACCACCGCCCTCAGGCTGAAGGTGCCCGGGACTCGACTCCCGCCACCAAAAATGGCTGCCCCCTTTATACCCTCTCCCAGCAAGCACGGCGGGTTCCCCGGCCCTCCATACAACCGCTGAGAGAGGCCAAAAGAGATACGCCACCGCAACGATGTCTCAACTCCGGGCCCAAAGTGACAGCACCACCTGGTGGGCCCCAGTGAACCATACATCACAGTTTCCCCACCAGATTCAAAAATAGGAAAGCATATACCCGCTACACTCTCCCCCTGGTGATTTGACACTGGTCCCCAGTGTCTGGAGCAAACTATGCCCTCAACGGCTGGCATAGCCCAGTCCAGAAACACACTACAAATTGTACAAAATAAAACTTTTGAAAAACTTGGTCAACTGAAGCAATTGTGTCTGAGCCTTACATGAAAGAGAAGGGAAACAACAACATTTTAACCATAACTTTAGAATCACATTTTCACATTATACTTTTCCCCCACCCATCCTGACTAAGATCCACCCCATATTCAGTGGTCTTGATGGGATGCTCTCCTGCAGAGGGAAAAAGAAAATTAACACACATAAACCCTGACACATGTATTCGTGTAAGAGGAAAGAAACTTCTTCGTGAAGAAATCCCTTTTCTCCAAAGAGTGAGTGTATGAAAAGTGTTAACGATGCGCAACACTGCCACCTGGTGACAACGTCGCGGTAACTGCACTCGAGGAACTTTCCTTCTTCTCTTGAGCCCTATCTACCCCAGAGTCCATGATCTCTTGCTGGAAAATTGAAGAACAAAAACAGGAACAGTCCTTCATTCTTCTGGGTAACAAGGACAACGAACCCCAGAAAGTTCAGCAGCATAAAGAAACAGGAACGGAGTCTCTTTCCTCCTACGGATAGAAGCAGGGATGCGGCAGAACAAGTGGCTTCAAGTGCTGATCCATGGTCTCCAGATGATACTCAACATCCTCCCCTTCCTTCCGCCGGACCAGCACCTTGTCTGCGTGGATGTGCCGTCCCAACATCCATTCTGCCTTGCAATCTTTAAAATGCTGAGAGGCCTTGGGAGAGCATGCCAGATACCTGCGGGCGTGTGGAACCTGAAGGTGGGTCCACACAAAGTCATTGTACCAGCGCTCCCGGAACACTTCCACCTCATACAGCAACTCCTTGGGCAAGTATGGATACTCCCATCCGTACTCAGCAGCAACCTTCTGGCCAAATAGGCGTTGTAGTCTCACCAGAGGAGGCATAGTGGCTTTGTCCCCTTCGCCAGGCAAAACTATTGAGTCCGGGTGACGAGAGACCTTGATTACATCTGATCTGGGCATAGGTGCCCGCAACAGCAGTCTCTTTTTCCCGGTCCCTGGTGTAGGGGGTACCAGGGATGTAAGGGCAGATTGAAGACAGGACCCCTCTTCAGGCGCTGGTGCCTCCACCCGGGGTGTACTATGCCCCGTAGACATGGGTGGGTCCCTGGTTCTGCGGGATGAGGCAAGAGGTACTTTGTCCCAGCCCTTTTCTGCAAACAGTTCATCAATAGCAACATCGTCTCCCACATCCGAGAGCGACTCCAGGTCAGAGGTGTCACACTCCTCCGCGGGCAAGTAGCCTGTAGTGAAGACTGAATTGCTACCTCTTCCCACACACCAAATCTCTCCGCCTGGCTTACCTCGGCCTTTACTTGAAGCGGGACGTCCGGAACTCTTATCGACGGATCCATCCGGGCCGGGCGTAAGCGGGCGAGACGGTCCACCACAACCGCTGGTCGGGGCTACCATACCGGTCTTTCTCTTCGGTGGTGGACGCTGCGAGACAGTGGTGGCCGAGTCAACATCCTCGGATTTCTCCTGTTGAGTACTCGCGACCTCCTCCGCGGTCGCTGCAGTGCGAGCAGGGATGGCTGTCAAAGCAGTGATTCCTCCTCTTTGAGTGGTGCTGCCTCCAACACGGCCGGGGTAAATGGTTCTCGGCTTCTCAACTGCTGGATCCACTTCAAATAGAAACTCCCCACAGGCCTCGCATCGCCCGAACGGCTTCAGCTGGCACACCAGTCCCGAACAACCGGGACAAATCACACCCAGGGCCTCAACGTCCATGCACGAATACAAGGCGAATCGACCCCTTGGCTTTAGCCGGATCCCTGTATCTGTAACCGGAGCAGCAGCAGTCAGGGTCGTGGTGGAAGCGTGAACCGGAATCCAAGATGTATGTCCGAACATGGTGACCTGCTGCTGATCCATTGCGCACTGCAAGGTTTTGCGCCAACGTCCCACGTGTAGTCCTTCACACGTATTGGACTCCTCCCCTTTGCTCCAGTTCGCAGGCTTTTCCCTTCACTGGGTCATGTCCACGACTTCGAGCAGGGATGCACTTTGGCCAATAAATTGGCCCACCTACTCGGAACTCCTCCGGGCAGACACGTTCAATTCCGTAGTAACATGAACACCATACCGGACCCGAGCCCCCACGTGTAGCGGCCTCTCTCTCTCCCCTTTTTATTAGCTTGTCTTTCTCTTGTCTAGGGGTACCTTAGAGGAGAGAGTGCGGGGTCACCACGTCAAGCCTTCACCGCAGATGTTTGTGTGGTGTAAGCAAAGTTCTTGTTTTACCTTCGGGTCGGTGTTCTGCACCTGGAACCTCCAAAGAGAGTTACCTTGAACAATGTCTGCCAGAAAACGAGTCCCACACCATTAAAGTCCAACACTCCTTTATTCTTTTCTATGCAAAAGTGAACATAATCAGTTGAACTTGAACTTCCTTAGAGAACAGAACAGACAAGGAGGTGTGGATGCGAGTAGGCCCAGACACAATGAACTCTCCACTTTCCTTCTTGAAAGTGGGTTGCGGTCTCCGAGCGGGGGGGGATTTCCTTCCAGGCGGTCTCCGATGAGAGGCCCACCTGTCACTGGAGATATGCTGCACCAGGTCTTCAAGTATCTCTCACCGGTCCATTACGCCCTCCGGATTTGGGTACCCACTCCCGGGGTTCCCTAGGACCTCCTTCCCTCGCGGAACTCAGTGGTGGGCACTGAGCTCCAGACCTCCATCCGAGTACCTCACCCCAGGCTAAAGGTGCCTGGGATGGAACACGACCTCCGAACGTCCTCTAGGCCTAGGCCCGCCTAGGGGACCGACACGAACCACCGCCCTCAGGCTGAAGGTGCCGGGACTCGACTCCCGCCACCAAAAATGGCCGCCCCCTTTATACTCCCCCCCAGCAAGCACGGCGGGTTCCCCGCCCCACCATACAACCGCTGAGAGAGGCCAAAAGAGATACGCCACCACAACGATGGCTCAACCCCGGGCCCAAAGTGACAGCGCCACCTGGTGGGCCCCAGGGAACCATACATCACAGTTTCCCCACCAGATTCAAAAATAGGAAAGTATATACCCGCTACATATATATATATATATATATATATATATATATACACATATATATATACACAACTCCTAGGATGCATATATATACTAAATACACTGACTGCAGCTACCTGAATCGCCTGCCTGCTCTATCTAACTGAAATGAAATGACACTCTGACACTCTCTCTATCTCTCTCAGACTTTCACAAGTCACAACGCCGCAACACACTACACAAGGCCGACACGCAGGCGGCCTTATAAAGTGTGGGGCGTGTACCTACTCCCCTGAGCCATGATTGGCCAAAGGCACCCTTCCTTTGGCCAATTACCGCTCTCTGTACTGATGGCGCTGTGATTGGCCAAGCATGCGGGTCATAGTGCATGCTTGGCCAATCATCAGCCATCAATGCACTGCGATGACGAAGTGAATTATGGGCCGTGACGCGCCACTCGAATTTGGCCCGAACGGCCCATATTGTTCGAAATTCGGCGAACGGCCGAACGGACGATGTTCGAGTCGAACATGAGTTCGACTTGAACACGAAGCTCATCCCTAATCTTTATGAATGTTTTTTTGTGCTGATCCTGACGGACTTTGTTCAGTATATGTCTTCCTATGTATTACTTGCTTTTTGAAAAAATTAAATTTTTACATTTAGAAAGTGAAATTGGTGCATTTACACAAGAATTCACATCGGTGTGTTTCCAAACCCATGGCAATCTGTGCAGAAAATATGTGCTTTGCCATGCGTTTCAGAAATGCTGCAAATGTGCATCGTGTTTGTGTTGTCATTACAACATTACAATATGTTAAAGGCATCCCACGTGCAGAAAATGCACCAAAAACTTTGGTAACGCACTATGCTCCACTCCAAAAAAGTTTTGTAGCTTCTTTGGGGGTGATTGTTGCGTGTAGGGCAGCCAATTCAAGTGAATGGACTGCCCTATGCGTGACGAGTGAAAATGCTTCAAAACATCCAGAACAAACGCATGCGGGAATGTGAGTTTTCGCTATGTGGGGATGTGAATGAGGCCTGACAACTGAGTGTCTCCGTCTACTCTGTCCTACAATCTCTGTACCATTTATTTTCTATTTACCAGAAGTATGGAATAGGTGGGCACACCTGAACAATCTATTCAATTTGTTTCCAATCAGATAGGTCCTTATACTACATAGCTAATATAAGGAGATTGTAAAATCAAATTGTATAGGTAGTGGGTGGAAGGTAGTATTGTAATGAGGGAGGTGTGGTCCAGAGTGGTGAACACACCCTATCACACCCTTTTCTGTGATGCAACAAGGAAGTGAAAGCTTCTGGGAGATGACCTGACAGGAAGTAAAAGCTGAGAAAGTGATGGAATCTGAAAATGCTTTGAAAAATACAAATAAACTGACAAGATTTTAACCACTTAAGCCCCGGAAGGTTTACCCCCCTTCATGACCAGGCCATTTTTTGCAATACGACACTGCACTACTTTAACTGACAATTGCACTGATGTGCGATTCTGTACCAATCTATGTAAAAAAAAATCCCACAAATAGAGCTTTCTTTTGGTGGTGTTTTATCACCTGTGCGGTTTTAATTTCTTGTGCTATTTTTACTTTCTGCTATAAAACATACCCAATAAAAAAAAATTAAAATCGAATTTCTTCATCAATTTTGGCCAATATGTATTCTGCTAAATGTTTTTGGGATAAATAAATCCCAATAAGCTTATATTGATTGGTTTGCGCAAAAGTTATAGCGTCTACAAACTATGGTATATTTTTATGTTTTATTTTTTTATTTTTTTACCAGTAATGGCAGCAATCAGTGATTTTTAGCGGAACTGCGACATTGCGGCGGACAAATTGTTCACCTAACTGACACGTTTGACACTTTTTTTGGGACCGGTGACACTAATACAGTAATCAGTGCTAAAAAATGCACTCTCACTGTACTAATGGCACTGGCAGGGAAGGGGTTAACATCAGGGGCGATCAAAGGGTTAAGTGTGCTCCTAGGGATTGCTTTCCAACTGTGTGGGGGATGGCTTAACTGGAGGAAGACAGAGATCCGTGTTTCTGCTTAGCAAACTTAGAAAATTCCTTTGGGTCTGCTCCTTCATACCTGAAAATACCAAAAATTTGTGGCGGATTTGGAATTAGTCTCAAGTGCTACATTTTTACTGTTCCCATTTCATATATAAATTGAAACCACATTCGATTTTTGTAAGGGCAGATGAAATCTAAAAATGTCAAGTTTTTCTGTCATAGTTCTGCCTTAAATATTAGGTTTTCAAACCTTCTTCAAATTAGTTTAAGCCTACTCGTTACTAAAGCAGACACTGAACCAGCACAAGCCAAAGCTTGAAAACCATTAATAACTTTTAATGTGCTCAAAAATGATTACAATGTACATAAATCACCAGAAACAAGGCATGCCTGACAGGCAATTATCCCCAAAAAAATCTCTTCCAAAAATAGGCATGAACACAAAAGGAACTGTTGTCTTAAAAAATACATATGAGTGCCCACAAGCTGATATTCCATAAATGTATTGTAGCACTACCCCCATAGGAGTTGCTGGTTATTATTTTTGGGTCCTGCCGTTACCCCACAGCTCACTGTATCAAACTTTGAGTCTAAAATTGGCGATGTGCCCACAGATGCATGCAACAGTCACTTAGTCTTCTTCCAATGCTTTTTATTTAAACACAACTTGCAGCAGTAGAGGGATGGAGGGTTAGGGGAATTCAGATACCTTGTGCAGATCACTGAGGAAATTGAGATCCTGGAGACAAGTACACTTGCTGTCAACGGATCTTGCTCACCCGGATAGGCCTCTCTCACCGGCCTAGCAGCCGGAATAATGCACGGAAAAAAGTCTCTGCCACAGACTTGGTGATATTAATAAACTGTTGAACAATCCTCTGCCACAGGATTTGGTATCGGCAATTGACGAAGCGAACACAGCTACACAGTACCAAAGTCCTTTACGCCATCCGTCAGTACTGTGAGGTAGATTGGTTAGGATGCATCCTCCAATTGAGTCACCAGGCTCTTCTTGAGATACCAGCCTTCTGCTCGGTCCTCTCCAAGAAGTGTCCTCCCCTGGATCTTCCAATTGCTCGGCTTCACCCCGCAGGCAAGACAGCATGACCATCCCTGAACCAGTAGGCCTCAGGCAGATTTCCGGGCCTACTTGCAGTAACGTACGTAGCCTCAGGCCAGCAGGCCCCGAGGCAGAAGAGGAGTTGTCACATAACTTAGGCCAGGTGGACCATGAGGTCAGAGAGAGACCTGTCCCTTAAGTATCCTCCCAAAGAATGCAGAGTGGTAAAACACTCCCACTGGGCTGTTTCTGTGGAAGGGACACCCAATACACTGCAGCCTGTTGTATTTCCAACACTGGCCTGTGGTGACAACGACACCTACTGGCGACAGTGGGAAATGCTCCCAACACAGCCTAAGCTGGAACAGAGGTTAATTTAGCCATAAACATTACATTCTGAACTATGTACAATTCAGATGACCCACTAAATTTACATGATAGCGCCTTGTCAACAGGAGCAGGGCGCTACACTCTCCCCCCAGTACAAAAAGACAATGTCCTCAGCGTCTGGGAAAAAATGGCTCTCAATCCTGAGAGCAGATATCTGAACCGCAAAAAAACTTGGATGGGAGAGGGAAGGGTAGGAAAAAAAAAGAGAAGAGATACAGATTTAAAACATGAACACACAGTCTGGTCACATCAACATATATTACAACACCTCACTCTCTATCTAAACCACCCACTCTCCAGCGGCTTGACAGATCCGATTCACCTAAAAAAAACAAAGACACACAAGCAAAAATATAAAACAGCATTACTGTACATTAAGAAGCAAAGCTGCACTTCCTAAGAAATTGAACTTTCCTTCACACTCTGAATATAAAAGGAACTAAACTATAAGCTTGAAAGTCCAGCCCTCACTGTAAACAACTTCCACCACCTAGTGGCAGAAAATCAGTATGGCACAAAAAGGAAGTCCTTAATAGCAAGTACTGGAGCAGATAGGAAAAAATCTTCACCTTGAAGTTCTCTCACCTAACACTACCTGGCTATGTAACCCCATAGTCCATTTTTAGCAAGAGAATTTTATTTCAGTTTCTTTTCAGAACTAAAGTTAGAGCAGTAATTTTTCCTTTTAAATGATCACCAATAGAACCGGGGATCCAGCAGGATCACTGATTTGCCTATCCAAGGTGGTAATGAAATAGACAACATCATCTTTCCCTGGTCTGCGGATCACCACCTTATCAGCATAAATGTGCCGGCCATAGTTCCACTGTAGCAAGCATCCTTTTAAACGCTCATCCATAGTAAAAGAGTATCCAACTTTCCTGAAAGGTTTTGGCACAGACAAATGATCCCAAACAGCTTCACTGTACCAATGCTCTTGTTTGAATTCGATTTCCTGCATGAGCTCTTTGGAGACATAAGGGAATTCCAGACCATACTCTGCAACAACTTTCCTGATGAGCACTCTTTGCAAATGGGCAAGTTTTGGCAGAGCTCTAGTGCTTCCCAATCCAGGTAGCACACATGGATTTGGCGACTTCCGCACCATTGATCTGGCATACAACTTCTCAGATTCAATCGGGCTGGTGGGGTCTGACAAAGTCTCTCCAATAATGATGGGGGGTTCCACACTGGGTGATGTCTTCCCCGAATCTAGTGCTGCCCATTCTGAGAAGGTAAAAGCCGAGGCAACATCATCACCATTGGCCCATAACAGTTCCTGTGACATAGTCTCAAATAAGTCATCATCCCCAGAAACATCTGACAGGGAGTCTAACTCAGAATCCCTTAATTCCTCCGCAGGCAAATATTTACATAAAGTCCCAGACATGTTTTCCCCTGATCTCTCACCCGTTCCTGTCCTGGATTTTCCAGGGGTCAGGCCTTCCTCTGGCTCCGGTTCAGGTAGTCTTTGGGGTAGTGAGAGAGGAGGGCGCTAATATGTAAAAGTAAATCTAAATTCATTAAAAAACGGTAGACATATATAAAAAAACAATATGCTCTCCCCACTTAAATAAATACTGTGTATACAAATCAACCAGTGTGTACAAAAAAATTCCAAATAAATTTGTGAACAACAAAGATTGACTATCATATAAATCAATACAAACAATGTAAAAATTCAGTTGAAACTTATTGCAAATAAAGTCCAAACCAATAAACCCCCAAACAAGGGTTAATAAATGCAAATAAATATCCCACAAAAAAGTGTTGTATAAACACCAATTAAATCCACTTCAAACAACGCATTGTGAAAAAATCCAATGTGATTCTTGAGAGAAATGAAGATCCACCTTCACCAATAATAATATTGACACCCGATAGTGCACATTAAGTAAGGATGGCAGCTTACCGCAGCAAATTGACCCTTTTAATTAAAAAAGAAGTCAAACAGGCTTTCAGCAAGTTCCAATTGCTAAGGATCAGCGAAATGTTGTCCACCATGCAGGTAACGATAACGCTTGGATTCAGTGGTATATAATCAGAAAAAGGAGAAGCGAGCAATAGCGTGATACCGTTTTTATTGCATATAAAATTTCTAAAAAGCCAAAAACATGCTTACATGGTTATGTGCCCCGACCCGGCACTGAGGCTGTAAAGGCGTAGGGATAACGAATGAGAGTCCTGTGGATACTGGCGTGCGCTCCACCACTATGGAGCAGACAACCAGCTGGACCGGAAGTGACGTCAATTGCGTGACCTGTATTGCGCTTCGACGTACGTTTCGGGTTCCGTCATCAGGAAGCGCTACAGGTCACGCTGTGAATGCCATATTTATGTCACTCATAATTAGAATATGGGAGGGGATATTCAAACAGCCTCTGTCCCGACCCGGCAATGGTTACATGGAACATACTATTGGCGTTTGTATTACTTTTCACAATTAAGAATGAACTTTAATATACAAGAAATTATATATAGTTATCTAAAAAATACATGAATAAGTCATTATATAATTAAAGATAAAATAAAATGAATAAAAGAATTTAATGTAAAAAAATTTAAAAATTTTTTTTAATTTTTTTACATTAAATTATTTTATTCATTTTATTTTATCTTTAATTATATAATGACTTGTTCATGTATTTTTTAGATAACTATTATATATAATTTCTTGTATATTAAAGTTCATTCTTAATTGTGTAAAGTAATACAAACGCCAATAGTATGTTCCATGTAACCATTGCCGGGTCGGGACAGAGGCTGTTTGAATATCCCCTCCCATATTCTAATTATGAGTGACATAAATATGGCATTCACAGCGTGACCTGTAGCGCTTCCTGATGACGGAACCCGAAACGTACGTCGAAGCGCAATACAGGTCACGCAATTGACGTCACTTCCGGTCCAGCTGGTTGTCTGCTCCATAGTGGTGGAGCGCACGCCAGTATCCACAGGACTCTCATTCGTTATCCCTACGCCTTTACAGCCTCAGTGCCGGGTCGGGGCACATAACCATGTAAGAATGTTTTTGGCTTTTTAGAAATTTTATATGCAATAAAAACGGTATCACGCTATTGCTCGCTTCTCCTTTTTCTGATTATATACCACTGAATCCAAGCGTTATCGTTACCTGCATGGTGGACAACATTTCGCTGATCCTTAGCAATTGGAACTTGCTGAAAGCCTGTTTGACTTCTTTTTTAATTAAAAGGGTCAATTTGCTGCGGTAAGCTGCCATCCTTACTTAATGTGCACTATCGGGTGTCAATATTATTATTGGTGAAGGTGGATCTTCATTTCTCTCAAGAATCACATTGGATTTTTTCACAATGCGTTGTTTGAAGTGGATTTAAATGGTGTTTATACAACACTTTTTTGTGGGATATTTATTTGCATTTATTAACCCTTGTTTGGGGGTTTATTGGTTTGGACTTTATTTGCAATAAGTTTCAACTGAATTTTTACATTGTTTGTATTGATTTATATGATAGTCAATCTTTGTTGTTCACAAATTTATTTGGAATTTTTTTGTACACACTGGTTGATTTTTATACACAGTATTTATTTAAGTGGGGAGAGCATATTGTTTTTTTATATATGTCTACCGTTTTTTAATGAATTTAGATTTACTTTTACATATTAGCGCCCTCCTCTCTCACTATTTTCATTATTGATTTCAGTATTTCACTGTAATTTGAGGTGCAGCTTATATATAGCAAATATTTAGTATATTAATTGGCGCAGGCTTCATTTAAATCAGTCTTTGGGGTAGGCCTCGACCGTGGCCGCGGGAGGCTTTTGCATATCCCACCTTCCTTTGGACAGGTGCAGCGGGGACAGGTGCAGTGGAGGCAGTAATGGGGGCGATGTTCGCTGATGGCTCTTTGGTAACAGTAACAGTGACATCTCCCTCAGGAACACTCACCGTAGCAGACGTGGTGGGTACAGATTTTGCCGCAGGAGCGAAAGTAGCAGCTTCTAGTGTGGCAATGCCCATGTCCCAGTCTACTCGGTAGGCATGGGGTGACATGGTAGGTTGCTCCACTGCGAATAGGTACTCCCCGCAATGCAGGCACCGGACAAATGGACAGGGATGTATGGCCAGTCCCTCACACTTGGGGCATATCATACCCAGCGCTTTAATGTCCGCAATAGTGTACAGCACAAACCGCCCATACGGCTTCAGGCGAATTCTGGTATCTGTCAGTAGGGTTCCGTGTACCTACGCAGCTTCTTCTCTTCAGTGCCAGACAAACACACGCGTCTCACGCAGCCACAGACAGGAACTCCTCCCACTTGTTCTTTCAGTCACGTAGCTCCGGGCTTTCTTGGCTCCGCCCGTAGCCTACGCACTTAGAAAGTGATCCACACTTAACCCCTTATCATCCCATAACAAGTAAAACAGTCCAGGGCCCTCTTTAACGTAGACTCTCGGTGAATGTCCTTACTTGAGTTGCTAGGGGCAACGGCAAATCCCGGATTACGAGCCCCCACATGTAGCACTACCCGCCGTAGGAGCTGTTGGTTATTTTTGGGTCACTGTATCAAACTTTGAGTCTAAAATTGGCGATTTGCCCACAGATGCATGCACCAGTCACTTAGTCTTTTTCTAATGCTTTTCATTTAACCACTTAAGGACCGGACCAATACGGACCATAATGACCAGAGGTGATTTCACAATTTGGCACTGCGCTGCTTTAACTGGAAATTGTGCGGACATGCAATGTTGTACCCAAAAGAAATTTGCGTCCTTTTCTTCCCACAAATAGAGCTTTATTTTAATGGTATTTGATTGCCTCTGCGATTTTTTTTTTTTTTTGCGATATAAAGGGAGAATTTGGAATTCTAATTTTTGTTATAAGAAAAATCGAATAAACTCAATTTTAGTCATACATTTAGGCCAAAATGTATTCAGCCACATGTCTTTAGTAAAAAAAAAGTCAATAAGCGTATATTTATTGGTTTGCGCAAAAGTTAAAGCGTCTACAAACTAGGGTACATTTTCTGGAATTTACACAGCTTTTAATTTATGACTGCCTATCTCATTTCTTGAGGTGTTAAAATGGCAGGGCAGTACAAAACCCCTCCAAATGACCCCATTTTGGAAAGTAGACACCCCAATGAAATTGCTGATAGGCATGTTGAGCCCATTGAATATTTTTTTTTGTCCTAAGTGATTGAATAAGGACAAAAAAAATAGAAAATTACAAAAAGTTGTCACTAAATGATATATTGCTCACACATGCCATGGTTATATGTGGAATTGCACCCCAAAATACATTTTGCTGCTTCTCCAGAGCACGGGGATACCACATGTGTGGGACTTTTTGGGAGCCTAGCCGCGTACGGGACCCCGAAAACCAATCACCGCCTTCAGGATTTCTAAGGGCGCACATTTTTGATTTCACTCCTCACTACCTATCACAGTTTTGAATGCCATAAAATGCCAAAATAGCACAAAACCCCCCCAAATTACCCCATTTTGGAAAGTAGACACCCCAAGCTATTTACTGAGAGGCATGTTGAGTCCATGGAATATTTTATATTTTGCCACAAAGTTGTCACTAAATGATATATTGCTCACACATGCCATGGGCATATGTGAAATTACACCCCAAAATACATTCTGCCACTTCTCCTGAGTATGGGGATACCACATGTGTGGGACTTATTGGGAGCCGAGCCGCGTACGGGAGGCCAAAAACCAAGCACCGCCTTCAAGATTTCTAAGGGCATACATTTTTGATTTCACTCCTCACTACCTATCACTACCTATCACAGTTTTGAAGGCCATAAAATGCCAAGATGGCACAACCCCCCCCCCCAAATAACCCCATTTTGGAAAGTAGACACCCCAAGCTATTTGCTGAGAGGCATGTTGAGCCCATTGAATATTTTTTTTTTTGTCCGAAGTGATTGAATAATGACAAAAAGAAAAAAAAATGTACAAAAAGTTGTCACTAAATGATATATTGCTCAAACATGCCATGGTTATATGTGGAATTGCACGCCAAAATACATTTTGCTGCTTCTCCTGAGTACGGGGATACCACATGTGTGGGACTTTTTAGGAGCCTAGCCGCGTACGGGACCCCGGAATCCAAGCACCGCCTTCAAGATTTCTAAGGGTGCAAATTTTTGATTTCACTCCTCACTACCTATCACAGTTTCGAAGGCCATAAAATGCCAAAATAGCACAAAACCCCCCCAAATGACCCCATTGTGGAAATTAGACACCCCAAGCTATTTACTGAGAGGCATGTTGAGTCCATGGAATATTTGATATTTTGCCACAAGTTGCGGGAATATAACAAACTTTTTTTGTACTTTTTTTTTTTGTCATTATTCAATCACTTGGGACAAAAAAAAAAATATTCAATGGGCTCAAGATGCCTCTTAGCAAATAGCTTGGGGTGTCTACTTCCAAAATGGGGTCATTTGGGGGGGGTTTTGAACTGTCCTGGCATTTTATGCACAACATTAGGAAGCTTATGTCACACATCATTCACTCTTCTAACCACTTGAAGACAAAGCCCTTTCTGACACTTTTTGTTTACATAAAAACATATTTATTTTTTTGCAAGAAAATTACGTTGAACCCCCCAAACATTATATATTTTTTTAAAGCAAAGGCCCAACAGATTAAAATAGTGGGTGTTGCATTTTTTTTCCACACAGTATTTGCGCAGCGATTTTTCAAACGCATTTTTTGGGGAAAAAACACACTTTTTTTATTTTTAATGCACTAAAACCCACTATATTGCCCAAATGTTTGATGAAATAAAAAAGATGATCTTAGGCCAAGTACATGGATACCAAACACGACATGCTCTAAAATTGCGCACAAACACGCAGCGGCGACAAACTACATACATTTTTAAAAGCCTTTACAGGTTACCACATTAGATTTACAGAGGAGGTCTATGCTAAAATTACTGCCCTTGATCTGACCTTCACGGTATTACCTCACATGCATGGTGCAATTGCTGTTTACATATGACGCTAGACCGACGCTTGCGTTCGCCTTTGCGCAAAAGCAGGGGGGGACAGGGATGCTATTTTTTTTATTTTATTTATTTTTTATTATTTATTTTGCTTTTGTATTTTATTTTTAAACTGTTCCTTCCATTTTTTTTTTTTTTTTACTATTTTTATTGTTATCTCAGGGAATGTAAATAGCCCCTATGATAGCAATAGGTAGTGACAGGTACTCTTTTTTTGAAAAAAAATTGGGGGGTTAGACCCTAGATCTTTCCTCTGTCATCAAAACAACTGACCACACCAAGATCGGTGTGATAAAACGCTTTCCCAATTTCCCAATGGCGCTGTTTATATCCAGGGGGGGACATTCCCTCCCACTGCTTGTAAAAGCAGTCTAGAGGCTAATTATCTGCTAGGATTGCTTTTACATGAAAGCCGACCACTGGCTGAAAAGAATGATACCAAGATGATACCTAGAACCCGCAGGCATCATTCTGGTATAACCATTCAAAGTCCAGCAACATACCAGTACGTTGCTGGTCCTTGTTGAACATGTATTGTAATCTTTTTTTTCATGCAGCCTGTTGGCTGAACGAAAAAAATTGATTGATCGGTGGGTATGCCCACCATTACAATACCTCCCTTCATCCACCCACTTCTAATGATGGGCATACATGCACCATTTATATATGCCGAAGCATGGGGGCATCCTCCCGCAAAAAAGTTATGCCGCGTACACACGGTCGGACTTTTCCACGGGCAAGCCTCCGTCGGAATTTCGACCGTATGTACGCGGCATAAAAGGTTATGCTGCGTCCACACGGTTGGACTTTTCCAGGGCAAGCCTCCGTCGGAATTTCGACCGTATTTACACGGCATTAGGAGCGAAATCGCACCTCCGCCCCTGCTGCCCCCATGCTTTGGCATATATGCTCTTTTTTTAACTGTGGTGGTGAAATCACCTCCTACAGCGTTGGAGTCACGGCTTTATGTATCGTGGGAGCAAACGCTGTTGCTGTCAAGATAAAAAAATCTGCGCTGCAACTGAATGGCGTACCTGCTAAGCAAATGATGGTTACCATTAAAACAAAGTAACATTACAGTATAACAGTAAGACCTTACCATACCATACCTGCAAAGCAAATACCCCAAAAAAAAAATAGTAAAAAATAAAAACATTTTTTAATGCAACCTGTGCCTAAAATATATATATGCCGAAGCATGGGGGCATCCTCCCGCTAAAGAGTTATGCCGCGTACACACGGTCAGACTTTTCCACGGGCAAGCCGAATGGCGCTGAATGGCGCACCTGAAAACAAAAAGTTACATACCTGAAAAGCAAGCATGATAAAACATTGCAGAATAGAATACAGCAAAAAAGAGCAGAACAATAGAGAGAAAATAGAGAGAGAGAGAACAATAAAACGACAACTATTTTTGATTTTTTGATTTTATATATTTTTTGTGTTTTGTTTTTTTAAAGTTTTTTTTTTTTCTGTTTTTACACTTTTTTTTTTTACACAACTATAATGGTTCGGGTCTCTCAAAATGCGATGGCATCTTGGGAGACCCTGTGTAAGTGTATCCTAGTCTGTGAAATGCTGTACCCTACGCTAAAACTTTACTTTTGTATGGTAGCGTTCAAAACATTTACCAATGCACAGACCAGGATTGTCAGGACAGAGTGGACAAAAATAACGTGTGTCATGCCTAAATCCGCGCTTGCTACAGACACAACATCTTTTCTGGGGGGCTCATTGGGTAGGGGTACTCACGAGGACATAAGGAAAATGCCTCTCTTGCAGCCGGCTTACTGCATTTGGTAGGGGATGGTGAGGTGCAGAACCGCCTGGATACAGGAGTTCAGTGACTATCTCATCCTGGAATTTTAGGAGAGATAAAGTCCCGCCTGAAGCTCTGTATAGCACAGGAGCGTTCAGCAAAGCCAATTGGAATAAGGATAGAGACACTTTTTTGTACCAGCGTCTTGCCTTACGGGCAATGTGATACGGCACCAACTTCTGGTCGTTGAGGTCCACCTCTCCCATATTTTGGTTATATTCGTGGACACAGAGGGGTTTCTCCACAACACCAGTCACCGTACGAATTTGGACTGTCGTGTCTGCATGAAGGGAGGCAAGAAGGAAAACATTCTTATTATCCCTCCACTTCACAGCGAGCAAATTATTACACTTCAAGCAGGCTCTCTCCCCCAGCCTAAGACGGGAATCTACAAGCCCCTGGGGAAAGTCCCAGCGATTAGGTCGCATGGTGCCACCTGCTCCAATCTGATGATCAAACAAGTGACTAAACAGTGGCACGCTTGTGTGATAATTGTCCACATACAAGTGGTACCCCTTTCCGAATAAGGGTGACACCAAGTTCCACACTTTCTTGCCAGCGCTCCCTATGTAATCTGGGCAGTTCTCCGGCTCTAGCTGACTATCTTTTCCCTCATAAACTGTAAAGCTCCATACATAGCCTGTTGCCCTGTCACAGAACTTATAGAGCTTGACCCCGTATCTGGCACGCTTGCTGGGAAGGTACTGCTTGAAAGACAAGCGGACAGAAAATTTAATCAGGGACTCATCAACGCAGACAACTTGATCGGGAATAAACAAGGCTGCAAAACGTTCATTGAAGTGGTTTATGAGGGGCTGAATTTTGTAGAGCCGGTCGTATTCAGGGTCTCCACGTGGACGACAAAGTTCATTGTCGCTGAAGTGCATGAACCGCAAGATCTGCTCGTATCGTTTCCTTGGCATGGAGGCAGAGAACACCGGCATGTGGTCTATTGGGTGCGTGGACCATTAAGCACGCATTGACGAAAATTTATGTGTGCCCATGTTGAGGGAAAGGCCCAGAAAGTTCTTAAATTCGGAAACTGTAATTGGTTTCCAATCTCTGGCAATGGAAGGCAACTGGGGGTTAGCGGCGATGAATTGACCAGCATATAAATTACTCTGGTCCACAATAGATCTATAGAGATCTTCCGTGAAAAACAACGAATAAAAATCAAGTGGCATAAAATCAGCTGTTTCCACCTGAATACCGGGTTGGCCAGTGAATGGGGGAAGTACGGGTTCTGCAGAAGTGGTGGGGACCCAATCAGGATAGGCGAATTCTGCAGGAAGGGTACTATGGGCACGACGGGCCTGCCTTTGTCTTCTTCTTGGTGGCAGCGGGACACTACTTGTGCTTGCCACCTCGCCAGCTTGAACTGCACTTATGGGACTCGCCACGTCACCAAGTGATACTGCAGTGCTGGATGTACGCCCAGGCTGTACTAGGCCGCTGGTGCTTGCCAGTTCACCAGAAGGAATAGCGGCGCTAGTACTACTCTGCTCCATGATACGAGATCCCTGCGGTTCTTGCTCCTCAACAACCTCAGAAGATCGGGATCGGGTGCGCCTGACCTTAGCAGGGACCTCACCTTCGACGTCAGAGCTATCTGACATGGAGCCGCTGTCTTCTACGGGAAGGTATTCTGAGCCTGAATCTGACAGATACGTGACCTCCTCTTCACTATCTGTCATGCTCAGAATCTCGTAGGCCTCTTTACTAGTACCTCTAGTACTAGTGCCTCTTTACTACTGTACCTTCGATTTGCCATTTTGGGCTCTAAATTTAGGGGTACACTAGTAAGATTCACAGGTAAAAAAGCACCCAACTGTCGTCAGCAAATATATCAAACGCTACAAGAAAAACTGTTAGCGATCGCAGGGATCAGGCCTGACTCTGCGAACGCTACAGTTATGTGTGTTGTGTTTGGTAAGTGACAGTGATCGATCGATACTGCACTTGGGTGGGCTGGGCTGGGCGGAGGGGCTAAACACAGGTGCTAGAAGGTATCTGGGCTGATCCCGCTAACACTGCGTTTTTGGGAACCCTAAACCGCTGGGGACGCTAGTATAGATCTGATCAGATCAGATATTGATCTGTTCAGATACTATACCACTAAGGGAGGTGTATGCTTTGCGCGTGGGTGTTAGCGTTACTGGCACTAACCTAACGCTGCCTGGGGCAACGCAGACCCTCTCTGGCGCTAACACCTAATTGATATCACCCGCCGGGTGATCAGGGGGTTAAACCTTTATTGGGTTATATACGGCGGGTGCCCTGATGCTATAAAAAGCAAACTAACCAACCAGTGTCACCCGTAACACTTATACTGTGATTACTGGTGAAAGGGTTAGCTAGGGGCAATCAGGGGGTTAAAACCTTTATTAGGTAATATATGGGGGTATTGGTACCTATAGCAATGCCCTTCCTATATACCACCACTGCGCTCGTGAAATATACAGACCTATACTAATAAAGCAGCCACCTTAAAAAATAAATATGACATAAACAGTGTATAATCCAACGGACCCCACCCGGTGGCGCTATAAGAACAGTCTCCCCCTATGTCCGTACCCAATGGACTAAGAGAAATAATGTTCAAATAAATACAAAATAACTTAAATTACACCTGTGACATAAGTGAAAATGTGCACAAACTAAATAAAGTCCACACAGTGTATTATTAAATCCAAATGCGTGTAAAATCTTCCAAATCTTCCACCACACACAGTGTTCAGTGTTCAGTGATCCCGCTCCCGTCAGATGGAAAACTTACCACAGTAAGTTGCCTCGCACTCTCGTGCTTGGCGTGTAAGCATAAATAAATCTCACAAAGCTGTGCAATCGATCCACCAAGTTCCAAACAAGTGTTTATAAGGGATTACTCCATATGCAAAAATAAAAAGGCTCCAAATAGTGTAATACCGTAAAATCAGTTTTAATACCACACCAAATACACACTCCAAATTTTGCACTCACATAAAACCAAACTTTATGAACGTTTAAAACACTGCAACTCCACAAATGCACCAAAAGCGAGTGTATAGGTCGCGGCAGACCTTCGGTAATCTCACTAATATCTCACCGCCTTCCTGCTGCCGCTCACTATCCGTCCGCTGCTAAGCTTGATCCTGTGACGTCACACGTTCCGTCAGACGTCTGTCGCATAGCCACGCCCCGACATGTTTTGTCGTAAAGACTTATTCATGGGATTGGCTATGCATTGCGACAGCTCCTCCTTTTATTTCTCCCTGTTTTGGGCGGAAGTTCACTCATCAATCCGTCCGAATTGGGCGGATGTGCGTCATTCCTATATGACTTCGTATCTCCACCCCCCTTCCCAGCCCAATTGTGGGCGGAAGTTAATCATCCATTGTTCACATCATGGGCGGAAGTCGGATATCACTCCAAGTGATTCACTCGAGTGTCCCCGCTATCCATATACACTCGCCAATAGTATTATCAAGTGCCTTAAAGGCACATATACTATATCATAGTCTATACTATTATAGCAATGGTGTGATGTAAACAATCATCGGAATGTGTTATAATACTAATATAAAAATCATACATTAATATAACAGCGTATTAATGCCGTATACTTAAAACAATGCACAAATATATATATATATATATGTATTTTAAAATTAAAAAAACATATACATGAAGAGCACTATGAGAGCGTGATACTACTCATTTTATAAACATACATTTTAGGGACAATATTTCAATCACCATTCAACGTTCTACATATTAGATATGCTGAACCGCACAAGCAGCGCACTAAGTGCACTACACCAAATCAGATTAAATCCAAAAATTACTAAACCTAAAAATTAATGTATAACCAAATGTCCTTCATGCATACTACTCAATTCAGATGAGTGCATGTATAAATAAATGAATGAAGGAACCTATAAACTGGAAATTAAGTCTGTAACATACATTCACTGATTGTATGTACTGTCAGACATAGACCGTGCTGGAAAGTTTCAAATTACACATAATAGAAATATCAATATTACTCAATATAGCTATATATGTCAAAAAATATTTATATAAAATGTATAATATATATTTAAAATTATTTTAAAATATTTTAAATTTGAGGATTAATTCAAAATTAAAATTAAAAATTATTAATAAAACAATTAAGATCCAATTCGATATTGAGGCCTCTAGGAAAGAGGCTCTTTAAAAGAAATATCCACTTCGTCTCTCTTTGCGACAAATCTTTGACGCGATTTGAGCCCCTCCAAGATGGATGCACATAATCTATGCCACAAAATTGTATGAGAGAAGGATCCTGCTGGTGTTTTTCCTTAAAGTGCAGTGACACACTGTGGTATTTGAAGCCATTTTTGATATTCGTAAGGTGCTCAGCTATACGTACCCTTAGTAGTCTCTTGGTTCTACCCACATAGTATAACCCACACGGACACCACATGAGGTACACTACATAGGAAGAATTACAGGATATAAATTCCTTAATATCAAATGTCTCCTGGTCATTGTTAGTGACACTCATTATCCCTCTATTCTGTACTCTCACTGTTCTGCAACATTTGCATCTCCTACATGAGTAAAATCCTTTGAGATCAATTCTCAGAACGCGTTCATTTGGGGGATCCAGAATTTTTTGGACCACCCTATCACCAAAACTTGGGGCCCGTCTGTATATAAATTTTGGTGTATTGGGCAAGGATTCTCCCAAATGTCTATCACGTCCCAAAATATGCCAATGTTTTTTAATTATGGTCTCAATCTCCCTATACTGGTAATGAAATCCTGTTATAAAGCCCCATTGATGTTGATTATCTTTTATTTGAATTCTTTTATCTCCAAAACATTGACTCCTTGGGGCATCCCCTATTTCTTGTATGAGGTTTTTAAGTGGTTCTTCTCGATATACTTTTTGCATGAATTTCTCTTTTAGAACATTCGCTTGAATCAAGAAGTCCTCCTGACTAGTGCAATTTCGACGTACCCGGAGTATTGGACCTTTTGGAATATTGCGTATCCAAGCCGGGTGATGACCACTTCTGATCGAAATATAGCTATTACGGTCTGTAGGCTTGAAATACACTTGAGTGCTCAGGCCTTCAACTCCCTTCATAATAGTGACATCTAAGAAGTTTATTTTCTCTTCACTTATATGGTAATCCAATTTAATATTATTTTTGTTGTTATTTAATATTCCTAGGAACTCAATCACAGATTCCTTCGACCCCTCCCAGATAAATAGGAGGTCGTCAATAAATCGCCTATAGAATCGTAACTGAGGTATTTTGTTCCTGAAAATGTATTTGTCCTCCCACTCAGCCATAAACAGGTTGGCTAGGCTGGGGGCAAACTTGGCCCCCATAGCTACACCAACCTGTTGTGAAAAGAAGCAATCATGATACCAGAAATAGTTATGGGACATGCAGAAATCCAACACATGTCCCAAAAACCGTTTCTGCGTGTCAGGTATATCATCTCTCTTGCTCAAAGCCCAGTTTAATGCCAAAGATGCATCCTCATGCTGAATAGTGATGAGCCGAACACCCCCGGGTTCGGTTCGCACCAGAACCCGCGAACGGACCGAAAGTTCGTACGAACATTAGAACCCTATTAAATACAATGGATGCGAACGTTCGAATTCTAAAGTGCTAATTATAACAACTATTATGCATGTTATTGTCCTAAAAAGGGTTTGGGAACCCGGGTTCTGCACCAGGGGACATGTATCAATGCAAAAAGAAGTTTTAAAAACGGTCGTTTTTCGGGAGCAGTCATTTTAATGATGCATAAAGTGAAAAAAAAAAGTCAAATATTCCTTTAAATATCGTACCTGGGGGGTGTCTAAAGTATGCCTGTGAAGTGCCACGTGTTTCCCGTGTTTAGAACTGTCCCTGCACAAAATGACACTTCTAAAGGAAAAAAAGCCATTTAAAACTGCTTGCGGCTTTAATGTAATGTCTGGTCCCGGTAATATGGATGAAAATCTTTAAGAAAAATGGCATAGCTACCCCATGACCCCCCCCCCTACCCCAGCCCATTACCAGCCCCTTTGGGTCTTGTATGGATATTAAGGGGAACCCCGCACATAAAATAAAAAAGGCCCTATATACTCTGAACAGCCGTATACAGGCGGTGCATACAAGACAGGGACTGTAGGTTTGTTCTTATGTAGAATCTGTTTGTAATTTTGAACAGGTACATTGTTTAAGTGTAGCTCCAGCCCAAAAATCTATTTTTAAACTTTTTGGAAAACATAGGTAAGGGTTATCACCCCTGTAACATTTGTTTTGCTGTCTGTGCCCCTGTTCAGAACATTTCACCTCACTTTCCGTCCCAATGACAACTGTTTTTGAAATGTGGTGTTTTTCTTGAAACAAGGATTGCTGATAAAGCATCAGTACAGAGGAGACAACTTTCTCCCATATTAATTCTTACAGGAGAGAATTTTCCTTCCTAGGGGTAGATTTCCTCTCACTTCCTGTTGTCTTCTTGCGTTTGCAAGTAGGAGTCGTTTGTAAGTTGGATGTTTGAAAGTAGGGACCTGCCGTAGATACTCTGCAGAAATAGGCCCCTTAGTTGTTGGTGTTGGCACAACACTGTAAGCACTCACAGTTACTCTTGGTTGGTGCTGGAACGCCCTGCTGTCAACTATTATATCAGGAATTGTAATTACATATAATTGTTGAACAGTGGTAGTAAAAATTGGGCCTTTGATGGTGGTGCTGGTGCCACAACACTGTAAGCCCTGACAGTTACTCTTGGTGGGTGCAGCAATGGGCCCTGCTGTGAATTATTAGATCAAGAATTGTAATTGCATGCCCCTGTTGAACAGGGGCTGAAAAATTGGGCCTTTGGTGGTGGTGGTGGTGTTGACACAACACTGTAAGCCCTCAGAGTTACTCTTGGTGGGTGCAGGAATGGGCCCTGCTGTGAATTATTAGATCAAGAATTGTAATTACATGCCCCTGTTGAACAGGGGCTGAAAAATTGGGCCTTAGGCACTGGTGGCACAACACTACAACCCCTCACAGATACTGTACTTGGAGCACAGCAATGAGCCCTGTTGCAAAGTATTGCTTCAAAAATTGTAATGACACGCCCCTGTTAAACAGGGGCTGAAAAATTGGGCCTTAGGCACTGGTGCCACAACACTCCAACCCCTCACAGATACTGTACTTGGAGCACAGCAATGAGCCCTATGGCAAATTATTGCTAAAAAAATTGTAATTACACGCCCCTGTAAAACAGGGGCTGAAAAATTGGGCCTTAGCCACTGGTGGCGGCACCCATAAACAAAAATGATCTTCCAAGCTATCATCATCAATCGTATCATTGAGGACTCGGAGGAGGAGGATAGCCAGTCAACATAACAGCACAGACACTCAGCATCAGCATCAGTCTTGAAGGGATGTGACATGTTAAAATCAATTAGTCTGTTATATCAGCATCAGGTGTGTGGTAGCTGGTGGTGATCCAAGACTGGTTCATCTTGATGAAAGTCAGTCGATCAACCGAGTCGGTGGACAGGCGCACCCTGTGATCCGTGACAAATCCTCCAGCAGCACTGAATGTGCGTTCCGAAAGAACGCTGGATGCAGGACAGGCCAGTAGCTCAATTGCATACTGTGCAAGCTCTGGCCAGTGATCCATCCTCAAGACCCAGTAAGCCAGAGGATTTTCGGTGGGGAAGGTGTCCAAGTCTGACCTTGCCCCTAGATATTCCTGCACCATGTTTATCAGACGCTGGCGATGGTTGCTGGAACCAATCATACTTTGGGGCTGCGGACTAAAGAATTGTCTGAACGCATCGGTCAGACGGCCACCTTCCCCACCGCTCCTTCTTTGACTGGCCGAAGCCTCAGCAACTCGTTGTCCTGGACCAGGAGTTTGTAACCTCCCAGTCTCTGGGAACGCGTTGCACAGACCTTTCTGCAAGGCCTCCCGGAGTTGTCTCATCCTCTGCTCCCTCTGCGACGGTAACATAAGGTCCGCAACCTTACCCTTGTACCGTGGATCAAGGAGAGTGGCCAGCCAGTAATGGTCCCTCTCCTTGATCCGAAGAATACGAGGATCCTTCCGCAGACTTTGCAGGATCAGGGAGGCCATGCAGCGTAGGTTTGCTGAGGCATTCACTCCGGAGTCCTCTGGGTCACTAAGGACGACATGATCCGCAGTCACCTCCTCCCAGCCACGTACAAGTCCACTGGTTTCTTGGGACTGTAAATCATCCCTAAAAGACTGCTGCTGATGATGCTGAGTGCCAGCCTCCACCTCCATGCTGACACAATCCTCCTCCTCCTCCTCCTCTTCCTCTTCCTGTGCGATGGGTGGGACAGAAGGAACACTGTCTGGGTAAAGGGGGCCTTGAGAGGCAAGGAAGTCCTCCTCTTCCTGCCTCTGTTCTGCCTCAAGTGCCCTGTCCATTATTCCACGCAGCGTGTGCTCCAACAGGTGGACAAGAGGTACAGTGTCACTGATGCATGCACTGTCACTGCTCACCATCCTCGTGGCCTCCTCAAATGGTGCCAGGACAGTGCATGCATCCCTGATCATGCCCCACTGGCGTGGAGAAAAAAAACCAAGCTCCCCTGACCCTGTCCTGGTGCCGTAGTCGCACAGGTACTCATTGATGGCCCTCTGCTGCGTGTGCAGCCGCTGCAGCATGGCCAACGTTGAGTTCCACCTGGTGGGCATGTCACATATAAGGCGGTTCTTGGGCAGGTTCAACTCCTTTTGCAGCTCAGCCAGGCGAGCACTGGCATTATAAGATCTGCGGAAATGCACACAGACTTTCCTGGCCTGCCTCAGGACATCCTGTAAGCCCGGGTACCTGCCCAAGAACCGCTGCACCACCAGGTTAAGGACGTGAGCCACACAGGGCACATGGGTCAGTTGTCCCTGTCGGAGGGCGGAGAGGAGGTTGGTGCCATTGTCGCAAACCACCATTCCTGGCTTAAGCTGGCGTGGCGTCAACCACCTCTCGGCCTGGCCCTGCAGAGCAGACAGGACCTCTGCCCCAGTGTGGCTTCTGTCCCCCAAACACACCAGCGCAAGCACGGCATGGCATCTTTTTGCCTGCGTACTTGCGTAGCCCCGTGAACGGCTACGGAGCACCGCTGGTTCATAGGACAAACCACAGGAAGAGGCCATGGAGGAAGAAGAAGAGGAGGGGGTGGAGGAGAGAGGTGTGTCACAACCAGTAGTAGCATTTTGGAGGCGTGGCGGTGGGACAACCTCCAACACTACTGCTCCTTGTCCTGCATCCTTCCCAGCTGCCAAAAGAGTGACCCAATGGGCCGTGAAAGAAAGGTAACATCCCTGTCCATGCCTGCTGGACCATGAGTCAGCGGTAATATGCACCTTACCGCTGACCGCCCTGTCCAGCGAGGCCAAGACATTGCCTTCCACATGCCGGTAGAGAGCCGGAATAGCCTTCCGTGAGAAAAAGTGGCGTTTGGGAACCTGCCACTGAGGAACCGCACATTGCACAAACTCACGGAAGGGGGCCGAGTCTACCAACTGAAAAGGCAGCAGTTGAAGCGCTAGCAATTTAGCCAAGCTAGCATTCAACCGCTGGGCATGTGGATGGCTGGGAGTGAACTTCTTTCGACGGTCCAGCAGCTGGGGCAGGGAAATTTGCCTGCTAGAATCGGACGTCGGTGTACTGCTAGCAGAGTGGCCGCAAGTACTTGGCTGTGACACACCTAATTCTACACCTTCATTCCTCTCAGTGCATGTTTCAGAGAGGACTGAAGTTATAGTGGGGTTGGAAATCCCAGCTGATGCGGTGCAAGGAGAGGTCCGCTTTGTTCTTTGGTGTGGGTCTTTGAGGTAGGCTTGCCAACGAGCTGCATGGCAGGTCAACATATGTCTGGTCAGGCATGTGGTACCCAAGCGGCTGATGTTTTGGCCACGCGATATACGCTTGAGACATATGTTGCAAACAGCAGCTGTGCGATCTGATGCACTAGCCTCAAAAAAGGCCCACACCAAGGAACTTTTTGAATGACGGGCAGAGGCAGCGCCCTGCACAGGCTGAGCTCTGCGGTGTGATTCCGTCGGTGTACTGCCCTTACGCTGGCCACCAAAGGGCATCCTGTCTCGTTGGAGATGTGCCTCCTCCTCATCCTCCTCCTCCTCTCTCCTATTAGGCACCCACGTGGAGTCAGTGACCTCATCATCCCCTCCCTCCTCATCACTGGAGCCAATCTGGCAGTATGCTGCAGCTGCTGGAACATGACTGCCAGATTGGTGTCCTTCTTGAGCATCCCCTCTGTCTGCTCTCACCCTACTGCCTTCCTGTAGCTGGGTTTCATCATCAGACCCTTCGAAACGCTGGGCATCCTCCTGGAGCATGTACCCAACACTGTGCTCAAACAGTTCGGGGGACTCCTCAGGAGGAGGACATGGTGGGTCTAGGGAAGGAGTGACTGATGATGAGTCTGACATTGATACCAGGGAAGAGGACGCTTTGGCAGCTGCTTTGCCAGTACCCTGAGCCTGGGTGAGAGAGGATGAGGAGGAGGAGGAGGGCTTGGTCATCCACTCTACCAAGTCTTCGGCATGATGTGGCTCAACATGTCCAGCTGCGGAAAAGAAGGACAAGCGTGTCCCATGGCCATGTGCTGATGACAATGCACCGCGTCCACGACCAGCACTGTTGCCCCCAGACACAGAGCCTGCTTGCCCTCTTTTATTGCCTCCTGACTGTCTGCCTCTCCTTGTTTGCCTTCCAGACATTCTAATAGATGGCCTGCAGGGAGATGGGAAAAAAGCAATAAGGGCTACCTTCAGGTGTCCTTCTCTGTCCCTTGAAACAAGGACTTGCACAGTGAAAGAAACTGACACTCTCCCTACCTACAGTTTTCTGTCCCTAGAAAAAATGTTTTTTTTTAAGCACAATATAGCACAAGGAGAATTCACTCACTGTCCTTCCAGGTCCCTAGAAACAAGGACTTACACAGTGAAAGAAACTGACACTCTCCCTACCTACAGTTTTCTGTCCCTAGAAAAAATGTTTTTTTTAAGCACAATATAGCACAAGGAGAATTCACTCACTGTCCTTCCAGGTCCCTAGAAACAAGGACTTACACAGTGAAAGAAACTGACACTCTCCCTACCTACAGTTTTCTGTCCCTAGAAAAAATGTTTTTTTTTAAGCACAATATAGCACAAGGAGAATTCACTCACTGTCCTTCCAGGTCCCTAGAAACAAGGACTTGCACAGTGAAAGAAACTGACACTCTCCCTACCTACAGTTTTCTGTCCCTAGAAAAAATGTTTTTTTTAAGCACAATATAGCACAAGGAGAATTCACTCACTGTCCTTCCAGGTCCCTAGAAACAAGGACTTACACAGTGAAAGAAACTGACACTCTCCCTACCTACAGTTTTCTGTCCCTAGAAAAAATGTTTTTTTTAAGCACAATATAGCACAAGGAGAATTCACTCACTGTCCTTCCAGGTCCCTAGAAACAAGGACTTGCACAGTGAAAGAAACTGACACTCTCCCTACCTACAGTTTTCTGTCCCTAGAAAAAATGTTTTTTTTAAGCACAATATAGCACAAGGAGAATTCACTCACTGTCCTTCCAGGTCCCTGGAAACAAGGACTTGCACAGTGAAAGAAACTGACACTCTCCCTACCTACAGTTTTCTGTCCCTAGAAAAAATGTTTTTTTAAGCACAATATAGCACAAGGAGAATTCACTCACTGTCCTTCCAGGTCCCTAGAAACAAGGACTTACACAGTGAAAGAAACTGACACTCTCCCTACCTACAGTTTTCTGTCCCTAGAAAAAATGTTTTTTTTAAGCACAATATAGCACAAGGAGAATTCACTCACTGTCCTTCCAGGTCCCTGGAAACAAGGACTTGCACAGTGAAAGAAACTGACACTCTCCCTACCTACAGTTTTCTGTCCCTAGAAAAAATGTTTTTTTTAAGCACAATATAGCACAAGGAGAATTCACTCACTGTCCTTCCAGGTCCCTAGAAACAAGGACTTACACAGTGAAAGAAACTGACACTCTCCCTACCTACAGTTTTCTGTCCCTAGAAAAAATGTTTTTTTTAAGCACAATATAGCACAAGGAGAATTCACTCACTGTCCTTCCAGGTCCCTAGAAACAAGGACTTGCACAGTGAAAGAAACTGACACTCTCCCTACCTACAGTTTTCTGTCCCTAGAAAAAATGTTTTTTTTAAGCACAATATAGCACAAGGAGAATTCACTCACTGTCCTTCCAGGTCCCTAGAAACAAGGACTTGCACAGTGAAAGAAACTGACACTCTCCCTACCTACAGTTTTCTGTCCCTAGAAAAAATGTTTTTTTTAAGCACAATATAGCACAAGGAGAATTCACTCACTGTCCTTCCAGGTCCCTAGAAACAAGGACTTGCACAGTGAAAGAAACTGACACTCTCCCTACCTACAGTTTTCTGTCCCTAGAAAAAATGTTTTTTTTAAGCACAATATAGCACAAGGAGAATTCACTCACTGTCCTTCCAGGTCCCTAGAAACAAGGACTTGCACAGTGAAAGAAACTGACACTCTCCCTACCTACAGTTTTCTGTCCCTAGAAAAAATGTTTTTTTTAAGCACAATATAGCACAAGGAGAATTCACTCACTGTCCTTCCAGGTCCCTAGAAACAAGGACTTGCACAGTGAAAGAAACTGACACTCTCCCTACCTACAGTTTTCTGTCCCTAGAAAAAATGTTTTTTTTAAGCACAATATAGCACAAGGAGAATTCACTCACTGTCCTTCCAGGTCCCTGGAAACAAGGACTTGCACAGTGAAAGAAACTGACACTCTCCCTACCTACAGTTTTCTGTCCCTAGAAAAAATGTTTTTTTTAAGCACAATATAGCACAAGGAGAATTCACTCACTGTCCTTCCAGGTCCCTAGAAACAAGGACTTACACAGTGAAAGAAACTGACACTCTCCCTACCTACAGTTTTCTGTCCCTAGAAAAAATGTTTTTTTTAAGCACAATATAGCACAAGGAGAATTCACTCACTGTCCTTCCAGGTCCCTAGAAACAAGGACTTGCACAGTGAAAGAAACTGACACTCTCCCTACCTACAGTTTTCTGTCCCTAGAAAAAATGTTTTTTTTAAGCACAATATAGCACAAGGAGAATTCACTCACTGTCCTTCCAGGTCTCTAGAAACAAGGACTTACACAGTGAAAGAAACTGACACTCTCCCTACCTACAGTTTTCTGTCCCTAGAAAAAATGTTTTTTTTAAGCACACTATAGCACAAGCACAAAACACACTGACACTCTCCCTACCTATCCTTCTCTTTCCCTAAACTAAAGGAATCCAGGTTAAGCAAGAAAGAAATAAAAGTCACTGTCCCTGCCTATGCTGCTCTATCCCTGCTCCGGAACACACTACACTAGGCCGCCGTGCTGGCGGCCTTTTATAGTGTGGGGCGTGTACTAAACACCCTCAGCAATAATTGGCCACAGGCATCCTGCCTGTGGCCAATCATTGCTCTCCTCGCTGCCGGCGCTGTGATTGGCCAAGCATGCGGGGTCACAGTGCATGCTTGGCCAATCACAGCGCCTGGATGACACTGCGATGGCGTAGTGCATTGTGGGCCGTTCGCGTCACTCGAATTTGGCGCGAACGGCCCAAATCGTTCGATCTTCGTCGAACGATCGAACAGCCGATGTTCGAGTCGAACGTATGTTCGATTCGAACACGAAGCTCATCCCTAATGCTGAATAATGGTATATAGGGCTGACACATCTGCTGTGACCAGATATGATTCAGAATCCCTATTAATTTTTACTTTTTCCAGCAATTGCAATAGGTCAGTAGTATCTTTCAGATAAGCCTTTGTATCTTTAACACATGGTTGTAAAAACTTATCTAAGTATTCACCCAGTCTGGATGTCACAGACCCTATCCCATTAACAATTGGGCGTGCTGGAGGATTTAAAGCATTCTTATGTATTTTAGGGAGTGTATAAATCACTGGAATTCTACAGGCTGAGGGGACCAAATATCTCTTTTCCTTCAGATTTAAAGCATTAGAACTATATCCCCATTCGACCAAAGATATTAGCTGAGTTAGATATGCTTCTGTTGGGTCGGATTTTAATTTTACATAAGTAGTCTGATCTCCCAGTAATTCCATCAGCTGATTATGATACGTGGATTTATCCATCACCACTACCCCTCCCCCTTTATCCGCTGGGCGGATAATAATGTCCTTATTTTTTTCAAGAGTTTTGACACCTTCTTTAATATACTCAGGGTTCACTTTTTTCTTTTTAATAGGAAGTTCTTCAATATCCTTTAAAACCATGTGTTTAAAAACTTCAATAAAATGATTGTTAGAATTTTGTGGATTAAAAATAGACTTATTTCTAAGACCACTATCAATTCTTTCTGGCATACTATAGTTCCTTATAGCAGGATTAAGCGGATGACTCAGAAAATACTTCTTCATGTTTAATGTCCGAATAAACTTATGAGTATCAATATATACTTCAAATTTATTCATAATCTTTCTAGGGGCACATTTCAGCCCCAAATTTAATATATTTAATTCTTTCTTATCTAATTCTACCTTACTTAGATTAAATATTCCAGTATTTATTGATGTCTCATCCTTTTCTTTGGATTGTTTGGATTTACCTGCCCTACAGCCCCTTCTTCTCTTTGGGAGGGCATAGGTTCCCTGTTTGGATTCTGAGGTGGTCCACTCCAACCATTGTTTTTCTGCATCTGATGGTTGTTCCTCCTCGGTGTGCCCCCTCTTCCTCTCCCACCCCTCCCCCGTTGTCCTAAAAAAGACTCCCGCTGATGATTACCATCATATTCCTCTTCCGCTAGAGATTGATATCTATTATAAATAGGTATTGGATTTCTAAAATCCGGAGGGTATTCCATCGGTGGTTGATACCAATGCTGTTGTTCTAACTGGGGGTCATATCCATAAGGGCCATTATTCCCATATGGATAATGTATTCTAGGTGATTGATAATTTCCAGTATACTGGTATCCTTCCCTTCCGTGTCTTAATGGGCCTGGAGAGTATATATTGGTACTATATTGTCCACCTCGATTTCTTTGAGGTGTACCCCCCCCGAGGCTGGTTCACAGGTGGTTGTTCTCCTTTACTTACACCGCCTTTCATATTAGTACTTTTTACTGGTACTTTTTTGGGGATAACAGTAATTTCCTTCTGGGCTTCTGTTCCATCCATTAATTGTTCATTTCCTGAATTAGTACTCTGCCACAAATAAATTTTATTCATCTTAAAATCAGTAGAATCCCTATTGTATTTTTAACTTTCCTTTTTTGTGTATCACGGTCTACTTTTTCCAGTTTTTTCTTCATATTGCTATTAAAGTCCTTCACCATATTAGATTCATTAATGGGCTCCAATTTATCTTGAATAATTTTAATTTTTTCATTGAGTCTACTCAATTTGATTTGCTTCCTTTTCAGGACCAAACCCTGTAGTTCTCTACCTACTCTATTAAAGAATTGGAGCCATTCATCCATGTATTTCGACTCACTTAATCCATCCTGAGGTGACACTTCCCACCTCAGGCTTCTGAATATCAAATTCTCTCTCTCATAGTGCTCAAAAGTAAACACATCCCACCATGTCTTAACCTGCTTTTCCAGCAGGTTATCCAGGTTTTTTTTTTTAACAATCCCGTGTAGTCTTCCTCACTCTCCACCATATCTTGATTGGCTGAGAAGACACACTCGGGATTCATCTGCCTATTAGACAGATAATTCATGGCTTCCATTGCAGCAAGTGGTTAAATAAAAATATTGTGAGAAAATTGGTACCTATAGCAATGCCCTTCCTATATACCACCACTGCGCTTGTGAAATATACAGACCTATACTAATAAAGCAGCCACCTTAAAAAATAAATATGACATAAACAGTGTATAATCCAACGGACCCCACCCGGTGGCGCTATAAGAACAGTCTCCCCCTATGTCCGTACCCAATGGACTAAGAGAAATAATGTTCAAATAAATACAAAATAACTTAAATTACACCTGTGACATAAGTGAAAATGTGCACAAACTAAATAAAGTCCACACAGTGTATTATTAAATCCAAATGCGTGTAAAATCTTCCAAATCTTCCACCACACACAGTGTTCAGTGTTCAGTGATCCCGCTCCCGTCAGATGGAAAACTTACCACAGTAAGTTGCCTCGCACTCTCGTGCTTGGCGTGTAAGCATAAATAAATCTCACAAAGCTGTGCAATCGATCCACCAAGTTCCAAACAAGTGTTTATAAGGGATTACTCCATATGCAAAAATAAAAAGGCTCTAAATAGTGTAATACCGTAAAATCAGTTTTAATACCACACCAAATACACACTCCAAATTTTGCACTCACATAAAACCAAACTTTATGAACGTTTAAAACACTGCAACTCCACAAATGCACCAAAAGCGAGTGTATAGGTCGCGGCAGACCTTCGGTAATCTCACTAATATCTCACCGCCTTCCTGCTGCCGCTCACTATCCGTCCGCTGCTAAGCTTGATCCTGTGACGTCACACGTTCCATCAGACGTCTGTCGCATAGCCACGCCCCTACATGTTTCGTCGTAAAGACTTATTCATGGGATTGGCTATGCATTGCGACAGCTCCTCCTTTTATTTCTCCCTGTTTTGGGCGGAAGTTCACTCATCAATCCGTCCGAATTGGGCGGATGTGCGTCATTCCTATATGACTTCGTATCTCCACCCCCCTTCCCAGCCCAATTGTGGGCGGAAGTTAATCATCCATTGTTCACATCATGGGCGGAAGTCGGATATCACTCCAAGTGATTCACTCGAGTGTCCCCGCTATCCATATACACTCGCCAATAGTATTATCAAGTGCCTTAAAGGCACATATACTATATCATAGTCTATACTATTATAGCAATGGTGTGATGTAAACAATCATCGGAATGTGTTATAATACTAATATAAAAATCATACATTAATATAACAGCGTATTAATGCCGTATACTTAAAACAATGCACAAATATATATATATATGTATTTTAAAATTAAAAAAACATATACATGAAGAGCACTATGAGAGCGTGATACTACTCATTTTATAAACATACATTTTAGGGACAATATTTCAATCACCATTCAACGTTCTACATATTAGATATGCTGAACCGCACAAGCAGCGCACTAAGTGCACTACACCAAATCAGATTAAATCCAAAAATTACTAAACCTAAAAATTAATGTATAACCAAATGTCCTTTATGCATACTACTCAATTTCTTTTAAAGAGCCTCTTTCCTAGAGGCCTCAATATCGAATTGGATCTTAATTGTTTTATTAATAATTTTTAATTTTAATTTTGAATTAATCCTCAAATTTAAAATATTTTAAAATAATTTTAAATATATATTATACATTTTATATAAATATTTTTTGACATATATAGCTATATTGAGTAATATTGATATTTCTATTATGTGTAATTTGAAACTTTCCAGCACGGTCTATGTCTGACAGTACATACAATCAGTGAATGTATGTTACAGACTTAATTTCCAGTTTATAGGTTCCTTCATTTATTTATTTATACATGCACGCATCTGAATTGAGTAGTATGCATAAAGGACATTTGGTTATACATTAATTTTTAGGTTTAGTAATTTTTGGATTTAATCTGATTTGGTGTAGTGCACTTAGTGCGCTGCTTGTGCGGTTCAGCATATCTAATATGTAGAACGTTGAATGGTGATTGAAATATTATCCCTAAAATGTATGTTTATAAAATGAGTAGTATCACGCTCTCATAGTGCTCTTCATGTATATGTTTTTTTAATTTTAAAATACATATATATATATATATATTTGTGCATTGTTTTAAGTATACGGCATTAATACGCTGTTATATTAATGTATGATTTTTATATTAGTATTATAACACATTCCGATGATTGTTTACATCACACCATTGCTATAATAGTATAGACTATGATATAGTATATGTGCCTTTAAGGCACTTGATAATACTATTGGCGAGTGTATATGGATAGCGGGGACACTCGAGTGAATCACTTGGAGTGATATCCGACTTCCGCCCATGATGTGAACAATGGATGATTAACTTCCGCCCACAATTGGGCTGGGAAGGGGGGTGGAGATGCGAAGTCATATAGGAATGACGCACATCAGCCCAATTCGGACGGATTGATGAGTGAACTTCCACCCAAAACAGGGAGAAATAAAAGGAGGAGCTGTCGCAATGCATAGCCAATCCCATGAATAAGTCTTTACGACGAAACATGTCGGGGCGTGGCTATGCGACAGATGTCTGACGGAACGTGTGACGTCACAGGATCAAGCTTAGCAGCGGACGGATAGTGAGCGGCAGCAGGAAGGCGGTGAGATATTAGTGAGATTACCGAAGGTCTACCGCGACCTATACACTCGCTTTTGGTGCATTTGTGGAGTTGCAGTGTTTTAAACGTTCATAAAGTTTGGTTTTATGTGAGTGCAAAATTTGGAGTGTGTATTTAGTGTGGTATTAAAACTGATTTTACGGTATTACACTATTTGGAGCCTTTTTATTTTTGCATATGGAGTAATCCCTTATAAACACTTGTTTGGAACTTGGTGGATCGATTGCACAGCTTTGTGAGATTTATTTATGCTTACACGCCAAGCACGAGAGTGCGAGGCAACTTACTGTGGTAAGTTTTCCATCTGACGGGAGCGGGATCACTGAACACTGAACACTGTGTGTGGTGGAAGATTTGGAAGATTTTACACGCATTTGGATTTAATAATACACTGTGTGGACTTTATTTAGTTTGTGCACATTTTCACTTATGTCACAGGTGTAATTTAAGTTATTTTGTATTTATTTGAACATTATTTCTCTTAGTCCATTGGGTACGGACATAGGGGGAGACTGTTCTTATAGCGCCACCGGGTGGGGTCCGTTGGATTATACACTGTTTATGTCATATTTATTTTTTAAGGTGGCTGCTTTATTAGTATAGGTCTGTATATTTCACAAGCGCAGTGGTGGTATATAGGAAGGGCATTGCTATAGGTACCAATTTTCTCACAATATTTTTATTTAACCACTTGCTGCAATGGAAGCCATTAATTATCTGTCTAATAGGCAGATGAATCCCGAGTGTGTCTTCTCAGCCAATCAAGATATGGTGGAGAGTGAGGAAGACTACACGGGATTGTTAAAAAACCTGGATAACCTGCTGGAAAAGCAGGTTAAGACATGGTGGGATGTGTTTACTTTTGAGCACTATGAGAGGGAGAATTTGATATTCAGAAGCCTGTGGTGGGAAGTGTCACCTCAGGATGGATTAAGTGAGTCGAAATACATGGATGAATGGCTCCAATTCTTTAATAGAGTAGGTAGAGAACTACAGGGTTTGGTCCTGAAAAGGAAGCAAATCAAATTGAGTAGACTCAATGAAAAAATTAAAATTATTCAAGATAAATTGGAGCCCATTAATGAATCTAATATGGTGAAGGACTTTAATAGCAATATGAAGAAAAAACTGGAAAAAGTAGACCGTGATACACAAAAAAGGAAAGTTAAAAAATACAATAGGGATTCTACTGATTTTAAGATGAATAAAATTTATTTGTGGCAGAGTACTAATTCAGGAAATGAACAATTAATGGATGGAACAGAAGCCCAGAAGGAAATTACTGTTATCCCCAAAAAAGTACCAGTAAAAAGTACTAATATGAAAGGCGGTGTAAGTAAAGGAGAACAACCACCTGCGAACCAGCCTCGGGGGGGTACACCTCAAAGAAATCGAGGTGGACAATATAGTACCAATATATACTCTCCAGGCCCATTAAGACACGGAAGGGAAGGATACCAGTATACTGGAAATTATCAATCACCTAGAATACATTATCCATATGGGAATAATGGCCCTTATGGATATGACCCCCAGTTAGAACAACAGCATTGGTATCAACCACCGATGGAATACCCTCCGGATTTTAGAAATCCAATACCTATTTATAATAGATATCAATCTCTAGCGAAGAGGAATATGATGGTAATCATCAGCGGGAGTCTTTTTTAGGACAACGGGGGAGGGGTGGGAGAGGAAGAGGGGGCACACCGAGGAGGAACAACCATCAGATGCAGAAAAACAATGGTTGGAGTGGACCACCTCAGAATCCAAACAGGGAACCTATGCCCTCCCAAAGAGAAGAAGGGGCTGTAGGGCAGGTAAATCCAAACAATCCAAAGAAAAGGATGAGACATCAATAAATACTGGAATATTTAATCTAAGTAAGGTAGAATTAGATAAGAAAGAATTAAATATATTAAATTTGGGGCTGAAATGTGCCCCTTGAAGTATATATTGATACTCATAAGTTTATTCGGACATTAAACATGAAGAAGTATTTTCTGAGTCATCCGCTTAATCCTGCTATAAGGAACTATAGTATGCCAGAAAGAATTGATAGTGGTCTTAGAAATAAGTCTATTTTTAATCCACAAAATTCTAACAATCATTTTATTGAAGTTTTTAAACACATGGTTTTAAAGGATATTGAAGAACTTCCTATTAAAAAGAAAAAAGTGAACCCTGAGTATATTAAAGAAGGTGTCAAAACTCTTGAAAAAAATAAGGACATTATTATCCGCCCAGCGGATAAAGGGGGAGGGGTAGTGGTGATGGATAAATCCACGTATCATAATCAGCTGATGGAATTACTGGGAGATCAGACTACTTATGTAAAATTAAAATCCGACCCAACAGAAGCATATCTAACTCAGCTAATATCTTTGGTCGAATGGGGATATAGTTCTAATGCTTTAAATCTGAAGGAAAATAGATATTTGGTCCCCTCAGCCTGTAGAATTCCAGTGATTTATACACTCCCTAAAATACATAAGAATGCTTTAAATCCTCCAGCATGCCCAATTGTTAATGGGATAGGGTCTGTGACATCCAGACTGGGTGAATACTTAGATAAGTTTTTACAACCAAGTGTTAAAGATACAAAGGCTTATCTGAAAGATACTACTGACCTATTGCAATTGCTGGAAAAAGTAAAAATTAATAGGGATTCTGAATCATATCTGGTCACAGCAGATGTGTCAGCCCTATATACCATTATTCAGCATGAGGATGTATCTTTGGCATTAAACTGGGCTTTGAGCAAGAGAGATGATATACCTGACACGCAGAAACGGTTTTTGGGACATGTGTTGGATTTCTGCATGTCCCATAACTATTTCTGGTATCATGATTGCTTCTTTTCACAACAGGTTGGTGTAGCTATGGGGGCCAAGTTTGCCCCCAGCCTAGCCAACCTGTTTATGGCTGAGTGGGAGGACAAATACATTTTCAGGAACAAAATACCTCAGTTACGATTCTATAGGCGATTTATTGACGACCTCCTATTTATCTGGGAGGGGTCGAAGGAATCTGTGATTGAGTTCCTAGGAATATTAAATAACAACAAAAATAATATTAAATTGGATTACCATATAAGTGAAGAGAAAATAAACTTCTTAGATGTCACTATTATGAAGGGAGTTGAAGGCCTGAGCACTCAAGTGTATTTCAAGCCTACAGACCGTAATAGCTATATTTCGATCAGAAGTGGTCATCACCCGGCTTGGATACGCAATATTCCAAAAGGTCAAATACTCCGGGTACGTCGAAATTGCACTAGTCAGGAGGACTTCTTGATTCAAGCGAATGTTCTAAAAGAGAAATTCATGCAAAAAGTATATCGAGAAGAACCACTTAAAAACCTCATACAAGAAATAGGGGATGCCCCAAGGAGTCAATGTTTTGGAGATAAAATAATTCAAATAAAAGATAATCAACATCAATGGGGCTTTATAACAGGATTTCATTACCAGTATAGGGAGATTGAGACCATAATTAAAAAACATTGGCATATTTTGGGACGTGATAGACATTTGGGAGAATCCTTGCCCAATACACCAAAATTTATATACAGACGGGCCCCAAGTTTTGGTGATAGGGTGGTCCAAAAAATTCTGGATCCCCCAAATGAACGCGTTCTGAGAATTGATCTCAAAGGATTTTACTCATGTAGGAGATGCAAATGTTGCAGAACAGTGAGAGTACAGAATAGAGGGATAATGAGTGTCACTAACAATGACCAGGAGACATTTGATATTAAGGAATTTATATCCTGTAATTCTTCCTATGTAGTGTACCTCATGTGGTGTCCGTGTGGGTTATACTATGTGGGTAGAACCAAGAGACTACTAAGGGTACGTATAGCTGAGCACCTTACGAATATCAAAAATGGCTTCAAATACCACAGTGTGTCACTGCACTTTAAGGAAAAACACCAGCAGGATCCTTCTCTCATACAATTTTGTGGCATAGATTATGTGCATCCATCTTGGAGGGGCTCAAATCGCGTCAAAGATTTGTCGCAAAGAGAGACGAAGTGGATATTTCTTTTAAAGAGCCTCTTTCCTAGAGGCCTCAATATCGAATTGGATCTTACTTGTTTTATTAATAATTTTTAATTTTAATTTTGAATTAATCCTCAAATTTAAAATATTTTAAAATAATTTTAAATATATATTATACATTTTATATAAATATTTTTTGACATATATAGCTATATTGAGTAATATTGATATTTCTATTATGTGTAATTTGAAACTTTCCAGCACGGTCTATGTCTGACAGTACATACAATCAGTGAATGTATGTTACAGACTTAATTTCCAGTTTATAGGTTCCTTCATTTATTTATTTATACATGCACTCATCTGAATTGAGTAGTATGCATAAAGGACATTTGGTTATACATTAATTTTTAGGTTTAGTAATTTTTGGATTTAATCTGATTTGGTGTAGTGCACTTAGTGCGCTGCTTGTGCGGTTCAGCATATCTAATATGTAGAACGTTGAATGGTGATTGAAATATTGTCCCTAAAATGTATGTTTATAAAATGAGTAGTATCACGCTCTCATAGTGCTCTTCATGTATATGTTTTTTTAATTTTAAAATACATATATATATATATATATATATATATATATATATTTGTGCATTGTTTTAAGTATACAGCATTAATACACTGTTATATTAATGTATGATTTTTATATTAGTATTATAACACATTCCGATGATTGTTTACATCACACCATTGCTATAATAGTATAGACTATGATATAGTATATGTGCCTTTAAGGCACTTGATAATACTATTGGCGAGTGTATATGGATAGCGGGGACACTCGAGTGAATCACTTGGAGTGATATCCGACTTCCGCCCATGATGTGAACAATGGATGATTAACTTCCGCCCACAATTGGGCTGGGAAGGGGGGTGGAGATACGAAGTCATATAGGAATGACGCACATCCGCCCAATTCGGACGGATTGATGAGTGAACTTCCGCCCAAAACAGGGAGAAATAAAAGGAGGAGCTGTCGCAATGCATAGCCAATCCCATGAATAAGTCTTTACGACGAAACATGTCGGGGCGTGGCTATGCGACAGACGTCTGACGGAACGTGTGACGTCACAGGATCAAGCTTAGCAGCGGACGGATAGTGAGCGGCAGCAGGAAGGCGGTGAGATATTAGTGAGATTACCGAAGGTCTGCCGCGACCTATACACTCGCTTTTGGTGCATTTGTGGAGTTGCAGTGTTTTAAACGTTCATAAAGTTTGGTTTTATGTGAGTGCAAAATTTGGAGTGTGTATTTGGTGTGGTATTAAAACTGATTTTACGGTATTACACTATTTGGAGCCTTTTTATTTTTGCATATGGAGTAATCCCTTATAAACACTTGTTTGGAACTTGGTGGATCGATTGCACAGCTTTGTGAGATTTATTTATGCTTACACGCCAAGCACGAGAGTGCGAGGCAACTTACTGTGGTAAGTTTTCCATCTGACGGGAGCGGGATCACTGAACACTGAACACTGTGTGTGGTGGAAGATTTGGAAGATTTTACACGCATTTGGATTTAATAATACACTGTGTGGACTTTATTTAGTTTGTGCACATTTTCACTTATGTCACAGGTGTAATTTAAGTTATTTTGTATTTATTTGAACATTATTTCTCTTAGTCCATTGGGTACGGACATAGGGGGAGACTGTTCTTATAGCGCCACCGGGTGGGGTCCGTTGGATTATACACTGTTTATGTAATATATGGGGGTACCTGACGATATATAAAAACCTGACGGGTAACCTAAATAACGAAATAACTAACTGGCTAACCAGTGACACTTATACAGTGATCACTGGTGAAAGGGTTAACTCTAGGGGCGATCAAGGGGTTAAACCTTTATTAGATGACATATGGGGGTACCTGACGCTATAAAAACCGGCGGCGAACCAAAAAAAAAAACTTGCTACCTAGGGGCACCACCGACACTAATACAGCGATTGGAAAAACGATTGCTTAGTGACGCTGGTGATAAGGGGTGAAAGGGTTACCTGGGGGGCGATCAAGGGGTTAAACCTTTATTAGGTTGGGTTAGGGGGCTACCCTGGACCTAAAGGGGCCTAAACCTAACTGCCCTGCAACTTTTTACTGTCACAGATGACACTAAATGCAGTGATCAGTAAATAAATGATCACTGCAATCAGTGACACTGTGACTGGGGGCTGGGGGGTGATCTGGGGGTGACTGGGGGGGTGAAAAGTGTGCCTACGTGTGCTGGTGTCAGTGGGCTGTTGGTGCACTTACTGTGAGATGTCTTCTCTCCTCGCGCCGGATTGAAAAGACCGCCACGAGGAGAGATGACATCACTTCCTCTGCCTGTGTTTACATTTACACAGCAGAGGAAGCATATCATTCGCCAGGATTGATCGCGATGGGGTGGCCAGAAACCAATAGCCGCCCCCTCATCACGGATCACTCTCGAACGGAAAACCACCGCTCACTGTACCGGACGGGGGTCCGAACTGACCCCCCACCCATATGAAGGCAGGCACGTACAGGTACGTGATTGTGCCTCCAGGTGCCATTCTGCCGACGTATATGTACAGTGAGCGGTCGTTAAGTGGTCAAACACAACTTGCAGCAGTAGAGGGATGGAGGGTTAGGGGAATTCAGATACCTTGTGCAGATCACTGAGGAAATTGAGATCCTGGAGACAAGTACACTTGCTGTCAACGGATCTTCCTCACCCGGATAGGCCTCTCTCACCGGCCTAGCAGCCGGAATGATGCACGGACAAAGGTCTCTGCCACAGACTTGGTGATAGTAATAAACTGTTGAACAATCCTCTGCCACAGGATTTGGTATCTGTAATTGACGAAGCGAACACAGCTACACATTACCAAAGTCCTTTAAGCCATCCGGCAGTACTGTGAGGTAGATTGGTTAGGATGCATCCTCCAACTGAGACACCAGGCTCTTCTTGAGAAACCAGCCTTCTGCTCGGTCCTCTCCAAGAAGAGTCCTCCCCTGGATCTTCCAATTGCTCGGCTTCTCCCCGAGCACAGGACCATCCCTGAACCAGTAGGCCCCAGGCAGATTTCTGGGCCTACTTGCAGTAACGTAGCCTCAGGCCAGCAGGCCCCGAGGCAGAAGAGGAGTTGTCACATACCTTAGGCCAGGCGGGCCATGAGGTCAGAGAGAAAAATGGCGTCTGACCCTTAAGTATCCTCTCCCAGAATGCACAGCGGTAAAACACTCCCACTGGGCTGTTTCTGGGGAAGGGACACCCAATACACTGCAGCCTGTTGTATTTCCAACACTGGCCTGTGGTGACAATGACACCTACTGGCGAAAGTGGGAAATACATTAACCTCTTGCCATTTGCCTTATGTATATGTAATGCGGCGGCTCCTCTATGAGAAATCACGTACAGGTATGTGATTTTGCACTTCCAAGTCTGTGGTGCGCACATGTGCCGCTGGTGACCCATTACTGATGTGATTGGACACAACTGGAGCCAATCAGCGGGTTCGGCGGACCCAACTTCCACCAGGACCCACCCATCAATCTCGAGAGAGGCAGAAAGCAGGTCTGCCCATGTAAACAAGGCAGATCACCGTTCTGTTAGTACGGAAGACAGAGATCCTGCATTTCTGCCAAGCAGGAACACGGATCTCTGTCTTCCCACAGTTAAAGCATCCCCCACACAGTTGCAAAGCACGCCCTAGAAACGCATTTAACCCTTTGATCGCCCTTTTTTTTACCAAAAATATGTACTAGAATACATATAGGCCTAAACTGATGAAGACATTTTTTTTTTTTTTTTTTTAAATATGTTTTATAGCAGAAAGTAAAAAATACAGTTTTTGTTTATAGTGCAAAAAATAAAAACCGCAGAGGTGATCAAATACCACCAAAGGAAAGCACAATTGTCAGTTAAAGCAAGGCAGTGCCGCATCCCCAAAAATTGCCTGGTCATTAAGGGGGGTAAACCTACCGGGGCTGAAGTGGTTAAGCCCCTATTTATACCTGAGTGTTTTTGCACTTGTTTTTGCACCTACGCTTAAATGTGATTGTTCAGTGATGGGAATTCCATTCTATTTAGTACAGGCTGTTTTCATCGCTAAGCTCAGTTGCTCAAAGCTTGATGCTCAGAAATGTGCATGAGTTTTTTTTTTAGCTGTGTCATCTGTATTTGGCCTCATGACTTCAATGGCTGTAGAGGAACACTGATGAAGACAAAAAGTTTATTTTTTATTTTTATAGATGCCCTTAGATGCCCTTATCAAGACCCATAGCAGCAGCAGGGACTGATATGTTGATAGTTATTCCATATACAGTATGTTATATGTTAAAGTGCAACTAAAGGCTCCTTTATGACAGTCTAAGCAGGTCACAATTCCAGTTTCTATGTGATTTAGAAGCCACATAAAATAAACAAAAACCTCCTTTCCTGACACAGCATGACAGCATATACGTATGGGAAGGCTCCGCCTCCCTGCCTAATTCAGGACCGGTTATACTATAAAAGTAGGTGTAGCGGGGTCTCTAAATTTAGGTGGGGTACACCTGGGTGGTAGTATGATCCAGGTGTGTAAATGATGGGAGTAATTGGACCATTTGTATTCGTGGAGGATTGGGCGGTGTAATAATCTTCTTGGCCTGTGGGTGGCAGGTGCCCCGAGGCTCGAGGTAGATTTGCCGCCATAGTGCTGTCCTTTTTGTCCCTTCTCGGAGATGGTACGGCGAGGGCGGGGAACCTGCCGTGGCGTCAATGGAGGGGATAAAAGGGGGAGAGGCCCTGGTCACGGGGTCTTGCTCTTTTGGAGGTCCTTCATCACGCGCCCAGGCACCTTAGGCCTGGGTGCGGGCGGTTCTGAATTCCGGCCCAGGTGCCTTAGGCCTGACCGGAATGGAGTTGGAGTCCATCCCAGGCACCTTCAGCCTGGGGTGAGGTACTAAACCAGGAGGCCTGGGGCTCAGTGACTTCGACTGGGTCCCGCGAGGGTGGAGAAGTCCGAGGGTCCCTGAAGTGGATGGGGCCCATGTCTGAGGCGAGGAGGCCGGGGAGGTTACCCATTCGGAGAGTCTGGAGCAGCATCAACCCAGTGACGGATGGGCCTCTGGTAACTCCCTTAGAGGGACATCTTCCCCTGACAGGGGCCACAATGCAGCGAAGGTACTCCTATCTATGTTCTCTTGAGTCACTGGTAGAGACTCTCAAGTTCTAAGTTCTCTCTCTAGCCAAGGCTATAGTGACCGCTGGTGAAACCACAGTGGTTTAGCTGACAATCAGGAGATGTCGACCTGCTCATCCCACTGTATCAAACTGCTATTGGGTCTCAACCAGTTGGCTACTGAAGCACTGTTTATTGTGAGTTATGCAATAAAACAAGAGTTGGACTGTGTGTGGAACTCTGGTTAATGGGAGCAAAGGGAAGTGCTGGCACGGCAGGACTTGATCCTTGACTAAAACACACAGGCCCGAGGAAAATATCTGGTACTGGCCTTCACCTCACCCACAGCTATGGGGAGGACATGGGCCGTAGCGCATCTCACCCTGTCGTGTGTGATACCCCTAGAAGAAAGATTGGGTGAGGCCGCTACATAGGTCTCCTCCCTTCCTGCAGTATTCTCTTTTTTTTTTCCTCACTGCTACAGCCGGTTATGCTACTGCTAAAAAGCAGAATTTTTATTTTTCCCCTCACCTTGCCGAACGCTTCTGGCCAAGCCGCACAGGTTCAAGCCTCTCCTGTGACGAAGCTCCCCACTGTAAAGGCAGACATGAACGCCTATATGGGGGAGACCCCACCCCCCCTCTCAAGATCCAGGAAGATATGGGGGTGAGGGCATCTGGTCTCTAGGGAGTGCTCCTTTATCATGACGCCATGGATGGACATTCATTGGACTTTCTGTTTGGACATGAAGCATGCAGGTGGTAAGGCACCACATGATGCACAATTCCATTCAGTTACTGCTGCAAGTATGTGGTTAAGCTTGCATTTCTGAAGGGTTGTGGTTGTGTCTGCAATACTGCTAATGATGATAGCAGGTGTGCTGTGCTGGGCTGAAGCCTTCCTACTAACTGAACAAGCCTGGCCCTACAGTCTTGACTTATTTTCTGCAGGTATGCTGTTAGTTTGCATTTCTGAAAAGCATATATCACACATGCGAATATAACTGGCTATTCATAGTGCCACTTTGTTTACTAATGTGTCACAGATTGAAGTCTGTGTCTGCAGTTTTGCTAATGCTTGAACTGATAACAGGTGATATTGAGCCCTTTCCTTTTAATGCAGGGCCTGGTCCTGCAGGCTGGGCTCACTGTGTATTGATGCTTGGTTGTGGTATGAACCTGGGTGGTACATGTGTCTAAGGTAGGTTTAACCTGCTAGTGCTAATTGTCAGATGACTATTAACTTGCGCTGCTTGTCTGTGATTACATTAATTCTACAGTGTAAATGACTGTGATGTGTTTTATTTCTATGCATTTACATGCTGACCTTGGTTCTAAAATAAAAGTCAGGATCTGTTTAGTCACATTCCTTAGTACTTGTTAGCAATATGTAATTGCTTGTGTTTTTTGGGGTACCCCACAGAAAGATATGTGGTCGTAGTGGTTACTACTTATGGCAAATACCCCAGGCATGGCTTCAGCTCATCTGTGAACCAGTAGCAATCAGCCTTCGACAGAGACCAGCAACTTTAACTAAGGTGAGGGCAGGTAGGTATATGCTATATCCTAAAAGAGTGCACATTATGGGTATAATGAGTGTAAATCTCTCCAGTCCTCAACACCAACACCAGTCAACCTACTTCTGCAACAGGGGACAGATCCTCTTCAGCCCTGAAAGAATCACTATGTAGTTAATAGGGATGAGCTCGGTGTTCGACGCGAACATACGTTCGACACGAACATCGGCTGTTCGATCGTTCGACGAAGATCGAACGATTTGGGCCGTTCGCGCCTAATTCGAGTGACGCGAACGGCCCACAATGCACTACGCCATCGCAGTGTCATCCAGGCGCTGTGATTGGCCAAGCATGCACTGTGACCCCGCATGCTTGGCCAATCACAGCGCCGGCAGCGAGGAGAGCAATGATTGGCCACAGGCAGGATGCCTGTGGCCAATTATTGCTGAGGGTGTTTAGTACACGCCCCACACTATAAAAGGCCGCCAGCACGGCGGCCTAGTGTAGTGTGTTCCGGAGCAGGGAAAGAGAAGCATAGGCAGGGACAGTGACATTTTTTTTTCTTGCTTAACCTGGATTCCTTTAGTTTAGGGAAAGAGAAGGATAGGTAGGGAGAGTGTCAGTGTGTTTTACTGTGCGAATCCTTGTTTCTAGGGACAGGGAAGGACAGTGAGGGAAATTCTCCTTGTGCTATAGTGTGCTAAAGCACATCAACCATCTTTAAAAAATCATTTTTTCTAGGGACAGAAAACTATAGGTAGGGAGAGTGTCAGTGTGTTTTACTGTGATAATCCTTGTTTCTAGGGACAGGGAAGGACAGTGAGGGAAATTCTCCTTGTGCTATAGTGTGCTAAAGCATTGATCATCAACCATCTTTAAAAAAACATTTTTTCTAGGGACAGAAAACTATAGGTAGGGAGAGTGTCAGTGTGTTTTACTGTGCTAATCCTTGTTTCTAGGGACAGGGAAGGACAGTGAGGGAAATTCTCCTTGTGCTATACTGTGCTAAAGCATTGATCATCAACCATCTTTAAAAAAACATTTTTTCTAGGGACAGAAAACTATAGGTAGGAAGAGTGTTAGTTTCTTTCACTGTGATAATCCTTGTTTCTAGGGACAGGGAAGGACAGTGAGGGAAATTCTCCTTGTGCTATAGTGTGCTAAAGCATTGATCATCAACCATCTTTAAAAAAACATTTTTTCTAGGGACAGAAAACTATAGGTAGGAAGAGTGTCAGTTTCTTTCACTGTGATAATCCTTGTTTCTAGGGACAGGGAAGGACAGTGAGGGAAATTCTCCTTGTGCTATAGTGTGCTAAAGCATTGATCATCAACCATCTTTAAAAAAACATTTTTTCTAGGGACAGAAAACTATAGGTAGGAAGAGTGTCAGTTTCTTTCACTGTGATAATCCTTGTTTCTAGGGACAGGGAAGGACAGTGAGGGAAATTCTCCTTGTGCTATAGTGTGCTAAAGCATTGATCATCAACCGTCTTTAAAAAAACATTTTTTCTAGGGACAGAAAACTATAGGTAGGAAGAGTGTCAGTTTCTTTCACTGTGATAATCCTTGTTTCTAGGGACAGGGAAGGACAGTGAGGGAAATTCTCCTTGTGCTATAGTGTGCTAAAGCATTGATCATCAACCATCTTTAAAAAAACATTTTTTCTAGGGACAGAAAACTATAGGTAGGAAGAGTGTCAGTTTCTTTCACTGTGATAATCCTTGTTTCTAGGGACAGGGAAGGACAGTGAGGGAAATTCTCCTTGTGCTATAGTGTGCTAAAGCATTGATCATCAACCATCTTTAAAAAATAATTTTTTCTAGGGACAGAAAACTATAGGTAGGAAGAGTGTCAGTTTCTTTCACTGTGATAATCCTTGTTTCTAGGGACAGGGAAGGACAGTGAGGGAAATTCTCCTTGTGCTATAGTGTGCTAAAGCATTGATCATCAACCGTCTTTAAAAAAACATTTTTTCTAGGGACAGAAAACTATAGGTAGGAAGAGTGTCAGTTTCTTTCACTGTGATAATCCTTGTTTCTAGGGACAGGGAAGGACAGTGAGGGAAATTCTCCTTGTGCTATAGTGTGCTAAAGCATTGATCATCAACCATCTTTAAAAAAACATTTTTTCTAGGGACAGAAAACTATAGGTAGGAAGAGTGTCAGTTTCTTTCACTGTGATAATCCTTGTTTCTAGGGACAGGGAAGGACAGTGAGGGAAATTCTCCTTGTGCTATAGTGTGCTAAAGCATTGATCATCAACCGTCTTTAAAAAATCATTTTTTCTAGGGACAGAAAACTATAGGTAGGGAGAGTGTCAGTGTGTTTTACTGTGCGAATCCTTGTTTCTAGGGACAGGGAAGGACAGTGAGGGAAATTCTCCTTGTGCTATAGTGTGCTAAAGCATTGATCATCAACCATCTTTAAAAAATCATTTTTTCTAGGGACAGAAAACTATAGGTAGGAAGAGTGTCAGTTTCTTTCACTGTGATAATCCTTGTTTCTAGGGACAGGGAAGGACAGTGAGGGAAATTCTCCTTGTGCTATAGTGTGCTAAAGCATTGATCATCAACCATCTTTAAAAAAACATTTTTTCTAGGGACAGAAAACTATAGGTAGGAAGAGTGTCAGTTTCTTTCACTGTGATAATCCTTGTTTCTAGGGACAGGGAAGGACAGTGAGGGAAATTCTCCTTGTGCTATAGTGTGCTAAAGCATTGATCATCAACCGTCTTTAAAAAAACATTTTTTCTAGGGACAGAAAACTATAGGTAGGGAGAGTGTCAGTGTGTTTTACTGTGCGAATCCTTGTTTCTAGGGACAGGGAAGGACAGTGAGGGAAATTCTCCTTGTGCTATAGTGTGCTAAAGCATTGATCATCAACCATCTTTAAAAAAACATTTTTTCTAGGGACAGAAAACTATAGGTAGGAAGAGTGTCAGTTTCTTTCACTGTGATAATCCTTGTTTCTAGGGACAGGGAAGGACAGTGAGGGAAATTCTCCTTGTGCTATAGTGTGCTAAAGCATTGATCATCAACCGTCTTTAAAAAATCATTTTTTCTAGGGACAGAAAACTATAGGTAGGGAGAGTGTCAGTGTGTTTTACTGTGTGAATCCTTGTTTCTAGGGACAGGGAAGGACAGTGAGGGAAATTCTCCTTGTGCTATAGTGTGCTAAAGCATTGATCATCAACCATCTTTAAAAAATCATTTTTTCTAGGGACAGAAAACTATAGGTAGGAAGAGTGTCAGTTTCTTTCACTGTGATAATCCTTGTTTCTAGGGACAGGGAAGGACAGTGAGGGAAATTCTCCTTGTGCTATAGTGTGCTAAAGCATTGATCATCAACCATCTTTAAAAAAACATTTTTTCTAGGGACAGAAAACTATAGGTAGGAAGAGTGTCAGTTTCTTTCACTGTGATAATCCTTGTTTCTAGGGACAGGGAAGGACAGTGAGGGAAATTCTCCTTGTGCTATAGTGTGCTAAAGCATTGATCATCAACCGTCTTTAAAAAAACATTTTTTCTAGGGACAGAAAACTATAGGTAGGGAGAGTGTCAGTGTGTTTTACTGTGCGAATCCTTGTTTCTAGGGACAGGGAAGGACAGTGAGGGAAATTCTCCTTGTGCTATAGTGTGCTAAAGCATTGATCATCAACCATCTTTAAAAAAACATTTTTTCTAGGGACAGAAAACTATAGGTAGGAAGAGTGTCAGTTTCTTTCACTGTGATAATCCTTGTTTCTAGGGACAGGGAAGGACAGTGAGGGAAATTCTCCTTGTGCTATAGTGTGCTAAAGCATTGATCATCAACCGTCTTTAAAAAAACATTTTTTCTAGGGACAGAAAACTATAGGTAGGAAGAGTGTCAGTTTCTTTCACTGTGATAATCCTTGTTTCTAGGGACAGGGAAGGACAGTGAGGGAAATTCTCCTTGTGCTATAGTGTGCTAAAGCATTGATCATCAACCATCTTTAAAAAAACATTTTTTCTAGGGACAGAAAACTATAGGTAGGAAGAGTGTCAGTTTCTTTCACTGTGATAATCCTTGTTTCTAGGGACAAGGAAGGACAGTGAGGGAAATTCTCCTTGTGCTATACTGTGCTAAAGCATTCCTCATCAACCATCTTTGAAATCCTTGTTTTTTGGACAGTCAGGGAAATTGTCGTTGTGCTATTCTGTGCGAAAGCAATCATCCTCAACCATATTTAGAAATCCTTAAGTAAAGGGACAGAGAAGGACACCTGAAGGTAGCCCTTATTGCTTTTTTCCCATCTCCCTGCAGGCCATCTATTAGAATGTCTGGAAGGCAAACAAGGAGAGGCAGACAGTCAGGAGACAATAAAAGAGGGCAAGCAGGCTCTGTGTCTGGGGGCAACAGTGCTGGTCGTGGACGCGGTGCATTGTCATCAGCACATGGCCATGGGACACGCTTGTCCTTCTTTTCGGCAGCTGGACATGTTGAGCCACATCATGCCGAAGACTTGGTAGAGTGGATGACCAAGCCCTCCTCCTCCTCCTCATCCTCTCTCACCCAGGCTCAGGGTACTGGCAAAGCAGCTGCCAAAGCGTCCTCTTCCCTGGTATCAATGTCAGACTCATCATCAGTCACTCCTTCCCTAGACCCACCATGTCCTCCTCCTGAGGAGTCCCCCGAACTGTTTGAGCACAGTGTTGGGTACATGCTCCAGGAGGATGCCCAGCGTTTCGAAGGGTCTGATGATGAAACCCAGCTACAGGAAGGCAGTAGCGTGAGAGCAGACAGAGGGGATGCTCAAGAAGGACACCAATCTGGCAGTCATGTTCCAGCAGCTGCAGCATACTGCCAGATTGGCTCCAGTGATGAGGAGGGAGGGGATGATGAGGTCACTGACTCCACGTGGGTGCCTAATAGGAGAGAGGAGGAGGAGGAGGATGAGGAGGAGGCACATCTCCAACGAGGCAGGATGCCCTTTGGTGGCCAGCGTAAGGGCAGTACACCGACGGAATCACACCGCAGAGCTCCGCCTGTGCAGGGCGCTGCCTCTGCCCGTCATTCAAAAAGTTCTTTGGTGTGGGCCTTTTTTGAGGCTAGTGCATCAGATCGCACAGCTGCTGTTTGCAACATATGTCTCAAGCGTATATCGCGTGGCCAAAACATCAGCCGCTTGGGTACCACATGCCTGACCAGACATATGTTGACCTGCCATGCAGCTCGTTGGCAAGCCTACCTCAAAGACCCACACCAAAGAACAAAGCGGACCTCTCCTTGCACCGCATCAGCTGGGATCTCCAACCCCACTATAACTTCAGTCCTCTCTGAAACATGCACTGAGAGGAATGAAGGTGTAGAATTAGGTGTGTCACAGCCAAGTAGTTGCGGCCACTCTGCTAACAGTACACCGACGTCCGATTCTAGCAGGCAAATTTCCCTGCCCCAGCTGCTGGACCGTCGAAAGAAGTTCACTCCCAGCCATCCACATGCCCAGCGGTTGAATGCTAGCTTGGCTAAATTGCTAGCGCTTCAACTGCTGCCTTTTCAGTTGGTAGACTCGGCCCCCTTCCGTGAGTTTGTGCAATGTGCGGTTCCTCAGTGGCAGGTTCCCAAATGCCACTTTTTCTCACGGAAGGCTATTCCGGCTCTCTACCGGCATGTGGAAGGCAATGTCTTGGCCTCGCTGGACAGGGCGGTCAGCGGTAAGGTGCATATTACCGCTGACTCATGGTCCAGCAGGCATGGACAGGGACATTACCTTTCTTTCACGGCCCATTGGGTCACTCTTTTGGCAGCTGGGAAGGATGCAGGACAAGGTGCAGTAGTGTTGGAGGTTGTTCCACCACCACGCCTCCAAAATGCTACTACTGGTTGTGACACACCTCTCTCCTCCACCCCCTCCTCTTCTTCTTCCTCCATGGCCTCTTCCTGTGGTTTGTCCTCTGAACCAGCGGTGCTCCGTAGCCGTTCAAGGGGCTACGCAAGTACGCAGGCAAAAAGATGCCATGCCGTGCTTGCGCTGGTGTGTTTGGGGGACAGAAGCCACACTGGGGCAGAGGTCCTGTCTGCTCTGCAGGGCCAGGCCGAGAGGTGGTTGACGCCACGCCAGCTTAAGCCAGAAATGGTGGTTTGCGACAATGGCACCAACCTCCTCTCCGCCCTCCGACAGGGACAACTGACCCATGTGCCCTGTGTGGCTCACGTCCTTAACCTGGTGGTGCAGCGGTTCTTGGGCAGGTACCCGGGCTTACAGGATGTCCTGAGGCAGGCCAGGAAAGTCTGTGTGCATTTCCGCAGATCTTATAATGCCAGTGCTCGCCTGGCTGAGCTGCAAAAGGAGTTGAACCTGCCCAAGAACCGCCTTATATGTGACATGCCCACCAGGTGGAACTCAACGTTGGCCATGCTGCAGCGGCTGCACACGCAGCAGAGGGCCATCAATGAGTACCTGTGCGACTACGGCACCAGGATAGGGTCAGGGAAGCTTGTTTTTTTTTCTCCACGCCAGTGGGGCATGATCAGGGATGCATGCACTGTCCTGGCACCATTTGAGGAGGCCACGAGGATGGTGAGCAGTGACAGTGCATGCATCAGTGACACTGTACCTCTTGTCCACCTGTTGGAGCACACGCTGCGTGGAATAATGGACAGGGCACTTGAGGCAGAACAGAGGCAGGAAGAGGAGGACTTCCTTGCCTCTCAAGGCCCCCTTTACCCAGACAGTGTTCCTTCTGTCCCACCCATCGCACAGGAAGAGGAGGAGGAGGAGGAGGAGGAGGAGGATTGTGTCAGCATGGAGGTGGAGGCTGGCACTCAGCATCATCAGCAGCAGTCTTTTAGGGATGATTTACAGTCCCAAGAAACCAGTGGACTTGTACGTGGCTGGGAGGAGGTGGCTGCGGATCATGTCGTCCTTAGTGACCCAGAGGACTCCGGACCGAATGCCTCAGCAAACCTACGCTGCATGGCCTCCCTGATCCTGCAAAGTCTGCGGAAGGATCCTCGTATTCTTCGGATCAAGGAGAGGGACCATTACTGGCTGGCCACTCTCCTTGATCCACGGTACAAGGGTAAGGTTGCGGACCTTATGTTACCGTCGCAGAGGGAGCAGAGGATGAGACAACTCCGGGAGGCCTTGCAGAAAGGTCTGTGCAACGCGTTCCCAGAGACTGGGAGGTTACAAACTCCTGGTCCTGGACAACGAGTTGCTGAGGCTTCGGCCAGTCAAAGAAGGAGCGGTGGGGAAGGTGGCCGTCTGACCGATGCGTTCAGACAATTCTTTAGTCCGCAGCCCCAAAGTATGATCGGTTCCAGCAACCATCGCCAGCGTCTGATAAACATGGTGCAGGAATATCTAGGGGCAAGGTCAGACTTGGACACCTTCCCCACCAAAAATCCTCTTGGTTACTGGGTCTTGAGGATGGATCACTGGCCAGAGCTTGCACAGTATGCAATTGAGCTACTGGCCTGTCCTGCATCCAGCGTTCTTTCGGAACGCACATTCAGTGCTGCTGGAGGATTTGTCACGGATCACAGGGTGCGCCTGTCCACCGACTCGGTTGATCGACTGACTTTCATCAAGATGAACCAGTCTTGGATCACCACCAGCTACCACACACCTGATGCTGATATAACAGACTAATTGATTTTAACATGTCACATCCCTTCAAGACTGATGCTGATGCTGAGTGCCTGTGCTGTTATGTTGACTGGCTATCCTCCTCCTCCGAGTCCTCAATGATACGATTGATGATGATAGCTTGGAAGATCATTTTTGTTTATGGGTGCCGCCACCAGTGGCTAAGGCCCAATTTTTCAGCCCCTGTTTTACAGGGGCGTGTAATTACAATTTTTTTAGCAATAATTTGCCATAGGGCTCATTGCTGTGCTCCAAGTACAGTATCTGTGAGGGGTTGGAGTGTTGTGCCACCAGTGCCTAAGGCCCAATTTTTCAGCCCCTGTTTAACAGGGGCGTGTCATTACAATTTTTGAAGCAATACTTTGCAACAGGGCTCATTGCTGTGCTCCAAGTACAGTATCTGTGAGGGGTTATAGTGTTGTGCCACCAGTGCCTAAGGCCCAATTTTTCAGCCCCTGTTCAACAGGGGCATGTAATTACAATTCTTGATCTAATAATTCACAGCAGGGCCCATTGCTGCACCCACCAAGAGTAACTCTGAGGGCTTACAGTGTTGTGGCAACGCCACCACCACCACCACCACCACGAAAGGCCCAATTTTTCAGCCCCTGTTCAAAAGGGGCATGTAATTACAATTCTTGATCTAATAATTCACAGCAGGGCCCATTCCTGCACCCACCAAGAGTAACTCTGAGGGCTTACAGTGTTGTGGCAACACCACCACCACCACCACCACGAAAGGCCCAATTTTTCAGCCCCTGTTCAACAGGGGCATGCAATTACAATTCTTGATCTAATAATTCACAGCAGGGCCCATTGCTGCACCCACCAAGAGTAACTGTCAGGGCTTACAGTGTTGTGGCACCAGCACCACCATCAAAGGCCCAATTTTTACTACCACTGTTCAACAATTATATGTAATTAAAATTCCTGATATAATAGTTGGCAGCAGGGCGTTCCAGCACCAACCAAGAGTAACTGTGAGTGCTTACAGTGTTGTGCCAACACCAACAACTAAGGGGCCTATTTCTGCAGAGTATATACGGCAGGTCCCTACTTTCAAACATCCAACTTACAAACGACTCTTACTTGCAAACGCAAGAAGACAACAGGAAGTGAGAGGAAATCTACCCCTTGGAAGGAAAATTCTCTCCTGTAAGAATTAATATGGGAGAAAGGTGTCTCCTCTGTACTGATGCTTTATCAGCAATCCTTGTTTCAAGAAAAACACCACATTTCAAAAACAGTTGTCATTGGGACGGAAAGTGAGGTGAAATGTTCTGAACAGGGGCACAGACAGCAAAACAAATGTTACAGGGGTGATAACCCTTACCTATGTTTTCCAAAAAGTTTAAAAATAGATTTTTGGGCTGGAGCTACACTTAAACAATGTACCTGTTCAAAATTACAAACAGATTCTACATAAGAACAAACCTACAGTCCCTGTCTTGTAGGCACCGCCTGTATACGGCTGTTCAGAGTATATAGGGCCTTTTTTATTTTATGTGCGGGGTTCCCCTTAATATCCATACAAGACCCAAAGGGGCTGGTAATGGGCTGGGGTAGGGGGGGGGTCATGGGGTAGCTATGCTATTTTTCTTAAAGATTTTCATCCATATTACCGGGACCAGACATTACATTAAAGCCGCAAGCAGTTTTAAATGGCTTTTTTTTCCTTTAGAAGTGTCATTTTGTGCAGGGACAGTTCTAAACACGGGAAACACGTGGCACTTCACAGGCATACTTTAGACACCCCCCAGGTACGATATTTAAAGGAATATTTGACTTTTTTTTTCACTTTATGCATCATTAAAATGACTGCTCCCGAAAAACGACCGTTTTTAAAACTTCTTTTTGCATTGATACATGTCCCCTGGTGCAGAACCCGGGTTCCCAAACCCTTTTTAGGACAATAACATGCATAATAGTCGTTATAATTAGCACTTTAGAATTCGAACGTTCGCATCCATTGTATTTAATAGGGTTCTAATGTTCGTACGAACTTTCGGTCCATTCGCGGGTTCTGGTGCGAACCGAACCCGGGGGTGTTCGGCTCATCACTAGTAGTTAACTGCCAGTGGAGGCAGATCAAGAAGTCTCTACAGTAATCATAGTGGTCTGGTGGTAACTGGTGTGTCGGCCAAAAATGCAAAACAAGGTTGCAGGCCAAAGACAGTGACAAAGGGGCAGAGACTGAAAAGGCCTACAGTCACTAATGGTTCCATACCAAGCCTAATCAAACAGTTGTTTATTTAAAGACAACCTCTACCTCACAGCTTGCTTCTGGGAAATTGTTGACAAGTTGGCATATCAGAAGCAAAAGGTGGATACTTTAACCCCGTCCAAACTGACTGTGTGGAGCTCAGGGACTAAGCTATGCAAACAAAGGCATCTAAAGGGTACCTCTGCCTCAAAAGCAGCCGGCCAAACAGGCTGCATCAGATTAACCAAGGGTGCCATTCTTCCAACAGAAGAGGCAATATCCTTTGCAGAGACCTTGGGACATCAAATAGATCCAGAGATGAAGAAGGTTCATACTACTGTTAAGTAGTGTTTTGTGTCCTGCGATTGAGCTCACTTCAGTAGCCAGACTGTCAGGACCCCAGACAGGATGAAAGCAGATCTCTGCTCAGTGATAAACTCTCTATGATGGCGGATCCTAGATTGAAAATGGAGTAGCCAATGATGCACTTCAGACACTGCGGATACAAAACTGTATGCTGTTTCTCCAGTAATCATTGTGGTCAGTGAACCCTTATGTCCCATCCCACAAGTAAACACATGCCGCTTTAAGTCAGAGTGGTGACTGTTCAAGTCGGATCTGGTGATATTTAGAAGGGCGATTAATTCCTTATGTTAATCACCAATGACCAGAGGATAGCCAAAAGGCAAAGTAACAAAGAGTGAATGACAGGTTAGACCTGGGAGAACTATAGTGGAGAATAGGGATGAGCTCGATGTTCGAGTCGAACATAAGTTCGACTCGAACATCGGCTGTTCGACCGTTCGGCGAACATCGAACGATTTGGGCCGTTCACGCCAAATTCGAGTGACGCGAACGGCCCACAATACACTGCGCCATCGCAGTGCAATCCCGGCGCTGTGATTGGCCAAGCATGCACTGTGACCCCGCATGCTTGGCCAATCACAGCGCCGGCAGCTAGGAGAGCCATAATTGGCCACAGGCAGGTTGCCTGTGGCCAATTATAGCTCAGGGGGTTTAGCAGACGCCCCACACTATAAAAGGCCGCCAGCGTGGCGGCCTTGTGTAGTGTGTTCTGGCGCAGGGAAAGAGTTACATAGGCAGGGACAGTGTCAGTGCTATTTGTACCTCAAACTTGTGTGTAGGGAGAGAGAAGGATAGGCAGGGAGAGTGTCAGTGTCATATTCTTTGCTAAACCTTGTGTGCTGGGAGAGAGAAGGATAGGCAGGGGACAGTGTCAGTGTCACATTCTTTGCTAAACCTTGTGTGCAGTGAGAGAGAAGGATAGGCAGGGAGAGTGTCAGTGTCATATTCTTTGATAAACCTTGTGTGCAGGGAGAGAGAAGAATAGGCAGGGAACAGTGTCAGTGTCGTATTCTTTGCTAAACCTTGTGTGCAGGGAGAGAGAAGGATAGGCAGGGGGAGTGTCAGTGTCATATACTTTGATAAACCTTGTGTGCAGGGAGAGAGAAGGATAGGCAGGGGACAGTGTCAGTGTCATATTCTTTGCTAAACCTTGTGTGCAGGGAGAGAGAAGGATAGACAGGGAGAGTGTCAGTGTCATATACTTTGATAAACCTTGTGTGCAGGGAGAGAGAAGGATAGGCAGGGGACAGTGTCAGTGTCATTGTTGCTAAGCCTCCTGCACATTATACACCTGAAGTTAGCCCGTATTGCTGCTTTTTCCTGGTGTGTTACACCAACAGGCATTTGCAGCACTTACAGCGGGCGGAGTGTGCCTCCTGATCATATTACACCTGAAGTTAGCCCGTATTGCTGCTTTTTCCTGGTGTGTTACACCAACAGGCATTTGCAGCACTTACAGCGGGCGGAGTGTGCCTCCTGATCATATTACACCTGAAGTTAGCCTGTATTGCTGCTTTTTCCTGGTGTGTTACACCAACAGGCATTTGCAGCACTTACAGCGGGCGGAGTGTGCCTCCTGATCATATTACACCTGAAGTTAGCCTGTATTGCTGCTTTTTCCTGGTGTGTTACACCAACAGGCATTTGCAGCACTTACAGCGGGCGAAATGTGCCTCCTGATCATATTACACCTGAAGTTAGCCTGTATTGCTGCTTTTTCCTGGTGTGTTACACCAACAGGCATTTGCGGCACTTACAGCGGGCGGAGTGTGCCTCCTGATCATATTACACCTGAAGTTAGCCTGTATTGCTGCTTTTTCCTGGTGTGTTACACCAACAGGCATTTGCAGCACTTACAGCGGGCGGAGTGTGCCTCCGGATCATATTACACCTGAAGTTAGCCTGTATTGCTGCTTTTTCCTGGTGTGTTACACCAACAGGCATTTGCAGCACTTACAGCGGGCGGAGTGTGCCTCCTGATCATATTACACCTGAAGTTAGCCTGTATTGCTGCTTTTTCCTGGTGTGTTACACCAACAGGCATTTGCAGCACTTACAGCGGGCGGAGTGTGCCTCCTGATCATATTACACCTGAAGTTAGCCTGTATTGCTGCGTTTTCCTGGTGTGTTACACCAACAGGCATTTGCAGCACCTACAGCAGGCGTAGTGTGATTCCTGCAAAATATACTCCTGAAGCTAGGCCTTATTGCTGGTTTTCCCATTTCCCTGCAGGCCATTAGAATGTTTGGAAGGCAAACAAGGAGAGGCAGACAGTCAGGAGCCAATAAAAGAGGGCAAGCAGGCTCTGTGTCTAGAGACAACAGTGCTGGTCGTGGACGCGGTGCATCGCCATCAGAACGTGGCCATGGGACACGCTTGTCCTTCTTTTCGGCAGCTGGACGTGTTGAGCCGCATCATGCCGAAGACTTGGTAGAGTGAATGACCAAGCCCTCCTCATCCTCCTCATCCTCTCTCATCCAGGCTCAGGGTACTGGCAAAGCAGCTGCCAAAGCGTCCTCTTCCCTGGTATCAATGTCATCATCAGTAACTCCTTCCCTAGACCAACCATGTCCTCCTGAGGAGTCCCCCGAACTGTTTGAGCACAGTGTTGGGTACATGCTCCAGGAGGATGCCCAGCGTTTGAAGGGTCTGATGATGATACCCAGCTAGAGGAAGGCAGTAGCGTGAGAGCAGAGAGAGGGGGTGCTCAAGAAGGACACCAATCTGGCAGTCATGTTCCAGCAGCTGCAGCATACTGCCAGATTGGCTCCAGTGATGAGGAGGGAGGGGATGATGAGGTCACTGACTCCACGTGGGTGCCTAATAGGAGAGAGGAGGAGGAGGAGGAGGAGGAGGAGGAGGAGGATGAGGAGGAGGCACATCTCCAACGAGGCAGGATGCCCTCGGGGGGCCAGCGTAAGGGCAGCTCACCGACGGAATCACACCGCAGAGCTCCGCCTGTGCAGGGCGCTGCCTCTGCCCGTTATTCAAAAAGTTCTTTGGTGTGGGCCTTTTTTGAGTCGAGTGCATCAGATCGCACAGCTGCTGTTTGCAACATATGTCTCAAGCGTATATCGCGTGGCCAAAACATCACCCGCTTGGACACCACATGCTTGACCAGACATATGTTGACCTGCCATGCAGCTCGTTGGCAAGCCTACCTTAAAGACCCACACCAAAGAACAAAGCGGACATCTCCTTGCACCGCATCAGCTGGGATCTCCAACCCCACTATACCTTCAGTCCTCTCTGAAACCTGCACTGAGAGGAATGAAGGTGTAGAATTAGGTGTGTCACAGTCAAGTACTTGCGGGCACTCTGCTAGCAGTACACGGACGTCCGATTCTAGCAGGCAAATTTCCCTGCCCCAGCTGCTGGACCGTCGAAAGAAGTTCACTCCCAGCCATCCACATGCCCAGCGGTTGAATGCTAACTTGGCTAAATTGCTAGCGCTTCAACTGCTGCCTTTTCAGTTGGTAGACTCGGCCCCCTTCCGTGAGTTTGTGCAATGTGCAGTTCCTCAGTGGCAGGTTCCCAAACGCCACTTTTTCTCATGGAAGGCTATTCCGGCTCTCTACCGGCATGTGGAAGGCAATGTCTTGGCCTCGCTGGACAGGACGGTCAGTGGTAAGGTGCATATTACCGCTGACTCATGGTCCAGCAGGCATGGACAGGGACGTTACCTTTCTTTCACGACCTATTGGGTCACTCTTTTGGCAGCTGGGAAGGATGAAGGACAAGGTGCAGTAGTGTTGGAGGTTGTTCCACCGCCACGCCTCCAAAATGCTACTACTGGTTGTGACACACCTCTGTCCTCCACCCCCTCCTCTTCTTCTTCCTCCGTGGCCTCTTCCTGTGCTTTGTCCTCGGAACCAGCGGTGCTCCGTAGGCGTTCAAGGGGCTACGCAAGTACGCAGGCAAAAAGATGCCATGCCGTGCTTGCGCTGGTGTGTTTGGGGGACAGGAGCCACACTGTGGCAGAGGTTCTGTCTGCTCTGCAGGGGCAGGCCGAGAGGTGGTTGATGCCACGCCAGCTTAAGCCAGGAATGGTAGTTTGCGACAATGGCACCAACCTCCTCTCCGCTCTCCGACAGGGACAACTGACCCATGTGCCCTGTGTGGCTCACATCCTTAACCTGGTGGTGCAGCGGTTCTTGGGCAGGTACCCGGGCTTACAGGATGTCCTGAGGCAGGCCAGGAAAGTCTGTGTGCATTTCCGCAGATCTTATAATGCCAGTGCTCGCCTGGCTGAGCTGCAAAAGGAGTTGAACCTGCCTAAGAACCGCCTTATATGTGACATGCCCACCAGGTGGAACTCAATGTTGGCCATGCTGCAGCGGCTGCACACACAGCAGAGGGCCATCAATGAGTACCTGTGCGACTACGGCACCAGGACAGGGTCAGGGGAGCTCGGGTTGTTTTCACCACGCCAGTGGGGCATGATCAGGGATGCATGCACTGTCCTGGCACCATTTGAGGAGGCCACGAGGATGGTGAGCAGTGACAGTGCATGCATCAGTGACACTGTACCTCTTGTCCACCTGTTGGAACATACGCTGCATGGAATAATGGACAGGGCACTTGAGGCAGAACAGAGGCAGGAAGAGGAGGACTTCCTTGCCTCTCAAGGCCCCCTTTACCCAGACAGTGTTCCTTCTGTCCCACCCATCGCACAGGAAGAAGAGGAGGAGGAGGAGGATTGTGTCAGCATGGAGGTGGAGCCTGGCACTCGGCATCATCAGCAGCAGTCTTTTAGGGATGATTTACAGTCCCAAGAAACCAGTGGACTTGTACGTGGCTGGGAGGAGGTGGCTGCGGATCATGTCGTCCTTAGTAACCCAGAGGACTCCGGACCGAATGCCTCAGCTAACCTACGCTGCATGGCCTCCCTGATCCTGCAAAGTCTGCGTAAGGATCCTCGTATTCTTCGGATCAAGGAGAGGGACCATTACTGGCTGGCCACTCTCCTTGATCCACGGTACAAGGGTAAGGTTGCGGACCTTATCTTACCGTCGCAGAGGATGAGACAACTCTGGGAGGCCTTGCAGAAAGGTCTGTGCAACGCGTTCCCAGAGACTGGGAGGTTACAACCTCCTGGTCCTGGACAACGAGTTGCTGAGGCTTCGGTCAGTCAAAGAAGGAGCGGTGGGGAAGGTGGCCGTCTGACCGATACGTTCAGACAATTCTTTAGTCCGCAGCCCCAAGGTATGATCGGTTCCAGCAACCATCGCCAGCGTCTGATATACATGGTGCAGGAATATCTAGGGGCAAGGTCAGACTTGGACACCTTCCCCACCAAAAATCCTCTGGCTTACTGGGTCTTGAGGATGGATCACTGGCCAGAGCTTGCACAGTATGCAATTGAGCTACTGGCCTGTCCTGCATCCAGCGTTCTTTCAGAACGCACATTCAGTGCTGCTGGAGGATTTGTCATGGATCACAGGGTGCGCCTGTCCACCGACTCTGTTGATCGACTGACCTTCATAAAGATGAACCAGTCTTGGATCACCACCAGCTACCAAACACCTGAAGCTGATATAACAGACTAATTTATTTTCAAATGTCACATCCCTTCAAGACTGATGCTGATGCTGAGAGACTGTCCTGTTATGTTGACTGACTATCCTCCTCCTCCTCAATGATCCGATTGATGATGATAGCTTGGAAGAACATTTTTGTTTCTGGGTGCCGCCACCGGTGGCTAAGGCCCAATTTTTCAGCCCCTGTTTAACAGGGGCATGTGATTAAAATTTTTTATGCAATGCTTTGCAGCATGGCTCATTCCTGCACTCCAACTAGAGTATCTGGGAGAGGTTGCAGTGTTGTGGCACCAGCACCAGTGGCTAAGGCCCAATTTTTCAGCCCCTGTTTAACAGGGGCGTGTTATTACAATTTTTTATGCAATGCTTTGCAGCAGGGCTCATTCCTGCACTCCAACTAGAGTATCTGGGAGAGGTTGCAGTGTCGTGGCACCAGCACCAGTGGCTAAGGCCCAATTTTTCAGCCCCTGTTTAACAGGGGCGTGTTATTACAATTTTTTATGCAATGCTTTGCAGCAGGGCTCATTCCTGCACTCCAACTAGAGTATCTGGGAGAGGTTGCAGTGTCGTGGCACCAGCACCAGTGGCTAAGGCCCATTTTTTCAGCCCCTGTTTAACAGGGGCGTGTAATTACAATTTTTGATGCAATACTTTGCAACAGGGCTCATTGCTGTGCTCCAAGTACAGTATCTGTGAGGGGTTGCAGTGTTGTGGCACCAGTGCCTAAGGCCCAATTTTTCATCCCCTGTTTAACAGGGGCATGTAATTACAATTCTTGATCTAATAATTCACAGCAGGGCCCATTCCTGCGCCCACCAAGAGTAACTGTGAGGCCTTACAGTGTTGTGTCAACACCACCACCACCAAAGGCCCAATTTTTCAGCCCCTGTTCAACAGGGGCATGCAATTACAATTCTTGATCTAATAATTCACAGCAGGGCCCATTCCTGCGCCCACCAAGAGTAACTGTGAGGCCTTACAGTGTTGTGTCAACACCACCGCCACCACCACCAAAGGCCCAATTTTTCAGCCCCTGTTCAACAGGGGCATGCAATTACAATTCTTGATCTAATAATTCACAGCAGGGCCCATTCATGCGCCCACCAAGAGTAACTGTGAGGGCTCACAGTGTTGTGGCAACACCAACATGTAAGGGGCAAATTTCAGCTGAGTATATACGGCAGGCCCCTACTTTCAAACATCCAACTTACAAACGACGACTCCTTGCAAACGGAAGGATACAACAGGAAGTGAGAGGAAATCTACCCCTAGGAAGGCAAATTTTCTCCTGTAAGAGTTAATATGGGAAAAAGGTGTCTGCTCTCTACTGATGCTTTATCACCAATCCTTGTTTCAATAAAACCCCCACTTTTCAAAAACATTTGTCATTGGGACGGAAAGTGAGGTGAAATGTTCTGAACAGGGGCACAGACAGCAAAACAAATGTTACAGGGGTGATAACCCTTCCCCATGTTTTCCAAAAAGCTTAAAAATAGATTTTTTGGCTGGAGCTACACTTAAACAATGTACCTGTTCAAAATTACAAACAGATTCTACATAAGAACAAACCTACAGTCCCTGTCTTGTATGCACCGCCTGTATACGGCTGTTCAGAGTATATAGGGCCTTTTTTATTTTGTGTGCGGGGTTCCCCTTAATATCCATACAAGACCCAAAGGGGCTGGTAATGGGCTGGGAAGGGGGGGGTTAGCTATGCCATTTTTCTCAAAGATTTTCATCCATATTACCGGGACCAGACATTACATTAAAGCCACAAGCAGTTTTAAATGGCTTTTTTTTCCTTTAGAAATGTCATTTTGTGCAGGGACAGTTCTAAACACGGGAAACACATGGCACTTCACAGGCATACTTTAGACACCCCCCAGGTACGATATTTAAAGGAATATTTGACTTTTTTTTTTCACTTTATGCATCATTAAAATGACTGCTCCCGAAAAACGGCCGTTTTTAAAACTTTTTTTTGGATTGATACATGTCCCCTGGTGCAGAAACCGGGTTCCCAAACCCTTTTTAGGACAATAACATGCATAATAGTCGTTATAATTAGCACTTTAGATTTCGAACGTTCGCATCCATTGTATTTAATAGGGTTCTAAAGTTTGTGCGAACTTTCGGTCCGTTCGCGGGTTCTGGTGCGAACCGAACCCGGGGGTGTTCGGCTCATCACTAGTGGAGAATAAAGAATCATCTTTAATTGCCTAAACCCAAGCCGCCCTATAGGGTCAGCTGACAGTTGTATGTAAATTTGAGCTTAGGATCCGTGGGTCCTGTGCATTAAGGAAGCCAATTAACTTTTTAAATTTCTCTCTACCAATTCATTGCATTCCCTTCATGATGCATCAGAGCACAAGGGTTGTGATTACATGGTCGTTAGTCAAAAGTAAGACTTGAATAACAAACGGAAGGATAAGGATCCAAAAAATTGCACAGGCCATCGTTGCAATTAATCCCTCAAGGCCGTCAGTAAGGCTTGACCTCCACAAATCATACCCCATGATTTCCAAGGAGTATCATTCATAGCGGTGCGACCTCCCCCCCCAAGTCGCTGCAACGGTAAAGTAGTCCCTACACTACTTTTGATCCTACTGTGATCTAACTTTGGGCCATAGACATCAAGAATACACAGGCATTGATTCGAGACACATAGAAATCGCAGTAAAATCGCACGATTTTAGGTTGCAATAGTGCAAACCTAGGCTGAGACTGTCAATGGTCTTTAGACCTAGCAAGTTGTATAATTGCATGGTTGCATAGGGGTGAGGTTGAGGATGGACATAGGTCCATCAAGTTCAACCTATGTGTGATTATATGTCGGTATCAGATAGATAGAGATACCATATATATATATATATATATATATATATATATATATATATATATATATATATAGTATCTCTATCTATCCTGTATGTTGTGGTCATCCACAAGTGTGTGTGTGTGTGTGTGTGGGACCAAGGACTTCTGGTGAGCCTTGTCCGGACAACAGACTGGCGCAATGACTTCCAGATTCTGGGAAAAGAGTCCCAGTACAGACTCTGATCGAGTCGGGAGGAACCATCATCGAGAGACCATCATCTAGAGACCAACTAGTCTCATCACAACAATGAACTACCGGGAAGCAATTCTGAATCTCTGAAAAAATACAATAAAGTTACACTCAGAGAGCAACAGTATAAGTATCTCACTTGAACAAATGGCTCTTTCCCATTGGTTGCATCCCACGGTCGCAAGAGCGATTAAAGTAGCCTGTAGTAATCCATGAGGTCCGAGGTGCCCAAGGGAAGGTTGACAACTGTATTACCTGGTTTTGTAGTAAGGAAAGACTTCCTTCCTGCACTAGAAACAGTAACTCCACAGAGGAGAAAAGTCCCCTCTTGGGGAGGTAGCTAAACTAACTAAACTAACTCATCTTTCAGCGTATCAGCTATTAGGCATACCAATCATCCCAAGTGGTTACTTGTCGTCGGGTATTCATGCCAATGGAGGACAAGGTGTCCAAAAGTCAGAGTTATAGCGGTCGCAGACTGGAGTCTTTCCGAAACGCAACAAAAAGAGCCTCAACTATGCTGAAACGACTCAGCAAAATGGGGAAGGCCCATCTTTTGCTGTCAAGAAGGAATGCAAAACTAGTCAACTTCTGTCAGAAGTATCTCCCAGCACGTTAAGTTGGGGTTTTCTAGAACTTACGGCCAGATGGTGTAAGATACAAAAGCCGTTGGATGACAAGGGACAGTCTCCAAAACAAGTGGCCGGTCAAGGGATCGGCAACAAATAAGGCTATCAAGATATTGGTCTGACAGTAACCTGGGTGGCTTCCCAGAGGTGGAAGCAGAGAAAATAATGACAGCCAACTGGGTCGGAAAATTAGCCAATATGTATATTCAACAAACCTAATAGTCTCCAGGATCCTTATCTGGATTCGCAGCCATTCGGTGGTGATAACAATTGCCCTGTGGCTTGCAGGCCATAATATCCGTGGGTACAGTCTCAGATCCGAGAACCTCCTCCTATTCTCCTTCCTGAGATCCAATACCTCATACAGCGTAGCCAACGGTATCTTCCAAATTCATACAAGTTATATCTAGATGCTGGAGACCAAGAAGTAAAAGGTCTCACCGTTTAGTGTTTGAAATCCTATGGAGGTCAGAGCGCCTACTCCAGACTTTGAGTACATTAGATACGAGAAAAACCTACAGAATTTAAAGGATGGAATTCTCTGTTCCTTACTGTAAGGATTGCATTGTATACAAGTAATAGGGATGAGCTTCGTGTTCGAGTCGAACATACGTTCGACTCGAACATTGGCTGTTCGATCGTTCGACGAAGATCGAACGATTTGGGCCGTTCGCGCCAAATTCGAGTGACGCGAACGGCCCACAATGCACTACGCCATCGCAGTGTCATCCAGGCGCTGTGATTGGCCAAGCATGCACTGTGACCCCGCATGCTTGGCCAATCACAGCGCCGGCAGCGAGGAGAGCAATGATTGGCCACAGGCAGGATGCCTGTGGCCAATTATTGCTGAGGGTGTTTAGTACACGCCCCACACTATAAAAGGCCGCCAGCACGGCGGCCTAGTGTAGTGTGTTCCGGAGCAGGGATAGAGTAGCATAGGCAGGGACAGTGACTGTTATTTCTTTCTTGCTTAACCTGGATTCCTTTAGTTTAGGGAAAGAGAAGGATAGGTAGGGAGAGTGTCAGTGTGTTTTGTGCTTCTGCTATAGTGTGCTTAAAAAAAAACATTTATTCTAGGGACAGAAAACTCTAGGTAGGGACAGTGTCAGTTTCTTTCACTCTGCAAGTCCTTGTTTCCAGGGACCTGGAAGGACAGTGAGTGAATTGTCCTTTTGCTATATTGTGATTAAAAAAAACATTTATTCTAGGGACAGAAAACTCTAGGTAGGGACAGTGTCAGTTTCTTTCACTCTGCAAGTCCTTGTTTCCAGGGACCTGGAAGGACAGTGAGTGAATTGTCCTTTTGCTATATTGTGATTAAAAAAAACATTTATTCTAGGGACAGAAAACTCTAGGTAGGGACAGTGTCAGTTTCTTTCACTCTGCAAGTCCTTGTTTCCAGGGACCTGGAAGGACAGTGAGTGAATTGTCCTTTTGCTATATTGTGATTAAAAAAAACATTTATTCTAGGGACAGAAAACTCTAGGTAGGGACAGTGTCAGTTTCTTTCACTCTGCAAGTCCTTGTTTCCAGGGACCTGGAAGGACAGTGAGTGAATTGTCCTTTTGCTATATTGTGATTAAAAAAAACATTTTTTTCTAGGGACAGAAAACTGTAGGTAGGGAGAGTATTTTTTTTCTTTCACTCTGCAAGTCCTTGTTTCCAGGGACCTGTAAGGACAGTGAGTTAATTGTCCTTGTGCTATATTGTGCTGAAAAAAAATTTATTCCAGGGACAGAAAACTCTAGGTAGGGACAGTGTCAGTTTCTTTCACTCTGCAAGTCCTTGTTTCCAGGGACCTGGAAGGACAGTGAGTGAATTGTCCTTTTGCTATATTGTGATTAAAAAAAACATTTTTTTCTAGGGACAGAAAACTGTAGGTAGGGAGAGTGTTTTTTTTCTTTCACTCTGCAAGTCCTTGTTTCCAGGGACCTGTAAGGACAGTGAGTTAATTTTCCTTGTGCTATATTGTGATTAAAAAAAACATTTATTCTAGGGACAGAAAACTCTAGGTAGGGACAGTGTCAGTTTCTTTCACTCTGCAAGTCCTTGTTTCCAGGGACCTGGAAGGACAGTGAGTGAATTGTCCTTTTGCTATATTGTGATTAAAAAAAACATTTATTCTAGGGACAGAAAACTCTAGGTAGGGACAGTGTCAGTTTCTTTCACTCTGCAAGTCCTTGTTTCCAGGGACCTGGAAGGACAGTGAGTGAATTGTCCTTTTGCTATATTGTGATTAAAAAAAACATTTTTTTCTAGGGACAGAAAACTGTAGGTAGGGAGAGTATTTTTTTTCTTTCACTCTGCAAGTCCTTGTTTCCAGGGACCTGTAAGGACAGTGAGTTAATTGTCCTTGTGCTATATTGTGCTGAAAAAAACATTTATTCCAGGGACAGAAAACTCTAGGTAGGGACAGTGTCAGTTTCTTTCACTCTGCAAGTCCTTGTTTCCAGGGACCTGGAAGGACAGTGAGTGAATTGTCCTTTTGCTATATTGTGATAAAAAAAAACATTTTTTTCTAGGGACAGAAAACTGTAGGTAGGGAGAGTGTTTTTTTTCTTTCACTCTGCAAGTCCTTGTTTCCAGGGACCTGTAAGGACAGTGAGTTAATTTTCCTTGTGCTATATTGTGATTAAAAAAAACATTTATTCTAGGGACAGAAAACTCTAGGTAGGGACAGTGTCAGTTTCTTTCACTCTGCAAGTCCTTGTTTCCAGGGACCTGGAAGGACAGTGAGTGAATTGTCCTTTTGCTATATTGTGATTAAAAAAAACATTTTTTTCTAGGGACAGAAAACTGTAGGTAGGGAGAGTGTTTTTTTTCTTTCACTCTGCAAGTCCTTGTTTCCAGGGACCTGTAAGGACAGTGAGTTAATTTTCCTTGTGCTATATTGTGATTAAAAAAAACATTTATTCTAGGGACAGAAAACTCTAGGTAGGGACAGTGTCAGTTTCTTTCACTCTGCAAGTCCTTGTTTCCAGGGACCTGGAAGGACAGTGAGTGAATTGTCCTTTTGCTATATTGTGATTAAAAAAAACATTTATTCTAGGGACAGAAAACTCTAGGTAGGGACAGTGTCAGTTTCTTTCACTCTGCAAGTCCTTGTTTCCAGGGACCTGGAAGGACAGTGAGTGAATTGTCCTTTTGCTATATTGTGATTAAAAAAAACATTTTTTTCTAGGGACAGAAAACTGTAGGTAGGGAGAGTATTTTTTTTCTTTCACTCTGCAAGTCCTTGTTTCCAGGGACCTGTAAGGACAGTGAGTTAATTGTCCTTGTGCTATATTGTGCTGAAAAAAACATTTATTCCAGGGACAGAAAACTCTAGGTAGGGACAGTGTCAGTTTCTTTCACTCTGCAAGTCCTTGTTTCCAGGGACCTGGAAGGACAGTGAGTGAATTGTCCTTTTGCTATATTGTGATTAAAAAAAACATTTTTTTCTAGGGACAGAAAACTGTAGGTAGGGAGAGTATTTTTTTTCTTTCACTCTGCAAGTCCTTGTTTCCAGGGACCTGTAAGGACAGTGAGTTAATTTTCCTTGTGCTATATTGTGATTAAAAAAAACATTTATTCTAGGGACAGAAAACTCTAGGTAGGGACAGTGTCAGTTTCTTTCACTCTGCAAGTCCTTGTTTCCAGGGACCTGGAAGGACAGTGAGTGAATTGTCCTTTTGCTATATTGTGATTAAAAAAAACATTTTTTTCTAGGGACAGAAAACTGTAGGTAGGGAGAGTGTTTTTTTTCTTTCACTCTGCAAGTCCTTGTTTCCAGGGACCTGTAAGGACAGTGAGTTAATTTTCCTTGTGCTATATTGTGATTAAAAAAAACATTTTTTCTAGGGACAGAAAACTCTAGGTAGGGACAGTGTCAGTTTCTTTCACTCTGCAAGTCCTTGTTTCCAGGGACCTGGAAGGACAGTGAGTGAATTGTCCTTTTGCTATATTGTGATTAAAAAAAACATTTATTCTAGGGACAGAAAACTCTAGGTAGGGACAGTGTCAGTTTCTTTCACTCTGCAAGTCCTTGTTTCCAGGGACCTGGAAGGACAGTGAGTGAATTGTCCTTTTGCTATATTGTGATTAAAAAAAACATTTTTTTCTAGGGACAGAAAACTGTAGGTAGGGAGAGTATTTTTTTTCTTTCACTCTGCAAGTCCTTGTTTCCAGGGACCTGTAAGGACAGTGAGTTAATTGTCCTTGTGCTATATTGTGCTGAAAAAAACATTTATTCCAGGGACAGAAAACTCTAGGTAGGGACAGTGTCAGTTTCTTTCACTCTGCAAGTCCTTGTTTCCAGGGACCTGGAAGGACAGTGAGTGAATTGTCCTTTTGCTATATTGTGATTAAAAAAAACATTTTTTCTAGGGACAGAAAACTCTAGGTAGGGACAGTGTCAGTTTCTTTCACTCTGCAAGTCCTTGTTTCCAGGGACCTGGAAGGACAGTGAGTGAATTGTCCTTTTGCTATATTGTGATTAAAAAAAACATTTATTCTAGGGACAGAAAACTCTAGGTAGGGACAGTGTCAGTTTCTTTCACTCTGCAAGTCCTTGTTTCCAGGGACCTGGAAGGACAGTGAGTGAATTGTCCTTTTGCTATATTGTGATTAAAAAAAACATTTTTTTCTAGGGACAGAAAACTGTAGGTAGGGAGAGTATTTTTTTTCTTTCACTCTGCAAGTCCTTGTTTCCAGGGACCTGTAAGGACAGTGAGTTAATTGTCCTTGTGCTATATTGTGCTGAAAAAAACATTTATTCCAGGGACAGAAAACTCTAGGTAGGGACAGTGTCAGTTTCTTTCACTCTGCAAGTCCTTGTTTCCAGGGACCTGGAAGGACAGTGAGTGAATTGTCCTTTTGCTATATTGTGATTAAAAAAAACATTTTTTTCTAGGGACAGAAAACTGTAGGTAGGGAGAGTATTTTTTTTCTTTCACTCTGCAAGTCCTTGTTTCCAGGGACCTGTAAGGACAGTGAGTTAATTGTCCTTGTGCTATATTGTGCTGAAAAAAACATTTATTCCAGGGACAGAAAACTCTAGGTAGGGACAGTGTCAGTTTCTTTCACTCTGCAAGTCCTTGTTTCCAGGGACCTGGAAGGACAGTGAGTGAATTGTCCTTTTGCTATATTGTGATTAAAAAAAACATTTTTTTCTAGGGACAGAAAACTGTAGGTAGGGAGAGTGTTTTTTTTCTTTCACTCTGCAAGTCCTTGTTTCCAGGGACCTGTAAGGACAGTGAGTTAATTTTCCTTGTGCTATATTGTGATTAAAAAAAACATTTTTTCTAGGGACAGAAAACTGTAGGTAGGGAGAGTGTTTTTTTTCTTTCACTCTGCAAGTCCTTGTTTCCAGGGACAGAGAAGGACACCTGAAGGTAGCCCTTATTGCTTTTTTCCCATCTCCCTGCAGGCCATCTATTAGAATGTCTGGAAGGCAAACAAGGAGAGGCAGACAGTCAGGAGGCAATAAAAGAGGGCAAGCAGGCTCTGTGTCTGGGGGCAACAGTGCTGGTCGTGGACGCGGTGCATTGTCATCAGCACATGGCCATGGGACACGCTTGTCCTTCTTTTCGGCAGCTGGACATGTTGAGCCACATCATGCCGAAGACTTGGTAGAGTGGATGACCAAGCCCTCCTCCTCCTCCTCATCCTCTCTCACCCAGGCTCAGGGTACTGGAAAAGCAGCTGCCAAAGCGTCGTCTTCCCTGGTATCAATGTCAGACAAATCATCAGTCACTCCTTCCCTAGACCCACCATGTCCTCCTCCTGAGGAGTCCCCCGAACTGTTTCAGCACAGTGTTGGGTACATGCTCCAGGAGGATGCCCAGCGTTTCGAAGGGTCTGATGATGAAACCCAGCTAGAGGAAGGCAGTAGCGTGAGAGCAGACAGAGGGGATGCTCAAGAAGGACACCAATCTGGCAGTCATGTTCCAGCAGCTGCAGCATACTGCCAGATTGGCTCCAGTGATGAGGAGGGAGGGGATGATGAGGTCAATGACTCCACGTGGGTGCCTAATAGGAGAGAGGAGGAGGAGGAGGATGAGGAGGAGGCACATCTCCAACGAGGCAGGATGCCCTTTGGTGGCCAGCGTAAGGGCAGTACACCGACGGAATCACACCGCAGAGCTCCGCCTGTGCAGGGCGCTGCCTCTGCCCGTCATTCAAAAAGTTCTTTGGTGTGGGCCTTTTTTGAGGCTAGTGCATCAGATCGCACAGCTGCTGTTTGCAACATATGTCTCAAGCGTATATCGCGTGGCCAAAACATCAGCCGCTTGGGTACCACATGCCTGACCAGACATATGTTGACCTGCCATGCAGCTCGTTGGCAAGCCTACCTCAAAGACCCACACCAAAGAACAAAGCGGACCTCTCCTTGCACCGCATCAGCTGGGATCTCCAACCCCACTATAACTTCAGTCCTCTCTGAAACATGCACTGAGAGGAATGAAGGTGTAGAATTAGGTGTGTCACAGCCAAGTACTTGCGCCCACTCTGCTAGCAGTACACCGACGTCCGATTCTAGCAGGCAAATTTCCCTGCCCCAGCTGCTGGACCGTCGAAAGAAGTTCACTCCCAGCCATCCACATGCCCAGCGGTTGAATGCTAGCTTGGCTAAATTGCTAGCGCTTCAACTGCTGCCTTTTCAGTTGGTAGACTCGGCCCCCTTCCGTGAGTTTGTGCAATGTGCGGTTCCTCAGTGGCAGGTTCCCAAACGCCACTTTTTCTCACGGAAGGCTATTCCGGCTCTCTACCGGCATGTGGAAGGCAATGTCTTGGCCTCGCTGGACAGGGCGGTCAGCGGTAAGGTGCATATTACCGCTGACTCATGGTCCAGCAGGCATGGACAGGGACGTTACCTTTCTTTCACGGCCCATTGGGTCACTCTTTTGGCAGCTGGGAAGGATTCAGGACAAGGTGCAGTAGTGTTGGAGGTTGTCCCACCGCCACGCCTCCAAAATGCTACTACTGGTTGTGACACACCTCTCTCCTCCACCCCCTCCTCTTCTTCTTCCTCCATGGCCTCTTCCTGTGGTTTGTCCTATGAACCAGCGGTGCTCCGTAGCCGTTCACGGGGCTACGCAAGTACGCAGGCAAAAAGATGCCATGCCGTGCTTGCGCTGGTGTGTTTGGGGGACAGAAGCCACACTGGGGCAGAGGTCCTGTCTGCTCTGCAGGGCCAGGCCGAGAGGTGGTTGACGCCACGCCAGCTTAAGCCAGGAATGGTGGTTTGCGACAATGGCACCAACCTCCTCTCCGCCCTCCGACAGGGACAACTGACCCATGTGCCCTGTGTGGCTCACGTCCTTAACCTGGTGGTGCAGCGGTTCTTGGGCAGGTACCCGGGCTTACAGGATGTCCTGAGGCAGGCCAGGAAAGTCTGTGTGCATTTCCGCAGATCTTATAATGCCAGTGCTCGCCTGGCTGAGCTGCAAAAGGAGTTGAACCTGCCCAAGAACCGCCTTATATGTGACATGCCCACCAGGTGGAACTCAACGTTGGCCATGCTGCAGCGGCTGCACACGCAGCAGAGGGCCATCAATGAGTACCTGTGCGACTACGGCACCAGGACAGGGTCAGGGGAGCTTGTTTTTTTTTCTCCACGCCAGTGGGGCATGATCAGGGATGCATGCACTGTCCTGGCACCATTTGAGGAGGCCACGAGGATGGTGAGCAGTGACAGTGCATGCATCAGTGACACTGTACCTCTTGTCCACCTGTTGGAGCACACGCTGCGTGGAATAATGGACAGGGCACTTGAGGCAGAACAGAGGCAGGAAGAGGAGGACTTCCTTGCCTCTCAAGGCCCCCTTTACCCAGACAGTGTTCCTTCTGTCCCACCCATCGCACAGGAAGAGGAGGAGGAGGAGGAGGAGGAGGAGGATTGTGTCAGCATGGAGGTGGAGGCTGGCACTCAGCATCATCAGCAGCAGTCTTTTAGGGATGATTTACAGTCCCAAGAAACCAGTGGACTTGTACGTGGCTGGGAGGAGGTGGCTGCGGATCATGTCGTCCTTAGTGACCCAGAGGACTCCGGAGCGAATGCCTCAGCAAACCTACGCTGCATGGCCTCCCTGATCCTGCAAAGTCTGCGGAAGGATCCTCGTATTCTTCGGATCAAGGAGAGGGACCATTACTGGCTGGCCACTATCCTTGATCCACGGTACAAGGGTAAGGTTGCGGACCTTATGTTACCGTCGCAGAGGGAGCAGAGGATGAGACAACTCCGGGAGGCCTTGCAGAAAGGTCTGTGCAACGCGTTCCCAGAGACTGGGAGGTTGCAAACTCCTGGTCCTGGACAACGAGTTGCTGAGGCTTCGGCCAGTCAAAGAAGGAGCGGTGGGGAAGGTGGCCGTCTGACCGATGCGTTCAGACAATTCTTTAGTCCGCAGCCCCAAAGTATGATTGGTTCCAGCAACCATCGCCAGCGTCTGATAAACATGGTGCAGGAATATCTAGGGGCAAGGTCAGACTTGGACACCTTCCCCACCGAAAATCCTCTGGCTTACTGGGTCTTGAGGATGGATCACTGGCCAGAGCTTGCACAGTATGCAATTGAGCTACTGGCCTGTCCTGCATCCAGCGTTCTTTCGGAACGCACATTCAGTGCTGCTGGAGGATTTGTCACGGATCACAGGGTGCGCCTGTCCACCGACTCGGTTGATCGACTGACTTTCATCAAGATGAACCAGTCTTGGATCACCACCAGCTACCACACACCTGATGCTGATATAACAGACTAATTGATTTTAAAATGTCACATCCCTTCAAGACTGATGCTGATGCTGAGTGCCTGTGCTGTTATGTTGACTGGCTATCCTCCTCCTCCGAGTCCTCAATGATACGATTGATGATGATAGCTTGGAAGATCATTTTTGTTTATGGGTGCCGCCACCAGTGCCTAACGCCCAATTTTTCAGCCCCTGTTTAACAGGGGCGTGTAATTACAATTTTTGAAGCAATACTTTGCAACAGGGCTCATTGCTGTGCTCCAAGTACAGTATCTGTGAGGAGTTGCAGTGTTGTGCCACCAGTGCCTAAGGCCCAATTTTTCAGCCCCTGTTTAACAGGGGCGTGTCATTACAATTTTTGAAGCAATACTTTGCAACAGGGCTCATTGCTGTGCTCCAAGTACAGTATCTGTGAGGGGTTGCAGTGTTGTGCCACCAGTGCCTAAGGCCCAATTTTTCAGCCCCTGTTCAACAGGGGCATGTAATTACAATTCTTGATCTAATAATTCACAGCAGGGCCCATTGCTGCACCCACCAAGAGTAACTGTCAGGGCTTACAGTGTTGTGGCACCAGCACCACCATCAAAGGCCCAATTTTTACTACCACTGTTCAACAATTATATGTAATTAAAATTCCTGATATAATAGTTGACAGCAGGGCGTTCCAGCACCAACCAAGAGTAACTGTGAGTGCTTACAGTGTTGTGCCAACACCAACAACTAAGGGGCCTATTTCTGCAGAGTATATACGGCAGGTCCCTACTTTCAAACATCCAACTTACAAACGACTCCTACTTGCAAACGCAAGAAGACAACAGGAAGTGAGAGGAAATCTACCACTAGGAAGGAAAATTCTCTCCTGTAAGAATAAATATGGGAGAAAGGTGTCTCCTCTGTACTGATGCTTTATCAGCAATCCTTGTTTCAAGAAAAACACCACATTTCAAAAACAGTTGTCATTGGGACGGAAAGTGAGGTGAAATGTTCTGAACAGGGGCACAGACAGCAAAACAAATGTTACAGGGGTGATAACCCTTACCTATGTTTTCCAAAAAGTTTAAAAATAGATTTTTGGGCTGGAGCTACACTTCAACAATGTACCTGTTCAAAATTACAAACAGATTCTACATAAGAACAAACCTACAGTCCCTGTCTTGTATGCACCGCCTGTATACGGCTGTTCAGAGTATATAGGGCCTTTTTTATTTTATGTGCGGGGTTCCCCTTAATATCCATACAAGACCCAAAGGGGCTGGTAATGGGCTGGGGTAGGGGGGGGGGGGGTCATGGGGTAGCTATGCCATTTTTCTTAAAGAATTTCATCCATATTACCGGGACCAGACATTACATTAAAGCCGCAAGCAGTTTTAAATGGCTTTTTTTTCCTTTAGAAGTGTCATTTTGTGCAGGGACAGTTCTAAACACGGGAAACACGTGGCACTTCACAGGCATACTTTAGACACCCCCCAGGTACGATATTTAAAGGAATATTTGACTTTTTTTTTTTCACTTTATGCATCATTAAAATGACTGCTCCCGAAAAACGACCGTTTTTAAAACTTCTTTTTGCATTGATACATGTCCCCTGGTGCAGAACCCGGGTTCCCAAACCCTTTTTAGGACAATAACATGCATAATAGTTGTTATAATTAGCACTTTAGAATTCGAACGTTCGCATCCATTGTATTTAATAGGGTTCTAATGTTCGTTCGAACTTCCGGTCCGTTCGCGGGTTCTGGTGCGAACCGAACCCGGGGGTGTTCGGCTCATCACTAACAAGTAAGCCTAGAGATGGCATTAAAGGATACATGAAACTTGGTCGTGTCCTCACTCTCTGGGATCCAGTAACGGTGGGATCCAGAAACGGTTGCATATCTTAGCAACCATTTCCAAAAGACCTGGGCAAGTTATTATTTCCCCCATGGGATCTTCCAAATAGTGAGACACATTATCTCACTCTCCATTTAGAGGGATAAGACATCCTAAATATGGCCAGTAACATGGAATAAGTATTTCCTTTTTGGCAAATAGGTCTAGAAGGATCTCAGACATCCAAGTGTCAAGCCATAAACTACCTTGTTACTGAAATTATCAGGCAAAATGGCTCTAGTCTCTTCCTCAACACTATACAAAGGTTGGTGCCTTTGCAATCTGGGTTAGAACATCATCTTTCTGGCATATCCAAACTAAAGTGTTTGAAGTACCACGAACATTGAAAATAGTCAAGGTTGAATAGAGACATAGAATTGGCCCTTCTTCTAGGAGAAAAACGATAGACACATCAGGCCTAACGGCATCGGAAAAAAGACAATCACTGTCTAACGAAGACAATCGCAGTGGTGCGGATCAAGTTAGTCAAAGCTTAGATGACTAGGACAAACCCATCAGATGAGGGCAGAGACCGCTCTTCCAGACTGCGCATCCATTGATGGAACTCCAAAATAGTTCCTCCAGAATTAATATGTAAAACTACGACCTGGTCTACATTCAACACGTTGGGGGTCCATTCTTGTGGACCCAGCAGTCTTCACTACAATACATCTCAGTCGTTAGTGGGGATAGATCTAATCCTCTTAAACACTTGAGCAGTACCCACCCTTGTCTGGTGATTTGGTACATCCCATACGTATATGCTGTCATGCTGTGTCAGGAAAAGGGAACATTTTATACTTGCCTGACGGTAATTTTCCTTTCCTGATGCATGCATGACAGCATATAGGTCCCCTCCCAAAAATAAATATAAATAAAAATCACAAATATAATAAAGGCCTTCGCAGTGATACTAAGTTACGAGAACACTGCAGGAAGGGAGGAGACCTACTTTTATAGTATAACCGGTCCTGAATTAGGAAGGGAGGCGGAGCCTTCCCATACGTATATGCTGTCATGCTTGCATCAGGAAAGGAAAATTACCGTCAGGCAAGTATAAAATTTTCCCTTTTTACTATCCATGATTGAGCAAAACCCTTCTTCATTTGTGTCTCACATGCTCCGCTTCCCAGACACTGCAGCTTACAGTGGGAGGGTTTCAGTAAAAGCAGTGCTGTCCATCCAGCAAACAGTGAAGTCAGTGGCGGCTGGTGCTCAAAATTTTTGGGGGGGCGCAAACAAACTGAAAAAAAAAATCATCAATTGCCGCCACTGTGCCCAAATGCAGCCAGTTTGCCCCCCCAAATGCAGCCAGTTTGCCCCCCCAAATGCAGCCAGTTTGCCCCCCCAAATGCAGGCAGTTTCCCCCCAGCCCTGCACTTACCTTCCTCGATGTCTTCTCCCGCCCTCGATGTCGCTTCAGCCAATCAGGTTACCGGTAACCAGACCTGGTAAACCTGATTGGGTGAGACGCTTGTCAGGGTTAACCAAGGAACGCACCCCCGTGCGTCCTCTGGTTAACTATTCGGAAGCCGATTACAGCCCTCAGGCTGTAATCGGGAAGCCCATCAGAGCTGCTGGCTCTGATGGGCACTTCCAAACACCAACCAGCCACTGTTCTTCAGATGGCCAGTGCTCAACATTGGGCCGGCCATCTGAATAGTGGGCGGCAGCAGCGGCGACAATACATAGGTTCATGCAATGCATGAACCTATTGTAGCGGCCTCACCCTCTCTCTCTCCTTCTTTAGCGGTTACGCTGGCTCCCGTCTAGGGGTACCTTGAAGGGGAGAGCGAGGTGCGCCATGGCCCATGTCCTCTAGATTACAGCATGTAGAGGTGAAGGCCAGCACCAGATTACCTGCGGGCTGTGTATACGCTCAGAGCCAAGTCTGTTCTGCTGATAACCCCCTTTGCTCCTAGTAAATGGAGTACCACACACTGAAAAGGTCCAACACTTATTTATTCCATAACGGCAAACAAATAGTGCTTTGCGAGCAGACAGTTTGAGACCCATAGAACAGTTCAGTATTGGTGGGGAGTAGGTCAAGGCACAATCCTCAAAGAAACTAAACCGTTGAGGTTTCACCAACGGTTGCTAAGCACAGAGGCTGTAAAACATACTTTTTGGCTTCAGAGTCTCTTCCAGTGACTCTAATGAACAGGAACTGGAGTTACCTTCGCTACACTGCAGCCCCTGTCAGGGGGAAGACATCCCTCCAAGAGTTACCAGAGGCTCCGCCGTCACCGGATTAATGCTGTACTGGGCTATTCGGAAGGGTTACACTCCCCGGCCTCCTCACCTCAGATACGGGTCCCAACACCTTTAGGGCCCCTCGGACTCCTCCACCCTCGCGGAACCCAGTCGAAGTTACTGAGCCCCAGGCCTTGGCCATAGTACCTCACCCCAGGCTTAAGGTGCCTGGGATGGACTCCATCTCTCGCTCCGGCCAGGTCAAGGGCACCTGGGCCCGGAACTCCGGAATGCCAGCACCCAGGCTGAAGGTGCCTGGCTGCCGCCGCGTCCTCCAATTCCGAACTCTGAACCCTCGGACCACAACAACCCCACGGTAAGGGCGTCCACCCCTTTTATCCCCTCTCCCTTTGCGTCACAGCGGGTTCCCCGCCCCGCTGCACCAGGAAAGGACAAAAAGGGAGCAGTCTTGCGGTGCGGGTTCAACTCCGGCCCAGGGCGACAACGCCACCAGCAGGCCGCAGGGAACCTTGCACCACCAGAGTCCTTCAAGAACCACAAAAGGGGTTCTCAGACTCCCTAACAATTAGTGCATCCGGGTTGAATAACCCAGATGCCCCCCCCCCAAATTTAAATGCCCGCTACACTATGTATTGTTGTGAGTGACGGGCGCAGGAGCGAGAGGGGGCGGCGCTCCTGCGGCCACTATGGACACACTGCCACTGAGTGAAGGGCTAGGTGAAGACAGGCGCTGCATGACAGAACACAGGCTTGTCAATCAGTAGTGACCATGCTAAAAAGCAGGAACCACCTATAAGAGTGGCAACTCTGCTCTGAATTCAAGAGCAATGCTGCATTAGGTGGACTTTACTGGCAGGCTCAACAGGTATTTGTGGGACATTGTAATGGGGGGGGGGCACTAGGAGGAGATCACTACTTCCCTAAACACACATTAACTATTATCTTTGTTCAAAGTTTAGTTTTATTATCTATTATTACATCCACTTGCCGCCGCAATACGTATGTATACTTTGCAGCCATAACCCCAGAATTTTTTTTTCCCAGCGACTTGTTTTTCTCATAAAAGTGGTCTGAGTGGCTAAAGACCCGTACACACGATACAAAAATCAGATGGAAAAATTCGGACGACGAGCTGTCTGCCGACTTTCGGTGCTTTCGACAGCCGATTTTGCTTTTTCGTCAGACAAAAGCTGAATGTGCAGACTATAAAATTTGTCGGATGTTAATTTAACGTCCGATTTTTATTTAATTAGTATGGTTTTCATACAAAAAATCGTAAGAGCAAGACTACGCATGCTCAGAAACAAAAGAATACATACAAAACTATTCACATTACGTCACTTCTGACGGTGTATTCTGTCGTACGAGAATTTTCAAATTGTGAGTAACCTCTTCACTTTCGACATGAGAGTAGCATGCCACAAAAAACAGACGTTCGGTCATCCGAAAATCTAAGCGTGTGTGCGAGGCTTTATTAGCCGCTGGATCGCTTTTCAAAAGCAGCGAGAGGGGGCCCCCCTCCCGCCATTCGCCAGTGTTTCTCAGGCTTACCGTTTTTACTGGCGTGCCTGAGAAACGATCTGACGGGTCCAAAGAGGTTACCAAAGAACAGATCATCTCTGAACACCTCTATGGTCTTGGAGGACCAGAGTGACATGATATTTCCAGTCTAGAGCAAGTAAGAATTTTTTTTTTTTTTTAAAGCAAGACCTGTCATCCTTCACAGTATTATTACAAGGAATGTTTACATTCTTTGTAATAGGAATTAACGGCTGGGTTCACACTAATTTGCAATAGCAAGAAATTGTGACCGGCTCTCTATGAAGCTGGTTTATATATCTCCGGTGCGGATTTGCACAGGAGCCCTGTGCGTTTTTTGGTCCGTTTCAAGTCTGAATTCAGCCAAAAATGGACCAGAAACAATGAACCAGGATGCACAGGACCCCTGCTGGGAGCCGCATCAGTATTGGGTGTGAACCGTGCCTAAGGGGACAGTGTAAAAATAAAAAATAATAATAATTAAGAGAAAAAATTTAACTTAAAGCGCCCCCATCTCTCCGTGCTCGTGAGCAGAGTAAATGCATACGTAAGCCACGTGTATGTAAACGGTGTTTGCACCACACATGTGAGGTATCACCGCGAACATTAGAGCAAGAGCAATAATTCTAGCGCTGGACCTCATCTGTAACTCTAAACAGGTAACCTGTAAAAAATTGAGATTTTTAAGTATCATAGTTTTTCGCCATTCCATGAGTGTGCCAAATTTTAAAGCATGACTTGTTAGGTATCTATTTACTCAGCGTAACATCATCTTTTATAATTTACCAAAAATTGGGTTGTATATTGTGTTTTTTTTGCATTAAGATTCTCAAAAGTGTATTTTTTCTCAAAAAACTGAGTAACCGCTGCGCAAATATCATGTGCAATAAAATATGATTCTCATCTTATTCTCTAGGGTCTGTGCTAAAAAAAAACATATATAATGTTTGGGGATTCTAAGTAATCCAGTAAAAAAATGCTGATTTAAACTCAAAACAAAAAGTGCCAGAAACGGCTTGGTCGGCATGTTGATATCTGAATAATAATGACTGCTAATAGTACTATAAACTGTTAAAGACACCATGCGTTATATAACTTTATGTAAAGAGCTCCCTGTGGATTGTAGACCACCACACATGGATAAAACAGATGGAAGTGATAGTTCTACAGAGAGACATTTGGTTTCTTTAGCAGCCCCATTACCACTTTCAGTCAAGCAACTCAATTCATGCACAAGTGTCCGAAGCTACCAAAAAAAATCTAAGACAAATACATTTCAGTTTCTGGTGGTGTCCATGGTCCTGAATATTGTGTATAGCCCTACTTTGCATTTTAACTGTGAAATCTTATGTGTAGGTATAATGCTGCTAGCATTTTTAACATAGGATTTATTAGAATACAAGTATTTTGAGCGCTCAGTGAAACATTTTCCATAGGTACTTATGAGTATTACTCCTAATAAGGTACAGTGCCTTGAAAACGTATTCATACCCTTTGAGATTTTTCACATTTTGTCATGTTAAAACCATAAACCTAAATGTATTTTATTGGGATTTTTTGTGATAGACCAACACAAAGTGGCAAATAATTGTGAAGGGGAAGCAAAATGAGAAATGGTTTTTAACATTTAAAAAAAATAAAATGTATCTGAAAAGTGTGGTGTGTATTTGTATTCAGCCCCCTTTACTCTATTACGCCTAACTAAAATCTAGTGGAACCAATTGCCTTCAGAAGTCACCTAATTAGTAAATAGAGTCAACCTGTGTGTAATTTAATCTCAGTATAAATAAAGCTGTTCTGTGAAGCCCTCAGAAGTTTGTTAGAGAACCTTAGTAAACAAACAGCATCATGAAGGCCAAGGAACACACCAGAAAGGTCAGGAATAAAGTTGTGGAGAAGTTTAAAGCAGGGTTAGGTTATAAAAAAATATCCCAAGCTTTGAACATCTCACGGAGCACTGTTCAATCCATGATCGGAAAATGGAAAGAGTATAGCACAACTACAAACCTACCAAGACATGGCCATCCACCTGAACTGACAGGATGGGCAAGGAGAGCATTAATCAGGGAAGCAGCCAAGAGGGCCATGGTAACTCTGGAGGAGCTGCAGAGATGTACAGCTCAGGTAGGAGAATCTGTCCACAGGAAAACTATTAGTCGTGCACTCCACAAATCTGGCCTTTATGGAAGAGTGGCAAGAAGAAAGCCATTCTTGAAAGAAAGCCATAAGACATCCCATTTTCAGGTTACAAGAATCCATGTGGGGGACACAGCAAATATGTGGAAGAAGGTGCTCTGGTCAGATGAGACCAAAATTTAAAGTTTTGGCCTTAAATCTAAACGTTATGTGTGGAGGAAAACTAACACTGCACATCACCCTGAACACACTATCCCCACCGTGAAACATGGTGGTGGCAGCATCATGTTGCGGAGATGATTTTCTTCAGCAGGCACAGGGAAGCTTTTCAGAGTTGATGGGAAGATGGATGGAGCCAAATACAGGACAATCTTAGAAGAAAACCTCTAATGCCCCATACACACAATCGTTTTTCTTGCCATTTTTTTTCTTGCCGTTTTTCACGTCGTTTTTTTTCATGTTTCCTCTCAAGCCTGTCTTGCGTACACACGATCATTTAAAAAAACGATCAAGCAAAGCGCAGTGACGTCCAACACGTACGACGGCACTATAAAGGGGAAGTTCCGTTCGAATGGCGCCACCCTTCATGTTAGTAAAGTTTGTTGAGCGACGATTCGCTCTTTTCAGTCTCGTGCTTTTCAGTCCGTGACTGCGTGACGAATGTGCTATCTCCATTACGAACGCTAGTTTTACCAGAACGAGCGCTCCTGTCTCATACTTGATTCTGAGCATGCGCGTTTTTTTTTCACGTCGTTAAAGCATACACACTATCGTTTTTCACGTCGTTAAAAAAAACGACATGAAAAACGACGTGAAAAAAGAGAGCATGTTCGAAATTTTTAATGCCCGTTTTTCACGTCGTTAAAAATGCTCTGGAGCCTACACACGATCATTTTTAATGGCCATTTTTTTTAATGGCATTTTTAACGGCATGAAAAACGATCGTGTGTATGGGGCATTAGAGTCTGCAAAAGACTTGAGACTGGGGCGGAGGTTCCCCTTCTAGCAGGACAATGACCCTAAACATACAGCCAGAGCTACAATGGAATGGTTTAGAGCAGGGGTCTCCAAACCTCGGCCCGCAGGCCACATCCGGCCTGCGGGTGTCATTTGTCCGGCCCGCAGCATACCCAGGCTCTGCCAACACATCACTGCCGATTTGCTGCCTTTTAAAAGCAGCTGCTGTTATCGGTGTGTCTGACAGGTCCTGGATGCAAGGGGGGGTGAGCGCCGGCGGGTGAGCGACAGCGTGTCACTGAGTGAGCAGGCAGGTGTTCTGTCAGGAAGCCGCTGCGAGCCATCTGAATATGCAACTGAAGTGACGTTGCATCTCGCCGGCCATCTTGGTACACCCGCACCAGTAAGCCTAGAGTTAAAAGTCGGCAAGCGGACATCTTTATACACCCACCGGAGTCTTGCTTTTCACACTTATTTTTAACAGTAAACTCAACTTAGATTTCACTATATAAGCTGAGTTTACTGTTAAAAATAACTTTGTAAAGCAAGACTCCGGTGGGTGTATAAAGATGTCCGCTTGCCTAGGCTTACTGTTGACATGTACGGGTGAACCAAGATGGCCGCGAGGCTAAGTTACTTCAATTGCATATTCAGATGGCTAGCAGATTCCTGACAGAACACCTGCCTGCTCACTCAGTGACACACCAGCCCGCTCACCAGCCTTACCGCCCGGCATGATTGCTCCGGTGGGTGTATAAAGATGTCCGCTTGCCGACTTCTAACCCTAGGCTTACTGTGGAAAAGTCTGGGTGTACCAAGATGGCCGCAATGCAATATTGCTTTGGTTGCATATTCTGATAAGTAGTGGCTTTCTGACATCTCTCCCTGCCCGCCCTCACTCTGGGACACAGCCACTGGCAAGTGACAATTCACATCTTGTGGTAGGCGACATTGGCAAATGACAATCCACATCTGGTGGCAGGGGATGTGGCAAGTGACAATCCGCATCTGGTGGCAGGCAACGGTGGCAGGTGACATGCTCAGGGCTCCCACTGATTCTGCATTATGCTGAGTTAAACTATTTAATCTTATATAACCATGTAATAATGCGCTTCAATCATCCTGACACCATAACAACCATGGCGCCATGATGATTGAAGCGCCAACACCAGCCATTGCCCCAACAAATTGCCCACAAAATTTTCTGGTAGTGCCCCTCCCGAGACTAGACTCTGGATCTGCCCCTGCCTGGATACAAAGCCGTTAACCCCCCCCCCACACACACCCTCCTGTGCTGCCAGGGTATTGGCTGTTGTGCTGTGGATTGGCTGCTAGGAGGTGACGTCATCAGTGTGGCACCTCCTGGCTTCCCGCCCGCTATTTACATTCAAATTCCTTCCACCATACAGCCTGCGCGTGTAGCAGCGGGCGGGAGTCATAAGGCGCAGGAGAGCTGAAGTCGGCTCCTAAAGTGACAAGAGGCAAATGGGCATAAATCTGCAGACATAAATGTACAGGAGACTCTGCTGGGGACACTGGGGAAAATTCTGCTGAGGACACTGATGATGGGGAAAATTCTGCTGGGGACACTGATGATGGGAAAAATTCTGCTGGGGACACCGATGATGGGGAAAACTCTGCTGGGGACACCGATGATGGGGAAATCTCTGCTGGGGACACCGATGATGGGGAAATCTCTGCTGGGGACACCGATGATGGGGAAATCTCTGCTGGGGACACCGATGATGGGAAATCTCTGCTGGGGACACCGATGATGGGAAATCTCTGCTGGGGACACCGATGATGGGAAATCTCTGCTGGGGACACCGATGATGGGAAATCTCTACTGGGGACACCGATGATGGTAAATCTCTGCTGGGGACACCGATGATGGGAAATCTCTGCTGGGGACAACGATGATGGGAAAACTCTGCTGGGGACACCGATGGGGGGGGAACTCTGACGGGGACACATAATAGGAAAACTCTCATGGGGACTGATAATGGAAAAAAATCTGCTGGGGACACTGATGGGGAAAACTCTGCTGGGGACACTGATGGGAAAACTCTGCTGGGGACACTGATGATGGGAATGATGATTCATTCATTTGTACATAACTGATTTTTTTCGGCCCCCGAATACTTGTAAGATCTACAATGTGGCCCTTGTGTTGAAAAGTTTGGAGACCCCTGGTTTAGAGCAAAGCATTCATGTGTTCGAATGGCCCAGTCAAAGTCCAGACCTGAATCCAATTTAGAATCTGTGGCAAGGCTTGAAAATTGCTGTTCAGACGCTCTCCATCCAATCTGACAGAGCTTGAGCTATTTTTCAAAGAAGAATGGGCAAAAATGTCACTCTCTAGCCACTTAACGACCGCTCACTGTATATATACGTCGGCACAATGGCACCGACAGGCACAATCACGTAGAGCATACGTGATTGCCTTTGTACAGTTGGGGGGTCCGATCGGACCCCCCTTCTGTACAGTGAGCGGTCGGAATTCATCTGGGAGCGTTCCGAGATGGGGGGGCGGCCGTTCGATTCCGACCACCCCCCCGCGATCGCTCCCGGCGAATAGAAATGCCCCCTCTGTCTGTGTACTGTTTACACAGATAGAGAAAGCAGGAGGAAGTGATGTCATCTCCTGTGCGGCGCTCACATATACCGAGCGTCGTACAAGAGAAGACACACAGGTCAGTGCACTAACACTACACTAACACCAGCACACATAGGCACATAAATCGCCCCCCCAGGCCCCCCCAGATCACCCCCCAGCCCCCCCAGATCACCCCCCAGCCCCCAGTCACAGTGTCACTGATTGCAGTGACCATTTATTTACTGATCACTGCAATCAGTGACATTTGTGACTGTAAAAGTGTCACTACATTTAGTTTTAGGTCCAGTGTAGCCCCCTAACCCCCCCTAATAAAGGTTTAACCCCTTGATCACCCCCCAGATAACCCTTTCACCCCCTAGCACCGCCGTCGCTTGGCGATCATTTTTCTGATCGCTGTCTTGGCGTCGGTGATGCAGATCGGTACCCAGTAATTTTTTTTAGGTTCGCCGCAGGTTTTTATAGCGTCGGGTACCCCCATAAATTATCTAATAAAGGTTTAACCCCCTTGATCGCCCCCAGGTAACCCTTTCACCCCCTATCACCACTGTCACTAAGCAATCGTTTTTCTGATCGATGTCTTAGCGTCGGTGATGCTGATCGGTAGCCAGTATTTTTTTTTAGGTTCGCCGCAGGTTTTTATAGCGTCGGGTACCCCCATAAACTATCTAATAAAGGTTTAACCCCCTTGATCGCCCCCCAGGTAACCCTTTCACCCCCTATCACCACTGTCACTAAGCAATTGTTTTTTCTGATCGCTGTCTTGGCGTCGGTGATGCAGATCGGTACCCAGTAATTTTTTTAGGTTCGCCGCAGGTTTTTATAGCGTCGGGTACCCCCATAAATTATCTAATAAAGGTTTAACCCCCTTGATCGCCCCCAGGTAACCCTTTCACCCCCTATCACCACTGTCACTAAGCGATCGTTTTTCTGATCGATGTCTTAGCGTCGGTGATGCTGATCGGTAGCCAGTATTTTTTTTTTAGGTTCGCCGCAGGTTTTTATAGCGTCGGGTACCCCCATAAATTATCTAATAAAGGTTTAACCCCCTTGATCGCCCCCCAGGTAACCCTTTCACCCCCTATCACCACTGTCACTAAGCAATTGTTTTTCTGATCGCTGTCTTGGCGTCGGTGATGCAGATCGGTACCCAGTAATTTTTTTAGGTTCGCCGCAGGTTTTTATAGCGTCGGGTACCCCCCATAAATTATCTAATAAAGGTTTAACCCCCTTGATCGCCCCCCAGGTAACCCTTTCACCCCCTATCACCACTGTCGCTAAGCGATCATTTTTCTGATCGATGTCTTAGCGTCGGTGATGCAGATCGGTAGCCAGTAATTTTTTTTAGGTTCGCCGCAGGTTTTTATAGCGTCAGGTACCCCCATATATTATCTAATAAAGGTTTTAACCCCCTAATTGCCCCTAGTTAACCCTTTCACCAGTAATCATCATATAAGTGTTACGGGTGACGCTGGTTAGTTAGTTTGCTTTTTATAGTGTCAGGGCACCCGCCGTGTATATAACCCAATAAAGGTTTAACCCCCTGATCGCCCGGCGGGTGATATCAATTAGGTTTTAGCATCAGAGAGGGTCTGCGTCACACCCCAGGCAGCGTCAGGTTAGTGCCAGTAACGCTAACACCCACGCGTGAAGCATACACCTCCCTTAGTGGTATAGTATCTGAACAGATCAATATCTGATCTGATCAGATCTATACTAGCGTCCCCAGCAGTTTAGGGTTCCCAAAAACGCAGTGTTAGCGGGATCAGCCCAGATACCTGCTAGCACCTGCGTTTTGCCCCTCCGTCCAGCCCAAGCCACCCAAGTGCAGTATCGATCGATCACTGTCACTTGCAAAACACAACACACATAACTGCAGCGTTCGCAGAGACAGGCCTGATCCCTGCGACTCCAGTGCTGTAGGAGGTGATTTCACCACCACAGTTAAAAAAAAAAGAAGCAAATATGCCGAAGCATTGGGGCAGCAGGGGCGGAGGAGCGATTTTGCTCCTAATGCCGCGTACATACGGTCGAAATTCCGAAGGAGGCTTGCCCGTGGAAAAGTCCGACCATGTGTGTGCGGCATAACTTTTTTGCGGGAGGATGCCCCCATGCTTCGGCATATATAAATGGTGCATGTATGCCCATCATTAGAAGTGGGTGGATGAAGGGCGGTATTCTAATGGTGGGCATACCCACCGATCAATCTCTTTTTTCGTTCAGCCACCTGGCTGCATGAAAAAAAAAGATTACAATACATGTCCAACAAGGACCAGCAACGTACTGGTATGTTGCTGGACTTTGAATGGTTATACCAGATTGATGCCTGCGGGTTTAGGTATCATCTTGGTATCATTCTTTTCAGCCAGCGGCCGGCTTTAATGTAAAAGCAACCCTAGTGGCTAATTAGCCTCTGGACTGCTTTTACAAGCAGTGGGAGGGAATGTCCCCCCCCCGGATATAAAAAGTGCCATTGGGAAATTGGGAAAGCATTTTATCACACCGATCTTGGTGTGGTCAGATGCTTTGAGGGCAGAGGAAAGATCTAGGGTCTAGACCCCAGTTTTTTCAAAAAAAGAGTACCTGTCACTACCTATTACTATCATAGGGGATATTTACATTCCCTGAGATAACAATAAAAATGCTAAAAAAAAAAAACATGGAAGGAACAATTTAAAAATAAAATAAAAAAGCAAAATTAATATTAAAAAAAAAAAAAAAAAAAAAAGCACCCCTGTCCTGCCCTGCTCTTGCCCAATGGCGAACGCAAGCGTCGGTCTGGCGTCATATGTAAACAGCAATTGCACCATGCATGTGAGGTATCACCGCGAAGGTCAGATCAAGGGCAGTAATTTTAGCAGTAGACCTCCTCTGTAAATCTAACAGGGTAACCTGTAAAGGCTTTTAAAGGCTTTTAAAAATGTATGTAGTTTGTCGCCAATGCGCGTTTGTGCGAAATTTTAAAGCATGTCGTGTTTGGTATCTATGTACTCGGCCTAAGATCATCTTTTTATTTCATCAAACATTTGGGCAATATAGTGTGTTTTAGTGCATTAAAATAAAAAAAAGTGTATTTTTTCCCCAAAAAATGCGTTTGAAAAATCGCTGCGCAAATACTGTGTAGAAAAAAAAATGCAACACCCACCATTTTATTCTGTAGGGCCTTTGCTTTAAAAATATATATAATGTTTGGGGGTTCAACATAATTTTCCTGCAAAAAAAAAATATGTTTTCATGTAAACAAAAAGTGTCAGAAAGGGCTTTGTCTTCAAGTGGTTAGAAGAGTGGATGTAAGCTTCCTAATGTTGTGTATAAAATGCCAGAACAGTTCAAAACCCCCCCAAATGACCCCATTTTGGAAAGTAGACACCCCAAGCTATATACTGAGAGGCATGTCGAGTCCATGGAATATTTTATATGTTGACACAAGTTGCGGAAAAAAGACAATTTTCTTTTTCTTTTTTTTTTTTTGCACAAAGTTGTCACTAAATGATATATTGCTCAAACATGCCATGGGCATATGTAGAATTACACCCCAAAATACATTCTGTTGCTTCTCCAGAGTACGGGGATACCACATGTGTGAGACTTTTTGGGAGCCTAGCCGCGTACGGGACCCCAAAAACCAATCACCGCCTTCAGGCTTTCTAAGGGTGTAAATTTTTGATTTCACTTCTCACTGCCTATCACAGTTTCGGGGGCCATGGAATGCCCAGATGGCACAAAACCCCCCCAAATGACCCCATTTTGGAAAGTAGACACCCCAAGCTATTTGCTGAGAGGTATTGTGAGTATTTTGCAGATCTCGCTTTTTGTCACAAAGTTTTGAAAATTGAAAAAAAAAAAAAGAAAAAAGAAAAATTCTTTCTTCATTTTCAAAAACAAATGAGAGCTGTAAAATACTCACCATGCCTCTCAGCAAACAGCTTGGGGTGTCTACTTTCCAAAATGGGGTCATTTGGGGGGGTTTTGTGCTATTTTGGCATTTTATGGCCTTCGAAACTGTGATAGGTAGTGAGGAGTGAAATCAAAAATTTGTGCCTAGAAATCCTGAAGGCGGTGATTGGTTTTCAGGGTCCCGTACGCGGCTAGGCTCCTAAAAAGTCCCACACATGTGGTATCCCCGTACTCAGGAGAAGCAGCAAAATGTATTTTGGGGTGAAATTCCACATATAACCATGGCATGTGTGAGCAATATATCATTTAGTGACAACTTTTTGTAATTTTTTTTTTTTTTGTCATTATTTAATCACTTGGGACAAAAAAAAAATATTCAATGGGCTCAACAGGCCTCTCAGCAATTTCCTTGGGGTGTCTACTTTCTAAAATGGGGTCATTTGGGGGGGTTTTGTGCTATTTTGGCATTTTATGGCCTTCAAACCTGTGATAGGTAGTGAGGAGTGAAATCAAAAATTTGCGCCCTTAGAAATCCTGAAGGCGGTGCTTGGTTTCCGGGGTCCCGTACGTGGCTAGGCTCCTAAAAAGTCCCACACATGTGGTATTCCCGTACTCAGGAGAAGCAGCAGAATGTATTTTGGGGTGCAATTCCACATATAACCATGGCATGTGTGAGCAATATATCATTTAGTGACAACTTTTTGTAATTTTTTTTTTTTTTTGTCATTATTCAATCACTTGGGACAAAAAAAAAATATTCAATGGGCTCAACATGCCTCTTAGCAATTTCCTTGGGGTGTCTACTTTCCAAAATGGGGTCATTTGGGGGGGGTTTTGTACTGCCCTGCCATTTTAGCACCTCAAGAAATGAGATAGGCAGTCATAAATTTAAAGCTGTGTAAATTCCAGAAAATGTACCCTAGTTTGTAAACGCTATAACTTTTGCGCAAACCGATAAATATACACTTATTGACGTTTTTTTACTAAAGACATGTGGCTGAATACATTTTGGCCTAAATGTATGACTAAAATTGAGTTTATTCGATTTTTCTTATAACAAAAAGTAGAAAATATCATTTTTTTTCAAAATTTTCGGTCTTTTTCCGTTTATATCGCAAAAAATAAAAATCGCAGAGGCAATCAAATACCATTAAAAGAAAGCTCTATTTATGGGAAGAAAAGGACGCAAATTTTGTTTGGGTACAACATTGCATGTCCGCACAATTTACAGTTAAAGCAGCACAGTGCAAAATTCTGAATTCACCTCTGGTCCTCTAGCTACCAAATGGTCCGGGGCTTAAGTGGCTAGATATGCAAAGCTGGTAGGGACATCCCCAAAAAGACTTGCAGCTGTAATTGTTCTACAATGTATTGACTCAGGCGGGCTAAATACACAAAGTATTGACTCAGGGGGGCTGAATACAAATGCACACCACACTTTTCACATTTATTTGTAAAAAAAAATTAAAACCATTTATCATTTTCCTTCCACTTCACAATTATGTGCCACTTTGTGTTGGTCTATCACATAAAATCCCAATAAAATACATTTACGTTTTTGGTTGTAACATGACAAAATGTGGCAAATGTCAAGGGGTAGGGTTGTCCCGATACCACTTTTTTTAAGACCGAGTACAAGTACCGATACTTTTTTCCAAGTACTCGCCGATACCGATTACCGATACTTTTTTTTCAATGTCATGTGACAGTTTGAAAGATGGGGACTGATAGGTGGCACTGACAGGTGGCACTGACTGGTGACTGGCACTGATGGGCACTAATAGGTGGCTGGCACTGATGGCACTGATTGCACTGATAGATGGCACTTGTGGGCAGTGATAGGTGGCACTTGTGGGCACTGATTGCGCTGAAAGGTGGCACTTGTGGGCACTGATAGGTGGCACTTGTGGGCACTGATTGCACTGATGTGGCACTTGTGGGCACTGATAGGTGGCACTTTTGGGTACCGATAGCACTGAAAGGTGGCACTTGTGGGCACTGATAGATGGCACTGATTGCACTGATAGATGGCACTGATAGCACTGATAGTGCCATCTATCAGTGCCAACAAGTGCCATCTATCAGTGCAATCAGTGCCATCTATTAGTGCCCACAAGTGCCACCAATCAGTGCCATCTACCAGTGCCACCTGATAGGTGGCACTGGTAGATGGCACTGATAGGTAGCACTTGTGGGTACTGATAGGTGGCTGGCACTCAAATGCTGCGGGGGGGAAAAAAATTACACAGGATTTAAAAAACAAAAACTGCTGCAACGCCCATCTTGGTACACCCTGCGCTCGGCTGAACTAAGCAGCAGCAGACATCTTGTTACACCCAGCCCGAGCTATATGGGCTGGGTGTAACAAGATGTCTGCTGCTGCTTACTGCAGCCGAGTGCAGGGTGTACCAAGATGGGCGTGGGGACGTTCAGCCGCTGACGACGACCGAATGTGACAGCACTGGTCACCGATCCTGATGCGGCTGCACCCCTGCCAGCTTACCGAGTTCAACTGCAGGTGAGGGACTCGCTCTCCGCCCGCGGACTCCGTCCACCGACTGTGCCCGCCCTCTCCAGCCAGACTCAACCCGCACTTTCCTTCACAGACTCTGCCTGCCCCCTCTCCAGCCAGACTCCGCCCGCACTTTCCTTCACAGACTCTGCCTGCCCCCTCTCCAGCCAAACTCCGCCTGCAATAGCTCTGTCGACAGACTCTGTCCGCCCTCTCCAGCCAGACTCCGCCCCACTCCCCCCGCCCTCCCCAGCCACTGACTCCTCCCGCCCTCTCCGGCCACAAAAAAAAAGTATCGGGTGAAGCATCGGGAGTATTTGCGTGAGTACAAGTACTCGCGCAAATTCTTGGTATCTGTCCCGATATCGGGACAACCCTATCAAGGGGTATGAATGCTTTTTCAAGGCACTGTATATGATTTGGCCATCAATCTTACATTTAAGTTATAAAAGATGTACAGTACTTATAAATTGTGTGATGCATATGCTAAATTTTGATCTGATGTCCCAATTAGTCTGTATTTTTTTGTTTTTTGTTTTTTTATGGCAACACACACGTTTAGTTATGGCTGGTTGTAAAATATGCAGAACACAGTCCTAGGCTAGCCTCAAAAATGTAATTGTGCATGAATAAATCCTAACTATTTTTACTATGTCATCTACAAACCTATGTTACTAATTACCGTATATAAATGAAAAGTTTTAGGTCAACAGCACAGGTATATTATACAGCAGTGTTGGATACTACCATGAAACTTGACTATTCTGCAAATTGCACCTTACTACTAGTGATGAGCCGAACACCCCCGGGTTCGGTTCGCACCAGAACCCGCGAACGGACCGAAAGTTCGAACGAACATTAGAACCCTATTAAATACAATGGATGCGAACGTTCGAATTCTAAAGTGCTAATTATAAAAACTATTATGCATGTTATTGTCCTAAAAAGGGTTTGGGAACCCGGGTTCTGCACCAGGGGACATGTATCAATGCAAAAATAAGTTTTAAAAACGGTCGTTTTCCGGGAGCAGTCATTTTAATGATGCATAAAGTGAAAAAAAAAAAGTCAAATATTCCTTTAAATATCGTACCTGGGGGGTGTCTAAAGTATGCCTGTGAAGTGCCACGTGTTTCCCGTGTTTAGAACTGTCCCTGCACAAAATGACACTTCTAAAGGAAAAAAAAGCCATTTAAAACTGCTTGCGGCTTTAATGTAATGTCTGGTCCCGGTAATATGGATGAAAATCTTTAAGAAAAATGGCATAGCTACCCCATGACCCCCCCCCTACCCCAGCCCATTACCAGCCCCTTTGGGTCTTGTATGGATATTAAGGGGAACCCCGCACATAAAATAAAAAAGGCCCTATATACTCAGAACAGCCGTATACAGGCGGTGCATACAAGACAGGGACTGTAGGTTTGTTCTTATGTAGAATCTGTTTGTAATTTTGAACAGGTACATTGTTGAAGTGTAGCTCCAGACCAAAAATCTATTTTTAAACTTTTTGGAAAACATAGGTAAGGGTTATCACCCCTGTAACATTTGTTTTGCTGTCTGTGCCCCTGTTCAGAACATTTCACCTCACTTTCCGTCCTAATGACAACTGTTTTTGAAATGTGGTGTTTTTCTTGAAACAAGGATTGCTGATAAAGCATCAGTACAGAGGAGACACCTTTCTCCCATATTTATTCTTACAGGAGAGAATTTTCCTTCCTAGTGGTAGATTTCCTCTCACTTCCTGTTGTCTTCTTGCGTTTGCAAGTAGGAGTCGTTTGTAAGTTGGATGTTTGAAAGTAGGGACCTGCCGTATATACTCTGCAGAAATAGGCCCCTTAGTTGTTGGTGTTGGCACAACACTGTAAGCACTCACAGTTACTCTTGGTTGGTGCTGGAACGCCCTGCTGTCAACTATTATATCAGGAATTTTAATTACATATAATTGTTGAACAGTGGTAGTAAAAATTGGGCCTTTGATGGTGGTGCTGGTGCCACAACACTGTAAGCCCTGACAGTTACTCTTGGTGGGTGCAGCAATGGGCCCTGCTGTGAATTATTAGATCAAGAATTGTAATTACATGCCCCTGTTGAACAGGGGCTGAAAAATTGGGCCTTAGGCACTGGTGGCACAACACTGCAACCCTTCACAGATACTGTACTTGGAGCACAGCAATGAGCCCTGTTGCAAAGTATTGCTTCAAAAATTGTAATGACACGCCCCTGTTAAACAGGGGCTGAAAAATTGGGCCTTAGGCACTGGTGGCACAACACTGCAACTCCTCACAGATACTGTACTTGGAGCACAGCAATGAGCCCTGTTGCAAAGTATTGCTTCAAAAATTGTAATTACACGCCCCTGTTAAACAGGGGCTGAAAAATTGGGCGTTAGGCACTGGTGGCGGCACCCATAAACAAAAATGATCTTCCAAGCTATCATCATCAATCGTATCATTGAGGACTCGGAGGAGGAGGATAGCCAGTCAACATAACAGCACAGGCACTCAGCATCAGCATCAGTCTTGAAGGGATGTGACATTTTAAAATCAATTAGTCTGTTATATCAGCATCAGGTGTGTGGTAGCTGGTGGTGATCCAAGACTGGTTCATCTTGATGAAAGTCAGTCGATCAACCGAGTCGGTGGACAGGCGCACCCTGTGATCCGTGACAAATCCTCCAGCAGCACTGAATGTGCGTTCCGAAAGAACGCTGGATGCAGGACAGGCCAGTAGCTCAATTGCATACTGTGCAAGCTCTGGCCAGTGATCCATCCTCAAGACCCAGTAAGCCAGAGGATTTTCGGTGGGGAAGGTGTCCAAGTCTGACCTTGCCCCTAGATATTCCTGCACCATGTTTATCAGACGCTGGCGATGGTTGCTGGAACCGATCATACTTTGGGGCTGCGGACTAAAGAATTGTCTGAACGCATCGGTCAGACGGCCACCTTCCCCACCGCTCCTTCTTTGACTGGCCGAAGCCTCAGCAACTCGTTGTCCAGGACCAGGAGTTTGCAACCTCCCAGTCTCTGGGAACGCGTTGCACAGACCTTTCTGCAAGGCCTCCCGGAGTTGTCTCATCCTCTGCTCCCTCTGCGACGGTAACATAAGGTCCGCAACCTTACCCTTGTACCGTGGATCAAGGAGAGTGGCCAGCCAGTAATGGTCCCTCTCCTTGATCCGAAGAATACGAGGATCCTTCCGCAGACTTTGCAGGATCAGGGAGGCCATGCAGCGTAGGTTTGCTGAGGCATTCGCTCCGGAGTCCTCTGGGTCACTAAGGACGACATGATCCGCAGCCACCTCCTCCCAGCCACGTACAAGTCCACTGGTTTCTTGGGACTGTAAATCATCCCTAAAAGACTGCTGCTGATGATGCTGAGTGCCAGCCTCCACCTCCATGCTGACACAATCCTCCTCCTCCTCCTCCTCCTCCTCCTCCTCCTCTTCCTGTGCGATGGGTGGGACAGAAGGAACACTGTCTGGGTAAAGGGGGCCTTGAGAGGCAAGGAAGTCCTCCTCTTCCTGCCTCTGTTCTGCCTCAAGTGCCCTGTCCATTATTCCACGCAGCGTGTGCTCCAACAGGTGGACAAGAGGTACAGTGTCACTGATGCATGCACTGTCACTGCTCACCATCCTCGTGGCCTCCTCAAATGGTGCCAGGACAGTGCATGCATCCCTGATCATGCCCCACTGGCGTGGAGAAAAAAAACCAAGCTCCCCTGACCCTGTCCTGGTGCCGTAGTCGCACAGGTACTCATTGATGGCCCTCTGCTGCGTGTGCAGCCGCTGCAGCATGGCCAACGTTGAGTTCCACCTGGTGGGCATGTCACATATAAGGCGGTTCTTGGGCAGGTTCAACTCCTTTTGCAGCTCAGCCAGGCGAGCACTGGCATTATAAGATCTGCGGAAATGCACACAGACTTTCCTGGCCTGCCTCAGGACATCCTGTAAGCCCGGGTACCTGCCCAAGAAGCGCTGCACCACCAGGTTAAGGACGTGAGCCACACAGGGCACATGGGTCAGTTGTCCCTGTCGGAGGGCGGAGAGGAGGTTGGTGCCATTGTCGCAAACCACCATTCCTGGCTTAAGCTGGCGTGGCGTCAACCACCTCTCGGCCTGGCCCTGCAGAGCAGACAGGACCTCTGCCCCAGTGTGGCTTCTGTCCCCCAAACACACCAGCGCAAGCACGGCATGGCATCTTTTTGCCTGCGTACTTGCGTAGCCCCGTGAACGGCTACGGAGCACCGCTGGTTCATAGGACAAACCACAGGAAGAGGCCATGGAGGAAGAAGAAGAGGAGGGGGTGGAGGAGAGAGGTGTGTCACAACCAGTAGTAGCATTTTGGAGGCGTGGCGGTGGGACAACCTCCAACACTACTGCACCTTGTCCTGAATCCTTCCCAGCTGCCAAAAGAGTGACCCAATGGGCCGTGAAAGAAAGGTAACGTCCCTGTCCATGCCTGCTGGACCATGAGTCAGCGGTAATATGCACCTTACCGCTGACCGCCCTGTCCAGCGAGGCCAAGACATTGCCTTCCACATGCCGGTAGAGAGCCGGAATAGCCTTCCGTGAGAAAAAGTGGCGTTTGGGAACCTGCCACTGAGGAACCGCACATTGCACAAACTCACGGAAGGGGGCCGAGTCTACCAACTGAAAAGGCAGCAGTTGAAGCGCTAGCAATTTAGCCAAGCTAGCATTCAACCGCTGGGCATGTGGATGGCTGGGAGTGAACTTCTTTCGACGGTCCAGCAGCTGGGGCAGGGAAATTTGCCTGCTAGAATCGGACGTCGGTGTACTGCTAGCAGAGTGGGCGCAAGTACTTGGCTGTGACACACCTAATTCTACACCTTCATTCCTCTCAGTGCATGTTTCAGAGAGGACTGAAGTTATAGTGGGGTTGGAGATCCCAGCTGATGCGGTGCAAGGAGAGGTCCGCTTGGTTCTTTGGTGTGGGTCTTTGAGGTAGGCTTGCCAACGAGCTGCATGGCAGGTCAACATATGTCTGGTCAGGCATGTGGTACCCAAGCGGCTGATGTTTTGGCCACGCGATATACGCTTGAGACATATGTTGCAAACAGCAGCTGTGCGATCTGATGCACTAGCCTCAAAAAAGGCCCACACCAAAGAACTTTTTGAATGACGGGCAGAGGCAGCGCCCTGCACAGGCGGAGCTCTGCGGTGTGATTCCGTCGGTGTACTGCCCTTACGCTGGCCACCAAAGGGCATCCTGCCTCGTTGGAGATGTGCCTCCTCCTCATCCTCCTCCTCCTCCTCTCTCCTATTAGGCACCCACGTGGAGTCATTGACCTCATCATCCCCTCCCTCCTCATCACTGGAGCCAATCTGGCAGTATGCTGCAGCTGCTGGAACATGACTGCCAGATTGGTGTCCTTCTTGAGCATCCCCTCTGTCTGCTCTCACGCTACTGCCTTCCTCTAGCTGGGTTTCATCATCAGACCCTTCGAAACGCTGGGCATCCTCCTGGAGCATGTACCCAACACTGTGCTGAAACAGTTCGGGGGACTCCTCAGGAGGAGGACATGGTGGGTCTAGGGAAGGAGTGACTGATGATTTGTCTGACATTGATACCAGGGAAGACGACGCTTTGGCAGCTGCTTTTCCAGTACCCTGAGCCTGGGTGAGAGAGGATGAGGAGGAGGAGGAGGGCTTGGTCATCCACTCTACCAAGTCTTCGGCATGATGTGGCTCAACATGTCCAGCTGCCGAAAAGAAGGACAAGCGTGTCCCATGGCCATGTGCTGATGACAATGCACCGCGTCCACGACCAGCACTGTTGCCCCCAGACACAGAGCCTGCTTGCCCTCTTTTATTGCCTCCTGACTGTCTGCCTCTCCTTGTTTGCCTTCCAGACATTCTAATAGATGGCCTGCAGGGAGATGGGAAAAAAGCAATAAGGGCTACCTTCAGGTGTCCTTCTCTGTCCCTTGAAACAAGGACTTTCACAGTGAAAGAAACTGACACTGTCCCTACCTAGAGTTTTCTGTCCCTAGAATAAATGTTTTTTTTAATCACAATATAGCACAAGGACAATTCACTCAATGTCTCTCCAGGTCCCTGGAAACAAGGACTTGCAGAGTGAAAGAAACTGACACTGTCCCTACCTAGAGTTTTCTGTCCCTAGAATAAATGTTTTTTTTAAGCACAATATAGCACAAGGACAATTAACTCACTGTCCTTACAGGTCCCTGGAAACAAGGACTTGCAGAGTGAAAAAAAAAAAACACTCTCCCTACCTACAGTTTTCTGTCCCTAGAAAAAATGTTTTTTTTAAGCACAATATAGCACAAGGACAATTAACTCACTGTCCTTACAGGTCCCTGGAAACAAGGACTTGCAGAGTGAAAGAAAAAAAACACTCTCCCTACCTACAGTTTTCTGTCCCTAGAAAAAATGTTTTTTTTAATCACAATATAGCACAAGGAAAATTAACTCACTGTCCTTACAGGTCCCTGGAAACAAGGACTTGCAGAGTGAAAGAAAAAAAACACTCTCCCTACCTACAGTTTTCTGTCCCTAGAAAAAATGTTTTTTTTAATCACAATATAGCACAAGGAAAATTAACTCACTGTCCTTACAGGTCCCTGGAAACAAGGACTTGCAGAGTGAAAGAAACTGACACTGTCCCTACCTAGAGTTTTCTGTCCCTAGAATAAATGTTTTTTTTAAGCACAATATAGCACAAGGACAATTAACTCACTGTCCTTACAGGTCCCTGGAAACAAGGACTTGCAGAGTGAAAGAAAAAAAACACTCTCCCTACCTACAGTTTTCTGTCCCTAGAAAAAATGTTTTTTTTAATCACAATATAGCACAAGGAAAATTAACTCACTGTCCTTACAGGTCCCTGGAAACAAGGACTTGCAGAGTGAAAGAAACTGACACTGTCCCTACCTAGAGTTTTCTGTCCCTAGAATAAATGTTTTTTTTAAGCACAATATAGCACAAGGACAATTAACTCACTGTCCTTACAGGTCCCTGGAAACAAGGACTTGCAGAGTGAAAGAAAAAAAACACTCTCCCTACCTACAGTTTTCTGTCCCTAGAAAAAATGTTTTTTTTAATCACAATATAGCACAAGGAAAATTAACTCACTGTCCTTACAGGTCCCTGGAAACAAGGACTTGCAGAGTGAAAGAAACTGACACTGTCCCTACCTAGAGTTTTCTGTCCCTAGAATAAATGTTTTTTTTAAGCACAATATAGCACAAGGACAATTAACTCACTGTCCTTACAGGTCCCTGGAAACAAGGACTTGCAGAGTGAAAAAAAAAAAACACTCTCCCTACCTACAGTTTTCTGTCCCTAGAAAAAATGTTTTTTTTAAGCACAATATAGCACAAGGACAATTAACTCACTGTCCTTACAGGTCCCTGGAAACAAGGACTTGCAGAGTGAAAGAAAAAAAACACTCTCCCTACCTACAGTTTTCTGTCCCTAGAAAAAATGTTTTTTTTAATCACAATATAGCACAAGGAAAATTAACTCACTGTCCTTACAGGTCCCTGGAAACAAGGACTTGCAGAGTGAAAGAAAAAAAACACTCTCCCTACCTACAGTTTTCTGTCCCTAGAAAAAATGTTTTTTTTAATCACAATATAGCACAAGGAAAATTAACTCACTGTCCTTACAGGTCCCTGGAAACAAGGACTTGCAGAGTGAAAGAAACTGACACTGTCCCTACCTAGAGTTTTCTGTCCCTAGAATAAATTTTTTTTTTAAGCACAATATAGCACAAGGACAATTAACTCACTGTCCTTACAGGTCCCTGGAAACAAGGACTTGCAGAGTGAAAGAAAAAAAACACTCTCCCTACCTACAGTTTTCTGTCCCTAGAAAAAATGTTTTTTTTAATCACAATATAGCACAAGGAAAATTAACTCACTGTCCTTACAGGTCCCTGGAAACAAGGACTTGCAGAGTGAAAGAAAAAAAACACTCTCCCTACCTACAGTTTTCTGTCCCTAGAAAAAATGTTTTTTTTAATCACAATATAGCACAAGGAAAATTAACTCACTGTCCTTACAGGTCCCTGGAAACAAGGACTTGCAGAGTGAAAGAAACTGACACTGTCCCTACCTAGAGTTTTCTGTCCCTAGAATAAATGTTTTTTTTAAGCACAATATAGCACAAGGACAATTAACTCACTGTCCTTACAGGTCCCTGGAAACAAGGACTTGCAGAGTGAAAGAAAAAAAACACTCTCCCTACCTACAGTTTTCTGTCCCTAGAAAAAATGTTTTTTTTAATCACAATATAGCACAAGGAAAATTAACTCACTGTCCTTACAGGTCCCTGGAAACAAGGACTTGCAGAGTGAAAGAAACTGACACTGTCCCTACCTAGAGTTTTCTGTCCCTAGAATAAATGTTTTTTTTAAGCACAATATAGCACAAGGACAATTAACTCACTGTCCTTACAGGTCCCTGGAAACAAGGACTTGCAGAGTGAAAAAAAAAAAACACTCTCCCTACCTAGAGTTTTCTGTCCCTAGAAAAAATGTTTTTTTTAAGCACAATATAGCACAAGGACAATTAACTCACTGTCCTTACAGGTCCCTGGAAACAAGGACTTGCAGAGTGAAAGAAACTGACACTGTCCCTACCTAGAGTTTTCTGTCCCTAGAATAAATGTTTTTTTTAATCACAATATAGCACAAGGAAAATTAACTCACTGTCCTTACAGGTCCCTGGAAACAAGGACTTGCAGAGTGAAAGAAACTGACACTGTCCCTACCTAGAGTTTTCTGTCCCTAGAATAAATGTTTTTTTTAATCACAATATAGCACAAGGAAAATTAACTCACTGTCCTTACAGGTCCCTGGAAACAAGGACTTGCAGAGTGAAAGAAACTGACACTGTCCCTACCTAGAGTTTTCTGTCCCTAGAATAAATGTTTTTTTTAAGCACAATATAGCACAAGGACAATTAACTCACTGTCCTTACAGGTCCCTGGAAACAAGGACTTGCAGAGTGAAAGAAAAAAAACACTCTCCCTACCTACAGTTTTCTGTCCCTAGAAAAAATGTTTTTTTTAATCACAATATAGCACAAGGAAAATTAACTCACTGTCCTTACAGGTCCCTGGAAACAAGGACTTGCAGAGTGAAAGAAACTGACACTGTCCCTACCTAGAGTTTTCTGTCCCTAGAATAAATGTTTTTTTTAATCACAATATAGCACAAGGACAATTAACTCACTGTCCTTACAGGTCCCTGGAAACAAGGACTTGCAGAGTGAAAGAAACTGACACTGTCCCTACCTAGAGTTTTCTGTCCCTAGAATAAATGTTTTTTTTAAGCACAATATAGCACAAGGACAATTAACTCACTGTCCTTACAGGTCCCTGGAAACAAGGACTTGCAGAGTGAAAGAAAAAAAACACTCTCCCTACCTACAGTTTTCTGTCCCTAGAAAAAATGTTTTTTTTAATCACAATATAGCACAAGGAAAATTAACTCACTGTCCTTACAGGTCCCTGGAAACAAGGACTTGCAGAGTGAAAGAAACTGACACTGTCCCTACCTAGAGTTTTCTGTCCCTAGAATAAATGTTTTTTTTAATCACAATATAGCACAAGGACAATTAACTCACTGTCCTTACAGGTCCCTGGAAACAAGGACTTGCAGAGTGAAAGAAACTGACACTGTCCCTACCTAGAGTTTTCTGTCCCTAGAATAAATGTTTTTTTTAAGCACAATATAGCACAAGGACAATTAACTCACTGTCCTTACAGGTCCCTGGAAACAAGGACTTGCAGAGTGAAAGAAAAAAAACACTCTCCCTACCTACAGTTTTCTGTCCCTAGAAAAAATGTTTTTTTTAATCACAATATAGCACAAGGAAAATTAACTCACTGTCCTTACAGGTCCCTGGAAACAAGGACTTGCAGAGTGAAAGAAACTGACACTGTCCCTACCTAGAGTTTTCTGTCCCTAGAATAAATGTTTTTTTTAATCACAATATAGCACAAGGACAATTAACTCACTGTCCTTACAGGTCCCTGGAAACAAGGACTTGCAGAGTGAAAGAAACTGACACTGTCCCTACCTAGAGTTTTCTGTCCCTAGAATAAATGTTTTTTTTAAGCACAATATAGCACAAGGACAATTAACTCACTGTCCTTACAGGTCCCTGGAAACAAGGACTTGCAGAGTGAAAGAAACTGACACTGTCCCTACCTAGAGTTTTCTGTCCCTAGAATAAATGTTTTTTTTAAGCACACTATAGCAGAAGCACAAAACACACTGACACTCTCCCTACCTATCCTTCTCTTTCCCTAAACTAAAGGAATCCAGGTTAAGCAAGAAAGAAATAACAGTCACTGTCCCTGCCTATGCTACTCTATCCCTGCTCCGGAACACACTACACTAGGCCGCCGTGCTGGCGGCCTTTTATAGTGTGGGGCGTGTACTAAACACCCTCAGCAATAATTGGCCACAGGCATCCTGCCTGTGGCCAATCATTGCTCTCCTCGCTGCCGGCGCTGTGATTGGCCAAGCATGCGGGGTCACAGTGCATGCTTGGCCAATCACAGCGCCTGGATGACACTGCGATGGCGTAGTGCATTGTGGGCCGTTCGCGTCACTCGAATTTGGCGCGAACGGCCCAAATTGTTCGATCTTCGTCGAACGATCGAACAGCCAATGTTCGAGTCGAACGTATGTTCGACTCGAACACGAAGCTCATCCCTACTTACTACAACAGTCCTGCACTTTCCACCTCCCTTCAACTAAGAAAAACTGGAGCATAGCACGTGCTACAGAAGCCTGTTGATTTTGATTCTGTTTCAACAGCTAGTCTGTTGCTCTTCTCCTTATCAGGAAGCCTAAAATAGAAAATGCAATCCAAAATGAAGACAATCCAATGCTGCTGATAACAGCCATGATTGCTTCCCTGCTTTTCTTCCATATTCTAAAGCTGTTACGAATGACAAGGGCGACTGGATGGAGGCATGTTTTGGAGCAACAGCGTTTTCTCTGTGGACATAGAGTCAGTAGTAGTAGGCAGGAGTCCATTGGACTTGTTTTAAAGACCACCATACTTTTAAAGTAGCCAATTTGTCCCTGCACTGGATGTACAGTATATATACATTTCTAACAGTGCTTTCCATATTTCTTTGAACTGTAAGTCTAAAGCCTCGTACACACGACCGAGTTTCTCGGCAAGAACCAGCAAGAAACTTGCTGGCAGAGATGTCTTGCCGAGAAATTTGTTCGTGTGTATGGTTTCTCGTCAAGAAAACCGACAAGTAATCTCGACGAGAAAATAGAGAACCTGCTCTCTATTTTCTCGTCGAGATTCTCGTCGGCATGTTTCTCGATGAGAAAAGTGAGTGTGTGTACACTTACCTGTCCTCCGGGAAGCCCACGCATGTTCGAAATGAATTTGACGCATGCGCGGTAGCTTCCTAGGCATAGGTAGGGTATACCAAGATGGCGGCGACGGCATCGAATGTGACGAGCGCATGCTCGTCGTAGTCGATGACGTCACCGCGTACGCTCCATTCAAAGAACCGCGGGTTCTTTGAATCGAGCGTCTGTACACTCGGCCGGGACAAGTTTCCTGTCCAAGAATCTCGTCGAAAAAAACGACATGTTTTTTTCGACGAGAATCTCGGCCGTGTGTACGAGGCTTTAGACGCCATCCTTGTTTGGGACTGTGTCTGTGGCTCCCCGATTTGTGTGTGGGGGAGGGGGGTGAACCCCTAGTTTGTGCACTCATCTGCTGATTACCATCTTATGCCAATCCTATGTATGACCGCAGAGGGAGAGATTTTCTCGCTCCTCCTGGGATACATTCTATCTCATATTTATTAAACTCTTTCTTACTGCACTCCTCTGAGCCCTTGAAGAAGCACACAAGGCAAATCGCATTGAGATTGTAAAAATCCTCAATGTGATAGTTCAATGTTATCTTCTGTTATAGGACAGATAAAAAATATCATTAATTTATACAAAAAAAATAAAAACATGAATTGAAAGGTACAAAACCTTTCAATTCATGTTTTTAACTTTTTGTATAAATGATATTTTTTTATCTATCGTTGACTGTTATTTGTGCCAATATAGTCCCATTCTTAGATGGTATCGTTTATAGATATCTATATCAGGGAGGATGGCACTCCACCAACTATAGCCAGATTCACTCTTTATTCTTTTAGTAAATCAAACCTCACATTCTCAGCTGTGGATAAATCTTGCAGTGTTCAAGATGTGTGCAGCAGAGAGTAATACATCAAAGAGTGCGCCCTATTACCTGCATTTTTCTGCAAAGGGAACACTTCCACAAACTCCCTGGTAATAAAGAGAAGCAAATGTCTAAATCTATTGCATACTGTAGATTAGGGATGAGCTTCGTGTTCGAGTCGAACATACGTTCGACTCGAACATCGGCTGTTCGATCGTTCGACGAAGATCGAACGATTTGGGCCGTTCGCGCCAAATTCGAGTGACGCGAACGGCCCACAATGCACTACGCCATCGCAGTGTCATCCAGGCGCTGTGATTGGCCAAGCATGCACTGTGACCCCGCATGCTTGGCCAATCACAGCGCCGGCAGCGAGGAGAGCAATGATTGGCCACAGGCAGGATGCCTGTGGCCAATTATTGCTGAGGGGGTTTAGTACACGCCCCACACTATAAAAGGCCGCCAGCGCGGCAGCCTTGTGTAGTGTGTTCCGGAGCAGGGAAAGAGAAGCATAGGCAGGGACAGTGTCATTTTTTTCCTTTACTAATCCTGGATTCCTTGTGTTTAGGGACAAATAAGGATAGGTAGGGAGAGTGTCAGTGTGTTATTCTGTGCTAAACCTTGTTTGTAGGGACAGAGAAGGACAGTGAGGGAAAGTGTCAGTGTGCTATTCTGTGCTAAACCTTGTTTGTAGGGACAGAGAAGGACAGTGAGGGAAACTGTCAGTGTGCTATTCTGTGCTAAACCTTGTTTGTAGGGACAGAGAAGGACAGTGAGGGAAAGTGTCAGTGTGCTATTCTGTGCTAAACCTTGTTTGTAGGGACAGAGAAGGACAGTGAGGGAAACTGTCAGTGTGCTATTCTGTGCTAAACCTTGTTTGTAGGGACAGAGAAGGACAGTGAGGGAAAGTGTCAGTGTGCTATTCTATGCTAAACCTTGTTTGTAGGGACAGAGAAGGACAGTGAGGGAAACTGTCAGTGTGCTATTCTGTGCTAAACCAATCTTGCTGAACCGTATTTGAAATCCTTGAGTTTAGGGACAGAGAAGGACACTCGGGGAAACTATCAGTGTGCTATTCTGTGCTAAACCTTGTTTGTAGGGACAGAGAAGGACAGTGAGGGAAACTGTCAGTGTGCTATTCTGTGCTAAACCAATCTTGCTGAACCATATTTGAAATCCTTGAGTTTAGGGACAGAGAAGGACACTCGGGGAAACTGTCAGTGTGCTATTCTGTGCTAAACCAATCTTGCTGAACCGTATTTGAAATCCTTGAGTTTAGGGACAGAGAAGGACACTCTGGGAAACTATCAGTGTGCTATTCTGTGCTAAACCTTGTTTGTAGGGACAGAGAAGGACAGTGAGGGAAACTGTCAGTGTGCTATTCTGTGCTAAACCAATCTTGCTGAACCATATTTGAAATCCTTGAGTTTAGGGACAGAGAAGGACACTCGGGGAAACTGTCAGTGTGCTATTCTGCGCTAAACCAATCTTTCTGAACCATATTTGAAATCCTTGAGTTTAGGGACAGAGAAGGACACTCGGGGAAACTGTCAGTGTGCTATTCTGTGCTAAACCAATCTTGCTGAACCGTATTTGAAATCCTTGAGTTTAGGGACAGAGAAGGACACTCGGGGAAACTATCAGTGTGCTATTCTGTGCTAAACCTTGTTTGTAGGGACAGAGAAGGACAGTGAGGGAAACTGTCAGTGTGCTATTCTGTGCTAAACCAATCTTGCTGAAGCATATTGCAAATCCTTGTGTTTAGGGACAGAGAAGGATAGGCAGGGGACAGTGTCAGTGTCATTGTTGCTAAGCCTCCTGCACAGTATACACCTGAAGGTAGCCCTTATTGCTGTTTTTCCCATCTCCCTGCAGGCCATCCATTAAAATGTCTGGAAGGCAAACAAGGAGAGGCAGACAGTCAGGAGGCAAAAAAAGAGGGCATGCAGGCTCTGTGTCTGGGGGCAACAGTGCTGGTCGTGGACGCGGTGCATTGTCATCAGCACATGGCCATGGGACACGCTTGTCCTTCTTTTCGGCAGCTGGACATGTTGAGCCACATCATGCCGAAGACTTTCCCTGCCCCAGCTGCTGGACCGTCGAAAGAAGTTCACTCCCAGCCATCCACATGCCCAGCGGTTGAATGCTAGCTTGGCTAAATTGCTAGCGCTTCAACTGCTGCCTTTTCAGTTGGTAGACTCGGCCCCCTTCTGTGAGTTTGTGCAATGTGCGGTTCCTCAGTGGCAGGTTCCCAAACGCCACTTTTTCTCACGGAAGGCGATTCCGGCTCTCTACAGGCATGTGGAAGGCAATGTCTTGGCCTCGCTGGACAGGGCGGTCAGCGGTAAGGTGCATATTACCGCTGACTCATGGTCCAGCAGGCATGGACAGGGACGTTACCTTTCTTTCACGGCCCATTGGGTCACTCTTTTGGCAGCTGGGAAGGATGCAGGACAAGGTGCAGTAGTGTTGGAGGTTGTTCCACCGCCACGCCTCCAAAATGCTACTACTGGTTGTGACACACCTCTCTCCTCCACCCCCTCCTCTTCTTCTTCCTCCATGGCCTCTTCCTGTGCTTTGTCCTCGGAACCAGCGGTGCTCCGTAGGCGTTCAAGGCGCTACGCGAGTACGCAGGCAAAAAGATGCCATGCCGTGCTTGCGCTGGTGTGTTTGGGGGACAGGAGCCACACTGGGGCAGAGGTCCTGTCTGCTCTGCAGGGGCAGGCCGAGAGGTGGTTGACGCCACACCAGCTTAAGCCAGGAATGGTGGTTTGCAACAATGGCACCAACCTCCTCTCCGCCCTCCGACAGGGACAACTGACCCATGTGCCCTGTGTGGCTCACGTCCTTAACCTGGTGGTGCAGCGGTTCTTGGGCAGGTACCCGGGCTTACAGGATGTCCTGAGGCAGGCCAGGAAAGTCTGTGTGCATTTCCGCAGATCTTATAATGCCAGTGCTCGCCTGGCTGAGCTGCAAAAGGAGTTGAACCTGCCCAAGAACCGCCTTATATGTGACATGCCCACCAGGTGGAACTCAACGTTGGCCATGCTGCAGCGGCTGCACACGCAGCAGAGGGCCATCAATGAGTACCTGTGCGACTACGGCACCAGGACAGGGTCAGGGGAGCTCGGGTTTTTTTCACAACGCCAGTGGGGCATGATCAGGGATGCATGCACTGTCCTGGCACCATTTGAGGAGGCCACGAGGATGGTGAGCAGTGACAGTGCATGCATCAGTGACACTGTACCTCTTGTCCACCTGTTGGAGCACACGCTGCCTGGAATAATGGACAGGGCACTTGAGGCAGAACAGAGGCAGGAAGAGGAGGACTTCCTTGCCTCTCAAGGCCCCCTTTACCCAGACAGTGTTCCTTCTGTCCCACCCATCGCACAGGAAGAGGAGAAGGAGGAGGAGGAGGAGGATTGTGTCAGCATGGAGGTGGAGGCTGGCACTCAGCATCATCAGCAGCAGTCTTTTAGGGATGATTTACAGTCCCAAGAAACCAGTGGACTTGTACGTGGCTGGGAGGAGGTGGCTGCGGATCATGTCGCCCTTAGTGACCCAGAGGACTCCGGACTGAATGCCTCTGCTAACCTACGCTGCATGGCCTCCCTGATCCTGCAAAGTCTGCGGAAGGATCCTCGTATTCTTCGGATCAAGGAGAGGGACCATTACTGGCTGGCCACTCTCCTTGATCCACGGTACAAGGGTAAGGTTGCGGACCTTATGTTACCGTCGCAGAGGGAGCAGAGGATGAGACAACTCCGGGAGGCCTTGCAGAAAGGTCTGTGCAACGCGTTCCCAGAGACTGGGAGGTTACAAACTCCTGGTCATGGACAACGAGTTGCTGAGGCTTCGGGCAGTCAAAGAAGGAGCGGTGGGGAAGGTGGCCGTCTGACCGATGCGTTCAGACAATTCTTTAGTCCGCAGCCCCAAAGTATGATCGGTTCCAGCAACCATCGCCAGCGTCTGATATACATGGTGCAGGAATACCTAGGGGCAAGGTCAGACTTGGACACCTTCCCCACCGAAAATCCTCTGGCTTACTGGGTCTTGAGGATGGATCACTGGCCAGAGCTTGCACAGTATGCAATTGAGCTACTGGCCTGTCCTGCATCCAGCGTTCTTTCAGAACGCACATTCAGTGCTGCTGGAGGATTTGTCACGGATCACAGGGTGCGCCTGTCCACCGACTCGGTTGATCGACTGACTTTCATCAAGATGAACCAGTCTTGGATCACCACCAGCTACCACACACCTGATGCTGATATAACAGACTAATTGATTTTAAAATGTCACATCCCTTCAAGACTGATGCTGATGCTGAGTGCCTGTGCTGTTATGTTGACTGGCTATCCTCCTCCTCCTCCTCAATGATCCGATTAATGATGATAGCTTGGAAGATCATTTTGGTTTATGGGTGCCGCCACCAGGGGCTAAGGCCCAATTTTTCAGCCCCTGTTTAACAGGGGCGTGTAATTACAATTTTTGATGCAATACTTTGCAACAGGGCTCATTGCTGTGCTCCAAGTACAGTATCTGTGAGGGGTTGCAGTGTTGTGCCACCAGTGGCTAAGGCCCAATTTTTCATCCCCTGTTTAACCGGGGCATTTAATTACAATTTTAGATGCAATACTTTGCAACAGGGCTCATTGCTGTGCTCCAAGTACAGTATCTGTGAGGGGTTGCAGTGTTGTGCCACCAGTGCCTAAGGCCCAATTTTTCAGCCCCTGTTCAACAGGGGCATGCAATTATAATTATTGATCTAATAATTCACAGCAGGGCCCATTGCTGCGCCCACCAAGAGTAACTGTCAGGCCTTACAGTGTTGTGTCAACACCACCACCACCACCACCACCACCACCACCAAAGGCCCAATTTTTCAGCCCCTGTTCAACAGGGGCATGCAATTATAATTATTGATCTAATAATTCACAGCAGGGCCCATTGCTGCGCCCACCAAGAGTAACTGTCAGGCCTTACAGTGTTGTGTCAACACCACCACCACCACCACCACCAAAGGCCCAATTTTTCAGCCCCTGTTCAACAGGGGCATGCAATTATAATTATTGATCTAATAATTCACAGCAGGGCCCATTGCTGCGCCCACCAAGAGTAACTGTCAGGCCTTACAGTGTTGTGTCAACACCACCACCACCACCACCACCACCACCACCAAAGGCCCAATTTTTCAGCCCCTGTTCAACAGGGGCATGCAATTATAATTATTGATCTAATAATTCACAGCAGGGCCCATTGCTGCGCCCACCAAGAGTAACTGTCAGGCCTTACAGTGTTGTGGCACCAGCACCACCATCAAAGGCCCAATTTTTACTACCACTGTTCAACAATTATATGGTATTACAATTCCTGATATAATAGTTGACAGCAGGGCGTTCCAGCACCCACCAAGAGTAACTGTGAGTGCTTACAGTGTTGTGCCAACACCAACACCTAAGGGGCCAATTTCTGCAGAGTATATACGGCAGGTCCCTACTTTCAAACATCCAACTTACAAACGACTCCTACTTGCAAACGGAAGAAGACAACAGGAAGTGAGAGGAAATCTACCCCTAGGAAGGAAAATTCTCTCCTGTAAGAATTAATATGGGAGAAAGGTGTCTCCTCTCTACTGATGCTTTATCACCAATCCTTGTTTCAATAAAAACACCACATTTCAAAAACAGTTGTCATTGGGACGGAAAGTGAGGTGAAATGTTCTGAACAGGGGCACAGACAGCAAAACAAATGTTACAGGGGTGATAACCCTTCCCTATGTTTTCCAAAAAGCTTAAAAATAGATTTTTTGGCTGGAGCTACACTTAAACAATGTACGTGTTCAAAATTACAAACAGATTCTACATAAGAACAAACCTACAGTCCCTGTCTTGTTTACACCGCCTGTATACTGCTGTTCAGAGTATATAGGGCCTTTTTTATTTTGTGTTGCGGGGTTCCCCTTAATATCCAAAGAAGACCCAAAGGGGCTGGTAATGGGCTGGGGTAGGGGGGGGGGTGATGGGGTAGCTATGCCATTTTTCTTAAAGATTTTCATCCATATTACCGGGACCAGACATTACATTAAAGCCGCAAGCAGTTTTAAATGGCTTTTTTTTCCTTTAGAAATGTCATTTTGTGCAGGGACAGTTCTAAACACGGGAAACACGTGGCACTTCGCAGGCATACTTTAGACACCCCCCAGGTACGATATTTAAAGGAATATGTGACTTTTTTTTTTTCACTTTATGCATCATTAACCACTTCAATACCATGCAGCCAATTTTGAGCTTTCAGCGCTGTCGCAATTTGAATGACAATTGCGCGGTCATGCTACACTGTACCCAAACAAATTTTTTATCATTTTGTTCCCACAAATAGAGCTTTCTTTCGGTGGTACTTGATTGCCTCAGCGATTTTTATTTTTTTAGTTTTTCTTTGTTTCTGTTAATTTTTTTTGTAAATAAGTACCTTTTCTACTTCAATGACGGGCACTGATAAGGCAGCACTGAAGGGCACTGATAAGGCGACACTGATGGGCACCGATGAGGTGGCACCAATGAGGTGGCACTGATGAGGTGGCACTGATGGGCACTGATGATGGGCACTGATAGGCGGCACTGATGGGCACTCATAGGTGGCACTGATTGGCACTCATAGGCGGCACTGATTGGCACTCATAGGCAGCACTGATGGGCACTCATAGGCGGCACTGATGGGCACTTATGGGTGGCACTGATAGGTGGCACGGACGGGCACTGATAGGTGGGCACTTATGGGCACAGATGGGCATGGATGGGCACTGATAGGTGGCACTGATGGACACTAGTAGGTGGCACTGGTGACACTGATGCCCAGCAATGCCAGCCACCACACATTGAGGTTGTGCTATGATAGTGCCAGTCAGTGCCCATTTGTGGGCACTGATTGGCATATTTTTTTATGTATTTTTTATGTGTTTTTTTGTTTTACTACATGTGGATGGCCATGGGGGCCATCCACATGCTTTGGACTTCCCTGGTGGTCCTGGGGGGCTTCCCTGGTGGTCTAGTGTGGGTATCCGAGGGGGGGCTGCGCTGATAAACAATCAGCGCAAACCCCCCCTGTCAGGAGAGCCGCCGATCGGCTCTCCTCTACTCGCGTCTGTCAGACGCGAGTGAGGAAGAGCCGATCAACGGCTCTTCCTGTTTACATCCTGATCAGCCGTGATTCGACACGGCTGATCACATGGTAAAAAGCCTCCGCCGGAGGCTTTTTACTGAGATCAGTGTAGCGGTGTGTCAGACTGACACACCGCTCCACCGATCGCCGCAATGCGCGCCCCCCCCGGGCGCGCGGCGGCTGTTATCCCGCAGGACGTCATATGACGTCCAGTGTGGATAACACAACCACTTCCCGGACGTCAATCTGCTATTGACTGGGCGGGAAGTGGTTAAAATGACTGCTCCCGAAAAACGTCCGTTTTTAAAACTTCTTTTTGCATTGATACATGTCCCCTGGTGCAGAACCCGGGTTCCCAAACTCTGTTTAGGACAATAACATGGATAATAGTTGTTATAATTAGCACTTTAGAATTCGAACGTTCACATCCATTGTATTTAATAGGGTTCTAATGTTCGTGCGAACTTTCGGTCCGTTCGCGGGTTCTGGTGCGAACCGAACCCGGGGGTGTTCGGCTCATCACTACTGTAGATCATAAACCAGTAAAGCGGAGTTCCACCCAAAAGTAGAACTTCTACTCATTTGTTTCCCCCCCCCCCTCCGGTGCCACAATTGGCACCTTTCGGGGGGAGGGGGGACAGGATACCTATCCTTTTCCCACTTTCGGGAGCCACAGCTGCGGATATTGACGTCACGGCTTGGCTCCCTCCTCTTTCCACTGTCGTCAGGCCACTAGCAGAGAGGAGCAGAGCTTTGCGCATGCGCATTAGGGTCCCCGGCGTGAAGCCGTAAGGCTAAACTGCCGGGTTCCCTTAGCCGCAATTGGGGCGGCAGCATCCGACAGCTCATGGAAACATCAGCTGCGGGTGCCGACATTGCTGGACTTCAGGACAGGTAAGTGTCCGATTATTAAAAGCCAGAGGCTGCAGTATGTGTAGCTGCTGGTTCTTAATTTTTGCAGCGGTGGGTGGACCTCTGCTTTAATAAATTGTGGTTGCCAATATACAGGTACAAGGCAGGCAAGTTTCAATAGCAATAAATAAAGAAGAAGCTACATTTATAAGCCTGGAGCACTCATTTCCCAAAAGATGATGTTGGCTGCATTATGCTTGAATGTGCTGTGCATCATTAACAGCAATCACTATACACTGTCAATCATGTCAAAAGAATAACTAGCTCAGCAAATGGATTACTCAATATTATAAACATCATTAATTTAAAAAATATATATTTCAAAGTCTATCTAACATATCACTTGATGTTCATTGGGTAGAATAGTGAAAGGAAGTCATTAAATAATATGTCCTGTCTAGGGATGGGCCCGGTGCTCGATTCGAACCCACGTTCGAATCGAGCACCGGGCGTTCGCTCGCTCGGCGAGCCCAGAACTATTTGGGCCGTTCGCATCACATTCGTGTGATGCGAGCGGCCCCGCAATGCATTGCGGCCGGCGCGGCCGGCGCAGTGCATTGCTGGCTGATGATTGGCCAAGCATGCACTGTGACCCCGCATGCTTGGCCAATCACAGCGCCCGAAACTCGGAGAGCAATAATTGGCTACAGGCAGGACGCCTGTAGCCAATTACAGCTCAGGGGCTTTAGTACACGCCCCACCATTTAAAAGGCCGCCACGCCGTCGGCCCCGGTCACATGAGTTCCGGCTTTAGGAGAGATCAGTCTGCTGATTCTGTCTTTGCTTGATACTGAAAGATTTGCTCTTCTTTGCTAAACCATTGGCTATTTCTTTGCTAAACCATTGCTACCTAAGTCATTGATCGTTCATTGCTGCTGATTGCACAGTTAGTGTGTTATTAGCTGCTGCTGGGGATTAGTCTGGTGCGTGCTTACTGTTAGTACAGTATTGCAGTAGTACCAACCGCAGTGCTGTTAGCACAGCATTGCACCCCAACAGCACCCATAGGACTTCTAGTGTGTTAGTGGCAGCAAACAGAGCTCCTATATTTTCTTCTCAGCAGCACCCATAGGACTTCTAGTGTGTTAGTGGCTTCACACAGAGCTCCTATATTTTCATCTCAGAAGCACCCATAGGACTTCTAGTGTGTTAGTGGCAGCAAACAGAGCTCCTATATTTTCTTCTCAGAAGCACCCATAGGACTTCTAGTGTGTTAGTGGCATCACACAGAGCTCCTACATTTTCTTCTCAGCAGCACCCATAGGACTTCTAGTGTGTTAGTGGCATCACACAGAGCTCCTATATTTTCTTCTCAGAAGCACCCATAGGACTTCTAGTGTGTTAGTGGCATCACACAGAGCTCCTACATTTTCTTCTCAGCAGCACCCATAGGACTTCTAGTGTGTTAGTGGCAGCAAACAGAGCTCCTATATTTTCTTCTCAGAAGCACCCATAGGACTTCTAGTGTGTTAGTGGCATCACACAGAGCTCCTATATTTTCTTCTCAGCAGCACCCATAGGACTTCTAGTGTGTTAGTGGCATCACACAGAGCTCCTATATTTTCTTCTCAGAAGCACCCATAGGACTTCTAGTGTGTTAGTGGCAGCAAACAGAGCTCCTATATTTTCTTCTCAGCAGCACCCATAGGACTTCTAGTGTGTTAGTGGCAGCAAACAGAGCTCCTATATTTTCTTCTCAGCAGCACCCATAGGACTTCTAGTGTGTTAGTGGCAGCAAACAGAGCTCCTATATTTTCTTCTCAGCAGCACCCATAGGACTTCTAGTGTGTTAGTGGCAGCAAACAGAGCTCCTATATTTTCTTCTCAGCAGCACCCATAGGACTTCTAGTGTGTTAGTGGCATCACACAGAGCTCCTATATTTTCTTCTCAGAAGCACCCATAGGACTTCTAGTGTGTTAGTGGCAGCAAACAGACCTCCTATATTTTCTTCTCAGCAGCACCCATAGGACTTCTAGTGTGTTAGTGGCAGCAAACAGAGCTCCTATATTTTCTTCTCAGCAGCACCCATAGGACTTCTAGTGTGTTAGTGGCAGCAAACAGAGCTCCTATATTTTCTTCTCAGAAGCACCCATAGGACTTCTAGTGTGTTAGTGGCATCACACAGAGCTCCTATATTTTCATCTCAGAAGTAGTGATGAGCCGAACACCCCCGGGTTCGGTTCGCACCAGAACCCGCGAACGGACCGAAAGTTCGAACGAACATTAGAACCCTATTAAATACAATGGATGCGAACGTTCGAATTCTAAAGTGCTAATTATAAAAACTATTATGCATGTTATTGTCCTAAAAAGGGTTTGGGAACCCGGGTTCTGCACCAGGGGACATGTATCAATGCAAAAATAAGTTTTAAAAACGGTCGTTTTCCGGGAGCAGTCATTTTAATGATGCATAAAGTGAAAAAAAAAAGTCAAATATTCCTTTAAATATCGTACCTGGGGGGTGTCTAAAGTATGCCTGTGAAGTGCCACGTGTTTCCCGTGTTTAGAACTGTCCCTGCACAAAATGACACTTCTAAAGGAAAAAAAAGCCATTTAAAACTGCTTGCGGCTTTAATGTAATGTCTGGTCCCGGTAATATGGATGAAAATCTTTAAGAAAAATGGCATAGCTACCCCATGACCCCCCCCCTACCCCAGCCCATTACCAGCCCCTTTGGGTCTTGTATGGATATTAAGGGGAACCCCGCACATAAAATAAAAAAGGCCCTATATACTCTGAACAGCCGTATACAGGCGGTGCATACAAGACAGGGACTGTAGGTTTGTTCTTATGTAGAATCTGTTTGTAATTTTGAACAGGTACATTGTTGAAGTGTAGCTCCAGACCAAAAATCTATTTTTAAACTTTTTGGAAAACATAGGTAAGGGTTATCACCCCTGTAACATTTGTTTTGCTGTCTGTGCCCCTGTTCAGAACATTTCACCTCACTTTCCGTCCTAATGACAACTGTTTTTGAAATGTGGTGTTTTTCTTGAAACAAGGATTGCTGATAAAGCATCAGTACAGAGGAGACACCTTTCTCCCATATTTATTCTTACAGGAGAGAATTTTCCTTCCTAGTGGTAGATTTCCTCTCACTTCCTGTTGTCTTCTTGCGTTTGCAAGTAGGAGTCGTTTGTAAGTTGGATGTTTGAAAGTAGGGACCTGCCGTATATACTCTGCAGAAATAGGCCCCTTAGTTGTTGGTGTTGGCACAACACTGTAAGCACTCACAGTTACTCTTGGTTGGTGCTGGAACGCCCTGCTGTCAACTATTATATCAGGAATTTTAATTACATATAATTGTTGAACAGTGGTAGTAAAAATTGGGCCTTTGATGGTGGTGCTGGTGCCACAACACTGTAAGCCCTGACAGTTACTCTTGGTGGGTGCAGCAATGGGCCCTGCTGTGAATTATTAGATCAAGAATTGTAATTACATGCCCCTGTTGAACAGGGGCTGAAAAATTGGGCCTTAGGCACTGGTGGCACAACACTGCAACCCTTCACAGATACTGTACTTGGAGCACAGCAATGAGCCCTGTTGCAAAGTATTGCTTCAAAAATTGTAATGACACGCCCCTGTTAAACAGGGGCTGAAAAATTGGGCCTTAGGCACTGGTGGCACAACACTGCAACTCCTCACAGATACTGTACTTGGAGCACAGCAATGAGCCCTGTTGCAAAGTATTGCTTCAAAAATTGTAATTACACGCCCCTGTTAAACAGGGGCTGAAAAATTGGGCGTTAGGCACTGGTGGCGGCACCCATAAACAAAAATGATCTTCCAAGCTATCATCATCAATCGTATCATTGAGGACTCGGAGGAGGAGGATAGCCAGTCAACATAACAGCACAGGCACTCAGCATCAGCATCAGTCTTGAAGGGATGTGACATTTTAAAATCAATTAGTCTGTTATATCAGCATCAGGTGTGTGGTAGCTGGTGGTGATCCAAGACTGGTTCATCTTGATGAAAGTCAGTCGATCAACCGAGTCGGTGGACAGGCGCACCCTGTGATCCGTGACAAATCCTCCAGCAGCACTGAATGTGCGTTCCGAAAGAACGCTGGATGCAGGACAGGCCAGTAGCTCAATTGCATACTGTGCAAGCTCTGGCCAGTGATCCATCCTCAAGACCCAGTAAGCCAGAGGATTTTCGGTGGGGAAGGTGTCCAAGTCTGACCTTGCCCCTAGATATTCCTGCACCATGTTTATCAGACGCTGGCGATGGTTGCTGGAACCGATCATACTTTGGGGCTGCGGACTAAAGAATTGTCTGAACGCATCGGTCAGACGGCCACCTTCCCCACCGCTCCTTCTTTGACTGGCCGAAGCCTCAGCAACTCGTTGTCCAGGACCAGGAGTTTGCAACCTCCCAGTCTCTGGGAACGCGTTGCACAGACCTTTCTGCAAGGCCTCCCGGAGTTGTCTCATCCTCTGCTCCCTCTGCGACGGTAACATAAGGTCCGCAACCTTACCCTTGTACCGTGGATCAAGGAGAGTGGCCAGCCAGTAATGGTCCCTCTCCTTGATCCGAAGAATACGAGGATCCTTCCGCAGACTTTGCAGGATCAGGGAGGCCATGCAGCGTAGGTTTGCTGAGGCATTCGCTCCGGAGTCCTCTGGGTCACTAAGGACGACATGATCCGCAGCCACCTCCTCCCAGCCACGTACAAGTCCACTGGTTTCTTGGGACTGTAAATCATCCCTAAAAGACTGCTGCTGATGATGCTGAGTGCCAGCCTCCACCTCCATGCTGACACAATCCTCCTCCTCCTCCTCCTCCTCCTCCTCCTCCTCCTCTTCCTGTGCGATGGGTGGGACAGAAGGAACACTGTCTGGGTAAAGGGGGCCTTGAGAGGCAAGGAAGTCCTCCTCTTCCTGCCTCTGTTCTGCCTCAAGTGCCCTGTCCATTATTCCACGCAGCGTGTGCTCCAACAGGTGGACAAGAGGTACAGTGTCACTGATGCATGCACTGTCACTGCTCACCATCCTCGTGGCCTCCTCAAATGGTGCCAGGACAGTGCATGCATCCCTGATCATGCCCCACTGGCGTGGAGAAAAAAAACCAAGCTCCCCTGACCCTGTCCTGGTGCCGTAGTCGCACAGGTACTCATTGATGGCCCTCTGCTGCGTGTGCAGCCGCTGCAGCATGGCCAACGTTGAGTTCCACCTGGTGGGCATGTCACATATAAGGCGGTTCTTGGGCAGGTTCAACTCCTTTTGCAGCTCAGCCAGGCGAGCACTGGCATTATAAGATCTGCGGAAATGCACACAGACTTTCCTGGCCTGCCTCAGGACATCCTGTAAGCCCGGGTACCTGCCCAAGAAGCGCTGCACCACCAGGTTAAGGACGTGAGCCACACAGGGCACATGGGTCAGTTGTCCCTGTCGGAGGGCGGAGAGGAGGTTGGTGCCATTGTCGCAAACCACCATTCCTGGCTTAAGCTGGCGTGGCGTCAACCACCTCTCGGCCTGGCCCTGCAGAGCAGACAGGACCTCTGCCCCAGTGTGGCTTCTGTCCCCCAAACACACCAGCGCAAGCACGGCATGGCATCTTTTTGCCTGCGTACTTGCGTAGCCCCGTGAACGGCTACGGAGCACCGCTGGTTCATAGGACAAACCACAGGAAGAGGCCATGGAGGAAGAAGAAGAGGAGGGGGTGGAGGAGAGAGGTGTGTCACAACCAGTAGTAGCATTTTGGAGGCGTGGCGGTGGGACAACCTCCAACACTACTGCACCTTGTCCTGAATCCTTCCCAGCTGCCAAAAGCGTGACCCAATGGGCCGTGAAAGAAAGGTAACGTCCCTGTCCATGCCTGCTGGACCATGAGTCAGCGGTAATATGCACCTTACCGCTGACCGCCCTGTCCAGCGAGGCCAAGACATTGCCTTCCACATGCCGGTAGAGAGCCGGAATAGCCTTCCGTGAGAAAAAGTGGCGTTTGGGAACCTGCCACTGAGGAACCGCACATTGCACAAACTCACGGAAGGGGGCCGAGTCTACCAACTGAAAAGGCAGCAGTTGAAGCGCTAGCAATTTAGCCAAGCTAGCATTCAACCGCTGGGCATGTGGATGGCTGGGAGTGAACTTCTTTCGACGGTCCAGCAGCTGGGGCAGGGAAATTTGCCTGCTAGAATCGGACGTCGGTGTACTGCTAGCAGAGTGGGCGCAAGTACTTGGCTGTGACACACCTAATTCTACACCTTCATTCCTCTCAGTGCATGTTTCAGAGAGGACTGAAGTTATAGTGGGGTTGGAGATCCCAGCTGATGCGGTGCAAGGAGAGGTCCGCTTGGTTCTTTGGTGTGGGTCTTTGAGGTAGGCTTGCCAACGAGCTGCATGGCAGGTCAACATATGTCTGGTCAGGCATGTGGTACCCAAGCGGCTGATGTTTTGGCCACGCGATATACGCTTGAGACATATGTTGCAAACAGCAGCTGTGCGATCTGATGCACTAGCCTCAAAAAAGGCCCACACCAAAGAACTTTTTGAATGACGGGCAGAGGCAGCGCCCTGCATAGGCGGAGCTCTGCGGTGTGATTCCGTCGGTGTACTGCCCTTACGCTGGCCACCAAAGGGCATCCTGCCTCGTTGGAGATGTGCCTCCTCCTCATCCTCCTCCTCCTCCTCTCTCCTATTAGGCACCCACGTGGAGTCATTGACCTCATCATCCCCTCCCTCCTCATCACTGGAGCCAATCTGGCAGTATGCTGCAGCTGCTGGAACATGACTGCCAGATTGGTGTCCTTCTTGAGCATCCCCTCTGTCTGCTCTCACGCTACTGCCTTCCTCTAGCTGGGTTTCATCATCAGACCCTTCGAAACGCTGGGCATCCTCCTGGAGCATGTACCCAACACTGTGCTGAAACAGTTCGGGGGACTCCTCAGGAGGAGGACATGGTGGGTCTAGGGAAGGAGTGACTGATGATTTGTCTGACATTGATACCAGGGAAGACGACGCTTTGGCAGCTGCTTTTCCAGTACCCTGAGCCTGGGTGAGAGAGGATGAGGAGGAGGAGGAGGGCTTGGTCATCCACTCTACCAAGTCTTCGGCATGATGTGGCTCAACATGTCCAGCTGCCGAAAAGAAGGACAAGCGTGTCCCATGGCCATGTGCTGATGACAATGCACCGCGTCCACGACCAGCACTGTTGCCCCCAGACACAGAGCCTGCTTGCCCTCTTTTATTGCCTCCTGACTGTCTGCCTCTCCTTGTTTGCCTTCCAGACATTCTAATAGATGGCCTGCAGGGAGATGGGAAAAAAGCAATAAGGGCTACCTTCAGGTGTCCTTCTCTGTCCCTTGAAACAAGGACTTTCACAGTGAAAGAAACTGACACTGTCCCTACCTAGAGTTTTCTGTCCCTAGAATAAATGTTTTTTTTAATCACAATATAGCACAAGGACAATTCACTCAATGTCTCTCCAGGTCCCTGGAAACAAGGACTTGCAGAGTGAAAGAAACTGACACTGTCCCTACCTAGAGTTTTCTGTCCCTAGAATAAATGTTTTTTTTAAGCACAATATAGCACAAGGACAATTAACTCACTGTCCTTACAGGTCCCTGGAAACAAGGACTTGCAGAGTGAAAGAAAAAAAACACTCTCCCTACCTACAGTTTTCTGTCCCTAGAAAAAATGTTTTTTTTAATCACAATATAGCACAAGGAAAATTAACTCACTGTCCTTACAGGTCCCTGGAAACAAGGACTTGCAGAGTGAAAGAAACTGACACTGTCCCTACCTAGAGTTTTCTGTCCCTAGAATAAATGTTTTTTTTAATCACAATATAGCACAAGGACAATTAACTCACTGTCCTTACAGGTCCCTGGAAACAAGGACTTGCAGAGTGAAAGAAACTGACACTGTCCCTACCTAGAGTTTTCTGTCCCTAGAATAAATGTTTTTTTTAAGCACAATATAGCACAAGGACAATTAACTCACTGTCCTTACAGGTCCCTGGAAACAAGGACTTGCAGAGTGAAAGAAAAAAAACACTCTCCCTACCTAGAGTTTTCTGTCCCTAGAAAAAATGTTTTTTTTAATCACAATATAGCACAAGGAAAATTAACTCACTGTCCTTACAGGTCCCTGGAAACAAGGACTTGCAGAGTGAAAGAAAAAAAACACTCTCCCTACCTAGAGTTTTCTGTCCCTAGAAAAAATGTTTTTTTTAATCACAATATAGCACAAGGAAAATTAACTCACTGTCCTTACAGGTCCCTGGAAACAAGGACTTGCAGAGTGAAAGAAAAAAAACACTCTCCCTACCTACAGTTTTCTGTCCCTAGAAAAAATGTTTTTTTTAATCACAATATAGCACAAGGAAAATTAACTCACTGTCCTTACAGGTCCCTGGAAACAAGGACTTGCAGAGTGAAAGAAACTGACACTGTCCCTACCTAGAGTTTTCTGTCCCTAGAATAAATGTTTTTTTTAAGCACAATATAGCACAAGGACAATTAACTCACTGTCCTTACAGGTCCCTGGAAACAAGGACTCGCAGAGTGAAAAAAAAAAAACACTCTCCCTACCTAGAGTTTTCTGTCCCTAGAAAAAATGTTTTTTTTAAGCACAATATAGCACAAGGACAATTAACTCACTGTCCTTACAGGTCCCTGGAAACAAGGACTTGCAGAGTGAAAGAAAAAAAACACTCTCCCTACCTAGAGTTTTCTGTCCCTAGAAAAAATGTTTTTTTTAATCACAATATAGCACAAGGAAAATTAACTCACTGTCCTTACAGGTCCCTGGAAACAAGGACTTGCAGAGTGAAAGAAAAAAAACACTCTCCCTACCTAGAGTTTTCTGTCCCTAGAAAAAATGTTTTTTTTAATCACAATATAGCACAAGGAAAATTAACTCACTGTCCTTACAGGTCCCTGGAAACAAGGACTTGCAGAGTGAAAGAAAAAAAACACTCTCCCTACCTACAGTTTTCTGTCCCTAGAAAAAATGTTTTTTTTAATCACAATATAGCACAAGGAAAATTAACTCACTGTCCTTACAGGTCCCTGGAAACAAGGACTTGCAGAGTGAAAGAAACTGACACTGTCCCTACCTAGAGTTTTCTGTCCCTAGAATAAATGTTTTTTTTAATCACAATATAGCACAAGGACAATTAACTCACTGTCCTTACAGGTCCCTGGAAACAAGGACTTGCAGAGTGAAAGAAAAAAAACACTCTCCCTACCTAGAGTTTTCTGTCCCTAGAAAAAATGTTTTTTTTAATCACAATATAGCACAAGGAAAATTAACTCACTGTCCTTACAGGTCCCTGGAAACAAGGACTTGCAGAGTGAAAGAAAAAAAAACACTCTCCCTACCTAGAGTTTTCTGTCCCTAGAAAAAATGTTTTTTTTAATCACAATATAGCACAAGGAAAATTAACTCACTGTCCTTACAGGTCCCTGGAAACAAGGACTTGCAGAGTGAAAGAAAAAAAACACTCTCCCTACCTACAGTTTTCTGTCCCTAGAAAAAATGTTTTTTTTAATCACAATATAGCACAAGGAAAATTAACTCACTGTCCTTACAGGTCCCTGGAAACAAGGACTTGCAGAGTGAAAGAAACTGACACTGTCCCTACCTAGAGTTTTCTGTCCCTAGAATAAATGTTTTTTTTAAGCACAATATAGCACAAGGACAATTAACTCACTGTCCTTACAGGTCCCTGGAAACAAGGACTTGCAGAGTGAAAAAAAAAAAACACTCTCCCTACCTAGAGTTTTCTGTCCCTAGAAAAAATGTTTTTTTTAAGCACAATATAGCACAAGGACAATTAACTCACTGTCCTTACAGGTCCCTGGAAACAAGGACTTGCAGAGTGAAAGAAAAAAAACACTCTCCCTACCTAGAGTTTTCTGTCCCTAGAAAAAATGTTTTTTTTAATCACAATATAGCACAAGGAAAATTAACTCACTGTCCTTACAGGTCCCTGGAAACAAGGACTTGCAGAGTGAAAGAAAAAAAACACTCTCCCTACCTAGAGTTTTCTGTCCCTAGAAAAAATGTTTTTTTTAATCACAATATAGCACAAGGAAAATTAACTCACTGTCCTTACAGGTCCCTGGAAACAAGGACTTGCAGAGTGAAAGAAAAAAAACACTCTCCCTACCTACAGTTTTCTGTCCCTAGAAAAAATGTTTTTTTTAATCACAATATAGCACAAGGAAAATTAACTCACTGTCCTTACAGGTCCCTGGAAACAAGGACTTGCAGAGTGAAAGAAACTGACACTGTCCCTACCTAGAGTTTTCTGTCCCTAGAATAAATGTTTTTTTTAATCACAATATAGCACAAGGAAAATTAACTCACTGTCCTTACAGGTCCCTGGAAACAAGGACTTGCAGAGTGAAAGAAACTGACACTGTCCCTACCTAGAGTTTTCTGTCCCTAGAATAAATGTTTTTTTTAATCACAATATAGCACAAGGAAAATTAACTCACTGTCCTTACAGGTCCCTGGAAACAAGGACTTGCAGAGTGAAAGAAACTGACACTGTCCCTACCTAGAGTTTTCTGTCCCTAGAATAAATGTTTTTTTTAATCACAATATAGCACAAGGAAAATTAACTCACTGTCCTTACAGGTCCCTGGAAACAAGGACTTGCAGAGTGAAAGAAACTGACACTGTCCCTACCTAGAGTTTTCTGTCCCTAGAATAAATGTTTTTTTTAAGCACAATATAGCACAAGGACAATTAACTCACTGTCCTTACAGGTCCCTGGAAACAAGGACTTGCAGAGTGAAAGAAAAAAAACACTCTCCCTACCTACAGTTTTCTGTCCCTAGAAAAAATGTTTTTTTTAATCACAATATAGCACAAGGAAAATTAACTCACTGTCCTTACAGGTCCCTGGAAACAAGGACTTGCAGAGTGAAAGAAACTGACACTGTCCCTACCTAGAGTTTTCTGTCCCTAGAATAAATGTTTTTTTTAATCACAATATAGCACAAGGACAATTAACTCACTGTCCTTACAGGTCCCTGGAAACAAGGACTTGCAGAGTGAAAGAAACTGACACTGTCCCTACCTAGAGTTTTCTGTCCCTAGAATAAATGTTTTTTTTAAGCACAATATAGCACAAGGACAATTAACTCACTGTCCTTACAGGTCCCTGGAAACAAGGACTTGCAGAGTGAAAGAAACTGACACTGTCCCTACCTAGAGTTTTCTGTCCCTAGAATAAATGTTTTTTTTAAGCACACTATAGCAGAAGCACAAAACACACTGACACTCTCCCTACCTATCCTTCTCTTTCCCTAAACTAAAGGAATCCAGGTTAAGCAAGAAAGAAATAACAGTCACTGTCCCTGCCTATGCTACTCTATCCCTGCTCCGGAACACACTACACTAGGCCGCCGTGCTGGCGGCCTTTTATAGTGTGGGGCGTGTACTAAACACCCTCAGCAATAATTGGCCACAGGCATCCTGCCTGTGGCCAATCATTGCTCTCCTCGCTGCCGGCGCTGTGATTGGCCAAGCATGCGGGGTCACAGTGCATGCTTGGCCAATCACAGCGCCTGGATGACACTGCGATGGCGTAGTGCATTGTGGGCCGTTCGCGTCACTCGAATTTGGCGCGAACGGCCCAAATCGTTCGATCTTCGTCGAACGATCGAACAGCCAATGTTCGAGTCGAACGTATGTTCGACTCGAACACGAAGCTCATCCCTACTCAGAAGCACCCATAGGACTTCTAGTGTGTTAGTGGCATCACACAGAGCTCCTATATTTTCTTCTCAGAAGCACCCATAGGACTTCTAGTGTGTTAGTGGCATCACACAGAGCTCCTACATTTTCTTCTCAGCAGCACCCATAGGACTTCTAGTGTGTTAGTGGCAGCAAACAGAGCTCCTATATTTTCTTCTCAGCAGCACCCATAGGACTTCTAGTGTGTTAGTGGCAGCAAACAGAGCTCCTATATTTTCTTCTCAGCAGCACCCATAGGACTTCTAGTGTGTTAGTGGCAGCAAACAGAGCTCCTATATTTTCTTCTCAGCAGCACCCATAGGACTTCTAGTGTGTTAGTGGCATCACACAGAGCTCCTATATTTTCATCTCAGAAGCACCCATAGGACTTCTAGTGTGTTAGTGGCAGCAAACAGAGCTCCTATATTTTCTTCTCAGCAGCACCCATAGGACTTCTAGTGTGTTAGTGGCATCACACAGAGTTCCTATATTTTCATCTCACAAGCACCCATAGGACTCCTAGTGTGTTAGTGGCATCACACAGAGCTCCTATATTTTCTTCTCAGCAGCACCCATAGGACTTCTAGTGTGTTAGTGGCATCACACAGAGCTCCTATATTTTCTTCTCAGCAGCACCCATAGGACTTCTAGTGTGTTAGTGGCATCACACAGAGCTCCTATATTTTCTTCTCAGAAGCACCCATAGGACTTCTAGTGTGTTAGTGGCATCACACAGAGCTCCTATATTTTCTTCTCAGCAGCACCCATAGGACTTCTAGTGTGTTAGTGGCAGCAAACAGAGCTCCTATATTTTCATCTCAAAAGCACCCATAGGACTTCTAGTGTGTTAGTGGCATCACACAGAGCTCCTATATTTTCTTCTCAGCAGCACCCATAGGACTTCTAGTGTGTTAGTGGCATCACACAGAGCTCCTATATTTTCTTCTCAGAAGCACCCATAGGACTTCTAGTGTGTTAGTGGCAGCAAACAGAGCTCCTATATTTTCTTCTCAGCAGCACCCATAGGACTTCTAGTGTGTTAGTGGCAGCAAACAGAGCTCCTATATTTTCTTCTCAGCAGCACCCATAGGACTTCTAGTGTGTTAGTGGCAGCAAACAGAGCTCCTATATTTTCTTCTCAGAAGCACCCATAGGACTTCTAGTGTGTTAGTGGCATCACACAGAGCTCCTATATTTTCATCTCAGAAGCACCCATAGGACTTCTAGTGTGTTAGTGGCATCACACAGAGCTCCTATATTTTCTTCTCAGAAGCACCCATAGGACTTCTAGTGTGTTAGTGGCATCACACAGAGCTCCTATATTTTCTTCTCAGCAGCACCCATAGGACTTCTAGTGTGTTAGTGGCAGCAAACAGAGCTCCTATATTTTCTTGTCAGCAGCACACATAGTACCTATAGTGTGTTAGTGTCAGCACCCATAGGACCTACAGTGTGTTGTGAGCACACATAGGAGCTCTATTTTTTATACTATATACACTACCGACTACCTAGGCTGGAAGACCGCCAAGGAGAGGCAGAGCGTGCCGAGGCAAGAACACAGGGCAGGCAGGCTCTGTTTCTAGAGACAACAGTGCTGGCCGTGGACGTGGTCGTGCATCGTCATCAGCACGTGGCCATGGGACACGCTTGCCTTTGTTTTCGGCAGCTGGACATGTGGAGCCGAAGGCTTGGTAGAATGGATGACCAAGCCCTCCTCATCCTCCTCATCCTCTCTCACCCAGCCTCAGGGTACTGGCAGAGCAGCTGCCAACGCGTACTCAATGGCATCATCAGCCACCCCTTCCCTAGACCCACCATGTCCTCCTGAGGAGTCCCCCGAACTGTTTGAGCACAGTGTTGGGTACATGCTCCAGGAGGATGCCCAACGATTCGAAGGCTCGGATGATGATACCCAGCTTGAGGAAGTCAGTAGTGTGCGCGCAGAGAGAGGGGATGCTGAAGGACAGCAATCTGGCAGTACTGTTCCACCAGCTGCAGCTTACTGCCAGGTTTGCTCTAGTGGTGAAGATTGAGGGGATGATGAGGTCACTGACTCCACGTGGGTGCCTGAAGGGAGAGAGGAGGAGGAGGAGGAGGAGGAGGAGGATGCGGCGTCACATGTCCAACGAGGCAGGATGCCCCCTGGAGGCCAGCTAGAGGCCAGCACAGCAACTGTACCACACCACAGAGCTCCGCCTGTGCAGGGCGCTGCCTCTGCACGTTATCACAAAAGTTCTTTGGTGTGGGCCTTTTTTGAGACGAGTGCATCAGATCGCACCACTGCTATTTGCAATATTTGTCTCAAGCGTATCTCGCGTGGCCAAAACATCAGCCGCTTGGGCACCACAAGCATGAGCAGACATATGTCGACCTGCCATGCAGCTCGTTGGCAAGCACACATAAAAGACCCACACCAAAGAACAAAGCGGACCTCTCCTTGCTCCTCATCAGCTGGGATCTCCATCCCCACTATATCTTCAGTCCTCTCTGAAAGCTGCTCTGAGAGGACTGAAGGTGTAGAATTAGGTGTGTCACAACCAAGTACTTGCAGTACACCGACGTCCGATTGTAGCAGGCAAATTTCCCTGCCCCAGCTGCTGGACCGTCGAAAGAAGTATACTCCCAGCCATCCACATGCCCAGCGGTTGAATGCTAGCTTGGCTAAATTGCTAGCACTTCAACTGCTGCCTTTTCAGTTGGTAGACTCGGCCCCCTTCCGTGAGTTTGTTCAATGTGCGGTTCCTCAGTGGCAGGTTCCCAAACGCCACTTTTTCTCACGGAAGGCGATTCCGTCTCTCTACCGGCATGTGGAAGGCAATGTCCATGCCTCGCTGGACAGGGCGGTCAGCGGTAAGGTGCATATTACCGCTGACTCATGGTCCAGCAGGCATGGACAGGGACGTTATCTTTCTTTCACGGCCCATTGGGTCACTCTATTGGCAGCTGGGAGGGATGCAGGACAAGGTGCAGTAGTGTTGGAGGTTGTTCCGCCACCACGCCTCCAAAATGCTACTACTGGTTGTGACACACCTCTCTCCTCCACCCCCTCCTCTTCTTCTTCCTCCATGTCCTCTTCGAGTGATCTGTCCTCGGAACCAGCGGTGCTCCGTAGGCGTACAAGGGGCTACGCGAGTACGCAGGCAAAAAGATGCCATGCCGTGCTTGCGCTGGTGTGTTTGGGGGACAGGAGCCACACTGGGCCAGAGGTTCTGGCAGCTCTGCAGGGGCAGGCCGAGAGGTGGTTGACGCCACGCCAGCTTAAGCCAGGAATGGTCGTTTCTGACAATGGCACCAACCTCCTCTCCGCCCTGCGACAGGGGCAGCTCACCCATGTGCCCTGTATGGCTCACGTCCTCAACCTGGTGGTGCAGCGGTTCTTGGGCAGGTTCCCAGGCTTACAGGATGTCCTGAGGCAGGCCAGGAAAGTCTGTGTGCATTTCCGCCGATCTTATAATGCCAGTGCTCGGCTGACTGAGCTGCAAAAGGAGCTGAACCTGCCCAAGAACCGCCTAATATGTGACATGCCCACCAGGTGGAACTCAACGTTGGCCATGCTGCAGCGACTGCACACGCAGCAGAGGGCCATCAATGAGTACCTTTGCGACTATGGCACCAGGACAGGGTCAGGGGAGCTTGGCTTTTTTTCCCCACGCCAGTGGAGCATGATCAGGGATGCATGCACTGTCCTCTCACCATTTGAGGAGGCCACGAGGATGGTGAGCAGTGACAGTGCATGCATCAGTGACACTGTACCTCTTGTCCACCTGTTGGAGCATACGCTGCGTGGGATAATGGACAGGGCACTTGAGGCAGAACAGAGGCAGGAAGAGGAGGACTTCCTTGCCTCTCAAGGCCCCCTTTATCCAGACAGTGTTCCTTCTGTCCCACCCATCACACAGGAAGAGGATGAGGATGAGGATGAGGAGGAGGAGAAGGAGGATTGTGTGAGCATGGAGGTGGAGCCTGGCACTCAGCATCAGCAGCAGCAGTCTTTTAGGGATGATGTACAGTCCCAACAAACCAGTGGACTTGTACGTGGCTGGGAGGAGGTGGCTGGCGATCATGTCATCCTCAGTGACCCAGAAGACTCCGGACCGAATGCCTCAGCTAACCTACGCTGCATGGCCTCCCTGATCCTGCAAAGCCTGCGGAAGGATCCTCGTGTTCTTCGGATCAAGGAGAGGGACCATTACTGGCTGGCCACTCTCCTTCATCCACGGTACAAGGGTAAGGTTGCGGACCTTATCTTGCCATCGCAGAGGGAGCAGAGGATGAGACATCTCAGGGAGGCCTTGCAGAAAGGTCTGTGCAATGCGTTCCCAGAAACTGGGAGGTTACAAACTCCTGGTCCTGGACGACGAGTTGCTGAGGCTTCGGTCAGTAGCAGAAGGAGCGGTGGGGAAGGTGGACGTCTGACCGATGCGTTCAGACAATTTTTTAGTCCGCAGCCCCAAGGTATGATCGGTTCCAGCAACCATCGCCAGCGTCTGATATACATGGTGCAGGAATACCTAGGGGCAAGGTCAGACTTGGACACCTTTCCCACCGAAAATCCTCTGGCTTACTGGGTCCTGAGGATGGATCACTGGCCAGAGCTTGCACAGTATGCAATTGAGCTACTGGCCTGTCCTGCATCCAGCGTTCTTTCCGAACGCACATTCAGTGCTGCTGGAGGATTTGTCACCGATCATAGGGTGCGCCTGTCCACCGACTCGGTTGATCGACTGACCTTCATAAAAATGAATCAGTCTTGGATCACCACCAGCTACCAGACACCTGAAGCGGATATAACGGAATAATTTATAATGTCACATCCCTTCAAGACTGCCTATGCTGATGCTGAGTGACTGTCCTGTTATGTTCACTGACTATCCTCTTCCTCCTCCTCAATGATCCATGCCACCACACCAGTGCCTAAGGCACAATTTTTCAGCCCCTGTATAACAGGGGCGTGTAATTACAATTTTTTAAAAAGATGCTTCGCAACAGGTGTGACTGCTGTGCTCCAAGTACAGTATCTGTGAGGGGTTGCAGTGTTGTGGCACCAGCACCAGTGCCTAAGGCACAATTTTTCAGCCCCTGTATAACAGGGGCGTGTAATTACAATTTTTTAAAAAGATGCTCCGCAACAGGTGTGACTGCTGTGCTCCAAGTACAGTATCTGTGAGGGGTTGCAGTGTTGTGGCACCAGCACCAGTGCCTAAGGCACAATTTTTCAGCCCCTGTTGGGACGTGTAATTACAATTTTTAGGCAATGCTTTGCAACAGGTCTCATTGCTGTGCTCAGAGTACAGTATCTGTGAGGGGTTGCAGTGTTGTGGCACCAGCACCAGTGCCTAAGGCACAATTTTTCAGCCCCTGTATAACAGGGGCGTGTAATTACATTTTTTTAAAAAGATGCTTCGTAACAGGTGTGACTGCTGTGCTCCAAGTACAGTATCTGTGAGGGGTTGCAGTGTTGTGGCACCAGCACCAATGCCTAAGGCACAATTTTTCAGCCCCTGTTTAACAGGGGCGTGTAATTACAAATCTTGATCTAATAGTTCACAGCAGGGCCCATTCCTGCGCCCACCAAGAGTAACTATGAGGGCCTACAGTCTTGTGGCAACACCGTCCACCACCACCACTAAAGGCCCAATTTTTCTGCCCTGTTCAACAGGTGCATGCAATTACAAATCTTGATCTAATAACTCACAGCAGGGCCCATTCCTGCACCCACCAAGAGTAACTGTGAGGGCTTACAGTCTTGTGGCAACACCGTCCACCACCACCACCACCACCACCAAAGGCCCAATTTTTCTGCCCGGTTCAACAGGTGCATGCAAGTACAAATCTTGATCTATTAACTCACAGCAGGGCCCATTCCTGTGCCCACCAGTCTTGTGGCTACACCAACATCTAATAGGGCAAATTTCTGCAGAGTATATACGGCAGGCCCCTACTTTCAAACATCCAACTTACAAACGACTCCTACTTGCAAACGGCAAGAGAAAACAGGAAGTGAGAGGAAATCTACCCCTAGGAAGGGAAATTCTATCCTGTTAGATTTAATTTGGGAAAAAGGTATCTCCTCTCTACTGATGCTTTATCACCAATCCTTGTTTCAATTAAAACCCCACTTTTCCAAAAACATTTGTCATTGGGACGGAAAGTGAGGTGACATGTTCTGAACAGATGTGCAAAGACAGCAAATGTTACAGGGGTGATAACCCCTCCCTATGTTCTCCAAAAAGCTTAAAAATAGATTTTTTTGGGATGGAGCTACACTTCATAATGTACCTGTTCAGATTCTACTTAAGAACAAACCTACAGTCCGTGTCTTGTTTGCACCACCTATATACTGCTGTTCAGAGTATATAGGGTTGTAGGTATAGGGTTTTATTTTGGGTGCGGGGTCCCCCTTAATATCCATACAAGACCCAAAGGGGCTGGGGTGGGGGGGGTGATGGGGTAGCCATGCCATTTTTCTCAAGGATTTTCAGCCATATGGCGGCCAGGACAAGACATGACATTAAAGCCGCAAATGGTTTTAAATGGCTTCTTTTTTTCCTTTACAAATGTCATTTTGTGCAAGGACAGTTCTAAACACGGGAAACACATGCCACTTCACAGGCATACTTTAGACACCCCCCAGGTACCATATTTAAAGGAAAATTTCACTTTTTTTTTTTCACTTTATGCATCATTAAAATGACTGCTCCCGAAAAAACGTTAGTTTTTAAAATTTCTTTTTGCATTGATATATGTCCCCTGGGGCAGGACCCGGGTCCCCAAACCTGTTTTATGACATTAACATGCATATTGGCCGTTGTAATTAGCAATTTTGATTTCGAACGTTCGCGTCCATTATAACGAATAGGGTTCGAAAATTTGCGCGAACTTTCGGTCCGTTCGAAGGTTCTGGTGCGAACCGAACCCGGGGGTGTTCGGCTCATCCCTAGTCCTGTCTATGTCCTGATTAGCAGTAAATAAAAGTAATTGCGGTGAGCAGAGCATTAATTTTTTACTTCCCAGTTTCTATTGCTCTGTAGAGAAAACAGGATGTGGAGAATAATATGGATATGGACAGTAGCCAGGCTGTCGTTATCAATGAGCCAATAATGTAAAATCCATTGCACCAGGAATTTAGGAGAATCAGGGCCCTGATCTGTTTCATCCTGAATGAAATATGAGTCATGAGTTTCACAAAAATTAGTTTTTGTGATCTAGTTTTTTACTATATATATATATATATATATATATATATATATATATATATATATATATATATGTGTGTATATGTACAGGGGAAGACTAGGGCTCTGGGGTACACCTAACCAACCCATCAAATTTTTCAACGTGAGACAACTACAGTCTTCAATCAATACATTGATGCCACAACATAACACAAAATAATTATACTTTGCATCATATTTATGATGTAATCTTTCAAATATATTCAAACTAACGATCAATATCATTTCTACTTTGATGTGCTCAGTGAACTAGATACAAGATGTGTTTACCAGCAAAGAAATAAATGACATACACAGTAATTGGACATGCTGCTAAGTATGATGTGCATGATGAAATAATTGCATTACCTAGTCTTCAAGATGTTGACAATAGTTATGTAGCAATGTACAGTGCCTTGAAAAAGTATTCATACCCCCTTGAACTTTTCCACATTTTGTCATGTTATAACCAAAAACGTAAATGTATTTTATTGGGATTTTATGTGATAGACCAACACAAAGTGGCACATAATTGTGAAGTGGAAGGAAAATGCTTTTCAATTTTTTTTACAAATAAATATGTGAAAAGTGTGGTGTGCATTTGTATTCAGCCCCCTAAGTCAATACTTTGTAGAGCCACCTTTCACTGCAATTACAGCTGCAAGTCTTTTTGGGGATGTCTCTACTAGCTTTGCACATCTAGGAGAGTGACATTTTTGCCCATTCTTCTTTGAAAAATAGTTCAAGCTCTGTCAGATTGGATGGAGTGCGTCTGTGAACAGCAATTTTCAAGTCTTGACACAGACTCTTAATTGGATTTAGGTCTGGACTTTGACTGAGCCATTCTAACACATAATGTAAATATACTTTGATCTAAACCATTCCATTGTAGCTCTGGCTGTATGTTTAAGGTCGTTGTCCTGCCGGAAGGTGAACCAGTCTCATGTCTTTTGCAGACTCTAAAAGGTTTTCTTCTAAGATTGCCCTGTATTTGGCTCCATCCATCTTCCCATCAACTCTGACCAGCTTCCCTGTCCCTGCTGAAGAAAAGCACCCCCACAACATGATGCTGTCACCACCATGTTTCACGGTGGGGCTAGTGTGTTTGGGGTGATGTGCAGTGTTAGTTTTCCGGCACACATAGCATTTTGCTTTTAGGCCAAACAGTTAAATTTTGATCTCATCTGACCAGAACACCTTCTTCCACATGTTTGCTGTGTCCCCCACATGGCTTCTCGCAAACTGCAAACGGGACTTCTTATGGCTTTCTTTCAACAAGGGCCATAATCCATGTGTTTGCAGATTCTCTGAAATTGGACAAGTAATATCAAAGATTAACTTTAACAGGAATGAGGCAAGGTTTCATGTCATGTCCAAGCATAAGGTGGATTTCTGCTGGTCTTATTCACAGCTTTATTGTTGAATCTAGGGAATTCAGCAAAGTTTCCCAAGCAGTGCACTAGGATGGTATACAGTTCCTTATATTGGTCTACAGTTATAAAGATGGTATGAATTGCTCTTGGCTTGTTCCATTCACCATCTAGTATCAGCAGTTAAAGTGTATTTCTACTTTTGCAGCCAAATTGGCATAACACCTACTTTCTGTATGTTACATGTCCCTATTCACATAGCATAACTTTAAATATTTAAAAATTTCAGCTTGCCTTTTTAGATGCTCTGTTCTGGACCCTCCAGTAAGGAAAAATCCTAGGTGGGTTTTTTTGTTTGAGAGGGGGTTGGGCAGCTGTATTTGCTATGATTAACCCTGTCTGTGCTGTGCAGGCAGATGTTCATTATCAATTGTACCTCGATCTGAGCACTGTCTGTCTTAACAAAAGTTTATACAGTAGGTGTAGAGGCTAGACTTCTTGCATTTTATATTTATAAGGACAGGATTAAAAGGCTCGCGCTAACATTGTTTATTGTTTCTACATTGTAAATATTTTTTGAGGAATGCTGTGTGAATGGGAACACATAGCCAACATAAAGTGGGGTTTTGTCAAATTTATTAGGAAGCTTGCCATGGTCCTGAGAGCAGACCTGTTCAGTTCAACACAAAGGTTTGTATGACTGAAGAAAAGTACAGTTATTTCTAAGAGTTTAAAGGAGAAGTCCAGCCTGAGCTTTTTAGGCTGGGCTTCTCCTCTGGGTCACAGGAGTGCAATTCGTTTTGCACTCCTGTGACCCGTTTTCAGCGAAGAGCAGTCTGAAGTCTCTCTCTCCGCTGACGTCACTGCCATCAGTCGGGGCAGCGCGTCATCCCGACTTCCAAGTCTGGATCCGCCAGCTGCCTGGATTTGATGGCAGTCTCAGCGAGTCTGAGACGGCCGCTCCCTGCCCCTACACAGCTCTACACAGCTCAGCCCTCCAATGAGCATGGAGAAGTAGAGCAAAAGCGATGCTGACTCTGCTCAGGGAGGAGTGAGAACCGAGCCATCGGTGATGTTCGGTGGCTCGATTGTCAGTGCAGAGACGCCAGGGGACAGATGCATTATCGGTCTGATGCTCCATCCACCGAGGTGAGTATGACTAGGGAAAAAAAAATAACCCATACTTCTCTTTTAAAGAATGGTTTTTAAGGAGTGGCATATTGTGTGACATCAATAATCACCAAATTAACAGTGCCAGCATGGCATCACATGTGTACAGAACTGCATAGCATTGTTGTGAGGTGGGCATGTACTCCATTACAGCTCCAACTTAGATTTGCTTGCACCAGCAAATGTGTAACCAATAATGTTTCCAGCTCTCGAGAAGAACTGTTTCTCCAGTCGTGCTGCTAACAATGATTAAATAGAAAAGCCTCTTCTTCGCCATTCTCTATGACGTATTGTAGAATTATGCTGAATTGTTCTTTCACTGCCACTATGTATCTATTTTTACACTAAATTTAACAGCTGCTTTAACATTCTGGTTTATCTGTTGGTCTGTTGGTTGCCCATGATCAGTGGCGGCTGGCGCTCAATATTATGGGGGGTGACATTTGCACCACACCCACCACACCACCCCCCTGGCCCGCTTGATGATTGATTCACTCGCACCTAAGACTCCCTGGCCAATCGGGTCTCAGGACCTGCTTCCTGATTTGCTGGGAGCAGAAGTTGGAAGACATTAGCGAATATTAATTCGCTATTGTCACACACCTGGATCTGGGTTGGCTCGGGGTGCAGTGCTCTGTGCCCCTAGCCCAACCTTTCATTGGAATCCATGCGTCCGGCACCCTCCATGTAGATTAGGGGCTGGGCGCATGGTAGGCGGTGCCCCTGCACCCCTAATGAGTGGGCTGCCACTGCCCATGATTGAGATCAAGTGATTGGTAGCATTGTTAGGCAACACTTCAGTCAAACTACCCCTCTGCTCAATGCTGTATCCTGGCCTAGGCCAACAAGGCCCAGGCCTAGGGCAGCACTTTGCATGGGGGCAGCACAGATAGAGTCCCCGCCGGCTTGTGCTACACTGTTAGTGTAACGCAAGCTGCATCTAATTTTGACTGTCCTATCAGTTTGGACCACAAACCTTCCTCACTGTGCTATATGTTTTCTGTTGCACCATTGGCATGGTATATCTTCTTAGTCCTCTCCATAAAACTATCAGAAATTTGTGCTTAAAGTAGAACTATAGGCAATTTTTTTTTTTTTCATTTTGGATAGAGTAAGCCCCAGTCAGTTTATTTCTTACCATCCCTGACCCATTGCAGAGATTTCCCTTCACTTCCTGCCCCATAGCCAAACAAGAAGTGAGAGGAAATCTATGCAAATTAAGGGAATACATTGCCCCCCCCCCCAGGCCCTAAGAACTAGTGTCCCCACTCAAAAATTTCAGGGTGGGTCTTAAACACAAAGGGGTGTGGCCTTGACAGGAAGGGGTGGGTCATATTTAAATTAGGGGGTGCACAAGTTAAGTCAGGCCTAGGGCAGGACAAAACCTAAATACACTACTGCCTCCGCTACGGGGGTGATGTGCATTTCTTTTACTTTTTAGAGCCCCAACCTTTTATATAAATTTGTGATGATTGATATCACATTTGCTTATAAGCAAAATAACCTCTAGAAACTGATCATGATTTACATCAGGGTTTCTCTCTACAAGCACGGCAATGCACAGAATGATATCACTTAGCTTCTTAACAATCTCAGGGTTCTGAAATACTTTCTCCTTATGTATATTTTATAGGAAACCTGATAGCCACGTACACACGACCGATATACTCGGCAAGAAAGCTCTGCCAGCAATTTTCTTGTCGTTTTTCGACGAGAAACTCGGTCGTGTGTACGAGGCTAAAGCCGAAAAACGACAAGAAACTTGCTGGCAGAGCTTTCTTGCCGAGTAAATCGGTCGTGTGTACGCGGCTATCAGGTTTCTCGTCAAGAAAACCGTCAAGAATCTCGACGAGAAATATAGAGAACCTGCTCTCTATTTTCTCGTCGAGATTCTCGTCAGCCTGTTTCTCGACAAGAAAAGTGTGTGTGTGTACACTTACCTGTCCTCCGGGAAGCCCGCGCATGCTCGAAATGACTTTGACGCATGCGCGGTAGCTTCCTAGGCATAGTTATGGTGTAGCAAGATGGCGGCGACGGCATCGACTGTGACGAGCGCACGCTCGTCATAGTCGATGACGTCACCGCGTTCGCTCCATTCAAAGAACCGCGGGTTCTTTGAATCGAGCGTCTGTACACTCGGCCGGGACAAGTTTCTTGTCCAAAAATCTCGTCAAGAAAAACGACGTGTTTTTTCCTGACGAGATTCTCGGTCGTGTGTACGAGGCTTTAGTGCTCTTAATTGAGACAACTGCACACTATAGAGAGATATGCTTTGCCACTTTAATCTATTTAGCAATTGGTATTTATCTGTTTATGAGGAGTCCCACTTTAATTTTCATTAACAGATTGTTATTGCATTATAGACTACCACATCCCTTTCATAAAATACACAAGTACTAAAATCGATTGTCAGATGCAGAAAGTAACATAACAAGTTAAATTCCTTTTATTACCAATAATTTCAAAAAGGAAACAGAGTTGTAAAGAATGCAGTGTAAAGTAATAACTTACAAGCTAAGATTATTTTACAGCACGTCAGAACAATGGAGGGAGTTCATATGCTGATCACATTGCTAATGCTGAAGGAGCCTTTACTGTCACCTGAAGTAGAAAGACCTGCCAAGAGGGATGTTGCTTACCTTCAGCAAGGACTGCAAGAATGATGTAGAGAAGTTGACGAGTAGCAGGAATACTTTCTTGCCAGCGACAGTATAATATGCAGTATATGTAAGGTCAACACCTTTTCTGGGAACAAATATTGACCTTATGGTTTCTTTACTATTAATAACAAGACCAATTTATACTGGACATGCTGGTAAAATACTGGTGGCAACCCAAGCTATTTGTAAGAAAAACACTTTTTCTGTTAAACTATAAGGAAATACAGGGATATACATAGAGAAGACAAGCTTGTACTCTTGTATATACTGCTTGACTGCTGAGAAGCATAGGCAAGGCAACAATCAGAATAACATAGAATATATAAAGCCCTGTAGCACATAACAGGGAAAAAAGTGCATTGAAAAAGGGCCAGGCCAAAGTATTGTTGAAATTGTGAAAATATTTCTTCACATGGAAAAATCAAATAGAACCTATTCTGGTCACAGGTATACTGTGAGCACAACTGACGAACAACATGAACAGAGGCTAAATGCCTGACATACAGGTAACTGACTACCCCCCTTCCATGAATGGTTACAAGGTAAAACCACCAACAAGTTGTGATGTCCAATCTGAGATAATGGGAAGAAAGATGGGCAAATCTGTAGCTAGCTGGCAATGCTATCTTCAGTGTCACACTAAGTAGATACCCAGCCCAACCCATAACTTAACAACCAAATTCTATCTATTCCAAATTCTAAACATCTTTAATGTGCATGGCACATCAACCTGTTTTATCCAAGATATGCTTCTGTTAGCCAAGGTTCTCAATAATAAAAGCTTAAAGAAGAAATCTCATTATGAATAAAACCTTGGCTTATGCCTAAATATTTCTCTTTGTTGCAGAAAATAAACGCTGGATGAATCTATAGGAAATAACATATGTATGTCTGCTGTAATAGCCTTTGAACTCCTCCCCTGCATTAAGCCCAATTTGTGGATATGTATTGCCATTGTGAATCTCTGTTGTTACCTCCCCCTCTGTAAGCACACCTGAGCTCAGTAGTCATAACCGTTTAAATGCTCCCTGCAAATACACACATGGCTAACCAATCCTAGCTCCTGGTGTTGGCTTCCAAGTGGCTTGTCCTCCACCTCACAATCAATCACAGTTACAAGTAAAGTAACTACACAATCTGTGTTTATTGAAGCCATCCAATGAGTAAAGCCTTGTACACACGACCGTTTTTCTCGTCAAGAAACGACAAGAAAACTGTTGGGAGAGCTTTCTTACCGAGAAAAACGTTCGTGTGTATGGTTTCTCGTCGAGAAAACTGCCGGGAATCTCGACGAGAAAAATAGAGAACCTGCTCTCTATTTTCTCGTCAGGATTCTCGTTCTTCTCGTCGGGATTCTCGTCGGCCTGTTTCCCGACGAGAAAACCGGTCATGTGTATGCTTTTCCGAGTCTTAAAAAATCGCCCATGCTCAGAATCAAGTATAAGACGGGAGCGCTCCTTCTGGTAAAACTAGCATTCGTAATGGAGATAGCACATTCATCACAGTTAAATGAACTGAAAGCACGAAGACTGAAAAGTGCGAATCGTCTCTCCCCAAACTTTTACTAACACGCAGAAACACGAGATCAACAAAAGCAGCCCAAGGGGTGGCACCATTGGAATCGAACTTCCCCTTTATACTGCCGTTGTACGTGTTGTACGTGACCTCGCTTTACAACGAGGAGATTTGTAATTGACAGTGTGTATGCAAGGAAAGCTTGACAAGAATCTCGTCAAGCTTAACAAGAAAGAATCTCGTCGAGAAAAACGACAGTTTTTTTTACGACGAGATTCTCGGTCGTGTGTACGAGGCTTAAGAGTAAAAATATTGTGCTGCTGGAGTGTTGTTACTTTATTTATTTACTAAACTTTGTAGTTTTGCCTGGCAATGTCACACTGGCATGGCCCCCTTCCTGCTGTAAATGTACCTGAGCTAAAAAGTTCTGAGCAGAGAATCACAATGACACAAGGGTTGACTTACTACAGGCAACTTGGCAGTTCACTTTGCAATAGAATTGTCCCTTAGCTTAGTAAATATGATGAAAATTCATTTTGCAAAAGAATACCCAATTATGTGCAAGGAAAAAAAAAATATTTTTGCTTGCAGCTAATTGGATGATGAAAATCAGAAGTGCTTCCCCTAATGCACTAAGCTAAGGAAAAATGTATTTGCAATGTGCAAATTCCCTTGCAAAGACTATTTATCTTTAGTAAACAACTCACACACTCACACTGTCCTCTCCCCCTGCCTGTTGTCTTGAGACAATGCTGGTCATCTAGTGCCTGAGCATTGTCAATTTGTGGTCATTAAAAATTCACCTCCTGCAGAGCAGCATTGTTGGACACCTGTGGGGGGAAGGGGGTGGGGCAGAGAAGCTGTCAACCACATCAGCTCTAGATTTACAGCACATAGAAAAACAGAACATACTGCTACATGCAATTTGTATCCTGAGGGACAGAATGAATTAATAATATATATTTATTTATTTAATAATATTATTGTGTGATTTCTTCTTCAAAAGGCTTTCATTCTGGGAGCAGTTATGTTATGCTGGAAATTAAAAAAGTGGAGCAGGCTGTCAGGTAGGAAGGTGGGTCAGTGTTGTACAAGTGTAGCACTACCCCTGGAGAAGCCACTAGATTATTTGGGTCCTCCTGCCCTGCTCCAGTGAGGACCCACTCTCTACCGGGACCAGAGTGACAACAACACAACTGGAATTGTTGAAATGGGCTTTATTCCTGAAAGGTAAGGTAGGGCTAGACAACGAAATGCAACAATATACAGAAGTGACAATTCTAATATGCAATGACAGAAAGCATGCACTATGGTGCACCGTTGACTAGCAATTTGCCCTAATTACAAGCAAGAGGCCCTGCCCAATGCACTGGCCAGTGGAGAGCACCCACAGTCCTTTCGACATTGGAGTCCTTATTCTGGGTAAAGCGTTCACACCCCAAACAGGAAATACAGTATATAATTCATGGAGTATAGAAACAAACCTAAAAGGCCCATCAACAGAATTTCTCAGCAGACAGCAACAGCGGCAACAACAACCAAACAAACACTTTAAGATGGCAATTAGGCTTCTCACCACACTGGCATCTTGGTACTGTCCTCCTAGGCACAGTCAGTTCCAGAGATGGCTGCTCCCACAATAAGGATGGATATATATCAAAACTGCTGAGTGGAATCAGATGAATGGTAGCCCCCCGTCTTCGAGCCTGCCTTTCAAGCCTGTACCTCTTGCTCTCTCTGCTGTCTGTCCCTTCCTTGCAGCACAGCACCACAGCATTTTGTCTCTGCAAGTAGGGTTGCCACCTCATCCCTGTAAAACTGAACACATATTAATTACACAAGTTATGTGGCTGATTAAGGTGGTAACTAAACTCACTTGGTGCCTTATCTATATTTTAGCCTCAGGACCTGTGTAATTCATATGTGTTCAGATTTAAAGGGATGTGGTGGCAACCCTTTCTGCCACTCACGCAGCACACCATCTCTCGGATCTCTTAGCGCCGTCCTGAACAACAACACAGTCTTTTTGTGTCCACTTCCTCGAGCAGGGACACCTTAGCACCCAATCACTCAACTCAGGGCTCTCATCACATTCTGCTCATCAGCACAATCCCTGACTTGTCCCTGTTGTCAGCATTAGCAGGCTCTTCTGCAGCACTCACTTCCCAGTGTCCCCCTAGGCTCGCAGCAGCTCCAAGCCATCTCACTCTGAGCTCACTGTCCACTCCTGGGCACACACCTAGAGACAAATAGAGAGCAAGGAAATTGCCGCTCTAGGCAGGTCTAGTTGGCTGTAGTCTTCCTCTCAGGAACCAAGGGTGCCACCAATGCACGTAACAATCAGAACAAAAGAATGTATTAGACAGCCGCACTCCAAACCAACGTAGCTTTATTCAGCTATGAGTAAACACTAAGTTAGTGTGAAACGTGTCAGCTGTCCTGGTTTCCATTGCTGTGGCTTGTAGTGCTTGTTTTCATTTTTTACTTAATAAAGCTACGTTGGTTTGGAGTGCGGCTGTCCAATACATTCCTTTGTCCTGGGCACACACCCACTTACTATACCAGTCCCAGTTGCTCAATGAGCAATTTCTTCTTCTACCTGTGTTTGGTCCTTGGACAGGGGAGGGTGCAATGAGCTGCGAGTGGAGGAGGAACGATTTGCCAGTCAGCATAAAGGGGTTTCTGGTGGGCATTAGACATTAAATGAATTAAATAATTAGAATTAAATGAATCAAATCAAGCTCCTGGCCAACAACAAGAAGTATACCACCAGTCCTAAATATGAAAACTGATATACAAAAAAAACCTACATGGAACTGAAATACTTTACAAGGACACATATAGCTGACAGCCATGGATTTTTGTCAAAATTACATCGATGGAGAGATTTCCAAATTGGAAGGGAGGTTCTCTGCTCTAGGAAAGCAGGAATTTGCATGTTGTATGGGACTTGTAAGCAGGGCATCGTTAATGGGCGCCTTCACTTCACTATCAGGCCAAAATATGTATGGAACTTTTTTTCCTAAGCGTTGCATCTAAAAAAACAAATAAAGCTTTTCACTTAAAAATGTATTTTTGTACATTATTTGAAAAATATGGTATCTGGCCCCACACTGTGTTCCTAATTAAATGTCCCAGTTGTAATGCATGCCTTAAATGTAGGTAAATATTATTTTGACCCCCACCCTGGCAGCGTTCCCTTCTCTAGTAAGGCTCCATTCACACTGGGGCGGCACGACTTGGGGTGGCGACTCGGCAAGGCGACCTGGACGTGACCTGAGCGCACACCACAGTGCGACTTGGGGCGACTTAGAAGGCGACTTCCCAGTGGCCAATCAAGGTACAATCAGCTCTTTGGAAGGGAGGGGGGATGGAGGGGTTTGCCTGAGAAATGTATGTTCTCTTCCTGTATTGTTGCTTGTGTTAAGACAGTGATCCAACTTCTAAGGCGACTTCCATTGAAATCAATGGGTACAAGTCGCCTAGAAGTCGGATTGAAGTAGTACAGGAACCTTTTCTGAAGTCGGAGTGACTTCAGTAGTGTGCATTAAGACGGCTCCATTCTCTTTAATTGATTCTCTCAACAGCGCGACTTAGGGCGACTTCAAGTCGGATCCAAAGTCGCCCCTGTGTGAATGGACCCTTATTGGTCAGATTCTACATTGTAACTTTCTGGCATTTCAACAGGGAGCTGAGGTGTGGGTAGGGGGACATGTGCACTCATAAAGACTATGGCATCTTATGTGTGCCAGCCTTTTTTAGTTCAGCAAGTAGATTCTCTGGATGGCCCCTGAACAAGGGAATTGTCAGTTGGAAAATAGTTCTCTCTGTGGAAGGTAATAAATACTTGTGGCTGTAACACTTACCTATTGGCTTAGCATGTGTTAAAAAATATGTCTAATTCCAGTCCCTGTTTAAGTATAATGTATAAGGAATATTCAGACTTCTGATGCAAAAGGAAAAGTAAGACATCTTAGTCAAAAGTGACAGAATGGGGGATCTCACTGTCAGAGTCTCTGAATGATAAAATTGGCCTGTAGTTCAATCAACCAAAAATAGCCTTAAATAAAATATTACATTTGATTGGACTGAATATATAGCACACTATAGCCAATAGGAAAGGTTGCTTACTGTAGTCATTGGGAAGGGATGCCTACTGTAGCCATTGGTAGTGGTAAATATTGTAGTCATTGGGGAGGAGTACTCACTGTAGCCATTGAGGGGGTGCTAACTTTGGCTACTGTGAAAGAATGCTTACTATTACCACTGTGGAGGAGTGCTTACTGTAGTAATTAACCGCTTCAGCCCCGGACCATTTCACTGGCCAAAGACCAGGCCACTTTTTGCGGTTCGTCACTGCACCACTTTAACTGACAATTGCGCGGTCGTGCGACGTGACTCCCAAACAAAATTGATGTCCTTTTCTTCCCATAAATAGAGCTTTCTTTTGGTGGTATTTGATCACCTCTGCGGTTTTTATTTTTTGCGCTATAAACAAAAATAGAGCGACAATTCTGAAGAAAATTCTATATTTTTTTACTTTTTGCTATAATAAATATCCCCAAAAATATATAAAAAAACCCATTTTTTTCCTCAGTTTAGGCCGATACGTATTCTACATATTTTTGGTAAAAAAAAACGCAATAAGCGTTTATTGATTGATTTGCGCAAAAGTTATAGCGTCTACAAAATAGGGGGTCGTTTTTATGGCATTTTTATTAATATTTCTTTTTACTAGTAATGGCGGCGATCAGTGATTTTTTTTATTGTGACTGCGACATTATGGTGGACACATCGAACACTTTTGACACCATTTTGGGACCATTGTAAATTTTACAGCGATCGGTGCTATAAAAATGCACTGATTACTGTAAAAATTATACTGGCGGTGAAGGGGTTAACCACTAGGTGGCGCTAAAGGGGTTAAGTCAGTCCTAGGTAGTGATTCTTACTGTTAGGGGTGTGGCTACTAGTGACACGTCACTGAACACCGTTCCCGATCACGAAAACTGTGAGATCAGTGACATGTCACTAGGCAGTACAGGGGAATGCCTTGTTTACAAAGGCATCCCCCTGTTCTGCCTTTGCCGACTGCAATCGCGGGCCGCCCAGAAACATTGAGTTCCCGGGACCCACGAGCACACTCGCGAGGCACGCGGCGGGCGTGCGCTGGGCGGCAAATTTAAAGGGACATACAGGTACGCCCATATGCCTGCCTGTGCCATGTTGTCAATGTATATCTGTGTGCGGCGGTCGGCAAGTGGTTAAGGAAGCATGCTTTCTGCAGCCATTGAGGGGGTACTTACTGTCACCATTAGGGAGGTAGTCTTACTGTAGCAATTGGGAGAAAGTGCTTACTAGACATGAGCATTCGTTTTCGTCCGAATTCCGGGCATTTTCGCGTTCGTTTTAACAAACGATAACGAACGCGCATAATCCAAAATCTGAAAGATCCGACACAAAAAATGCTTTATTTTCATTTCGTTGCGACAACAGTTCGATATAGATAGAAGGTTCGACATGACGGTGACAATAGCGATCCGTGTCTATCCAATCTCGGATTGAATGTGCCTAACCTAACTCTATTAGTCCAAGATTATTCGACATATGGAGAAAAGATTAGACATTATAGAGACATGAAGATTCGACGAAGCAGCTAAAAGCATAAGGTCGCCGCGAGCGGACATGTATGGTCAAATGCTCCGTTCATAGGCTATAGAAAAATTCTAATGTTGGTTGACTAGTAGTAATAATTAATAAATATAATTATTACTACTCATACAACATTAGAATTCTATTATAGTTTGTGTGCGGAGCATTCTACCGGAAATGTTTGATTGCGGCATCGTACAGTTTAGCTGCTTCGTCGAATCTTCTTAGAACTTTCAACAGACACCATAAGCCTTCAATTGACAGACTCGACCTTAATTCGGATTTTCGGACGAATGCATTTTTTAACAAAACTAGCTAAATAAAAACGAATTTCAGGAGTAACTAAATACATTTTATTTTTCGGACGAAACCGAAATTCTGAAACAAAATATTTCAGTGTGCACATGTCTAGTGCTTACTGTAGTCAGTGGGGATGTATAATTACTGTAGCCATTGGGCAGGGGTGCTTACTTAGCCATTGTGGAGAAGTGTTTAATTTCTCTCCAGGAAAACCTATCCTGCCTTCAGCTAAATAACTAAATCTTCTATCTCTCCCTTCAGCTCATCCCTCACAGTTATTACCTTTTTGTTCCACCAGTCCCTCCCTATTAGATTGTAAGCTGGCAGGAGAAGGACCTTCCTAACCCAACTTGTGTTGAATTGTATTGTTGCTGTATCATCTCCCTTTATATTGCAAAGCGCTGTGCAACCTCTTGCCGCCATAAAAAATGTTTATAATAATAATAAATAAAAGCCATTGTGGTGGTCTGCTTGCTGTAGCCTTTTGGGAGGGTTATTTGATGTAGGTGTTGAGGAGGTGTGCTTGCTATAGCCATTGGGCAGGAGAGCATACTGTAGCCATATGAGGGCTGCTTACTGTAGCTATTGGAGAAGTAGGCTTACTTAGCTATTGGGGAAAGTGTTTACTGTAGTGATTGGGGAGCAGCGCTTATTGTAGCCATTAGGGAGGGATTCTTACAGTAGTCCCTGAATGGGAGCTTACTATAGTAGTTGAAGGTATAATTACTGTAACGATTGCACAGGGATGATGATTGTAGCCATTTGAGAAGGGAGCTCAGTGTAACCATTGCAGAAGGATTCTTACTATAGCCATTAGAGAGGGATGGTTGTTGTAGCCTGTACGTACCTGGTGGCTGAACCTGACATGCAGAGGGAAGGCCACTCATACAGCACTGGCTCAGAGACCACCGATGTTGTAACAGTGGCTGTGAGAGCACGTGATGTAAGAGTGCCTGTACAGTAAGGCGACCAGATTTTTAAAATGAAATCCGGGGACATTTTGATTTTTTTTTACTACTGTGTTTCCCCGAAAATAAGACCTAACGTTATTTTCCAAGAGGGCTGCAATATAAGCCCTACCCCGAAAATAAGCCCTAGTTTAGAATTCTTGTAAAATCCTATAACCCACTCTATTACAGTAGTATATAATGTACAATGTGTGTGTTTCTGTAATATATTTGCGGGGTAGAGAGATCCGGCGGGTCACAGAAGCGCAGATCAGCTCTATAACGAAGGAATTTGGCACAATTATATTACAGAAACACACACATTGTACATTATATACTACTGTAATAGAGTGGATTATAGAATTTTACAAGCATTTTAACTCAGTTCACACTGGGGATTCCTGTCAGGCAGGGAGAGAGAGAGGGAGAGAAGACAGCACATTACATGGTAAGACCTACCCTGAAAATAAGCCCTACTGTGTCTTTTGTTGCCAAAATTCTTATAAGATTTGGGCTTATTTTCGGGGAAACACGGTAGTAATGGCGGCAATCAGCGACTCTCTGCCCGTCGCCACCCGCCTCACAGCCTGTCAAGACTTACTCTCTGGGCCTCGGCTACTACTGGGTGGGGTGCAGAGGAAGATCACTCCGCCAGGGAAGGCAAGGAGATAAGCAGGCAGGCGGCTGGCCGGTACTTGAGCCAAGGCAGAAGAACATGCGAGTGGAGATGATTGGGCACCCGAAACTGAAGAAATAATCCCTCCACTCCGACAAGCACATGATCATCAGAAAGGGGCACAGATAATGGAAAAAAATACACCCCTCTAAGCTAGTAGGAGCGGGCGGTGCAGGGGTGTGTAATTCAGATTTTTTTTTTTTTATTCTGCACTGACTGTCTTTGAAATTGCCCCAGCCCCTGTTCAAATCCAATCCAGGGACAAAAACGGGGACAGACTTGGTCCGGGGACAGTGTTCTCAATCCGGGGACTGTCCCCTGAAACCGGGGATGTCTGGTCACCCTACTGTACAGTCTTTTGTGTAGTGGGTGCATTACCAGGATAGACCGGTTGCTGGACAACGAGTGTTGGCAGAAACAGCAAACCCAGGGCTGGTGACAGCAAGCAGCAGTAGGCAGCAACAATCGCTGGTGCAGGAAGACTGATGGCCCAAAATAGAGGATGCAACAGCAGATGGCAGGCAGGTGCATGCAGAGCAGAAGAGAGACAGGATGCGTGATCAGACAAGTTGGTAACAGACGGTCAGATGCAGGCATTAAAAGAAGACAAAGATTTGTCAAGGTAAAGGCAGAGATCAGCAACACAAGTTCAGGCAGGTAAGAAGAAGGCAGAAGCAAAGTCCAGATAGAGGCCTGGGTCAGGGTAGGAGATATACACAAAGTCAGAGGCAAGCCGGGTCTAATACAGAAGTAAGCAGGATCAGGTTCAAGAACACAGGGACAGCTGCAGATCAGACAGCAATGTGCTAGTGCAACTGCTACACTTATATATGCCATTTTGGCGCACGCATTAATGGCGGACACGTGTGTGCATGTGCATACATGTGCACCTGCACGTAGCAAGATGGGCACTTGCAGGATAGTGTGCGTGCATGTGCCCTTGAGTAGCAGCTGCGTTATGGCCATCACGTCCCCGAAATAGCCATTGAGGAAGAATAGTTACTATAGCTGTTAAAGAAAAGTACTTAATGTAGCCAATAGCCATTGGTGATGGCTGCTTGCCTTAGACTCCAGGGAGGAGTGCTAACTGTAGTCACAGACAAAGAGTGCTTACTGTAGCCATTGGTGAGGGGTGCTCACTATATTACCAAGTAATTATGTGGCTGTCCAGAACTCTTCTCCCATTATACTGTACGTGATGATGAGCTTGTATTTATCCTGATATTCTAGTGTAGCGATACCCCCAGTTAAGAGGGCTGCCTTGTTTGTTTTGGGCCCTGTAGTGCACCGCTGTCAACCCCTGGCAATCGGCTCTAACCTCTTGTGGCACAGTTAGTAAAGGGGATGATAGAATTTCAATCACTCTAATATTCTCTATGACACAATCCCACAATATGGTATAGCACAGTAAATGACACTGACAACCAATATACTTAACTCTAATATTTTACTGTTTGAAAAGGTTAGAAGGATAAACAATATGCAATGTCACATGCAGAGCCCTGCTATATGGGTATACTTATTAAAACATCAAAAACTTTCAGCAATATGATAGACAGTCTAACAGACCCCGCTGCAGCTATCCTCCCTTGTGAGCAAAAAATGGCGCCCAGCAATGTCCTATACTACCCAGTCAGGCCTGACTATGATTTGGGTATAGTTCTGTGGAAGAAATCTTCGCTAGCAAAACACGGTGGTGCACTTTAAGAACAATTTGTAATCCAACAAAGCAACGATGATCAGTAACTTTATAATGCCAGGGAGACTAATAACTCAGTTCAGCAGAAAGTCTCCCCAGAGTGTAACTGCAATCACTGTGATGGCCCTGAATAAAGTTAATGGGCCTAGAGATACTGTGGTGTAGCTCTGAGCAGATGCTCTCTCACCCGACCGGACTAGTCCTTGTCCGTTACTTCCGTTACTGTGACTCGATTCACAGTGTCCACGACACCCGGGTCTTCGGTCCTCCTGATGACAGCACTCAGCAACAGGATCAGACGCTCCACAGGCTCCTCGGTGGAGCGGAAGGCTCTTTGGAAAAGCACAAGGCCCAGGCTTCAGGCCCTGTACACACAGCAGGTCAGCACAGGGATCCTCTTGCTGGGAGGGTGGTGTCCAAAGAGAAAGAAACTGGGGCCCGCCTCCCTCGTATAAAGTCCACCCCAGCAGTCTTTGCACAGGGCAATGCATCCTGGGTGCCTCAATGTATACTGGGTACTGTAGTCTCTGGGGAATTAAAGGGCAATACCCCGCTACACACTCCCCCCACTTAGAATCTTTGGTCCCCAAAGACAGCATTAACCTTATGTACAGACAAGGTAATTGAGGGCTACAAAGGAGCCCGGCAGGGGAAGCTCCCACCAAGCATGGGAAGGGAGATTGTCCTGCCCACATTTCACGTCAGTGAAAGTGGCCTGCCTAACTGTGCCAGAAAGTGAGCTAGGGTTGGCCTCCACCAAATCCACAGTGGAGGGACCAGGTGTTTGTATTGTCCTTCTTGCAGTAGTTACTGTGTCCTCAGAACTTTCCCCCATTTGGGCATAGGTTAACTTCTGTGGAGTACGAATGGTTCCTATCTCTCTCTCTGTTCTCTTGGGGTAACTGTCTCAGTCACCACAGGCTCTTCCTATGGGGTAAATGTATTGGGTTCCAATATTTCTGGAGCATCCAGATCAGGTGCAGGGAGACACAAAGACCTTCAGCATGGAGCGGATCTATGACATTCTCCCACTCATCGGAGTGAAAACTGGATGGGACAAACTCGATGGCTTCTACATTCAATGTACTATCTAAAGTATCTTCAGAAGGCGGAAGGTCTATGGACAGAGGCTCAGGGGCCTGGGACAGCCACAACCATTCAAGCTCTTCTTCTTCATCTTCACTTTGATCCATGACATCCATTCCTCCAGACTGAGGTGCCTGAGACCGAGTATTGGGCCTAGGTGTATTCAGACTTGAGGATGGTCCAGGGGAATCCTCTACAGGAGGTATCCAAACTGCTTCTGAAAGTGGAAGTAAGTGGTTTCTGTGCCAGGTCTTCAGCGGCCCTATCTTCCCTTCTGGCTTCAGCTGATACACCGGTAAGCCTGGCAACTTTTTGCAGATCACATACGGTTCGGGTCTCCATCTGTCTGCTAGTTTGTGCTTCCCAGGGACTCCTAAGTTCCGCAACAGCACTCTGTCTCCGGGTTGCAAGTCCTGAATTCGAACTTTGAGATCAAAGCTCCTCTTGTTTCGGGCTCCTCTTTGCTCTGATGCCGCTTGGGCCTGTTCAAACGGCTGCCAACCAACGGTGGCCAGTGGCATCCAGCTTGGCCGTGGTGAAGAGGTAGGTGAGTGGGTTATTGTCGGTCTTTACTGTAAAGTCAGCTCCATACAGGTAATCTCTGAGCTTATCCACGACTGCCCACTTTAGTGCCAGGAATTCCAACTTGTGGGTGGAGTAGTTTTTTTCTGCTGGTGTTAGACTTCTACTAACACACTTCTCTGTCCACTGGCCTTCCACGGACTCTCCAGGCTTTCTGGGGCCAGTATCATCCTCCTCTCCTTCTGTCTTCAGCAGCTTATTCAGGGGTTTGGCAATTTTCGCAAACCCTTCCACAAATCTACGGTAGTAAGAGCAGAACCCCAGGAAGGATCTGAGCTCAGTCACTGTAGTTGGTCTGGGCCAGGAGGTAACTGCGTCCAGTTTGTCGGGATCTGTAGACACTCCTTCTGCAGACACTATGTGTCCCAGATAGTGGACAGAGGACTGGTAACACTGGCACTTCTCCCTGGAGAGTTTTAGTCCCTCTTCACTGAGTCTCTTCAGGGCTTTCTCCAATCTCTCCTCATGCTCCTCCAGAGTCTTCCCGAAGACAATGATGTCATCTAGGTACACCAGAACTTCGATAAGATTCATGTCCCCCACTGTCTTCTCCATCAACCTCTGAAAAGTGGCGGGGGCTCCCGACAGGCCTTGAGGCATCCTATTGAACTCATAGAATCCCACCGGGGTGATGAAGGCCGTCTTCTCTCTGTCTTCAGGGTGCATTGGGATTTGGTAATACCCACTCTTCAGGTCCCTGACACTGAACCACTTAGCCCCAGACAGACTCTGTAAGGCATCTTCTATCCTGGGAGTAGTGTACTGGTCGGGTATGGTCCTCCTATCGAGAGTCCTGTAGTCTATGCAGAGTCTCAACGACCCGTTCTTTTTCCTGACCACCACAATGGGGGAGGCATATGGACTCCTGGACTCTCGAATAACCCCTGTTCTCTTAAGCTCTGTCAACTGTTCATGCAAATCTTCCAAGTCAGCCAGGGGGACTCGCCGGACCCTCTCCCGGAAGGGTTTGTCTTCCTGCAGACGGATTTTATGGGTGGCACTCCTCGCACACCCCACGTCAAACTCATCTTCCGAGAATATTTTTCTCCATCTGGTCAGCTGGGCCTTGGCTCTCTCCTTCCACTTCGGTGGCAAGGTGGTGTCTTCCAGAAGAGTCCCTCCAGGGTGAGTTCCCCTCCTTCAGCTTTCTTCAAGTCAGACAGGGCCACTGGGGTAGCAGGATTTACTTTGCCCAGTAGTACCCGGGCTGGAATCTTCATAGGAGAACTAGTGACATTTCTGATGCTCACTGGAATCTGGCCCTTCGCCTTCTTCAATGCCCTCAAAGGGACCACTTCAGGGATCACTTCCAACCCTGGGTGGATGTTCAAGGGGTCTGTCTCCAGGACCACAAAGAGGCCGGGCTGCTCCCAGGAGAGTTTCACCGTAGCCTGAAGGCAGGTCATCTCACCAGGCTGCAATATCTTCTCCTTTGACAGTCTCCAGACTTTTCCCACCCCCTCTTCCGGGGCCTTCTGTTCCAGGTCCAACTTCTGGTAGACCTGTTGCAGCATGGGGTGAATCTGGTCTGTGCCAGTACTCTGCTCCTGCACTAGAGGGGTCAGCAGCCTCCTTACCAGGTCAGTGTTGGTCCCTATTAGCATGGAACTTGTGTTGGCCCCTGGCGGGCGAGGACAAACTACCACCAGGGTGTCAAAGACTTCCGCCTTTCCTGTCACAGAGGGTTCAAAAGCCAGCCTGATTGAGACATAACCATCGTAGGGAAAGCTATGAGTGCCAATTCCCCCTATCTGTAGGTCTTCCAGCTTCTGTATGGGTACGTGACTCAAATGCTTCCGGTAAAAGTCTCTGTACAAAAGAGTCACTTGGGCCCCTGTATCCAAGAGGGCCTTGGTGTAAACTCCCTCCACTTGAACGGAGACTAGAGGGGAGGGTCCTATTAGCTTGTCTGGAAACCTCTTCTGGGGTGTCTCCTTCTTTGGACTCCTTGATTTTCCTATTGTTGTTTTCTTTTTCTTCCATTTTTCTCTGGACCTCAACCCTTTTTGGACCTGGTATGCATTGATTTCCCTTCAGATTGTTAAATTTCAACTCCCGACAGGTGGTATGGAGGGTTTTAGGAGGGGCATTGTTTCCCTTCTCTTTTTCCTTTTTCTTGCTTTTGAATCTTTTTGGAGCTTTCTGTAAGTAGTGGGCGCCCGGCTGACTCCGTCACCGGGGCCCTCTGAAGTTTTCCGCCTGCTGGTACGTAGTGCCTCGATTCTTCCTTGGACTGGGGCACACTTTCCCAATGTGGCCAGCTCCTCCACAGTTGAAACAGACAGTTTCCTTTCTTGTCTGCGGGGGTGTTGAAGTGGAAACATTTTGGCATGGTTCACTCCTGATCTCTGCTTTCTCTTTGGCTCCTGAGTTCTTAGCCAGTAAAGAGGTCAATAAATCCAGCACTTGGGCCATCTGGGACTTCAAGGTTTCTACTTCTAAATCACGCTCAATAGCTACTGCTGTTCTGACTCCCACCGAGGTGGGTGGGGTGGTCTTCTCAACCGCCTGTTGATCCTTCAACAGAGCTTCTTCATCCCTTATGATCGGCACAAGGTCTGGGTAACTCAAAGCCATGACTCCGTCAGAGGTCTTCAAGTGAAGCCAAACTGGATCTGAACGTAAGGCTCCCCTCAGGATCTGCTTCATCTTGGTAGCGTCTATGACTTGTGGCAGCATTCCTTTTTTAGTACAATTTGGCACAGCATTCTATTCAGTCTCCGGACATATTCAGACAACTTCTCCCCCGGCTGTTGGAGGGTATGTTCAAATTGATACACCAGCTCAGACACCTTCTCCAGCTGGCCAAATTCCTCCTGCAACATAGACAAATAATCCATCGCAGTACAAATAGTATTGCTGCACCTAAGATTTTTCACAGCAGCAGCACCCTTCAAACTTTCACTGATGCGCTGCTTCTTCTGCGCTGCTTTATCTGCGCTTCTGGAACTTTCCATCCTTCTACTGCCTGCATTGCCTGCTCAATCTAGGTGTCAAAGTCTTCTTCCCCGGGTGGCACAGGTTGTTTTCCTGAAAACGCCTGGAGATTCCTGGTACCCAGCCTCTACATGTACCGTATTGCTTTTCTGGCACTTAGTGACAAAGTCTCCCAGAGCAGTCAATAGTTCCGGCCCTATGGCGGCCAGGGTTGACCCCGGGGCTATCGTCTCGGTTGAATCAGCGCCAACCGCTGTGCACCACTGTGACATTGCTGGCGGGTCCATGCTGGTACTTCTGACCGGCTTGATTGCAGCATGCATCATACAGGATCCCGGACTCTGAGCCCCCACGTGTAGCGCTACCCCCAGTTAAGAGGGCTGCCTTGTTTGTTTTGGGCCCTGTAGTGCACCGCTGTCAACCCCTGGCAAACGGCTCTAACCTCTCGTGGCACAGTTAGTAAAGGGGATGATAGAATTTCAATCACTCTAATATTCTCTATGACACAATCCCACAATATGGTATAGCACAGTAAATGACACTGACAACCAACATACTTAACGCTAATATTTTACTGTTTGAAAAGGTTAGAAGGATAAACAATATGCAATGTCACATGCAGAGCCCTGCAATATGGGTATACTTATTAAAACATCAAAAACTTTCAGCAATATGATAGACAGTCTAACAGACCCCGCTGCAGCTATCCTCCCTTGTGAGCAAAAAATGGCGCCCAGCAATGTCCTATACTACCCAGTCAGGCCTGACTATGATTTGGGTATAGTTCTGTGGAAGAAATATTCGTTAGCAAAACACAGTGGTGCACTGTAAGAACAATTGTAATCCAACAAAGCAACGATGATCAGTAACTTTATAATGCCAGGGAGACTAATAACTAAGTTCAGCAGATAGTCTCCCCAGAGTGTAACTGCAATCACTGTGATGGCCCTGAATAAAGTTAATGGGCCTAGAGATACTGTGGTGTAGCTCTGAGCAGATGCTCTCTCACCTGACCGGACTAGTCCTTGTCCGTTACTTCCGTTACTGTGACTCGATTCACAGTGTCCACGACACCCGGGTCTTCGGCCTCCTGATGACAGCACTGAGCAACAGGATCAGACGCTCCGCAGGCTCCTCGGTGGAGCGGAAGGCTCTTTGGAAAAGCACAAGGCCCAGGCTTCAGGCCCTGTACACACAGCAGGTCAGCACAGGGATCCTCTTGCTGGGAGGGCGGTGTCCAAAGAGAAAAAACTGGGGCCCACCTCCCTCTTATAAAGTCCACCCCAGCAGTCTTTGCACGGGGCAATGCATCCTGGGTGCCTCAAGGTATACTGGGTACTGTAGTCTCTGGGGAATTAAAGGGCAATACCCCGCTACACTAGTTTTAAATAATGAATCATTTTCTAGATATAACTCTAATAAGCCCTGACTTTTGTGCACAATAAATTCTAGTCAAAGCAGCTACTGCACTATTTCCTTAATTATTTTCATTATATAACTTGAGACACTTTTTATTTTTTCAATATACATGACATTTTCCTGAATTCCCATAACTACGTTTTTCTTTCAGCATCATTGTCTTAAAGCCCTTGCTTCTTTATTGCTGTAATAGCTGCGGAGAGCACTTTGACATCCTTTAAACGCACCTGAAACACATTACTTTGACGTTTTCATAAAAGGCCTCATTTACCCTGCAGCTGTTACAGTACTTAAAAACTGCATTAATAAAAAAATAAAAATAAAACTTTCTGCATTTAGGTTTACATTTTTTTTAATCTAAATAACAGCTAAGAACGACATTGAAAAATGTTTTTAAAAAAAATACTTCATCATGCTTCTTCTTTATTTTTTCTTTACTAAAAACTGCACACAAAAGCATTTTACAGATGCATTAATTGAAGATCATACAAAGAACACAAATCACATTCACAGCAAATAGCTCTGGGATAGCTAGTCGGGTCACAAAGCACAGCTTTATTAACTCAATGTGAAGTCTTGCTATCAAAAGGCTGCCTTGGAGAATTTAGCCTTTCTAATTTCAAGAGGTAAATGATAAACTAACTATATAATTTCTCTACATTAAAAGACCCATAGAGGGGTTAATTATTTTTTGTATGTGACTTAAGGCGAGGACAAACCAACCCATTATAAGTCTTTTTTTTTATTTTTATGATAGTTAAAAAATACAAATTAGACACAGTGATTGCAAATAGCTATCCATGCCTGATACCGTCCTTTGAATTAAGTCCAGATAATGTAATTGATTCATAAAATAAATGTATATTATAGAATATAATTATCCTAAAAATTATTCAAGTTATTATGTTAGTACAGTAAAGGTTGTTCAGGGATACATTTTTATATTTTTGCATTAGTTTAAAGCAGAACTTCAGCCAAAAATAACCAGATAAAAAGAATAGCCAATTAAATGATAAAATAACAAACCAGCTTTTTCTGCAATATTTAGCATCAGTCCAGAAAATGTCATCACAACACTTTTCCTTTAATAAATGTTCTCAGAATGATTGCCAACATCATTAAACCCACTTCCTCTGAGCCCAGGTTATCCTGGACTCACCCCAGACTGTGACTGGACAGTGAAGGGAGAAATAGCACAGTGATCAGCTAATTTCTCTGTCCCTCTGTTTTCTCATTCTATCAGCATACTTATTTTTGGAACTTTAACTAATTGGCTTTGCTTCTACCTACCTCTATCTCTCTGAGCTCTGATTAACAGGGACTGCGAAATTCTGAAACAAAGTAAAATTAAAGGGGTTGTAAACCCTGGTGTTTTTTTACCGTAATGCATCCCTTACATTAAGGTAAAAAAACTTCTGGCAGTGACCAGCCCCCAAGACCCCCCCCCCCAATTCACTTACCTGAGCCTCGTATTTCCCTTGGTGGAGATGCGCTGTTCCTCTCTACACGGGGTCCCGGCTCTTGATTGGATAGATTGATAGCAGCGCAGCCATTGGCTCCCACTGCTGTCAATCAAATCCAAAAACGTGGGCGCCGGGGGACAGGGCCGAGTCCGGCATTCGTGTCTATGGACACAGAATGCTGGACTCGGGAGCACGCCCGCAAGGTAACCTCCCCGGGCTTCTCCTAGGGGGTTATCTGATACGAGGAGGAGCCGTGAGAGCTGCAGAGGGACCCCAGAAGTTGAGGATCGGGGCCACACTGTGAAAAACAAACTGCACCATGGAGGTAAGTATAACAAGTTTGTTATTTTAAATAAAAATAAAAAACAAACCCTTACAATCACTTTAAGGTACTTACACAAAAGCTATAATGATGCATTACTGACTACAGAGCTGCATTAATTTGTTTATGCTTTTTTCAAGTTTGCATAATATCCATCTGAATCCGAGGTTTCTTTCATAATAAATAGGGCTTTGTCTTAGCAGATACAGTTCTAAATATTGAATTACTTTGATGGGGATATTTAAGGGATAAGTGCAAATTTAACTAACTCCCTGGATTCAGGACCCCCTAACTTCTCTTGCATGCCTTGTCCAGTCATTTAGTGCAGCCAGGCTGCTTTGAAATCTGTTACAGTATATGCTATTAAAAACACAAATAATGGTCTTTCTATCTCTAGACCGGGTCACGGGCTGGAAACCTGACTATTATTTACTATATCATCTCCTGATGAACATGCCAAATTTAATAGCAGACTGGAGGCTACTGAAAGCCAAATATATTGTGTTGGCTTTGGAAAGGCTAGGTACCATTAGTAGACTTTATGTTATAATATTCTAAATTATATCCTGATGTAAATTTACATAATTGCTGTACCATAATGGCAAAATGTGGCAATATAGCACCGCTGCGCCACAACTGTGGGTGTGGTCAGATTGCATCAACAGTAGTAGGGGCTTAAATGGCCATATGCTTTAATGACTGTGCCACAAGCGAGTATGTAACAGACAATACAAACCTCAGTACAATCATTTTAATAAAATAAAATGGTTCTGTTGAATATCCACTACACGCAGCTAACCTTAAAGTGATATTAAAGTTTAGTTTTTTGTTTTTGTTTTAAATAACAGACATGTTATACTTACCTGCTCGGTATAATGATTTTGCACAGAGCAGCCTGAATCCTCCTCTTCTTGGGTTCCTCGCTGGCACCCCTGGCCCCTCCCTCATTCCGGGTGCCCCCACAGCAAGCAACTTGCTATGGGGGGCATTCAAGCAGGCGCACTCCTGCCCACACCTTCTACTGATTGGCTCGCTGGCTGTGTTTGACAGCAGCAGGAGCCAATGGCTGTTTTTATTGTCCTTGCATGTCTCCCTCAGATCTAAAGTGACTGCACTTCCACATGCACTTGCAGTGTACTTGCAGTGCACAGTGGATTTGCCTTTAGTAAATAACCCCCAGTGAGGGAAATTTATCAAAACTGGTGCAGTCAGAATCTGGAACAGCTGCACATGGCAACCAATCAGTTTCTATGTTCAGCTTTGAAAATGAAAGCTATGAGCTGATTGGTTGCCATGCACAGCTGCTCCACATTCTGTCTGCTCTAGTTCTGATAAATTCCCCTAAGGGCTCATTCAGACAGGCACTGAGACAGGTATTGTATGCTGAGTTACTTTTTGCTGCATCTGCATCCACCAGAGCTCTTCACCTATAGAAGCGAGTGTACAGATCCGAATGCAGACACTGTGTGTTCAGATACATGCATCCCTTCCTGTCTGCGTGTCAAATTTTGACATTTGACTATGTTCATGTAACTGCTGTGTTCCAATTGACTTTGACTGGACTGCCTTTACAGGGATGCACAGAACACCAACTATCCCCACGCGGTACATGGCCATCACACTGGGCATGGATGCATATGCTCCATGTGAATGAGACCTAATTGTCATGTGGGCTAGATAGCAGGATAGAGGAGCTGTCGGGTATGGGAATTTAAAACACTGGGCTGTGGAGGGGGGCAGTCGGCTCAGGCTGAGCTGGGTGCCGGTCCAGGCAGGTGAGCGGATCCCGACCATAAGGTTGTGATCTTTCCCCAGCCTGGACCGGCTATGTGATGTCAGACAACAACCAGCTGTCAGCTGAAAAAGGATCACAGGAGTGCAAAACAATCTGCACTGCTGTGATTCACAGGAGAAGTACAGCCAAATAAGCACTAAATCTATCACACAACCTGTCTTTCTGCTCCTGTTTGGCATTACTTCCAACAATTGATAAATGTCCCTATTTATGTTGGGCCCAGGCAGGCTCTTCCTCAGCCCAGGCTTTAGATCCAGGCTCTTTCTCCCTGAAGCTGGCAGGTCCTTCAGGCACCCTCTTTCCTAGCGCAGAGGGCTTTCACTATCACCCTCTCATAGTTCAGGGCCTCCAAAAACCTGCTGTCCTAGTTCAGGGCCTCTAGACACCCCCTTTCCTAATCTGGGACCTCCAGACACCCCCTCACTCAGTTCACGATCTCCCTTGTACACCCCCCCCCCCAGTCCAGGGCTTCCTCTGCACTCCTCTCCTAGTCTAAGGCCTTCTCTACAGCCCCCCCCTTCCAAGATCAGAGCCTCCTCTGCACCCTGCCCTCCGAATCCAGGGCCTCCGGTGTACTCCCCTCCTAGTCCAGGGCCTCCTCTACATCCCCCTGTCCAGGGCATCCTCTACATCAGTCGAGGGCCTTCTGTGTACTCCCATCCTAGTCCAGGTCCTCCTCTGCATCCCCTAGTTCAAGGCCTCCTGTGTACTCCCCTGCTAGTCCATGGCCTCCTCTCCTAATCCAGGGTTTTTGCCACACCAACCCTTTTTTAGTTCAGGGCCTCCTCTGCACCCCCTTCCCAGGACTTCCTTTGCACAATCGAAGTCCAGGGTCTCCTCTGCACCCCCATCAGCCCAAGGCCCCCACTGCACCCCCCAGTCCAGGGCCTCCTCCGCCCCCGCCCAAGTCCAGGGCCTCCTCTGCCCCCCAGTCCAGGGCCTTCTCTGCACCCCCCTAGGCCCCCAATCCTTTTGCCATACCAACCCCAACTTCCTAGTCCAGGGCTTCGAACACATCTCCTTCTCCTAATAAATGCCTTCCAGTTCCACAAAGGCTCTCCCATGCTGAAACGTCGCTCTGGAATGCCTGTTTGACAAACTATGCAGCGGGCGGCAGTGACACCCTTAGAGCAGGGGGTGATGGAACCCCTAGATTCGACACCTGCCAAGCAGAGATGCAGGAATTCCCTGAATTAATACTTGTGTCGTCAAAATAAATTGAAAGCAATAGTAAACAGCAGACAGACTTTGGAGAAGTGGGGAATAATATTTTTTAGAATCGAAAAATTATCAGAAAAATTATTATTACTCTTTCGTCCATGGACCGACACAGCTTCTCTATTGACAAAGTGGGTATTATCCGTTAATTAGGAGTGACTAGGCAGAAAAACTTGTAAAAAGTGTTGCATCACACCTTCTACAGTACCGCCCAGGGGGCGGACCCTCTGGATATACACTCTCAGTCTGCACATCGCAGATCAGTTTTTTTCTGTCTAGCAAGGAGTAGGACATGGCTCCCTTCGGGCTCATTGGTCCGGGGAAAAAAGATATATATATTTTTATTTTTTTGCTACATTTGTTGTTTCCTGCGATCTTCGATCAACTGCCGACTGGGTGACAGGCTGGATCCTCGATCCTTGTAGTCTCCCCAGTTTCGGCCATCGAGCGTGTGCCGACCCTAGCTACGCGCTGGGTTTTCCACGACATGCCCGTCGCTCCACGGGTGGCCGGTGAGCCTACGCTCCAGGGCCTGCATCGGACCGCTCAGCTTCGGCTGACCTTACGGCCGAGTCGCAGCAGCCTGGCCGGTGAGCTTACGCTCCAAGGCTTGCATCGGACCGCTCAGCTTCGGCTGACCTTACGGCCGAGTCGCAGCAGCCTGTCCGGTGAGCGTCATGCTCCAGGGCATACATATGATCGTCCCTTCTGGGTCCAATCACAGCATGCCTGGCCAACAGTCACCTTCCGTGCGCGGACGATGATCTGTTTGGAATGTCTTCCAGCAGAATACATGCAGGATAGGTAAGTAAAACTCCCCTGCCTCGGCTGGGTGATTTAGCTGGACATTCCTGGAGAGATCAAGTAAGTGGTTGTGGCCCCTTTCTTCCCTCTCTCCCTGCCTTTCCCTCCTCCCTGGGCTTCTAGCTAAAGGTTGCTGGGTGCTGGGGGTCACCTAGGGGGTCCCACTGGAGCGGGGCTGGCTGTAACTAACATTTAAAAGAAATGTCATTTTTGCTTACCTGTGTTTCTGTGTCTCCATGCTGTCGGCGGCCATTTTGAGGTGGTCCATGCCAAGTTTGGCCTCTTGTAACTGCCTGGCGGCCATCTTCCTGTAGTTCGGCCACACCCACTGGCCCCTATCAGGTGATCGGCGGCCATGTTTGTCCACCCTGTATGCAGATATTGCCGTTCGGCGGCCATCTTTTTTGTGGGCTATGGCTGCCTGACCTCTATCTTCTGTCGGCGGCCATTTTCTTAGAGCCCACATTATCTTCCATACAGACGGTTTTGGCAACCATTTTGCGAGAGCCTCCGGCCTCTAGGGTGCATTACACTGGCGCGAAAATTCACACAGGAAGTGCTGATAAAAGAAGCAGACTGACACAGCAGCAAGGGGACAGCATCATAGGCGCAGCATAGCAGTACCTATCCAGGGTGGTGAGTCCTCTGGGTGACCCAGCATCTCTGCAGCGCAGGAGGGTGGCCTATTGATATCTTGCCTGGAGCCCTGTGAGTGTCAGCGTGTGGTCAGCATGGCATCTGAGCCAGATGTCTTCTCCCCTGAAACACCAGATTTAGCAGCTGGTGTCCCTGAGGTGTCTATGGACGCTATGTCGGCAATCCTAGAGGCGTTTGCTGCCAGGGTGGAAGCAGCACACGGGAATACAGGGGTTAGTAAACGCCCCATCCCCTGCAAGCTTCTGGGGATAATTCTGGTGCAGAACCAGGTCCAGCTATGGCTCGGGGCCCAGATTCTGATGCACCAGAGACTGCAGACCGTGACCGGACAGTGAGAATGACTCAAAGTCCAGGTCAGTACGCGAGACGGCTTTGGTATCTGACCTTATTACTGCAGTGCGGGATATGCTAAAATTGGAAAATACTGCAGAAGCAGCAGAGACTCCGGTCCACTTGGGTTTCATAGACCTGCCCGCACTGCTAAGGTGTTCCCTTGTGTGTCTTTTGATAAACTCTTATACAAGGAATGGGAGAACCCACTGAGGGTCTTTACAGCCCCAAAGAGGTTTGCGGTACGGTACCCCTTTTGAGGAGAGTTTTCTGAAGAAATGGACCTCTCCCCCCGATAGTGGACCCTCCGGTGTCCAGACTTAATAGAGCCACCACAATTCCTGTAGAAGGGGCTCCTGTTTTCTAGGACCCTGTGGTTAAGAAGGCTGAAGCACTCGCTTGCTACCTATACTCAGTGGTAGGCTCGGCAGTACGCCCGGCATTGGCGGGGGCCCTAGTGTCTCACACACTTACTGAATGGGCAAGATTGCTACTCCAGGGGTTAAGGAGCGAGATGCTCCTCCTGATGAGATAACATTGGCCGACCTGTTGGTCCAGGGCCTTAGGTTTGTCTGCGAGTCAGACATGAATACTATTCCCCTGCTGTCTAAAACTTCGGTTTATGCAGTAGCAATACGCCACCTGATCTGGCTAAAAGGCTGGTCTGCGGACCAGACTTCCAAGAAAGCCCTGTTGGATCTGCCTTTTAAGGGCGACAGACTTTTTGGGGCTTCTCTGGATGACATCATCAAGGATGCCACAGGAAGTAAAAGCACTTTGCTTCCCCAAATTAGCAAGGGTAAGGGGCCACGCCAAGGGCAAGGGCCCTCCTTTACTGCACACAAGTGGTTTTTTCGTCCCCCTAGGGCGACAGGGAAAAGACCCCAGGCCGATAAAGCGCCTGCCCAAGGACAAAAGCGTCCCTGGTCCCGCATACCCAATAAGCCTGCGGACAAATTTGCGTCCGCATGAAGGTCCACCCCCACCCAGCTCTCGGGTGGGGAGACGTCTTCGCAAATTCGCGATTCAGTGGACAGCACTAATCTCCGACAGGTGTGTTTGCGAAGTAATCTCCTCAGGCTACAAGATAGTTTCTCTCTTGTCCACCGGACAGATTCAACACCTCCAATCTCCAGCTACTACCGACCCGTCGGGAGGCCCTGTATGGGGCGGTCCAGGGTCTACTGGAACGCGGGGTAGTTATTCCAGTTCCAGAACTGGAACGGGGTTTTTACTCAAATCTGTTCATTGTGCCGAAGAAGGAGGGGGTTCGTCCAAGCTTGGATCTCAGAGCCCTCAATTGCTTTGTGAAGGTACAAAGTTTTCGGATGGAGTCGGTTCGATCTGTAGTCACGGCTCTCCATCCGGGGGACTTTCTGGCCTCCTTGGACATCAAGGACGCATACCTGCATGTCCCCATATACTCCAGACACCAGAGGTTTCTGCGATTTGCTATCGGGAAGAACCACTACCAGTTTGTGGCCCTCCCGTTTGGCCTTGCCTCAGCACCCAGGACGTTCACCAAGGTGCTCGCTCCGATTCTGGCACTTCTAAGACAGCGGGGTATCGCTATCACAGGTTACTTGGACGACCTTCTGCTGAAGGGCCCTTCAAGCTCAGAATTAGAGGTAAGCGTGTCCATTACCTGTCAGACTCTTCGAGACTGTGGTTGGATACTAAACACGCAAAAGTCAGTATTGGTGCCCACTCAACGCCTAGTGTACCTGGGGTTGATTCTGGATTCCTCAGAGGCAAAGGTATTCCTCCCTGTGGAGAAGTTGCAGACCCTCCGGGCTGCAGTACGGCAGCTGACTTCCAGGAATTGGTCGTCACTCCGTTTTTGCATGCGAGTGTTGGGCCTCATGGTAGCCTCCTTCGAGGCGGTCCCATATGCTCAATACCACACTCGAGTGTTACAGAGGGAAGTTCTGTCCAGATGGAACAGATGCCCTTCATCTCTGGATTATCAAATCCGAGTGAGCCACCTAGTCAGGAGATCCCTGGTATGGTGGCTGACAGCACCGGCTCTAATGGCCGGGAAGTCATTTCTTCCGGTTTACTGGATAGTGATCACGACGGACGCCAGCCTTACAGGTTGGGGGAGAGTCTGGGGTGTCCAGTCGGCGCAAGGTCGCTGGACCCCAGAGGAAGCCCTCCTGCCGATCAATGTCCTGGAGATCCGGGCGATCAAGCTGTGCCTCTTCAAATGGTCTCAGAGCCTGCAAGGGCGTCCAGTCAGGATCCAGTCAGACAACGCCACAGCAGTGGCATATGTCAATCATCAAGGAGGAACAAGAAGCTCAGCTGCAGCATCGGAGATCGCTCGCATCCTGAAGTGGGCAGAGAGGAGCGTACCGGCACTGTCGGCCGTGTACATTCCGGGTGTGGAAAACTGGCAGGCGGACTACCTGAGCCGCCAGATGCTGGACCAGGGAGAATGGTCCTTACACCCGGAGGTGTTCCAACCCCTCTGCCAAAGATGGGGCACACCAGACGTAGATCTTCTGGCTTCCCGACTCAATCGGAAGGTATTGAGGTTTGTGGCCCGGTCAAGAGACCCATGGGCAGACGCAACGGACGCGTTGGTAGCATCGTGGGGCCAGTATCGGCTAATCTATGCCTTCCCTCCCTTAAGGCTTCTTCCTCTTCTGCTCCGCAGAGTGGAGGCAGAGGGAATTCCAATGATCCTAATCGCTCCAGATTGGCCTCAGCGTCCTTGGTACGCCGATCTAGTACGTCTGGTAGCAGACGTCCCCTGGCGCCTACCACTACGGAAGGACCTGCTGTCGCAAGGTCCCATATTCCATCCTGCTTTACAGTCATTGGCTTTAACGGCATGGCTGTTGAGAACCAGGTACTGAGAGACCGGGGCCTGTCAGACTCAGTAATTTCTACTATGAGAAGTGCTCGGAAACCGTCCTCTAGGAAGGTCTATCACCGCACTTGGAGGGCCTACATCTCCATGTGTGAGGAAATGAAATGGCATCCGCGTACCTATTTGGTTTCCAGAATCCTGCTGTTTTTACAGCATGGGGTAGACCAAAGGCTTGCCCTAAGTACGATTAAGGGACAGATATCTGCCCTGGCTGTCTTTTTTCAGCGACCCCTGGCGACTCACTCTCTCGTGAGTACATTTGTGCAGGGGGTTCGACATGTGGCCCCTCCGGTCCGCCCCCCGTTACCTCCGTGGGACTTGAACCTGGTCCTCTCGGTGCTTCAGAAGGCACCGTTTGAGAATATTAGAGATATTCCCCTGTTGACACTTTCTCAGAAGGTGGTCTTTTTGGTGGCTGTTACGTCAGTTAGACGAGTCTCTGAGCTGGCAGCCTTGTCCTGCAAGGCTCCCTATTTGATTTTCCACAAGGATAAGGTGGTGCTGCGGCCGCAGCCTTCCTTTCTTCCGAAGGTCGTTTCGGCTTTTCATCTCAACGAAGACATTGTACTTCCATCCTTGTGTCCTCAGCCGTCGAATCCTAAGGAGTCGGCGTTGCATTCCTTGGACGTTGTCCGAGCTTTGAGAGTATACATATCTGCTACTTCCCTGTTCCGGAAGTCAGACTCACTGTTTGTTTCGGTGGCTGGTCCCAAGAAGGGCCAAGCAGTCTCATCGGCCACCATCTCTAGGTGGATCCGACAGATAGTAATCCAGGCTTACGCCTTAAAGGGTCAGGCGCCCCCCTTTCCTGTCACGGCGCATTCGACCAGGGCAATAGGTGCCTCTTGGGCTTTCCGACATCAAGCGTCTGTTTCCCAACTATGTAAAGCGGCGACTTGGTCGTCCGCTCACACTTTCACAAAATTCTACAAAGTTGATGTAGGTGCATCTTCGGATGCCTCTTTCGGCCGCAAGGTTTTGCAGGCGGCTGTTTAGAGTTGCAACTCCTCCGTTGGAGGAGTGCTGTTTTGTGTTTTGGGGTGAAGTTTGTTTTTATGCTGTTACCACCCCTCGTTTTTTTCTCTGACACTGCTTTGGGACGTCCCACTTTGTCAATAGAGAAGCTGTGTCGGTCCATGGACGAAAGAGTAAATAGGATTTTTTACTCACCGTAAAATCCTTTTCTCTGAGTCCATGGACCGACACAGCACCCACCCCTCCTTTTAAGTTTGTACTGCTTTTTGACGAACTGATCTGCGATGTGCAGACTGAGAGGGTATACCCAGAGGGTCCGCCCCCTGGGCGGTACTGTAGAAGGTGTGATGCAACACTTTTTACAAGTTTTTCTGCCTAGTCACTCCTAATTAACGGATAATACCCACTTTGTCAATAGAGAAGCTGTGTCGGTCCATGGACTCAGAGAAAAGGATTTTACGGTGAGTAAAAAATCCTATTTTTTTTAACCTTAATATAGATACAGTAAAACTCTTTTGAGGTAAATTTTCTTACCTTCAACGGGCTGGCAGTTCTCTTTCTGTTGCCTGTGCATGCTTAGTAGAATACATAGAATTTTTCCTGTCTTTTAGGAGACATGCAGGCAAGGGAAAGAAGAGGGCCTTTTATAAATAGATACTGTAAAACTATTTCTTATGAAAACAATAATTGTAACCTTTGTAAATATACGGCTTATTTAGTATTAACATCACACACATACTGTTTTTTTATATACCCTTTTTTTTGTAAAATCTTTATTTAAAAATTTTCTTCAAATATGTTTATTGAAATTTTTGTATAAATACAGTAAAGACAAAGTAGAAGTAATTTGCATTAATTCTACATACAAAACCATGTAAAATCTTTGACAATAGTTTGTGAACCGTTGCTTAAACATATAACATATGAAAGTATAACTTTACTTGGAGCGGTTATGCCTCTATATCCTTATTAGTGGTAGCGAATTACGATTCCCCTCGCACCCCTAACGGGATCAAACTGTGATTGGGATACGTCAACTTCAGGATACAGAAACATAACATATTGCTCGGTGTCCTGATTCTGAAAAGTGATGTAGTGATGTATTATGACAAGCAAAGTTACGTTAAGTAGTATAAAAATAAAAGTATGATGAACACAAACAACAGAAACTGATCAAAGGGAAGGAATAAAGAAAAAGAAAAATACAGTTACCAACGTTTCAGTCAAATATTACAGTATTCAGTATATAAGTTGTGATACGTATATTAGCTGCAATTACTATAATGTTAAGGTTTTAGGTCTTTAGCTGCTTCTGGGTGAAGGAACCAAGCTTGGCATTTTATTATAAATTGGGGTGCTTTAAGGTTTTTGAGTGCCAATAATTTTTCGTGTTGACATTGTATATTGATCCTCGTGCATATTTCTCTTCTTGTTGGGAGAGGAAAAGTTTTCCATTTGCTCGCTAAAGACGTCCTAGCTGCGAATAATACATGAGCGAACACTGTTTTAACTGTGATAGGATAGGGGTCTATTCCTATGTTCAAGAGTGCTAGTTCCGGAGTAAGTGATTTATATAGGCATGTGATTTCACTGAGGATTCTGCTATACTTTCCCAGAAGGACACTATGAGCGGACAGTTCCATAGAACATGGAACAGGTTCCCTATATGGTTACAGTTTCTCCAACAATATTTCGAGGAATCCTGAAATATTTTTTGAAAGTCTGTAAGGTGTCATATACCATCTATGATATATTTTTTGAAAATTTTCCCAGTGCTCAACACAGGCAGGCAGTCATTCTGAAACTCATTTGTATAGCTTTCAGTCATTGTTGTAGGGAGAATTCTTTCTGCATGTCTTTTTCCCATTTGTACATGTCTGGTGTTTTAGTTACTAATATGGGGCCAGATAGAGAGTTGTAGAAGAAAGAATTTCCACGGGTTGATTTGTTCGACTTCCCCTGGAGGATTTCCCAAATAGAGCTTGGAATTTCTATGCTTTCCATGCATTTGGCAGTTGAATGGTAGTGTCTAATCTGCATTGACCTATAAGCATCATTAGGTAGGCTGCTTAGGTGTAAGGTATTTGAAGTTTATACCTTGTTTAAGGCAGTCTCTCGCATCAAAGTCTTTAATTAACCATTCATATGTTTTAACCGAGAGATTTAGTTTGTATGTGTTTTCTGTGTACCTTTTGCAGGAGAGTAATGTACGCCATGCTGTAAGAGTGGCTACAATTGTGGGGTGATGAACCAAAGAGGTTACTTGGGGGGACATAAGAGACGCTGATAGAATTGCAAGGGAGTCCAGGTGTTTCATAAAGCTTAATTCCATGTCAACCCATAGTTTGTCCTCAGTCGGTTTGATCCAGTTTTTAGCTTGGTCTAGTAGGGATGCATTATAGTAGCCTTGCAAATCCGGTAAACCAATACCACCGTTTGCTCTCATCAATTGTAGGGATGAAAGGGCTATTCACTGATTTTTACCTTGCCAAATATAGTTCCTTAGGGAATTCTATTTTGTGAAAAATGGGATAGGGATTAGGAGTGTTCTTAACAGGTAGAGAATCTTTGGGAGTACTTGCATTTTAAGGGCAGCTGCTCTGCCTTCCCAAGATATTCGAGTCTTACTCATCCGTTTGAGATCTTCAGAGATGCTGGACAATAGGGGGGTGAAATTAGTTTCATAGAGCTAGCCAGTGGGATAAAAGAGCTGGATACCTAAATATGTGATCGATTTAGCTGCCCATTTATATGGGAATTCACTTTTCATTTGGTTTATTTGGCATTGAGACAGTCCCATGGCCAGTATTTGACACTTATTAGAATTGATCTTGTAGTAGGAAGCTTCCCCAAATTCATCAATCAATTGCTGGGTTCTATGTAGGGAATTGAGGGGATTTGATAGTGACAACATTATATCGTCTGCGAACAAACCTATTTTATGTTCACTGATGCCTGTAGCAAAGGGTTTGATAGCAAGGGAGAATATAATTGGAGTGTGTGTATAGCATGTTGTATTAGGTTGATCATTCTTCTTGTACCATCAGGAGCCTGCCTCCCCCCTCACAAACCCTACTTGTTCCGGCCCTAGTAGGAGTGGAGTTAGATCTAAGAGTCTGTTAGCAAGCAGTTTGGAGTATATTTTTAAATCAGAATTTAGAAGCAATATGGGCCTGAAGTTTTGCGGGTGGTCTGGCTCTTTTCCAGGTTTTGGGAGAGTCACAATAACCGCTTCTAACATTTCCTTCGGGAAGCGACTCGTGAGGACAGCTTGATTATATAGTTCAACCAAATGAGGGTTTAAGATTGGATTAAGGGCTCTATAGTATTCCGAAGAGAGTCCATCTATTCCTGGTGACTTTCCCAGTGGAAGGGATGTGATAACATTTATAATCTCTTGCCTTTCTATAGGGCGATTAAGATGGTTCAGTGAGGCTTCATCTAGTGCAGGTAAATTTATGTTTTTTAGGAACTTGGATATTACCTCAGCATTGGGCTGAGGGGTGGCATGGTCTTCTTTCAGATTGTATAATGCTGCATTATAGTCCCTAAATGTTTGGGCTATATCTGAAGGGTCAAAGGCATATTTACCTGTTTTGTGGTGACATAGTCGGGTAATTTTTTCCCTAGCTCTTTTTTGTTTTAATTGCATGGCCATTCTTTTCCCTGCTTTATTATTTTGTGAGTAAGCTGTGAGTTTGAGGCCCTTGATATATTTATCATGTTCATATATCAATACTGTTCTAAGTTCATCTCTAAGGATTATAAGGTGGGACAATAATGTATTTTGGGGAGACTGTTTGTGATGATCTTCCAAAGAGGCTATTTCAGCAAGAAGAGTGGAAATTTGTATGTTCCTCTTTTTCCTCTCCCTGGAGGTCATCTGAATCAGCACTCCCCTAACAAAGGCTTTATGCGTACACCACAGATTGAATATATTGACTCTGAATTAAAGGAGAAGAACTCCTCCAATTGTGTCCCCAACTCCTTTACATATTCTGGGTGAGGCAATATATACCGGTAAGTATTATTTCTCCATAATGGTGTATGTTTACCTGTGCACCCCTCTGAGATTTCTAGTGAAATAGGGGCATGGTCGGACCATGTAATGTTGTAAATATTTGTCCCTGTTACCTTATGGAGAAGAGTTTTGTCCGTAATAAAGCAGTCAATTCTCGAATATGTTTTATGGGGATGAGAGAAAAAAGTATAGTCTCTTTCTGTGGTATGTTGATAGCGCCACGGGTCATGTAGATCTTCCTGCAGCAGGAATTGTCTAAGTCACGGTTTTCCAGCCGAGTTCCTGGTGGTAGTGTCTATGTCGGGGTCCGGTGGAATGTTGAAATCACTACAAATTAAAAGATGGCCTTTTTGGATTAAGCGAGCTTTGGCCAAGGTCCTCCTGAGGAATCTTATTTGGTGCCTGTTAGGTGCATAGATATTGACAAGGGTGTATAGGGGTTCCATTAAATTCTGCGACCAGGATTACCTTCTTCATCCATTACTGATGTGTGTAACTTTAAGGGTGTTGAATCTTTTATTGCTATCATAACTCCTCTTTTCTTTTTCTTGAAATTGGCTTGGTAAATATGGGGAAAGTGCTTGTGGGTACAGCTGGGAGGTTTTGCAGACAGGAAGTGAGATTCTTGTACACATAAAATATCGCAGCGTTGATTTTCTGCTTCTTTCCATAGCGCCTGTCTCTTGTAAGGGCTATTAAGGCCTTTTGTGTTCAACGATAGTAACTTAAGTACCATTGAAGATAGGTATATTGCAGGCGAATGATTATTCCTCTATATAGTTATGTTGCAGACAGGAGAGAAGGCAAACGTGGTAACATAAGCTAAAAACAAACAAAACGAAAAAAAGGAATTGGAAACTTGCATTGTTGTAGTCCCATAGTCTTGGATGAGAGAGAGTTTGTTGGGTACAGGCATCTCCTGTACACATATCCAATGGGGAGTGAAATGTCCAACCGGGCAGGATCTTAGTATGCAATATGACGGCAGGTTATGAACTGCAGAACCATGGGCCGATGTTGTTCAGAGATTAGAATAGTTCTATCCTGAGCATTCATGAGTGCGTTGCTGGGTCCGAGATGTCCTCTTCATCTGGTGGGAGGAGACCCCAAGATTGCATTAACTCCAGACCTTCTTCTAGGGTTGATATCAGCCAGGTTTTGTTGTTCTTTTCAATGGACAGCTTCGTCTGGAATTTCCATTTGTAGAGAATATTGTTATTCCGTAAGATCTTGGTAATGGTGAGAAGATTCTTTCGGGCTTGTATGGTTGCCTGTGAGAGATCTATATATAGCGAGATTCCAGAATATGGTTCCGGCATGGAGTTGCGTTTGTGGGAAAAGTACATGAGCTGGTCTTTAATATGGAAGTAATGGATCCTAGCTATCACATCTCTTGGTACGCGTTCCGATAAATAGGACGGCTTTGGAAGGCGGTGAGCCCTATATATCACCAGTTCATGGGATTTTGTCACTGGAAGTAATTCGGCTATCATTTTCTGCAGATGGGGACGGAGTTCCCCTGGGGGGACCGATTCTTGAATACCTCTAAATTTCACATTGTTCCTGCGGGAACTGTCTTTGATGTCCGCCATTTTTATTTTCATGTTGCGGATTTCTTCTGCTAGGTCATCATGAGCATCGACTACTTCATTATGTGCTAGGGTATAATCACTAATTTTGTTCTCTAAGTAATCCACTCTATCCCCTATAGCTTCTATTTCCCTGCTAGTTTGCCTCATAAAGTTAGACATGTAATGTTGCAGCGCTCCACGTAGAGTTATAAGCATGTCTTTCAGAGCAGAGTCTAAAATAGGCTGGCCCACTGTAGGAAAGGCATCCAGCTTCTCAATGAAGCCATTATTGTCAGGCGGAGTGTCATTATCAAGGGAGGCACCACTCACTGTGTCTCCTTCCGCTGTCAGCTTCCTCCTCTGCTTCACAGGGCTGTTAAACGTGGATTGGGGAGAGCGGCTTCCATTATCTGAAGCTGAGGGGTCAAGCTGTTGCAATATATTCCGCGCCGCTACAGCTGTCCCTGTTCTCCTCTGTGACGGAGCCGTCGCGCCGGCACCATCTTGAGGGAATCGAGCGCTGTAGAAATCCGTGAGTCTACGGGGTCCTTCACGCTCCTTCCTCTTCCCCCTCATGCCTCCCCTGCCTCTCTGGCTCTGCATCATGTGTCGGGTGATGTTTTCAGGGTCCCGCCGTCGCTAATAGTAGCCTGTCAGATCCCGTGGAGCCGGAGCTTGGTCACAGTGCGGCCATCTCCTCAGGCTGCCGGCCACGCCTCCTCCTATTTAAATTTTTGGATTTTTGCAGAAAAGTAAGACCGCATTGACATTCCCAACATATGGGTGTAAAACCCATCCATGGTACAAAACCAACAAAACAAATGCAATCCGGCAAACTGAAACAGCATCATAAAATAGCATCATTAGCAAAAGTATAGGACATTGTAAGAAGCACATTTGAAAATAAAATTCTCAGCAGGGAGTCTATATAGAGAACCAAAAGAAAAGGGGGAGAATATGGGAGAAACCCCCAGAGAGGGGAGAGAGAGGGAAGGGAAAGACATCAACAAAAGCAATAAGGAAATGAAAAACAGCCAACCCCTATTGCTACAAAAACCAGCGATGGGGACATTAAAAAATAGCATAGAACTTGGTATAGTTCCCAGTACATTGGTGTCTTCACTCCTTAGCCTACATTAACACTTGCACCTTTAGTAACTATTCCTTCACTGTAGGGACCACTGAAGACTTCCAGTGTATCAGAATAATGCATTTGCTTGCGTTAAACACTTTTATTTTTTAATTCATATTTTAGGTCTAAACATTTTAAAATGGTTACTTTTAAGCAAGTTAAGAATAAAACACTGATTATGAGTCAATTATTGACCAATTGCAGTCTGCAGGTGGTGCACTAAAGGCTTTTACGTCATTTACTATGCTGTTATAATTCTAAATGGCCTGGTTAACTTAATGTTCAGGACTATTCGCAACATACATGCATCCATACATACAGTATCTCACAAAAGTGAGTACACCCCTCACATTTTTGTAAATATTTTATTATATCTTTTCCTGTGACAACACTGAAGAAATTACACTTTGCTACAATGTAAAGTAGTGAGTGTACAGCTTGTACAACAGTGTAAATGTGCTTTCCCCTTAAAATATCTCAACACACAGCAATTAATGTCTAAACCGCTGGCAACAAAAGTGAGTACACCCCTAAGTGAAAATATCCAAATTGGGCCCAATTAGCCATTTCCCCCCCCTGGTGTCATGTGACTTGTTAGTGTTACAAGGTTTCAGGTGTGAATGGGGAGCAGATGTGTTACATTTGGTGTTATCGTTCTCACTCTCTCATACTAGTCACTGGAAGTTCAACATGGCACCTCATGACAAAGAACTCTCTGAGGATCTGAAAAAATGAATTGTTGCTCTATATAAAGATGGCCTAGGCTATAAGAAGATTGGCAAGACCCGATGAACCGATCTGCAGCACAGTGGCAAAAATCCTACTACGGTTTAACAGGACAGGTGCCACTCAGAACAGGCCTCGCCATGGTCGACCAAAGAAGTTAAGTGCACGTACTCAGCGTCATTTCCAGAGGTTGTCTTTGGGAAATAGACCTATGAGTGCTGCCAGCATTGCTGCAGAGGTTGAAGGGGTGGGGAGACAGCCTGTCAGTGCTCAGACCATATGCCACACGCTACATCAAATTGGTCTGGATGGCTGTCATCCCAGAAGGAAGCCTCTTCTAAAGATGATGCACAAGAAAGCCCGCAAACACTTTGCTGAAGACAAGCAGACTAAGGACATGGATTACTGGAACCATGTCCTGTGGTCTGATGGGACCAAGATAAACTTATTTGGTTCAGATGGTGTCAAGCTTGTGTGGCAGCAACCAGGTGAGGAGTACAAAGACAAGTGTGTCTTGCCTACAGTGAAGCATGGTGATGGGAGTGTCATGGTCTGGGACTGCATGAGTGCTGCCGGGGACCTACAGTTCATTGAGAGAACCATGAATGCCAACATGTACTGTGACATACTGAAGCAGATCATGATCCCCTCCCTTCGGAGACTGGGCCACAGGGCAGTATTCCAACATAACGACCCCAAACACACCTCCAAGATGACCACTGCCTTGCTAAAGAAGCTGAGGGTAAAGGTGATGGACTGGCCAATCTTGTCTCCAGACCTAAACCCTATTGAGCATCTGTGGGGCATCCTTAAACGGAAGGTGCAGGAGCACAAAGTCTCTAACATCCACCAGCTCCGTGATGTCGTCATGGAGGAGTGGAAGAGGACTCCAGTGGCAACCTCTGAAGCTCTGGTGAACTCCATGCCCAAGAGGGTTAAGGCAGTGCTAGAAAATAATGGTGGCCACACAAAATATTGACACTTTGGGCCCAATTTGGACATTTTCACTTAGGGGTGTACTCACTTTTGTTGCCAGGGGTTTAGACGTTAATGGCTGTGTGTTGAGTTATTAGGAGTTGACAGCAAATTTACACTGTTATACAATCTGTACACTCACTACCTTACATTGTAGCAAAGTGTACTCACTTTTGTGAGATACTGTACATCTACCTATTAACTAGATGTGTTAAAGGAGTGTAGCACTACCCCCGCAGGAGCTGCTGGTTATATTTTGGGCCTTGCCGTTACCTGTCTGTTCACTGCATCCGCCATAGGGGTCCCATTGTAGAGTTGTTCAAAGATGTCTGCACCAGTCTCTTTTTTAACCTTCCTAGCGGTATTCCCGAGTCTGGCTCGGGGTTAAATTTCAGCACCAAAAGCGGTAACCCCGAGCCAGACTCTGGCTGCATCGCAGTGATCCAGGCAGAGTTACTTATCTTGTCTCCTGGATCCTGCGATGCCTCTCCGCTGTGTGATCGAGCTGTCTCCTCGCTCGATTCACACACTTCCGAGTGGCGCCGAGCTCCGTTCCCTGTGACGTTACGACGCACGGGGACGGAGATCGGCGCCAAATTCAAAAAAGTTAAAACACATTATACATACAGTACACTGTAATCTTACAGATTACAGTACTGTATGTAATAATTACACACCCCCATTGTCCCTAGTGGTCTGCCCAGTGTCCTGCATGCACTTTTATATAATAAAAACTTTTCTTTCTGCCTAGAAACTGGAGATTGTCCATAGCAACCAAAAAGTGTCCCTTTATGTCAAAAGTGGTTTTAGACCAGCTAGAAAACAGCGATAATAAATTAGAATCACTCGCAGAATTAAGCGATAGCGATTTGTGGGGAAATTCGTCATCAAACACTGAAAAACACTTTTATTATTATTATTATATTATTTGTTATAATTATTTTATAGTTATTTATTTTATTATAATGTATAATTTTGTTTTTTGAACTTTATCATACCCGGGATGTCTACTAGACTCTGGTTTGGACAGATTTAAGTGAGTTATTCCTAAGAATTACAGGCCTGCAATATAAAACGCCAAATTTCCATGCAGAATAATGGTACCGCTTTCAGCACCTAAAATCTGACAGAATCATACCGCCAGGGAGGTTAATGGTTTTATTAAAGAGCATACGTTAGAGGGATGGAGGGTTAGGGGAGATTCAGGTACCTTGCTTTGCGGATGACGGGTACTTCTTCGATCCAGAGGACAAACAGTTTCCACCCTGGATCTAGCAACCACCGAATAGGCCTTTCTCACTGGCCTAACAGCCGGTGCGAAGCTCAGTCAAAAGTTTCTGCCACAGACTTGATGAAGGTAATGGAGTCGTTGTACAGTCCTCTGCCACAGAACGGCATAACCACACACTTTGCACAGTTCAAAAGACACAGCTACACAGTACCAGTTTCTTTCAGCCAGCCGGCAGCACTGTAAGGTAGATTGGTCAGGATGCTTCCCTCAATTGAGTCTCCAGGCTCTTCTTGAGATACCAGCCTTTTCGCTCAGTCCTCTCTGAAAAAGTCCTCCCCTGGTTTCTCCAATTGTTCGGCTTCTTCCCGCAGGCAAGACAGCACAGGACCACCCCTGAACCAGTAGGCCCCAGAAACTCCTGGGCCTACTATCAGTAACGGAGCCTCGGCGGGAAAACTGCTACGACATACCTGAGGCCAGGAGGGCCCTCAGGTTGGGATCGGAAGACGAACCCCGCAAAACGGTGTCTGTCCCTTAAGTACCCTCTCCCAGAATGCACAGCGGGTGGACCACTCCCACTGGGCTGTTTCTGGGTAAAGAACACTCAACACACCCAGCCTGCTGCATTTCCAACCTTGACCTGTGGTGACAGCGACACCTACAGTCAACTGGAAAATGCGCAACACAGCTGGACTGGAACAGAAACCAGCAAATTAAACACAATCATTCTGAGCCAAACTACAGCTCAGATAACTTAAATTTACAAATAGCGCCTACTCAATAGGAGCAGGGCGCTACAGGAGAGGCAAACGCCTTCCCTTGCTGCTAGCAGATAGAGTATGGTCTTGTATAGAATTTTAAACAAAGGCATTCTAGAAATTAAAAAGTATTGATGGGCTTATTTATTAGCAAGCCCAGCATGCATTTCAAACAAAATAATCTGAAAGAACCCTCTATTATATGCAAAGTAGTATGTGTAATGAAGATTTTAAGTTACTAATCATAATTCTTCGAAAATATTGGTTTAAACGCAACAAAAAAAGCGAGTTAAAATTAACCAAACCCTTTATAGTTCCCCATTAAACTAACAGGGGATACATGATTCTGAACGCTAATTCTGCTAAGAAAAATAACAGTTTCAGGCATACACAAAAATAAGCAAAAGTGAGTGAACTTTCTACCCAAGACTTATAGCCACATAATTGCCTTAAGTTCTCCTTCAAAATTAAAGACCCCTTTAATCTTCTTAGCTTTTCCCTAACACAAAATTAGGGATGAGCCGAACACCTCCAGGTTCGGTTCGCATCCAGAACATGCGAACAGGCAAAAAATTTGTGCGAACACCGTTAAAGTCTATGGGACACAAACATGAAAAATCAAAAGTGCTCATTTTAAAGGTTAATATGCATGTTATTATCATAAAAAGTGTTTGGGGACCCGGGTCCTGCCCTAGGGGACATGTATCAATGCAAAAAAAAGTTTGAAAAACTGCATTTTTTTCGGGAGCAGTGATTTTAATAATGCTTAAAGTGAAACAATAAAAGTGAAATATTCCTTTAAATTTCATACCTGGGGGGTGTGTATAGTATGCCTGTAAAGTAGCACATGTTTCCCGTGTTTAGAACTGTCCCTGCACAAAACGTAATTTCTGAAGGAAAAAAAGTCATTTTTAAAACTACTCGCGGCTATTAATAAATTGTCGGGTCCCGGCAATACATATCAGTCATTGAAAAAAATGGCATGGGTTCCCCCCCAGTCCATTACCAGGCCCTTTGGGTCTGGTATGAATAGTAAGGGGAACCCTGAACCAAAAAAAAAAAGCGTGGGGGTCCCGCCCAAATTCCATATTAGGCCCTTCATGACGCTCTCCCGCTTTTCGAATTTGTCGCGAACACCCCAAATTGTTCGCTGTTCGCCGAACGGGCGAACAGCCAATGTTCGAGTCTAACTCATGTTTGAGACGAACTCATGTTCGACTGAAACATAAAGCTCATCCCTACACAAAATACACACATTTCTAAATGAGTTCTGGATTTGCTGATCGAACCAGTAGAGTGAATTTTGCTCTTTTTAGTTTTGCTCGCTTTCCGATTTCTACAGTAATCTAATAAAGCTACCGTTTAAATAAACTGACAAAAATCAAGCCAAATCGTTTTTTTTTTTTTTTCTTAAACCCTCAGTGAGGAAAGAATAATGGATATTGCCAGCTTATATCATATTCGCATGGAAAAGGTTCACAGACTGAGACACCATTAACATTATTGCACATTAGAGCGAGGATTGTTTACATTTAACTGAGCAACATTTTAAGTTCAATTATATTTTCTAATGTACTACTTGGGGTTCTGCATATAAAGTGGAGTGGATATCAGCAATTTCTACTGTATACCATGATTTATATGCCATTCTCTAATTAAGCATGAAGAAAATTATGTCTCAAGGCATAGCTGAATGATCAAAACTATGAATTTTGTGCATTCATTATTATTTAATCCTCATGCAGTACAGCTCCCAGTATAAACAATTCATTATTTTTACATTTTAGCTGATTTTAAATATTTAAAACACTGTACACAGATAATGTTGTATACTAGCAATTAAAAGTTACTGAACTGTACACAGATGATGCTGAATACTAGTACACATGTAAAATAATAATGAGTAATTAAAGTATTCATACAGGGCCACTAACATAAATAAAACAGCAATTCCAGACAATAATTAAAAACATTCAGTGAGCAAGCTAGTAGTAGTTATGCATTCAGCTGGACTTGTAATCTTGACGATATTTTATTGCTTCTTTAAGCCACTTCTTTTCAAAGAGTGACAGAAAGATTCTTCAGGATTTAATCCACACAGATGGCACAGACAACTTACTCCATTAACCATGGTGAAATGTTGATCGTCAAAGAACAGGATGGGAGCTGTGAAAGTCGTGGAACCACCTTGTTTTAGTTACATAATCTAATTTATGGTGTCAGGAATTCTTCATATGCGTTCATTCCTCAATTGGCATGACTAAAAGTGAGAATTGTCAAATTGCTGAGTTAGAGATGTTAAAACGGCATTACATGTGCATTAAATAGGGCCCTTCACAGACATTCAGTGAGATACTGATGCAAACCAGTAAACACAATAACATATATTCAATAACATGTATACCTAAATCTGAGTTGAGTGTAATTCCCTGTATAAGAAGAACACCAAACTTTGTAGATGGTCATTGGAAGTGTACATCCTAAAGCCTGCACTTTTTGGATGCCAGGTGACTGAATTCCAGCGGCGGGGGTGTTTTTTTGAAGCACCTGATTAGAGCCATAGGCTCTAATAGGCTTTCAAAAAAGGTGGACTTGGAGCGCAGAGCATTGCGCTCGCAGTCTACCCAGATGTGTTAGAAAAGCAAATAAATATTTCCTTTTCTAACACTGAACCGCCTCTCTCTCAATCAGGTAGTGCGGGTCTAATACCTGTCTCCTGATTGGCTGAAGGCACAGGCACGCCGATTGGATGCCTAGCAGACCAAAGAAGAGAGGAGGGGGAAGCATGGAGGACACAGGAGCCGTCCCACAGCTCGCCGCCGTCACCCGCTGCTTGACCCGCCACTAAGATGGGGTAAATGCCAGGCAGACAGTGGGTGGACCGGGGTTACAGTGGCGGCATTTGATGGGCACAAGTGGCGGCATTTGATGGGCACAAGTGGTGGAATTTTATGGGCACAAGTGGCTGCATTTGATATGCACAAGTGGCTGCATTTGATGGGCAAAAATGGCTGCATATGATGGGCACAAGTGACTGCATTAGATGGGCACAAGTGGCTGCACATGATGGGCACAAGTGGCTGCACATGATGGGCACAAGTGGCTGCACATGATGGGCACAAGTGGCTGAATATGATGGGCACAAGTGGCTGCATATGATGGGCACAAGTGACTGCATATGATGGGCACAATGGCTGCAATTGATGGTACAGTGGCTGCTTATGATGGGCAGAGTGGCTGCATTTGATGAGCACAATGGCTGCATTTGATGGGCACAGTGAGGCTTTTTTTTCAGTATTTTTCAGTTTGTTTGTAACCCCCCAAAAATTGTGAGCACCAGCCGCCACTGACTACAACCATCCAAAACACATATAAGACACGTCATTGCACTTAAAATAGCACACATGTTTACAAATCAGAACTGTGAATGAGCCATAAATGTCAAAGGTAGATGTATTGATAGGTTTTCATTGAAAAAAGAAACAAGGAATAGAACAATGCTCAATAGTGTTTTAGGATAATTTACAGTGGATGACATAAAAGCTTAATATATAAAAATTAAAAAGTGTTGTATCAAAAGCGAACATTTTTTTCTTAGGTTTGAACAGAGGGGTTTAAAAACCCTGTCAGACTCTTTAAGAGATCCATGCTCACTATACAGAAAATATAGAAAATGCATAAAATCATGGTTGTCATTGGAATAGACGGTTTGGGAAACTCTTTTATTGGGGACATCTGTTCCAATGACATCTGTTCAAGAGGTAATTTCCCCTCACATTGAAGATTTACTTCATGCTGTTTCTCCAGGACAGAAAGTAAATACAATTTCTCCAATGGGAAGCAGCAATAAAATAAAATAAAAGATAGGGCTTTTAATCATTCCTCACCCAAAATAAAAAATAAAAAAGTTTGACTTTATATATTCACATATATTCGGTATGACCATAAGTGAAATGTATATATAAGACTTAATAGACTGGAATCCTCACCCAATAAAGGTTTCAATGTCATCTGTCTCTCTATTACATTCAACGCCTTTTTCTATGCAACAGAAATCATTTAGTAGCTGCTGCCAAAGGTAAAGGTCAGCAGAAGGGTAAAAGGTCAACCAGAGAACAGACAAGGCACACCTTTAAGACTAATATACTGGAACTGATTGATGGACAAAAGGCTAAAGGAACTCAACTAAGGAATTATAAGGGCTAATAAAATAGCTGAGGACTGTCATAAGACTGATGAGGTGAGACCAGATAAAGTGAAGTAAAGGCGTACCAAAAGGAAGCCAAACGAATGAGCTGGATCCAACAAAGGACAGCTGTGAAGTCAAGTCTAAAGATTCAAACAAGCCTTCGCACAAGGATGTCCAATTTAGCAAAGCCGGTATGCAAGATGGTAACAAAAAGCAAGGATAACCAAATTAACATTTTGGCAGGAGTCATGTCTATAGGGAATAACAGGCTTAGGCAATGGAAAAAAATAATACATTTGTAAGTGAGAAGTGCAGAGCAGAGATAAAGGATGGAGCAGGTCAGCGACATACAAAGAGATGGAAGACATACACAAAAAGTGAAAAGCCAGGAAGAACATAAAAGGAAGTACATCAAGTGAAAAAGTTGAAAATCCAAATGAGGAAAAATAGCAGGTCCGCATGTGGATGGAGGGTCTTACACTAATGAGAGATTTATCTGTTATATTTTAAAGGTTAAATAAAAAGTTTCCTCCTCCACCATAATTTTCTTTCCTGCCCAAAATATATGGATATGTCAGACTGAATACTCTATTTCTTGTAAATAGAATCAAATAAGCAATAAAGTAATAAAATGTAATAGAGTATGATCTAATGAGAATACAAATATTTCTTATTAAATTCACAATTTGTAACTCTTCTCAGACTTTCAGGTTGTTTCTCCTGCTCCTTTTCTGCAAATTACATTACTTCAAATTTGCAAGAAGGATATCTCAAAATATCTCAAAATGGTTTTAAAACTTAAAATATTTGACATTTTGGTAATTTATCGTATAAATATTGTGTTGTGAGTCCACCAAAACATTTTTTGTTCACTTTTTCTAAGCTTTGTTGGAAATTGATATGACCGATTCTTCTCCTTTGGTAGGAAACAATATAGTAGACTATAACTCATTACATCTGTTTATCCTTATTCCTCATAGGATATTTCTACATTAGTTAATAGCTGGCATTAAAGGGTCTAGTCTTAAATAATTTTGCTGTGCCAATGCCTTGGAATTTGCAAAGCCTTTACGAGTAATCCCTGTAATGGGTTTAATATGCTGTCAACTCCATTTAAACACTTAACGACCGCCCACCGCCGATTTACGTCGGCAGAATGGCACGGACAGGCAGAATCACGTAGATCTACGTGATCGCCTTTGTGCAGTTGGGGGGTCCATCCGGACCCCCCTTCACTGCAGTGAGCGGCCGTTAAGTGTTCGGGAGCGATCAGGCATGAGGGGGCGGCCGCTCGATTCCGCCCCCCCCTCGCGATCGCTCCCGGCCAATGAAAATGCTTCCTCCGCCATGTGATGTAAACAAGGCTGGAGGAAGTGATGTCATCTCCCTCGCCGCGGTCTTTCCGTTCCCGGCGCCGAGCAGAGAAGAAGCAGGTTAGTGCACCAACAGTCCACTGACACGTAGGTACACATAGGCACACAAATCACCCCCCAGTCACCCCCAGATCACCCCCCAGGTCACCCCAAAGCCCCCAATCACAGTGTCACTGATTGCAGTGATCATTTATTTTACTGATCACTGCATTTAGTGTCATCTGTGATTGTAAAAAGTTGCAGAGCAGTTAGGATTAGGCCCCTTTAGGTCCAGGGTAGCCCCCTAACCCCCCCTAATAAAGGTTTAACCCCTTGATCACCCCCCAGGTAACCCTTTCACCCCCTAACTTCAGCGTCACTAAGCGATTGTTTTTCCGATCGCTGTATTCGTGTCGCTGGTGTTTTAGATAGGCAGTTATTTTTTTTTAGGTTCGCCGCAGGTTTTTATTAGTGTCAGGTACCCCCATATATTATTTTAACCCCCTGATTGCCCCTAGAGTTAACCCTTTCACCAGTGATCGCCGTATAAGCGTCACTGGTGTCACTGGTTAGCCAGTAAGTTATTTAGTTATTTAGGTTACCCGTCAGGTTTTTATATAGTGTCAGGTACCCCCATATTTAACCTAATAAAGGTTTTAACCCCCTGATTGCCCCTAGTTAACCCTTTCACCAGTGATCACCATATAAAGGTTACGGGTGACGCTGGTTGATTAGTTTGCTTTTTATAGCATCAGGGCACCCGCCGTATATAACCCAATAAAGGTTTAACCCCCCTGATCGCCCGGCGGGTGAGATCAATTAGGTTTTAGCGCCAGAGAGGGTCTGCGTCGCCCCAGGCAGTGTTAGGTTAGTGACAGTAACGCTAACACCCACGCGCAAAGCATACACCCCCCTTAGTGGTATAGTATCTGATCAGATCTGATCAGATCTATACTAGCATCCCCAGCGGTTTAGGGTTCCCAAAAACGCAGTGTTAGCGGGATCAGCCCAGATACCTGCTAGCGCCTGCGTTTAGCCCCTCCGCCCAGCCCAGCCCAGCCCAGCCCACCCAAGTGCAGTATCGATCGATCACTGTCACTTACCAAACACAACACACATAACTGCAGCGTTCGCAGTGCTTGGTTTTTGGGGCCCTGTACGCGGCTAGGCTCCCAAAAAGTCCCACACATGTGGTATCCCCGTACTCAGGAAAAGCAGCAGAATGTATTTTGGGGTGCAATTCCACATATAACCATGGCATGTGTGAGCAATATATCATTTAGTGACAACTTTTTGTACATTTTTTTTTCTTTTTGTCATTATTCAATCATTTGGGACAAAAAAAAAAATATTCAATGGGGTCAACATGCCTCTCAGCAAATAGCTTGGGGTGTCTACTTTCCAAAATGGGGTCATTTGGGGGGGTTTTGTGCCATCTTGGCATTTTATGGCCTTCAAAACTGTGATAGGTAGTGAGGAGTGAAATCAAAAATTTATGCCCTTAGAAACCTTGAAGGCGGTGCTTGGTTTTTGGGGTCCCGTACGCGGCTAGGCTCCCAAAAAGTCCCACACATGTGGTATCCCCGTACTCAGGAGAAGCAGCAGAATGTATTTTGGGGTGTAATTTCACATATGCCCATGGCATGTGTGAGCAATATATCATTTAGTAACAACTTTGTGCAAAAAAAAAAAAGTTTGTCATATTCCCGCAACTTGTGGCAAAATATAAAATATTCCATGGACTGAACATGCCTCTCAGTAAATAGCTTGGGGTGTCTACTTTCCAAAATGGGGTCATTTGGGGGGGGTTTGTGCTATTTTGGCATTTTATGGCCTTCGAAACTGTGATAGGTAGTGAGGAGTGAAATCAAAAATTTGCGCCCTTAGAAATCCTGAAGGCGGTGCTTGGTTTCCGGGGTCCCGTACGTGGCTAGGCTCCTAAAAAGTCCCACACATGTGGTATCCCCGTACTCAGGAGAAGCAGCAGAATGTATTTTGGGGTGCAATTCCACATATAACCATGGCATGTGTGAGCAATATATCATTTAGTGACAACTTTTTGTAATTTTTTTTTTGTCATTATTCAATCACTTGGGACAAAAAAAAAATATTCAATGGGCTCAACATGCCTCTCAGCAATTTCCTTGGGGTGTCTACTTTCCAAAATGGGGTCATTTGGGGGGGTTTTGTACTGCCCTGCCATTTTAGCACCTCAAGAAATGAGATAGGCAGTCATAAATTTAAAGCTGTGTAAATTTCAGAAAATGTACCCTAGTTTGTAAACGCTATAACTTTTGCGCAAACCAATAAATATACGCTTATTGACATTTTTTTTACTAAAGACATGTGGCTGAATACATTTTGGCCTAAATGTATGACTAAAATTGAGTTTATTCGATTTTTCTTATAACAAAAAGTAGAAAATATCTTTTTTTTTCAAAATTTTCGTTCTTTTTCCATTTATATCGCAAAAAATAAAAATCACAGAGGCAATCAAATACCATTAAAAGAAAGCTCTATTTGTGGGAAGAAAAGGACGCAAATTTCATTTGGGTACAACATTGCATGTCCGCACAATTTACAGTTAAAGCAGCGCAGTGCCGAATCCCAAAAACAGGCTTGGTCCTAATGGTCCGAAATGGTCCGGGGCTTAAGTGGTTAATGGCCATAATACAATATGTTCCTGAAATACCGCAATCAGGAAAATGCTGCATTACAGCCACTGGATGGAGCTGATGATTACAGGATATACACCTATTAAACACATTACTGAAATTATTTGTGATGGCTGTGTGAATGCTTAGCCATTTGAATTGCACAGTTTTTATAACTAGACCTCCTAATAGTAATGCTTTGTTGGATTGACCTGGCAGATAAGCAGTGTAGGAGGCCCAATAAAAGCATACTTCTCACTGAATACCAAAGCAAACTTTTGCAGTAATATCACATATATTTTCATTGGCATTAATAATGTAATTTGTAGTGAAAAATAGTCCCACACATCTAATGGAGGCAATCTCTGTATCATGTTACAGTGACAGCACTGGGTCCTTGGAAATGGATAGAATTCTTAATGTTTGGGCCCACAAAATGGTTGCCTTCTTTAAAGGCAAACTTATAAATGTAATAGGAATTTCCAGCTTATACACAACATTCTTATTAAACTAACAACATGTTAAGGAGATTCCCTTTGGGCTGTATTTATGCTGCATAATGATTCGAAGCAAGAAACACTAGTGATTGAGGATAGAAGCACAGAGCATAAGTGTTGAGGGAATTTGTCACAGCCAAGAAGGATGATGCATTCGCAGGAGGGCAGTAATCGGAGAGTCAGCTGTGGCCAGAATTAATATTCTTGGAAGCAAGTCGTGTTCCCTGGAAGCGTGAAGTCAAGAAAAAGAATAATCAGTTTGCCAATCGAATACCTTGGGCAAAAAAAGATAATAGAAGGGTTCAGAAATTATGGATATTATTTGCTAAAATAGACTTTTTAACTTTCTAGCCAACTGGACCAGTGTTCTTATTTAAATACCGAATTACGAAATTGCAACATCCTCTCATTTAGTAAATCGACCCTTATAAGTAGTATGACAAATAATGAGTAAGGTCAGGCCAATATTGTCTGTTTATTGTCATTTTCTTTGAAAAAGAGGTCCAGTTGGATGGTATGTGAGTTGGAAATCAAGCCCTTTGAAACAACTGAAGCCAGTTCCAGAGTATTATATAGAGGTATATTTTGGTTATAAAATTTAAAAATAGGTACACCTTATGGTGTTTTTTTTCCAGTATGCCTTTTTTTAAATAATAAAATGGCTGAAAGGTTTGCTATAAAGTAGGCTTTGTTCATCCGCCAGAAGAGCAAACCGACCTTTCCTTCACTTTTGGACTGCTCTGTTCTGCCACTGGCAAAGAAGGAAATACCTAGTACTTCCACACACATGGCAGCACTTGTTCACATGACAAGTGCTGCCATACATTCTGTAGCCAAGCAGAGAGTCAGAGGAGTGAAGGGAAGGGAAATATGGGCAGCTGGCAGAGCCATGTTTAAAATGAACCTTGCACAGTCTCAAGTTCACTATAAGCTACCCGCTTACCACTGGTGGAGGGGAAGTAAAATAAAAAAGTTCAACTGGGGTTAGTAGTAACATGAAAACTTGAATTGTGTGGGCACAAGAGCCCCTTTCTTTTAAAGGGAATAATTCTACATAGAACAAAAAAACAGAAAAAGCCCTTTGCTACATCTTCCTCAAATCCAACTAGATAACGAGACAAATGATTAGCATTCTTGTGGTCTTTACCTTGTCTATGGTCAGTGGTGGTGTGTCCATTAAGGGGGCACGGGCACCGCCCCTCTCTCCTCTCCACCACCTCTATGAATAATGTGATGCATGAATCTATCCATGGCCGCCACTGCCACCCCCTATTCAGGCTGTTTCTGGATGCCTGGTGCCTGAATTCCAGCAGCGGGGGTGTTTTTTTGAAGCACTTGATTGGAGCCATAGGCTCTAATAGGCTTCAAAAAAGGTGGACTCGTGACGCAGAGCTCTGCGCTCGCAGTCCACCCAGATGTGTTAGAAACGCAAATGAATATTTGCTTTTCTAACACTGAACCGCCTCTCTGCCAATCAGGTAGCACGGGTCTGATACCCGTCACTTGATTGGTTGAAGGCACAGGTGCCCCTATTGGACACCTAGCAGAACGACGCATGGAGGACAGCATGGAGGACACAGGAGCTGTCCCACAGCTCGCCGCCGTCACCCACTGCCTGACCCGCCACTTAGATGGGGTAAGTGCCAGGCAGACAGCGGGCGGGCGGGGGGCACAGTGGCGGCATTTGTTGGGCACAAGTGGCTGCATATGATGGGCACAAGTGGCTGCATATGATGGGCACAAGTGGCTGCTTTTGATGGACACAAGTGGCTGCATATGATGGGCACAAGTGGCTGCATTTGATGGGGCACAAGTGGTTGCATATGATGGGCAAAAGTGGTTGCATTTGATGGGGCAAAAAAAATCTAACGGGGGTTATAACCCTCCCTTACTCTATCCAAAATGAAAAAAAAAATTGCCTATAGTTCTACCTTAAGGCAAAAAACCTTCTGTGTCCAGACCCCCGCCGCCCTCTTCCCCAGCCTACCTAATACTTGCCCAATCTCAATCCAACACTGGGCACAAGAGCAAAAGCTATCTCCCTCCTCACAAGACAGATTGATAGCAGCGGGAGCCATTGGCTCCTGTTGTCATGAAATGCTAAAACGAGGTAGTGAGGGGCAGGGCAAAACCTCACTGTCTGCGTCTATGGACGCAGGCGGCGGGGCTTGGGACCAAGCCCACACAAGTAACACAACTAGCAAGCAGCTTGCTGGGGGGGGGGGGGGTTACTCGAATGTCGCATACACACAATCGGAAATTCCAACAAGAAAAGTCAGATGTGGGCTTTTGGTCGGAAATTCCGACCGTGTGTAGGCTCCATCTGAATTTTTCTGTCGGAATTTCCGCCAAGAGAAATTTGAGAGCTGGTTCTCAAATTTTTCCGACGGGAAAAGTTCCCATCGGAAATTCTGATAGTCTGTATGCAATTCGGACGCGCAACAAAAACACGCATGCTCAGAATCAAGCAGAAGAGCCGAACTGCCTATTGAACTTTATTGATCTCGGCTCGTTGTACGTCACCGCGTTCTTGAAGATCGGAATTTCCAAAAGGATTTGTGTGACCGTGTGTATGCAAGCCAAGTTTGAGCGAAATTCCGTCTGAAAAACCATCCAAGGTTTTTCTGACGGAAATTCCGATCGTGTGTACACGGCAGAAGGCAGAAGGAGCCAGACTGTGGGGGACCCCAGCTGCTCTGTGCAAAACCAAGTATAACATGTTCATTATTAAAAAAGAAATACATAAATAAAGGTTTAAACACATTTTTATCTCCTTTTTTTCAATTGTGTGCACACTCCTACTGTAAAAAAAATATTCAGAAAATGTTCTATAACAAAAAGATCCAAGATCTGTTCTTTGGTCCTGGCTACTGGTTTAGTCCAAATGCTTCATGGGGTCATTCTGCATCACTGTAGCAATACCAACACCCTTCCAATCTGTCATAAGTGGGTGCAAAGTTCTTGGAAGAAAGTATTAGTTCACGGAAAGGCTTACACTCTCATGTTATTAACATACTTTATTCACCATTTTGTTACAGAGACATTCAAAGAACTACTTTGTCTTTAACACAAAGGTGCAATCTCCGCTCCAGAATCCCTGATGGTTTGAATTACTGATGGGATTTCAGTTTATATTTAAAATAAAATATTTAGCGCATTCCCCTAAAAGATAATACCATCATAGGTTATTCTAATTACATATTTATTCAGAAAGGAGTGGCTATATATTGCATTACTGGTGGTGGACTTCTTTCATTTTCATTGTAATGTTAAGTGGAACATGCATCTACATATTGTATATATGTTACCCCATAATAGGATTACCACATAATGGTTTTGCATGAATTCCTTTATACCTTAGATCTATATAGTAGGATAAAAAGCAATGTTATATATTTCAGACATATTTCAGATATTCTAACATTGTTTATTTAGATAGATTGTTGTTTCTTCTCCTACCTTCCTCACTTCTCTCTTACAAGGTGGTATCAAAAGGTTTTGAAACTAGTTTTGTAACACACCAACAGATAGCAACACAAGGAGCACCGACCTTCATAAGTCAGTGTGCCAAAAGACGTCATTCTGTGTACATTGGGAGCTGTGAAACTGGTGCTACTCTGACCACGTGTGTTACCACGTGTGTTATTTTATCATGGAGAGCAAGCTAGAACAAAAAACAAAAAACAAAAAAAAACAAAAAACACACGACCGGTTTTCTCGGCAAGAAACCATCAAGAAAACTGCTGGCAGAGCTTTTTGCAGAGAAAACCGGTCGTGTGTATGGTTTCTCGATGAGAAAACTGACGGGAATCGCAACGAGAAAAATAGAGAACCTGCTCTCTATTTTCTCGTCAGGATTCTCGTCTGCCTGTTTCCCAATGAGAAAACTGTGTGGGTGTATGCGGCTACAAGCTTACCTCCGGTAAGCCCGCGCATGCTCAATGAGACTTCGACGCATGAGCGGTAGCTTACAAGGGTAGTGTAGGGTGAAGCAAGATGGCGGTGACGGCATCAAATGTGACAAGCGCATGTTCGTCGTAGTCGATGACGTCACCACGTTCTTGCCATTCAAAAGAAACGGCGGTTCTTTTGAATGGCCATCTGTATGCACGGCTTGGCAAGAAAAGCTTGCCAGGAATCTCGTCAGAAAAAAAAACTACGACAGGATTCTCGGCCGTGTGTACTAGGCTACATTCTGCATGAAACTGGGCAAATCTGCCACAGAGACGTTTGACATGATTTGGCAGGTTCATGGCGATGCTGCAATGAGTCGTATGAAGTATTTAACGTGGCATGCGCGCATCAAGAGCGGAAGAATCTCACTGGAAGACAACGAGAGATCAGGAAAACCTTCAATGACCTTAACCGCCGAAAATATCAAAACCATTCAGCAACTTGTGCATGATGATTGTCGAAGAACAATTGCGCATGCAGATTTGCCCAGTTTCACACAGAATTTTACATTTGGTCTTTGTTCTAACTTGCTCTCCATGAAGAAATAGCAGACATGGAAATGCACGTGGTCAGAATAGCACCAGTTGCACAGCTTCCGATACACAGGACGATGTCTTTTGGCACACTGACTTATGATGGTCGGTGCTAGTCATGTGCGGTTCATTTCATTACGAATCTAAATTTGTACGAATTTCCTAAAATTCGTACACTCGGAAGCATTCGAAATCCGAATTGCTATGCTTCCGAATTGTATACAAAATATGAAATTTCGTTGAATTTCGGATCTAAATTTTGTTACAACGGAAATGTGACTGGTGTTTTGTTGACCAATCAGAGGGTTTTTTCTGCTGTTGAGTGAGGGTTGGGAAAATTACCGTATATACTCGAGTATAAGCCAAGTTTTTCAGCCCTTTTTTTGGCTGAAAATTACCCCCTCGGCTTATACTCGAGTCAGTGTACCTGAGTCCATTGCCGCCTGACCTCACCGTGCCCATTGCAGATTCCGATCTGTGTACCCGAGTCCATAACATATTCGGATGGCGGCCGTGCAGTGTTAAAAACTCGCGCTTCTCCTTGTGCTGTTCCATGATAGGCGGAACACTCGGCTTCCCAGTAAACACTGTGTTCAATGTTCCGCCTATAAGGGATGCCCTCTCGTCCGTGATAGACGAGAGGGCGTCCCTGATAGGCGGAACACTGAACACAGTGTTTGCTGGGAAGCCGAGTGTTCCGCCTATCAGGGACGCCCTCTCGTCTATCACGAACGAGAGGGCATCCCTGATAGGCGGAACATTGAACACAGTGTTTACTGGGAAGCCGAGTGTTCCGCCTATCACGGAACAGCACAAGGAGGAGTGCGAGTTTTTAACACTGCACGGCCGCCATCCGAATATGTCATGGACTCGGGTACACAGATCGGATACTGCAATGGGCACGGTGAGGTTAGTCTGCACATTACAATGGGTGCTATGGTAACGGGACCAGCCGGGGGAACCAACTGGATCCTGCCATACTACGAGGATGGTCGAGTTGAAGAGCTGCAATGGGCACAGTGAGGTCAGGCTGCAAATGGGCACAGTGAATATGCAAATGGCCATTGTTGACCGTCTTTTCGGCTTACAGTAGCTGCTGCATTTTCCACCCTCGGCTTGTCCTCGAGTAAATAAGTTTTCCCATTTTTTTGTGGTAAAATTCGGTCCTCGGCTTATACTCGGGTCGGCTTATACTCGAGTATATACGGTACCTTTTTTAATATGGGAATGGGAGACTGGTACTGGTAGTCGATTGGAAGATTCAGAATTGGACAAAATAAGAATGTTCGTTAATATCGTTTTATTATTATCATAATAATTACGATTATTCGTTATGATGAAGTTAAATTACCTTTTTTGAATATTTGAAATGGGAGTCACCAGTAGGGTCCGCAGTTTCAATTTGAACATGAGTACGAATCGAATCGAAAATTGTTCGTTCGAGCATTGTGGGAGCACCTCATAATGAGCACAGCAGGGGTACAGCCCCAGAAGGAAGTCAGCACAGCACAGGGATGGTGGGAGCCCCTCATAATGAACACAGCAGGGGTAGAAACCCAGGAAGTCAGCACAGCACAGGGATGGTGAGAGCCCCTCATAATGAGCACAGCAGGGGTACAAACCCAGGAAGTCAGCACAGCACAGGGACTGTGGGAGCCCCTCATAATGAGCACAACAGGGGTACAAACCCAAGAAGTCAGCACAGCACAGGGATGGTGGAAGCCCCTCATAATGAGCACAGCAGAAGTACAGCCCCAGGAGGAAGTCAGCACAGCACAGGTATGGTGGGAGACCCTCATAATTAGCACATGGCTGCCATGCACAGCTGCTCCAGTTTTTGCCTGCTCCAGTTTTGATAGATCCCCTGCACTGTGCGGGGTCACCGGGGATGTGTGGGGTCACTGGAGATTGTTTGGTGTTACCGCGCATGTGCTCTCCGCACATCCCCAGTGACCCCGAACAGTGGGGGGGATCTATCGAAACTGGAGCAGGTGAAAACTGGAGCAGCTGTGCAGGGCAGCCAATCAGCTTCTCTCTTTCATTTTCAAATCTTAACGGAACAAACTGAAGAGAAGCTGATTGGTTGCCATGGGCAACTGCTCCAGATTCTGTTCGCTCCAATTTTGATCAATTTCCCTAAATTTCTTTTTATCTGTTCTAGCAGTCATATGTGTAAATGAGAAGAATGGTGGGGGCACTGGGGGGAGGGGAGGGGGGTAATTGGGGAACCTGGACTTTGGGCAGCAGAGGGCAGATGTGACCCAGCCAGGATAAGGGGGAGATCTGAGAGAAAATCTCCTTTCACTTGTTCTGTTCTATAGAATTCTCTCTGTGTCCAGGCTCCTAACGCTCACACTGACACACAGAACTATGACTCATCCTGCTGTATCATTCTCCACAGAACAGAGAGGGGAGGGGGGAGGAGGGGGGAAACAGCTAATTGCAGTTCAGATAAGAAACCCGACCCTGTGAGAGATGGATTGAAGATATTGTGGATAGAAGTTTGAACTTCTAGGCCTCTGGCCTATAAAAGAATCTGTGACTCCTAAGAATGCACCCACATGTTCATCCCCCCTGCACCTCCCCATTACCACCAAAAACTCAAAATCACTTACAAAGGTGGGAAATGTCCTTTAACTGTTGTGTTGGGGTGCTGAAGGAGGAGTGCCATATTGAGAAAGGTATTTTTGCTTTTAAAAATTCATCATAACGAATGGTCGTAATTGTTACGAAAAGTGAACGAATCTAACGAAAATTCGTATTTCGTACTAATCCAAATTTAATTTCGGACACGCATTATGAAATACGAACTAACGGCTAATATGAAATGGAACGGAACGAAACTAAACAAATTTATTGACGGCGCACATGTCTAGTCGGTGCTCCCTGTGACTGTGCGTGCCAGCCTTGTGCTGCCATCTGTTGGTGTGTTACAAAACTAGTCTCACAACTTTTTACTACCACCTCGTGTATATATATAGAGCAATGTTTCTCAACTCGGACCGAGCAAAGTTTCTGTCCAGACCGTCAGGCCGCCAGTGTGTTGCCGTTTTTTAGCAGTCATTTATTGCAGGGACAGTGATGTTGTGTGGGCTCCCCGCCCCTCGTTGCTGGGACACCATCGGATCATTGCTCCTGACTCTTTCTCCTGGCTGGGCCGTGAGTTGTGGCATGATGTCACGTGTGTGCCCTGCTGGTCTGCTGCTTGTGGCTCTCGACTCCCGGCTCTCCTCTCACTCCTTGCGAGGTATGATACCTTGCAGCTTCCGCACCCTGCAGCTTACCACATGTGCAGACTCAAGGTATGTGGGGCACATTTTTTGTTAAGGGGCACACTGATGGCCATATTTTGTAAGGGGCACACTGATGGGCACATTTTGTTAAGGGGCACACTGATGGGCACATTTTATGTTAAGAAGCACTCTGATGGGCACATTTAATGTTAAGGGGCACTCTAATGGGCACAACAAAATATCAGCATGTCCCTTAACATAAAATAGGGGCATGCTGATGGGCACATTTTAAGTTAAGGGGGCACTCTGATGGGGACACCTGATGTAAGTGGGCACGCTGATGGGAACACCTGATGTAAGGTGGCACTGTGATGGATACACCTGATGTAAGGTGGCACTGTGATGGGGACACCTGAAGTAAGGGAGCACTCTGATGGGGACACCTGATGTAAGGGCACTCTGATGGGGACACCTGATGTAAGGTGGCACTGTGATGGGGACACCTGATATAAGGTGGCACTGTGATGGGGACACCTGATGTAAAGGGGCACTCTGATGGGGACACCTGCTGTAAGGGGGCACTCTGATGGGGACACCAAATGTAAGGGGGCACACTGATGGGGAAAATTGATGTAAAGGGGCACTCTGATGACAGTACCTAATGTAAGGGGGCACTCTGATGGAGACAAATAATGTAAGGGGGAACACTGATGGGAGACACCAGATGTAAGAGGGCCTTCTGATGAAGAAAGCTGATGTAAGTGGGCACTTTGAAAGGAATACCGGATGTAAGGGGGCACTCTGATGGGGACACCTGATATAGGGGGGTACTGTGATGGTGGCAACTGATTTATGACGGTGGTCTGTTGGGGGCACCCAATGTAATGAATTACTCTGGTAGGGGCACCTGATGTAAGGGGGAACACTATCGGGGACATTTACATTTACAGAGTATTATCAGAGTGTGTGGAGCCAGAGAGCACAGCTTGCGCCAAAAAAAGGAAAGAAGATGCGTACAATCTTTCATGGTACAGACTTGTTATTTGGACCTCAACCGGAAAAATATTTTTACTGACCGGACCTCCTTGAATTCTAATTCACTACCCCTTATATAGAGGATATATATGAGGGACTGGGAATGATCCATTTTTTATATTGTAGCATTATTCACCTATGATGAAGATTGAGTTCATCTTCTCCCAGTCTCGTCTTTTTCTCTTTCCCTTTGTTTAACAATAACTGAGAGCATATAACACAGATAATATAGGAAAGCATTTTCACTCCGTTTAGGATGAAATTATATGTGCTTTGTCAGTGTAGCACTACCCCGTAGGAGCTGCTGGTTTGTTTTTGGGTTTGCACGTTACCTCTTTAGCTTCGTTGTCAGGGTAGGAAAGTCCATAGTAAATGCAATCTCCACACAAGGTAAAACCTTCAACAGTTAGGCTTTATTCTTTTCTTCTGCAGTATAACTTGAGAGAAAGTAGAAGGTAGGAGAAGAATAGGGGATGGTTCAGGCACGTGGTACAGAATGCACAAATTAGTTCAAAGTACTTATCAATCATTCACCACTCTCCCCGATAGAGTGGGTATTGCTCAGCCAGATAGTCCCCTCTCACAGGGCCTAGCAGCCGGGATGATGCACGAACCAGTAACAAGACAGCCTCTGCCACAGACTGCTTAAGATGGAGTCGGTCGTTGCCACAGACCTTCTTTTAGAGATAGTTAAATGGATAGTCCTGGAATCCTCTGCCACAGGATTTAAAGTCCCAAACTTCCAGCCGTGCAGTAAAAGAGCCTTTAAGCCGATCCGGCGAACTGCAGGAATTTTGGTAGATTGAATCCCCCCTCAACAAGGTCACCAGGCCTCACCCGAGACATCAGCGCTTTGCCGGTCTCCTCCAGGGCAGGTCCTCCTCCGGTTTCCTTCATCAAGACAGCTTCCTCCCTTTTGGACGGACAACTTGGGATCCTCTCTTGGGATGTAGGCTCCAGCCAGAATAGCCGGGCCCACTCGATAGCGATGCAGCCCCGGGCCAACGTGGCCCCAAGACCAGAATCACACACACATACCTCGTGCCAGGAGGGCCACGAGGCGAAGACCCCGAACAATGGCGTCTGCCCCTTAAGTATCCCCTCTCAGCAGGCACAGAGAGTCGACCACTCCCACTGCACCGCTGCCGAGAAGGGTCACTCAATACACCATGGTTTGCCTGCGTTCCAACAGGTGCCTGAAGTGGTAACGCCACCTACAGGCAACAACGGAAAATGCTATTAGGCAGCACCACAGCCAGAACAGAGGCAAATTTATATACAAATCGACAGTCTGAGCCCAACTATTGGCTCAGACACCCTTAAATTTGAAATAGCGTCCCAACCATTGGGGTACATCAGTATGAGGAGAATTAATTTCTAAATTGTTTCCACTACACTGCTACACTGCAACGGCTCAATTAGTTTAGATATTGGATGTTTATAGTTGCTTCTGCATGTATCTTTATAGACGTTATTTTTTGTACATTGTAACTGCTGTTTTTTCTGTGATAGAGTTCTGACGGGCCACACAAGTGGGCACACTGATCAGCACAGTTGTGCTGGAGGGGGCGGCTTTGTTTGAATTTAATTGAATGTTAAGACAATATAGCTTTGGTAAAGGCTGCTGAATGTTAATCTATGAAGTTGAAAAGGATCGCAGCCAAACTTCAGCATTATTTTACTACTTAACTGTTTCTCAAACCTAGTTTTATTTTTTCTACACTTCTTACATTGAATGCAGAATGTGATAGTACTGGGATAAGTTATAGTCCTGGTGCCTAATACTAGGTCCACAGTTTGTACGCAGCCTGCTAGCTCTTTGTAAGTGGACAACCATGTCCCGTACCAATTGGGTACCTGTGGGCACTTTGTAGAGTGGTAGTAGGGTGCCAGGTACTGAAAATCTCTCTGCATTTCAGCATCAACATTAAAATTCAGGGGTTCCAGGTGCTAAAGCACTCTGTGTACCAGTACCCAGCCCTGAAAAAAACACTACTGTCAGGTGGAGTGATCTCCACTCTACCTCACTGGGGAGATGAAGAGTGGTTCAGGAGCATGTAATAAGGTAAGCAACCACTGACCACAAAGGCTGGGGGGGTAAATTGCACTGTCGTCACACTGACATAAAATGTAAGGGGGGGGGGTTATTTCACTGCCATTATACTAATTATATTATCCACCAATGCTGGGGAGCAGGGATGAGCTTTGGGTTCAGGTTGATTATGATTTTGACTCAAACCCAGGGTTTTCAATTCATGAGTAGCAACCATTACCAATCATGCACCTTCTGGCCCCTAAACTGTTTTCAGATGGCTTGAAAGGGCCAATAGTTAGGGTTTTCCAACATGCCAGTCCCCTCCCAATAAAAGTCAGGGTCCCCAAGAGCCTCTGTTCAGTCTGTGTTGTAACACACATGGAGTAGTTATTAGTTGTGGCGCCATTGAGCACAAGTGACGTCGGCTGGACAACCACCGCGCCTGCGCTGGCGCCGGCGTCCTCTTAAGGATCCCGGATGGCACGCCGACTAGAGCGGACATTGCTGTTCCGGGATCCGGAACAACCCAGCCACTTCTTCGTTCATATACTTACCTTGGTGAGAACATTTAGACAGTGAAAAGGATGCCACTATTTTAAGAAGTTGGGATTTTTTTTACTAAACAACCAAATGTAATGTTTAGATTAAAGTTATGGAGGACTTTGTCCCTCTGTTACTTAATACCAACATAACTGCCATGTACAATAGTGAAACAGATATCATTATCTGTCAATACACTTTTTATTTGCCATAAATGTGTGGCTATATTAGTATTATTATTTTTATCTTTGAATGTTTGTTACAACATTAAGCAACTTCTGGAGTGGCCTTTTTACATATGCACTTTTCTACACCAGGGTATTCCATGACCCTTCAGAGTATTTTCTTTTTGGCTGGACTGTGGGGGCTTGTCATGGATATGCATTAATGTCTGTCTGCCATCTTACCTTCCTCCTCATGTGTTCATCTAGAGACCAGACCTCCTTCACCTGGCTTCCTTTATAATCTCCTCCCAGCCTGACTCCACCCCAGGCCCTATCACTGAACACTATATTAACCTGTGCACTGCAAGCCTGCTTTGCTGATCAACGTGTTTGTTAGGCATTGTGTGTTTGGGTTCCTGCCTGCCGTGTGCTACGTCTGTCTCTCTGTTACGTTATTGGCTTGTCCCCGACCATCCCTGTCTGCTCGTGACCCTTGACCTTCGGCTCGTTCTTCGTTATCCTTGTCTGCTTGTGGCCCCTGACCTTCGGCTTGTTATTCGGTTCTCTCTATCGTGTGCTGCTGCTTCCCCTTATCCTACGGGGCGTGAGCTAGGAAACTCCAGGGGCCGCGACCTGGTCCCAGCCTGCAGCGTAACATCCTCACCACTAGAGGCCCTGGAGAAGACCAGCTGGGTCTTAGACTCCGCGCCCTGGGGAATCTTGGCTCTCGCTTCCGTTGGGATCCCGGTTGTGCTCCTCTGGTCCCGCTTTCCACAACCACCCAGTTTCCTATCCACAGAAGCCAGCCATAGGGTTCACTACCTCGCGGTGCACTCCTGTCCCCCTACGGTGTGCATCTGTCACCTGGCCACAGGTGACCCTGACAGTTTGATCAGCCATGAACCCGGCTGACATCCCGCTTCCCGCGGATGATCCATTGCAGGGCATAGTTCGCAGACTTGAGACCCAGGAATCAAATCAGACCCAGGTGATGCGATTCCTCCAGGATCTGGCTTCTCGATTCGAGCAGCTTCAGGTCTCCTTGGGAACCCCGAATCCGCAACCCCAAGTACAACCAGCGGCTGTACCTATCGCACCAGTCGCAGCCTCACACTCACTAAGATTGCCAGCTCCGTTCCGTTTCTCTGGGGACTCCAAGGCCTGCAGGGGGTTTCTCAGCCAATGCACTATTCATTTTGAGCTTCAGCCTCAAAGCTTCCTATCTGACCAGGCTAAGGTAGCCTATATCATTTCCCTCCTCTCCGGTGAAGCTTTGGCCTGGGCTGCCCCCCTGTGGGAGAGGAACGATCCGGTGGTTTCCAGTCTGTCCGAATTCTTGAAGCTCTTTCGTAATATCTTCGAAGAGCCGGCTCGGGCTTCTTCAGCGGCTAGTGCTGTCTTACGTCTTCGCCAAGAATCTAGTTCAGTGGGGCAATATGCTCTTCAGTTCCGTATCCACACAGCTGAATTGAGCTGGAATAATGAGGCCCTGGTCGCTACCTTTTTACATGGCCTCTCTGACCGAGTGAAAGACGAATTAGCGGGAAGAGCCATTCCCGTCGGTCTGGACGATGTAATTTCATTATGCAACCAGATCGACATTCGTTTTCAAGAGAGGTCCTTAGAAAAAAGACGCCAGCACTCTCTGGGTCCTAGCCAGTCTGAGCTCCCCTCCCTTCATTCCGTGGAGCATCCTCTACCTGCTGAAGAACCTATGCAGCTGGGCCGGACCAGACTAACCCCCGAAGAACGTGCTAGGCGCAGAACTCTGGGCTTGTGCCTCTATTGTGGGGGCAAGGGTCATTTTCGTGACTCCTGCTCGCTTCGTCCGGGAAACGCTCGGGTCTAATACATTTGGAAGGTGGAGTATTGGACCCAGAAACATCACCTTCTCGCCTGCTCTTGCCGGTGTCCCTTCATGTAGGCACTTCTCCTCAGTCAACCCTTGCATACCTGGATTCCGGGGCTGCCGGCAATTTCATGGATTGGAGAACTGCTTCTTCTATGAAGCTTACCCTTTCACCTCTCACTACCCCATTGGTAGTCTCGGCAATTGATGGCACTGTTCTCCCAGGGGGCCCTATTCGCTTCCAGACGCTACCCATTAGGATGTCGGTAGGGATTCTCCACCAGGAGTGGATATCCTTTCTTATTCTACCCAAGGCCTCTACCCCAGTTGTATTGGGCCTCCCTTGGCTACAGCTCCACTCTCCACATGTGGACTGGGTCTCTGGGCAGATCCTGGCCTGGGGTTCCTCATGTTTCTCGTCGTGTCTTCTCAAGGTGACCCCCAAGGAGAGTCTTCCGGTTGCTGCCACTTCTGTTTCTTCTGATCTTCCCGCCGCATACAGCGATTACCGGGATGTGTTCTGTAAAAAATCAGCTGAGGTGCTTCCTCCCCACAGGTCTTTTGACTGTGCTATTGATCTTGTCCCCGGAGCAACTCTACCCAGGGGTCGTACCTACCCTCTGTCCATCCCAGAGACCCAGGCCATGTCGGAGTATGTAGCAGAGAATCTGGAGAGAGGGTTCATCCGGAAATCCTCATCGCCTGCAGGGGCAGGGTTCTTTTTTGTTGCCAAAAAGGATGGTACCTTAAGACCCTGCATCGATTATCGGGGTTTAAATGCGGTTACTATTAAAAATCGATACCCCTTACCCTTAATATCTGAGCTATTCGATAGGTTGAAGGGTGCCTCCATTTTCACCAAGTTGGATCTCAGAGGCGCGTACAATCTCATTCGAATACGGGAGGGTGACGAATGGAAGACTGCATTTAACACTAGAGACGGGCATTACGAATATCTGGTGATGCCTTTTGGTCTGTGTAATGCTCCAGCCGTGTTTCAAAACTTTGTCAATGAAATCTTCAGAGATCTGCTGTACCAGTTTGTTGTCATCTATCTGGATGACATTCTGATCTTTTCTGAAAATCTGCTCGTCCACAGAAACCATGTCCGCACTGTACTTCAACGTCTTAGAGAGAACAATCTCTATGCCAAGCTGGAGAAATGTTCCTTTGAATGTTCTGAGGTCCTGTTTTTGGGGTGCTTTGTCTCATGTTCGGGGCTTCGTATGGACCCTGGGAAGGTCTTGGCTATCACCAACTGGCCTCTTCCTGCTAGCCTCAAGGCCACACAGCGCTTTCTTGGCTTCACTAATTATTATAGGCAGTTCATAAGGAATTACTCTTCCATTGCCGCGCCTATTATCGCTTTGACCAAGAAGGGTGTGAATGCCAGAGACTGGCCTCCCGAAGCTGTCTCTGCATTTCACAACCTGAAACAGGCCTTTGTTTCTGGCCCCCTCTTGAGGAGACCAAATCCTGGGAATGCATTTTTTATTGAAGTGGACGCTTCCTCAATGGGGGTGGGAGCTGTGCTTCTTCAAATCTTTGAGAAGAGACGCCAACCATGTGCGTTCTTCTCCAAAAAAATTTCTCAGGCAGAGAGGAATTATGCCATCGGTGATCGGGAACTTCTCGCAATTAAATTGGCGTTAGAGGAGTGGCGTCATCTCTTGGAGGGTTCCCCTCACTCCATAACGATCTTTACCGATCACAAGAATTTACAGTATCTACAGAATGCTAAACGTCTGAATCCTAGACAGGCCAGGTGGAGTCTCTTCTTTGCCCGTTTTAATTTCACGATTACCTACAAACCTGGTTCCTGCAACGGTCGGGCTGATGCGCTCTCTAGGTCATTTGACACTTTGGACGAGGAGTCCGCCCCTGAACCTGAGCCGATCATTCCCACCTCATGCATTGTTGCCCACTCTACCACCCTGAAGTCTAAAATTCCGCCTGGTAAGACCTTTGTCCCCACTGAGCTAAGAGCTAAGATCCTTCGTTGGGGACATGATTCCAAGGTGGCAGGGCATTCTGGATTCCTCCGATCCTTCCTACTCATCAGTCGTCACTACTGGTGGCCTAATCTCCGCTCAGACGTCAAAGACTACGTTAAAGCTTGTCATGTCTGTGCTCAGTCCAAATCCTCCACACAAGCTCCTGCTGGTCTCCTCATGCCCTTGCCTATTCCTAAGGAACCCTGGGCCCATATTGCCATGGATTTTATCACCGATCTCCCACTGTCTGAGAATAATACAGTCATTTGGGTGGTAATCGATCGATTCTCCAAGATGGCTCATTTTGTTCCTCTTCCTGGTCTTCCTTCTGCCCCTGCCTTGGTTCCCATTTTCATTCGAGAAATTCTCCGCCTACATGGGGTCCCTTCTCATATTGTTTCCGACAGGGGAGTCCAATTCACGTCTCGTTTTTGGAGAGCCTTTTGCAAATCCCTCAATATTGTCTTGGATTTTTCTTCTTCTTACCATCCCCAATCCAATGGACAGACTGAGAGGGTTAATCAGGAGTTAGAGGTCTTTCTTCGCACCTTTGTGTCTTCTCACCATGACGATTGGTCCTCTCTACTCCCGTGGGCAGAATTCTCCCATAACAATCATGTGAATACCAGTTCGCAGAAGACACCCTTTTTCACAGTTTATGGAAAACACCCTCAACTTCCTCTTCCTATGATCTGTTCTCCAGACATTCCAGCTTTGGCTTCGGTTCAGGAGTCTCTCAATTCCGTTTGGGGTCACGTTCATGATTCCCTCCGGGCAGCTGCTGAAAAATTCAAAGGCTTTGCCGACCGCCGCAGGCGTAAACCGCCTTCTCTTCAGCCAGGGGACAAAGTCTGGCTCTCTACCAGGAACATCAAGCTCCGAGTTCCTTCTCTGAAGTTTGCTCCACGATTCATCGGTCCATACACGGTAACTGCTAAACTGAATCCGGTTTGTTTCAAACTCCAGATTCCTAAGAGCCTTAAAATCACTAACTCCTTTCATGTTGCTCTTCTAAAGCCTTTAGTCCTCAATAAATTCTCTCGTCCTCTTCCTACCGTGGCGCCTGTCTCTGAGGATAATCAGGAGTACGAGATCAGTCAAATTCTGGACTCCCGACTCTGTAAAGGCGTTCTTCAGTACCTCGTTCATTGGAAAGGGTTTGGTCCTGAGGAGAGGTCTTGGATCACTGCATCTGAGGTCTTTGCACCTCGTCTGTTAAAGGAGTTTCATCTGAAGTTTCCCTCTAAACCTGGGCCCAGGCGGGGAAGGGGGAGGCCTCGTAAGAGGGAGGGTACTGTCATGGATATGCATTAATGTCTGTCTGCCATCTTACCTTCCTCCTCATGTGTTCATCTAGAGACCAGACCTCCTTCACCTGGCTTCCTTTATAATCTCCTCCCAGCCTGACTCCACCCCAGGCCCTATCACTGAACACTATATTAACCTGTGCACTGCAAGCCTGCTTTGCTGATCAACGTGTTTGTTAGGCATTGTGTGTTTGGGTTCCTGCCTGCCGTGTGCTACGTCTGTCTCTCTGTTACGTTATTGGCTTGTCCCCGACCATCCCTGTCTGCTCGTGACCCTTGACCTTCGGCTCGTTCTTCGTTATCCTTGTCTGCTTGTGGCCCCTGACCTTCGGCTTGTTATTCGGTTCTCTCTATCGTGTGCTGCTGCTTCCCCTTATCCTACGGGGCGTGAGCTAGGAAACTCCAGGGGCCGCGACCTGGTCCCAGCCTGCAGCGTAACATCCTCACCACTAGAGGCCCTGGAGAAGACCAGCTGGGTCTTAGACTCCGCGCCCTGGGGAATCTTGGCTCTCGCTTCCGTTGGGATCCCGGTTGTGCTCCTCTGGTCCCGCTTTCCACAACCACCCAGTTTCCTATCCACAGAAGCCAGCCATAGGGTTCACTACCTCGCGGTGCACTCCTGTCCCCCTACGGTGTGCATCTGTCACCTGGCCACAGGTGACCCTGACAGGGCTGCCTTGTGGGGACCCTTGTGAGAGCCGTGCCGGACCCGGACGGGGTGTATCACCTCTTGGTGAACAGGCGACAGCAAGCTTTTTCTCTCACATACATTTGGTTTTAAAAGTTTCCCTATGAAATGTATCCACGATCCAGTGCTGGTATGTATGTTGGACATGTCCATGTATCCCGATGTTGATGCTGCCTTAGATATCTGTTTGAAATCACTCTTGCTCTTTTTCAGAATGTACTTATACTCTCTCCTGTAATGCCTTTGAAGAAGGAACAAATTTCCAGAAACGCGTCAGCCTAAGGAGACAATCACTTCAACTGGAATTTATGTAGCTCATACGAGCATAATATTTTTTCATATGATGTATTGTACAAACTACTGATATGTTTGTTATCACATATATGTAGTTTATAATCTATTTCTTAATAAATGTTATTTTATGATATACTGCTTATCTTCAGTTCGCCCCTAAAGTCCCATTGTACCGGGGGGTACATTTTCCTTTTTTGGTCTTTTTACCTAACATATGGAGTAGTTGGGTAGTAAAGCTTACAGAAGGCAGGGAAAGTTAGATGTTTATGCTGGTGCTTAGTGATCATTACTGTTTACATGCAGTGAAAAACATGTAGACAGTGGGGGTTATTTACGAAAGGTAAATCCACTTTGCACTACAATTGCACTTGAAAGTACACTGAAAGTGCATTTTCAAGTGCAGTCGCTGTAGATCTGACGGGCACATGCAAGGAAAATAAAAAAATAGAGTTTTAACAGGGGCAGTTAGAAGGTGGTGCTGATAGGGAAAAAAATGCCCCTCTAATTTTACACAGACACACTCACAGAGAATATGCTGTTTTAGTGCTAAATCAGATCAATTAGAGATGTTTAAAGTGTTAGCAGGGACAGTTATATGCTGGAGGTCATTACTGAGAACATCACCTATAGCATTTGGTATAGACTTCCAAGAGGTTTTTTTTTACAGGCAGAAATACCATTCTGTCTGTGTCACAGCAACAACTCCAGTTACTGTTTAGTGCAGTAAGGGTCAGTTTAACCTCAGAACATGGTGCGAGAAACTCACATCCATATATGTCTCCCCCACCGAGCTCAAAATGTACTGATCTTGTCATCTGCAGCGAATGCAAGTCACAAATACAGTGCATTTGCCTGCACTGGATTGCATAATACAGTAGTACCATGCGATCCAGTACCTGTGCGTTTTTTAAAGTAGTGCATGCACTACTTTTGGTGAGGTGCAGCTTGAATTCAGTTCATTCAAATGAATGTATTTAAATTGCATTGCACCTGGATTGCATGTGAATTGCATAGGAATGCAAAGCATTCTTGTGCGATTTATGGTGTGAATCTGCCCTTAAATGTTAAAGACTCACTGGAATATTGTGGGTGTTATTGGTCAGTAAAATAAAAGCACTGAAATGTTGATTTATTTTTATTTTTTTACCATGAAAAGATGGCTGCACTGGGTTCTGTTAACAAAGTTGTTTAGTTATTGATTTAAAGACATGTCTTCACTACAATGTAATTTTTTTATTTTATTTTTTGGGGGGGGCAATTGTGGTTTATTTGACGCCCCCCCACCCCACCCCACAGAAGCACCAGCTGCCACTGTCACCTTCTATCAGATGGGACTGTTCATCTCCTAGGACAGGATGTAGATGTATACACCAGCAGGAGGATCTGCTGCTGCATCTCACCAATCCCTCTGTGGGCTGCCTGTAGTGAAGGGGACTGTCAGGCTCAGAGTGTTGCTTGTGTGTCGCAGGCCCAGGGTACGGAGTGACCGTTTAGAACAGACATGGTTTATCCCCATGGCAGAATACCCCCAGATCCCCTCCTTGGAGAGAATACCTGGGATGAATGGATGGATGGAGGATGATGACAGCAGCTGTCACAGATGTCTCAGATATCTGAGCTCCTATTAGGGGTGGCTCGCCGCTCCACCGTCATCCCCTAAATCCAAAATCCTTCTTTCCAAACAGGTAGAAGGTGATGGCAGGCAGGCAGGGGGAGGAGGAGGGAATGCAAGCTAAGCAGGGCTTGGAATCACATGAATGGATCCTGGCGATGTGTGCCCCCCTCCTTCTTGGATTTGGGGGATCCCCCTATGCCCTTGTCCTTGTGCTGATACAGTGTGTGTGCTCAGCCTTCCTCCCTATTGGATCCTCTATCTAGCAGACTGGTCCAGCTGCCCCTCCTAGCAACTGCTGACTGCAGAGATGTTGTGTTCCATCACTATGTTCATTCTGGGCTCTGTAGTCCTAAGCTGTCATCTCAATGCATTTTCAGCTCATTGGCCACTATCACTCACTCAGATTTTGGGACCATGGAACTTCCTAATCTTTCTTATGTGCAATGCATTCTGGTCAAGGTTTTTCTTGAGCTCAGAACCAATTGCAATGCATGCTGGGCCCTGTGCTGCTCTGGTTCTGCGTTACTCTGCGTTACATAATGCCATGCATGCAACGATCTGATCAAACAATTCTTCACAGAATTGGGCAACAAGGTTTAATCTATGAATTATTGAAAGTATACATACTTGGGGGAATTTATTAAAACTGTATGGGTTTGTGCCCCGCCCAAAAAAAAATTCACCAGCCCCCACTGCTGGAAACGTGCACAACAATACTTTTGTTGGCTCTTTTCTGGGAATAATGGGGACTTTAATGTTGGTTTCTATATTTTAAAATGGCTGTTGGGTGTCCTGTTCAAACTGGGGCATAGTGGCAATAATTTGATATGGTGAACTGTTCCACAATCTTTTGGGGTAATTTAGGAATGATTCTCTGTGCAACACATTGTTCCCCTGTGTTAAATTTACCACTATTTACCAAATAAATAACAACAAAAAATGATATTATTAAGAATACTAATATTATTATTTTTTTTTTAAATGGATTCCTAGATTTACAGTGGATGTCGGAGTCTGTTTCAAAATGGGACCCAGTACAACAATGTTAAGACTGTGAACTTAGGCAAAATATTATTCTAGAGGATTTTCTTCTGTGAATACATGGCTAGGGTTTTTTCTAGATTTAAACAGGTATGTTGGGGGCCCTATTCAAATGGAGCATAGTACAAGAGATTTAAGGCTGCACAAGTAGGTACTACAATGTTAATAATGTTGATTTATTATTTGTTCATTTATTTATTTATCTAAATACACACTACCATTGATTTTGGGGTTAAAATCTGTCTGTTGTCTCTCCTGATAAAAATGCTGTCTAGTAAATGTGCATTTAATCAGTCACAATATGCATGGCTTTTCTCTTTGAAATAGTACACTATAGATCTCATTTATTGCTTAAAACCTCTCTCATAGCAAGGCCTGCTAAAGATGCTTACATTGTCTAAATTAAGTCTGTAAAGTATTCCTGTCTATTTTCTGTGAAATAATATACTAAAAGTGTGACCTACTTAAAGGATAAGTTCACCTTTTGTAACATGTTACATGGTACACCCATATTCAGGGTGTAACATATAACATGTTACAGATGCACTGGTCCCCACTCCCCCAGAACCCCCGGTCTGACAGCTAGCGGGGGGATATTCTCTCTCCCGCTAGCTGTCACAATCTGTAAAGAATGCTGTATATGGGACAAGTGTAGCCATGAGAGTGCAGAATCTAAAAACTCAAAACCAGATACAAGAGAAGCAAATACCATATAAAGAAGGCTCCATGAAAAATCTCTGATTGTGACCCTAAATGTGGCAATATGTCCCAAAAAGTAGCCTATCCATGTGTGAAAAAAGGCATAACCAAAATGAAAAAAACTGAATAAAATAAAAATAAATCAACAATAGTGCAATAATTAGGTTTAAATGTTATAGTGTATATATATATATATATGTGTATGTGAATGTGTATAAACATGCAAAGTGTCACAAAGTTTAAACATAGGGGGTTATTTACGAAAGGCAAATCCACTTTACACTACAAGTGCAAAGTGCACTTGAAATTGCACTGAAATTGCACTTGGAGGAGCAGTCGCTGTAAATCTGAGGGGTAGATCTGAAATGAGGGGAAGCTCTGCTGATTTTATTAACCAATCATGTGCAAGCTAAAATACAGTTTTTTTTTTATTTTCCTTGCATGTCCCCCTCGGATCTACAGTGACTGAACTTCCATTTGCACTTTTAGTGCAATTTCAAGTGCACTTTGCACTTGTAGTTTGCACTTGTAGTGCAAAGTGGATTTTCCCTTAGTAAATAACCCCCATAGTGTACATACATAAAAATGTGAACTGCATATAAATATCTCCAAACGTAAGTATAAGAATTACTATCTCATGGTGAACCCATATGACATAAACAATTGTTTTACATTAGCCTGCAGGTATGTTCACCTTTGATCTGATTGGTGGAAGATTACACCCACCTCCGTTTTAAACACAATTTTCGTCATTGTTCATTTAGCTATGATTAAGCATCTCACGATGTGAAACGCGTTAGTCACTTTTTGTCCTGTTGTCCACTCTTCATTTTGACTGTACTATCTTGGATTATGTTTTGATTTGATTTCATCCAATAAAGACATAGTTTAACAGAGTGCGGCAGTCCAGGATTTTTTCTAATCCCATGCACCTGTGAAGAGCCAGCACCTGTCTGTCTCAGTAGGGCGGAAGCAATCCGAGGGATCAGCAGCTTTTAGAGTGGTATAATTCCTTCAGAAAGTATACTAGCCTATGAGTTAGGAATGTTGATGGAAAATAAGGGTGTCGAGGTCGAGGGCAGTCGATATAAAATATAGTTATGTTTATTAATTTTCCTGTGCATCAAAAAAAACTGAACCCACAGTGTGAATTTTGCGAAACCTACTGTACTTTAAAAAAAGCATAGAGACAACCTAGAGAATAGACTGGTTAAGTGAAAGAATGAAAGTCTGCCGAGTGTTTAATGTTAGCTGTTCACAGTGACAGCAAGCAATTTATTTACTGTCCTTAAAACTGCCAAAAAGTTGCAGAAAGTAAGATACTGAAAACAGATCTATGCAGAAATTTTTCTGAATTAATCTCAGCTAACGATAACAAAAAGCAAAATGTGAATTTTAAAGACATGCATGTTTTTCATTATAGATATAAGAGGGAATAGGAAGTGTTGCTTATTACATATTCATAAGATAAACTCTTTCCAAAAAATATAATATATTTAAAGCTTTTTTAGTTTAATCTGAACCTGTTTATTAGTGCTGACGCTGAGTTATTAAGGTGATAGTACACGGAAGCCTTTATCTAAACACTTGAGTAATAATTAAATGGAATGTACAGTCTTTTCAATGCTTGATAGATTTACGTGGAAAAAGATTGCTTGATGCAAATAATGGTATTAACCACTTGCTTACTGGGCACTTAAACCCCCCTCCTGCCCAGACCAATTTTCAGCTTTCAGTGCTGTGGCATTTTGAATGACAATTGCGCGGTCATGCAACACTGTACCCAAATGAAATTTTTATCATTTTTTTCAGACAAATAGAGCTTTCTTTTGGTGGCATTTGATCACCTCTGTGGTTTTTCTTTTTTGTAAAAAAAAAAAGACAGATTTAAAAAAAAAGTATATATATATTTTTTTATAAAACATTGCAAACGGGTAATTTTTCTCCTTCATTGATGTACGCTGATGAGGCTGTACTGATGGGCACTGATGGGCTGCACTGATGGGCACCAATAAGGCGGCACTGGTGGGCACTGATAGGCGGCACTCAGAGGTGGTACTGATGGGTGGGACTGAAAGGCATTGATAGGTGGCACTGGTGGGCACTGAAAAGTGGCACTAATAGGTGGCATTGATAGGTGGCACTGATAGCTGGCAGTGATGGGCACTGATAGGTGGCAATGATGGGCACTGATGAGTGGCAGTGTTGGGCACTGATGAGTGGCAATAATGGGCACTGATCGGTTACACTGATAGGCAGCATTACTAGGTGGCACTGATTGGCATCACAGGTGGGCATTGATAGGTGACACTTGTGGGCATTGATAGGTGGCACTGTGGGCATTGATAGGTGGCACTGTGGGCACTGGCAGGTGGCAATGGCAGGTGGCACTGGCAGGCGGTATGCCTCCTTCCTCTTCGGAAAAGATGTCCCTTGTAAACAAGCAGGTGATCGGATTTTTTTCTCCTCACGCTATCAGCGGTGAGGAGAAAAAAAAATTACCGATCCTTTGTTTACATCATGTGATCAGCTGTCATTGGCTGACAGCTGATCACGTGGTAAGGGGCCGGGACCGGTGACTCTGTGATCACAGCACGCGCCACGCACGCCTCGCAGGGAGCGCACGTCGCGCACGCAAAGGGGAGGACGTCTATTGACGGCCTCCCGGATTTTCAGGTCCGCGCTGTAGCCGTCATTTGACTATAGCGTGGGCCTCTAGTGGTTAAAGAGGAACTGGGTCCATCCCTGACCCAGTGATCTGGGCCCGACATGGTATCAAAACACTGGTGGATATAGTCTCCCTGGACGGGCTCTGCAGGTTTAACACCCTAAAAAATTAACGTGGAGTACCTAATCATATGTTTTTCCGATACTTACAGCTCCGCCATGCCTATCGTACCCAATTTCCCCAATCTATTAGAGACCAGTGGCGTCGAACGCATGCTGGGGGAGGCGGAGGTCTAAAAGCCCCTTTCAGCTTTATACTCTGAATTTGCCACTTTGAACACTTCCACTGTCTCCAAGCTGTTCTCGAAATGGCAGGCAGACATACCCACGCTCGCCGATGATGACTGGGAGGAGGGCATTCAGCAATACCTCCCCTTGTGATCTCTGCGAGCGACAGGTTCACGCAACTTAAGTTTCTACACCAAGGCTTACTATTCGCCTGATCGTTTAGCTCGGATCTATCCGGTCAGGAGCGCAGACTGCCCCAAATGCACGTCGGAGACGGGCTCCTTCTTTCATGTTGTATGGTCCTGTCCACGCCTCCAGGCCGTCTGGGGAGAGGAGGTTGCCGATATCAATTCTATAGGCAAGCTGCGAGTCCCCTACGATCCTTTGCCGCTGCTATTGGGCATTGTTGATATATTGGAGACCTCGCAAGCTAAAAAATGTTTGTGTTTTATACAGCCTTTTATGCCAGAAAAGCGATCCTTTTGAATTGGAGGAACTCCTCCCCTCCGACGGTGCAGTAGTGGAGGGCTCTAGTGGACGCAGCCCTTCCCCTCTACAAATTGACCTATATGGGACGCAACTGCCCCAAAAATTTGATAGGGTCTGGGCGGCGTGGGTTCGGAAGAGACGGTTGACTCTGGAGTAGGATTTGGAGCCAGATCTGCTAACATAGGGTAGGCTGGGGGTGGCTCCCAGGTTGACCCCCCCCCTCACCTACTTGATCCCATCTGCATTTGCTATAGGACACCACCTCATTAAGCCTAAAACACCATTTCGGAGGCTGCCTATCCTGGATCCCGACCTGTATTGGTTTATACCTTTCATCCCACCCTCTGGTAGGGGTCCGTCTCACTATTCTGGGATGACCTTGGATTAGGGCACATATCCTGTAATATGGCTCACTGCTTTTGATTGTGGCTACTGTCCCTTGGGGTTTTTCTCCTTTTTACTGCTCAGGATGTATTTGTGTAATATACTCTATGCTAAGGTGACCAGATTTTTAAAATGAAATCCGGGGACATTTTTTTTTTACTAGTAATGGCGGCAATCAGTAGACATGTGCAATTTGTTTAGTTTCTAATTAGTTTTTCACGAATTTAGAGAAATTCGTTAATTCCGAAATTTCAGAATTTTTGGATTTCCGAAATTTCGAATTTACGAATTTTTCAATTTACGCATTTTCGAAATTCCGAATTTTCGAAAATTCAAGATTCGAAAATCTAAAATTCAAAAATCTAAAATTCGAAAATCTAAAATTCGAAAATGGGAAATTTGGCAAGTTGAATTTCCAAATTCCAAATTTTTTTTTAGTTTTCGTTTAATTTGTTTTTTTTGGGAAATTCGAAAATTCGTAATTCGGAAATTCCGAATTTCCGAAAAAAGCAAAAAAAGAAAAAAAATAATTTTTCTAATTTTTTAAATTTTCCGAATTTCCGTAAAAAGCAAAAAAAACGAAAACTAAAAAAAAGAATTTTTCGGCAGTGCACATGTCTAGAAATCAGCGGCTGTCTAGCAATCAGCGACTCTCTGCCCGTCGTCGCCGCCACCTGCCTCACAGCCTGTCAAGTCTCACTCTCCGGGCCCCGGCTACTACTGGGTGGGGAGCGGAGGAAGATCACTCCACCAGGGAAGGCAAGGAGATAAGCAGGCAGGCGGCTGACCAGGACTTGAGCCAAGACAGAAGAACATGCGAGCGGAGCTGAATGGGCATGCACCCGAAACTGAAGAAATATTCCCTCCGCTCCGACCAGCACATGATCATCAGAAAGGGGCACAGATAATGGAAAAAATACACCCCCCTAAGCTAGTAGGAGCGGGGGGGTGTAATTCAGATTTTTTTTTTTTATTCTGCACTGACTGTCTTTAAAATTGCCCAAGCCCCTGTTCAAATCCAATCCGGGGACAAAACCGGGGACAGACTTGGTCCGGGGACAGTGTCCTCAATCCAGGGACTGTCCCCTGAAACTGGGGATGTCTGGTCACCCTACTCTATGCTGACTTACTGAACTCACTTCTAATTCTGTACCATGGTTTAAGCCTTCTGTTAGTAGAACCAACTGTCGAAATTGTACCACAGTTTTTTTTGTATGCTGTTCTTTCTAAATAAGTAAACTTTCTGTTAATTTTTTTTTAAAGAGGAACTGTTCTGCTTCTGCAAACTAAACACCGAAAGTTTTATCTCTAAGACAGATCTAGTTATAGTAAAATAGGTTAACTTACAGTCTCAGTAGCTTGGCAGACAGTGACTCGATCAAAATTACATCTGCAGGCTTTAATCTAAAAAGATCAACATCAGAAAAAAATCATAGTGTATCTAGCTCCAGCAGAATACAGTACATGTAGTGAATGGAGGCTAGCATGAATAAGAAGGGTGGGACTAACTATATAGAACATACCCAGGGGCGGGCTGGGGCAGGGGGCAGGCATGCATTTGCCCCCCTGGCTGCTCTGATAGGCTGTGCAAAGGCCGCTGTATCACCAGCTAGGAACCGCACATGCGCAGTTCTTGAGCTGGCCGAGTGCAGAAGCTCCATGAAGTACTGCGAGCCCGCAATGTCTTCTCTGTCGGGGGGCTGAGCTGAGCTGACAGCCTGTTACAGAGCACAGCACAGCCCCGCCCAGCCCCTCCCTCCTCCACACGAATGGCTGGCAGAAGCTGGACCTGCTCTGTTTTCCTAGCAGCCTGTGTGCTGTCTGAGAAGAAGATGTGTGGGCGGGTAAGTTAAATCTGAACAGTCAGCTCGAATGCAGTGAGTCTCCTGGAGGCTGGGACTGTCCAAGTAAGTGAACTTCTCTTCCCTCCCCCTCTCTGCAGCTAAAGATTTTTTTCTCTAGCAGCCTGTGACACTACCTTGCCCTCCTAGATGTTAAAATGTGGGCTCACACTGGCATGCTGCTGTTTGGCTTCAGTGGTGGTGTACTGGCAGTCTTCCTGCATGGTGCCCCTGGTCCCATAGAGGTTGCACATTTTTACTGCATGTTCTGAAAGTGCACAAAATGTCTTGCATGCTGCATCTTTGGTGCACTTTCAGAAAATGCAGCAAAAATGTGCAACCTAAAAGTCTGAGGGACTGCGGCTAAGAAAACCCGCCAGTACACCAGCACTGCAGCCAAACCGCAGCACACCAGTGTGAGCCCAAAGGCTTGTATTCACTTGCAGCAGGCAGTGCCACTCCTCTGAAAAATGATCCATGCTCAGGTCACTTTTCAGAGGCATTTGACAGGCAGTGAGTTGATATTACGGTACATTTCCTTCCCGACCCTAAACAGCTGTTACATTCACTCCAGTGTGAAAGCCCGCTAGCTAGCCGCATCTTTGGAGCAGTGAAGGAGCGGTGTGTATACCACTCCTCCACTGCCCCTGCCCATTAAAATCAATTCAGCAGCGCATTACGGGCGGTTTTAACCTTTTCTCGGCCGCTAGCGGGGGTTAAAAGCTCCCCGCTAGTGGCTGAAATGCGCCGCAAATCCGCCCATAGCATCAGCTGTAAAAATAGCCGTGTTTTACTGCCGACGCTATGGGCGGCTCAGTGTGAAAGTGGTCTACCCCCTAAATGCCAATCCCTCCAGGTAATGGCACGGTTCACTTTGAACTCCGTATTTCCATTACTCTCTGTAGGTATTAGATGTGCTCCCACCTTATTTTTTGCACATCTAATACCTAAGGGTACTTTCTCACTGGGGTCATGGTAGCGGTAAAGCGATGGTAGTTTTAGCGGCGCTTTACCGTTGGGTTAAAACCGCCTGTGCTGCATTCATTTCAATGGGCAGGACGGTTTGGGAGTGGTGTATACAGCGATCCCAAACCGCCACAAAGATGCTGCTTGTAGGACTTTTCAGAATGTCCTGCAAGCGCACCGCTCCAATGTGAAATCAGTCAGGCTCTCACACTGAGGTGGCATGAGAGGCAGTTTACAGGCACTATTATTAGCGCTAAAACGCCTGTAAAGGGCCTTCAGTGTGAAAGTTCCCTAAAGAGAGTTCTGGAAATAAGGTGGAGTTCAAAGTGAATTTCTACACCTAGGTGGAGCACCCCTTTCAGAAGATTTGAGGATATTATTAAACCCAGAGACTGGTGCACTTAGGCCACCATAGACAGATTGAAATTCTGCCGGTTCAGCAGAAATTTCAATCTATCTACGAGCAGACTAGTGATGAGCCGAACACCCCCAGGTTCGGTTCGCACCAGAACCCGCGAACGGACCGAAAGTTTGCACGAACTTTAGAACCCTATTAAATACAATGGATGCGAACGTTCGAAATCTAAAGTGCTAAATATAACGACTATTATGCATGTTATTGTCCTAAAAAGGGTTTGGGAACCCGGGTTCTGCACCAGGGGACATGTATCAATGCAAAAAGAAGTTTTAAAAACGGCTGTTTTTCGGGAGCAGTCATTTTAATGATGCATAAAGTGAAAAAAAGTCAAATATTCCTTTAAATATCGTACCTGGGGGGTGTCTAAATTATGCCTGTGAAGTGCCACGTGTTTCCCGTGTTTAGAACTGTCCCTGCACAAAATTACATTTCTAAAGGAAAAAAAGCCATTTAAAACTGCTTGCGGCTTTAATGTAATGTCTGGTCCCGGTAATATGGATGAAAATCTTTAAGAAAAATGGCATAGCTACCCCACCACAGCCCCCCCCCCCTACCCCAGCCCATTACCAGCCCCTTTGGGTCTTGTATGGATATTAAGGGGAACCCCACACACAAAATAAAAAAGGCCCTATATACTCTGAACAGCCGTATACAGGCGGTGCATACAAGATAGGGACTGTAGGTTTGTTCTTATGTAGAATCTGTTTGTAATTTTGAACAGGTACATTGTTTACGTGTAGCTCCAGCCAAAAAATCTATTTTTAAGCTTTTTGGAAAACATAGGGAAGGGTTATCACCCCTGTAACATTTGTTTTGCTGTCTGTGCAGTGTGCACCTGTTCAAAACAGTTCACCTCACTTTCCGTCCTAATGACAAATGTTTTTTGAAAATTTGGGGTTTTTATTGAAACAAGAATTGGTGATAAAACATCAGTGGAGAGGAGACACTTTTTTTCCTATATTAACTCTTACAGGAGAGAATTTGCCTTCCTAGGGGTAGATTTCCTCTCACTTCCTGTTGTATCCTTCCGTTTGCAAGGAGGAGTCGTTTGTAAGTTGGATGTTTGAAAGTAGGGGCCTGCCGTATATACTCAGCTAAAATTAGCCCCTTACATGTTGGTGTTGCCACGACACTGTGAGCCCTCACAGTTACTCTTGGTGGGCGCATGAATGGGCCCTGCTGTGAATTATTAGATCAAGAATTGCAATTGCATGCCCCTTTTGAACAGGGGCTGAAAAATTGGGCCTTTGGTGGTGGTGGTGGTGGTGTTGACACAACACTGTAAGGCCTCACAGTTACTCTTGGTGGGCGCAGGAATGGGCCCTGCTGTGAATTATTAGATCAAGAATTGTAATTACATGCCCTTGTTAAACAGGGGCAGAAAAATTGGGCCTTAGGCACTGGTGCCACAACACTGCAACCCCTCACAGATACTGTACTTGGAGCACAGCAATGAGCCCTGTTGCAAAGTATTGCATCAAAAATTGTAATTACACGCCCCTGTTAAACAGGGGCTGAAAAATTGGGCCTTAGCCACTGGTGCTGGTGTCACGACACTGCAACCTCTCCCAGATACTCTAGTTGGAGTGCAGGAATGAGCCCTGCTGCAAAGCATTGCATAAAAAATTGTAATTACATGCCCCTGTTAAACAGGGGCTGAAAAATTGGGCCTTAGCCACTGGTGGCGGCACCCAGAAACAAAAATGTTCTTCCAAGCTATCATCATCAATCGGATCATTGAGAAGGAGGAGGATAGTCAGTCAACATAACAGGACAGTCTCTCAGCATCAGCATCAGTCTTGAAGGGATGTGACATTTGAAAATAAATTAGTCTGTTATATCAGCTTCAGGTGTTTGGTAGCTGGTGGTGATCCAAGACTGGTTCATCTTTATGAAGGTCAGTCGATCAACCGAGTCGGTGGACAGGCGCACCCTGTGATCCGTGACAAATCCTCCAGCAGCACTGAATGTGCGTTCTGAAAGAACGCTGGATGCAGGACAGGCCAGTAGCTCAATTGCATACTGTGCAAGCTCTGGCCAGTGATCCATCCTCAAGACCCAGTAAGCCAGAGGATTTTCGGTGGGGAAGGTGTCCAAGTCTGACCTTGCCCCTAGGTATTCCTGCACCATGTATATCAGACGCTGGCGATGGTTGCTGGAACCGATCATACCTTGGGGCTGCGGACTAAAGAATTGTCTGAACGCATCGGTCAGACGGCCACCTTCCCCACCGCTCCTTCTTTGACTGACCGAAGCCTCAGCAACTCGTTGTCCAGGACCAAGAGTTTGTAACCTCCCAGTCTCTAGGAACGCATTGCACAGACCTTTCTGCAAGGCCTCCCGGAGTTGTCTCATCCTCTGCTCCCTCTGCGACGGTAAGATATGGTCCGCAACCTTACCCTTATACCGTGGATCAAGGAGAGTGGCCAGCCAGTAATGGTCCCTCTCCTTGATCCGAAGAATACGAGGATCCTTCTGCAGACTTTGCAGGATCAGGGAGGCCATGCAGCGTAGGTTAGCTGAGGCATTCGGTCCGGAGTCCTCTGGGTCACTAAGGACGACATGATCCGCAGCCACCTCCTCCCAGCCACGTACAAGTCCACTGGTTTCTTGGGACTGTAAATCATCCCTAAAAGACTGCTGCTGATGATGCTGAGTGCCAGCCTCCACCTCCATGCTGACACAATCCTCCTCCTCCTCCTCTTCCTGTGCGATGGGTGGGACAGAAGGAACACTGTCTGGGTAAAGGGGGCCTTGAGAGGCAAGGAAGTCCTCCTCTTCCTGCCTCTGTTCTGCCTCAAGTGCCCTGTCCATTATTCCACGCAGCGTATGTTCCAACAGGTGGACAAGAGGTACAGTGTCACTGATGCATGCACTGTCACTGCTCACCATCCTCGTGGCCTCCTCAAATGGTGCCAGGACAGTGCATGCATCCCTGATCATGCCTCACTGGCGTGATGAAAAAAACCTGAGCTCCCCTGACCCTGTCCTGGTGCCGTAGTCGCACAGGTACTCATTTATGGCCCTCTGCTGCGTGTGCAGCCGCTGCAGCATGGCCAACGTTGAGTTCCACCTGGTGGGCATGTCACATATAAGGCGGTTCTTGGGCAGGTTCAACTCCTATTGCAGCTCAGCCAGGCGAGCACTGGCATTATAAGATCTGCGGAAATGCACACAGACTTTCCTGGCCTGCCTCAGGACATCCTGTAAGCCCGGGTACCTGCCCAAGAACCGCTGCACCACCAGGTTAAGGACATGAGCCACACAGGGCACATGGGTCAGTTGTCCCTGTCGGAGGGCGGAGAGGAAGTTGGTGCCATTGTCGCAAACCACCATTCCTGGCTTAAGCTGGCGTGGCGTCAACCACCTCTCGGCCTGCCCCTGCAGAGCTGACAGAACCTCTGCCCCAGTGTGGCTCCTGTCCCCCAAACACACCAGCGCAAGCACGGCATGGCATCTTTTTGCCTGCGTACTTGCGTAGCCCCTTGAACGCCTACGGAGCACCGCTGGTTCCGAGGACAAAGCACAGGAAGAGGCCATGGAGGAAGAAGAAAAGTAGGGGGTGGAGGAGAGAGGTGTGTCACAACCAGTAGTAGCATTTTGGAGGCGTGGCAGCGGAACAACCTCCAACACTACTGCACCTTGTCCTGCATCCTTCCCAGCTGCCAAAAGAGTGACCCAATGGGCCGTGAAAGAAAGGTAACGTCCCTGTCCATGCCTGCTGGACCATGAGTCAGCGGTAATATGCACCTTACCGCTGACCGCCCTGTCCAGCGAGGCCAAGACATTGCCTTCCACATGGCGGTAGAGAGACGGAATCGCCTTCCGTGAGAAAAAGTGGCGTTTGGGAACCTGCCACTGAGGAACCGCACATTGCACAAACTCACGGAAGGGGGCCAAGTCTACCAACTGAAAAGGCAGCAGTTGAAGCGCTAGCAATTTAGCCAAGCTAGCATTCAACCGCTGGGCATGTGGATGGCTGGGAGTGAACTTCTTTCGACGGTCCAGCAGCTGGGGCAGGGAAATTTGCCTGCTAGAATCGGACGTCCGTGTACTGCTAGCAGAGTGCCCGCAAGTACTTGACTGTGACACACCTAATTCTACACCTTCATTCCTCTCAGTGCAGGTTTCAGAGAGGACTGAAGGTATAGTGGGGTTGGAGATCCCAGCTGATGCGGTGCAAGGAGATGTCCGCTTTGTTCTTTGGTGTGGGTCTTTAAGGTAGGCTTGCCAACGAGCTGCATGGCAGGTCAACATATGTCTGGTCAAGCATGTGGTGCCCAAGCGGGTGATGTTTTGGCCATGCGATATACGTTTGAGACATATGTTGCAAACAGCAGCTGTGCGATCTGATGCACTCGACTCAAAAAAGGCCCACACCAAAGAACTTTTTGAATAACGGGCAGAGGCAGCGCCCTGCACAGGCGGAGCTCTGCGGTGTGATTCCGTCGGTGTGCTGCCCTTACGCTGCCCCCCGAGGGAATCCTGCCTCGTTGGAGATGTGCTTCCTCCTCATCCTCCTCCTCCCTCCTATTAGGCACCCACGTGGAGTCAGTGACCTCATCATCCCCTCCCTCCTCATCATTGGAGCCAATCTGGCAGTATGCTGCAGCTGCTGGAACATGACTGCCAGATTGGTGTCCTTCTTGAGCACCCCCTCTCTCTGCTCTCACGCTACTGCCTTCCTCTAGTTGGGTATCATCATCAGACCCTTCGAAACGCTGGACATCCTCCTGGAGCATGTACCCAACACTGTGCTCAAACAGTTCGTGGGACTCCTCAGGAGGACATGGTTGGTCTAGGGAAGGAGTGACTGATGATGACATTGATACCAGGGAAGAGGACGCTTTGGCAGCTGCTTTGCCAGTACCCTGAGCCTGGGTGAGAGAGGATGAGGAGGATGAGGAGAGCTTGGTCATCCACTCTACCAAGTCTTCGGCATGATGCTGCTCAACGCGTCCAGCTGCCGAAAAGAAGGACAAGCGTGTCCCATGGCCACGTGCTGATGGCGATGCACCGCGTCCACGACCAGCACTGTTGTCTCTAGACACAGAGCCTGCATGCCCTCTTTTATTGGCTCCTGACTGTCTGCCTCTCCTTGTTTGCCTTCCAGACATTCTAATGGCCTGCAGGGAGATGGGAAAACCAGCAATAAGGCCTAGCTTCAGGAGTATATTTTGCAGGAATCACACTACGCCTGCTGTAAGTGCTGCAAATGCCTGTTGGTGTAACACACCAGGAAAACACAGCAATACGGGCTAACTTCAGGTGTATAATGTGCAGAAGGCACACTCCGCCCGCTGTAAGTGCTGCAAATGCCTGTTGGTGTAACTCACCAGGAAAACACAGCAATACGGGCTAACTTCAGGTGTAATATGATCAGGAGGCACACTCCGCCCGCTGTAAGTGCTGCAAATGCCTGTTGGTGTAACACACCAGGAAAACGCAGCAATACAGGCTAACTTTAGGTGTAATATGATCAGGAGGCACACTCCGCCCGCTGTAAGTGCTGCAAATGCCTGTTGGTGTAACACACCAGGAAAACACAGCAATACAGGCTAACTTCAGGTGTATAATGTGCAGAAGGCACACTCCGCCCGCTGTAAGTGCTGCAAATGCCTGTTGGTGTAACACACCAGGAAAACACAGCAATACGGGCTAACTTCAGGTGTAATATGATCAGGAGGCACACTCCGCCCGCTGTAAGTGCTGCAAATGCCTGTTGGTGTAACACACCAGGAAAACGCAGCAATACAGGCTAACTTTAGGTGTAATATGATCAGGAGGCACACTCCGCCCGCTGTAAGTGCTGCAAATGCCTGTTGGTGTAACACACCAGGAAAACACAGCAATACAGGCTAACTTCAGGTGTATAATGTGCAGGAGGCACACTCTGCACACTGTAAGTGCTGCAAATGCCTGTTGGTGTAACACACCAGGAAAACACAGCAATACGGGCTAACTTCAGGTGTAATATGATCAGGAGGCACACTCCACCCGCTGTAAGTGCTGCAAATGCCTGTTGGTGTAACACACCAGGAAAACGCAGCAATACAGGCTAACTTCAGGTGTAATATGATCAGGAGGCACACTCCGCCCGCTGTAAGTGCTGCAAATGCCTGTTGGTGTAACACACCAGGAAAACACAGCAATACAGGCTAACTTCAGGTGTAATATGATCAGGAGGCACACTCCGCCCGCTGTAAGTGCTGCAAATGCCTGTTGGTGTAACACACCAGGAAAACGCAACAATACAGGCTAACTTCAGGTGTAATATGATCAGGAGGCACACTCCGCCCGCTGTAAGTGCTGCAAATGCCTGTTGGTGTAACACACCAGGAAAACACAGCAATACAGGCTAACTTCAGGTGTATAATGTGCAGAGGGGACACTCCGCCCGCTGTAAGTGCTGCAAATTCCTGTTGGTGTAACACACCAGGAAGACACAGCAATACGGGCTAACTTCAGGTGTAATATGATCAGGAGGCACACTCCGCCCGCTGTAAGTGCTGCAAATGCCTGTTGGTGTAACACACCAGGAAAACGCAGCAATACAGGCTAACTTCAGGTGTAATATGATCAGGAGGCACACTCCGCCCACTGTAAGTGCTGCAAATGCCTGTTGGTGTAACACACCAGGAAAACACAGCAATACAGGCTAACTTCAGGTGTATAATGTGCAGGAGGCACACTCCGCCCGCTGTAAGTGCTGCAAATGCCTGTTGGTGTAACACACCAGGAAAACACAGCAATACGGGCTAACTTCAGGTGTAATATGATCAGGAGGCACACTCCGCCCACTGTAAGTGCTGCAAATGCCTGTTGGTGTAACACACCAGGAAAACGCAGCAATACAGGCTAACTTCAGGTGTAATATGATCAGGAGGCACACTCCGCCCGCTGTAAGTGCTGCAAATGCCTGTTGGTGTAACACACCAGGAAAACACAGCAATACAGGCTAAGTTCAGGTGTATAATGTGCAGGAGGCACACTCCGCCCGCTGTAAGTGCTGCAAATGCCTGTTGGTGTAACACACCAGGAAAACGCAGCAATACAGGCTAACTTCAGGTGTAATATGATCAGGAGGCACACTCCGCCCGCTGTAAGTGCTGCAAATGCCTGTTGGTGTAACACACCAGGAAAACACAGCAATACAGGCTAACTTCAGGTGTATAATGTGCAGGAGGCACACTCCGCCCGCTGTAAGTGCTGCAAATGCCTGTTGGTGTAACACACCGGGAAAACACAGCAATACGGGCTAACTTCAGGTGTATAATGTGCAGGAGGCACACTCCGCCTGCTGTAAGTGCTGCAAATGCCTGTTGGTGTAACACACCAGGAAAACACAGCAATACGGGCTAACTTCAGGTGTATAATGTGCAGGAGGCTTAGCAACAATGACACTGACACTGTCCCCTGCCTATCCTTCTCTCTCTCTGCACACAAGGTTTATCAAAGAATATGACACTGACACTCTCCCTGCCTATCCTTCTCTCTCCCTGCACACAAGGGTTAGCAAAGAATATGACACTGACACTGTTCCCTGCCTATCCTTCTCTCTTCCTGCACACAAGGTTTATCAAAGAATATGACACTGACACTCTCCCTGCCTATCCTTCTCTCTCCCTGCACACAAGGTTTAGCAAATAATGTGACACTGACACTGTCCCCTGCCTATCCTGCTCTCTCCCTGCACACAAGGTTTAGCAAAGAATATGACACTGACACTCTCCCTGCCTATCCTTCTCTCTCCCTACACACAAGTTTGAGGTACAAATAGCACTGACACTGTCCCTGCCTATGTAACTCTTTCCCTGCGCCTTTTATAGTGTGGGGCGTGTGCTAAACCCCAAGCATGCGGGGTCACAGTGCATGCTTGGCCAATCACAGCGCCGGGATTGCACTGCGATGGCGCAGTGTATTGTGGGCCGTTCGCGTCACTCGAATTTGGCGCGAACGGCCCAAATCGTTCGATGTTCGCCGAACGGTCGAACAGCCGATGTTCGAGTCGAACTTATGTTCGACTCGAACACCGAGCTCATCCCTAGTGCAGACTGGTTGTACAGGATTCGATCTATCAACTGACTTCAGTACAACCAGCATGTCTCTTTTTTTGGCGATCACTGCTGGCTGCTATAGCTGCCAGCAGTGATCACTGTATTCTGATGACTTGAAAACTTTCATCTAAGAGCACACACCGACACACGGCTCTTACGGAAGCTTGGTAAATCAAATGCCAGGCTTCCCTAGCATTACACTTGTGGGGCTGTGGCCAAGCCTGGGCACAAGCCAGCACAGGCTCCTGGAAACACAGGAGGGTTTCCATTAAGAGGCGAGCTGGGATATGGCATTACTTACCTCATATCCCTTCCACTCCTAAACCTGGTCCACTGCAGGCCCACAATGCCCTTAAACTGGCCAGGGCACCAGCGTGCGCCTGCATGTGCTTTTCTCACTACCTGCAATTGACACAGGAGGAGCCTGCAGCCTGGGGAATCTGGTGGTCATGTCGGGGAGACAGCAGGACTTGCGTGTTTAGCCTGCTGCGCTTACTGTGACTCTCGGCTACTCTGCTTAGCTTGCCCAGTGGTGTGGTGCTCACTCACCAGAGAAGCTCCAGACTCCACAGGTAGTGCTTAGTGTGGCAGCACAGTTTTTAGTCTTCATCTTTCTGCAGTCTTATTGGTCTGTGTACTGGGTGTGGGGAATGTGCAAGCTCTTTTTCTCAGTCTCTCAGGGGGTAATCATGCAGTCTCTCTCTGAGAGACTGCTCCGCAATGATTGCCCCCACAGAGAGTGACAGCTTCACACTGCCCCCACAGAAAGTGACTGCCTCTCTGTGCAGGCAGTGTCAAGCGGTCTCTCTCTCTCTCTGTGGCAATGTGGAGCAGTTTCCCTCCCTCTCTCTCTGTGGTGTAGATGGATGGTGAGCCAATTCGATGGTTCAATGGGCCACTTGACTGGACTTGCCCCCCAGGCCTAAGGCTGCCAGCCCTCCCCTGAACATACCCTAGCTATGGAGTGAGGTAGGGACAAAATTATTAAAGACAAACAACCAACCAACGCATGTGTAACATGATACTGTTGAAAGCTATGTTTGCTGTATGAAAACAACTGAGAATAAAGTCCAAACATTAAATGAAGATACCTGAAAAAGAGAAAGGGGAAAGCATGGAAGAATAATGCAAAAATTAATATTCTGTAAAACTTGTAAAGTCATTACTGGTGTCTGTAAGAAGGCCAAAAATACAGTTTATTGGGTGAATCTTCAGAGGGGAAGGCACCAACATGACCCAGTCCTTCTTACCTCCCCTTTGAATCAATTTCTTAAGAGGGGAAGGCAGCAACGTGGATAAGTCGTGCAATAGCTCATACAACAGAAGACCACATAGAAAAGCATTAAAAACAGTGAGCTCTGGTTTCCTTGTCAGACTCAGGGTTACCCAGTTAAAGCGGAGGTTCCGCGGCAAATAATTTTTTTGTTTTTGGTTGCATTCAATGTATTTTTATATCACCAATTAGTACTCACGTGTTTGGTGACTTCAAACCTCTCCTGTCTGTTTTCGGGCAAAAGATGAACTTTTAAAATCAGCTATAGAAATTTTCCATTTTGCTTGTGGGCATTGTGAAGCCCACAAGCACTGACTTCCTGGAAGCGGTGGACGGTGTTCTGCAGAAAAAGTTCCCCGGCGGATAAGGTTCCCTCCCCTGTACTGCGCATGCGCGGCACGAACCTCAACGGAGTTTCCGAAAGTAGCCGAACATGTAGAGCTGCGAGTTAGCTCTACACGGCGCCTGCGCAATGCCTAAGAGCCGTGTAGAGCTGACTGCGCAGGCGCCGTGTAGAGCCGACTCACAGCTCTACATGTTCGGCTACTTTCGGAAACTCCGTTGAGGTTCGTGCCGCGCATGCGCAGTACAGGGGGGGGGAACCTTATCCGCCGGGGAACTTTTTCTGCAGGACATGCGAACTCCCAGATTACATTGCGGGAGGATAGAAACGCCTACTCCCGCGGGAGTGAGTACCCGGAAGCCGAAATTGACATAGCCATAATACGGTATGTACAAAAGAAAAAAAAAAAGATGTGGCTACTGGACATGTTAGTAGTGTAAGGAGTGTGCTCGTATATAGATGTTATTTTGGGTGACACTCCGCTTTAAAATGTAGAATCAATGTGAATTGTGATGGGGTCATTATTCAAGAAGTCATGTGGGGATGACCATGACATTTCCAGAAATTCAGTGGCTGGTACTGCACGTGTGCCTCGATCAGTGGGGTTGAGGCACATAGATTGGAATTGGAGAATTTTCGGATGTAAGAACTGCTTTGCTTGGTTGTGTACTGTATGTATCTCAGCACTATCTTGCTGTCTGTGTAAAAGTAAGAGGATTTAGAGCAGCATGGACCAAAAGCTTCTTGTCATCCACCCACTCTGCCGTTGGGGTTATCAACTACCAACACCCACGACACCACTGGCTCAGTGACACACCCAGGTCCCTTCCATCTGAGGGCAAGCATGGCCCTATGGACATTTCAGACCTGTGGACAGGGCCGGCCCTATAATGGGACCGGGTGGTACCATGGGTACCAGGCGGCACTTTTAGGGGTGCTGCATACTGACGCCCACCAGCCAGCCCGCTCCGCTGCCTGTGCGGAGCATGGCGTTGGGCTGCCTGTGAGGACACTTGCACCTGGGGGGGAGCAGTCAGCGAGTGAGCGGGGCAGGCGCTGCTGCCTGTGAGGAGCCCGGCGCCGCTGCTGTTAGTGGTGACAGGAGCAGAACACTCAAAGCGGGGGGGCAGTCAGCGGGTGAGCGGGGCAGGCGCCACTGCCTGTGAGGAGCCCGGCGCTGCTGCTTCTAGGCAGAACACTCGAAGCGGGGGGCAGTCAGCGAGTGAGCGGCAGGGGAGCAGAGAGATGATGTCATCTCTCACCGCCCACCCTGCATCACCGCAGTTCTGCCCTCACTGTGCAGCCGCAGGCAGCAGAGAGATTACAACATCTCTCTGCTGCCTGCCTTTATTCTGGGACACAGCAAGTGACAACCCACAACGTGTGGCAGGTGACATCATGACAATCCGCAACGTGTGGCAAGTGACAATCTGCAATGTGCGGCAGGTGGCAATCCGCAACGTGCGGCAGGTGGCAATCTGCAACGTGTGGCAGGTGGCAATCCGCAACGTGTGGCAGGTGACAATCCGCAACGTGTGGCAGGTGGCAAGTGACAATCCGCAACGTGTGGCAGGTGACAATCTGCGGCAACGTGTGGCAGGTGGCAAGTGACAATCCGCAACGTGTGGCAGGTGACATAGTGGCAAGTGGCAATACGCAGCGTGTGGCAGGTGACGTGGCAAGTGAAAATCCGCAACGTGTGGCATGTGAGGTGGCAAATGACAACACGCAACGTGTGGCAGATGACGTAAAGTGACCATCCGCAATGTGTGGCAAGTGAAAATCCGTAACGTGTGGCAGGTGACAATCCGCAACCTGTGGCAGGTGACAACCCGCATCTGGTGGTGGAGTCCGAAGCATAACTGTAAGTGCAAACACACATCACAAGTTGTATGAGACATGAGAGCCTGAGAGGGACTTGCCTTTCCCAGCCCTGATTAACCACTTAAGGACCGGAAGGATTTGCCCACTTAATGACCGGGCCATTTTTTGCGATACGGCACTGTGTCGCTTAAACTAACAATTGCGCGGTCATGCGACACTGTACCCAAATAAAATTGATGTCCTTTTTTCCTCACAAATAGAGCTTTGATATTTGATCACCTCTGCGGTTTTTATTTTTTGTGCTATAAACAACAACATAAAAGACAATTTAAAAAAAATATATATATATTTTTTACTGTTTGCTATAATAAATATCCCAAAAATTTATATAAAAAAAAAAACGAATCTCTTCATCAGTTTAGACCAATATATATTCTTCTACATATTTTTGGTACCAAAAAAAACACAATTAGCTTACATTGATTAGTTTGCGCAAAAGACATTGTGACCGCCGGCAATGCACAGGTCCTTTTATACTCCTGGATACATGTATAGAGCCCTGACAGGTCCTTTTATACACCTATATGCATGTATAGAGCCATGACAGGTACTCTTTATACACCTATATGCATGTATAGAGCCATGACAGGTCCTTTTTATACATGTATAGAGCCATGACAGGTCCTCGTTATACTCCTTTATACATGTATAGAGCCATGACAAGTACTCTTTATACTCCTATATACATGTATAGAGCCATGACAGGTCCTCTTTATATTCCTTTACATGTAAAGAGCCATGACAGGTCCTCTATATACATGTATAGAGCCATGACAGGTCCTTTTTATACTTCTTTATACATGTATAGAGCCATGACAGGTTCTCTTTATACTCCTATATACATTTATAGAGCCATGACAGGTCCTCTTTATACTCCTATATACATGTATAGAGCCTTGACAGGTCCTCTTTATACTCCTATATACATGTAGACCGCCATGATCGGTCCTCTTTTTATATTTCTATATACATGTATTGAGCCATGACACGTCCTTTTAGACTCCTATACACATGTATAGAGCCCTGACAGGTCCTTTTATACTCCTATATACATGTATAGAGCCCTGACAGGTCCTTTTATACTCCTATATACATGTATAGAGCCATGACAGGTCCTCTTTATACTCCTTTATACATGTATAGAGCCATGACAGGTCCTCTTTATACTCCTTTATACATGTATAGAGCCATGACAGGTCCTTTTATACTCCTTTATACATGTATAGAGCCATGACCGGTCCTCTTTAGTTATCATGATATAAAATAATGAATGTGGGAGCTTTTTGGTGTGCGTGATTTTTTTTTTTGGGGGGGGCAGCATTTTTATTCTTGGTCCCAGGCAGCACAATGTCTTTGGCCGGCACTGCCTGTGGATAGCTCATTGGCTGCTTGGGATGGCAGTTCCTATGTACGTTTTAATTTAATTGCCATTAAACTACTTTTTAACCAAGGAGATTTCAGAAGCTGTGCATATTTCAATACTGAATTTTACTCTCCTTCACTGTCATGGAGCAACGTACCAGAGTCTAAGCGCTTTATGAAACATATTGTTGCAGCTTTCACCCCCCTCCCTCTCAGGAGACACTCCTAGCAGCTAAGACTCTCAGGACAATTATTAACCCCCCATTACAGTTTTATAACTAGGCGCCTGATCTTATCTGTTGTTTTTTGTAAAAGTGAAAAGAGTATATTTTAACCACTTCCATACTGGGCACTTATACACCTTCCTGCCCAAACCAATTTTCAGCTTTCTGCGCTGTTGTACTTTGAATGACAATTGCGCGGTCATGCTACACTGTACCCAAACTAAATGTTTATCATTTTGTTCCCACAAATAGAGCTTTCTTTTGGTGGTATTTGATCACCTCTGCGATTTTTATTTTCTGCTAAAAAAATAAAAAACATTTTTTTGTTTCAGTTACAAAACTTTGTAAATAAGTAAGTTTTCTCCTTCACTGATGGGCACTGATGGGGCTGCACTGACGGGCACGGATAAGGCGGCACTGATAGGCACCGATGAGGTGGCACGGATGGGCAACGATAGGCGGCACGGATGGGCACAGATAGGCGGCACGGATGGGCACGGATAGGCGGCATGGATGGGCACTGATAGGTGGCACGGATGGGCATGGATGGGCACTGATAGGTGGCATGGATGGGCACTGATAGGTGGCACTGTACTATACTAATGGATGCCAATCAGTGCCAAACAATAATGCCTGCCAATCAGTGGTGCCCATTGTGGGCACTGATTGGCATCCATTGTGGGCACTGATTGTATATAATTAGCATCCCTGGTGGTCTAGTGTGCAATACCTATAGGTGGGCTTCCCTGGTGGTCTAGTGGCATCCCTGGTGGTCCAGCGTGGGCATCCTCGGGGGGGGGCTGTGCTGATAATGGATCAGCACAAACCTCCCCTGTCAGAGGAGCAGCCGATCGGTTCTCCTCTACTCGCGTCTAACAGATGCGAGTGAGGAAAAGCCGATGACCGGCTTTTCCTGTTTACATCGTGATCAGCCGTGATTGGACGCGGCTGATCACATGGTAAAGAGTCTCCGTCGGAGACTCTTTACCTAGATTGGTGTTGCGGGGTGTCAGACTGACATCCCGCAGCAACGATCGCCGCGATGCGCGCCCCCGGGGGCGCGCAGCGGCTCAAAATCCTGAGGACGTCATATGACGTCCAGTCAGGATTTTGAAACCACTTTGCCGCCGTCAATCTGTTATAGGGCGGGCGGCAAGTGGTTAAAGTCTATTTCATGTGTAGCACACAGATCCTTTACCCTGCTTACCTCCACAAGCAGAATGGGACACACCATGCCACAAGCCCAATATCCTCCTGATAAAAGAGGGTGAGCAGTGTTATGTGTTTTGGGTCCTGCAGCGAGTTACCTCTTTCCGTTGGTTCTTCACCCTAGAGTGTAGGTAGAAGTCTATTCTCTCTCTCAAGGAAAGCCAATGTTCAGACAGTATAAAACCCAATAAAAGAGGTTTATTTTTCTTGCGTAGAAACTTGATAGGAAAGTTGGAGAACTTCCGAATCCCGAACTTCCCAGCACTTGTAACACTTGAGATCTTAGGTGCCAGTGGGCACGTTACAAGGCTTTTGGCGGACTATGGAATCCTTCCCTCTGATAGGCAACCAGGCCGCTCCCGATACAGTGACTTCCCTTACCGATCCCCGCGGACAGGTCCTCCCCTGGTTTCCTCTCCTTCAGAGCGGGTCACCCCCACTTGGGCACCCTGGGACACCTCTTCTGATGTAGACCTCAGCTAAAGGTGCTGGGTCTACCTGGAACGATGCAGCCTTGGGCCGAAGGTGCCCGGGACTGAATACACACACACGTACCCCTGGCCATGAGGGCCACCGAAGGTGGGGTACGTGCCTAGGACCAAGGGGTCCTCTGGATCACCTCCGAACTCCGGACCTAATGGCGTCCGCCCCTTAAGTACCCTCTCCTGGCATGCACAGCGGGTAGACCACGCCCACTGCATGGCCGCCAAGAGAGGACACCCAATCACGCTGCAATGCCACCTGTGGTTCAACCTAAGACCTGGGCGACAGCGCCACCCACAGGTCAAAGGGAACTGTACTGCCAGGCAACACCACAAAAAAGCAGAAACCAATTTAAAGAATTTAAACAGCCTGAGCCTAACTATTTGCTCAGGCTACCCCTTAAATTTAGGCATAGCGACCCCAATTATGGGGGGTCCGCTACACATGTTTTATAAGCTCAGCAATTTTAAAGACTAACACGGCTGCACAGAGTTCAAGCCTTGTGCTTGGTATGTGCTAGCTTTGGGGTCAGCTTGGCCTTACAAAGGACAAAACTCACACTTACTTTGTCTCTTGGATTTATAATTTTGAGGTAGGTTACAAAAGCTAGTATTTCAATGGAAGCATCAGAGAAAAACATGGATCTCTCTTCTGGTGGCATTCATTAGGGATGCATAAATATACAACACAATATCTGAAGTTGTTCTAGTGCTTTCTGGGACTCTTTCCATGATTCCCATCTTTGTTGTTTTTCTTTGGGTAATGGGGTATCCCAATCTGTGTTTACAGAAGTAATCTTTTAGCTAATTTTCTTTAGTTGTTACATCGAACAAGGTGGTTCCGACATAATTATCCAAAAAATTAAGGGCCTTGTTATCACTGTTGCATACCTTTACTGCAAAGTCTTTCATTGACATGGTAGTGATGTGGGCACTGTTTGAAACAGGTAATATGATCATATGGCAGGACATGTGTCCTGAAAGAAGAAATTATGGAAGACCTCCTGACATTACCTATACAGACATTGCGTATGATTACCAGTCTAGGTCTAGGCATTGGGCATATGGTGCGTCATGTAGCACATTAGTGTGTTGGCGACCCCTTGGGATGTCTCTGTCGAGAAGCAGAATAATATTAGCATTTCTGTCAAGAGCTGGTATGTGGCTAGTTGTGCCTCTAATGTGAGAGTGGAGAGAGGCAGATGCAGGAGTAGGGATCTCCTCTCTGTTGGTTATAATCTGGTTGCAGGATGGACAATAATATTTCTACACTGAAAGTGAATTACGTATCCCTTGTGAGCTGATTTGATTAAATCACACCAAAATCACAGTAAAATAAATAATTATCAGCTGCTCAACACCCATCACACTCCCATATAAGCATGTACATAAATCATATCTACCAATTGATGTAGCGCTAATTTTTAATTGATAATCTCCACATGAAGCAATAAACGAATCAAAATTAACTAAAAGTCCAATGCAGTGAAATACAGTCTCCTTTTAAACACCAGCAATCTGTTTTTTCTTTTGATTTTCACCCATGACAGCTTCAATAAGTCCCTGCTGTAACCACCTTGTTTACACCAGTTGTGTTCTCACCTGGAATCATTGATGACACCAAATATGTAGGGTCAAAATAGGCTTGTGTCCCTTTTAAATAGACATACAATCCACTGTGAAACCCCTCTGCTGGTCCCGAGTAGCTCTCACTCCTATTTCTGCACCCAGCCACAAGCAGGGGTCTTGACTACTTTATATGCAGACACTTCTCCTTTAAGATGGTTCCTTCAGCTCTTTCTCCACTCTCCTCCTCCACTCAGCCACATATACAAAGGAAACAGACAAAATAGTGTTTTATCCTTAAATATACTTTATTCACTCACTCCCATTTAAAAGCAGCACTCACTTCAGGTGCTTAGAATCACTGAATTACAATTGCCTGTGTATTCATAAAACACTCATAAGCATGTATCAGCAGTTTACAATGCTCAAATACCGTTTTTTTCTGCACTTTCTGAATGTGATGATGTCATCTAATAGCCCCACCCCTACATGTTTCATCATAGGGTCACGTGACTTCCTCAGGGGGAATAACTTTGATTTAATTTGTGCTTTATTGCATGCAGTTTTTGCGGCTTTTGCTTCAATCTTTGCTCTCTTTTGGGCACATGCTGCCTGAATTTTAGAAGCTTCAGCATCACCACAGACTTTAATAAGTTGTTGACTGAGAGGGGAAGATCTTGAGTGGATAACACTCGTCCAAATTGGCAGATTTGGAGGAGTGTCACATATATGCAAAGCGATGAGATTTAGATACATGAAGTTGTGTGATTCTTACCTCTGCAGGAGGGAGCGAGGAAGAAAATAAGCGGACGTTCCACTTTTGGGTGGAGCTCAGCTTTAAGCTCATTAAATCCCTTTTAAAGTTATTGTAAAGGTTTTTTTTTTTTCTTTTTTTATAAATAACAAACATGTCATACTTACACGCTCTGTGTAATGGTTTTGCACAGAGCAGCCCTGATCCTCCTCTTCTCGGGTCTAACGTCGGGGCTCCTGGCCCCTCCCTCTGCCAGGTGCCCCCACAGCAAGCAGCTTGTGCCCCCAAACCCTGACTCTGTGCGTTCATTCACACACGGAGCCATGGTTTGGCCCCGCCCCCTCCATTTCCTGATTGACTGTGATTAACAGCAGCTGGAGCCAATGGCTGCCAAAAGCCAATCAGGGGTGCGAGTCCCCAGAGAGGCAAGGCTCTCATGGACTTCACTGGATCGACCGGGGGTTCAGGTAAGTAATAGGGGGGTCTGGGGGGGGGCTGCTGCATACAACCAATTTAATTCTTTCTGTGACTCTTCAGTTAATAAAATCCTTACTATATTAAAAATTCAAAGATGGGGAATATAATTGCACAATCAAATACAACCTTTTAGTTCCACTCACACTATTCCCTAGGATAATGTGGATTCCAGAAGAAACTAATGAGTGCATGTTCAATATACTAGTCTTAAGCCTCGTACACACGATCCAACTTTATGGCCATAATTGTCTGACGGGCGCGTTATGTCGGATAATCCGACCGTGTGTGCTCCATCAGACAATTATTGGCTGAATTAACGACTACAAAAGTTGGCTGTTCATGCTCACCAACTGTTGGGCAATAAATCTGTTACGTCTGTTTATCCGATCGTGTGTATACGCAAGTCCGTCCAACTAAAATCCAAAGTACAAAACCGCATCCTCGGAAACAATGTTAAACATCAGACAACAATAGCAGAAGTTGCCCAAATGGTGGCGGTAAAGAGCTGAAAAACCACGTGGTTTGGTGAAAGTTGGCTGAAAATGTTGTGCCGTGTGTATGCAGAACAAGTTCACGGCCAACGCCCTTTGGACCAAAATCCACGGAAAAGTTTGATGGAAGTCCGATCGTGTGTACAAGACTTTAGTTCCACTATTAGGTTTTCTTTTTTTTTTTTTTTAATGGTGACTCTTTTCTATAGGATAGACATATACATAACAAACTAGGGAGAGAAAACAAAAAAGGACACTAAACAAAAGAAATTAGGTGAAGAAAAAGTAGTGAATGCTGATTTAATTTAAAAAGATGCAAAATAAATCAATACACATGGCGGAATTTGTAGAATACCCAAAAGGCCCAAATCATCCTTAACCACTTCCCGCCCAGTCAATAGCAAATTGACGTCCGGGAAGTGGTTCTGTTATCCACACTGGACGTCACATGACGTCCTGCGGGATAACAGCCACCGCGCGCCCGGGGGGCGCGCATCGCGGCGATCTGTGGAGCGGTGGGTCAGTCTGACCCACCGCTACACTGATCTCGGTAAAAAGCCTCTGTCGGAGGCTTTTTACCATGTGATCAGCCGTGTCGAATCACGGCTGATCAGGAAGTAAACAGGAAGAGCCGTTGATCGGCTCTTCCTCACTCGCGTCTGACAGACGCGAGTAGAGGAGAGCCGATCGGCGGCTCTCCTGACAGGGGGGGTTCGCGCTGATTGTTTATCAGCGCAGCCCCCCCTCGGATACCCACACTGGACCACCAGGGAAGCCCCCAAGGACCACCAGGGAAGCCCTAAGCATGTGGATGGCCCCCATGGCCATCCACATGTAGTAAAAAAAATATATATAAAAAAACATAAAAAAATATGCCAATCAGTGCCCACAAATGGGCACTGACTGGAACTATCATGCCAAGAAAATAATGTGTGGTGGCTGGCATTGCTAGGCAGCAGTGTCACCAGTGCCACCTACTAGTGTCCATCAGTGCCACCTATCAGTGCCCATCCGTGCCCATCTGTGCCCATAAGTGCCCACCTATCAGTGCCCGTCCGTGCCACCTATCAGTGCCACCCATAAGTGCCCATCAGTGCCGCCTAAAAGTGCCCATTAGTGCCGTCTATGAGTGCCCATCAGTGCCGCCTATGAGTGCCAATCAGTGCCGCCTATGAGTGACAATCAGTGCCACCTATGAGTGCCCATCAGTGCCGCATACCAGTGCCACATATCAGTGCCCATCAGTGCCGCCTATCAGTGCCCATCATCAGTGCCCATCAGTGCCACCTCATCAGTGCCACCTCATTGGTGCCACCTCATCGGTGCCCATCAGTGTCCCCTTATCAGTGCCCTTCAGTGCCGCCTTATCAGTGCCCGTCATTGAAGTAGAAAAGGTACTTATTTACAAAAAAATTAACAGAAACAAAGAAAAACATAGTTTTTTTAAAAAATTTCGCTCTTTTTTTAATTGTTGCGCAAAAAATAAAAATCGCAGAGGCGATCAAATACCACCGAAAGAAAGCTCTATTTGTGGGAACAAAATGATAAAAAATTTGTTTGGGTACAGTGTAGCATGACCGCGCAATTGTCATTCAAATTGCGACAGCGCTGAAAGCTCAAAATTGGCTTGGGCAGGAAGCTGTATAAGTGCATGGTATTGAAGTGGTTAAATGGCATCATTATAAATTATATAAAGTTCCACCTATGATTAAGACGTTCTACAAATTATATTTTTTTTATTTATGGTAATTCCTCAATAGCAGCTATCTATGACTTTTTTATATAGTTTTTAAGAAGCTTGGAAAAGTACAATAACATTTCCAATGTTCTTACAGTATGTCTGATGGGCAATACAGTGCCTTGCATTATTGGGGTCCTTGGTGCAAATCCTGGCCAGATCAGTACATGGAGAAAGAAAGAAAGAAAGAAAGAAAGAAAGAAAGAAAGAAAGAAAGAAAGAAAGAAAGAAAGAAAGAAAGAAAGAAAGAAAGATTACACATCAACCTGTAGAACTCAATTAAATACAATCATGTGGGTGGCATACTACATACAGTAGTTAGCTGATTGGGAACATACACTGATGGTATTATCAATTAAAGCTTCAATATAAACAGACATCTAAACCTTCTTCCATTCCTTTCTAATATCCAGGCTGATAGTTTTCATTAGATAGATCGTATTCCTGCATTTACTGTACAAAATAAATAACTCCTGGCTATAAATGGTCACAGAGAAATCATATATTAGCTGAGCGTAGACAGATAGGTACTGTATGTACTTATCGTTTATCTCAAGATTCTGCATTTAGAAATATTGCATATCTTAATAATATAGGCTTATATATTTATGGATATACAGTAAAAGCAAGATTTTTTTTTGTGCTGTCTCCTGAAACATTTTTGTAAATACCCAACATGACTATTGGTGAACAGCAAGGAGTCATATTTTCAATTTTTTAATTTACACTTCTGGCTATTAAGGATGAAACAGTTTTTTTATTTTTTTCGAATTTTCCTATTTCCAACAGTATTTAATCAGTTTTATTAAGCTTTTTGACTCATACCACAGAGTCAGTAATTGATAAGAGATTTTGATCACCTTCTACAAAGCTGGGGTTTGAGATCATGTTATTTTATTCGCTTTGCACAGTTTGAAAATACAGAGGCTGCAAAATCCCTTTATATCCACATGGTTGAAGCTAAACTCCAGGCAGATATAAAGGACAAAAATGCAACTCTGTATTGATTAATACATCATTAAATGTATTTTTAAATGCAAGCAGTGTAAGTACCAGAATCTGACCTGGCATCAGCCTCTTACAGTCTACTGCACAGCAGAGCTCAGAGAGGGGAAGAGAGAAGCAGCATAATGAGACGATTGGTTAAGGAGAGAGCAGGTAATTAGGAAGATAGAGTGCCAGAGAGATGAGCAGAACAGTGTTTTCCTTCTCCTTTAAATGTCTATTCACAGGGTCTGAGATCTGGACATACCTGAATTTGACCTGGTATCAGCCTCTTGCCGTCCACTGTACAGCAGAGCTCAGAGAGGGGTAGGAAAAAGCAGCATAAGAAGACAATTCGATATGGAAAGAGCGTGCTGATAGGAGACTAGAGGAGATTGACAGAGCGGAGTACAGCAGCGTTCAGCTTCTCCTTTCAATCTCCAGTAACAGGGTCTGAGATGCGGAGGGGATCCTTAAGTGAAATAGCAGCAGAGAAAAATTGGTGCCCTTCCTCCCCCTTCCTATGCTAGACAGAGCTGTAATGTGTAAATGTTATCATTGGATGGACAGAAACCCAAATCCCTTGGCAGGTAACACAGGTCTAGTGATGAGCCGAACACCCCCGGGTTCGGTTCGCACCAGAACCCGCGAACGGACCGAAAGTTCGTACGAACATTAGAACCCTATTAAATACAATGGATGCGAACGTTCGAATTCTAAAGTGCTAATTATAACAACTATTATGCATGTTATTGTCCTAAAAAGGGTTTGGGAACCCGGGTTCTGCACCAGGGGACATGTATCAATGCAAAAAGAAGTTTTAAAAACGGTCGTTTTTCGGGAGCAGTCATTTTAATGATGCATAAAGTGAAAAAAAAAAGTCAAATATTCCTTTAAATATCGTACCTGGGGGGTGTCTAAAGTATGCCTGTGAAGTGCCACGTGTTTCCCGTGTTTAGAACTGTCCCTGCACAAAATGACACTTCTAAAGGAAAAAAAAGCCATTTAAAACTGCTTGCGGCTTTAATGTAATGTCTGGTCCCGGTAATATGGATGAAAATCTTTAAGAAAAATGGCATAGCTACCCCATGACCCCCCCCCCTACCCCAGCCCATTACCAGCCCCTTTGGGTCTTGTATGGATATTAAGGGGAACCCCGCACATAAAATAAAAAAGGCCCTATATACTCTGAACAGCCGTATACAGGCGGTGCATACAAGACAGGGACTGTAGGTTTGTTCTTATGTAGAATCTGTTTGTAATTTTGAACAGGTACATTGTTGAAGTGTAGCTCCAGCCCAAAAATCTATTTTTAAACTTTTTGGAAAACATAGGTAAGGGTTATCACCCCTGTAACATTTGTTTTGCTGTCTGTGCCCCTGTTCAGAACATTTCACCTCACTTTCCGTCCCAATGACAACTGTTTTTGAAATGTGGTGTTTTTCTTGAAACAAGGATTGCTGATAAAGCATCAGTACAGAGGAGACACCTTTCTCCCATATTTATTCTTACAGGAGAGAATTTTCCTTCCTAGTGGTAGATTTCCTCTCACTTCCTGTTGTCTTCTTGCGTTTGCAAGTAGGAGTCGTTTGTAAGTTGGATGTTTGAAAGTAGGGACCTGCCGTATATACTCTGCAGAAATAGGCCCCTTAGTTGTTGGTGTTGGCACAACACTGTAAGCACTCACAGTTACTCTTGGTTGGTGCTGGAACGCCCTGCTGTCAACTATTATATCAGGAATTTTAATTACATATAATTGTTGAACAGTGGTAGTAAAAATTGGGCCTTTGATGGTGGTGCTGGTGCCACAACACTGTAAGCCCTGACAGTTACTCTTGGTGGGTGCTGCAATGGGCCCTGCTGTGAATTATTAGATCAAGAATTGTAATTGCATGCCCCTGTTGAACAGGGGCTGAAAAATTGGGCCTTTCGTGGTGGTGGTGGTGGTGGTGGTGTTGCCACAACACTGTAAGCCCTCAGAGTTACTCTTGGTGGGTGCAGGAATGGGCCCTGCTGTGAATTATTAGATCAAGAATTGTAATTACATGCCCCTTTTGAACAGGGGCTGAAAAATTGGGCCTTTCGTGGTGGTGGTGGTGGTGGTGGCGTTGCCACAACACTGTAAGCCCTCAGAGTTACTCTTGGTGGGTGCAGCAATGGGCCCTGCTGTGAATTATTAGATCAAGAATTGTAATTGCATGCCCCTGTTGAACAGGGGCTGAAAAATTGGGCCTTAGGCACTGGTGGCACAACACTACAACCCCTCACAGATACGTTACTTGGAGCACAGCAATGAGCCCTGTTGCAAAGTATTGCTTCAAAAATTGTAATGACACGCCCCTGTTAAACAGGGGCTGAAAAATTGGGCCTTAGGCACTGGTGCCACAACACTCCAACCCCTCACAGATACTGTACTTGGAGCACAGCAATGAGCCCTATGGCAAATTATTGCTAAAAAAATTGTAATTACACGCCCCTGTAAAACAGGGGCTGAAAAATTGGGCCTTAGCCACTGGTGGCGGCACCCATAAACAAAAATGATCTTCCAAGCTATCATCATCAATCGTATCATTGAGGACTCGGAGGAGGAGGATAGCCAGTCAACATAACAGCACAGGCACTCAGCATCAGCATCAGTCTTGAAGGGATGTGACATGTTAAAATCAATTAGTCTGTTATATCAGCATCAGGTGTGTGGTAGCTGGTGGTGATCCAAGACTGGTTCATCTTGATGAAAGTCAGTCGATCAACCGAGTCGGTGGACAGGCGCACCCTGTGATCCGTGACAAATCCTCCAGCAGCACTGAATGTGCGTTCCGAAAGAACGCTGGATGCAGGACAGGCCAGTAGCTCAATTGCATACTGTGCAAGCTCTGGCCAGTGATCCATCCTCAAGACCCAGTAAGCCAGAGGATTTTCGGTGGGGAAGGTGTCCAAGTCTGACCTTGCCCCTAGATATTCCTGCACCATGTTTATCAGACGCTGGCGATGGTTGCTGGAACCGATCATACTTTGGGGCTGCGGACTAAAGAATTGTCTGAACGCATCGGTCAGACGGCCACCTTCCCCACCGCTCCTTCTTTGACTGGCCGAAGCCTCAGCAACTCGTTGTCCAGGACCAGGAGTTTGTAACCTCCCAGTCTCTGGGAACGCGTTGCACAGACCTTTCTGCAAGGCCTCCCGGAGTTGTCTCATCCTCTGCTCCCTCTGCGAAGGTAACATAAGGTCCGCAACCTTACCCTTGTACCGTGGATCAAGGAGAGTGGCCAGCCAGTAATGGTCCCTCTCCTTGATCCGAAGAATACGAGGATCCTTCCGCAGACTTTGCAGGATCAGGGAGGCCATGCAGCGTAGGTTTGCTGAGGCATTCGCTCCGGAGTCCTCTGGGTCACTAAGGACGACATGATCCGCAGCCACCTCCTCCCAGCCACGTACAAGTCCACTGGTTTCTTGGGACTGTAAATCATCCCTAAAAGACTGCTGCTGATGATGCTGAGTGCCAGCCTCCACCTCCATGCTGACACAATCCTCCCCCTCCTCCTCCTCCTCCTCCTCTTCCTCTTCCTGTGTGATGGGTGGGACAGAAGGAACACTGTCTGGGTAAAGGGGGCCTTGAGAGGCAAGGAAGTCCTCCTCTTCCTGCCTCTGTTCTGCCTCAAGTGCCCTGTCCATTATTCCACGCAGTGTGTGCTCCAACAGGTGGACAAGAGGTACAGTGTCACTGATGCATGCACTGTCACTGCTCACCATCCTCGTGGCCTCCTCAAATGGTGCCAGGACAGTGCATGCATCCCTGATCATGCCCCACTGGCGTGGAGAAAAAAAAACAAGCTCCCCTGACCCTGTCCTGGTGCCGTAGTCGAACAGGTACTCATTGATGGCCCTCTGCTGCGTGTGCAGCCGCTGCAGCATGGCCAACGTTGAGTTCCACCTGGTGGGCATGTCACATATAAGGCGGTTCTTGGGCAGGTTCAACTCCTTTTGCAGCTCAGCCAGGCGAGCACTGGCATTATAAGATCTGCGGAAATGCACACAGACTTTCCTGGCCTGCCTCAGGACATCCTGTAAGCCCGGGTACCTGCCCAAGAACCGCTGCACCACCAGGTTAAGGACGTGAGCCACACAGGGCACATGGGTCAGTTGTCCCTGTCGGAGGGCGGAGAGGAGGTTGGTGCCATTGTCGCAAACCACCATTCCTGGCTTAAGCTGGCGTGGCGTCAACCACCTCTCAGCCTGGCCCTGCAGAGCAGACAGGACCTCTGCCCCAGTGTGGCTTCTGTCCCCCAAACACACCAGCGCAAGCACGGCATGGCATCTTTTTGCCTGCGTACTTGCGTAGCCCCGTGAACGGCTACGGAGCACCGCTGGTTCATAGGACAAACCACAGGAAGAGGCCATGGAGGAAGAAGAAGAGGAGGGGGTGGAGGAGAGAGGTGTGTCACAACCAGTAGTAGCATTTTGGAGGCGTGGCGGTGGAACAACCTCCAACACTACTGCACCTTGTCCTGCATCCTTCCTAGCTGCCAAAAGAGTGACCCAATGGGCCGTGAAAGAAAGGTAACGTCCCTGTCCATGCCTGCTGGACCATGAGTCAGCGGTAATATGCACCTTACCGCTGACCGCCCTGTCCAGCGAGGCCAAGACATTGCCTTCCACATGCCGGTAGAGAGCCGGAATAGCCTTCCGTGAGAAAAAGTGGCGTTTGGGAACCTGCCACTGAGGAACCGCACATTGCACAAACTCACGGAAGGGGGCCGAGTCTACCAACTGAAAAGGCAGCAGTTGAAGCGCTAGCAATTTAGCCAAGCTAGCATTCAACCGCTGGGCATGTGGATGGCTGGGAGTGAACTTCTTTCGACGGTCCAGCAGCTGGGGCAGGGAAATTTGCCTGCTAGAATCGGACGTCGGTGTACTGCTAGCAGAGTGGCCGCAAGTACTTGTCTGTGACACACCTAATTCTACACCTTCATTCCTCTCAGTGCATGTTTCAGAGAGGACTGAAGTTATAGTGGGGTTGGAGATCCCAGCTGATGCGGTGCAAGGAGAGGTCCGCTTTGTTCTTTGGTGTGGGTCTTTGAGGTAGGCTTGCCAACGAGCTGCATGGCAGGTCAACATATGTCTGGTCAGGCATGTGGTACCCAAGCGGCTGATGTTTTGGCCACGCGATATACGCTTGAGACATATGTTGCAAACAGCAGCTGTGCGATCTGATGCACTAGCCTCAAAAAAGGCCCACACCAAGGAACTTTTTGAATGACGGGCAGAGGCTGCGCCCTGCACAGGCGGAGCTCTGCGGTGTGATTCCGTCGGTGTACTGCCCTTACGCTGGCCACCAAAGGGCATCCTGCCTCGTTGGAGATGTGCCTCCTCCTCATCCTCCTCCTCCTCCTCTCTCCTATTAGGCACCCACGTGGAGTCAGTGACCTCATCATCCCCTCCCTCCTCATCACTGGAGCCAATCTGGCAGTATGCTGCAGCTGCTGGAACATGACTGCCAGATTGGTGTCCTTCTTGAGCATCCCCTCTGTCTGCTCTCACGCTACTGCCTTCCTGTAGCTGGGTTTCATCATCAGACCCTTCGAAACGCTGGGCATCCTCCTGGAGCATGTACCCAACACTGTGCTCAAACAGTTCGGGGGACTCCTCAGGAGGAGGACATGGTGGGTCTAGGGAAGGAGTGACTGATGATGAGTCTGACATTGATACCAGGGAAGAGGACGCTTTGGCAGCTGCTTTGCCAGTACCCTGAGCCTGGGTGAGAGAGGATGAGGAAGAGGAGGAGGGCTTGGTCATCCACTCTACCAAGTCTTCGGCATGATGTGGCTCAACATGTCCAGCTGCCGAAAAGAAGGACAAGCGTGTCCCATGGCCATGTGCTGATGACAATGCACCGCGTCCACGACCAGCACTGTTGCCCCCAGACACAGAGCCTGCTTGCCCTCTTTTATTGCCTCCTGACTGTCTGCCTCTCCTTGTTTGCCTTCCAGACATTCTAATAGATGGCCTGCAGGGAGATGGGAAAAAAGCAATAAGGGCTACCTTCAGGTGTCCTTCTCTGTCCCTTTACTTAAGGATTTCTAAATATGGTTGAGGATTATTGCTTTTGCACAGAATAGCACAACGACAATTTCCCTGACTGTCCAAAAAACAAGGATTTCAAAGATGGTTGATGAGGAATGCTTTGGCACACTATAGCACAAGGAGAATTCCCCTCACTTTCCTTCTTTGTCCCTAGAAACAAGGACTGGCACAGTGAAAGAAACTGACACTCTCCCTACGTACAGTTTTCTGTCCCTAGAAAAAATGTTTTTTTAAAGCACACTATAGCACAAGGAGAATTCCCCTCACTTTCCTTCTTTGTCCCTAGAAACAAGGACTGGCACAGTGAAAGAAACTGACACTCTCCCTACCTACAGTTTTCTGTCCCTAGAAAAAATGTTTTTTTAAAGCACACTATAGCACAAGGAGAATTCCCCTCACTTTCCTTCTTTGTCCCTAGAAACAAGGACTGGCACAGTGAAAGAAACTGACACTCTCCCTACCTACAGTTTTCTGTCCCTAGAAATTTTTTTTTTTTAAAGCACACTATAGCACAAGGAGAATTCCCCTCACTTTCCTTCTTTGTCCCTAGAAACAAGGACTGGCACAGTGAAAGAAACTGACACTCTCCCTACCTACAGTTTTCTGTCCCTAGAAAAAATGTTTTTTTTAAAGCACACTATAGCACAAGGAGAATTACCCTCACTTTCCTTCTTTGTCCCTAGAAACAAGGACTGGCACAGTGAAAGAAACTGACACTCTCCCTACGTACAGTTTTCTGTCCCTAGAAAAAATGTTTTTTTAAAGCACACTATAGCACAAGGAGAATTCCCCTCACTTTCCTTCTTTGTCCCTAGAAACAAGGACTGGCACAGTGAAAGAAACTGACACTCTCCCTACCTACAGTTTTCTGTCCCTAGAAAAAATGTTTTTTTAAAGCACACTATAGCACAAGGAGAATTCCCCTCACTTTCCTTCTTTGTCCCTAGAAACAAGGACTGGCACAGTGAAAGAAACTGACACTCTCCCTACCTACAGTTTTCTGTCCCTAGAAAAAATGTTTTTTTAAAGCACACTATAGCACAAGGAGAATTCCCCTCACTTTCCTTCTTTGTCCCTAGAAACAAGGACTGGCACAGTGAAAGAAACTGACACTCTCCCTACCTACAGTTTTCTGTCCCTAGAAAAAATGTTTTTTTAAAGCACACTATAGCACAAGGAGAATTCCCCTCACTTTCCTTCTTTGTCCCTAGAAACAAGGACTGGCACAGTGAAAGAAACTGACACTCTCCCTACCTACAGTTTTCTGTCCCTAGAAAAAATGTTTTTTTAAAGCACACTATAGCACAAGGAGAATTCCCCTCACTTTCCTTCTTTGTCCCTAGAAACAAGGACTGGCACAGTGAAAGAAACTGACACTCTCCCTACCTACAGTTTTCTGTCCCTAGAAAAAATGTTTTTTTAAAGCACACTATAGCACAAGGAGAATTCCCCTCACTTTCCTTCTTTGTCCCTAGAAACAAGGACTGGCACAGTGAAAGAAACTGACACTCTCCCTACCTACAGTTTTCTGTCCCTAGAAAAAATGTTTTTTTAAAGCACACTATAGCACAAGGAGAATTCCCCTCACTTTCCTTCTTTGTCCCTAGAAACAAGGACTGGCACAGTGAAAGAAACTGACACTCTCCCTACCTACAGTTTTCTGTCCCTAGAAAAAATGTTTTTTTAAAGCACACTATAGCACAAGGAGAATTCCCCTCACTTTCCTTCTTTGTCCCTAGAAACAAGGACTGGCACAGTGAAAGAAACTGACACTCTCCCTACCTACAGTTTTCTGTCCCTAGAAAAAATGTTTTTTTAAAGCACACTATAGCACAAGGAGAATTCCCCTCACTTTCCTTCTTTGTCCCTAGAAACAAGGACTGGCACAGTGAAAGAAACTGACACTCTCCCTACCTACAGTTTTCTGTCCCTAGAAAAAATGTTTTTTTAAAGCACACTATAGCACAAGGAGAATTCCCCTCACTTTCCTTCTTTGTCCCTAGAAACAAGGACTGGCACAGTGAAAGAAACTGACACTCTCCCTACCTACAGTTTTCTGTCCCTAGAAAAAATGTTTTTTTAAAGCACACTATAGCACAAGGAGAATTCCCCTCACTTTCCTTCTTTGTCCCTAGAAACAAGGACTGGCACAGTGAAAGAAACTGACACTCTCCCTACCTACAGTTTTCTGTCCCTAGAAAAAATGTTTTTTTAAAGCACACTATAGCACAAGGAGAATTCCCCTCACTTTCCTTCTTTGTCCCTAGAAACAAGGACTGGCACAGTGAAAGAAACTGACACTCTCCCTACCTACAGTTTTCTGTCCCTAGAAAAAATGTTTTTTTAAAGCACACTATAGCACAAGGAGAATTCCCCTCACTTTCCTTCTTTGTCCCTAGAAACAAGGACTGGCACAGTGAAAGAAACTGACACTCTCCCTACCTACAGTTTTCTGTCCTAGAAAAAATGTTTTTTTAAAGCACACTATAGCACAAGGAGAATTCCCCTCACTTTCCTTCTTTGTCCCTAGAAACAAGGACTGGCACAGTGAAAGAAACTGACACTCTCCCTACCTACAGTTTTCTGTCCCTAGAAAAAAATGTTTTTTTAAAGCACACTATAGCACAAGGAGAATTCCCCTCACTTTCCTTCTTTGTCCCTAGAAACAAGGACTGGCACAGTGAAAGAAACTGACACTCTCCCTACCTACAGTTTTCTGTCCCTAGAAAAAATGTTTTTTTAAAGCACACTATAGCACAAGGAGAATTCCCCTCACTTTCCTTCTTTGTCCCTAGAAACAAGGACTGGCACAGTGAAAGAAACTGACACTCTCCCTACCTACAGTTTTCTGTCCCTAGAAAAAATGTTTTTTTTAAAGCACACTATAGCACAAGGAGAATTCCCCTCACTTTCCTTCTTTGTCCCTAGAAACAAGGACTGGCACAGTGAAAGAAACTGACACTCTCCCTACCTACAGTTTTCTGTCCCTAGAAAAAATGTTTTTTTAAAGCACACTATAGCACAAGGAGAATTCCCCTCACTTTCCTTCTTTGTCCCTAGAAACAAGGACTGGCACAGTGAAAGAAACTGACACTCTCCCTACCTACAGTTTTCTGTCCCTAGAAAAAATGTTTTTTTAAAGCACACTATAGCACAAGGAGAATTCCCCTCACTTTCCTTCTTTGTCCCTAGAAACAAGGACTGGCACAGTGAAAGAAACTGACACTCTCCCTACCTACAGTTTTCTGTCCCTAGAAAAAATGTTTTTTTAAAGCACACTATAGCACAAGGAGAATTCCCCTCACTTTCCTTCTTTGTCCCTAGAAACAAGGACTGGCACAGTGAAAGAAACTGACACTCTCCCTACCTACAGTTTTCTGTCCCTAGAAAAAATGTTTTTTTAAAGCACACTATAGCACAAGGAGAATTCCCCTCACTTTCCTTCTTTGTCCCTAGAAACAAGGACTGGCACAGTGAAATAAACTGACACTCTCCCTACCTACAGTTTTCTGTCCCTAGAAAAAATGTTTTTTTAAAGCACACTATAGCACAAGGAGAATTCCCCTCACTTTCCTTCTTTGTCCCTAGAAACAAGGACTGGCACAGTGAAAGAAACTGACACTCTCCCTACCTACAGTTTTCTGTCCCTAGAAAAAATGTTTTTTTAAAGCACCCTATAGCACAAGGAGAATTCCCCTCACTTTCCTTCTTTGTCCCTAGAAACAAGGACTGGCACAGTGAAAGAAACTGACACTCTCCCTACCTACAGTTTTCTGTCCCTAGAAAAAATGTTTTTTTAAAGCACCCTATAGCACAAGGAGAATTCCCCTCACTTTCCTTCTTTGTCCCTAGAAACAAGGACTGGCACAGTGAAAGAAACTGACACTCTCCCTACCTACAGTTTTCTGTCCCTAGAAAAAATGTTTTTTTAAAGCACACTATAGCACAAGGAGAATTCCCCTCACTTTCCTTCTTTGTCCCTAGAAACAAGGACTGGCACAGTGAAAGAAACTGACACTCTCCCTACCTACAGTTTTCTGTCCCTAGAAAAAATGTTTTTTTAAAGCACACTATAGCACAAGGAGAATTCCCCTCACTTTCCTTCTTTGTCCCTAGAAACAAGGACTGGCACAGTGAAAGAAACTGACACTCTCCCTACCTACAGTTTTCTGTCCCTAGAAAAAATGTTTTTTTAAAGCACACTATAGCACAAGGAGAATTCCCCTCACTTTCCTTCTTTGTCCCTAGAAACAAGGACTGGCACAGTGAAAGAAACTGACACTCTCCCTACCTACAGTTTTCTGTCCCTAGAAAAAATGTTTTTTTAAAGCACACTATAGCACAAGGAGAATTCCCCTCACTTTCCTTCTTTGTCCCTAGAAACAAGGACTGGCACAGTGAAAGAAACTGACACTCTCCCTACCTACAGTTTTCTGTCCCTAGAAAAAATGTTTTTTTAAAGCACACTATAGCACAAGGAGAATTCCCCTCACTTTCCTTCTTTGTCCCTAGAAACAAGGACTGGCACAGTGAAAGAAACTGACACTCTCCCTACCTACAGTTTTCTGTCCCTAGAAAAAATGTTTTTTTAAAGCACACTATAGCACAAGGAGAATTCCCCTCACTTTCCTTCTTTGTCCCTAGAAACAAGGACTGGCACAGTGAAAGAAACTGACACTCTCCCTACCTACAGTTTTCTGTCCCTAGAAAAAATGTTTTTTTTAAAGCACACTATAGCACAAGGAGAATTCCCCTCACTTTCCTTCTTTGTCCCTAGAAACAAGGACTGGCACAGTGAAAGAAACTGACACTCTCCCTACCTACAATTTTCTGTCCCTAGAAAAAATGTTTTTTTAAAGCACACTATAGCACAAGGAGAATTCCCCTCACTTTCCTTCTTTGTCCCTAGAAACAAGGACTGGCACAGTGAAAGAAACTGACACTCTCCCTACCTACAGTTTTCTGTCCCTAGAAAAAATGTTTTTTTAAAGCACACTATAGCACAAGGAGAATTCCCCTCACTTTCCTTCTTTGTCCCTAGAAACAAGGACTGGCACAGTGAAAGAAACTGACACTCTCCCTACCTACAGTTTTCTGTCCCTAGAAAAAATGTTTTTTTAAAGCACACTATAGCACAAGGAGAATTCCCCTCACTTTCCTTCTTTGTCCCTAGAAACAAGGACTGGCACAGTGAAAGAAACTGACACTCTCCCTACCTACAGTTTTCTGTCCCTAGAAAAAATGTTTTTTTAAAGCACACTATAGCACAAGGAGAATTCCCCTCACTTTCCTTCTTTGTCCCTAGAAACAAGGACTGGCACAGTGAAAGAAACTGACACTCTCCCTACCTACAGTTTTCTGTCCCTAGAAAAAAAGTTTTTTTAAAGCACACTATAGCACAAGGAGAATTCCCCTCACTTTCCTTCTTTGTCCCTAGAAACAAGGACTGGCACAGTGAAAGAAACTGACACTCTCCCTACCTACAGTTTTCTGTCCCTAGAAAAAATGTTTTTTTAAAGCACACTATAGCACAAGGAGAATTCCCCTCACTTTCCTTCTTTGTCCCTAGAAACAAGGACTGGCACAGTGAAAGAAACTGACACTCTCCCTACCTACAGTTTTCTGTCCCTAGAAAAAATGTTTTTTTAAAGCACACTATAGCACAAGGAGAATTCCCCTCACTTTCCTTCTTTGTCCCTAGAAACAAGGACTGGCACAGTGAAAGAAACTGACACTCTCCCTACCTACAGTTTTCTGTCCCTAGAAAAAATGTTTTTTTAAAGCACACTATAGCACAAGGAGAATTCCCCTCACTTTCCTTCTTTGTCCCTAGAAACAAGGACTGGCACAGTGAAAGAAACTGACACTCTCCCTACCTACAGTTTTCTGTCCCTAGAAAAAATTTTTTTTAAAGCACACTATAGCACAAGGAGAATTCCCCTCACTTTCCTTCTTTGTCCCTAGAAACAAGGACTGGCACAGTGAAAGAAACTGACACTCTCCCTACCTACAGTTTTCTGTCCCTAGAAAAAATGTTTTTTTTAAAGCACACTATAGCACAAGGAGAATTCCCCTCACTTTCCTTCTTTGTCCCTAGAAACAAGGACTGGCACAGTGAAAGAAACTGACACTCTCCCTACCTACAGTTTTCTGTCCCTAGAAAAAATGTTTTTTTAAAGCACACTATAGCACAAGGAGAATTCCCCTCACTTTCCTTCTTTGTCCCTAGAAACAAGGACTGGCACAGTGAAAGAAACTGACACTCTCCCTACCTACAGTTTTCTGTCCCTAGAAAAAAAATGTTTTTTTAAAGCACACTATAGCACAAGGAGAATTCCCCTCACTTTCCTTCTTTGTCCCTAGAAACAAGGACTGGCACAGTGAAAGAAACTGACACTCTCCCTACCTACAGTTTTCTGTCCCTAGAAAAAATGTTTTTTTAAAGCACACTATAGCACAAGGAGAATTCCCCTCACTTTCCTTCTTTGTCCCTAGAAACAAGGACTGGCACAGTGAAAGAAACTGACACTCTCCCTACCTACAGTTTTCTGTCCCTAGAAAAAATGTTTTTTTAAAGCACACTATAGCACAAGGAGAATTCCCCTCACTTTCCTTCTTTGTCCCTAGAAACAAGGACTGGCACAGTGAAAGAAACTGACACTCTCCCTACCTACAGTTTTCTGTCCCTAGAAAAAATGTTTTTTTAAAGCACACTATAGCACAAGGAGAATTCCCCTCACTTTCCTTCTTTGTCCCTAGAAACAAGGACTGGCACAGTGAAAGAAACTGACACTCTCCCTACCTACAGTTTTCTGTCCCTAGAAAAAAAAGTTTTTTTAAAGCACACTATAGCACAAGGAGAATTCCCCTCACTTTCCTTCTTTGTCCCTAGAAACAAGGACTGGCACAGTGAAAGAAACTGACACTCTCCCTACCTACAGTTTTCTGTCCCTAGAAAAAATGTTTTTTTAAAGCACACTATAGCACAAGGAGAATTCCCCTCACTTTCCTTCTTTGTCCCTAGAAACAAGGACTGGCACAGTGAAAGAAACTGACACTCTCCCTACCTACAGTTTTCTGTCCCTAGAAAAAATGTTTTTTTAAAGCACACTATAGCACAAGGAGAATTCCCCTCACTTTCCTTCTTTGTCCCTAGAAACAAGGACTGGCACAGTGAAAGAAACTGACACTCTCCCTACCTACAGTTTTCTGTCCCTAGAAAAAATGTTTTTTTTAAAGCACACTATAGCACAAGGAGAATTCCCCTCACTTTCCTTCTTTGTCCCTAGAAACAAGGACTGGCACAGTGAAAGAAACTGACACTCTCCCTACCTACAGTTTTCTGTCCCTAGAAAAAAATGTTTTTTTAAAGCACACTATAGCACAAGGAGAATTCCCCCTCACTTTCCTTCTTTGTCCCTAGAAACAAGGACTGGCACAGTGAAAGAAACTGACACTCTCCCTACCTACAGTTTTCTGTCCCTAGAAAAAATGTTTTTTTAAAGCACACTATAGCACAAGGAGAATTCCCCTCACTTTCCTTCTTTGTCCCTAGAAACAAGGACTGGCACAGTGAAAGAAACTGACACTCTCCCTACCTACAGTTTTCTGTCCCTCTGTCCCTAGAAAAAATGTTTTTTTAAAGCACACTATAGCACAAGGAGAATTCCCCTCACTTTCCTTCTTTGTCCCTAGAAACAAGGACTGGCACAGTGAAAGAAACTGACACTCTCCCTACCTACAGTTTTCTGTCCCTAGAAAAAATGTTTTTTTAAAGCACACTATAGCACAAGGAGAATTCCCCTCACTTTCCTTCTTTGTCCCTAGAAACAAGGACTGGCACAGTGAAAGAAACTGACACTCTCCCTACCTACAGTTTTCTGTCCCTAGAAAAAATGTTTTTTTAAAGCACACTATAGCACAAGGAGAATTCCCCTCACTTTCCTTCTTTGTCCCTAGAAACAAGGACTGGCACAGTGAAAGAAACTGACACTCTCCCTACCTACAGTTTTCTGTCCCTAGAAAAAATGTTTTTTTAAAGCACACTATAGCACAAGAAGAATTCCCCTCACTTTCCTTCTTTGTCCCTAGAAACAAGGACTGGCACAGTGAAAGAAACTGACACTCTCCCTACCTACAGTTTTCTGTCCCTAGAAAAAATGTTTTTTTAAAGCACACTATAGCACAAGGAGAATTCCCCTCACTTTCCTTCTTTGTCCCTAGAAACAAGGACTGGCACAGTGAAAGAAACTGACACTCTCCCTACCTACAGTTTTCTGTCCCTAGAAAAAATGTTTTTTTAAAGCACACTATAGCACAAGGAGAATTCCCCTCACTTTCCTTCTTTGTCCCTAGAAACAAGGACTGGCACAGTGAAAGAAACTGACACTCTCCCTACCTACAGTTTTCTGTCCCTAGAAAAAATGTTTTTTTAAAGCACACTATAGCACAAGGAGAATTCCCCTCACTTTCCTTCTTTGTCCCTAGAAACAAGGACTGGCACAGTGAAAGAAACTGACACTCTCCCTACCTACAGTTTTCTGTCCCTAGAAAAAATGTTTTTTTAAAGCACACTATAGCACAAGGAGAATTCCCCTCACTTTCCTTCTTTGTCCCTAGAAACAAGGACTGGCACAGTGAAAGAAACTGACACTCTCCCTACCTACAGTTTTCTGTCCCTAGAAAAAATGTTTTTTTAAAGCACACTATAGCACAAGGAGAATTCCCCTCACTTTCCTTCTTTGTCCCTAGAAACAAGGACTGGCACAGTGAAAGAAACTGACACTCTCCCTACCTACAGTTTTCTGTCCCTAGAAAAAATGTTTTTTAAAGCACACTATAGCACAAGGAGAATTCCCCTCACTTTCCTTCTTTGTCCCTAGAAACAAGGACTGGCACAGTGAAAGAAACTGACACTCTCCCTACCTACAGTTTTCTGTCCCTAGAAAAAATGTTTTTTTAAAGCACACTATAGCACAAGGAGAATTCCCCTCACTTTCCTTCTTTGTCCCTAGAAACAAGGACTGGCACAGTGAAAGAAACTGACACTCTCCCTACCTACAGTTTTCTGTCCCTAGAAAAAATGTTTTTTTAAAGCACACTATAGCACAAGGAGAATTCCCCTCACTTTCCTTCTTTGTCCCTAGAAACAAGGACTGGCACAGTGAAAGAAACTGACACTCTCCCTACCTACAGTTTTCTGTCCCTAGAAATTTTTTTTTTTAAAGCACACTATAGCACAAGGAGAATTCCCCTCACTTTCCTTCTTTGTCCCTAGAAACAAGGACTGGCACAGTGAAAGAAACTGACACTCTCCCTACCTACAGTTTTCTGTCCCTAGAAAAAATGTTTTTTTAAAGCACACTATAGCACAAGGAGAATTCCCCTCACTTTCCTTCTTTGTCCCTAGAAACAAGGACTGGCACAGTGAAAGAAACTGACACTCTCCCTACCTACAGTTTTCTGTCCCTAGAAAAAATGTTTTTTTAAAGCACACTATAGCACAAGGAGAATTCCCCTCACTTTCCTTCTTTGTCCCTAGAAACAAGGACTGGCACAGTGAAAGAAACTGACACTCTCCCTACCTACAGTTTTGTCCCTAGAAAAAATGTTTTTTTAAAGCACACTATAGCACAAGGAGAATTCCCCTCACTTTCCTTCTTTGTCCCTAGAAACAAGGACTGGCACAGTGAAAGAAACTGACACTCTCCCTACCTACAGTTTTCTGTCCCTAGAAAAAATGTTTTTTTAAAGCACACTATAGCACAAGGAGAATTCCCCTCACTTTCCTTCTTTGTCCCTAGAAACAAGGACTGGCACAGTGAAAGAAACTGACACTCTCCCTACCTACAATTTTCTGTCCCTAGAAAAAATGTTTTTTTAAAGCACACTATAGCACAAGGAGAATTCCCCTCACTTTCCTTCTTTGTCCCTAGAAACAAGGACTGGCACAGTGAAAGAAACTGACACTCTCCCTACCTACAGTTTTCTGTCCCTAGAAAAAATGTTTTTTTAAAGCACACTATAGCACAAGGAGAATTCCCCTCACTTTCCTTCTTTGTCCCTAGAAACAAGGACTGGCACAGTGAAAGAAACTGACACTCTCCCTACCTACAGTTTTCTGTCCCTAGAAAAAAAGTTTTTTTAAAGCACACTATAGCACAAGGAGAATTCCCCTCACTTTCCTTCTTTGTCCCTAGAAACAAGGACTGGCACAGTGAAAGAAACTGACACTCTCCCTACCTACAGTTTTCTGTCCCTAGAAAAAATGTTTTTTTAAAGCACACTATAGCACAAGGAGAATTCCCCTCACTTTCCTTCTTTGTCCCTAGAAACAAGGACTGGCACAGTGAAAGAAACTGACACTCTCCCTACCTACAGTTTTCTGTCCCTAGAAAAAATGTTTTTTTAAAGCACACTATAGCACAAGGAGAATTCCCCTCACTTTCCTTCTTTGTCCCTAGAAACAAGGACTGGCACAGTGAAAGAAACTGACACTCTCCCTACCTACAGTTTTCTGTCCCTAGAAAAAATGTTTTTTTAAAGCACACTATAGCACAAGGAGAATTCCCCTCACTTTCCTTCTTTGTCCCTAGAAACAAGGACTGGCACAGTGAAAGAAACTGACACTCTCCCTACCTACAGTTTTCTGTCCCTAGAAAAAATGTTTTTTTAAAGCACACTATAGCACAAGGAGAATTCCCCTCACTTTCCTTCTTTGTCCCTAGAAACAAGGACTGGCACAGTGAAAGAAACTGACACTCTCCCTACCTACAGTTTTCTGTCCCTAGAAAAAATGTTTTTTTAAAGCACACTATAGCACAAGGAGAATTCCCCTCACTTTCCTTCTTTGTCCCTAGAAACAAGGACTGGCACAGTTAAAGAAACTGACACTCTCCCTACCTACAGTTTTCTGTCCCTAGAAAAAATGTTTTTTTTAAAGCACACTATAGCACAAGGAGAATTCCCCTCACTTTCCTTCTTTGTCCCTAGAAACAAGGACTGGAACAGTGAAAGAAACTGACACTCTCCCTACCTACAGTTTTCTGTCCCTAGAAAAAATGTTTTTTTAAAGCACACTATAGCACAAGGAGAATTCCCCTCACTTTCCTTCTTTGTCCCTAGAAACAAGGACTGGCACAGTGAAAGAAACTGACACTCTCCCTACCTACAGTTTTCTGTCCCTAGAAAAAATGTTTTTTTAAAGCACACTATAGCACAAGGAGAATTCCCCTCACTTTCCTTCTTTGTCCCTAGAAACAAGGACTGGCACAGTGAAAGAAACTGACACTCTCCCTACCTACAGTTTTCTGTCCCTAGAAAAAATGTTTTTTTAAAGCACACTATAGCACAAGGAGAATTCCCCTCACTTTCCTTCTTTGTCCCTAGAAACAAGGACTGGCACAGTGAAAGAAACTGACACTCTCCCTACCTACAGTTTTCTGTCCCTAGAAAAAATGTTTTTTTAAAGCACACTATAGCACAAGGAGAATTCCCCTCACTTTCCTTCTTTGTCCCTAGAAACAAGGACTGGCACAGTGAAAGAAACTGACACTCTCCCTACCTACAGTTTTCTGTCCCTAGAAAAAATGTTTTTTTTAAAGCACACTATAGCACAAGGAGAATTCCCCTCACTTTCCTTCTTTGTCCCTAGAAACAAGGACTGGCACAGTGAAAGAAACTGACACTCTCCCTACCTACAGTTTTCTGTCCCTAGAAAAAATGTTTTTTTAAAGCACACTATAGCACAAGGAGAATTCCCCTCACTTTCCTTCTTTGTCCCTAGAAACAAGGACTGGCACAGTGAAAGAAACTGACACTCTCCCTACCTACAGTTTTCTGTCCCTAGAAAAAATGTTTTTTTAAAGCACACTATAGCACAAGGAGAATTCCCCTCACTTTCCTTCTTTGTCCCTAGAAACAAGGACTGGCACAGTGAAAGAAACTGACACTCTCCCTACCTACAGTTTTCTGTCCCTAGAAAAAATGTTTTTTTAAAGCACCCTATAGCACAAGGAGAATTCCCCTCACTTTCCTTCTTTGTCCCTAGAAACAAGGACTGGCACAGTGAAAGAAACTGACACTCTCCCTACCTACAGTTTTCTGTCCCTAGAAAAAATGTTTTTTTAAAGCACCCTATAGCACAAGGAGAATTCCCCTCACTTTCCTTCTTTGTCCCTAGAAACAAGGACTGGCACAGTGAAAGAAACTGACACTCTCCCTACCTACAGTTTTCTGTCCCTAGAAAAAATGTTTTTTTAAAGCACACTATAGCACAAGGAGAATTCCCCTCACTTTCCTTCTTTGTCCCTAGAAACAAGGACTGGAACTGTGAAAGAAACTGACACTCTCCCTACCTACAGTTTTCTGTCCCTAGAAAAAATGTTTTTTTAAAGCACACTATAGCACAAGGAGAATTCCCCTCACTTTCCTTCTTTGTCCCTAGAAACAAGGACTGGCACAGTGAAAGAAACTGACACTCTCCCTACCTACAGTTTTCTGTCCCTAGAAAAAAATGTTTTTTTAAAGCACACTATAGCACAAGGAGAATTCCCCTCACTTTCCTTCTTTGTCCCTAGAAACAAGGACTGGCACAGTGAAAGAAACTGACACTCTCCCTACCTACAGTTTTCTGTCCCTAGAAAAAATGTTTTTTTAAAGCACACTATAGCACAAGGAGAATTCCCCTCACTTTCCTTCTTTGTCCCTAGAAACAAGGACTGGCACAGTGAAAGAAACTGACACTCTCCCTACCTACAGTTTTCTGTCCCTAGAAAAAAATGTTTTTTTAAAGCACACTATAGCACAAGGAGAATTCCCCTCACTTTCCTTCTTTGTCCCTAGAAACAAGGACTGGCACAGTGAAAGAAACTGACACTCTCCCTACCTACAGTTTTCTGTCCCTAGAAAAAATGTTTTTTTAAAGCACACTATAGCACAAGGAGAATTCCCCTCACTTTCCTTCTTTGTCCCTAGAAACAAGGACTGGCACAGTGAAAGAAACTGACACTCTCCCTACCTACAGTTTTCTGTCCCTAGAAAAAATGTTTTTTTAAAGCACACTATAGCACAAGGAGAATTCCCCTCACTTTCCTTCTTTGTCCCTAGAAACAAGGACTGGCACAGTGAAAGAAACTGACACTCTCCCTACCTACAGTTTTCTGTCCCTAGAAAAAATGTTTTTTTAAAGCACACTATAGCACAAGGAGAATTCCCCTCACTTTCCTTCTTTGTCCCTAGAAACAAGGACTGGCACAGTGAAAGAAACTGACACTCTCCCTACCTACAGTTTTCTGTCCCTAGAAAAAATGTTTTTTTTAAAGCACACTATAGCACAAGGAGAATTCCCCTCACTTTCCTTCTTTGTCCCTAGAAACAAGGACTGGCACAGTGAAAGAAACTGACACTCTCCCTACCTACAGTTTTCTGTCCCTAGAAAAAATGTTTTTTTAAAGCACACTATAGCACAAGGAGAATTCCCCTCACTTTCCTTCTTTGTCCCTAGAAACAAGGACTGGCACAGTGAAAGAAACTGACACTCTCCCTACTGTGACAGCAGGAAGGTAAAGTCACCTGGTTGCATCCAGGGGGGTAGATATATTTCGCCCAGATTCAGGCTTTACGCCGACTTATACAACTAGGTGGAGAGTTGTATAAGGCTAGTGGGCTCATGGATGACTCATACCTCTAGGGAGAGGGCTGGGCGTCGTACAGACAGGGAGTTGATGAGGCCAGCTGAAGCTTGTCAGCTCATTTAGGCCTCTATAAGAACTCCCAGCTTCATTAGATGTTTGCTCATGCCTGGAAGCAGACCTGTGTGGACTTCCTGGAGAGAGTGAACCCTTGTGCGGTGAGACAAAAGCCTGTGTGGCTATTTGCTTGGACATTTAAAAACCAGGGACTTAGGGACTAGGACAGCACTAGGCTGATCCCAGTTGTTAGTTAGGAAACCTGTATGTTTAGTCAGAGGTCAAGTTGACCAGGATTTAATTTGTTTATGTTTCTTTTGGCTTTGCTGTGTTTGTCACTGTAAATAGAAAATAAACCGCACCTTTTTTTTTGATTTTGAAAACCACAACCTCCGTTTGTTGGGCCTGTTTTTGTGTGGGGAGCCCATCCCGGGGGTCACACACACCCGCTGCCAAGCTAACCCCCTCACAGTTGGTGGAGAACCAGTGGCAGTTTTTTTTAAGCCAGCATGGAGGAGATACTGAAGCAGCTGGCTCTAGCAAATGCCAATCAACAGCAGACAAATGCAGGTTTGCAAAAGAGCCTTGCAGCTCAACAACAGAGCCTTGCAGCCCAGCAGCAAGCTCACCAACAGAGTCTGGAAGCTCAGCAACAAGCCCAGCAGCAATCTGAGGCCCGCTTCATAGACCTGTTACAGAAGCAAGAGCAGAGACTACAACAAATGGAAGCAGTAATGCAGCAACGTCCGCAGACCAGTGAGGAAAGCCGTCCCACTAATACCGCGTCCTTTGGGGTGAGTCGTTTATTGACAAAAATGACTGGAGAGGATGATCCAGAGGTATTTTTGACCACATTTGAAAGGACTGCTGAAAGAGAAAAGTGGCCTGAGGAGCAGTGGGCTGGACTGGTGGCTCCTCTGTTAACTGGTGAATCGCAGAAGGCTTACTATGACCTAGAGCCTGACCAAGCAAAAGACTATGTGATGCTAAAAGCTGAAATATTGGCAAGGCTGGGTGTCACCCAGGCTGTCCGGGCTCAGCGTGTGCATAACTGGACTTTCCAGCTTGGAAAACCCCCCAGGTCTCAAATGTATGATCTCATTCACCTGAGCAGAAAGTGGCTACAGCCAGAGACTTTGTCCGCACCAAAGATTGTGGAACGTGTTGTAATGGATCGGTTTTTGAGAGCTCTTCCTACTGCCATCCAAAAGTGGGTAAGCCATGGAGACCCAGAGACGGCCGATGGTCTTGTGGATCGTGTGGAGAAATACTTGGCTACAGAGAACCTGACGGCCTCTTCCAGAGACACTCGGACTTTCCACCCTAAGACCAGACCATCCCCAGGGGCGGATAAGAGGATTCCAAGGGGTGAGGGTGGAGAGAGTGAGAGGGTGGGAGCTCTACCCCAAGTTTGGCGAGAACAGCCTGGGAAATCAGCGGCTCAAGAGGCGGCAAGAAGGATCGTTTGCTACCGCTGCCGGCAAGCGGGACATATTGCAGCCAATTGCCCGGTTGTGGAGGAACCCATGCAGTGTGACTTTCTGACGGGCAGACGTCAGTCGCTGTGTGCGACAGTCGCATGCACTGCCATTCGAGGAATTGAGAAACATTTATGCAAAATGTGTGTTAATGGTAGAAATGTTGTGGTATTGCTGGATTCAGGTAGCCTTGTGACCCTGATAAAGGCTGAGTTAGTTAAAACAGAGGTCTCTGGGAATAGCAAGGTAGCTGTTATTTGTGTGCATGGGGACACCCGAGAGTATCCAGTGACTACAGTGTGTTTCGAGACCCCCAAAGGTACCCTCTCTCATCCAGTGGGCTTAGTATCTCAGTTACCGTATGACGCCATTGTGGGAAGGGATTTTCCGAAGTTCTGGGAACTGTGGGATGATCCTGAGCCCCCCACTGGTGCCCAAACCTTACAGGAAGTTGGTGTTGGAGTTGGCCCATGGGCACATTCTTGGAGGTCATCTGGGGACAGAGAAAACCCGAGAGAGGGTATTACAGAGATTCTATTGGCCGGGGGTGATGAAGGACATAGAAAATTATTGTTCCTCCTGCCCTGTGTGTCAGAGGTCGGCCCCGATGCCACATTTCCGTAGCCCGCTGGTCCCTCTACCCATCATTGAGGTCCCGTTTGAGAGGATCGCCATGGATTTGGTAGGTCCTATAATCAAGTCCGCTAGGGGGCACCAGTACATATTAGTTATAATGGACTATGCCACCCGTTATCCAGAAGCGATCCCTCTCCGAAATACCTCGGCCAAAACCATAGCCAAAGAGCTATCTCTTGTGTTTAGCCGGGTGGGTATTTGTAAAGAACTGCTTACGGACCAAGGTACACCCTTTATGTCCCGGGTTATGAAGGAGCTGTGTAAATTGTTCAAAGTGACGCAATTACGTACATCTGTGTATCACCCCCAAACCGATGGGCTGGTTGAAAGATTCAACAAAACCCTAAAACAAATGTTGAAGAAAGTGGTGGATAGAGATGGAAAGGATTGGGACTGTCTACTTCCTTATCTGATGTTTGCTATTAGGGAGGTGCCCCAATCCTCTACGGGATTCTCCCCCTTTGAGTTACTGTATGGGAGACACCCAAGAGGGCTGTTGGATATTGCCAAGGAAACTTGGGAAAGTGAGAGTTCTCCCCACAGGAGTGTGATTGAGCATGTCGCCCTGATGCAAGACCGAATTGCACAGGTAATGCCCATCGTGAAGGAACATTTGGCCCAAGCGCAGTTAGCACAGCAGAGAGTGTACAACCGTGGAGCCAAGACCCGTACCTTTTCCCCGGGGGATAGGATACTGGTACTTGTCCCTACGGTTGAAAGTAAATTCCTTGCCAAATGGCAAGGCCCCTACGAGATAATGGAAAAAGTGAGCGAAGTGAATTACAAGGTCAGACAACCAGGAAGGCGAAAGCCCGAACAGATCTATCACGTTAATCTGTTGAAAGCCTGGAGGGATAGAGAGTCCCTAGTCGCAGACACTTGGTCACCAGCTCAAACTGGTTGCGTGATTCCTGAGGTTGGAATAGCAGCCACCTTGTCACAACCCCAACAACAGGAGGTTAAGGAGTTTGTGCTTCGCAACAAGGAGGTATTCTCTGAGCTGCCGGGACAAACATTTGGGGTAGAGCATGACATCATTACCCCGCCCGGTGAAAGGGTGAAGTTAAAACCCTATCGGATCCCAGAGGCCCGACGGGAGGCAATACGGGAGGAAGTACAGAAAATGCTGAACTTAGGGGTGATAGAGGAGTCCCAAAGTGATTGGTCTAGTCCCATTGTGTTGGTGCCTAAACCGGATGGGAGCTGGCGATTTTGTAACGATTTTCGTCAGTTGAACAAAGTTACAAAATTTGACACCTACCCCATGCCACGTATAGATGAGTTGATCGACCGGCTGGGAACAGCCCGATACATGACGACTCTTGACCTCACAAAAGGGTATTGGCAAATCCCCCTGGCCAAATTGGCCAAAGAGAAAACCGCATTTGTAACCCCAGACGGGGCGTTCCAATATAAAAGAATGCTGTTCGGGTTACAGAATGCGCCGGCCACATTCCAGCGGAAAATGGACCAGATGCTGAGGCCCCATCGGAAGTATGCTGCGGCTTACCTGGATGACGTAATTGTCCATAGCACAGATTGGGCCTCACATCTGCCAAAAGTGCAAGCAGTCCTGGACTCTGTTCGGGAAGCGGGGTTTACGGCTAACCCCAAGAAGTGTACCATTGGGCAGGAGGAGGCCAAATATCTTGGGTACACCATTGGGAGGGGAGTAATAAAACCCCAACTCAACAAAGTCGAGGCCATCCAGAGTTGGCCACGTCCCAACAGCAAGAAGCAGGTACGAGCCTTTCTGGGAATCGCTGGGTATTATCGGCGATTCATTCCCCACTTTGCTTCTAAGGCTGTGCCCCTAACCAACCTAACGAAGGGGAAAGGGTCGGTCATGATTAAATGGACCCCCGAGGCTGAGGCAGCATTCCAATTCTTGAAACAAGCCTTATGTAGCCAGCCAGTGTTGTACTCACCCGACTTCTCTAAAGACTTTGTCGTACAAAGTGATGCGTCAGATGTGGGGTTAGGAGCAGTATTGTCCCAGGTCTGGAACGGGGAAGAGCACCCAGTCATTTACCTCAGCAGGAAGTTGAAGTCCCATGAGGTAAATTACGCCACCGTTGAAAAGGAGTGTTTAGCGGTGAAGTGGGCTCTAGATTCCCTTCGGTACTACCTGCTAGGTAGGCACTTTGACATGGTTACGGATCACGCTCCGTTAAAGTGGATGGCTCAAAACAAGGAAACAAATAGAAGAGTGAATAGGTGGTTCCTGGCCCTCCAGGAATTCAACTTCACAGTAAAGCATCGCCCTGGCGTTCAAATGGGGAATGTGGATGCTTTGTCTCGAGTACATGAATGCCTGATTGCTGGTGTTCCAACCCCGAGGTTAAAACAAGAGGGGGGGGTATGTGACAGCAGGAAGGTAAAGTCACCTGGTTGCATCCAGGGGGGTAGATATATTTCGCCCAGATTCAGGCTTTACGCCGACTTATACAACTAGGTGGAGAGTTGTATAAGGCTAGTGGGCTCATGGATGACTCATACCTCTAGGGAGAGGGCTGGGCGTCGTACAGACAGGGAGTTGATGAGGCCAGCTGAAGCTTGTCAGCTCATTTAGGCCTCTATAAGAACTCCCAGCTTCATTAGATGTTTGCTCATGCCTGGAAGCAGACCTGTGTGGACTTCCTGGAGAGAGTGAACCCTTGTGCGGTGAGACAAAAGCCTGTGTGGCTATTTGCTTGGACATTTAAAAACCAGGGACTTAGGGACTAGGACAGCACTAGGCTGATCCCAGTTGTTAGTTAGGAAACCTGTATGTTTAGTCAGAGGTCAAGTTGACCAGGATTTAATTTGTTTATGTTTCTTTTGGCTTTGCTGTGTTTGTCACTGTAAATAGAAAATAAACCGCACCTTTTTTTTTGATTTTGAAAACCACAACCTCCGTTTGCTGGGCCTGTTTTTGTGTGGGGAGCCCATCCCGGGGGTCACACACACCCGCTGCCAAGCTAACCCCCTCACACTACCTACAGTTTTCTGTCCCTAGAAAAATTTTTTTTTTAAAGCACACTATAGCACAAGGAGAATTCCCCTCACTTTCCTTCTTTGTCCCTAGAAACAAGGACTGGCACAGTGAAAGAAACTGACACTCTCCCTACCTACAGTTTTCTGTCCCTAGAAAAAATGTTTTTTTAAAGCACACTATAGCACAAGGAGAATTCCCCTCACTTTCCTTCTTTGTCCCTAGAAACAAGGACTGGCACAGTGAAAGAAACTGACACTCTCCCTACCTACAGTTTTCTGTCCCTAGAAAAAATGTTTTTTTAAAGCACACTATAGCACAAGGAGAATTCCCCTCACTTTCCTTCTTTGTCCCTAGAAACAAGGACTGGCACAGTGAAAGAAACTGACACTCTCCCTACCTACAGTTTTCTGTCCCTAGAAAAAATGTTTTTTTAAAGCACACTATAGCACAAGGAGAATTCCCCTCACTTTCCTTCTTTGTCCCTAGAAACAAGGACTGGCACAGTGAAAGAAACTGACACTCTCCCTACCTACAGTTTTCTGTCCCTAGAAAAAATGGTTTTTTAAAGCACACTATAGCACAAGGAGAATTCCCCTCACTTTCCTTCTTTGTCCCTAGAAACAAGGACTGGCACAGTGAAAGAAACTGACACTCTCCCTACCTACAGTTTTCTGTCCCTAGAAAAAATGTTTTTTTAAAGCACACTATAGCACAAGGAGAATTCCCCTCACTTTCCTTCTTTGTCCCTAGAAACAAGGACTGGCACAGTGAAAGAAACTGACACTCTCCCTACCTACAGTTTTCTGTCCCTAGAAAAAATGTTTTTTTAAAGCACACTATAGCACAAGGAGAATTCCCCTCACTTTCCTTCTTTGTCCCTAGAAACAAGGACTGGCACAGTGAAAGAAACTGACACTCTCCCTACCTACAGTTTTCTGTCCCTAGAAAAAATGTTTTTTTAAAGCACACTATAGCACAAGGAGAATTCCCCTCACTTTCCTTCTTTGTCCCTAGAAACAAGGACTGGCACAGTGAAAGAAACTGACACTCTCCCTACCTACAGTTTTCTGTCCCTAGAAAAAATGTTTTTTTTAAAGCACACTATAGCACAAGGAGAATTCCCCTCACTTTCCTTCTTTGTCCCTAGAAACAAGGACTGGCACAGTGAAAGAAACTGACACTCTCCCTACCTACAGTTTTCTGTCCCTAGAAAAAATGTTTTTTTAAAGCACACTATAGCACAAGGAGAATTCCCCTCACTTTCCTTCTTTGTCCCTAGAAACAAGGACTGGCACAGTGAAAGAAACTGACACTCTCCCTACCTACAGTTTTCTGTCCCTAGAAAAAATGTTTTTTTAAAGCACACTATAGCACAAGGAGAATTCCCCTCACTTTCCTTCTTTGTCCCTAGAAAGAAGGACTGGCACAGTGAAAGAAACTGACACTCTCCCTACCTACAGTTTTCTGTCCCTAGAAAAAATGTTTTTTTTAAAGCACACTATAGCACAAGGAGAATTCCCCTCACTTTCCTTCTTTGTCCCTAGAAACAAGGACTGGCACAGTGAAAGAAACTGACACTCTCCCTACCTACAGTTTTCTGTCCCTAGAAAAAATGTTTTTTTAAAGCACACTATAGCACAAGGAGAATTCCCCTCACTTTCCTTCTTTGTCCCTAGAAACAAGGACTGGCACAGTGAAAGAAACTGACACTCTCCCTACCTACAGTTTTCTGTCCCTAGAAAAAATGTTTTTTTTAAAGCACACTATAGCACAAGGAGAATTCCCCTCACTTTCCTTCTTTGTCCCTAGAAACAAGGACTGGCACAGTGAAAGAAACTGACACTCTCCCTACCTACAGTTTTCTGTCCCTAGAAAAAATGTTTTTTTAAAGCACACTATAGCACAAGGAGAATTCCCCTCACTTTCCTTCTTTGTCCCTAGAAACAAGGACTGGCACAGTGAAAGAAACTGACACTCTCCCTACCTACAGTTTTCTGTCCCTAGAAAAAATGTTTTTTTAAAGCACACTATAGCACAAGGAGAATTCCCCTCACTTTCCTTCTTTGTCCCTAGAAACAAGGACTGGCACAGTGAAAGAAACTGACACTCTCCCTACCTACAGTTTTCTGTCCCTAGAAAAAATGTTTTTTTTAAAGCACACTATAGCACAAGGAGAATTCCCCTCACTTTCCTTCTTTGTCCCTAGAAACAAGGACTGGCACAGTGAAAGAAACTGACACTCTCCCTACCTACAGTTTTCTGTCCCTAGAAAAAATGTTTTTTTAAAGCACACTATAGCACAAGGAGAATTCCCCTCACTTTCCTTCTTTGTCCCTAGAAACAAGGACTGGCACAGTGAAAGAAACTGACACTCTCCCTACCTACAGTTTTCTGTCCCTAGAAAAAATGTTTTTTTAAAGCACACTATAGCACAAGGAGAATTCCCCTCACTTTCCTTCTTTGTCCCTAGAAACAAGGACTGGCACAGTGAAAGAAACTGACACTCTCCCTACCTACAGTTTTCTGTCCCTAGAAAAAATGTTTTTTTAAAGCACCCTATAGCACAAGGAGAATTCCCCTCACTTTCCTTCTTTGTCCCTAGAAACAAGGACTGGCACAGTGAAAGAAACTGACACTCTCCCTACCTACAGTTTTCTGTCCCTAGAAAAAATGTTTTTTTAAAGCACACTATAGCACAAGGAGAATTCCCCTCACTTTCCTTCTTTGTCCCTAGAAACAAGGACTGGCACAGTGAAAGAAACTGACACTCTCCCTACCTACAGTTTTCTGTCCCTAGAAAAAATGTTTTTTTAAAGCACACTATAGCACAAGGAGAATTCCCCTCACTTTCCTTCTTTGTCCCTAGAAACAAGGACTGGCACAGTGAAAGAAACTGACACTCTCCCTACCTACAGTTTTCTGTCCCTAGAAAAAATGTTTTTTTAAAGCACACTATAGCACAAGGAGAATTCCCCTCACTTTCCTTCTTTGTCCCTAGAAACAAGGACTGGCACAGTGAAAGAAACTGACACTCTCCCTACCTACAGTTTTCTGTCCCTAGAAAAAATGTTTTTTTAAAGCACACTATAGCACAAGGAGAATTCCCCTCACTTTCCTTCTTTGTCCCTAGAAACAAGGACTGGCACAGTGAAAGAAACTGACACTCTCCCTACCTACAGTTTTCTGTCCCTAGAAAAAATGTTTTTTTTAAAGCACACTATAGCACAAGGAGAATTCCCCTCACTTTCCTTCTTTGTCCCTAGAAACAAGGACTGGCACAGTGAAAGAAACTGACACTCTCCCTACCTACAGTTTTCTGTCCCTAGAAAAAATGTTTTTTTAAAGCACACTATAGCACAAGGAGAATTCCCCTCACTTTCCTTCTTTGTCCCTAGAAACAAGGACTGGCACAGTGAAAGAAACTGACACTCTCCCTACTGTGACAGCAGGAAGGTAAAGTCACCTGGTTGCATCCAGGGGGGTAGATATATTTCGCCCAGATTCAGGCTTTACGCCGACTTATACAACTAGGTGGAGAGTTGTATAAGGCTAGTGGGCTCATGGATGACTCATACCTCTAGGGAGAGGGCTGGGCGTCGTACAGACAGGGAGTTGATGAGGCCAGCTGAAGCTTGTCAGCTCATTTAGGCCTCTATAAGAACTCCCAGCTTCATTAGATGTTTGCTCATGCCTGGAAGCAGACCTGTGTGGACTTCCTGGAGAGAGTGAACCCTTGTGCGGTGAGACAAAAGCCTGTGTGGCTATTTGCTTGGACATTTAAAAACCAGGGACTTAGGGACTAGGACAGCACTAGGCTGATCCCAGTTGTTAGTTAGGAAACCTGTATGTTTAGTCAGAGGTCAAGTTGACCAGGATTTAATTTGTTTATGTTTCTTTTGGCTTTGCTGTGTTTGTCACTGTAAATAGAAAATAAACCGCACCTTTTTTTTTGATTTTGAAAACCACAACCTCCGTTTGTTGGGCCTGTTTTTGTGTGGGGAGCCCATCCCGGGGGTCACACACACCCGCTGCCAAGCTAACCCCCTCACAGTTGGTGGAGAACCAGTGGCAGTTTTTTTTAAGCCAGCATGGAGGAGATACTGAAGCAGCTGGCTCTAGCAAATGCCAATCAACAGCAGACAAATGCAGGTTTGCAAAAGAGCCTTGCAGCTCAACAACAGAGCCTTGCAGCCCAGCAGCAAGCTCACCAACAGAGTCTGGAAGCTCAGCAACAAGCCCAGCAGCAATCTGAGGCCCGCTTCATAGACCTGTTACAGAAGCAAGAGCAGAGACTACAACAAATGGAAGCAGTAATGCAGCAACGTCCGCAGACCAGTGAGGAAAGCCGTCCCACTAATACCGCGTCCTTTGGGGTGAGTCGTTTATTGACAAAAATGACTGGAGAGGATGATCCAGAGGTATTTTTGACCACATTTGAAAGGACTGCTGAAAGAGAAAAGTGGCCTGAGGAGCAGTGGGCTGGACTGGTGGCTCCTCTGTTAACTGGTGAATCGCAGAAGGCTTACTATGACCTAGAGCCTGACCAAGCAAAAGACTATGTGATGCTAAAAGCTGAAATATTGGCAAGGCTGGGTGTCACCCAGGCTGTCCGGGCTCAGCGTGTGCATAACTGGACTTTCCAGCTTGGAAAACCCCCCAGGTCTCAAATGTATGATCTCATTCACCTGAGCAGAAAGTGGCTACAGCCAGAGACTTTGTCCGCACCAAAGATTGTGGAACGTGTTGTAATGGATCGGTTTTTGAGAGCTCTTCCTACTGCCATCCAAAAGTGGGTAAGCCATGGAGACCCAGAGACGGCCGATGGTCTTGTGGATCGTGTGGAGAAATACTTGGCTACAGAGAACCTGACGGCCTCTTCCAGAGACACTCGGACTTTCCACCCTAAGACCAGACCATCCCCAGGGGCGGATAAGAGGATTCCAAGGGGTGAGGGTGGAGAGAGTGAGAGGGTGGGAGCTCTACCCCAAGTTTGGCGAGAACAGCCTGGGAAATCAGCGGCTCAAGAGGCGGCAAGAAGGATCGTTTGCTACCGCTGCCGGCAAGCGGGACATATTGCAGCCAATTGCCCGGTTGTGGAGGAACCCATGCAGTGTGACTTTCTGACGGGCAGACGTCAGTCGCTGTGTGCGACAGTCGCATGCACTGCCATTCGAGGAATTGAGAAACATTTATGCAAAATGTGTGTTAATGGTAGAAATGTTGTGGTATTGCTGGATTCAGGTAGCCTTGTGACCCTGATAAAGGCTGAGTTAGTTAAAACAGAGGTCTCTGGGAATAGCAAGGTAGCTGTTATTTGTGTGCATGGGGACACCCGAGAGTATCCAGTGACTACAGTGTGTTTCGAGACCCCCAAAGGTACCCTCTCTCATCCAGTGGGCTTAGTATCTCAGTTACCGTATGACGCCATTGTGGGAAGGGATTTTCCGAAGTTCTGGGAACTGTGGGATGATCCTGAGCCCCCCACTGGTGCCCAAACCTTACAGGAAGTTGGTGTTGGAGTTGGCCCATGGGCACATTCTTGGAGGTCATCTGGGGACAGAGAAAACCCGAGAGAGGGTATTACAGAGATTCTATTGGCCGGGGGTGATGAAGGACATAGAAAATTATTGTTCCTCCTGCCCTGTGTGTCAGAGGTCGGCCCCGATGCCACATTTCCGTAGCCCGCTGGTCCCTCTACCCATCATTGAGGTCCCGTTTGAGAGGATCGCCATGGATTTGGTAGGTCCTATAATCAAGTCCGCTAGGGGGCACCAGTACATATTAGTTATAATGGACTATGCCACCCGTTATCCAGAAGCGATCCCTCTCCGAAATACCTCGGCCAAAACCATAGCCAAAGAGCTATCTCTTGTGTTTAGCCGGGTGGGTATTTGTAAAGAACTGCTTACGGACCAAGGTACACCCTTTATGTCCCGGGTTATGAAGGAGCTGTGTAAATTGTTCAAAGTGACGCAATTACGTACATCTGTGTATCACCCCCAAACCGATGGGCTGGTTGAAAGATTCAACAAAACCCTAAAACAAATGTTGAAGAAAGTGGTGGATAGAGATGGAAAGGATTGGGACTGTCTACTTCCTTATCTGATGTTTGCTATTAGGGAGGTGCCCCAATCCTCTACGGGATTCTCCCCCTTTGAGTTACTGTATGGGAGACACCCAAGAGGGCTGTTGGATATTGCCAAGGAAACTTGGGAAAGTGAGAGTTCTCCCCACAGGAGTGTGATTGAGCATGTCGCCCTGATGCAAGACCGAATTGCACAGGTAATGCCCATCGTGAAGGAACATTTGGCCCAAGCGCAGTTAGCACAGCAGAGAGTGTACAACCGTGGAGCCAAGACCCGTACCTTTTCCCCGGGGGATAGGATACTGGTACTTGTCCCTACGGTTGAAAGTAAATTCCTTGCCAAATGGCAAGGCCCCTACGAGATAATGGAAAAAGTGAGCGAAGTGAATTACAAGGTCAGACAACCAGGAAGGCGAAAGCCCGAACAGATCTATCACGTTAATCTGTTGAAAGCCTGGAGGGATAGAGAGTCCCTAGTCGCAGACACTTGGTCACCAGCTCAAACTGGTTGCGTGATTCCTGAGGTTGGAATAGCAGCCACCTTGTCACAACCCCAACAACAGGAGGTTAAGGAGTTTGTGCTTCGCAACAAGGAGGTATTCTCTGAGCTGCCGGGACAAACATTTGGGGTAGAGCATGACATCATTACCCCGCCCGGTGAAAGGGTGAAGTTAAAACCCTATCGGATCCCAGAGGCCCGACGGGAGGCAATACGGGAGGAAGTACAGAAAATGCTGAACTTAGGGGTGATAGAGGAGTCCCAAAGTGATTGGTCTAGTCCCATTGTGTTGGTGCCTAAACCGGATGGGAGCTGGCGATTTTGTAACGATTTTCGTCAGTTGAACAAAGTTACAAAATTTGACACCTACCCCATGCCACGTATAGATGAGTTGATCGACCGGCTGGGAACAGCCCGATACATGACGACTCTTGACCTCACAAAAGGGTATTGGCAAATCCCCCTGGCCAAATTGGCCAAAGAGAAAACCGCATTTGTAACCCCAGACGGGGCGTTCCAATATAAAAGAATGCCGTTCGGGTTACAGAATGCGCCGGCCACATTCCAGCGGAAAATGGACCAGATGCTGAGGCCCCATCGGAAGTATGCTGCGGCTTACCTGGATGACGTAATTGTCCATAGCACAGATTGGGCCTCACATCTGCCAAAAGTGCAAGCAGTCCTGGACTCTGTTCGGGAAGCGGGGTTTACGGCTAACCCCAAGAAGTGTACCATTGGGCAGGAGGAGGCCAAATATCTTGGGTACACCATTGGGAGGGGAGTAATAAAACCCCAACTCAACAAAGTCGAGGCCATCCAGAGTTGGCCACGTCCCAACAGCAAGAAGCAGGTACGAGCCTTTCTGGGAATCGCTGGGTATTATCGGCGATTCATTCCCCACTTTGCTTCTAAGGCTGTGCCCCTAACCAACCTAACGAAGGGGAAAGGGTCGGTCATGATTAAATGGACCCCCGAGGCTGAGGCAGCATTCCAATTCTTGAAACAAGCCTTATGTAGCCAGCCAGTGTTGTACTCACCCGACTTCTCTAAAGACTTTGTCGTACAAAGTGATGCGTCAGATGTGGGGTTAGGAGCAGTATTGTCCCAGGTCTGGAACGGGGAAGAGCACCCAGTCATTTACCTCAGCAGGAAGTTGAAGTCCCATGAGGTAAATTACGCCACCGTTGAAAAGGAGTGTTTAGCGGTGAAGTGGGCTCTAGATTCCCTTCGGTACTACCTGCTAGGTAGGCACTTTGACATGGTTACGGATCACGCTCCGTTAAAGTGGATGGCTCAAAACAAGGAAACAAATAGAAGAGTGAATAGGTGGTTCCTGGCCCTCCAGGAATTCAACTTCACAGTAAAGCATCGCCCTGGCGTTCAAATGGGGAATGTGGATGCTTTGTCTCGAGTACATGAATGCCTGATTGCTGGTGTTCCAACCCCGAGGTTAAAACAAGAGGGGGGGGTATGTGACAGCAGGAAGGTAAAGTCACCTGGTTGCATCCAGGGGGGTAGATATATTTCGCCCAGATTCAGGCTTTACGCCGACTTATACAACTAGGTGGAGAGTTGTATAAGGCTAGTGGGCTCATGGATGACTCATACCTCTAGGGAGAGGGCTGGGCGTCGTACAGACAGGGAGTTGATGAGGCCAGCTGAAGCTTGTCAGCTCATTTAGGCCTCTATAAGAACTCCCAGCTTCATTAGATGTTTGCTCATGCCTGGAAGCAGACCTGTGTGGACTTCCTGGAGAGAGTGAACCCTTGTGCGGTGAGACAAAAGCCTGTGTGGCTATTTGCTTGGACATTTAAAAACCAGGGACTTAGGGACTAGGACAGCACTAGGCTGATCCCAGTTGTTAGTTAGGAAACCTGTATGTTTAGTCAGAGGTCAAGTTGACCAGGATTTAATTTGTTTATGTTTCTTTTGGCTTTGCTGTGTTTGTCACTGTAAATAGAAAATAAACCGCACCTTTTTTTTTGATTTTGAAAACCACAACCTCCGTTTGCTGGGCCTGTTTTTGTGTGGGGAGCCCATCCCGGGGGTCACACACACCCGCTGCCAAGCTAACCCCCTCACACTACCTACAGTTTTCTGTCCCTAGAAAAATTTTTTTTTTAAAGCACACTATAGCACAAGGAGAATTCCCCTCACTTTCCTTCTTTGTCCCTAGAAACAAGGACTGGCACAGTGAAAGAAACTGACACTCTCCCTACCTACAGTTTTCTGTCCCTAGAAAAAATGTTTTTTTAAAGCACACTATAGCACAAGGAGAATTCCCCTCACTTTCCTTCTTTGTCCCTAGAAACAAGGACTGGCACAGTGAAAGAAACTGACACTCTCCCTACCTACAGTTTTCTGTCCCTAGAAAAAATGTTTTTTTAAAGCACACTATAGCACAAGGAGAATTCCCCTCACTTTCCTTCTTTGTCCCTAGAAACAAGGACTGGCACAGTGAAAGAAACTGACACTCTCCCTACCTACAGTTTTCTGTCCCTAGAAAAAATGTTTTTTTAAAGCACACTATAGCACAAGGAGAATTCCCCTCACTTTCCTTCTTTGTCCCTAGAAACAAGGACTGGCACAGTGAAAGAAACTGACACTCTCCCTACCTACAGTTTTCTGTCCCTAGAAAAAATGGTTTTTTAAAGCACACTATAGCACAAGGAGAATTCCCCTCACTTTCCTTCTTTGTCCCTAGAAACAAGGACTGGCACAGTGAAAGAAACTGACACTCTCCCTACCTACAGTTTTCTGTCCCTAGAAAAAATGTTTTTTTAAAGCACACTATAGCACAAGGAGAATTCCCCTCACTTTCCTTCTTTGTCCCTAGAAACAAGGACTGGCACAGTGAAAGAAACTGACACTCTCCCTACCTACAGTTTTCTGTCCCTAGAAAAAATGTTTTTTTAAAGCACACTATAGCACAAGGAGAATTCCCCTCACTTTCCTTCTTTGTCCCTAGAAACAAGGACTGGCACAGTGAAAGAAACTGACACTCTCCCTACCTACAGTTTTCTGTCCCTAGAAAAAATGTTTTTTTAAAGCACACTATAGCACAAGGAGAATTCCCCTCACTTTCCTTCTTTGTCCCTAGAAACAAGGACTGGCACAGTGAAAGAAACTGACACTCTCCCTACCTACAGTTTTCTGTCCCTAGAAAAAATGTTTTTTTAAAGCACACTATAGCACAAGGAGAATTCCCCTCACTTTCCTTCTTTGTCCCTAGAAACAAGGACTGGCACAGTGAAAGAAACTGACACTCTCCCTACCTACAGTTTTCTGTCCCTAGAAAAAATGTTTTTTTAAAGCACACTATAGCACAAGGAGAATTCCCCTCACTTTCCTTCTTTGTCCCTAGAAACAAGGACTGGCACAGTGAAAGAAACTGACACTCTCCCTACCTACAGTTTTCTGTCCCTAGAAAAAATGTTTTTTTAAAGCACACTATAGCACAAGGAGAATTCCCCTCACTTTCCTTCTTTGTCCCTAGAAAGAAGGACTGGCACAGTGAAAGAAACTGACACTCTCCCTACCTACAGTTTTCTGTCCCTAGAAAAAATGTTTTTTTTAAAGCACACTATAGCACAAGGAGAATTCCCCTCACTTTCCTTCTTTGTCCCTAGAAACAAGGACTGGCACAGTGAAAGAAACTGACACTCTCCCTACCTACAGTTTTCTGTCCCTAGAAAAAATGTTTTTTTAAAGCACACTATAGCACAAGGAGAATTCCCCTCACTTTCCTTCTTTGTCCCTAGAAACAAGGACTGGCACAGTGAAAGAAACTGACACTCTCCCTACCTACAGTTTTCTGTCCCTAGAAAAAATGTTTTTTTAAAGCACACTATAGCACAAGGAGAATTCCCCTCACTTTCCTTCTTTGTCCCTAGAAACAAGGACTGGCACAGTGAAAGAAACTGACACTCTCCCTACCTACAGTTTTCTGTCCCTAGAAAAAATGTTTTTTTAAAGCACACTATAGCACAAGGAGAATTCCCCTCACTTTCCTTCTTTGTCCCTAGAAACAAGGACTGGCACAGTGAAAGAAACTGACACTCTCCCTACCTACAGTTTTCTGTCCCTAGAAAAAATGTTTTTTTAAAGCACACTATAGCACAAGGAGAATTCCCCTCACTTTCCTTCTTTGTCCCTAGAAACAAGGACTGGCACAGTGAAAGAAACTGACACTCTCCCTACCTACAGTTTTCTGTCCCTAGAAAAAATGTTTTTTTTAAAGCACACTATAGCACAAGGAGAATTCCCCTCACTTTCCTTCTTTGTCCCTAGAAACAAGGACTGGCACAGTGAAAGAAACTGACACTCTCCCTACCTACAGTTTTCTGTCCCTAGAAAAAATGTTTTTTTAAAGCACACTATAGCACAAGGAGAATTCCCCTCACTTTCCTTCTTTGTCCCTAGAAACAAGGACTGGCACAGTGAAAGAAACTGACACTCTCCCTACCTACAGTTTTCTGTCCCTAGAAAAAATGTTTTTTTAAAGCACACTATAGCACAAGGAGAATTCCCCTCACTTTCCTTCTTTGTCCCTAGAAACAAGGACTGGCACAGTGAAAGAAACTGACACTCTCCCTACCTACAGTTTTCTGTCCCTAGAAAAAATGTTTTTTTAAAGCACCCTATAGCACAAGGAGAATTCCCCTCACTTTCCTTCTTTGTCCCTAGAAACAAGGACTGGCACAGTGAAAGAAACTGACACTCTCCCTACCTACAGTTTTCTGTCCCTAGAAAAAATGTTTTTTTAAAGCACACTATAGCACAAGGAGAATTCCCCTCACTTTCCTTCTTTGTCCCTAGAAACAAGGACTGGCACAGTGAAAGAAACTGACACTCTCCCTACCTACAGTTTTCTGTCCCTAGAAAAAATGTTTTTTTTAAAGCACACTATAGCACAAGGAGAATTCCCCTCACTTTCCTTCTTTGTCCCTAGAAACAAGGACTGGCACAGTGAAAGAAACTGACACTCTCCCTACCTACAGTTTTCTGTCCCTAGAAAAAATGTTTTTTTTAAAGCACACTATAGCACAAGGAGAATTCCCCTCACTTTCCTTCTTTGTCCCTAGAAACAAGGACTGGCACAGTGAAAGAAACTGACACTCTCCCTACCTACAGTTTTCTGTCCCTAGAAAAAATGTTTTTTTAAAGCACACTATAGCACAAGGAGAATTCCCCTCACTTTCCTTCTTTGTCCCTAGAAACAAGGACTGGCACAGTGAAAGAAACTGACACTCTCCCTACCTACAGTTTTCTGTCCCTAGAAAAAATGTTTTTTTAAAGCACACTATAGCACAAGGAGAATTCCCCTCACTTTCCTTCTTTGTCCCTAGAAACAAGGACTGGCACAGTGAAAGAAACTGACACTCTCCCTACCTACAGTTTTCTGTCCCTAGAAAAAATGTTTTTTTAAAGCACACTATAGCACAAGGAGAATTCCCCTCACTTTCCTTCTTTGTCCCTAGAAACAAGGACTGGCACAGTGAAAGAAACTGACACTCTCCCTACCTACAGTTTTCTGTCCCTAGAAAAAATGTTTTTTTAAAGCACACTATAGCACAAGGAGAATTCCCCTCACTTTCCTTCTTTGTCCCTAGAAACAAGGACTGGCACAGTGAAAGAAACTGACACTCTCCCTACCTACAGTTTTCTGTCCCTAGAAAAAATGTTTTTTTAAAGCACACTATAGCACAAGGAGAATTCCCCTCACTTTCCTTCTTTGTCCCTAGAAACAAGGACTGGCACAGTGAAAGAAACTGACACTCTCCCTACCTACAGTTTTCTGTCCCTAGAAAAAATGTTTTTTTAAAGCACACTATAGCACAAGGAGAATTCCCCTCACTTTCCTTCTTTGTCCCTAGAAACAAGGACTGGCACAGTGAAAGAAACTGACACTCTCCCTACCTACAGTTTTCTGTCCCTAGAAAAAATGTTTTTTTAAAGCACACTATAGCACAAGGAGAATTCCCCTCACTTTCCTTCTTTGTCCCTAGAAACAAGGACTGGCACAGTGAAAGAAACTGACACTCTCCCTACCTACAGTTTTCTGTCCCTAGAAAAAATGTTTTTTTAAAGCACACTATAGCACAAGGAGAATTCCCCTCACTTTCCTTCTTTGTCCCTAGAAACAAGGACTGGCACAGTGAAAGAAACTGACACTCTCCCTACCTACAGTTTTCTGTCCCTAGAAAAAATGTTTTTTTAAAGCACACTATAGCACAAGGAGAATTCCCCTCACTTTCCTTCTTTGTCCCTAGAAACAAGGACTGGCACAGTGAAAGAAACTGACACTCTCCCTACCTACAGTTTTCTGTCCCTAGAAAAAATGTTTTTTTAAAGCACGCTATAGCACAAGGAGAATTCCCCTCACTTTCCTTCTTTGTCCCTAGAAACAAGGACTGGCACAGTGAAAGAAACTGACACTCTCCCTACCTACAGTTTTCTGTCCCTAGAAAAAATGTTTTTTTAAAGCACGCTATAGCACAAGGAGAATTCCCCTCACTTTCCTTCTTTGTCCCTAGAAACAAGGACTGGCACAGTGAAAGAAACTGACACTCTCCCTACCTACAGTTTTCTGTCCCTAGAAAAAATGTTTTTTTAAAGCACACTATAGCACAAGGAGAAATCCCCTCACTTTCCTTCTTTGTCCCTAGAAACAAGGACTCGCACAGTAAAACACACTGACACTCTCCCTACCTATCCTTCTCTTTCCCTAAACTAAAGGAATCCAGGTTAAGCAAGAAATAAATAAATGTCACTGTCCCTGCCTATGCTTGTCTTTCCCTGCTCCGGAACACACTACACTAGGCCGCCGTGCTGGCGGCCTTTTATAGTGTGGGGCGTGTACTAAACACCCTCAGCAATAATTGGCCACAGGCATCCTGCCTGTGGCCAATCATTGCTCTCCTCGCTGCCGGCGCTGTGATTGGCCAAGCATGCGGGGTCACAGTGCATGCTTGGCCAATCACAGCGCCTGGATGACACTGCGATGGCGTAGTGCATTGTGGGCCGTTCGCGTCACTCGAATTTGGCGCGAACGGCCCAAATCGTTCGATCTTCGTCGAACGATCGAACAGCCGATGTTCGAGTCGAACGTATGTTCGACTCGAACACGAAGCTCATCCCTACACAGGTCCCATATATGTATTTCATTTTTGTATTTAAAGGTTTGCCTGGAGTTCAGCTTTACCGTTTGATATCATGTATACCTGGAGCAGGAATATTTCCATACACAGTGGAACCTCGTCTTTAATGAGCGTTTTGAAAGACGAGCAACCTTTTTTTTAAATCCTGACTCGGTTTGCGAGTGTTGTCTCGCAAAACAAGCATAATTCAAGCTAATGGGGTGTGCAGTACAGCATTTGGCCAGAGGCGAGGGGGCGCCGGTGACACTCGGAGCGGTTCGGAGCTGCTCGGAGACATTCGGGAATACTCAGAATCACTCGGAAATACTCAGTTTCCAAGCCTTTCTGAGGATTTCTGAGATCTGTCGAGCTGTCCCCGAATATTTCCGAGGCTCTCCGGGTCTCTCCGGCGCCCCCCCCACCTCTGGCCACATGCGGTATTGCATGCCATAGATGTCAATGCGGAACAAATTTTCTTTGTTTCCATTGACTTCTATGGGGAAACGCGAGTGCTTTGGATTACAAGCATTCTCCTGGAACGAATTATGCTCGTAATCCAAGGTTCCACTGTAGTGACATAATAATCTCTATACTCAAATAATTATTTTTTATGTCAAAAGATTTTGGGACGTGTTTTCCACAGGGAGATCGTGGGTCTGTGGATTTTCAGCATTAAAATCTCACGTTTTACAAAAGGAGTATAATATTTACTTGGTCCAAGGAGCCTGTGTTTATTCCTAGGACAGGGATACTGTTATTGAAAGCACATTTACAGTACCCACCCTCACTAGCCTCCTTAATCAAAACTTTCTACCCAATTGCTGCTCAATGCCCCACCAATCACCTGACTGCTTCAAAAATACAGGGCTGAAAGTAGAAACCTACTTTATGTTAGAATGTATTCCACTGGCTCCCCCTGAAGTTGTTCACCCCCAAAAAACGTATCATAAATAATGGTAATCACAAATAACTATGCAATACACCATCATGCATAGATACAGTATGTGCACATTTTCTCATTTCACCAATATATAAACCCCTTGCTGACATGTTGTTCTCTTTATTTCAAGGCATTCAATGTTATGTTCTTTTTAATTAATGTTAGTTTTATAATGAAAACAGAAATATGTTGTTTAATATGTTCCCAAACAGATGTCAGAGCCAGCAGAGACTGTTGGTCGGGTTACGGCCTCAGAAACTCCAAGTGCCATATTGAAGGAAAAAAATATTACCTTGTAGTTAGGGTTGTCCCGATACCACTTTTTTAAGACCGAGTACAAGTACCGATACTTTTTTCCAAGTACTCGCCGATACCGAATACCGATACTTTATTTTTATCTCTTTTAAAAAAAAAAAAAATTTTTTTTTTTTTACAATTTTCTTTTTTCTTTTTTACAATTTATTTTATTTATTTATTTATTGATTTTTTACAATGTTTTCTTTTTTTAAGGGGGTGGGGGGTGGACAGTGTCAGTGTGTTTTTTTCTTCTATTTTATTTTATTTATTTTTTTACAATTCATTTCTTTATTATTTATTTTTTTATTACATTTTTTATTTTTTTATCAGCCCTGTTGGGGGGCTTTGGTGAGATATCAGGGGTCTTAACAGACCTCTGACATCACCCCTTTGAGACAGAGAAAGGGACTAGGGACAGATTCCCCAGTCCCTTTCTCAGCAGCCTCAGCTGCGCTGAAAATGAATGGAGAGAAGACAGCGGCTCCTCTCCATTCATAAACTGAAACATTGTAAACACAGTTTACGATGTTTCAGTTTTGTGAATGAACAGAGTCAGTGATCACTGACTCTGTTCATTCGGAACAGTAAGGAGCCAGATTTACCGGCTCCTACCTCCGCTCTCCATCCTGACAGTAAGAGGGGGTGGAGGAGGAGAACGGAAGGGGATGGCAGCACGGAGGGAGACATCAGAATGGAGGGCGGTCACGGACGGAGGGAGACATCAGAGTGGAGGGGGTCACGGACGGAGGGAGACACCAGAGTGGAGGGGGTCACGGACGGAGGGAGACACCAGAGTGGAGGGGGTCACGGACGGAGGGAGACACCAGAGTGGAGGGGGTCACGGACGGAGGGAGACACCAGAGTGGAGGGGGTCACGGACGGAGGGAGACACCAGAGTGGAGGGGGTCACGGACGGAGGGAGACACCAGAGTGGAGGGGACACGAGACCGCAGAACGGAGGGGGGCTGGAGGAGGATGCGGGGACAGTCAGCGGTGATCGTGTGTGAGTTACAAGCACCGATCACCGCTGATTTCACTACAGCAGCTTAAAGGGGGGGGGGAGAGGCGGAGAGACTTTTAAATCTATACAGCGGTGATCGGTGCTTGTAACTCTCCCACGCACTGATCACCACTGACTGTCCAGGTATCGGGTGAAGCATCGGGAGCATTTGCCCGAGTACAAGTACTTGGGCAAATGCTCTGTATCGGTACCGATACCGATACTAGTATCGGTATCGGGACAACCCTACTTGTAGTGTAAAGCTTTGCCAACAGTCCAAAAAAAATAATACATATCATTGTTCTGCTCCACTTTCATGTAATTGTTATGTATTGTGTTAAACTGCATGAGATTATCATTTTTCTGTAGTATGATGACATCTCGTCATGATTTTGGGCCACTGCAACTTGTTTACTGTGTGATTTAATATTTTCCTCTGTTCTTCCCTCCTGTTTATGGCCAATTAGTTTAGTCCTAGCTAGACCCTCCCGACTTCTTTCATGTTACCTTAGTCCAGTGGTTCTCAACTCAGGACCCACTAACAGGCCAGGCCTCCCCCCCCTGGTTCAGTTCGCACCAGAACTTGCGAACAGGCAAAAAATTTGTTCGAACACGCGAACACCGTTAAAGTCTATACGAACATGAAAAGTTAAAAGTGCTAATTTTAAAGGCTTATATGCATGGCATTGTCATCAAAAAGTGTTTGGGGACCTGGGTCCTGCCCCAAGGGACATGTATCAATGCAAAAATAAGTTTTAAAAACTGCAATTTTTTCGGGAGCAGTGAGTTTAATAATGCTTAAAGTGAAAAAAGGTGAAATATTCCTTTAAATTTCATACCTGGGGTGTGTGTATAGTATGCCTGTAAAGTGGCACATTTTTCCCGTGTTTAGAAAAGTCCCACAGCAAAATGACATTTCTAAAAGAAAAAAAAGTAATTTAAAAGTACTCGCGGCTATAATGAATTGTTGGATCTCGGCAATACAGATAAAAGTCATTGAAAAAAAACGGCATGGGTCCCCCCCCAGACCCGACAATTCATTACAGCTACGATCAGTTTTAAATTCCTTTTTTTCCTTTAGAAATGTCATTTTGCTGTGGGACTGTTCTAAACACAGGAAAAATGCACCACTTTACAGGCATACTATAGACACCCCCTAGGTACGAAATTTAAAGGAATATTTTACTTTTATCGTTTCACTTTAAGCATAATTAAAATCACTGTTACAGAAAAAACTTCAGTTTTTAAAGCTTTTTTTTGCATTGATACATGTCCCCTGGGGCAGGACCCGAGTCCCCAAACACTTTTTTTGACAATACCATGCATATAAGCTTTTAAAATTAGCACTTTTGATTTTTCATGTTAATCTCCCATAGACTTTTAAACGGTGTTCCGCAGCTTTGGAATTTGCCACGAACACTGTATAATGTTCGCTATTCGGCAAACACCCGATGTTCAAGACGAACTTACGTTCGACTCGAACACCGGGCTCATCTTAATACAGTATATACTGTGACAGCAGGAAGGTAAAGTCACCTGGTTGCATCCAGGGGGGTAGATATATTTCGCCCAGATTCAGGCTTTACGCCGACTTATACAACTAGGGAGTTGATGAAGCCCAGCTGAGGCTAGTGGGCTCATGGATGACTCATACCTCTAGGGAGAGGGCTGGGCGTCGTGCAGGCAGGGAGTTGATGAGACCAGCTGAAGCTTGTCAGCTCATTTAAAGGCCTCTATAAAAACTCCCAGCTTCATTAGATGTTAGCTCATGCCTGGAACCAGACCTGTGTGGACTGTCTAGGGAGAGTGAACCCCTGTGCGGTGAGGCAAAGCCTGTGTGGCTATTTGTTTGGACTTTTACTAAACCAGGGACTTAGGGACTAGGACAGCACCAGGCTGATCCCAGTTGTTAGTTTAGGAAACCTGCATGTTTAGTCAGAGGTCAAACTGACCAGGATTTATTTTGTTTATGTTTCTTTTTGGCTTTGCTGTGTTTTTGTCACTGTACATAGAGAAATAAACCGCACCTTTTGATTTTGAAAACCACAACCTCCATCTGCTGGCCCTGTTTTTGTGTGGGGAGCCCAACCAGGGGGTCACACACACCCGCTACCGAGTTAACCCCCTCACAGTTGGTGGAGAACCAGTGGCAGTTTTTTTTTAAGCCAGCATGGAGGAGATACTGAAACAGCTGGCTCTAGCAAATGCCAATCAACAGCAGACAAATGCAGGTTTGCAAAGGAGCCTTGCAGCCCAGCAGCAAGCTCATCAACAAGCCCAGCAGCAATCTGAGGCCCGCTTCATAGACCTGTTACAGAAGCAAGAGCAGAGACTACAACAAATGGAAGCAGTAATGCAGCAACGTCCGCAGACCAGTGAGGAAAGCCGTCCCACTAATACCGCGTCCTTTGGGGTGAGTCGTTTATTGACAAAAATGACTGGAGAGGATGATCCAGAGGTATTTTTGACCACATTTGAAAGGACTGCTGAAAGAGAAAAGTGGCCTGAGGAGCAGTGGGCTGGACTGGTGGCTCCTCTGTTAACTGGTGAATCGCAGAAGGCTTACTATGACCTAGAGCCTGACCAAGCAAAAGACTATGTGAGGCTAAAAGCTGAAATATTGGCAAGGCTGGGTGTCACCCTGGCTGTCCGGGCTCAGCGTGTGCATAACTGGACTTTCCAGCTTGGAAAACCCCCCAGGTCTCAAATGTATGATCTCATTCACCTGAGCAGGAAGTGGCTACAGCCAGAGACTTTGTCCGCACCAGAGATTGTGGAACGTGTTGTAATGGATCGGTTTTTGAGAGCTCTTCCTACTGCCATCCAAAAGTGGGTAAGCCATGGAGACCCAGAGACGGCCGGTGGTCTTGTGGATCGGGTAGAGAAATACTTGGCTACAGAGAACCTGACGGCCTCTTCCAGAGACTCTCGGACTTTCCACCCTAAGACCAGACCATCCCCAGGGGCGGATAAGAGGATTCCAAGGGGTGAGGGTGGAGAGAGTGAGAGGGTGGGAGCTCTACCCAAAGTTTGGCGAGAACAGCCTGGGAAGTCAGGGGCTCAAGAGGCAGCCAAATGGATTGTTTGCTACCGCTGCCGGCAAGCGGGACATATTGCAGCAAATTGCCCGGTTGTGGAGGAACCCATGCAATGTGACTTTCTGATGGACAGACGTCAGTCGCTGTGTGCGACAGTCGCATGCACTGCCATTCGGGGAACTGAGAAACATTTATGCAAAATGTGTATTAATGGTAGAAATGTTGTGGTATTACTGGATTCAGGTAGCCTTGTGACCATGATAAAGGCTGAATTAGTTAAAACAGAGGTCTCTGGGAATAGCAAGGTAGCTGTTATTTGTGTGCATGGGGACACCCGAGAGTATCCAGTGACTACAGTGTGTTTCGAGACCCCCAAAGGTACCCTCTCTCATCCAGTGGGGTTAGTATCTCAATTACCGCATGATGCCATTGTGGGAAGGGATTTTCCAAAGTTCTGGGAACTGTGGGATGATCCTGAGCCCCCCACTGGTGCCCCTATGTACCAGGAATGTGATAGCCAGAACTCCTCTGAGAGTGGTGAGGACTCTCCAGAATTTCCCTTGTCAGTATTGGCAGGGGAGACTCAAGAAACTGGAGAGGAGCCCACCTCCTCAGACGAAAACCTACCGTCTGTGGAGTTTTCTGATCTGGAGGTTCACAGGGAAAATTTTGCCACAGAACAGTTAAAAGACCCCGCCCTAATAAAGGCACGGGAAAACGTAGTGGAAATAGATGGCGAGTTAGTGAACCCAGATAATACCTGCACTTACCCATACTTCAGCGTAGAGAAGGACCTACTGTATCGGGTGGCAAAAAGGGCAGAAGAAACCGTTGAGCAGCTTGTGGTGCCCAAACCTTACAGGAAGTTGGTGTTGGAGTTGGCCCATGGGCACATTCTTGGAGGTCATCTGGGGACAGAGAAAACCCGAGAGAGGGTATTACAGAGATTCTATTGGCCTGGGGTGATGAAGGACATAGAAAATTATTGTTCCTCCTGCCCTGTGTGTCAGAGGTCGGCCCCGATGCCACATTTCCGTAGCCCGCTGGTCCCTCTACCCATCATTGAGGTCCCGTTTGAGAGAATCGCAATGGATTTGGTAGGTCCTATAATCAAGTCCGCTAGGGGGCACCAGTACATATTGGTTATAATGGACTATGCCACCCGTTATCCAGAAGCGATCCCTCTCAGAAATACCTCGGCCAAAACCATAGCCAAAGAGCTATCTCTTGTTTTTAGCCGGGTGGGTATTTGTAAAGAACTGCTTACGGACCAAGGTACACCCTTTATGTCCCGGGTTATGAAAGAGCTGTGTAAATTGCTCAAAGTGACGCAATTGCGTACATCTGTGTATCACCCCCAAACCGATGGGCTGGTTGAAAGATTCAACAAAACCCTAAAACAAATGTTGAAGAAAGTGGTGGAAAGAGATGGAAAGGATTGGGACTGTCTACTTCCTTATTTGATGTTTGCTATTAGGGAGGTGCCCCAATCCTCTACGGGATTCTCCCCCTTTGAGTTACTGTATGGGAGACACCCAAGAGGGCTGTTGGATATTGCCAAGGAAACTTGGGAAAGTGAGAGTTCTCCCCACAGGAGTGTGATTGAGCATGTCGCCCTGATGCAAGATCGAATTGCACAGGTAATGCCCATCGTGAAGGAACATTTGGCCCAAGCGCAGTTGGCACAGCAGAGAGTGTACAACCGTGGAGCAAAGACCCGTACCTTTTCCCCGGGGGATAGGATATTGGTACTTGTCCCTACGGTTGAAAGTAAATTCCTTGCCAAATGGCAAGGCCCCTACGAGATAATGGAAAAAGTGAGCGAAGTGAATTACAAGGTCAGACAACCAGGAAGGCGAAAAAGGGATTTTTATAACAGCTTACCTGTAAAATCCTTTTCTTGGAGTACATCACGGGACACAGAGCGACTTAGTCATTACTAATGGGTTATATAGTTTACCTTCAGGTGTTGGCACTGGCCAATTCCAAACCGGAAGTACCCTCCCCTATATAAGCCCCTCCCACCCGGGAGCACCTCAGTTTTGTAGCCAAGCAATAAGTGTCCCAAAAAGAGGGGTGGGAGCTCTGTGTCCCGTGATGTACTCCAAGAAAAGGATTTTACAGGTAAGCTGTTATAAAAATCCCTTTTTCTTTTTCGTACATCACGGGACACAGAGCGACTTAGTCATTACTAATGGGACGTCCCAAAGCAATGCCAAATGAGGGGGGGGGTACATAAGCTGGGCGCCATCAGGCATGAGGATCTTTTGCGGCCTGCAACACACTGCGCCCAAAGGCGACATCCTCCTGACTTCTAACGTCTACCTGATAGAATCTAGTAAACGTGTGTACCGAAGACCATGTTGCGGCCTTACATACTTGAGCCAGGGAGGCCTGGTGATGCACTGCCCATGAAGTTCCAACCGCTCTTGTGGAGTGCGCCCTAACTTTGCACGGAGGCGGTCTCTTTCTCAAGCCATAGGCTTGTTATTATGACCTGTCGAATCCACTTGGCTAAAGTAGATTTTGATGCTGCCTGACCCCTTCTGGGGCCTTCCGGCAGAACAAACAAAGAATCCGTTCTGCGAATCTGAGCAGTGGCTTTTAGATAAGCTTTAACTGCTCTTACCACATCCAAAGAATGTAATAACTTTTCCTCTACTGAGCTAGGTTTGGGGAAAAAAGAAGGAAGAACCACATCTTGGTTCAAATGAAACCTCGATACCACCTTAGGAAGAAAGGCTGGATGAGGACGTAATACTACTCTGTCCTTATGGACAACCAGATATGGCTCCTTACAGGACATAGCTGCTAATTCCGACACTCTTTTAGCCGAACAAATGGCTACTAAGAAAACCAATTTCCTGGTGAGAAGAACCAAGGAAATGTGTTGTAATGGTTCAAACGGTTGTTTCTGTAGAACCGACAGAACCAGGTTTAAGTCCCAAGGACATATGGGAATACTAACCGGAGGGCTAATACGCATCACTCCTTGTATAAAGGCTTTGACTAGTGAATGCGAAGCCAAGGGCCTTTGAAAAAATATTGACAAGGCCGAAATCTGACCCTTGATAGTACTCAAGGCCAGTTTCCTATCTACAGCCCACTGTAGGAAGTCCAGAATCCTCCCTATCATGTACTTACGTGGATGCCATTTCTTGGTCTCACACCACGTAATGTACGCTTTCCAGATCCTATAATAGATCTGCCTGGATACCGGTTTCCTGGCATTGATCATGGTAGATACCACAGAATTAGAGAGCCCTCTCTTTTTCAGAATGTGGGCTTCAATAGCCAGGCCGTCAAACCTAGGGCTGGTAAGGAAGGGTGGTATATCGGTCCTTGCGACAGCAGGTCCGGACGAAGTGGGAGGGTCCAAGGACTCCTCACTGACATTTTTACCATCTCCGCGTACCATGCCCTTCGGGGCCACGCTGGAGCCACCAGAATCACTGGTTTCTTTTCTACCCTGATTCTGCGGAGTAATCGCGGTAACAATTGTGGCGGTGGGAATGCATATATCAGCTTGAACCGATCCCAAGGGAACATTAGGGCATCCGAGCCGCAAGCTAGGGGATCCCTTGTGCGAGACACAAACCTGTCCACCTTTGCGTTGAATCTGGATGCTAGCAGATCTACATCCGGTGTTCCCCACCGCTGGCATATTGCCTGGAAAACCTCGGGGTGAAGAGACCATTCCCCCGGGCATAATTGTTGGCGACTTAGAAAGTCCGCTCTCCAATTTTCCACTCCTGGGATGAAAACCGCAGATATGGCTGGGACATATCTTTCTGCCCACTCCAGGATGCAATTTGCTTCCTTCTGGGCTGCACGACTTTTGGTGCCACCCTGATGATTGATATATGCCACTGCCGTGGCATTGTCTGATTGAATTCTGACAGGGGACCCCTGGAGTTTGGATGTCCATGCTACTAGGGCATACCGGGCTGCTCGTATCTCTAAGAGATTGATGGGCAGGGCCTTTTCTGCTTCTGACCACCTGCCCTGGAGAGACCATTGCTCCAGCACTGCCCCCCAGCCGATGAGGCTGGCATCTGTAGTGACCACCTTCCAAGAAACCGGACTGAAGGGTTTCCCTCTTTCCAGATTCTGGGGCACCAACCACCAATGGAGGCTCTTGCGAACGGAAGGGGACAGGGACATTGGTAAGTCTAAAGCCTGAACTTTTTTGTTCCAGGCTGACAGTATGGCCCTTTGCAAATTCCTTGAATGGAATTGACCGTAGGGTACCGCTTCGAATGAAGCCACCATCTTTCCCAGCAGCCTCATGCAGAGACGTATGGATGGTTTTCTTTTTGTACCCACTAAGTGGGTCAAATTTCTTAAAGACGACACCTTCTCTGGAGGTAAGAAAATCTTTCTCTGATTTGAATCCAGCCTTAGCCCTAAGTATTCCAGACTTTTGACTGGTCTTAGAGCTGACTTGTCCCGGTTGATAATCCAACCGTGATATTCCAGATACTCGATTGTCTTGTGAATAGCTACTTCCAGCTTTTCCACTGAGTGGTCTATTAGTAGCAGGTCGTCTAGATATGCCATTATCGTTACACCCTGTGTTCTTAGATTGGCCAATAATGGGGCCAGAATTTTTGTGAACACTCGTGGTGCTGTGGCCAGACCGAAAGGTAAGGCTCTGAACTGAAAATGGCGCCCTTCTACTGCAAAGCGTAGAAATTTCTGATGGGCCGGAAAGATGGGAATATGCAGATAAGCATCCCTTATGTCGATCGAGGCTAGCCATTCCTGCCCTTGTAGGGCGGTGGCCACTGATCGGATCGACTCCATCCGAAAGGTCCTGATATTTAGGAACTTGTTTAGCCCTTTTAGATTTAATATGGGCCTCACGTCCCCATTTGGTTTGGGGACTGTGAAAAGGTTCGAGTAAAACCCGAATCCGCTTTCTTCCAGGGGAACCTTCATGATTACCCCTTGGAGCAATAGTTGTTCTAGTGCCAGAAGGAGGGATCCTCTCTTTTGGGGATCTCTTGGCACGTTTGACCTCATAAATTGGGCAGGAGGAGTGCCTTTTAACTCCAGCTTGTATCCCAGACTTACTGCGGAGAGCACCCATCTGTCTCTGATGGTGTCCCGCCAGGTCTCTGTGAACAACTGAAGTCTTCCCCCCACCCGATTGAGCGGGGGCAATACTTCATGCCTTAGGGGGAGGTTTTGTACCTCTCTTGATCCAGGGCTTCTTGTTACCCTGTGATTGTCCCTGATTTCTGCCCCCTGAATTTGACCGCGGAGGCCGTCGGAACTGCTTCACAGCCGATGTGCCCGGGACTGGAGAGGTAGGCCTCTTAAAAGAAGGACTTCTACCCTTGTTCTTAACCGGTAAGAGTGAACTTTTACCGGCAGAAATTTTCTGGATATATTTGTCCAGATCTTCTCCAAATAAGCGTTCTCCATGAAATGGGAAGCTAACCAGCAGTTTTTTACAGGGAGCTTCAGCAGACCAGTTTTTGAGCCACAGAAGCCTACGCATATGTACTATAGACAGCGTAAAGCGGGAGGCCTGTTGGATTGTATCCTTTATGGCGTCCACCGCAAAACACAAGGCTCTAGGCAGGTCAGCTAGGGCATGAGCCTGCTGATCTGGTAAGTCCCTTAAGACTTGTTTCAACTGATCTTTCACTGCTTGGCAGACTCCAATCGCTGCTACCGCAGGTTGTGTCACCATACTTGCTGTAGAGAAAGCAGATTTTAGTAAAGACTCCAATTTTTTATCTATTGGGTCTTTGAACATTGGAACATTATCTACTGGACATGTCAGTGATTTGTTAACAGAAGAGATGGCTGCGTCCACTATAGGGACCCTCCATTTTCTTATGAACTTATCCTCCATGGGATAGATCACCGGAAATCTCTTGGGGGGAGCAAATATTTTATCAGGATGCTCCCAATCCTGGTAAATAAGCCCTTCTAATAAAGGGTGGATTGGGAAGGAACAGACCGCCTGGGGAGCTTTTAGCGACCCCAGCGAGGAAACCGTAATGGATGGTGGTTCCGCCAGAGGCATTTTAAATGCTGATCGGACCATGTTAGTCAGAGACTGAACCCATAATCTTTCAGCCTGAGAAGCTGAGAAAGGTTCTTCCACTGTTGATTCCTCTATAAGTGAATCAACCTCATCCTGATCCCCTTCAGGTAGGTCGATCTCTGTGTGGGGCTGTTCCTCCACTAACAGGCACTCTGAAGGAGGAGACGGAGATCGGACGCGCTTTTCCTGTGACAGGGAAGCAGCGATCAATGCTGTTAATCTCTCTTCCAATCCTCCCAGAGTTGAGGATAAAACCTCCTCTGTTATATACACAGGAGCAGGTGGACTGGGGACAGCCGCAGCACCAGGCATTCCTGCGGGGTTTCTACGGCTACTGACCTCTGCATTCTCAGGGGAGATTGGTGCAGTGCAAGCATGCCCAATATCCTCAGAGCCCGATGGAGACCCCTTTGGCTTCCTGGAAGATTTATTTCCGGAGCGTCTGGACGACATATCCTTTAAGCACAAAGCTGAGGTATTCCCGTCGTCATACACCAATTTTTGCTGGTAATAGTCTAACACAGGTGCTGCTATATACCAGCTGGTGTCCACTAAAGTGCCTTTCTATGGGGATGCCTGCATCAACCGCCTCTGTGTGCCACTGTTTGTTGCTAGCTCTGTTTGCATGCAGCTGACACTTGTACTGTGTCTTTTAACCATGCTGGGACGCCCGCACATGCGCAGAAGCGCCGCGGCGCGCATCGAGCGTCATCCACCCGCCCCGCCCCTTTTTTTTCATAGGAGGCGCGTGCACGCGCCCGCGCGCGCGCCCGTGCGCCAATGGCGCCCTTTTCGAAAACCAACAGAGGACTAGGAGCCAGGGCCCTTTTTGCCGGAGGGCCTGTGCGGTGGATGAACGCAGCAACAGGGCAGAGGAAGTGGATTCCCTCAGAGAAACTTACCAGCTGCCTGGATCTTTTGAGTTGAGAAAACCAAAGATCCACATTTACAAGAAAAATGGACTACAGCGGCCTCTAGTGGTTTAACACAGGTACCGCGGTCCCTGTTTTTTTTTTTTTTTTCTTGACTACTATTAAAATTTTACATTTTCAGTAGTTATAGGCAAACACAGATATTTAGCGGGAATACCGTTAGGTAACAGACAGAAAGACAAATTAGGCTTGGGGGTCCCCCAATAGAACCAAGTTCCTGAGGGCCCCCACTTACCTGATCCCCGCCGCAGGACTTTGTTTGGTCCACCAAAGTCCAAACTTCACCTATCACGGCAGGCATTGTAATTAAACCTTCAGGGACCGGGTTCCCAAGGATTCCACTCCCCTGGACCTGTATAGCACCCTGCACAGACAGCGTCTTGGTCGTGGGTATGACCAGAGCTCTGGATCCCAGGGTCCAGCCCTCCTAAGAGAAGCATTACAGGCAAAACCTTGCTCTTCTGCTGCAAGGCCCGGGTACCGACCGTTTAGCTATGAAGCTTTTTTGGTGGGATCCGGAACAGCTTACTAAGGCCCAAAAGAACCTGTACGCAAGCCCAGTGAAAACACATGTTACTCTTTGGCCAACACCTTAGACACTGGCAAAAAACTGAGGTGCTCCCGGGTGGGAGGGGCTTATATAGGGGAGGGTACTTCCGGTTTGGAATTGGCCAGTGCCAACACCTGAAGGTAAACTATATAACCCATTAGTAATGACTAAGTCGCTCTGTGTCCCGTGATGTACGAAAAAGAAAGCCCGAACAGATATATCACGTTAATCTGTTGAAAGCCTGGAGGGATAGAGAGTCCCTAGTCGCAGAAACTTGGTCACCAGCTCAAACTGGTTGCGTGATTCCGGAGGTTGGAATAGCAGCCACCTTGTCACAACCCCAACAACAGGAGGTTAAGGAGTTTGTGCTTCGCAACAAGGAGGTGTTCTCTGAGCTGCCGGGACAAACATCTGGGGTAGAGCATGATATTATTACCCCGCCCGGTGAAAGGGTGAAGTTAAAACCCTATCGGATCCCAGAGGCCCGACGGGAGGCAATACGGGAGGAAGTACAGAAAATGCTGAACTTAGGGGTGATAGAGGAGTCCCAAAGTGATTGGTCTAGTCCCATTGTGTTGGTGCCTAAACCGGATGGGAGCTGGCGATTTTGTAACGATTTTCGTCAGTTGAACAAAGTTACAAAATTTGACACCTACCCCATGCCACGTATAGATGAGTTGATCGACCGGCTGGGAACAGCCCGATACATGACGACTCTTGACCTCACAAAAGGGTATTGGCAAATTCCCCTGGCCAAGTCGGCCAAAGAGAAAACCGCATTTGTAACCCCAGACGGGGCGTTCCAATATAAGAGAATGCCGTTCGGGTTACAGAATGCGCCGGCCACATTCCAGCGGAAAATGGACCAGATACTGAGGCCCCATCGGAAGTATGCTGCGGCTTACCTGGATGACGTAATTGTCCATAGCACAGATTGGGCCTCACATCTGCCAAAAGTGCAAGCAGTCCTAGACTCTATCCGGGAAGCGGGGTTTACGGCTAACCCCAAGAAGTGTACCATTGGGCAGGAGGAGGCCAAATATCTTGGGTACACCATTGGCAGGGGAGTGATAAAACCCCAACTCAACAAAGTCGAGGCCATCCAGAGTTCATTCCCCACTTTGCTTCTAAGGCTGTGCCCCTAACCAACCTGACGAAGGGGAAAGGGTCGGTCATGATTAAATGGACCCCCGAGGCTGAGGCAGCATTCCAATTCTTGAAACAAGCCTTATGTAGCCAGCCAGTGTTGTACTCACCCGACTTCTCTAAAGACTTTGTCGTACAAAGTGATGCGTCAGATGTGGGGTTAGGAGCAGTATTGTCCCAGGTCTGGAACGGGGAAGAGCACCCAGTCATTTACCTCAGCAGGAAGTTGAAGTCCCATGAGGTAAATTACGCCACGGTTGAAAAGGAGTGTTTAGCGGTGAAGTGGGCTCTAGATTCCCTTCGGTACTATCTGCTAGGTAGGCACTTTGACATGGTTACGGATCACGCTCCGTTAAAGTGGATGGCTCAAAACAAGGAAACAAATAGAAGAGTGAATAGGTGGTTCCTGGCCCTCCAGGAATTCAACTTCACAGTAAAGCATCGCCCTGGCGTTCAAATGGGGAATGTGGATGCTTTGTCTCGAGTACATGAATGCCTGATTGCTGGTGTTCCAACCCCGAGGTTAAAACAAGAGGGGGGGGTATGTGACAGCAGGAAGGTAAAGTCACCTGGTTGCATCCAGGGGGGTAGATATATTTCGCCCAGATTCAGGCTTTACGCCGACTTATACAACTAGGGAGTTGATGAAGCCCAGCTGAGGCTAGTGGGCTCATGGATGACTCATACCTCTAGGGAGAGGGCTGGGCGTCGTGCAGGCAGGGAGTTGATGAGACCAGCTGAAGCTTGTCAGCTCATTTAAAGGCCTCTATAAAAACTCCCAGCTTCATTAGATGTTAGCTCATGCCTGGAACCAGACCTGTGTGGACTGTCTAGGGAGAGTGAACCCCTGTGCGGTGAGGCAAAGCCTGTGTGGCTATTTGTTTGGACTTTTACTAAACCAGGGACTTAGGGACTAGGACAGCACCAGGCTGATCCCAGTTGTTAGTTTAGGAAACCTGCATGTTTAGTCAGAGGTCAAACTGACCAGGATTTATTTTGTTTATGTTTCTTTTTGGCTTTGCTGTGTTTTTGTCACTGTACATAGAGAAATAAACCGCACCTTTTGATTTTGAAAACCACAACCTCCGTCTGCTGGCCCTGTTTTTGTGTGGGGAGCCCAACCAGGGGGTCACACACACCCGCTACCGAGTTAACCCCCTCACAATACATAGATCATATTTTTTCAGGCTCAGTGCTTGAATCTGCTCACTTTCGGAAGCTTTCCTTTGAGTAATATATTTTTTTAGATAAAGGAATTGAGAAAACTTTTTTACTTTAGCACTGTCACAGTCTTTATTGGATAGCGTTTTTATTGTCACGATTGCTGTCTGCAGTTGCTCTTTAAACATTTATTTTTCTGCTTCTTCTTTCTCTCTTACCATTAAATCCAGCTTACACTAAGAAGAATATTTTGCAGGCAAACTAAAAATATCTTTAAGTGTAAAAATCCAGCAAATGCTAATTTAAGAGCTGTATTTATAAGTACTAATATTTGATATTAAATAACCACACACACTGAATATGTTGTAACCGACACATAAAAGCTTAATACAACCTAGGCTCCAAACATGAACATTAGTGATGAGCCGAACACCCCCGGGTTCGGTTCGCACCAAAACCCGCGAACGGACCGAAAGTTCGTACGAACATTAGAACCCTATTAAATACAATGGATGCGAACGTTCGAATTCTAAAGTGCTAATTATAACAACTATTATGAATGTTATTGTCCTAAAAAGGGTTTGGGAACCCGGGTTCTGCACCAGGGGACATGTATCAATGCAAAAAGAAGTTTTAAAAACGGTCGTTTTTCGGGAGCAGTCATTTTAATGATGCATAAAGTGAAAAAAAAAAAGTCAAATATTCCTTTAAATATCGTACCTGGGGGGTGTCTAAAGTATGCCTGTGAAGTGCCACGTGTTTCCCGTGTTTAGAACTGTCCCTGCACAAAATGACACTTCTAAAGGAAAAAAAGCCATTTAAAACTGCTTGCGGATTTAATGTAATGTCTGGTCCCGGTAATATGGATGAAAATCTTTAAGAAAAATGGCATAGCTACCCCATGACCCCCCCCCCTACCCCAGCCCATTACCAGCCCCTTTGGGTCTTGTATGGATATTAAGGGGAACCCCGCACATAAAATAAAAAAGGCCCTATATACTCTGAACAGCCGTATACAGGCGGTGCATACAAGACAGGGACTGTAGGTTTGTTCTTATGTAGAATCTGTTTGTAATTTTGAACAGGTACATTGTTTAAGTGTAGCTCCAGCCCAAAAATCTATTTTTAAACTTTTTGGAAAACATAGGTAAGGGTTATCACCCCTGTAACATTTGTTTTGCTGTCTGTGCCCCTGTTCAGAACATTTCACCTCACTTTCCGTCCCAATGACAACTGTTTTTGAAATGTGGTGTTTTTCTTGAAACAAGGATTGCTGATAAAGCATCAGTACAGAGGAGACACCTTTCTCCCATATTAATTCTTACAGGAGAGAATTTTCCTTCCAAGGGGTAGATTTCCTCTCACTTCCTGTTGTCTTCTTGCGTTTGCAAGTAGGAGTCGTTTGTAAGTTGGATGTTTGAAAGTAGGGACCTGCCGTATATACTCTGCAGAAATAGGCCCCTTAGTTGTTGGTGTTGGCACAACACTGTAAGCACTCACAGTTACTCTTGGTTGGTGCTGGAACGCCCTGCTCTCAACTATTATATCAGGAATTTTAATTACATATAATTGTTGAACAGTGGTAGTAAAAATTGGGCCTTTGATGGTGGTGCTGGTGCCACAACACTGTAAGCCCTGACAGTTACTCTTGGTGGGTGCAGCAATGGGCCCTGCTGTGAATTATTAGATCAAGAATTGTAATTGCATACCCCTGTTGAACAGGGGCTGAAAAATTGGGCCTTTCGTGGTGGTGGTGGTGGTGGTGGTGGTGTTGCCACAACACTGTAAGCCCTCAGAGTTACTCTTGGTGGGTGCAGGAATGGGCCCTGCTGTGAATTATTAGATCAAGAATTGTAATTGCATGCCCCTGTTGAACAGGGGCTGAAAAATTGGGCCTTTCGTGGTGGTGGTGGTGGTGGTGTTGCCACAACACTGTAAGCCCTCAGAGTTACTCTTGGTGGGTGCAGGAATGGGCCCTGCTGTGAATTATTAGATCAAGAATTGTAATTGCATGCCCCTGTTGAACAGGGGCTGAAAAATTGGGCCTTTCGTGGTGGTGGTGGTGGTGGTGGTGTTGCCACAACACTGTAAGCCCTCAGAGTTACTCTTGGTGGGTGCAGGAATGGGCCCTGCTGTGAATTATTAGATCAAGAATTGTAATTACATGCCCCTTTTGAACAGGGGCTGAAAAATTGGGCCTTTCGTGGTGGTGGTGGTGGTGGCGTTGCCACAACACTGTAAGCCCTCAGAGTTACTCTTGGTGGGTGCAGCAATGGGCCCTGCTGTGAATTATTAGATCAAGAATTGTAATTGCATGCCCCTGTTGAACAGGGGCTGAAAAATTGGGCCTTTCGTGGTGGTGGTGGTGGTGTTGCCACAACACTGTAAGCCCTCAGAGTTACTCTTGGTGGGTGCAGGAATGGGCCCTGCTGTGAATTATTAGATCAAGAATTGTAATTGCATGCCCCTGTTGAACAGGGGCTGAAAAATTGGGCCTTTCGTGGTGGTGGTGGTGGTGGTGGTGTTGCCACAACACTGTAAGCCCTCAGAGTTACTCTTGGTGGGTGCAGGAATGGGCCCTGCTGTGAATTATTAGATCAAGAATTGTAATTACATGCCCCTTTTGAACAGGGGCTGAAAAATTGGGCCTTTCGTGGTGGTGGTGGTGGTGGTGGTGTTGCCACAACACTGTAAGCCCTCAGAGTTACTCTTGGTGGGTGCAGGAATGGGCCCTGCTGTGAATTATTAGATCAAGAATTGTAATTACATTCCCCTTTTGAACAGGGGCTGAAAAATTGGGCCTTTCGTGGTGGTGGTGGTGGTGGTGGTGGTGGCGTTGCCACAACACTGTAAGCCCTCAGAGTTACTCTTGGTGGGTGCAGCAATGGGCCCTGCTGTGAATTATTAGATCAAGAATTGTAATTGCATGCCCCTGTTGAACAGGGGCTGAAAAATTGGGCCTTTCGTGGTGGTGGTGGTGGTGGTGGTGTTGCCACAACACTGTAAGCCCTCAGAGTTACTCTTGGTGGGTGCAGGAATGGGCCCTGCTGTGAATTATTAGATCAAGAATTGTAATTGCATGCCCCTGTTGAACAGGGGCTGAAAAATTGGGCCTTTCGTGGTGGTGGTGGTGGTGGTGGTGTTGCCACAACACTGTAAGCCCTCAGAGTTACTCTTGGTGGGTGCAGGAATGGGCCCTGCTGTGAATTATTAGATCAAGAATTGTAATTACATGCCCCTTTTGAACAGGGGCTGAAAAATTGGGCCTTTCGTGGTGGTGGTGGTGGTGGCGTTGCCACAACACTGTAAGCCCTCAGAGTTACTCTTGGTGGGTGCAGCAATGGGCCCTGCTGTGAATTATTAGATCAAGAATTGTAATTACATGCCCCTGTTGAACAGGGGCTGAAAAATTGGGCCTTAGGCACTGGTGGCACAACACTACAACCCCTCACAGATACTGTACTTGGAGCACAGCAATGAGCCCTGTTGCAAAGTATTGCTTCAAAAATTGTAATGACACGCCCCTGTTAAACAGGGGCTGAAAAATTGGGCCTTAGGCACTGGTGCCACAACACTCCAACCCCTCACAGATACTGTACTTGGAGCACAGCAATGAGCCCTATGGCAAATTATTGCTAAAAAAATTGTAATTACACGCCCCTTTAAAACAGGGGCTGAAAAATTGGGCCTTAGCCACTGGTGGCGGCACCCATAAACAAAAATGATCTTCCAAGCTATCATCATCAATCGTATCATTGAGGACTCGGAGGAGGAGGATAGCCAGTCAACATAACAGCACAGGCACTCAGCATCAGCATCAGTCTTGAAGGGATGTGACATGTTAAAATCAATTAGTCTGTTATATCAGCATCAGGTGTGTGGTAGCTGGTGGTGATCCAAGACTGGTTCATCTTGATGAAAGTCAGTCGATCAACCGAGTCGGTGGACAGGCGCACCCTGTGATCCGTGACAAATCCTCCAGCAGCACTGAATGTGCGTTCCGAAAGAACGCTGGATGCAGGACAGGCCAGTAGCTCAATTGCATACTGTGCAAGCTCTGGCCAGTGATCCATCCTCAAGACCCAGTAAGCCAGAGGATTTTCGGTGGGGAAGGTGTCCAAGTCTGACCTTGCCCCTAGATATTCCTGCACCATGTTTATCAGACGCTGGCGATGGTTGCTGGAACCGATCATACTTTGGGGCTGCGGACTAAAGAATTGTCTGAACGCATCGGTCAGACGGCCACCTTCCCCACCGCTCCTTCTTTGACTGGCCGAAGCCTCAGCAACTCGTTGTCCAGGACCAGGAGTTTGTAACCTCCCAGTCTCTGGGAACGCGTTGCACAGACCTTTCTGCAAGGCCTCCCGGAGTTGTCTCATCCTCTGCTCCCTCTGCGAGGGTAACATAAGGTCCACAACCTTACCCTTGTACCGTGGATCAAGGAGAGTGGCCAGCCAGTAATGGTCCCTCTCCTTGATCCGAAGAATACGAGGATCCTTCCGCAGACTTTGCAGGATCAGGGAGGCCATGCAGCGTAGGTTTGCTGAGGCATTCGCTCCGGAGTCCTCTGGGTCACTAAGGACGACATGATCCGCAGCCACCTCCTCCCAGCCACGTACAAGTCCACTGGTTTCTTGGGACTGTAAATCATCCCTAAAAGACTGCTGCTGATGATGCTGAGTGCCAGCCTCCACCTCCATGCTGACACAATCCTCCTCCTCCTCCTCCTCCTCCTCCTGTGCGATGGGTGGGACAGAAGGAACACTGTCTGGGTAAAGGGGGCCTTGAGAGGCAAGGAAGTCCTCCTCTTCCTGCCTCTGTTCTGCCTCAAGTGCCCTGTCCATTATTCCACGCAGCGTGTGCTCCAACAGGTGGACAAGAGGTACAGTGTCACTGATGCATGCACTGTCACTGCTCACCATCCTTGTGGCCTCCTCAAATGGTGCCAGGACAGTGCATGCATCCCTGATCATGCCCCACTGGCGTGGAGAAAAAAAAACAAGCTCCCCTGACCCTGTCCTGGTGCCGTAGTCGCACAGGTACTCATTGATGGCCCTCTGCTGCGTGTGCAGCCGCTGCAGCATGGCCAACGTTGAGTTCCACCTGGTGGGCATGTCACATATAAGGCGGTTCTTGGGCAGGTTCAACTCCTTTTGCAGCTCAGCCAGGCGAGCACTGGCATTATAAGATCTGCGGAAATGCACACAGACTTTCCTGGCCTGCCTCAGGACATCCTGTAAGCCCGGGTACCTGCCCAAGAACCGCTGCACCACCAGGTTAAGGACATGAGCCACACAGGGCACATGGGTCAGTTGTCCCTGTCGGAGAGCGGAGAGGAGGTTGGTGCCATTGTCGCAAACCACCATTCCTGGCTTAAGCTGGCGTGGCGTCAACCACCTCTCGGCCTGGCCCTGCAGAGCAGACAGGACCTCTGCCCCAGTGTGGCTTCTGTCCCCCAAACACACCAGCGCAAGCACGGCATGGCATCTTTTTGCCTGCGTACTTGCGTAGCCCCTTGAACGGCTACGGAGCACCGCTGGTTCAGAGGACAAACCACAGGAAGAGGCCATGGAGGAAGAAGAAGAGGAGGGGGTGGAGGAGAGAGGTGTGTCACAACCAGTAGTAGCATTTTGGAGGCGTGGCGGTGGAACAACCTCCAACACTACTGCACCTTGTCCTGCATCCTTCCCAGCTGCCAAAAGAGTGACCCAATGGGCCGTGAAAGAAAGGTAACGTCCCTGTCCATGCCTGCTGGACCATGAGTCAGCGGTAATATGCACCTTACCGCTGACCGCCCTGTCCAGCGAGGCCAAGACATTGCCTTCCACATGCCGGTAGAGAGCCGGAATAGCCTTCCGTGAGAAAAAGTGGCGTTTGGGAACCTGCCACTGAGGAACCGCACATTGCACAAACTCACGGAAGGGGGCCGAGTCTACGAACTGAAAAGGCAAACTGAAAAACTTCTTTCGACGGTCCAGCAGCTGGGGCAGGGAAATTTGCCTGCTAGAATCGGACGTCGGTGTACTGCTAGCAGAGTGGCCGCAACTACTTGGCTGTGACACACCTAATTCTACACCTTCATTCCTCTCAGTGCATGTTTCAGAGAGGACTGAAGTTATAGTGGGGTTGGAGATCCCAGCTGATGCGGTGCAAGGAGAGGTCCGCTTTGTTCTTTGGTGTGGGTCTTTGAGGTAGGCTTGCCAACGAGCTGCATGGCAGGTCAACATATGTCTGGTCAGGCATGTGGTACCCAAGCGGCTGATGTTTTGGCCACGCGATATACGCTTGAGACATATGTTGCAAACAGCAGCTGTGCGATCTGATGCACTAGCCTCAAAAAAGGCCCACACCAAAGAACTTTTTGAATGACGGGCAGAGGCAGCGCCCTGCACAGGCGGAGCTCTGCGGTGTGATTCCGTCGGTGTACTGCCCTTACGCTGGCCACCAAAGGGCATCCTGCCTCGTTGGAGATGTGCCTCCTCCTCATCCTCCTCCTCCTCCTCTCTCCTATTAGGCACCCACGTGGAGTCAGTGACCTCATCATCCCCTCCCTCCTCATCACTGGAGCCAATCTGGCAGTATGCTGCAGCTGCTGGAACATGACTGCCAGATTGGTGTCCTTCTTGAGCATCCCCTCTGTCTGCTCTCACGCTACTGCCTTCCTGTAGCTGGGTTTCATCATCAGACCCTTCGAAACGCTGGGCATCCTCCTGGAGCATGTACCCAACACTGTGCTCAAACAGTTCGGGGGACTCCTCAGGAGGAGGACATGGTGGGTCTAGGGAAGGAGTGACTGATGATGAGTCTGACATTGATACCAGGGAAGAGGACGCTTTGGCAGCTGCTTTGCCAGTACCCTGAGCCTGGGTGAGAGAGGATGAGGAGGAGGAGGAGGGCTTGGTCATCCACTCTACCAAGTCTTCGGCATGATGTGGCTCAACATGTCCAGCTGCCGAAAAGAAGGACAAGCGTGTCCCATGGCCATGTGCTGATGACAATGCACCGCGTCCACGACCAGCACTGTTGCCCCCAGACACAGAGCCTGCTTGCCCTCTTTTATTGCCTCCTGACTGTCTGCCTCTCCTTGTTTGCCTTCCAGACATTCTAATAGATGGCCTGCAGGGAGATGGGAAAAAAGCAATAAGGGCTACCTTCAGGTGTCCTTCTCTGTCCCTTTACTTAAGGATTTCTAAATATGGTTGAGGATGATTGCTTTTGCAGAGAATAGCACAACGACAATTTCCCTGACTGTCCAAAAAACAAGGATTTCAAAGATGGTTGATGAGGAATGCTTTAGCACACTATAGCACAAGGAGAATTTCCCTCACTGTCCTTCCCTGTCCCTAGAAACAAGGATTATCATAGTGAAAGAAACTGACACTCTTCCTACCTATAGTTTTCTGTCCCTAGAAAAAATGTTTTTTTAAAGCTGATTGATGATCAATGCTTTAGCACACTATAGCACAAGTAGAATTTCCCTCACTGTCCTTCCCTGTCCCTAGAAACAATGATTATCACAGTGAAAGAAACTGACACTCTTCCTACCTATAGTTTTCTGTCCCTAGAAAAAATGTTTTTTTAAAGCTGATTGATGATCAATGCTTTAGCACACTATAGCACAAGTAGAATTTCCCTCACTGTCCTTCCCTGTCCCTAGAAACAAGGATTATCACAGTGAAAGAAACTGACACTCTTCCTACCTATAGTTTTCTGTCCCTAGAAAAAATGTTTTTTTAAAGCTGATTGATGATCAATGCTTTAGCACACTATAGCACAAGTAGAATTTCCCTCACTGTCCTTCCCTGTCCCTAGAAACAAGGATTATCACAGTGAAAGAAACTGACACTCTTCCTACCTATAGTTTTCTGTCCCTAGAAAAAATGTTTTTTTAAAGCTGATTGATGATCAATGCTTTAGCACACTATAGCACAAGGAGAATTTCCCTCACTGTCCTTCCCTGTTCCTAGAAACAAGGATTATCACAGTGAAAGAAACTGACACTCTTCCTACCTATAGTTTTCTGTCCCTAGAAAAAATGTTTTTTTAAAGCTGATTGATGATCAATGCTTTAGCACACTATAGCACAAGTAGAATTTCCCTCACTGTCCTTCCCTGTCCCTAGAAACAAGGATTATCACAGTGAAAGAAACTGACACTCTTCCTACCTATAGTTTTCTGTCCCTAGAAAAAATGTTTTTTTAAAGCTGATTGATGATCAATGCTTTAGCACACTATAGCACAAGTAGAATTTCCCTCACTGTCCTTCCCTGTCCCTAGAAACAAGGATTATCACAGTGAAAGAAACTGACACTCTTCCTACCTATAGTTTTCTGTCCCTAGAAAAAATGTTTTTTTAAAGCTGATTGATGATCAATGCTTTAGCACACTATAGCACAAGTAGAATTTCCCTCACTGTCCTTCCCTGTCCCTAGAAACAAGGATTATCACAGTGAAAGAAACTGACACTCTTCCTACCTATAGTTTTCTGTCCCTAGAAAAAATGTTTTTTTAAAGCTGATTGATGATCAATGCTTTAGCACACTATAGCACAAGTAGAATTTCCCTCACTGTCCTTCCCTGTCCCTAGAAACAAGGATTATCACAGTGAAAGAAACTGACACTCTTCCTACCTATAGTTTTCTGTCCCTAGAAAAAATGTTTTTTTAAAGCTGATTGATGATCAATGCTTTAGCACACTATAGCACAAGTAGAATTTCCCTCACTGTCCTTCCCTGTCCCTAGAAACAAGGATTATCACAGTGAAAGAAACTGACACTCTTCCTACCTATAGTTTTCTGTCCCTAGAAAAAATGTTTTTTTAAAGCTGATTGATGATCAATGCTTTAGCACACTATAGCACAAGTAGAATTTCCCTCACTGTCCTTCCCTGTCCCTAGAAACAAGGATTATCACAGTGAAAGAAACTGACACTCTTCCTACCTATAGTTTTCTGTCCCTAGAAAAAATGTTTTTTTAAAGCTGATTGATGATCAATGCTTTAGCACACTATAGCACAAGGAGAATTTCCCTCACTGTCCTTCCCTGTTCCTAGAAACAAGGATTATCACAGTGAAAGAAACTGACACTCTTCCTACCTATAGTTTTCTGTCCCTAGAAAAAATGTTTTTTTAAAGCTGATTGATGATCAATGCTTTAGCACACTATAGCACAAGTAGAATTTCCCTCACTGTCCTTCCCTGTCCCTAGAAACAAGGATTATCACAGTGAAAGAAACTGACACTCTTCCTACCTATAGTTTTCTGTCCCTAGAAAAAATGTTTTTTTAAAGCTGATTGATGATCAATGCTTTAGCACACTATAGCACAAGTAGAATTTCCCTCACTGTCCTTCCCTGTCCCTAGAAACAAGGATTATCACAGTGAAAGAAACTGACACTCTTCCTACCTATAGTTTTCTGTCCCTAGAAAAAATGTTTTTTTAAAGCTGATTGATGATCAATGCTTTAGCACACTATAGCACAAGTAGAATTTCCCTCACTGTCCTTCCCTGTCCCTAGAAACAAGGATTATCACAGTGAAAGAAACTGACACTCTTCCTACCTATAGTTTTCTGTCCCTAGAAAAAATGTTTTTTAAAGCTGATTGATGATCAATGCTTTAGCACACTATAGCACAAGTAGAATTTCCCTCACTGTCCTTCCCTGTCCCTAGAAACAAGGATTATCACAGTGAAAGAAACTGACACTCTTCCTACCTATAGTTTTCTGTCCCTAGAAAAAATGTTTTTTTAAAGCTGATTGATGATCAATGCTTTAGCACACTATAGCACAAGGAGAATTTCCCTCACTGTCCTTCCCTGTCCCTAGAAACAAGGATTATCACAGTGAAAGAAACTGACACTCTTCCTACCTATAGTTTTCTGTCCCTAGAAAAAATGTTTTTTTAAAGCTGATTGATGATCAATGCTTTAGCACACTATAGCACAAGTAGAATTTCCCTCACTGTCCTTCCCTGTCCCTAGAAACAAGGATTATCACAGTGAAAGAAACTGACACTCTTCCTACCTATAGTTTTCTGTCCCTAGAAAAAATGTTTTTTTAAAGCTGATTGATGATCAATGCTTTAGCACACTATAGCACAAGTAGAATTTCCCTCACTGTCCTTCCCTGTCCCTAGAAACAAGGATTATCACAGTGAAAGAAACTGACACTCTTCCTACCTATAGTTTTCTGTCCCTAGAAAAAATGTTTTTTTAAAGTTGATTGATGATCAATGCTTTAGCACACTATAGCACAAGTAGAATTTCCCTCACTGTCCTTCCCTGTCCCTAGAAACAAGGATTATCACAGTGAAAGAAACTGACACTCTTCCTACCTATAGTTTTCTGTCCCTAGAAAAAATGTTTTTTTTAAAGCTGATTGATGATCAATGCTTTAGCACACTATAGCACAAGTAGAATTTCCCTCACTGTCCTTCCCTGTCCCTAGAAACAAGGATTATCACAGTGAAAGAAACTGACACTCTTCCTACCTATAGTTTTCTGTCCCTAGAAAAAATGTTTTTTTTAAAGCCGATTGATGATCAATGCTTTAGCACACTATAGCACAAGTAGAATTTCCCTCACTGTCCTTCCCTGTCCCTAGAAACAAGGATTATCACAGTGAAAGAAACTGACACTCTTCCTACCTATAGTTTTCTGTCCCTAGAAAAAATGTTTTTTTAAAGCTGATTGATGATCAATGCTTTAGCACACTATAGCACAAGGAGAATTTCCCTCACTGTCCTTCCCTGTCCCTAGAAACAAGGATTATCACAGTGAAAGAAACTGACACTCTTCCTACCTATAGTTTTCTGTCCCTAGAAAAAATGTTTTTTTAAAGCTGATTGATGATCAATGCTTTAGCACACTATAGCACAAGGAGAATTTCCCTCACTGTCCTTCCCTGTCCCTAGAAACAAGGATTATCACAGTGAAAGAAACTGACACTCTTCCTACCTATAGTTTTCTGTCCCTAGAAAAAATGTTTTATTAAAGCTGATTGATGAGCAATGCTTTAGCACACTATAGCACAAGGAGAATTTCCCTCACTGTCCTTCCCTGTCCCTAGAAACAAGGATTATCACAGTGAAAGAAACTGACACTCTTCCTACCTATAGTTTTCTGTCCCTAGAAAAAATGTTTTTTTAAAGCTGATTGATGATCAATGCTTTAGCACACTATAGCACAAGTAGAATTTCCCTCACTGTCCTTCCCTGTCCCTAGAAACAAGGATTATCACAGTGAAAGAAACTGACACTCTTCCTACCTATAGTTGTCTGTCCCTAGAAAAAATGTTTTTTTAAAGCTGATTGATGATCAATGCTTTAGCACACTATAGCACAAGTAGAATTTCCCTCACTGTCCTTCCCTGTCCCTAGAAACAAGGATTATCACAGTGAAAGAAACTGACACTCTTCCTACCTATAGTTTTCTGTCCCTAGAAAAAATGTTTTTTTAAAGCCGATTGATGATCAATGCTTTAGCACACTATAGCACAAGTAGAATTTCCCTCACTGTCCTTCCCTGTCCCTAGAAACAAGGATTATCACAGTGAAAGAAACTGACACTCTTCCTACCTATAGTTTTCTGTCCCTAGAAAAAATGTTTTTTTAAAGCTGATTGATGATCAATGCTTTAGCACACTATAGCACAAGGAGAATTTCCCTCACTGTCCTTCCCTGTCCCTAGAAACAAGGATTATCACAGTGAAAGAAACTGACACTCTTCCTACCTATAGTTTTCTTTCCCTAGAAAAAATGTTTTTTTAAAGCTGATTGATGATCAATGCTTTAGCACACTATAGCACAAGGAGAATTTCCCTCACTGTCCTTCCCTGTCCCTAGAAACAAGGATTATCACAGTGAAAGAAACTGACACTCTTCCTACCTATAGTTTTCTGTCCCTAGAAAAAATGTTTTTTTAAAGCTGATTGATGATCAATGCTTTAGCACACTATAGCACAAGGAGAATTTCCCTCACTGTCCTTCCCTGTCCCTAGAAACAAGGATTATCACAGTGAAAGAAACTGACACTCTTCCTACCTATAGTTTTCTGTCCCTAGAAAAAATGTTTTTTTAAAGCTGATTGATGATCAATGCTTTAGCACACTATAGCACAAGTAGAATTTCCCTCACTGTCCTTCCCTGTCCCTAGAAACAAGGATTATCACAGTGAAAGAAACTGACACTCTTCCTACCTATAGTTTTCTGTCCCTAGAAAAAATGTTTTTTTAAAGCTGATTGATGATCAATGCTTTAGCACACTATAGCACAAGTAGAATTTCCCTCACTGTCCTTCCCTGTCCCTAGAAACAAGGATTATCACAGTGAAAGAAACTGACATTCTTCCTACCTATAGTTTTCTGTCCCTAGAAAAAATTTTTTTTTAAAGCTGATTGATGATCAATGCTTTAGCACACTATAGCACAAGTAGAATTTCCCTCACTGTCCTTCCCTGTCCCTAGAAACAAGGATTCACACAGTAAAACACACTGACACTCTCCCTACCTATCCTTCTCTTTCCCTAAACTAAAGGAATCCAGGTTAAGCAAGAAAAAATAAATGTCACTGTCCCTGCCTATGCTTCTCTTTCCCTGCTCCGGAACACACTACACTAGGCCGCCGTGCTGGCGGCCTTTTATAGTGTGGGGCGTGTACTAAACACCCTCAGCAATAATTGGCCAAAGGCATCCTGCCTGTGGCCAATCATTGCTCTCCTCGCTGCCGGCGCTGTGATTGGCCAAGCATGCGGGGTCACAGTGCATGCTTGGCCAATCACAGCGCCTGGATGACACTGCGATGGCGTAGTGCATTGTGGGCCGTTCGCGTCACTCGAATTAGGCGCGAACGGCCCAAATCGTTCGATCTTCGTCGAACGATCGAACAGCCGATGTTCGAGTCGAACGTATGTTCGACTCGAACACCGAGCTCATCCCTAATGAACATCCAACGCAGCTAAGAAATGTATTATATGTGACCACTAAAAAAGCGAAAATGTACTGGTGTATTATATGTCAAAGGGAATACAATAGCAAAATCTCCGCAGTAACTGGCTATTTCACTTCTACATGCAGTTTCAATACTTGGGAAATGTATTATTAGTTAATTTTGAGGATACCTGCAAACAGTACTGAAGCATGAACATCAGATATTACTGGCAGAACGTTCCTGAATAAAAACACAAGAATGGGCTGTATAGTTTATATTTGCATGTACATGTACCTACAAATGCATACACATGCGTAAAAATTATTCTAGCTGTTTTTCTCAAGGAGGAGTGATGTACACACGCATACGCACTATTTGCGCATATATACGTGCTTAAAAAACTTAACAGCAATGCAGATTTTTTTTTTTTACTTATCCATATGCAGTGATAGTTTATGTTCCTGTGTGTACAGGCCCATTAAAAAGAATGATGAAGCATTTTTGGTGTAGCACACGGACCCTTTTCCCTTGCTTTGGCTCAATTGCAGGAAAAAGGCACACCGTACTATATGCCTGTACCCTCCTGGTTGAGGAGGTTAAGCTGTGTTATGTATTTGGGTCCCACAGCTAGATTCTTCCGTCAGTTGGTTCTCGTCTCCCAGGATATAGGGACAAGTCTCTGTATTCTCCCCAGTAATTCCAATGTCCACACCACTTCAAACTCCAACGTTGAGTTTATTTTCTCAATTTTCAGCAGATGGGTAAAGGGTGGAAGAGAAACCGGACAACAAGGTTTGGGAGGTTAGTCCAGGCACAAATGGATGTCACAATCTCTACTCTATCCCTGCGTAGGTTTAGCTCACCCGGATAGTCTCCTACAAGTGGATCCTAGCAGCCGAAGTGATGCTCGGACGTTTGATCAAGTTCTTTCCTAGATGCTATCGGGAGACTCTCTGAACCGAATCTATCAGACCCTGAACCTCTTAGCTTCTGGTACTTAAGGACAGGTGCCAGCAGTAGCACAGTACTAGGCCCTTGGTGGATAGAAGAATCCCTCCAGAGAGTTACCGGGCCCTTTCCTTCACCGTGAACTCTCACCGGTCCTTCAGAAAGGTCCTCCCCCGGCCTCCTCTTCTTCGAAGTGGGTTCCAGCTAAAGGTGCTGGGCCCAGTGTTGAAGATGCAGCCCCAGGACTAAAGGTGCCTGGGACTGATGCACACGTGGCCCCATGGCCTGGAGAGCCAAGCGCCATGCACCAGGACTCCGACTCTGGAACGAAGACCCCTCCCAGGCGGCGTCTGCCCCTTATGTATCCTCTCCCGGCATGTACAGCAGGTCAACCACACCCACTGTACCGCTGCCGAGAGAGGACATCCGAGGCACAGCACTAATACCAGCGGTTCAACCCTGACCCATTATGGCAGTGCCACCTATAGGTCACAGGAAACTGCACACCAGTATACCATCCTGGAAATAAACAGCACAACTTATAAATTGAGAATGGTCTGAGCCTAACTACTATCTCAGACCAGCCCCTAAATTTGGGTATATAGCACCCCTAAATGGGGTGGGCGCTACATTGGCATCTGTGTGCAAAAGCCCTGAGGCAGGCAATACACAGTTAAAATTTGCACGATTCCCCCATCAACACAGACAGCGCTGACAGGGGAATGCCTCCAGCCGAGACATTGTCTGCTCCAGGTGGGGGGCCAGGGGCGAGCAGTGGAAGCTGTCCCCGCTGGGAGAAGACAGTGATTATTATACAGGATTTATATAGCGCCAACAGTTTACGCAGCGCTTTACAATATAAAAAGGGAGACAATACAGTTATAATACAATAAAATACAAGAGGATTAAGAGGGCCCTGCTCAGAAGAAGAGCTTACAACCTAATAGGGTGGGGAAAGTGGTACAAAAGGTTGTAACTGTGGGGAATGAGCTGATGGAAGTGGTAAGAGATTAGTTGGAGATGTGATAGGCTTCCCTGAAGAGATGGGTTTTCAGGGATCGCCTGAAGGTAGCAAGAGTAGGGGATAGCCGGACAGGTTGAGGTAGCGAGTTCCAGAGGATGGGAGAGGCTCTGGAGAAATCCCAGAGACGAGCATGGGAGGAGGAGACGAAAGAGCTTGAGAGTAGGAGGTCTTGAGAAGAGCGGAGAGGACGGTTTGGGGGATGTTTGGAGACAAGATTGGTGATGTAGCTCGGGGCAGAGTTGTGAATGGCTTTGTATGTTGTGGTTAGTATTTTGAATTTGATTCGCTGGGCGATTGGATACCAGTGTAGGAATTGGAGGAGAGGGTTGTCAGACACTGAGTGGTTGGTAAGGTGGATAAGTCAGGCAGCAGCATTCAGTGATTATCACTAGTGGCTATAGCAGCCGCTAGCGATATTTAAAAGAGAATCCGGCAGGCTGGTTGTACCCAAGCTGATCGATCAATCAACTTGGTACATATAATCTGCTGAACCATCCAAGATTCGAACTGTGTATGACCAGCCCCCAAGGAGTAAAAGCGGAAAATACCCCTTTTGTACCTATTCATGGATTGGGGGGCTCTTCAGCTATTATTTAGCTCTTAGCAAACAGATTATCAGTGCTGCCAAAGATACTCATTGAACTGAACAGATATCCACAGGAGTATGTCTAACAAAAATATGTTTATTTTAGTGTAGCGCCCCCCCAATATTTGAAGGCGCTATGTGGAAATTTAAGGGCAGTCTGAGCCAGTAGTTGGGCTCAGACTAATTATGTTCAAATATTGTTATGCTCTGGGTGTGATACTGCCCGGCAGTTTTGTTCTCCTTTGCTTGCAGGTGGCGCTGTCACCGCCTGCACGGGCTGGATTACAGGAGTATCACAGCACCTTGGGTGTCCTCTCTCGGCAGCCGTGCAGTGGGCGTGGTCTACCCGCTGTGTATGTTGGGAGAGGGTACAAAAGGGCAGACGCCATTTGACGGGGGGATTTCGGGGGCGATTCCAGGGGGACCCCAAGGCGTTCAGGGGGACCTCTGGTCCTGAGAGTGTGCCTCGTGGCCCGCATGGCACGAGGTGCGCTGGAGTGCTTAGGCCTTGGGCACCTTCAGCCCAAGGCCCTGTTGCTGCATTGTAGGCCCAGCTCCACTGACTAGGGCCTACGCTTCAGAGAAGGATCCCAGGCTGCCCGTTGTTAGGGGACCCATCTTTAGGAAAGGAGTTCCAGGGGAATAACAGTCCCGGCGGAGACTAGCAATGGTACTGCTGTCTTGGTGAGAGGCCTGGAGACCTGCCTAGAGGGGGATCCATTATCTCTGACATCCGTGCTCCATCCCGGCTGCTAGGACTGCTCTCATAGGGACTATCCGGGTGAGCAATACCCACTCAGGCTTGAGTGGCGACAAGTGTAGATACTGGACTTAAGTGTTGCGTGCCTGAACCTTCCCCTACGTCTTTCAACTTTTCTAATCTTGCTTTCTTCAAGTTAACTCAAAGCGGAAAAAGAATAAAGCCTTGCTGATTAGGTTTTACTCATGTGTGGACATTGGCCTTATTCCTGGAAGATATTGGTGTACCTAGACAACGAAGCTGAAAGGATTCACTCGTGGGAGGTAATTGCCGCAGACCCAAAGTAACAAAACCAGTAGATCCCATTAACAAATAGGGGTCTGTGGGTGTGTGGAGTACCGGGGGAGGTGGCTACACGAGCATGCCTAAAAGGGCTCTTACTTCACATATCCCCCAGCTCGCCAGTAGAAATGAATGAACTGAGGACTGTAAACAACTAAAAGGCTCCCCTTGACAGGTAAATCTATAATGGTTTTTGATCAGTTTTATTTTAAGTTTTTTTAAGTTTACAAGTTTATAAACCAATGTTTTGTGTCTTTTTGATTTTTCTGAACATTTTAACCACTTAAGCCCCGGACCATTTGGTAGCTAAAGGACCAGAGGTGAATTCAGAATTTTGCACTGCGCTGCTTTAACTGTAAATTGTGCGAACATGCAATGTTGTACCCAAACGAAATTTGCGTCCTTTTCTTCCCACAAATAGAGCTTTCTTTTAATGGTATTTGATTGCCTCTGCGATTTTTATTTTTTGCGATATAAATGGAAAAAGACCGAAAATTTTGAAAAAAAATGATATTTTCTACTTTTTGTTATAAGAAAAATCGAATAAACTCAATTTTAGTCATACATTTAGGCCAAAATGTATTCAGCCACATGTTTTTAGTAAAAAAAATGTCAATAAGCGTATATTTATTGGTTTGCGCAAAAGTTATAGAGTTTACAAACTAGGGTACATTTTCTGAAATTTACACAGCTTTAAATTTATGACTGCCTATCTCATTTCTTGAGGTGCTAAAATGACAGGGCAGTACAAAACCCCCCCAAATGACCCCATTTTGGAAAGTAGACACCCCAAGGAAATTGCTGAGAGGCATGTTGAGCCCATTGAATTTTTTTTTTTTGTCTTAAGTGATTGAATAATGACAAAAAAAAAAAAATTACAAAAAGTTGTCACTAAATGATATATTGCTCACACATGCCATGGTTATATGTGGAATTGCACCCCAAAATACATTTTGCTGCTTCTCCTGAGTACGGGGATACCACATGTGTGGGACTTTTTGGGAGCCTAGCCGCGTACGGGACCCCGGAAACCAAGCACCGCCTTCAGGATTTCTAAGGGCGCAAATTTTTGATTTCACTCCTCACTACCTATCACAGTTTCGAAGGCCATAAAATGCCAAAATAGCACAAAACCCCCCCAAATGACCCCATTTTAGAAAGTAGACACCCCAAGGAAATTTCTGAGAGGCCTGTTGAGCCCATTGAATATATATTTTTTTTGTCCCAAGTGATTGAATAATGACAAAAAAAAAAATTACAAAAAGTTGTCACTAAATGATATATTGCTCACACATGCCATGGTTATATGTGGAATTACACCCCAAAATAAATTTTTCTGCTTCTCCTGAGTACGGGGATACCACATGTGTGGGACTTTTTAGGAGCCTAGCCGCGTACGGGACCCCGAAAACCAAGCACCGCCTTCAGGATTTCTAGGCACAAATTTTTGATTTCACTCCTCACTACCTATCACAGTTTCGAAGGCCATAAAATGCCAAAATAGCACAAAACCCCCCCAAATGACCCCATTTTGGAATATAGACACCCCAAGCTATTTGCTGAGAGGCATGGCGAGTATTTTACAGCTCTCATTTGTTTTTGAAAATGAGGAAAGAAAATATATATATATATATATTTTTTTCAATTTTCAAAACTTTGTGACAAAAAGCGAGATGTGCAAAATACTCACAATACCTCTCAGCAAATAGCTTGGGGTGTCTACTTTCCAAAATGGGGTCATTTGGGGGGGTTTTGTGCCATCTGGGCATTCCATGGCCTCCAAAACTGTGATAGGCAGTGAGAAGTGAAATCAAAAATTTACACCCTTAGAAAGCCTGAAGGCGGTGCTTGGTTTTTGGGGTCCCGTACGCGGCTAGGCTCCCAAAAAGTCTCACACATGTGGTATCCCCGTACTCAGGAGAAGCAACAGAATGTATTTTGGGGTGTAATTCCACATATGCCCATGGCATGTTTGAGCAATATATCATTTAGTGACAACTTTGTGCAAAAAAAAAAAAAAAATTCGTTTTTCCGCAACTTGTGTCAACATATAAAATATTCCATGGACTCGACATGCCTCTCAGTATATAGCTTGGGGTGTCTACTTTCCAAAATGGGGTCATTTGGGGGGGTTTTGAACTGTTCTGGCATTTTATACACAACATTAGGAAGCTTACATCCACTCTTCTAACCACTTGAAGACAAAGCCCTTTTTGACACTTTTTGTTTACATGAAAACATTTTTTTTTTTGCAAGAAAATTATGTTGAACCCCCAAACATTATATATATTTTTAAAGCAAAGGCCCTACAGATTAAAATGGTGGGTGTTGCATTTTTTTTTTCTACACAGTATTTGCGCAGCGATTTTTCAAACGCATTTTTTGGGTTAAAAAATACACTTTTTTTAATTTTAATGCACAAAACACACTATATTGCCCAAATGTTTGATGAAATAAAAAAGATGATCTTAGGCCGAGTACATAGATACCAAACATGACATGCTTTAAAATTTCGCACAAACGCGCATTGGCGACAAACTACATACATTTTTAAAAGCCTTCAAAAGCCTTTACAGGTTACCCCAGTAGATTTACAGAGGAGGTCTACTGCTAAAATGACTGCCCTCGATCTGACCTTCGCGGTGATACCTCACATGCATGGTGCAATTGCTGTTTACATATGACGCCAGACCGACGCTTGCGTTCGCCATTGGGCAAGAGCAGGGCAGGACAGGGGTGCTTTTTTTTTTTTTTTATTATTAATTTTGCTTTTTTATTTTATTTTTAGATTGTTCCTTCCAAGTATTTTTTTTTTAATCATTTTTATTGTTATCTCAGGGAATGTAAATATCCCCTATGATAGCAATAGGTAGTGACAGGTACTCTTTTTTTGAAAAAACTGGGGTCTTCTAGACCCTAGATTTTTCCTCTGCTCTCAAAGCATCTGACCACACCAAGATCGGTGTGATAAAATGCTTTCCCAATTTCCCAATGGCGCTTTTTATATCCGGGGGGGGGAATTCCCTCCCACTGCTTGTAAAAGCAGTCCAGAGGCTAATTAGCCGCTAGGATTGCTTTTACATGAAAGCCGGCCGCAGGCTGAAAAGAATGATACCAAGATGATACCTAAACCCGCAGGCATCATTCTGGTATAAACATTCAAAGTCCAGCAACATACCAGTACGTTGCTGGTCCTTGTTGGACATGTATTGTAATCTTTTTTTTTCATGCAGCCAGTTGGCTGAACGAAAAAAGAGATTGATCGGTGGGTATGCCCACCATTAGAATACCGCCCTTCATCCACCCACTTCCAATGATGGGCATACACGCACCATTTATATATGCCGAAGCATGGGGGCATCCTCCCGCAAAAAAGTTATGCCGCACACACATGGTCAGACTTTTCCACGGGCAAGCCTCCGTCGGAATTTCGACCGTATGTACGCGGCATTAGGAGCAAAATCGCTCCTCCGCTCCTGCTGCCCCAATGCTTCGGCATATATGCTTTTTTTATTTAACTGTGGTGGTGAAATCACCTCCTACAGCACTGGAGTCACAGGGATCAGGCCTGTCTCTGCAAACGCTGCAGTTATGTGTGTTTTTGTTTTGTAAGTGACAGTGATCGATCGATACTGCACTTGGGTGGCCTGGGCTGGACGGAGGGGCAAAACGCAGGTGCCAGCAGGTATCTGGGCTGATCCCGCTAACACTGCGTTTTTGGGAACCCTAAACTGCTGGGGACGCTAGTATAGATCTGATCAGATCAGATATTGATCTGTTCAGATACTATACCACTAAGGGGGGTGTATGCTTCACGCGTGGGTGTTAGCGTTACTGGCACTAACCTGACGCTGCCTGGGGTGTGACGCAGACCCTCTCTGACGCTAAAACCTAATTGATATCACCCGCCAGGCGATCAGGGGGTTAAACCTTTATTGGGTTATATACGGCGGGTGCCCTGACACTATAAAAAGCAAACTAACTAACCAGCGTCACCCGTCACACTTATATGGTGATCTAGGGGCAATCAGGGGGTTAAAACCTTTATTAGATAATATATGGGGGTGCCTGATGCTATAAAAACCTGCGGCGAACCTAAAAAAAATTACTGGCTACCGATCTGCATCACCAACACTAAGACAGCGATCAGAAAAACGATCGCTTAGCGACAGTGGTGATAGGGGGTGAAAGGGTTACCTGGGGGGCGATCAAGGGGGTTAAACCTTTACTAGATAATATATTGGGGTACCTGACGCTATAAAAACCTGCGGCGAACCTAAAAAAAATTACTGGCTACCGATCTGCATCACCGACACTAAGACAGCGTTTAGAAAAACGATCGCTTAGCGACAGTGGTGATAGGGGGTGAAAGGGTTACCTGGGGGGCGATCAAGGGGGTTAAACCTTTATAAGATAATATATTGGGGTACCTAACGCTATAAAAACGTGCGGCGAACCTAAAAAAAATTACCAGCTACCGATCTGCATCACCGACACTAAGACAGCGTTTAGAAAAACGATCGCTTAGCGACAGTGGTGATAGGGGGTGAAAGGGTTACCTGGGGGGCGATCAAGGGGGTTAAAACTTTATTAGATAGAATATTGGGGTACCTGACGCTATAAAAACCTGCGGCGAACCTAAAAAAATTACCGGCTACCGATCTGCATCACCGACACTAAGACCGCGTTTAGAAAAACGATCGCTTAGCGACAGTGGTGATAGGGGGTGAAAGGGTATCCTGGGGGGCGATCAAGGGGGTTAAACCTTTATTAGATAATATATTGGGGTACCTGACGCTATAAAAACATGCGGCAAACCTAAAAAAAATTACTGGCTGCCGTTTGGCATCACTGACGCTAAGACAGCGATCAAAAAAATGATCGCTTAGCGACAGTGGTGATAGGGGGTGAAAGGGTTATCTGGGGGGTGATCAGGGGGTTAAACCTTTATTAGGGGGGGTTAGGGGGCTGCACTGGACCTAAAACTGAATGTACTGACACTTTTACAGTCACAAATGTCACTGATTGCAGTGATCAGTAAATAAATGGTCACTGCAATCAGTGACACTGTGACTGGGGGCTGGGGGGGTGATCTGGGGGGTGATCTGGGGGTGTCTGGGGGGGCCTGGGGGGGCGATTTATGTCCCTATGTGTCCTGGTGTCAGTGTAGTGTTGTGTGCACTGACCTGATGTCTTCTCTTGTACGGCGCTCGGTATATGTGAGCGCCGCACCAGAGATGACATCACTTCCTCCTGCTTCCTCTGCCTGACACAGACAGAGGGGGCATTTCTATTCGCCGGGAGCGATCGCGAGGGGGTGGCCGGAAACGAATGGCTGCCCCCTCATCCCGGAACGCTCCTGGACACTTAGCCACCGCTCACAGTATAGGAGGGGGGTCCGATTGGACCCCCCAACTATACAAAGGCAATCACGTACACTCTACGTGATTGTGCCTGTCGGTGCCATTCTGCCGACGTATATATACAGTGAGCGGTCGTTAAGTGGTTAAATAAACATTAATACAGGGGATATGCATAGCATTTATTTTCAGAGCATTCTGGCTTTCTAAAGTGAAAACTTAATACTAGCTGCTCACTTCCTGGCTATCTCAGTCTAACTGAGTCTCAAAATGGGGCCATATAAGCAAATTAGAGCTAAGTGCTCCTCTAATTGAATCAACTGTGAGGCTGGGTTCACACTTGTGCGACACGACAGCCGTCCTACTTTGGATCCGACTTTGCCCTGCGACATGAAGCCGACATATGTCCGACTTTCAATGAACAGAGATCCGACTTGGATCCCCGCCAATACCAGGCACTGTGTTTGGTAAGAATCTTGAGGGGGAACTCCACGCCAAATTTTAAATAAAAAAACGGCATGGGTTCCCCCTCCAGGAGCATACCAGGCCCTTCGGTCTGGTATGGATTTTAAGGGGAACCCCCTAAGCTGAAAAAACAGCGTGGGGGTCCCCCCAAAATCCAAACTAGACCCTTATCCGAGCACGCAACCTGGCAGGCCGCAGGAGAAGAGGGGGGAACGAGAGAGCGGCCCCCCCTCCCTTCTGAACTGTACCAGGTCGCATGCCCTCAACATGGGGGGTTTGGTGCTTTGGGGCGACCTGTGGCCCCCCACCCCAAAGCACCCTGCCCCCATGTTGATGAGGACAGGGCCTCTTCCCGACAACCCTGGCCGTTGGTTGTCGGGGTCTGCGGGCGGGGGCTTATCGGAATCCGGGAGCCCCCTTTAAAAAGAGGGCCCCAGATCCCGGCCCCCCACCCTATGTGAATGAGTATGGGGTACATCGTACCCCTACCCATTCACCTGGTGGAAAAAAATGTCAATAAAAAAACACTACACAGGTTTTTAAAGTAATTTATTACACTGCTCTGGGGGTCTTCTTCTGACTCCGGGGGTCTCTTCCGACTTCGGGGGTCTTCTTCCGACTCCGGGGGTCTCTTCCGACTTCGGGGGTCTCCAGTGTCGTCTCTGCGCTCTTCGGTTCTTCTCTCGCTCTCCGGTTCTTTCTTCCTTCTGCCGGGCCTCCGCTATCTTCTACCAGCTCTTTTGCTAGTGGGGCCCGGTCTTCTCCGTCGCCTTCTTCCCTCTTCTCCTCTTCGATGTTGACACGCCGCTTCCTCTCGCTGTAATGCTGGGTGTGCGGTGCGCTCCAATTTATATAGGCCTCTCATGACGTTACAGTCACATGCTCTGGTTGGCCCCGGAGCATGTGACTGTGACGTCATGGGAGCATGTGGCCACCCGGAGCATGTGACTGTGACGTCATGAGAGGCCTATATAAATCGAAGCGCACCGCACACCCAGCATTACAGCGGGAGGAAGCGACATGTCAACATCGAAGAGGAGAAGAGGGAAGAAGGTGACGGAGAAGGCCGTGCCCCGCTAGCAAAAGAGCTGGAAGAAGATAGCGGAGGCCCGGCAGAAGGAAGAAAGAACCGGAGAGCGAGAGAAGAACCGGAGAGCGCGGAGACGACACCGGAGACCCCCGAAGTTGAAAGAAGACCCCCGAAGTTGGAAGAAGACCCCCGAAATTGGAAGAGACCCACGGAGTTGGAAGAAGACCCCCCGGAGCTGTGTAATAAATTACTTTAAATACCTATGTAGTGTTTTTTTATTGACATTTCTTTCCACCAGGGGAATGGGTAGGGGTACGATGTACCCCATACTCATTCACATAGGGTGGGGGGCCGGGATCTGGGGGCCCCCTTATTAAAGGGGGCTCCCGGATTCCGATAAGCCCCCCGCCCGCAGACCTCGACAACCAACGGCCAGGGTTGACCGGAAGAGGCCCTGTCCTCATTGACATGGGAGCAGGGTGCTTTAGGGAGGGGGGGCCGAAGGTCGCCCCCCTGCCCCAGAGCACCAAACCCCCCATGTTGAGGGCATGCGGCCTGGTACGGTTCAGGATGGAGGGGGGCCGCTCTCTCGTTCCCCCTCCTCTCCTGCGGCCTGCCAGGTTGCATGCTCGGATAAGGGTTTGGTTTGGATTTTGGGGGGACCCCCACACTGTTTTTTCCGCTTAGGGGGATCCCCTTAAAATCCATACCAGACCGAAGGGCCTGGTATGCTCCTGGAGGGGGAACCCATGCCGGTTTTTTATTTAAAATTTGGCGTAGAGTTCCCGATCAAGATTCATACCAAACACAGTGCCTGGTATTGGCGGGGATCCAAGTCGGATCCCCGTTCATTGAAAGTCGGACATATGTCGGCTTCATGTCGCAGGGCAATGTCGGATCCAAAGTAGGACGGCTGTCGTGTCGCACAAGTGTGAACCCAGCCTGAGTGTAGTTTAAGCTCCTGCTATTGATATCTGTTCACAACACATGCGATGTACAGCAACATAGTTAGGGATGAGCTCGGTGTTCGAGTCGAACATAGGTTCGACTCGAACATCGGCTGTTCGCGCGTTCGGCGAACAACGAACGATTTGGGCCGTTCGTGCCAAATTCGAGTGACGCGAACGGCCCACAATACACTGCGCCATCGCAGTGTAATCCCGGCGCTGTGATTGGCCAAGCATGCACTGTGACCCTGCATGCTTGGCCAATCACAGCGCCGGCAGCGAGGAGAGCAATGATTGGCCACAGGCAGGATGCCTGTGGCCAATTATAGCTATGGGGGTTTAGTACACGCCCCACCCTATAAAAGGCCGCAAGCGCGGCGGCCTCGTGTAGTGTGTTCCAGAGCAGGGAAAGTGAAGGATAGGCAGGGACAGTGTCAAATCTTGTCAAATCTATTCTTTGCTAAACCTTGTGTGTAGGGACAGAGAAGGATAGGCAGGGAGAGTGTCAGTGTCATATTCTTTGCTAAACCTTGCGTGTAGGGAGAGAGAAGGATAGGCAGGGAGAGTGTCAGTGTCATATACTTTGATAAACCTTGTGTGCAGGGAGAGAGAAGAATAGGCAGGGGACAGTGTCAGTGTCATATTCTTTGCTAAACCTTGTGTGCAGGGAGAGAGAAGGATAGGCAGGGAGAGTGTCAGTGTCATATACTTTGATAAACCTTGTGTGCAGGGAGAGAGAAGGATAGGCAGGGGACAGTGTCAGTGTCATTGTTGCTAAGCCTCCTGCACATTATACACCTGAAGTTAGCCCGTATTGCTGCTTTTTCCTGGTGTGTTACACCAACAGGATTTTGCGGCACTTACAGCGGGCGGAGTGTGCCTCCTGACCATATTACACCTGAACTTAGCCTGTATTGCTGCTTTTTCCTGGTGTGTTACACCAACAGGATTTTGCGGCACTTACAGCAGGCGGAGTGTGCCTCCTGACCATATTACACCTGAACTTAGCCTGTATTGCTGCTTTTTCCTGGTGTGTTACACCAACAGGATTTTGCGGCACTTACAGCGGGCGGAGTGTGCCTCCTGACCATATTACACCTGAACTTAGCCTGTATTGCTGCTTTTCCCTGGTGTGTTTCACCAACAGGATTTTGCGGCACTTACAGCGGGCGGAGTGTGCCTCCTGACCATATTACACCTTAACTTAGCCTGTATTGCTGCTTTTTCCTGGTGTGTTACACCAACAGGATTTTGCGGCACTTACAGCAGGCGGAGTGTGCCTCCTGACCATATTACACCTGAACTTAGCCTGTATTGCTGCTTTTTCCTGGTGTGTTACACCAACAGGATTTTGCGGCACTTACAGCGGGCGGAGTGTGCCTCCTGACCATATTACACCTGAACTTAGCCTGTATTGCTGCTTTTCCCTGGTGTGTTTCACCAACAGGATTTTGCGGCACTTACAGCGGGCGGAGTGTGCCTCCTGACCATATTACACCTTAACTTAGCCTGTATTGCTGCTTTTTCCTGGTGTGTTACACCAACAGGATTTTGCGGCACTTACAGCAGGCGGAGTGTGCCTCCTGATCATATTACACCTGAACTTAGCCTGTATTGCTGCTTTTTCCTGGTGTGTTACACCAACAGGATTTTGCGGCACTTACAGCGGGCGGAGTGTGCCTCCTGACCATATTACACCTGAACCTAGCCTGTATTGCTGCTTTTTCCTGGTGTGTTAAACCAAAAGGGTTTTTGCAGGACTTACAGCGGGCGGAGTGTGCCTCCTGACCATATTACACCTTAACTTAGCCAGTATTGCTGCTTTTTCCTGGTGTGTTACACCAACAGGATTTTGCGGCACTTACAGCGGGCGGAGTGTGCCTCCTGACCATATTACACCTGAACTTAGCCTGTATTGCTGCTTTTTCCTGGTGTGTTACACCAACAGGATTTTGCGGCACTTACAGGAGTGTGCCTCCTGACCATATTACACCTGAACTTAGCCTGTATTGCTGCTTTTCCCATTTCCCTGCAGGCCATTAGAATGTCTGGAAGGCAAACAAGGAGAGGCAGACAGTCAGGAGCCAATAAAAGAGGGAAAGCAGGCTCTGTGTCTAGAGACAACAGTGCTGGTCGTGGACGCGGTGCATCGCCATCAGCATCGCCATCAGCACGTGGCCATGGGACACGCTTGTCCTTCTTTTCGGCAGCTGGACGTGTTGAGCCGCATCATGCCGAAGACTTGGTAGAGTGGATGACCAAGCCCTCCCCATCCTCCTCATCCTCTCTCACCCAAGCTCAGGGTACTGGCAAAGCAGCTGCCAAAGCGTCCTCTTCCCTGGTATCAATGTCATCATCAGTCACTCCTTCCCTAGACCAACCATGTCCTCCTGAGGAGTCCCCCGAACTGTTTGAGCACAGTGTTGGGTACATGCTCCAGGAGGATGCCCAGCGTTTCGAAGGGTCTGATGATGATACCCAGCTAGAGGAAGGCAGTAGTGTGAGAGCAGAGAGAGGGGATGCTCAAGAAGGACACCAATCTGGCAGTCATGTTCCAGCAGCTGCAGCATACTGCCAGATTGGCTCCAGTGATGAGGAGGGAGGGGATGATGAGGTCACTGACTCCACGTGGGTGCCTAATAGGAGAGAGTAGGAGGAGGAGGAGGAGGATGAGGAGGAGGCACATCTCCAACGAGGCAGGATGCCCTCGGGGGGCCAGCGTAAGGGCAGCACACCGACGAAATCACACCGCAGAGCTCCGCCTGTGCAGGGCGCTGCCTCTGCCCGTTATTCAAAAAGTTCTTTGGTGTGGGCTTTTTTTGAGTCGAGTGCATCAGATCGCACAGCTGCTGTTTGCAACATATGTCTCAAGCTTATATCGCGTGGCCAAAACATCACCCGCTTGGGCACCACATGCTTGACCAGACATATGTTGACCTGCCATGCAGCTCGTTGGCAAGCCTACCTTAAAGACCCACACCAAAGAACAAAGCTGACCTCTTCTTGCACCGCATCAGCTGGGATCTCCAACCCCACTATACCTTCAGTCCTCTCTGAAACCTGCTCTGATAGGAATGAAGGTGTAGAATTAGGTGTTTCACAGCCAAGTACTTGCGGGCACTCTGCTAGCAGTACACCAACGTCCGATTCTAGCAGGCAAATTTCCCTGCCCCAGCTGCTGGACCGTCAAAAGAAGTTCACTCCCAGCCATCCACATGCCCAGCGGTTGAATGCTAGCTTGGCTAAATTGCTAGCGCTTCAACTGCTGCCTTTTCAGTTGGTAGACTCGGCCCCCTTCCGTGAGTTTGTGCAATGTGCGGTTCCTCAGTGGCAGGTTCCCAAACGCCACTTTTTCTCACGGAAGGCGATTCCAGCTCTCTACCGGCATGTGGAAGGCAATGTCTTGGCCTCGCTGGACAGGGCGGTCAGCTGTAAGGTGCATATTACCGCTGACTCATGGTTCAGCAGGCATGGACAGGGACGTTACCTTTCTTTCACGGCCCATTGGGTCACTCTTTTGGCAGCTGGGAAGGATGCAGGACAAGGTGCAGTAGTGTTGGAGGTTGTTCCACCGCCACACCTCCAAAATGCTACTACTGGTTGTGACACACCTCTGTCCTCCACCCCCTCCTCTTCTTCTTCCTCCGTGGCCTCTTCCTGTGCTTTGTCCTCGGAACCAGCGGTGCTCCGTAGGTGTTCAAGGGGCTACGCAAGTACGCAGGCAAAAAGATGCCATGCCGTGCTTGCGCTGGTGTGTTTGGGGGACAGGAGCCACACTGGGGCAGAGGTTCTGTCTGCTCTGCAGGGGCAGGCCGAGAGGTGGTTGACGCCACGCCAGCTTAAGCCAGGAATGGTAGTTTGCGACAATGACACCAACCTCCTCTCCGCTCTCCGACAGGGACAACTGACCCATGTGCCCTGTGTGGCTCACGTCCTTAACCTGGTGGTGCAGCGGTTCTTGGGAAGGTACCCGGGCTTACAGGATGTCCTGAGGCAGGCCAGGAAAGTCTGTGTGCATTTCCGCAGATCTTATAATGCCAGTGCTCGCCTGGCTGAGCTGCAAAAGGAGTTGAACCTGCCCAAGAACCGCCTTATATGTGACATGCCCACCAGGTGGAACTCAACGTTGGCCATGCTGCAGCGGCTGCACACGCAGCAGAGGGCCATCAATGAGTACCTGTGCGACTACGGCACCAGGACAGGGTCAGGGGAGCTCGGGTTTTTTTCACCACGCCAGTGGGGCATGATCAGGGATGCATGCACTGTCCTGGCACCATTTGAGGAGGCCACGAGGATGGTGAGCAGTGACAGTGCATGCATCAGTGACACTGTACCTCTTGTCCACCTGTTGGAACATACGCTGCGTGGAATAATGGACAGGGCACTTCAGGCAGAACAGAGGCAGGAAGAGGAGGACTTCCTTGCCTCTCAAGGCCCCCTTTACCCAGACAGTGTTCCTTCTGTCCCACCAATCGCACAGGAAGAAGAGGAGGAGGATTGTGTCAGCATGGAGGTGGAGCCTGGCACTAAGTATCATCAGCAGCAGTCTTTTAGGGATGATTTACAGTCCCAAGAAACCAGTGGACTTGTACGTGGCTGGGAGGAGGTGGCTGCGGATCATGTCGTCCTTAGTGACCCAGAGGACTCCGGACCGAATGCCTCAGCTAACCTACGCTGCATGGCCTCCCTGATCCTGCAAAGTCTGCGGAAGGATCCTCGTATTCTTCGGATCAAGGAGAGGGACCATTACTGGCTGGCCACTCTCCTTGATCCACGGTAGAAGGGTAAGGTTGCGGACCTTATGTTACCGTCGCAGAGGGAGCAGAGGATGAGACAACTCCGGGAGGCCTTGCAGAAAGGTATGTGCAACGCGTTCCCAGAGACTGGGAGGTTACAAACTCCTGGTACTGGACAACGAGTTGCTGAGGCTTCGGTCAGTCAAAGAAGGAGCGGTGGGGAAGGTGGCCGTCTGACCGATGCGTTCAGACAATTCTTTAGTCCGCAGCCCCAAGGTATGATCGGTTCCAGCAACCATCGCCAGCGTCTGATATACATGGTGCAGGAATACCTAAGGGCAAGGTCAGACTTGGACACCTTCCCCACCGAAAATCCTCTGGCTTACTGGGTCTTGAGGATGGATCACTGGCCAGAGCTTGCACAGTATGCAATTGAGCTACTGGCCTGTCCTGCATCCAGCGTTCTTTCAGAACGCACATTCAGTGCTGCTGGAGGATTTGTCACGGATCACAGGGTGCGCCTGTCCACCGACTCTGTTGATCGACTGACCTTCATAAAGATGAACCAGTCTTGGATCACCACCAGCTACCAAACACCTGAAGCTGATATAACAGACTAATTTATTTTCAAATGTCACATCCCTTCAAGACTGATGCTGATGCTGAGAGACTGTCCTGTTATGTTGACTGACTATCCTCCTCCTCCTCCTCAATGATCCGATTGATGATGATAGCTTGGAAGAAAATTTTTGTTTCTGGGTGCCGCCACCAGTGGCTAAGGCCCAATTGTTCAGCCCCTGTTTAACAGGGGCGTGTTATTACAATTTTTTATGCAATGCTTTGCAGCAGGGCTCATTCCTGCACTCCAACTAGAGTATCTGAGAGTGGTTGCAGTGTCGTGGCACCAGCAACAGTGGCTAAGGCCCAATTTTTCAGCCCCTGTTTACCAGGGGCGTGTAATTACATTTTTTGATGCAATACTTTGCAACAGGGCTCATTGCTGTGCTCCAAGTACAGTATCTGTGAGGGGTTGCAGTGTTGTGGCACCAGTGCCTAAGGCCCAATTTTTCTGCCCCTGTTTAACAGGGGCATGTAATTACAATTATTGATCTAATAATTCACAGCAGGGCCCATTCCTACGCCCACCAAGACTAACTGTGAGGCCTTACAGTGTTGTGTCAACACCACCACCACCACCACCACCAAAGGCCCAATTTTTCAGCCCCTGTTCAACAGGGGCATGCAATTACAATTCTTGATCTAATAATTCACAGCAGGGCCCATTCATGCGCCCACCAAGAGTAACTGTGAGGGCTCACAGTGTTGTGGCAACACCAACATGTAAGGGGCAAATTTCAGCTGAGTATATACGGCAGGCCCCTACTTTCAAACATCCAACTTACAAACGACTCCTCCTTGCAAACGGAAGGATACAACAGGAAGTGAGAGGAAATCTACCCCTAGGAAGGCAAATTCTCTCCTGTAAGAGTTAATATGGGAAAAAAAGTGTCTCCTCTCCACTGATGCTTTATCACCAATTCTTGTTTCAATAAAAACCCCAAATTTTCAAAAAACATTTGTCATTAGGACGGAAAGTGAGGTGAACTGTTCTGAACAGGTGCACACTGCACAGACAGCAAAACAAATGTTACAGGGGTGATAACCCTTCCCTATGTTTTCCAAAAAGCTTAAAAATAGATTTTTTGCCTGGAGCTACACTTAAACAATGTAACTGTTCAAAATTGCAAACAGATTCTACATAAGAACAAACCTACAGTCCCTGTCTTGTATGCACCGCCTGTATACGGCTGTTCAGAGTATATAGGGCCTTTTTTATTGTGTGTGCGGGGTTCCCCTTAATATCCATACAAGACCCAAAGGGGCTGGTAATGGGCTGGGGTAGGAGGGGGGGGGGGGTGTGATGAGGTAGCTATGCCATTTTTCTTAAAGATTTTCATCCATATTACCGGGACCAGACATTACATTAAAGCCGCAAGCAGTTTTAAATGGCTTTTTTTCCTTTAGAAATGTAATTTTGTGCAGGGACAGTTCTAAACACGGGAAACACGTGGCACTTCACAGGCATACTTTAGACAACCCCCAGGTACGATATTTAAAGCAATATTTGACTTTTTTTTTCACTTTATGCATCATTAAAATGACTGCTCCAGAAAAACTGCCGTTTTTAAAACTTCTTTTTGCATTGATACATGTCCCCTGGTGCAGAACCCGGGTTCCCAAACCCTTTTTAGGACAATAACATGCATAATAGTCGTTATAATTAGCACTTTAGATTTCGAACGTTCGCATCCATTGTATTTAATAGGGTTCTAAAGTTTGTGCGAACTTTCGGTCCGTTCGCGGGTTCTGGTGCGAACCGAACCCGGGGGTGTTCGGCTCATCACTAAACATAGTAAATACTGTACAGCCTGGCTAGAAAGAGCAATTCAGCCCAAATGTCTAGCTGTTGACTGCAAGTGATAAATGCAAACAACACGTATGCAAAATGTTATATTACCCAACAGATTGAAAAACTTTTAATTTTAAGTCTAGACATGAAAAAATAAATAAATAAAATAAATCAAAAACAACGCATTCTCTGTTCACTTCAAGGGAATCTTCACTTTGTAAAGGAATTCTTCCCTAGCTTAATGAATAAGGTGAACCACTGCTGAATTTCATAATCCCATTATGTTTAAGAAAAAACATATTTTGTGTTTTTTTTATTTTCTTTGCACGTGATTGAGTACTTTTTGCCAAGTAAATTCCACTGCATTCAGTAAGCTAGTTGAAAATTCCCTTGCAAAACGACCATTTTTTTGCCTTTAATAAGTCAACCCCTGTAGATACGGTATCTATAACTGACTGAAGGAAAAATAATTGGACACTGTATGACCTGATGCTACTGGAGGTAAAAATTGGAATCTTAACCTCTGGCCCTAGTACTATCAGCAGCAAAAGGCAGCCTCTCTCCACACAGCTACTGGGAGTCAGAAGTACAATGAAAACTTCATATTGGAAGCGGAAAGTCCTATTAAAATCTCATGCCTATTTTCTCTTTTTAGTCCTATACTTCTGTGTGTGATTTCTAACTTATTTTCCAAAATACCATTTTCTTTTTATGGAAATGTATATCCTGCCCCCTCACTCCAGTAGCTTCTCAGTACAAGTCTAATTTACAAAATTGCACATTTTGGCTAATAATTCCACTAAAAACAAACTAATTAAAAATTTAGCTTTACAGATAACACAGAGGCAAAAAACATATTTTAAAGCCCAATAGTTTTGTTTCAAATGCTGCTTGGTCTTGCCGTGGACCATCATGCCGCGGATGGAGCCAAAGCGAGTTGCCATTTGCCGCCGCACTGGCGGGTTTTCATGATGTTGGTGGGGACCCACCCTGTACTGGAGACAAGAGCGGCTTGGGCTGGCCGGCTGACCATTTTACACGGGCCATCCACATGTAGCGGGTATACACTTTTCTCTCCATTTAAAACTGGCAGAGACACCAGCGATGTGCAGTTTCTTGCGGCCCAGCAGGTGGCGCTGTTGCCCTGGGCTGGGGTTGAACCATTGCTGTGTGCCGTGCCTCCTTTTTGTCCTCCCTCGGCAGCGGTATGGTGGGGCGGGTAACCCGCCGTGCTTGCTGGGAGAGGGTATAAAGGGGCCGGCCATCTTTGTCACGGGGTCGAGTCCCAGGCACCTTCAGCTTGAGGGCGGTGGTTCATGACGGTCCTCTAGGCGGCCTAGGCCTAGAGGACGTCCGGAGATCGTGTTCCATCCCAGGCACCTTTAGCCTGGGGTGAGGTACTCGGATGTAGGTCTGGAGCTCAGTGCCCAACACTGAGTTCCGCAAGGGAAGGAGGTCCTAGGGAACCCAGGGATTGGGTACCTGAATCCGGAAGGCGTAATGGACCGGGGGGAGATACTCACTTGAAGACCGGGTGCAGCAGATTGCCAGTGACAGGTGAGCCTCCCATCGGAGACCGCCTGGAAGGAAACCCCTTCCCCCCGCTCGGATACCTCAGCCCACTTTTAGGGAGGAAAGTGGAGAGTTCATTGTGTCTGGGCCTACTCGCATCCACACCTACTTGTTTGTTCTGTTCTTTAAGGGAGTCTAACTGATTGTGCTGTTCACTCGAGAAGAATAAAGGAGTGTTGGACTTTAATGGAGTGGGGCTCTTTTCTGGTGGACATTGTTCAAGGTAACTCCAGGTGCACAACACTGACCCGAAGGTAGAGAAAGAACTTTGCTTACACCGCACAGACACCTGTGGTGAAGGCTTGGCGTGGTGACCCCGCTCTCTCCCCTCTAAGGCACCCCTAGACAAGAGAAAGACGAGCTGATGCAAAGAGGGGAGTGAGGAGGCCGCTACACACATGAGAGGGATCTCAGGCACGTTCTTATCCACAGAATCTTATACACAAGATAACAGAGGTTCACCCACATCACATACTCAATACTCCTTGGTTTTATTTAATTTCACACACCATTATTAAGGTGTGCACATAGTCCAAACATGGTGGGTTTGGTTTTGGATTTGTTTTTGGTGGTTACACGCACCAGCTAATCTCCCTTGGTATCAGTTCCCTTAATTAGCACACCCCAGTTCACTGCATTAATTACACATATTTGTCACACCCCTTTCATTTATTTGGTATAGGTTTTTTATTTTATTTAGTTCCTAGTTCATTCATTAATTTCACACGGTTTTATTTGCATATCCTTGCAGAGCAGGGTGGGCTGTTTAGCATACACAACATTCACATGGTCGTGATATGGTCACCTGCAGGGCCGGATTAACAAAGGGGCTATTGGAGCTGCAGCTCCAGGCCCCTTTCTCAAGATAGGCCCATTTGCCCAAAAAAAAAAAAGATCGACTTCGAGGGTTGTAGCTCGGCGACCAGGGGTCACATAGGGGTAAAATATTTTTGAAATGTTGGCAACTATGCACTTAGGCACTGCCCAAGGGCCACCGGGTCAGTAGTTGGCCCCATGAGAGGCTCCTGGGATCCTGTGATATTAAAGCAGTAGTAAACTTCCCTAACATTACTACTTTTTAGAGGCCCGGAGGTAGGTTATGTCACAATGTACAAGTATGCACAGGATATTAGCACATTAGGGTACACTTAAATTGTCAGACTTAGCCCTCCAGTGCTGCGCTGTGATCAATCCAGCGGGGGCCCAGGCGCTTCCATCTTCACCCGGACTTCCTTCTGGGTTCTGTGCCTTCAGTCACTTGCCTTGGCCGGGCTGCGTTGATGTCATGGGATCACAGGCATCATGCAAACCACAAACATGCATAGAGAAATAAACACACAACCAGCGTATATAACATAATAATACTTTTTCTTTTTCGTACATCACGGGACACAGAGCGACTTAGTCATTACTAATGGGTTATATAGATTACCTTCAGGTGTTGGCACTGGCCAATTCCAAACCGGAAGTACCCTCCCCTATATAAGCCCCTCCCATCCGGGAGCACCTCAGTTTTTTGCCAGTGTCTAAGGTGTTGGCCAAAGAGTAACATGTGTTTTCACTGGGCTTGCGTACAGGTTCTTTTGGGCCTTAGTAAGCTGTTCCGGATCCCACCAAAAAAGCTTCATAGCTAAACGGTCGGTACCCGGGCCTTGCAGCAGAAGAGCAAGGTTTTGCCTGTAATGCTTCTCTTAGGAGGGCTGGACCCTGGGATCCAGAGCTCTGGTCATACCCACGACCAAGATGTTGTCTGTGCAGGGTGCTATACAGGTCCAGGGGAGTGGAATCCTTGGGAACCTGGTCCCTGAAGGTTTAATTACAATGCCTGCCGTGATAGGTGAAGTTTGGACTTCTGTGGACCAAACAAAGTCCTGCGGCGGGGATCAGGTATGTGGGGGCCCCCAGGAACTTGGTTCTATTGGGGGACCCCCAAGCCTAATTTGTCTTTCTGTCTGTTACCTAACGGTATTCCCGCTAAATATCTGTGTTTGCCTGTAACTACTGAAAATGTAAAATTTTAATAGTAGTCAAGAAAAAAAAAAAAAAAGGGACCCGCGGTACCTGTGTTAAACCACTAGAGGCTGCTGTAGTCCATTTTTCTTGTCATGTGGATCTTTGGTTTTCTCAAGTCAAAAGATCCAGGCAGTTGGTAAGTTTTCTCTGTGGGAATCCACTTCCTCTGCCCTGTTGCTGCGCTCATCCACCGCACAGGCCCTCTGGCAAAAAGGGCCCTGGCTCCTAGTCCCTGTTTGATTTCGAAAAGGGCGCCAATGGCGCACGGGCGCGCGCGCGGGCGCGTGCACGCGCCTCCTATGAAAAAAAGGGGCGGGGCGGGTGGATGACGCTCGATGCGCGCCGCGGCGCTTCTGCGCATGTGCAGGCGTCCCAGCATGGTTAAAAGACACAGTACAAGTGTCAGCTGGATGCAAACAGAGCTAGCAACAAACAGTGGCACACAGAGGCGGTTGATGCAGGCATCCCCATAGAAAGGCACTTTAGTGGACACCAGCTGGTATATAGCAGCAACTTTGTTAGACTATTACCAGCAAAATTGGTGTATGACGACGGGAATACCTCAGCTTTGTGCTTAAAGGATATGTCGTCCAGACGCTCCGGAAATAGATCTTCCAGGAAGCCAAAGGGGTCTCCATCGGGCTCTGAGGATATTGGGCATGCTTGTACTGCACCAATCTCCCCTGAGAATTCAGAGGTCAGTAGCCGTAGAAACCCCGCAGGAATGCCTGGTGCTGCGGCTGTCCCCAGTCCACCTGCTCCTGTATATATAACAGAGGAGGTTTTATCCTCAACTCTGGGAGGATTGGAAGAGAGATTAACAGCATTGATCGCTGCTTCCCTGTCACAGGAAAAGCGCGTCCGATCTCCGTCTCCTCCTTCAGAGTGCCTGTTAGTGGAGGAACAGCCCCACACAGAGATCGACCTACCTGAAGGGGATCAGGATGAGGTTGATTCAGTTATGGAGGAATCAACAGTGGAAGAACCTTTCTCAGCATCTCAGGCTGAAAGATTATGGGTTCAGTCTCTGACTAATATGGTCCGATCAGCATTTAAAATGCCTCTGGCGGAACCACCATCCACTACGGTTTCCTCGCTGGGGTCGCTAAAAGCTCCCCAGGCTGTCTGTTCCTTCCCAATCCACCCTTTATTAGAAGGGCTTATTTACCAGGATTGGGAGCATCCTGATAAAATATTTGCTCCCCCCAAGAGATTTCCGGTGATCTATCCCATGGAGGATAAGTTCATAAAAAAATGGAGGGTCCCTACAGTGGACGCAGCCATCTCTTCTGTTAACAAATCACTGACATGTCCAGTAGATAATGTTCCAATGTTCAAAGACCCAATAGATAAAAAATTGGAGTCTTTACTAAAATCTGCTTTCTCTACAGCAAGCATGGTGACACAACCTGCGGTAGCAGCGATTGGAGTCTGTCAAGCAGTGAAAGATCAGTTGAAACAAGTCTTAAGGGACTTACCAGATCAGCAGGCTCTTGCCCTAGCTGACCTGCCTAGAGCCTTGTGTTTTGCGGTGGACGCCATAAAGGATACAATCCAACAGGCCTCCCGCTTTACGCTGTCTATAGTACATATGCGTAGGCTTCTGTGGCTCAAAAACTGGTCTGCTGAAGCTCCCTGTAAAAAACTGCTGGTTAGCTTCCCATTTCATGGAGAACGCTTATTTGGAGAAGATCTGGACAAATATATCCAGAAAATTTCTGCCGGTAAAAGTTCACTCTTACCGGTTAAGAACAGGGGTAGAAGTCCTTCTTTTAGGAGGCCTACTTCTCCAGTCCCTGGCACATCGGCTGTGAAACAGTTCCGACGGCCTCCACGGTCAAATCCAGGGGGCAGAAATCAGGGACAATCACAGGGTAACAAGAAACACTGGGTCAAGAGAGGTACAAAACCTCCCCCTAAGTCATGAAGGGTTGCCCCCACTCAATCGGGTGAGGGGAAGACTTCAGTTGTTCACAGAGACCTGGCGGGACACCATCAGAGATGGGTGATCTCCGCAGTAAGTCTGGGATACAGGCTGGAGTTAAAAGACATTCCTCCTGCCCATTTTATAAGGTCAAACGTGCCAAGCGATCCCCAGAAGAGTGGATCCCTCCTTCTGGCACTAGAGCAACTATTGCCCCAAGGGTAATCATAAAGGTTCCCTTGGAAGAAAACGGGTTCGGGTTTTACTCGAACCTTGTCACAGTCCCCAAACCAAATGGGGACATGAGGCCCATATTAAATATAAAAGGGCTAAACAAGTTCCTACATATCAGGACTTTTTCGGATGGAGTCGATCCGATCGGTGGCCACCGCCCTACAAGGGCAGGAATGGTTAGCCTCGATCGACATAAGGGATGCTTATTTACATATTCCCATCTGTCCGGCCCACCAGAAATTTCTACGCCTTGCAGTAGAAGGGCGCCATTTTCAGTTCAGAGCCTTACCTTTCGGTCTGGCCACGGCACCACGAGTGTTCACAAAAATTTTTGGCCCTACGATTGGCCAAACTAGGAACACAAGGTGTAACGATAATGGCATATCTAGACGACTTGTTGCTGATAGACCACTCAGTGAAAAAAACTAGAAGTGGTCGTTCACAAGACAATCAAGTATCTGGAATCTCACGGTTGCATTATCAACCGAGACAAGTCAGCCCTAAAACCAGTCAAAAGCCTGGAATACTTGGGGGCTAAGACTGGATTCAAATCAGAGAAAGATTTTCTTACCTCCAGAGAAGGTGTCGTCTTTGAAAGATTTGACCCACTTAGTGGGTACATAAAAGAAAAACCATCCATACGCCTGTGTATAAGGCTGCTGGGAAAAATGGTGGCTTCATTCGAAGCGGTACCCTACGGTCAATTCCATTCAAGGAACTTGCAGAGGGCCATACTGTCAGCCTGGAACAAAAAAGTTCAGGCTTTAGACTTACCAATGTCCCTGTCCCCTTCCGTTCGCAAGAGCCTCCATTGGTGGTTGGTACCAGAATCTGGAAAAAGGGAAACCCTTCAGTCCGGTTTCTTGGAAGGTGGTCTCTACAGATGCCAGCCTCATAGGCTGGGGGGGGGGGGGCAGTACTGGAGCAATGGTCTCTCCAGGGCAAGTGGTCAGAAGCAGAGAAGGCCCTGCCCACCAATCTCTTAGAGATACGAGCAGCCCGGTATGCCCTAGTAGCATGGACATCCAAACTCCAAGGGTCACCTGTCAGAATTCAATCAGACAATGCCACAGCAGTGGCATATATCAATCACCAGGGTGGCACCAGGAGTCGTGCAGCCCAGAGGGAAGTGAATTGCATCCTGGAATGGGCAGAAAGGTATGTCACAGCCATATCCGCGGTTTTCATCCCAGGAGTGGAAAATTGGAGAGCGGACTTTTTAAGTCGCCAGCAATTATGCCCGGGGAATGGTCTCTTCACCCCGAGGTTTTCCAGGCAATATGCCAGCGGTGGGGAACACCGGATGTAGATCTGCTAGCATCCAGATTCAACGCAAAGGTGGACAGATTTGTGTCTCGCACAAAGGATCCCCTAGCTTGCGGTTCGGATGCCCTAGTGTTCCCTTGGGATCAGTTCAAGCTGATATATGCATTCCCACCGCGATTAATCCGCAGAATCAGGGTAGAAAAGAAACCAGTGATTCTGGTGGCTCCAGCGTGGCCCCGAAGGGCATGGTACGCAGAGATTGTAAAAATGTCAGTGGGAAGTCCTCGGACCCTCCCACATCGTCCGGACCTGCTTTTGCAAGGACCGATATACTACCCTTCCTTACCAGCCCTAGGTTTGACGGCCTGGCTATTGAAGCCCACATTCTAAAAAAGAGAGGGCTCTCTAATCCTGTGGTATCTACCATGATCAATGCCAGGAAGCCGGTATCCAGGCAGATCTATTATAGGATCTAGAAGGCGTACATCACGTGGTGTGAGGCCAGGAAATGGCATCCACGTAAGTACGTAATAGGTAGGATTCTGGACTTCCTACAGTGGGCTGTAGATAGGAAGCTTGCCTTGAGTACTATCAAGGGTCAGACGGCCTTGTCAATATTTTTTTCAAAGGCCCTTGGCTTTGCATTCATTAGTCAAAGCTTTCATACAAGGAGTGATGCGTATTAGCCCTCCGGTTAGTATTCCCATATGTCCATGGGACTTAAACCTGGTTCTGTCGGTTCTACAGAAACAACCATTTGAACCATTGCGGCACGTTTCCTTGGTTCTTTTCACCAGGAAATTGATTTTCTTAGTAGCCATTTGTTCGGCTAAAAGAGTATCGGAATTAACCGCCTTGTCCTGTAAGGAGCCATATCTGGTTATCCATAAGGACAGAGTAGTATTACGTCCTCATCCAGCCTTTCTTCCTAAGGTGGTATCGAGGTTCTATTTGAACCAAGATGTGGTTCTTCCTTCCTTTTTCCCCAAACCTAGTTCGGTAGAGGAAAAGTTATTGCATTCTTTGGATGTAGTAAGAGCAGTTAAAGCTTATCTAAAAGCCACTGCTCAGATTCGCAGAACGGATACTTTGTTTGTTCTGCCGGAAGGCCCCAGAAAGGGTCAGGCAGCATCAAAAATCTACTTTAGCCAAGTGGATTCGACAGGTCATAATACAAGCCTATGGTTTGAAAAAGAGACCGCCTCCGTTCAAAGTTAGGGCGCACTCCACAAGAGCAGTTGGAACTTCATGGGCAGTGCATCACCAAGCCTCCCTGGCTCAAGTCTGTAAGGCCACAACATGGTCCTTAGTACACACGTCTACTAGGTTCTACCAGGTAGACGTCAGAAGTCAGGAGGATGTCGCCTTTGGGCGCAGTGTGTTGCAGGCCGCAAAAGAGCCTCATGCCTGATGGCGCCCAGCTTATGTATCCCTCCCCTCATTTGGCATTGCTTTGGGACGTCCCATTAGTAATGACTAAGTCGCTCTGTGTCCCGTGATGTACGAAAAAGAAAAAGGGATTTTTATAACAGCTTACCTGTAAAATCCTTTTCTTGGAGTACATCACGGGACACAGAGCTCCCACCCCTCTTTTTGGGACACTTATTGCTTGGCTACAAAACTGAGGTGCTCCCGGATGGGAGGGGCTTATATAGGGGAGGGTACTTCCGGTTTGGAATTGGCCAGTGCCAACACCTGAAGGTAACCTATATAACCCATTAGTAATGACTAAGTCGCTCTGTGTCCCGTGATGTACTCCAAGAAAAGGATTTTACAGGTAAGCTGTTATAAAAATCCCTTTATTTAAATAGCACACATATCCATATATATATATATATATATATATATATATATTGTGACAGCAGGAAGGTAAAGTCACCTGGTTGCATCCAGGGGGGTAGATATATTTCTCCCAGATTCAGGCTTTATGCCGACTTATACAACTAGGGAGTTGATGAAGCCCAGCTGAGGCTAGTGGGCTCATGGATGACTCATACCTCTAGGGAGAGGGCTGGGCGTCGTGCAGGCAGGGAGTTGATGAGACCAGCTGAAGCTTGTCAGCTCATTTAGGCCTCTATAAGAACTCCCAGCTTCATTAGATGTTTGCTCATGCCTGGAACCAGACCTGTGTGGACTGTCTAGGGAGAGTGAACCCCTGTGCGGTGAGGAAAAGCCTGTGTGGCTATTTGTTTGGACTTTTACTAAACCAGGGACTTAGGGACTAGGACAGCACCAGGCTGATCCCAGTTGTTAGTTTAGGAAACCTGCATGTTTAGTCAGAGGTCAAACTGACCAGGATTTATTTTGTTTATGTTTCTTTTTGGCTTTGCTGTGTTTTTGTCACTGTACATAGAGAAATAAACCGCACCTTTTGATTTTGAAAACCACAACCTCCGTCTGCTGGCCCCGTTTTTGTGTGGGGAGCCCAACCAGGGGTCACACACACCCGCTACTGAGTTAACCCCCTCACAGTTGGTGGAGAACCAGTGGCAGTTTTTTTTAAGCCAGCATGGAGGAGATACTGAAACAGCTGGCTCTAGCAAATGCCAATCAACAGCAGACAAATGCAGGTTTGCAAAGGAGCCTTGCAGCCCAGCAGCAAGCTCATCAACAAGCCCAGCAGCAATCTGAGGCCCGCTTCATAGACCTGTTACAGAAGCAAGAGCAGAGACTACAACAAATGGAAGCAGTAATGCAGCAACGTCCGCAGACCAGTGAGGAAAGCCGTCCCACTAATACCGCGTCCTTTGGGGTGAGTCGTTTATTGACAAAAATGACTGGAGAGGATGATCCAGAGGTATTTTTGACCACATTTGAAAGGACTGCTGAAAGAGAAAAGTGGCCTGAGGAGCAGTGGGCTGGACTGGTGGCTCCTCTGTTAACTGGTGAATCGCAGAAGGCTTACTATGACCTAGAGCCTGACCAAGCAAAAGACTATGTGATGCTAAAAGCTGAAATATTGACAAGGCTGGGTGTCACCCTGGCTGTCCGGGCTCAGCGTGTGCATAACTGGACTTTCCAGCTTGGAAAACCCCCCAGGTCTCAAATGTATGATCTCATTCACCTGAGCAGGAAGTGGCTACAGCCAGAGACTTTGTCCGCACCGGAGATTGTGGAACGTGTTGTGATGGATCGTTTCTTGAGAGCTCTTCCTACCGCCATTCAAAAGTGGGTAAGCCATGGAGACCCAGAAACGGCCGGTAAACTTGGGGATCGTGTAGAGAGATACTTGGCTACAGAGAACCTGACGGCCTCTTCCAGAGACTCTCGGACTTTCCACCCTAAGACCAGACCATCCCCAGGGGCGGATAAGAGGATTCCAAGGGGTGAGGGTGGAGAGAGTGAGAGGGTGGGAGCTCTACCCAAAGTTTGGCGAGAACAGCCTGGGAAGTCAGGGGCTCAAGAGGCAGCCAAATGGATTGTTTGCTACCGCTGCCGGCAAGCGGGACATATTGCAGCAAATTGCCCGGTTGTGGAGGAACCCATGCAATGTGACTTTCTGATGGACAGACGTCAGTCGCTGTGTGCGACAGTCGCATGCACTGCCATTCGGGGAACTGAGAAACATTTATGCAAAATGTGTATTAATGGTAGAAATGTTGTGGTATTACTGGATTCAGGTAGCCTTGTGACCCTGATAAAGGCTGAATTAGTTAAAACAGAGGTCTCTGGGAATAGCAAGGTAGCTGTTATTTGTGTGCATGGGGACACCCGAGAGTATCCAGTGACTACAGTGTGTTACGAGACCCCCAAAGGTACCCTCTCTCATCCAGTGGGGTTAGTATCTCAATTACCGCATGATGCCATTGTGGGAAGGGATTTTCCGAAGTTCTGGGAACTGTGGGATGATCCTGAGCCCCCCACTGGTGCCCCTATGCACCAGGAATGTGATAGCCAGAACTCCTCTGAGAGTGGTGAGGACTCTCCAGAATTTCCCTTGTCAGTATTGGCAGGGGAGACTCAAGAAACTGGAGAGGAGCCCACCTCCTCAGACGAAAACCTACCGTCTGTGGAGTTTTCTGATCTGGAGGTTCACAGGGAAAATTTTGCCACAGAACAGTTAAAAGACCCCGCCCTAATAAAGGCACGGGAAAACGTAGTGGAAATAGATGGCGAGTTAGTGAACCCAGATAATACCTGCACTTACCCATACTTCAGCGTAGAGAAGGACCTACTGTATCGGGTGGCAAAAAGGGCAGAAGAAACCGTTGAGCAGCTTGTGGTGCCCAAACCTTACAGGAAGTTGGTGTTGGAGTTGGCCCATGGGCACATTCTTGGAGGTCATCTGGGGACAGAGAAAACCCGAGAGAGGGTATTACAGAGATTCTATTGGCCTGGGGTGATGAAGGACATAGAAAATTATTGTTCCTCCTGCCCTGTGTGTCAGAGGTCGGCCCCGATGCCACATTTCCGTAGCCCGCTGGTCCCTCTACCCATCATTGAGGTCCCGTTTGAGAGAATCGCAATGGATTTGGTAGGTCCTACAATCAAGTCCGCTAGGGGGCACCAGTACATATTGGTTATAATGGACTATGCCACCCGTTATCCAGAAGCGATCCCTCTCAGAAATACCTCGGCCAAAACCATAGCCAAAGAGCTATCTCTTGTTTTTAGCCGGGTGGGTATTTGTAAAGAACTGCTTACGGACCAAGGTACACCCTTTATGTCCCGGGTTATGAAAGAGCTGTGTAAATTGCTCAAAGTGACGCAATTGCGTACATCTGTGTATCACCCCCAAACCGATGGGCTGGTTGAAAGATTCAACAAAACCCTAAAACAAATGTTGAAGAAAGTGGTGGATAGAGATGGAAAGGATTGGGACTGTCTACTTCCTTATTTGATGTTTGCTATTAGGGAGGTGCCCCAATCCTCTACGGGATTCTCCCCCTTTGAGTTACTGTATGGGAGACACCCAAGAGGGCTGTTGGATATTGCCAAGGAAACTTGGGAAAGTGAGAGTTCTCCCCACAGGAGTGTGATTGAGCATGTCGCCCTGATGCAAGATCGAATTGCACAGGTAATGCCCATCGTGAAGGAACATTTGGCCCAAGCGCAGTTGGCACAGCAGAGAGTGTACAACCGTGGAGCAAAGACCCGTACCTTTTCCCCGGGGGATAGGATATTGGTACTTGTCCCTACGGTTGAAAGTAAATTCCTTGCCAAATGGCAAGGCCCCTACGAGATAATGGAAAAAGTGAGCGAAGTGAATTACAAGGTCAGACAACCAGGAAGGCGAAAGCCCGAACAGATATATCACGTTAATCTGTTGAAAGCCTGGAGGGATAGAGAGTCCCTAGTCGCAGAAACTTGGTCACCAGCTCAAACTGGTTGCGTGATTCCGGAGGTTGGAATAGCAGCCACCTTGTCACAACCCCAACAACAGGAGGTTAAGGAGTTTGTGCTTCGCAACAAGGAGGTGTTCTCTGAGCTGCCGGGACAAACATCTGGGGTAGAGCATGATATTATTACCCCGCCCGGTGAAAGGGTGAAGTTAAAACCCTATCGGATCCCAGAGGCCCGACGGGAGGCAATACGGGAGGAAGTACAGAAAATGCTGAACTTAGGGGTGATAGAGGAGTCCCAAAGTGATTGGTCTAGTCCCATTGTGTTGGTGCCTAAACCGGATGGGAGCTGGCGATTTTGTAACGATTTTCGTCAGTTGAACAAAGTTACAAAATTTGACACCTACCCCATGCCACGTATAGATGAGTTGATCGACCGGCTGGGAACAGCCCGATACATGACGACTCTTGACCTCACAAAAGGGTATTGGCAAATTCCCCTGGCCAAGTCGGCCAAAGAGAAAACCGCATTTGTAACCCCAGACGGGGCGTTCCAATATAAGAGAATGCCGTTCGGGTTACAGAATGCGCCGGCCACATTCCAGCGGAAAATGGACCAGATACTGAGGCCCCATCGTAAGTATGCTGCGGCTTACCTGGATGACGTAATTGTCCATAGCACAGATTGGGCCTCACATCTGCCAAAAGTGCAAGCAGTCCTAGACTCTATCCGGGAAGCGGGGTTTACGGCTAACCCCAAGAAGTGTACCATTGGGCAGGAGGAGGCCAAATATCTTGGGTACACCATTGGCAGGGGAGTGATAAAACCCCAACTCAACAAAGTCGAGGCCATCCAGAGTTGGCCACGTCCCAACAGCAAGAAGCAGGTACGGGCCTTTCTGGGAATCGCGGGTTATTATCGGCGCTTCATTCCCCACTTTGCTTCTAAGGCTGTGCCCCTAACCAACCTGACGAAAGGGAAAGGGTCGGTCATGATTAAATGGACCCCCGAGGCTGAGGCAGCATTCCAATTCTTGAAACAAGCCTTATGTAGCCAGCCAGTGTTGTACTCACCCGACTTCTCTAAAGACTTTGTCGTACAAAGTGATGCGTCAGATGTGGGGTTAGGAGCAGTATTGTCCCAGGTCTGGAACGGGGAAGAGCACCCAGTCATTTACCTCAGCAGGAAGTTGAAGTCCCATGAGGTAAATTACGCCACGGTTGAAAAGGAGTGTTTAGCGGTGAAGTGGGCTCTAGATTCCCTTCGGTACTATCTGCTAGGTAGGCACTTTGACATGGTTACGGATCACGCTCCGTTAAAGTGGATGGCTCAAAACAAGGAGACAAATAGAAGAGTGAATAGGTGGTTCCTGGCCCTACAGGAATTCAACTTCACAGTAAAGCATCGCCCTGGCGTTCAAATGGGGAATGTGGATGCTTTGTCTCGAGTACATGAATGCCTGATTGCTGGTGTTCCAACCCCAAGGTTAAAACAAGAGGGGGGGTATGTGACAGCAGGAAGGTAAAGTCACCTGGTTGCATCCAGGGGGGTAGATATATTTCTCCCAGATTCAGGCTTTATGCCGACTTATACAACTAGGGAGTTGATGAAGCCCAGCTGAGGCTAGTGGGCTCATGGATGACTCATACCTCTAGGGAGAGGGCTGGGCATCGTGCAGGCAGGGAGTTGATGAGACCAGCTGAAGCTTGTCAGCTCATTTAGGCCTCTATAAGAACTCCCAGCTTCATTAGATGTTTGCTCATGCCTGGAACCAGACCTGTGTGGACTGTCTAGGGAGAGTGAACCCCTGTGCGGTGAGGAAAAGCCTGTGTGGCTATTTGTTTGGACTTTTACTAAACCAGGGACTTAGGGACTAGGACAGCACCAGGCTGATCCCAGTTGTTAGTTTAGGAAACCTGCATGTTTAGTCAGAGGTCAAACTGACCAGGATTTATTTTGTTTATGTTTCTTTTTGGCTTTGCTGTGTTTTTGTCACTGTACATAGAGAAATAAACCGCACCTTTTGATTTTGAAAACCACAACCTCCGTCTGCTGGCCCTGTTTTTGTGTGGGGAGCCCAACCAGGGGGTCACACACACCCGCTACCGAGTTAACCCCCTCACAATATATATAATTTTATTTTTTTTAAATAACATTTGGCCACCGCCTGATTCATTGGTTTCTAAATCCATTAATATAACACCAAACCTTTTATTTCATAAATGCATATTCTCAATCAAATATTTTCTTCAATAACCATACTCAGCCCAGCCACTGAGACTCGAGCTGATTCAGCATTTATAATTAAACCTTTTCTTAAATCTCCCCTCCAGCTAATCACCAGAGGGAGCCACCACATGAATCAGCTGCGACGAGGGAGGGGGGTTAGGGTGGGGAGCTCTCCTGCTGAATTCCCTCTGGTAACTGGCACTGACCCAATCTGAACCATCCCTTAAATAGGCCAGCACAGGCTTCTAGAATATTCCTATAATGTCATCTGACCTTATTGGCCAATCCCTGTTTAACCTTTCAACCTTCCAGAACCCTCCCAAAGCACCTGACCTGACTGACCAATCCTTAACTGAGCTGCTAACCTTCCAGAACCTTCACCTCTATCTGACCTTATATGACCCACTGACCTCTATAGCCCCTACTGTCAGCTGACCTATCTTAATCAATCAGAGTTAGAGACTATAACCTATCCTTTAACTATTAATTTACTGCTGATGCCGTGATCCCATGAAGAAAGGGGGGCCTAAACGGCTATCCCCTTTTCTTCCCCATTCCCATGCATGCTCATGCGCATCCTCTCTCTCTCATCCCCGCTTTCTTTCTCATACTCCCTCCCTTATCCCTCACCCTTCTCTCTTCCCCTTTCTCTCTCTCTCTCTCTCTCTCTCTCTCTCTCTCATCCTCCCTCTCTCTCTCTTAAATGTAATTTGTTATAACAAAAAATTGTTTGCATTGCTATATATTTATTGATTATTTATAAAAGGCCCCACCAAAATCCTTAGCACCAGGCCCATGATGTTCTTAATCTGGCCCTGGTCATCTGGCCTTCACCTGGCTGCTTTATCTGGTCTGGATGGGATTCCTCCGCTCAGCTCTGGGTGAGATCATCATCCCTGTCCCCCGTCTTCCCTTGAACAGAGGTTGGCGTCACTATTTGGCTGTTTTGTAAGTCATAGACCTTTTTTTGAGATATAGTTCTCAGTTTAAAGGGTATCCCATATTTATAGATATGTTATTGATTTATTTCCAGAGCATTTACTCCTGACGAATGGCCGTGAGCCATGAAACCCGTTGAATATACATTGAACAGATGCCCAGACAAGTTTGGCTCACTAAAGCGCATTTGCTTATGTTTATTCAATTGTTATTAATGGATGAGTGATTTATGAAATTGTATTGCTAATCATGTTGTATTTTACTTTGTATAATAATTTTATTTATATAAGTGAACCGCTATTCATAAAATATCATGTCTTTTACTAAAGATTATTGATACTTTTTAACTTGATTTGTAATCAATAGTAATTTAATGATCAATATGAACAAGGTATCAATTCAGTGACAAGCCTCATACAAAGTCCCATTCTTTCCTCCTCTTTGATGTTTCAAATGCTGCTTAATGCATTGACATACCCCCTTAGACCAAATCTGTGCAGACAGTATGGTCAACTGTTCTCTTGGCACCATCCATAGGCAGCTTAATACTTCAATAAGACATATAAGTTGAATCCAATTCAATTTCCCTTCACCCAATTGCAGTACAGAGGCTGTTTTTCCAGTTTTTTGAAGTGTAAGAAGACTATTACTTCCCTAAGCTCAGTCTTTACAAACAGCTAACAATAACAATGAGAGAACATGGAAGAAAAAGAGAGGCCTTAGCAAAGAATGACCTAACTAGCACTAAACAGGAAGGAAGGACAGAGGGAGGTACCAAATCATATAAGTAAGCAAGTTGTAGTGGCCAAGAACCGCCAATAGATGCGAGTATACAGTACATCAAAACAAAAGTAACTTGATGCATTTCAATACAATACAAAAAAATACATGTAAGTGGGACAGAATCCCATCTGAACCTTCAGTTTAAAAAGTTAAATACATTCCAAGTGCATCAAATTACAAGTACAAATTCTTACATTTTTTCTCTTTCTTTTTTGTAAACAAACTGTTCCCCTGTCAGCAGCTACAGAGTGAGACCCTTCTTCAGTAATCTCTCTGCAGAGGTGTCAGGAATGTCACGTCTACCTCAATGCAGGGGGTCAGACACTATAGTTAGCTACAGTGTGGTTCACCTATAGCAGCCCCGTTTCCCTTAAGGCAAGCAGGCCTACTGGTACTTGGTTGCCCCTAGGACTTATACACAATGCTATAGTGTCTGGCCACCATGCCAAGGCAGATGCGAACTGAGAAAAGCAAACAGGTACTTGCAGTTTAGCAGACAGATAGCATGGTTCTAAGACAGTCCGGGGAAAGGCAGGCTGAGTTCAGGGAATAGTCCAATATCCAATCCGGGTCATACACGGGGAGATCCAACAACAAAGCAAGGCAGACAAATGGGAGGCTTGATCAAGAACAATGCAGGTAACTGTGTCTCTATGTGAAGGACAATGTGCCGCTAAGGGAAGTGGAAAAGTTGAAAAATGGGAAAGGTGTAAAGGTGCAATGAACATGGGTGACGTGCATAAATCAAACCTATGTGATATACCTGAAAATTATCCAAACAATGTCACTAACGGTATAATTAAATACTAGTAGTGCATAAAAAATGTATGTGAAATACAAACGATAAAAAAACAAAAAAAAAACACTACAATGTGGTAAGGACACCAGTAGTGCACAATAAGGGGCTCAGGTGTATCAGACAGAGATGATGGCCATATAAAAAAGTCCACAGATATATGGTTGCTCAAAATGGAGAAAAGTTCAAATAAAAACAGCACATATAATGCAAATGAAAACTCAAGGGTCAAGAGTGAAAAAACTCAGACGACATAATGTTCCCCAAAACTGATGTAGATGGAACGGCAACAGTTAGTCTCTTAAAACCGATATACAGAGGAAGATGACTCCTGGGGTACAATACTGCCTTTGCCTGCTTGACTCACCACTGATCGGTGGATGAGTCCACAACTTATGGTAAGAGTACCTACCCCTTCCCCAGGTAGTGAAATCACAGTCCTTTCTTGGTGATAACAGTATTGTACCCCAGGAGTCATCTTCCTCTGTATATCGGTTTTAAGAGACTAACTGTTGGCGTTCCATCTACATCAGTTTTGGGTAACATTATGTCGTTTGAGTTTTTTAACTCTTGACCCTTGAGTTTTCATTTGCATTATATGTGCTGTTTTCATTTGGACTTTTCTCCATATTGAGCCACCATATATCTGTGGACTTTTTATATGGCCATCATCTCCGTCTGACACACATGAGCCCCTTATTGTGCACTACTGGTGTCCTTACCACATTGTATTGGTTTTTTTATTGTTTGTATTTCACATATATTATTTATGCACTACTAGTATTTACTTATACAGTTAATGACATTGTTTGGATAATTTTCAGGTTTATCACATATGGTTTTTTTATGCACATGTCACCCATGTTCATTGCACCTTTACACCTTTCCCATTTTTCAACTTTTCCACTTCCCTTAGCGCTGAACATTGTCCTTCACATTTCTAAACACAAATAATCTGTTTGTGCTAGCAGCTTCCCTTGTCATTTCCCCCAGGCAGCGCAGTAATATTCCCTATTTACAACTGTGTCTCTATTACAAGCAAGGGATAGAGTGTTCGGTTTGCTTATATCAGGTGACTGATCATATCAATCATCTTGCAGGTGAACACAGACAGGGGAAAAGCAACAGCCAACACCCGGGTGCTGGAATGAGGAACAGGGTCACTAAGTGATCATGACAAGAGGTCTGACATGCCTCTCTTCTGAGTCAGAGCTAGAGGTCTCCAATCAGCAGGGACTATAAGCTTTCCTGCAGAGCTATAGGTCTCACTCGGTGATGGCCAAGCTACTAGTACATAATAGGGTTTTCCCTTTAGGCTGTGGCTGCTTTAGAAAGAAAACGGTAAGACATTGAGCACCTTTTGTTTTGATGCACCTGCAATGTAATTAGCCAATTTACCGTAAACTGAAAGCTCAATTGGGCTTTAACATACAACTCACTATACGTTATTGTATATTAGACATGTGCAATTCGTTTTGTTACAAATTAATTTTTAGACGAATTTCAACAAATTTGCTAATTTGGAAATATTCAAATTAACAGAAACAGTTTAACAAATTTTGGCCAAATTAAAAAATCCGAAAATTAGAAAATTCGGAAATTCTAAAATTTGATGAATGATGAATGGAACATAACAAATTAATAATAATAAATAATAATAATAATAAGAACGTTGTATAATTATTATTATTATTAATTTGTAACGTTCCATTTGTTTAGATGCGGCATTCGTTATTTTGGATAATTTGTAACATCAGATAAATTTGTGTTCGTTACGTACACTAACAGCCAAAATTAAAAGGAAATTCCAATACCTATACTTTAATAGTTAGTTATTATTAGTTAGTTAGTTATTATTTCGGATTTTCAAATTTTTTAATTTCAGAATTTTCTAATTAAGCCTCTATTTCCTCCCCCAATCACATGCTTTAATGGATACACATAGAAAATGGTAATCCTTTGAGCCCTTCTTGCCATGAACTTATGTAAAAATCTACATTCACCTCCTTACAATCCTAATGGCAGTTGGACCAATCCCTGGGTTATTATGATAGTATGTGCTTTCTAGGTCTAAGTACTTAGTTTTGTGATACTAGCTATACTAGCTTTAATATTCCAATACAGTTTTCGCTGTTTTTTATTCCACAGCTCTAATGCACTTTTCCACAGTTGGAGATCAAACCAATATTTTATAACTTTAATTGTGCCCTTGGGTCTTTTGCAGTAACCAGAAAGCAAACAGCTGGTTGTTGAATTTTTTATATTTTTTTAAGCATCTCTTCTCACAAGTAAATAAACCAAGCTTAACAAGCCTTCCTTCATAACCAGGGCTCTCCACACTTCCTGTTAATTAAGTGCCTTTCTGTGTACCTATCCAGTTTCAGGTTATGCTCTTTGTGAATACAGACCTATTATGAAACTTCATATTCAACAAAACTTTGTATAACAGCAGCATTACGTTTTTCTCTATCTATGCTAACTCTTAGCTGGCAAATTGATGAAATAAAAGGACAGTTGTAGAAACGCCATCTGTATCAAATACATTAGGTTTGGGTGGAGCAAAATTAGGACAGCTCAAGTGTAAAGTTGTGCCAGCCCTGTTAATTCTGGACTGAATTTCAGACACAAAAGGGTTGATTTACTAAAACTGGAAAGTGCAAAATCTGGAGCAGCTGTGCATGATAGCCAATCAGCTTCTAACTTCAGCTTGTGCAATTAAGCTTTGATGAAAAAAACCTGGAAGCTAATTGGTTTCTATGCAGAGCTGCACCAGATTTTTCACTCTCCAGTTTTAGTAAATCAACCCCAAACGTTCAAAATATGAAGCTGTAGGGGTGAGGAAACTGGTAGAGGGCCTTTGTTACTATAGGCCTTTGCAACAACGTTCCAGCGACGGGGACGAGCACACCAGCTCCAGCTGCTGTCTCGGGTCCTCATTGGATAGATTGATAGAAGCAGGAGCCATTGGCTCCCACTGCTGTCAATCAAATCCAGTGACATGGGAGCCAGGGGGCGGGGCCCGGTCCTGCTCTCTGTGTAAATGGATGCAGCAGCAGGACTCGAGAACCTGCCCGCACGAGTGCCCCCATGGAAATCAGCTCTCCATGGGGGCACTTGATGAAGAGGAGGAGCCAGGAGCGCCGCCAAAAAAGGAGGATCGGGGCCGCTTTGTGCAAAATCCTTGCACAGAGCAGGTAAGTATGACATGTTTGTTATTTAAAAAATAAAAATAAACTTTACAATTACTTTAAAGCTTAACTCCAGGATATTAGCAGAGATCTCTCCAGTGTGCTATTCACCCACACACCCTGCCTTCAGAGTTAATTTTGTCAATTGGAATTAAAGGTAAAGTCCACTTTTGTAAAAAAATAAACTAAACTAACTAAAAGCCATCAACTTTTCAATCTTCTGTCTGCTATGGTTTTCCAAAACTGTCAACATGTGTAATGCCCTCTTCTAGTTACATTGCTAGGTTAATTTAGTTTTTGGCTCCAGTGTAGTGAATAGAGCAGTGAATGATTGTATAAGTCTGTTTAAGGTTTTCTAGGCTAAGCATTTGATTCTCCCAACTGCGTCTGTAAGAGGTTTCCAGAGCATAGGGGTGGGAGATTAAAATGATCAGTTGAATAATTATAATTTCCCAGCCAATTCCTGTAAAGTGGTGCCCAGGAGGTTGCTGGAGAAGTGATAAATCTACAGGAGGCCTGAGCAGATTGTTATTTTCCCTCAAGTCTCCTGGGATAGCCAGAAAAACACGAAGCTGCAGTCTAGGTCTCAGCACAGTTGATGGGCTGAAGATCTAGAGAAGATTGCTGGATGATCACATTTGCTGGGCGGCACTACAATGAAGACCTGGTCTGGTTATCTCTCTCACTAAGGATTTACCAATGGATGCTGGGTGGCAGATAGTGATGAGCCGAACACCCCCGGGTTCGGTTCGCACCAGAACCCGCGAACGGACCGAAAGTTCGTACGAACATTAGAACCCTATTAAATACAATGGATGCGAACGTTCAAATTCTAAAGTGCTAATTATAACGACTATTATGCATGTTATTGTCCTAAAAAGGGTTTGGGAACCCGGGTTCTGCACCAGGGGACATGTATCAATGCAAAAAGAAGTTTTAAAAACTGTCGTTTTTCGGGAGCAGTCATTTTAATGATGCATAAAGTGAAAAAAAAAAGTCAAATATTCCTTTAAATATCGTACCTGGGGGGTGTCTAAAGTATGCCTGTGAAGTTCCACGTGTTTCCCGTGTTTAGAACTGTCCCTGCACAAAATGACACTTCTAAAGGAAAAAAAAGCCATTTAAAACTGCTTGCGGCTTTAATGTAATGTCTGGTCCCGGTAATATGGATGAAAATCTTTAAGAAAAATGGCATAGCTACCCCATGACCCCCCCCCCCCCTACCCCAGCCCATTACCAGCCCCTTTGGGTCTTGTATGGATATTAAGGGGAACCCCGCACATAAAATAAAAAAGGCCCTATATACTCTGAACAGCCGTATACAGGCGGTGCATACAAGACAGGGACTGTAGGTTTGTTCTTATGTAGAATCTGTTTGTAATTTTGAACAGGTACATTGTTTAAGTGTAGCTCCAGCCCAAAAATCTATTTTTAAACTTTTTGGAAAACATAGGTAAGGGTTATCACCCCTGTAACATTTGTTTTGCTGTCTGTGCCCCTGTTCAGAACATTTCACCTCACTTTCCGTCCCAATGACAACTGTTTTTGAAATGTGGTGTTTTTCTTGAAACAAGGATTGCTGATAAAGCATCAGTACAGAGGAGACATCTTTCTCCCATATTAATTCTTACAGGAGAGAATTTTCCTTCCAAGGGGTAGATTTCCTCTCACTTCCTGTTGTCTTCTTGCGTTTGCAAGTAGGAGTCGTTTGTAAGTTGGATGTTTGAAAGTAGGGACCTGCCGTATATACTCTGCAGAAATAGGCCCCTTAGTTGTTGGTGTTGGCACAACACTGTAAGCACTCACAGTTACTCTTGGTTGGTGCTGGAACGCCCTGCTGTCAACTATTATATCAGGAATTTTAATTACATATAATTGTTGAACAGTGGTAGTAAAAATTGGGGCTTTGATGGTGGTGCTGGTGCCACAACACTGTAAGCCCTGACAGTTACTCTTGGTGGGTGCAGCAATGGGCCCTGCTGTGAATTATTAGATCAAGAATTGTAATTGCATGCCCCTGTTGAACAGGGGCTGAAAAATTGGGCCTTTCGTGGTGGTGGTGGTGGTGGTGGTGTTGCCACAACACTGTAAGCCCTCAGAGTTACTCTTGGTGGGTGCAGGAATGGGCCCTGCTGTGAATTATTAGATCAAGAATTGTAATTACATGCCCCTTTTGAACAGGGGCTGAAAAATTGGGCCTTTCGTGGTGGTGGTGGTGGTGGCGTTGCCACAACACTGTAAGCCCTCAGAGTTACTCTTGGTGGGTGCAGCAATGGGCCCTGCTGTGAATTATTAGATCAAGAATTGTAATTACATGCCCCTGTTGAACAGGGGCTGAAAAATTGGGCCTTAGGCACTGGTGGCACAACACTACAACCCCTCACAGATACTGTACTTGGAGCACAGCAATGAGCCCTGTTGCAAAGTATTGCTTCAAAAATTGTAATGACACGCCCCTGTTAAACAGGGGCTGAAAAAGTGGGCCTTAGGCACTGGTGGCACAACACTCCAACCCCTCACAGATACTGTACTTGGAGCACAGCAATGAGCCCTATGGCAAATTATTGCTAAAAAAATTGTAATTACACGCCCCTGTAAAACAGGGGCTGAAAAATTGGGCCTTAGCCACTGGTGGCGGCACCCATAAACAAAAATGATCTTCCAAGCTATCATCATCAATCGTATCATTGAGGACTCGGAGGAGGAGGATAGCCAGTCAACATAACAGCACAGGCACTCAGCATCAGCATCAGTCTTGAAGGGATGTGACATGTTAAAATCAATTAGTCTGTTATATCAGCATCAGGTGTGTGGTAGCTGGTGGTGATCCAAGACTGGTTCATCTTGATGAAAGTCAGTCGATCAACCGAGTCGGTGGACAGGCGCACCCTGTGATCCGTGACAAATCCTCCAGCAGCACTGAATGTGCGTTCCGAAAGAACGCTGGATGCAGGACAGGCCAGTAGCTCAATTGCATACTGTGCAAGCTCTGGCCAGTGATCCATCCTCAAGACCCAGTAAGCCAGAGGATTTTCAGTGGGGAAGGTGTCCAAGTCTGACCTTGCCCCTAGATATTCCTGCACCATGTTTATCAGACGCTGGCGATGGTTGCTGGAACCGATCATACTTTGGGGCTGCGGACTAAAGAATTGTCTGAACGCATCGGTCAGACGGCCACCTTCCCCACCGCTCCTTCTTTGACTGGCCGAAGCCTCAGCAACTCGTTGTCCAGGACCAGGAGTTTGTAACCTCCCAGTCTCTGGGAACGCGTTGCACAGACCTTTCTGCAAGGCCTCCCGGAGTTGTCTCATCCTCTGCTCCCTCTGCGACGGTAACATAAGGTCCGCAACCTTACCCTTGTACCGTGGATCAAGGAGAGTGGCCAGCCAGTAATGGTCCCTCTCCTTGATCCGAAGAATACGAGGATCCTTCCGCAGACTTTGCAGGATCAGGGAGGCCATGCAGCGTAGGTTTGCTGAGGCATTCGGTCCGGAGTCCTCTGGGTCACTAAGGACGACATGATCCGCAGCCACCTCCTCCCAGCCACGTACAAGTCCACTGGTTTCTTGGGACTGTAAATCATCCCTAAAAGACTGCTGCTGATGATGCTGAGTGCCAGCCTCCACCTCCATGCTGACACAATCCTCCTCCTCCTCCTCCTCCTCCTCCTCTTCCTGTGCGATGGGTGGGACAGAAGGAACACTGTCTGGGTAAAGGGGCCTTGAGAGGCAAGGAAGTCCTCCTCTTCCTGCCTCTGTTCTGCCTCAAGTGCCCTGTCCATTATTCCACGCAGCGTGTGCTCCAACAGGTGGACAAGAGGTACAGTGTCACTGATGCATGCACTGTCACTGCTCACCATCCTCGTGGCCTCCTCAAATGGTGCCAGGACAGTGCATGCATCCCTGATCATGCCCCACTGGCGTGGAGAAAAAAAACCAAGCTCCCCTGACCCTGTCCTGGTGCCGTAGTCGCACAGGTACTCATTGATGGCCCTCTGCTGCGTGTGCAGCCGCTGCAGCATGGCCAACGTTGAGTTCCACCTGGTGGGCATGTCACATATAAGGCGGTTCTTGGGCAGGTTCAACTCCTTTTGCAGCTCAGCCAGGCGAGCACTGGCATTATAAGATCTGCGGAAATGCACACAGACTTTCCTGGCCTGCCTCAGGACATCCTGTAAGCCCGGGTACCTGCCCAAGAACCGCTGCACCACCAGGTTAAGGACGTGAGCCACACAGGGCACATGGGTCAGTTGTCCCTGTCGGAGAGCGGAGAGGAGGTTGGTGCCATTGTCGCAAACCACCATTCCTGGCTTAAGCTGGCGTGGCGTCAACCACCTCTCGGCCTGGCCCTGCAGAGCAGACAGGACCTCTGCCCCAGTGTGGCTTCTGTCCCCAAAACACACCAGCGCAAGCACGGCATGGCATCTTTTTGCCTGCGTACTTGCGTAGCCCCTTGAACGGCTACGGAGCACCGCTGGTTCAAAGGACAAACCACAGGAACAGGCCATGGAGGAAGAAGAGGAGGGGTGGAGGAGAGAGGTGTGTCACAACCAGTAGTAGCATTTTGGAGGCGTGGCGGTGGAACAACCTCCAACACTACTGCACCTTGTCCTGCATCCTTCCCAGCTGCCAAAAGAGTGACCCAATGGGCCGTGAAAGAAAGGTAACGTCCCTGTCCATGCCTGCTGGACCATGAGTCAGCGGTAATATGCACCTTACCGCTGACCGCCCTGTCCAGCGAGGCCAAGACATTGCCTTCCACATGCCGGTAGAGAGCCGGAATAGCCTTCCGTGAGAAAAAGTGGCGTTTGGGAACCTGCCACTGAGGAACCGCACATTGCACAAACTCACGGAAGGGGGCCGAGTCTACCAACTGAAAAGGCAGCAGTTGAAGCGCTAGCAATTTAGCCAAGCTAGCATTCAACCGCTGGGCATGTGGATGGCTGGGAGTGAACTTCTTTCGACGGTCCAGCAGCTGGGGCAGGGAAATTTGCCTGCTAGAATCGGACGTCGGTGTACTGCTAGCAGAGTGGCCGCAACTACTTGGCTGTGACACACCTAATTCTACACCTTCATTCCTCTCAGTGCATGTTTCAGAGAGGACTGAAGTTATAGTGGGGTTGGAGATCCCAGCTGATGCGGTGCAAGGAGAGGTCCGCTTTGTTCTTTGGTGTGGGTCTTTGAGGTAGGCTTGCCAACGAGCTGCATGGCAGGTCAACATATGTCTGGTCAGGCATGTGGTACCCAAGCAGCTGATGTTTTGGCCACGCGATATACGCTTGAGACATATGTTGCAAACAGCAGCCGTGCGATCTGATGCACTAGCCTCAAAAAAGGCCCACACCAAAGAACTTTTTGAATGACGGGCAGAGGCAGCGCCCTGCACAGGCGGAGCTCTGCGGTGTGATTCCGTCGGTGTACTGCCCTTACGCTGGCCACCAAAGGGCATCCTGCCTCGTTGGAGATGTGCCTCCTCCTCATCCTCCTCCTCCTCCTCTCTCCTATTAGGCACCCACGTGGAGTCAGTGACCTCATCATCCCCTCCCTCCTCATCACTGGAGCCAATCTGGCAGTATGCTGCAGCTGCTGGAACATGACTGCCAGATTGGTGTCCTTCTTGAGCATCCCCTCTGTCTGCTCTCACGCTACTGCCTTCCTGTAGCTGGGTTTCATCATCAGACCCTTCGAAACGCTGGGCATCCTCCTGGAGCATGTACCCAACACTGTGCTCAAACAGTTCGGGGGACTCCTCAGGAGGAGGACATGGTGGGTCTAGGGAAGGAGTGACTGATGATGAGTCTGACATTGATACCAGGGAAGAGGACGCTTTGGCAGCTGCTTTGCCAGTACCCTGAGCCTGGGTGAGAGAGAATGAGGAGGAGGAGGAGGGCTTGGTCATCCACTCTACCAAGTCTTCGGCATGATGTGGCTCAACATGTCCAGCTGCCGAAAAGAAGGACAAGCGTGTCCCATGGCCATGTTCTGATGACAATGCACCGCGTCCACGACCAGCACTGTTGCCCCCAGACACAGAGCCTGCTTGCCCTCTTTTATTGCCTCCTGACTGTCTGCCTCTCCTTGTTTGCCTTCCAGACATTCTAATAGATGGCCTGCAGGGAGATGGAAAAAAAGCAATAAGGGCTACCTTCAGGTGTCCTTCTCTGTCCCTTTACTTAAGGATTTCTAAATATGGTTGAGGATGATTGCTTTCGCACAGAATAGCACAACGACAATTTCCCTGACTGTCCAAAAAACAAGGATTTCAAAGATGGTTGATGAGGAATGCTTTAGCACAGTATAGCACAAGGAGAATTTCCCTCACTGTCCTTCCCTGTCCCTAGAAACAAGGATTATCACAGTGAAAGAAACTGACACTCTTCCTACCTATAGTTTTCTGTCCCTAGAAAAAATGTTGTTTTAAAGACGGTTGATGATCAATGCTTTAGCACACTATAGCACAAGGAGAATTTCCCTCACTGTCCTTCCCTGTCCCTAGAAACAAGGATTATCACAGTGAAAGAAACTGACACTCTTCCTACCTATAGTTTTCTGTCCATACAAAAAATGTTTTTTTAAAGCTGATTGATGATCAATCCTTTAGCACACTATAGCACAAGTAGAATTTCCCTCACTGTCCTTCCCTGTCCCTAGAAACAAGGATTATCACAGTGAAAGAAACTGACACTCTTCCTACCTATAGTTTTCTGTCCATACAAAAAATGTTTTTTTAAAGCTGATTGATGATCAATGCTTTAGCACACTATAGCACAAGTAGAATTTCCCTCACTGTCCTTCCCTGTCCCTAGAAACAAGGATTATCACAGTGAAAGAAACTGACACTCTTCCTACCTATAGTTTTCTGTCCCTAGAAAAAATGTTTTTTTAAAGCTGATTGATGATCAATGCTTTAGCACACTATAGCACAAGTAGAATTTCCCTCACTGTCCTTCCCTGTCCCTAGAAACAAGGATTATCACAGTGAAAGAAACTGACACTCTTCCTACCTATAGTTTTCTGTCCCTAGAAAAAAATGTTTTTTTAAAGATGGTTGATGATCAATGCTTTAGCACACTATAGCACAAGGAGAATTTCCCTCACTGTCCTTCCCTGTCCCTAGAAACAAGGATTATCACAGTGAAAGAAACTGACACTCTTCCTACCTATAGTTTTCTGTCCCTAGAAAAAATGTTTTTTTAAAGACGGTTGATGATCAATGCTTTAGCACACTATAACACAAGGAGAATTTCCCTCACTGTCCTTCCCTGTCCCTAGAAACAAGGATTATCACAGTGAAAGAAACTGACACTCTTCCTACCTATAGTTTTCTGTCCCTAGAAAAAATGTTTTTTTAAAGCTGATTGATGATCAATGCTTTAGCACACTATAGCACAAGTAGAATTTCCCTCACTGTCCTTCCCTGTCCCTAGAAACAAGGATTATCACAGTGAAAGAAACTGACACTCTTCCTACCTATAGTTTTCTGTCCCTAGAAAAAATGTTTTTTTAAAGACGGTTGATGATCAATGCTTTAGCACACTATAGGTATGGGATATACTGCGCTGTGCAATGAGTGAACACAAAAATTAGCTGCCAACACAGCTGAGACAAAGCAAAAACTGGCGCTTATTTTTGTGAAAGAGTCAGTTACCAACACATAACAAATGTTGCAAACATGCATATATATTAATTTCAGTGACACCAAGTGACTGAGTGTGATCCGTGAAAAAAAAATATTATATGTAAATAAATCAGAACGAAACAGTCCTCTATTGTGACCACACACAAATAACAGTCCAAAAGTGTAGAAAAAACTGCAAGGTTGAAAAAAAGAGTCCCACATGGATATGACCCTCTCTGTGAAAGGATAGAGACACCACCACCGATATAAGGAGGAGGCTTACCAGATGGTATTGACTTGGTAAGGTGTATACCACCCAAGTCAAAACAGGCTTAAATAATCAGTCAGCAAGGTGTATCCAGCTGGTCCTGAATCCGCATATCAGTCGGCACCGCAAATTCCCGTAAACACCAGGAAGTGTGAATACATATAGTCTTGTTGGAGCCAGAGATACGGTAACCACATAACATGCGTAATGGGGAAAAAACTCACATAGTGTGATACCGTAGAAGGAAGTATTTATTTAAAAAAAGATTAAAAAATGTACACTCACATTTGGAAGAACATCATAGGCATATCACAAAATGCAAGAGCGATGTGTGTCACACATCGCTCTTGCATTTTGTGATATGCCTATGATGTTCTTCCAAATGTGAGTGTACATTTTTTAATCTTTTTTTAAATAAATACTTCCTTGTACGGTATCACACTATGTGAGTTTTTTTCCCCATTACGCATGTTATGTGGTTACCGTATCTCTGGCTCCAACAAGACTATATGTATTCACACTTCCTGGTGTTTACGGGAATTTGCGGTGCCGACTGATATGCGGATTCAGGACCAGCTGGATACACCTTGCTGACTGATTATTTAAGCCTGTTTTGACTTGGGTGGTATACACCTTACCAAGTCAATACCATCTGGTAAGCCTCCTCCTTATATCGGTGGTGGTGTCTCTATCCTTTCACAGAGAGGGTCATATCCATGTGGGACTCTTTTTTTCAACCTTGCAGTTTTTTCTACACTTTTGGACTGTTATTTGTGTGTGGTCACAATAGAGGACTGTTTCGTTCTGATTTATTTACATATAATATTTTTTTTTCACGGATCACACTCAGTCACTTGGTGTCACTGAAATTAATATATATGCATGTTTGCAACATTTGTTATGTGTTGGTAACTGACTCTTTCACAAAAATAAGCGCTACACTTTTTCATATTTAGCACACTATAGCACAAGGAGAATTTCCCTCACTGTCCTTCCCTGTCCCTAGAAACAAGGATTATCACAGTGAAAGAAACTGACACTCTTCCTACCTATAGTTTTCTGTCCCTAGAATTTTTTTTTTTTTAAAGCTGATTGATGATCAATGCTTTAGTACACTATAGCACAAGTAGAATTTCCCTCACTGTCCTTCCCTGTCCCTAGAAACAAGGATTATCACAGTGAAAGAAACTGACACTCTTCCTACCTATAGTTTTCTGTCCCTAGAAAAAATGTTTTTTTAAAGATGGTTGATGATCAATGCTTTAGCACAGTATAGCACAAGGAGAATTTCCCTCACTGTCCTTCCCTGTCCCTAGAAACAAGGATTATCACAGTGAAAGAAACTGACACTCTTCCTACCTATAGTTTTTTGTCCCTAGAAAAAATGTTTTTTTAAAGACGGTTGATGATCAATGCTTTAGCACACTATAGCACAAGGAGAATTTCCCTCACTGTCCTTCCCTGTCCCTAGAAACAAGGATTATCACAGTGAAAGAAACTGACACTCTTCCTACCTATAGTTTTCTGTCCATACAAAAAATGTTTTTTTAAAGCTGATTGATGATCAATCCTTTAGCACACTATAGCACAAGTAGAATTTCCCTCACTGTCCTTCCCTGTCCCTAGAAACAAGGATTATCACAGTGAAAGAAACTGACACTCTTCCTACCTATAGTTTTCTGTCCCTAGAAAAAATGTTTTTTTTAAAGCTGATTGATGATCAATGCTTTAGCACACTATAGCACAAGTAGAATTTCCCTCACTGTCCTTCCTGTCCCTAGAAACAAGGATTATCACAGTGAAAAAAACTGACACTCTTCCTACCTATAGTTTTCTGTCCCTAGAAAAAATGTTTTTTTAAAGCTGATTGATGATCAATGCTTTAGCACACTATAGCACAAGTAGAATTTCCCTCACTGTCCTTCCCTGTCCCTAGAAACAAGGATTATCACAGTGAAAGAAACTGACACTCTTCCTACCTATAGTTTTCTGTCCCTAGAAAAAATGTTTTTTTAAAGATGGTTGATGATCAATGCTTTAGCACACTATAGCACAAGTAGAATTTCCCTCACTGTCCTTCCCTGTCCCTAGAAACAAGGATTATCACAGTGAAAGAAACTGACACTCTTCCTACCTATAGTTTTCTGTCCCTAGAAAAAAAGTTTTTTTAAAGACGGTTGATGATCAATGCTTTAGCACACTATAACACAAGGAGAATTTCCCTCACTGTCCTTCCCTGTCCCTAGAAACAAGGATTATCACAGTGAAAGAAACTGACACTCTTCCTACCTATAGTTTTCTGTCCCTAGAAAAAATGTTTTTTTAAAGCTGATTGATGATCAATGCTTTAGCACACTATAGCACAAGTAGAATTTCCCTCACTGTCCTTCCCTGTCCCTAGAAACAAGGATTATCACAGTGAAAGAAACTGACACTCTTCCTACCTATAGTTTTCTGTCCCTAGAAAAAATGTTTTTTTAAAGACGGTTGATGATCAATGCTTTAGCACACTATAGGTATGGGATATACTGCGCTGTGCAATGAGTGAACACAAAAATTAGCTGCCAACACAGCTGAGACAAAGCAAAAACTGGCGCTTATTTTTGTGAAAGAGTCAGTTACCAACACATAACAAATGTTGCAAACATGCATATATATTAATTTCAGTGACACCAAGTGACTGAGTGTGATCCGTGAAAAAAAAATATTATATGTAAATAAATCAGAACGAAACAGTCCTCTATTGTGACCACACACAAATAACAGTCCAAAAGTGTAGAAAAAACTGCAAGGTTGAAAAAAAGAGTCCCACATGGATATGACCCTCTCTGTGAAAGGATAGAGACACCACCACCGATATAAGGAGGAGGCTTACCAGATGGTATTGACTTGGTAAGGTGTATACCACCCAAGTCAAAACAGGCTTAAATAATCAGTCAGCAAGGTGTATCCAGCTGGTCCTGAATCCGCATATCAGTCGGCACCGCAAATTCCCGTAAACACCAGGAAGTGTGAATACATATAGTCTTGTTGGAGCCAGAGATACGGTAACCACATAACATGCGTAATGGGGAAAAAACTCACATAGTGTGATACCGTAGAAGGAAGTATTTATTTAAAAAAAGATTAAAAAATGTACACTCACATTTGGAAGAACATCATAGGCATATCACAAAATGCAAGAGCGATGTGTGTCACACATCGCTCTTGCATTTTGTGATATGCCTATGATGTTCTTCCAAATGTGAGTGTACATTTTTTAATCTTTTTTTAAATAAATACTTCCTTGTACGGTATCACACTATGTGAGTTTTTTTCCCCATTACGCATGTTATGTGGTTACCGTATCTCTGGCTCCAACAAGACTATATGTATTCACACTTCCTGGTGTTTACGGGAATTTGCGGTGCCGACTGATATGCGGATTCAGGACCAGCTGGATACACCTTGCTGACTGATTATTTAAGCCTGTTTTGACTTGGGTGGTATACACCTTACCAAGTCAATACCATCTGGTAAGCCTCCTCCTTATATCGGTGGTGGTGTCTCTATCCTTTCACAGAGAGGGTCATATCCATGTGGGACTCTTTTTTTCAACCTTGCAGTTTTTTCTACACTTTTGGACTGTTATTTGTGTGTGGTCACAATAGAGGACTGTTTCGTTCTGATTTATTTACATATAATATTTTTTTTTCACGGATCACACTCAGTCACTTGGTGTCACTGAAATTAATATATATGCATGTTTGCAACATTTGTTATGTGTTGGTAACTGACTCTTTCACAAAAATAAGCGCTACACTTTTTCATATTTAGCACACTATAGCACAAGGAGAATTTCCCTCACTGTCCTTCCCTGTCCCTAGAAACAAGGATTATCACAGTGAAAGAAACTGACACTCTTCCTACCTATAGTTTTCTGTCCCTAGAATTTTTTTTTTTTTAAAGCTGATTGATGATCAATGCTTTAGTACACTATAGCACAAGTAGAATTTCCCTCACTGTCCTTCCCTGTCCCTAGAAACAAGGATTATCACAGTGAAAGAAACTGACACTCTTCCTACCTATAGTTTTCTGTCCCTAGAAAAAATGTTTTTTTAAAGATGGTTGATGATCAATGCTTTAGCACAGTATAGCACAAGGAGAATTTCCCTCACTGTCCTTCCCTGTCCCTAGAAACAAGGATTATCACAGTGAAAGAAACTGACACTCTTCCTACCTATAGTTTTTTGTCCCTAGAAAAAATGTTTTTTTAAAGACGGTTGATGATCAATGCTTTAGCACACTATAGCACAAGGAGAATTTCCCTCACTGTCCTTCCCTGTCCCTAGAAACAAGGATTATCACAGTGAAAGAAACTGACACTCTTCCTACCTATAGTTTTCTGTCTATACAAAAAATGTTTTTTTAAAGCTGATTGATGATCAATCCTTTAGCACACTATAGCACAAGTAGAATTTCCCTCACTGTCCTTCCCTGTCCCTAGAAACAAGGATTATCACAGTGAAAGAAACTGACACTCTTCCTACCTATAGTTTTCTGTCCCTAGAAAAAATGTTTTTTTTAAAGCTGATTGATGATCAATGCTTTAGCACACTATAGCACAAGTAGAATTTCCCTCACTGTCCTTCCTGTCCCTAGAAACAAGGATTATCACAGTGAAAAAAACTGACACTCTTCCTACCTATAGTTTTCTGTCCCTAGAAAAAATGTTTTTTTAAAGCTGATTGATGATCAATGCTTTAGCACACTATAGCACAAGTAGAATTTCCCTCACTGTCCTTCCCTGTCCCTAGAAACAAGGATTATCACAGTGAAAGAAACTGACACTCTTCCTACCTATAGTTTTCTGTCCCTAGAAAAAATGTTTTTTTAAAGATGGTTGATGATCAATGCTTTAGCACACTATAGCACAAGGAGAATTTCCCTCACTGTCCTTCCCTGTCCCTAGAAACAAGGATTATCACAGTGAAAGAAACTGACACTCTTCCTACCTATAGTTTTCTGTCCCTAGAAAAAATGTTTTTTTAAAGACAGTTGATGATCAATGCTTTAGCACACTATAGCACAAGGAGAATTTCCCTCACTGTCCTTCCCTGTCCCTAGAAACAAGGATTATCACAGTGAAAGAAACTGACACTCTTCCTACCTATAGTTTTCTGTCCCTAGAAATTTTTTTTTTTAAAGACGGTTGATGATCAATGCTTTAGCACACTATAGCACAAGGAGAATTTCCCTCACTGTCCTTCCCTGTCCCTAGAAACAAGGATTATCACAGTGAAAGAAACTGACACTCTTCCTACCTATAGTTTTCTGTCCCTAGAAAAAATGTTTTTTTAAAGATGGTTGATGATCAATGCTTTAGCACACTATAGCACAAGGAGAATTCCCCTCAGGCCTCGTACACACGACCGATTTTCTCGGCAAGAACCAGCAAGAAACTTGCTGGCAGAGAGGTCTTGCCGAGTAAATCGGTCGTGTGTACGCTGCTAGCGTGTTTCTCGTCGAGAAAACCGACAAGAAACCTCGACGAGAAAATAGAGAACCTGCTCTCTATTTTCTCGTCGAGATTCTCCTCGGCGTGTTTCTCGACGAGAAAAGTGAGTGTGTGTACAATTACCTGTCCGCCCGGAAGCCCGCGCATGTTCGAAATGAATTTGACGCATGCGCGGTAGCTTCCTAGGCATACGTAGGGTGTACCAAGATGGCGGCGACGGCATCGAATGTGACGAGCGCATGCTCGACGTAGTCGATGACGTCACCACGTACACTCCTTTCAAAGAACCGCGGGTTCTTTGAAACGAGCGTGTGTACACTCGGCCGGGACAAGTTTCTTGTCCAAGAATCTCGTCGAAAAAAACGACATGTTTTTCTCAACGAGAATCTCGGCCGTGTGTACGAGGCCTCACTGTCCTTCCCTGTCCCTAGAAACAAGGATTATCACAGTGAAAGAAACTGACACTCTCCCTACCTATAGTTTTCTGTCCCTAGAAAAAATGTTTTTTTAAAGATGGTTGATGATCAATGCTTTAGCACACTATAGCACAGGAGAATTTCCCTCACTGTCCTTCCCTGTCCCTAGAAACAAGGATTATCACAGTGAAAGAAACTGACACTCTTCCTACCTATAGTTTTCTGTCCCTAGAAAAAATGTTTTTTTAAAGACGGTTGATGATCAATGCTTTAGCACACTATAGCACAAGGAGAATTTCCCTCACTGTCCTTCCCTGTCCCTAGAAACAAGGATTATCACAGTGAAAGAAACTGACACTCTTCCTACCTATAGTTTTCTGTCCCTAGAAAAAATGTTTTTTTAAAGACGGTTGATGATCAATGCTTTAGCACACTATAGCACAAGGAGAATTTCCCTCACTGTTCTTCCCTGTTCCTAGAAACAAGGATTATCACAGTGAAAGAAACTGACACTCTTCCTACCTATAGTTTTCTGTCCCTAGAAAAAATGTTTTTTTAAAGACGGTTGATGATCAATGCTTTAGCACACTATAGCACAAGGAGAATTTCCCTCACTGTCCTTCCCTGTCCCTAGAAACAAGGATTATCACAGTGAAAGAAACTGACACTCTTCCTACCTATAGTTTTCTGTCCCTAGAAAAAATGATTTTTTAAAGATGGTTGATGATCAATGCTTTAGCACACTATAGCACAAGGAAAATTTCCCTCACTGTCCTTCCCTGTCCCTAGAAACAAGGATTATCACAGTAAAACACACTGACACTCTCCCTACCTATAGTTTTCTGTCCCTAGAAAAAAAGATTTTTTAAAGATGGTTGATGATCAATGCTTTAGCACACTATAGCACAAGGAGAATTTCCCTCACTGTCCTTCCCTGTCCCTAGAAACAAGGATTCGCACAGTAAAACACACTGACACTCTCCCTACCTATCCTTCTCTTTCCCTAAACTAAGGGAATCCAGGTTAAGCAAGAAAAAAAAATGTCACTGTCCCTGCCTATGCTTCTCTTTCCCTGCTCCGGAACACACTACACTAGGCCGCCGTGCTGGCGGCCTTTTATAGTGTGGGGCGTGTACTAAACACCCTCAGCAATAATTGGCCACAGGCATCCTGCCTGTGGCCAATCATTGCTCTCCTCGCTGCCGGCGCTGTGATTGGCCAAGCATGCGGGGTCACAGTGCATGCTTGGCCAATCACAGCGCCTGGATGACACTGCGATGGCGTAGTGCATTGTGGGCCGTTCGCGTCACTCGAATTAGGCGCGAACGGCCCAAATCGTTCGATCTTCGTCGAACGATCGAACAGCCGATGTTCGAGTCGAACGTATGTTCGACTCGAACACCGAGCTCATCCCTAGTGGCAGACAGCCCCTGGGACACTGTGAGTAAAACCTTGTTGGGGACTATTAGTTATGCAGGTACCAGGAGGGAACTAAGTATCAGAGGTTGCTATATGGACTGCCGCTGTAGGGTCCTAGATATACTGGCCATTTTCTGCTACCTCCAGGAAAGCTGCTTTTAGAAGATTAGAGAGAAGTTTTTCTCACTACTTTTATTACTGATCATTTTAAAGTATACTGTGACTCTAAACCCCTCTCTTGTTAAAAAAAATCTTAAAAAGACATCTAGACTAAAGATCAATTGGCGATGTGTGTGAGACTGTGCTTGTGTGACTGGCAGCCTTTGTTCTATTTGGGAGGACCTGGTACATATTCTCAGCGACCCCTTCGGGGATGATCGCTACACATGTCTATTCAAATGTTGTTCTTTTTCTTTTGTCAAACATGGTAAACATAACAAGACTGGGGGCATTCTGTACATTTTATTATGCACAATTAACAAATTGTCCAGTGTATTTTCCTCTGAAATTTTTAGTTATTGTAGTACCCCCTGATATTAGTAGTCAGCAGAAAAGTGCGCACTTTCATTGGTGTTTAGTGGAAAAGCACCCTCTTATATTTTCAGTGGAAATGTGCCCCCTGTCTTTGTTTTTTTCCCACCAAAGTTGAGTTTTACTTAAATTGAATGCCAATTTTGTGATATAACTCAGATACGTATGCTATCATTTTGGTATTTAACCACTTGACAACTGGGCACATAACCCCATTCCTGCCCAGGCGAAATTTCAGGTTTCAGCGCCGTCACGCTTTGAATGACAATTGCGCGGTCGTGCGACGTGGCTCCCAAACAAAATTGACGTCCTTTTTTTCCCACAAATAGAGCTTTCTTTTGGTGGTCTTTGATCATTTCTGCGGTTTTTATTTTTTGCGCTATAAACAAAAATAGAGCGACAATTTTGAAAAAAACACAATATTTTTTAATTTTTGCTATAATTAATATCCCATTTTTTAAAAAAAAAAAAACTATTTTTTTCCTCAGTTTAGGCCGATACGTATTCTACATATTTTAGGTTAAAAAAAAAATCGCAATAAGCGTATAGTGATTGGTTTGCGCAAAAGTTATAGCGCCTACAAAATAGGGAATAGAATTATGATTTTTTTTTATGATTTTTTTTATTTATTTTTTTACTAGTAATGGCGTCGGTCTGCGATTATTTTTTTTTGTGACTGTGACATTACAGCGGACACATCGGACACTTTTGACACATTTTTGGGACCATTCACATTTATACAGCGAACAGTGCTAAAAATATGCACTGATTACTGTATAAATGTGACTGGCAGGGAAGGGGTTAACCACTAGGGGGCGATCAAGGGGTTAATATGTTCCCTGCTAGATGTTCTTACTGTGGGGGGGAGGGGACTGACTGGGGGAGGTGACTGATGGTTGTCCCTATGTACAAGGGACACACCATCCGTCTCCTCTCCCTCACAGGACGTGGATCTCTGTGTTTACACACAGAGATCCATGTCCCTGGCTCTGTGACAGCCGATCGCTCGTACCTGGCGGACATCGCGCATCGGCACTCGCCTGACACGGCGGACACAGTTTTTCCCCGATGCGCGCCCGCGGTGGCGCGCATCTCGCAAGTAAATAAGAGGATGTCCATAGACGTCCTATCAGCAATTGACGACCTTTTTGCGGACGTCTTTTTCTTATAGCCCGGGCGCGAAGTGGTTAAAAATACATTTATTTATTTTTATTGAATATATAACTAGACTAAATGAGTCTCACCTTTTAACCCTGGAGTTCCACTAAATCTCACAACAAATAAAAAAAAATCACCACAAATACACAACCAAATATCTTTGTTTTATGCAGGGTTGTATTCAGTCAACATACTCACACTTCCAGCAAATCCAGGGTTGTCCTGCTGTAATCTGCATGCCAGTCCCCATGCCACCATTTTTCTTTATGACGTCATTGGGTACCAGCTATCTCTTCCAAGTTCTTACAGCCAGGTCCTTGATGATGCGCTGCCAAGGTCCATCCTCCCGCCACTGTTTAGAAACAGGTGCCTTCTGAGATATCCAAGTTGGATATGCCAGGAGGCGGCAGGAGCACAGTATATGTCATTCTCACCTAGGAGAGAATGGAGGCTTTTAGTGTAAAGGTCTGCGTTAAGCTTTTGCTTGTTTATTAATACTGCTCATTTGAGGTATGTAGACACTTATAGTAGTTTAAGACTTACAAATGTTTGCAGTCATATTTCTTTTGTTCTCCACATGCGGTGAAGTTGTTAGATGAATTTTCCACTGAAGTCAAGCCTTTAATCTGATTCATTTAGGTAACTGGTATGACTTGAAAGCCTGCATATTTCTTATGCTACGATTAATCAAAACACTAGGAAAAAAGTGAAATCACTTACTTTATAAAAGTTTCAGTAGGATATCATCTACAATAATATTCTGTATTATGCAGTAAAATATTTCAGGGCATTAGAATTTGCACAGTATTCTCTTAAAGGTATAAATGTACCATGATTGATTATTCAACCACATAAAAGGTTCCATAATAGGTTGTTTTAATTTTTATTTTTTGGGGGGGCAGAAATATACATGCAGCATACAACTGGGGAATAAAGTGGGTTTTTCCATGTTGGATCAGGTGTGGGTGTATCATGGAAAATATCAGTATGTGATGCTATTTTGCAGTTCCAAAGGCAGCAGGATATATTCTTTTTCTGGCCATGGGTATTTAGATCTCTACGAAAATGACAGGCAGTAAAGCACTTGTGCGCTATAGCACTGGGACCCACTGCTGTTATATTGTTAGTCTTATTAATTGAAAGCATTGCGTACATAGTTTAGTACTTCCTCCCCTCTTCTTACTCAGTAGAGGAAATGAGTGGGAGGTTTGCACTGAGGTTTTCGAACAAGTTGAAAAATATCTGTGAACAATCAAGTTTACTTTCCTTGGTCAAAAATAATCACTGTCATCACCTAGGATAGCTTTAAGTGTCCCAATCCTCACCCAAGTGCCTTATTGGGTATTTAGTTGATTTATGACCACCATTATATTAACAGGGTCAAAGACTTGAAAGACGGGCATAATTGTGATCTGGTAAAAAGAATTAATAAAACTTTATTTTCAATATGCAGTTTATTTTCGGGCACAACTTCACAAAAATATATCTTGGCAGAGTTCAATGAAAGATATGACGAAGCTCTGGGGGAAATTCTCTTGCTAAGTAAAAATTACCTTGCGAAGTGAATAGCCTATTTGCCTTTTTTTTGTTCTTCACTGTGTTTTTATTCTTTGTATATTTATTTATAACTATGTTTAGTTTGTATGTAGCCCGGTGAGATATGACATTTCGTTCTACTGTATGTCCTCACGTGTAGTAGAATGACAATAAAGCTTGACTTGACTTGACTTGAACCCCTATGAGTTGGCTGACTGAAAACAATTTGCTTTCTGTTAAACAGAGAGGCAAAAATATTGCAGATACTAAACTAAGCTTCCTCCAGCGACTGATGCAGATGTTTCTACATTTAGTAAGATAACAAAAATATGGTAAAGCAAGAATGTGAAAATCTCTAAAAATATTTCAATAAGTAAACTTTGCAATAATAAGTCAAAATGCTTAATATACTATAATGTTTCTTTATGTGTTCCTGTAATTACATTAAGTACCCAAGGCACTCCAACCTCCTTATCTCTCCTTTAGTTCCTGAAGCAGAACCCGGTTTTATACTCTGTACCACCCTATAATACCAAAACTATGGAAAGCCTTATCAATCAATCCAGAGATGAAATGGGATAGTAGGGGCATCAGAGTAGTTAAACATGTATGCTTACTGAAGCTTATTGGGGTTCTAAAGAAGGCATTTTAATGGCAAATTCTATGTCTGCTGTACCTGACCCAACCTTGGTATATTTAATTATCACTACACAAAGAACTAAAGTAGCTGCTGGAGAATGTAGAGCCTTTCTAAAGTAAATTGTAATAAGGTGTCATCACTTTTTATGCTATATGTTCCAAATACTAACAATATATTTAATAAATGAACACGTATCACTAGTTAAGAGAATTGGAGAAGAAAGGTTCTTTACAGCATTAGAATCAAGCTTGTAACTTTGTGGTTTTTGGTTCTCATTTTCTATTCTTTCTCCTAATGCTGTTTTATCAGGCTGTAGAATTCAGAGCCAGGGCTGTTTTCTGCAAACTGTGCTTTTCCCCAGTGACTGAGATAAGTACAAGTAAATAAAACAACATTTTGTATGGATTATCTGACTGCATCAAATAACACTCTGCTGCGCCCTTACAGCTCCGCACTAGTCCCTCTCAGGAACAAGATGAGCTTAGCTTTAAAGGGAATCTATATTTTTATATATATACTGAATGTGAATGTGGTCATCTTAATTTAAAGTTAACTAACTGCATGTGTACATGGGAAAGCTATATTTTTCAGTAAATTTTTTGGGAATTACAGTGATTGTAATTTTTTTTGCTACACTATCACCACTCAAAAGTCCAATAACCGCTTGCCGACCGCCTCCTGTAGGTATACGTCGGCAGAATTGCACGGCTGCACAAAGCAATGTACCTGTAAGCTGCTTTGAATTTTCCACCACGCAGGCGCGCGCGCGCCCCTACCGCGTGCTCCGTGACCATGCCCGCAGGACCCATGGACTCGATGCTCCCTGTCCCCGGGAGCAGTGATCACTGTCGTGTCACTCGTAGCCCAGCCCCCACACAGTTAGAATCACTCCCTAGGACACACTTAACCCCTTCCTAGCCCCTAGTGGTTAACCCCTTCCTTGCCAGTGTCATTTACACAGTAATCAGTACATTTTTATATCACTGATCGCTGTATAAATGACAATGGTCCCAAAATAGCATCAAAGGTGTGCGATGTGTCCGCCATAATGTAGCAGTCACGATAAAAATTGCTGATCGACGCCATTACTAATAAAAAAAAAATAATAATAAAAATGCCATAAAACTATCCCCTATTTTGTAGACGCTATAACTTTTGGGCAAACCAATCAATATACACTTATTGCGATATTTTGTTTACCAAAAATATGTACAAGAATACATATCAGCCTAAACTGAGAATTATTGTTTTTTATATATTTTTGGGGGGATATTTATTATAGCAAAATTTTTAAAAATAGTTTTTTTCTCAAAATTGTTGCTCTTTTTTTGTTTATAGCGCAAAAAATAAAAACCGCAGAGGTGATAAAATACCACCAATAGAAAGCTCTATTTGTGGGAAAAAAAGGACGTCAATTTTGTTTGGGTACCACGTCGCACGACCGTGCAATTGTCAGTTAAGCTGACGCAGTGCCGAATCGCAAAACATGCTCTGGTCAGGAAGGGGGTAAATTCTTCAGGGGCTGAAGGTCCAAAAAATATGAACACTGAAACACATAAAGCTGAATTCCAACTTTCTTTTCACTGAACTGAATAGAATTATCAATCCCAGCATAGATCATACCTCTGGACCATGTTGCTCTGTTGTCTCCAGATCTCCTGATGTTCTGGGTTTAGTTGTGGCTTTGTATCATGTGGCACTCTGAATATCCTGCTGATAGACTCTGTCCCTTCTACAGCCTCTTCCTGCAGCAGCTAGAGTCTATAACACTCCCCTCTGTAGTCTTTCTAACTCTGCAAATTATTTAAAGGGGTTGTAAAGTCTTGAGGTTTTTCACCTTATGCATTAATGTGAAAAACCTTCTGTGGTGCAGCTGCTCCCCAGAGCCCCCTTTTACTTATCTAAACCCTTTCTTTACAGTGACTAGTATGAGCCCAGCAGCTTTAGCCTCTGTCTTGGGTCCTCATTGGATAGATTGATAGCAGCAGGAGCCACTGGTTCCCACTGGTGTAAATCAAATTCAGTGACACGGGGGCGGGGCTGAGTCCTTCTGTCTGTGTCAATGGACGCAACAGCAGGACTCGGGAGTGCGCCTGAACGAGTGACCCCATGGAAAGGGGCTCGCTGTGGGGGGCACTCGATGTGGAGGAGGAGCCAGGAGCGCCACCGGGGTACCCCAGAAGAGGAGGATCGGGGCCGCTCTGTGCAAATTCCTTACACAGAGGAGGTAATTATGACATGTTTGTTTTAAAAAAAAAAACGAACCTTTGCAATCACTTTAACTTCCTTCACAGCTCTGATGTTGGGTGGGATGGAATACATCATAATTAGCATTTAATCCCCCCCAGTCACATCTACAGGAGAAGTCCAAACCTCCCAAGTCCCTCCTCAAAGAGCACAGCATTACTCAATAAGGAAATACCTTCATACACAGCCTGTTCTGAAAGCCAGCTGTGCTGCTGGTGGGCAGGATTGAATGGATCACAATTAGAAGTCAATCCTGCCCAGGTAAATATGCCGACCAGTGTGAACAGGGAGAGTCCCACCCCTCAGATCCTGCCCTCCCAGAGCCCTGCTCTCTGTGATCTGATTAATTTACATATAAAGGAAACCTCAACACAATAACCTCCCATAGCCCTTCCTCTGTAGTATTGCAGTAAACCTTTATTTCTTGGTATTCTACAAGACAGGAATGACACAGGAGGAGGTATGACGTGTTTATACCTTTCACCACCCACATTAACACCCAGAAACACTCACAATAACCCTAGGACCCACCCACATCGACTCCCAGAACTATTATAAGTGACTCCCTAAAGCCTTGCACACACGCTTTGATTTTCAGACGACCGAACGTCCGATTTTAGTGGCATTCTAGTCTCATGTCGAAAGTGAAGAGGACCCACCCACATAGACGTGAAGTGAAGTAATGTGTTGAATAGTTTTGTATGTATTCTTTCGTTTCTGAGCATGCGTAGTCTTGCTCTTATGATTTTTTTTCGTATGAAAACCATACTAATGAAACAAAAATCAGACGTTTAGTTCACTTCCGACAAAAATTTTATAGTCTGCACATCCAGCTTTTGTCTGCTGAAAAAGTGAAATCGTCTGTCGAAAGCACCGTACTAACGATAAGATTTGCGGACAATCGGTCGTCGTAACAGAATTGACGTCCGAAAATCAAAGCATGTGTACGAGGCTTTAGTCAGCCCAGAAACTACAGAGGCTCAAAGGATCATGGGACATGTAGTATCAGGACTGGAAAAGGAAAGAAACAGGAAGTCAGAGAACTTTGAAATTCAGCCAGGAGGAGGAGTGGTATCACAGACACAGAAACCTGCTGTATACAGCTAAAGAAGGTAAGTTACGCATAAACTGACGCTGGGGTTGTGCATTTACATGCACAATGCATCTGTTGTTTTGGGGAGGAAAAGCTGGAGTTCTTCTTTAACCACTTCAATACCAGGCACTTATACACCTTCCTGCCCAAGCCAATTTTGAGCTTTCAGCGCTGTCGCAATTTGAATGACAATTGCGCAGTCATGCTACACTGTACCCAAACAAATTTTTTATCATTTTGTTCCCACAAATAGAGCTTTCTTCCGGTGGTATTTGATCGCCTCTGCGATTTTTCTTTTTTGCACAACAAATAAAAAAATAGCTAAAATTTTGAAAAAAAATATGTTTTTCTTTGTTTCTGTTAATTTTTTTTGTAAATAAGTACCTTTTCTACTTCAATGACGGGCACTGATAAGGCGGCACTGACGGGCACTGATAAGGCAACACTGATGGGCACCGATGAGGTGGCACTGATGAGGTGGCACTGATGGGCACTGATGATGGGCACTGATAGGCGGCACTGATGGGCACTGATATGTGGCACTGGTATGCGGCACTGATGGGCACTCATAGGCGGCACTGACTGGCACTCATAGGCGGCACTAATGGGCACTCATAGGCGGCACTGATGGGCACTTATAGGCGGCACTGATGGGCACTTATGGGTGGCACTGATAGGTGGCACGGACGGGCACTGATAGGTGGGCACTTATGGGCACTGATGGGCACGGATGGGCACTGATAGGTGGCACTGATGGACACTAGTAGGTGGCACTGATGACACTGATGCCCAGCAATGCCAGCCACCACACATTGTGGTCGTGCCATGATGGTGCCAGTCAATGTCCATTTGTGGGCACTGATTGGCATATGTTTTTTATGTTTTACTACATGTGGATGGCCATGGGGGCCATCCACAAGGTTGGGGCTTCCCTGGTGGTCCTGGGCGGCATCCTGGTGGTCTAGTGTGGGTATCCGAGGGGGGGCTGCACTGATAAACAATCAGCGCGAACCCCCCCTGTCAGGAGAGCCGCCGATCGGCTCTCCTCTACTCGCGTCTGTCAGACGCGAGTGAGGAAGAGCCGATCAACGGCTCTTCCTGTTTACATCGTGATCAGCCGTGATTGGACACGGCTGATCATGTGGTAAAAAGCCTCCACCGGCGGCTCTTTACCGAGATCAGTGTAGCGGTGTGTCAGACTGACACACCGCTCCACCGATCGCCGCGATGCGCGCCCCCCCCGGGCGTGCGGCGGCTGTTATCCTGCAGGACGTCAATAGACATCCAATGTGGATAACAGAACCACTTCCCGGACGTCAATCTCCTATTGACTGGGCGGGAAGTGGTTAAATATGGATATATAAGCCATATGACTCTCTAAGTTGAAGCCATTCCTGAGTCCTTCCTGACCCCTACACATGTATATGCACACATATTGGTTATATGTGTAATATTTTATACAAGGTCATGCAAATAGGATAGGGCGGGGTGGATTTGGTTTTATAATTGTAATTTTACCATGGATTGTCTGTCTTGGCACAATTTTGTATAAATAAAGTTGTTTTTGTATGGTGTTTTGGTTTATTACTGGCATTTGTTCTACATAGTTTCATATTTGCATAGTTATTCAGGTTTAAAAAAGACACAGGTCCATCTAGTTCAACCAATAAAAGAGAACAAGAAAACAGCATTGGTATATGTTCCTTATATCAAAGGGGGTAGGTTGAATCTAAACTATGTTTTATATGTTTTTTGCAATTTTATTGCTACTCTTCAAAACCAATTATTTTTATAACAGCCTTTCAGCATGGATACTGTTGCAACTGTTGGACAAACAGATAGCTAATTTTACAATTTTTACAATTTTGTCAAACAGATATGGCACAGCAAGCTCTGCAACTCAGGAACAGCATACTGTAAAAAAACATGATAGTTCGCCTTGAAAAGAGTCACCTACGCATGTGTTTTACTTCAGTTAAATATATGTCTTGGGTAGGGATGAGCTTCGTGTTCGAGTCGAACATACGTTCGACTCGAACATCGGCTGTTCGATCGTTCGACGAAGATCGAACGATTTGGGCCGTTCGCGCCAAATTCGAGTGACGCGAACGGCCCACAATGCACTACGCCATCGCAGTGTCATCCAGGCGCTGTGATTGGCCAAGCATGCACTGTGACCCCGCATGCTTGGCCAATCACAGCGCCGGCAGCGAGGAGAGCAATGATTGGCCACAGGCAGGATGCCTGTGGCCAATTATTGCTGAGGGTGTTTAGTACACGCCCCACACTATAAAAGGCCGCCAGCACGGCGGCCTAGTGTAGTGTGTTCCGGAGCAGGGATAGAGCAGCATAGGCAGGGACAGTGACTTTTATTTCTTTCTTGCTTAACCTGGATTCCTTTAGTTTAGGGAAAGAGAAGGATAGGTAGGGAGAGTGTCAGTGTGTTTTGTGCTTGTGCTATAGTGTGCTTAAAAAAAACATTTTTTCTAGGGACAGAAAACTGTAGGTAGGGAGAGTGTCAGTTTCTTTCACTGTGCAAGTCCTTGTTTCTAGGGACCTGGAAGGACAGTGAGTGAATTCTCCTTGTGCTATATTGTGCTTAAAAAAAACATTTTTTCTAGGGACAGAAAACTGTAGGTAGGGAGAGTGTCAGTTTCTTTCACTGTGCAAGTCCTTGTTTCCAGGGACCTGGAAGGACAGTGAGTGAATTCTCCTTGTGCTATATTGTGCTTAAAAAAAAACATTTTTTCTAGGGACAGAAAACTGTAGGTAGGGAGAGTGTCAGTTTCTTTCACTGTGCAAGTCCTTGTTTCTAGGGACCTGGAAGGACAGTGAGTGAATTCTCCTTGTGCTATATTGTGCTTAAAAAAAACATTTTTTCTAGGGACAGAAAACTGTAGGTAGGGAGAGTGTCAGTTTCTTTCACTGTGCAAGTCCTTGTTTCCAGGGACCTGGAAGGACAGTGAGTGAATTCTCCTTGTGCTATATTGTGCTTAAAAAAAACATTTTTTCTAGGGACAGAAAACTGTAGGTAGGGAGAGTGTCAGTTTCTTTCACTGTGCAAGTCCTTGTTTCTAGGGACCTGGAAGGACAGTGAGTGAATTCTCCTTGTGCTATATTGTGCTTAAAAAAAACATTTTTTCTAGGGACAGAAAACTGTAGGTAGGGAGAGTGTCAGTTTCTTTCACTGTGCAAGTCCTTGTTTCCAGGGACCTGGAAGGACAGTGAGTGAATTCTCCTTGTGCTATATTGTGCTTAAAAAAAACATTTTTTCTAGGGACAGAAAACTGTAGGTAGGGAGAGTGTCAGTTTCTTTCACTGTGCAAGTCCTTGTTTCTAGGGACCTGGAAGGACAGTGAGTGAATTCTCCTTGTGCTATATTGTGCTTAAAAAAAACATTTTTTCTAGGGACAGAAAACTGTAGGTAGGGAGAGTGTCAGTTTCTTTCACTGTGCAAGTCCTTGTTTCCAGGGACCTGGAAGGACAGTGAGTGAATTCTCCTTGTGCTATATTGTGCTTAAAAAAAACATTTTTTCTAGGGACAGAAAACTGTAGGTAGGGAGAGTGTCAGTTTCTTTCACTGTGCAAGTCCTTGTTTCCAGGGACCTGGAAGGACAGTGAGTGAATTCTCCTTGTGCTATATTGTGCTTAAAAAAAACATTTTTTCTAGGGACAGAAAACTGTAGGTAGGGAGAGTGTCAGTTTCTTTCACTGTGCAAGTCCTTGTTTCTAGGGACTGGGAAGGACAGTGAGTGAATTCTCCTTGTGCTATAGTGTGCTTAAAAAAAACATTTTTTCTAGGGACAGAAAACTGTAGGTAGGGAGAGTGTCAGTTTCTTTCACTGTGCAAGTCCTTGTTTCTAGGGACTGGGAAGGACAGTGAGTGAATTCTCCTTGTGCTATATTGTGCTTAAAAAAAACATTTTTTCTAGGGACAGAAAACTGTAGGTAGGGAGAGTGTCAGTTTCTTTCACTGTGCAAGTCCTTGTTTCTAGGGACTGGGAAGGACAGTGAGTGAATTCTCCTTGTGCTATAGTGTGCTTAAAAAAAACATTTTTTCTAGGGACAGAAAACTGTAGGTAGGGAGAGTGTCAGTTTCTTTCACTGTGCAAGTCCTTGTTTCTAGGGACCTGGAAGGACAGTGAGTGAATTCTCCTTGTGCTATATTGTGCTTAAAAAAAACATTTTTTCTAGGGACAGAAAACTGTAGGTAGGGAGAGTGTCAGTTTCTTTCACTGTGCAAGTCCTTGTTTCCAGGGACCTGGAAGGACAGTGAGTGAATTCTCCTTGTGCTATATTGTGCTTAAAAAAAACATTTTTTCTAGGGACAGAAAACTGTAGGTAGGGAGAGTGTCAGTTTCTTTCACTGTGCAAGTCCTTGTTTCTAGGGACCTGGAAGGACAGTGAGTGAATTCTCCTTGTGCTATATTGTGCTTAAAAAAAACATTTTTTCTAGGGACAGAAAACTGTAGGTAGGGAGAGTGTCAGTTTCTTTCACTGTGCAAGTCCTTGTTTCCAGGGACCTGGAAGGACAGTGAGTGAATTCTCCTTGTGCTATATTGTGCTTAAAAAAAACATTTTTTCTAGGGACAGAAAACTGTAGGTAGGGAGAGTGTCAGTTTCTTTCACTGTGCAAGTCCTTGTTTCCAGGGACCTGGAAGGACAGTGAGTGAATTCTCCTTGTGCTATATTGTGCTTAAAAAAAACATTTTTTCTAGGGACAGAAAACTGTAGGTAGGGAGAGTGTCAGTTTCTTTCACTGTGCAAGTCCTTGTTTCTAGGGACTGGGAAGGACAGTGAGTGAATTCTCCTTGTGCTATAGTGTGCTTAAAAAAAACATTTTTTCTAGGGACAGAAAACTGTAGGTAGGGAGAGTGTCAGTTTCTTTCACTGTGCAAGTCCTTGTTTCTAGGGACCTGGAAGGACAGTGAGTGAATTCTCCTTGTGCTATATTGTGCTTAAAAAAAACATTTTTTCTAGGGACAGAAAACTGTAGGTAGGGAGAGTGTCAGTTTCTTTCACTGTGCAAGTCCTTGTTTCTAGGGACCTGGAAGGACAGTGAGTGAATTCTCCTTGTGCTATATTGTGCTTAAAAAAAACATTTTTTCTAGGGACAGAAAACTGTAGGTAGGGAGAGTGTCAGTTTCTTTCACTGTGCAAGTCCTTGTTTCCAGGGACCTGGAAGGACAGTGAGTGAATTCTCCTTGTGCTATATTGTGCTTAAAAAAAACATTTTTTCTAGGGACAGAAAACTGTAGGTAGGGAGAGTGTCAGTTTCTTTCACTGTGCAAGTCCTTGTTTCTAGGGACTGGGAAGGACAGTGAGTGAATTCTCCTTGTGCTATAGTGTGCTTAAAAAAAACATTTTTTCTAGGGACAGAAAACTGTAGGTAGGGAGAGTGTCAGTTTCTTTCACTGTGCAAGTCCTTGTTTCTAGGGACTGGGAAGGACAGTGAGTGAATTCTCCTTGTGCTATAGTGTGCTTAAAAAAAACATTTTTTCTAGGGACAGAAAACTGTAGGTAGGGAGAGTGTCAGTTTCTTTCACTGTGCAAGTCCTTGTTTCTAGGGACCTGGAAGGACAGTGAGTGAATTCTCCTTGTGCTATATTGTGCTTAAAAAAAACATTTTTTCTAGGGACAGAAAACTGTAGGTAGGGAGAGTGTCAGTTTCTTTCACTGTGCAAGTCCTTGTTTCCAGGGACCTGGAAGGACAGTGAGTGAATTCTCCTTGTGCTATATTGTGCTTAAAAAAAACATTTTTTCTAGGGACAGAAAACTGTAGGTAGGGAGAGTGTCAGTTTCTTTCACTGTGCAAGTCCTTGTTTCTAGGGACCTGGAAGGACAGTGAGTGAATTCTCCTTGTGCTATATTGTGCTTTAAAAAAAACATTTTTTCTAGGGACAGAAAACTGTAGGTAGGGAGAGTGTCAGTTTCTTTCACTGTGCAAGTCCTTGTTTCTAGGGACCTGGAAGGACAGTGAGTGAATTCTCCTTGTGCTATATTGTGCTTAAAAAAAACATTTTTTCTAGGGACAGAAAACTGTAGGTAGGGAGAGTGTCAGTTTCTTTCACTGTGCAAGTCCTTGTTTCAAGGGACAGAGAAGGACACCTGAAGGTAGCCCTTATTGCTTTTTTCCCATCTCCCTGCAGGCCATCTATTAGAATGTCTGGAAGGCAAACAAGGAGAGGCAGACAGTCAGGAGGCAATAAAAGAGGGCAAGCAGGCTCTGTGTCTGGGGTCAACAGTGCTGGTCATGGACGCGGTGCATTGTCATCAGCACATGGCCATGGGACACGCTTGTCCTTCTTTTCCGCAGCTGGACATGTTGAGCCACATCATGCCGAAGACTTGGTAGAGTGGATGACCAAGCCCTCCTCCTCCTCCTCATCCTATCTCACCCAGGCTCAGGGTACTGGCAAAGCAGCTGCCAAAGCGTCCTCTTCCCTGGTATCAATGTCAGACTCATCATCAGTCACTCCTTCCCTAGACCCACCATGTCCTCCTCCTGAGGAGTCCCCCGAACTGTTTGAGCACAGTGTTGGGTACATGCTCCAGGAGGATGCCCAGCGTTTCGAAGGGTCTGATGATGAAACCCAGCTACAGGAAGGCAGTAGGGTGAGAGCAGACAGAGGGGATGCTCAAGAAGGACACCAATCTGGCAGTCATGTTCCAGCAGCTGCAGCATACTGCCAGATTGGCTCCAGTGATGAGGAGGGAGGGGATGATGAGGTCACTGACTCCACGTGGGTGCCTAATAGGAGAGAGGAGGAGGAGGATGAGGAGGAGGCACATCTCCAACGAGACAGGATGCCCTTTGGTGGCCAGCGTAAGGGCAGTACACCGACGGAATCACACCGCAGAGCTCCGCCTGTGCAGGGCGCTGCCTCTGCCCGTCATTCAAAAAGTTCCTTGGTGTGGGCCTTTTTTGAGGCTAGTGCATCAGATCGCACAGCTGCTGTTTGCAACATATGTCTCAAGCGTATATCGCGTGGCCAAAACATCAGCCGCTTGGGTACCACATGCCTGACCAGACATATGTTGACCTGCTTGGCAAGCCTACCTCAAAGACCCACACCAAAGAACAAAGCGGACCTCTCCTTGCACCGCATCAGCTGGGATCTCCAACCCCACTATAACTTCAGTCCTCTCTGAAACATGCACTGAGAGGAATGAAGGTGTAGAATTAGGTGTGTCACAGCCAAGTACTTGCGGCCACTCTGCTAGCAGTACACCGACGTCCGATTCTAGCAGGCAAATTTCCCTGCCCCAGCTGCTGGACCGTCGAAAGAAGTTCACTCCCAGCCATCCACATGCCCAGCGGTTGAATGCTAGCTTGGCTAAATTGCTAGCGCTTCAACTGCTGCCTTTTCAGTTGGTAGACTCGGCCCCCTTCCGTGAGTTTGTGCAATGTGCGGTTCCTCAGTGGCAGGTTCCCAAACGCCACTTTTTCTCACGGAAGGCTATTCCGGCTCTCTACCGGCATGTGGAAGGCAATGTCTTGGCCTCGCTGGACAGGGCGGTCAGCGGTAAGGTGCATATTACCGCTGACTCATGGTCCAGCAGGCATGGACAGTGACGTTACCTTTCTTTCACGGCCCATTGGGTCACTCTTTTGGCAGCTGGGAAGGATGCAGGACAAGGTGCAGTAGTGTTGGAGGTTGTCCCACCGCCACGCCTCCAAAATGCTACTACTGGTTGTGACACACCTCTCTCCTTCACCCCCTCCTCTTCTTCTTCCTCCATGGCCTCTTCCTGTGGTTTGTCCTATGAACCAGCGGTGCTCCGTAGCCGTTCACGGGGCTACGCAAGTACGCAGGCAAAAAGATGCCATGCCGTGCTTGCGCTGGTGTGTTTGGGGGACAGAAGCCACACTGGGGCAGAGGTCCTGTCTGCTCTGCAGGGCCAGGCCGAGAGGTGGTTGACGCCACGCCAGCTTAAGCCAGGAATGGTGGTTTGCGACAATGGCACCAACCTCCTCTCCGCCCTCCGACAGGGACAACTGACCCATGTGCCCTGTGTGGCTCACGTCCTTAACCTGGTGGTGCAGCGGTTCTTGGGCAGGTACCCGGGCTTACAGGATGTCCTGAGGCAGGCCAGGAAAGTCTGTGTGCATTTCCGCAGATCTTATAATGCCAGTGCTCGCCTGGCTGAGCTGCAAAAGGAGTTGAACCTGCCCAAGAACCGCCTTATATGTGACATGCCCACCAGGTGGAACTCAACGTTGGCCATGCTGCAGCGGCTGCACACGCAGCAGAGGGCCATCAATGAGTACCTGTGCGACTACGGCACCAGGACAGGGTCAGGGGAGCTTGGTTTTTTTTCTCCACGCCAGTGGGGCATGATCAGGGATGCATGCACTGTCCTGGCACCATTTGAGGAGGCCACGAGGATGGTGAGCAGTGACAGTGCATGCATCAGTGACACTGTACCTCTTGTCCACCTGTTGGAGCACACGCTGCGTGGAATAATGGACAGGGCACTTGAGGCAGAACAGAGGCAGGAAGAGGAGGACTTCCTTGCCTCTCAAGGCCCCCTTTACCCAGACAGTGTTCCTTCTGTCCCACCCATCGCACAGGAAGAGGAAGAGGAGGAGGAGGAGGAGGAGGAGGAGGATTGTGTCAGCATGGAGGTGGAGGCTGGCACTCAGCATCATCAGCAGCAGTCTTTTAGGGATGATTTACAGTCCCAAGAAACCAGTGGACTTGTACGTGGCTGGGAGGAGGTGACTGCGGATCATGTCGTCCTTAGTGACCCAGAGGACTCCGGAGCGAATGCCTCAGCAAACCTACGCTGCATGGCCTCCCTGATCCTGCAAAGTCTGCGGAAGGATCCTCGTATTCTTCGGATCAAGGAGAGGGACCATTACTGGCTGGCCACTCTCCTTGATCCACGGTACAAGGGTAAGGTTGCGGACCTTATGTTACCGTCGCAGAGGGAGCAGAGGATGAGACAACTCCGGGAGGCCTTGCAGAAAGGTCTGTGCAACGCGTTCCCAGAGACTGGGAGGTTACAAACTCCTGGTCCAGGACAACGAGTTGCTGAGGCTTTGGCCAGTCAAAGAAGGAGCGGTGGGGAAGGTGGCCGTCTGACCGATGCGTTCAGACAATTCTTTAGTCCGCAGCCCCAAAGTATGATTGGTTCCAGCAACCATCGCCAGCGTCTGATAAACATGGTGCAGGAATATCTAGGGGCAAGGTCAGACTTGGACACCTTCCCCACCGAAAATCCTCTGGCTTACTGGGTCTTGAGGATGGATCACTGGCCAGAGCTTGCACAGTATGCAATTGAGCTACTGGCCTGTCCTGCATCCAGCGTTCTTTCGGAACGCACATTCAGTGCTGCTGGAGGATTTGTCACGGATCACAGGGTGCGCCTGTCCACCGACTCGGTTGATCGACTGACTTTCATCAAGATGAACCAGTCTTGGATCACCACCAGCTACCACACACCTGATGCTGATATAACAGACTAATTGATTTTAACATGTCACGTCCCTTCAAGACTGATGCTGATGCTGAGTGCCTGTGCTGTTATGTTGACTGGCTATCCTCCTCCTCCGAGTCCTCAATGATACGATTGATGATGATAGCTTGGAAGATCATTTTTGTTTATGGGTGCCGCCACCAGTGGCTAAGGCCCAATTTTTCAGCCCCTGTTTTACAGGGGCGTGTACTTACAATTTTTTTAGCAATAATTTGCCATAGGGCTCATTGCTGTGCTCCAAGTACAGTATCTGTGAGGGGTTGTAGTGTTGTGCCACCAGTGCCTAAGGCCCAATTTTTCAGCCCCTGTTTAACAGGGGCGTGTCATTACAATTTTTGAAGCAATACTTTGCAACAGGGCTCATTGCTGTGCTCCAAGTACAGTATCTGTGAGGGGTTGTAGTGTTGTGCCACCAGTGCCTAAGGCCCAATTTTTCAGCCCCTGTTCAACAGGGGCATGCAATTACAATTCTTGATGTAATAATTCACAGCAGGGCCCATTCCTGCACCCACCAAGAGTAAGTCTGAGGGCTTACAGTGTTGTGGCAACGCCACCACCACCACCACCACGAAAGGCCCAATTTTTCAGCCACTGTTCAAAAGGGGCATGTAATTACAATTCTTGATCTAATAATTCACAGCAGGGCCCATTCCTGCACCCACCAAGAGTAACTCTGAGGGCTTACAGTGTTGTGGCAACACCACCACCACCACCATGTCAGGGTCACCTGTGGCCAGGTGACAGATGCACACCGTAGGGGGACAGGAGTGCACCGCGAGGTAGTGAACCCTATGGCTGGCTTCTGTGGGTAGGAAACTGGGTGGTTGTGGAAAGCGGGACCAGAGGAGCACAACCGGGATCCCAACGGAAGCGAGAGCCAAGATTCCCCAGGGCGCGGAGTCTAAGACCCAGCTGGTCTTCTCCAGGGCCTCTAGTGGTGAGGATGTTACGCTGCAGGCTGGGACCAGGTCGCGGCCCCTGGAGTTTCCTAGCTCACGCCCCGTAGGATAAGGGGAAGCAGCGGCACACGATAGAGAGAACCGAATAACAAGCCGAAGGTCAGGGGCCACAAGCAGACAAGGATAACGAAGAACGAGCCGAAGGTCAAGGGTCACGAGCAGACAGGGATGGTCGGGGACAAGCCAATAACGTAACAGAGAGACAGACGTAGCACACGGCAGGCAGGAACCCAAACACACAATGCCTAACAAACACGTTGATCAGCAAAGCAGGCTTGCAGTGCACAGGTTAATATAGTGTTCAGTGATAGGGCCTGGGGTGGAGTCAGGCTGGGAGGAGATTATAAAGGAAGCCAGGTGAAGGAGGTCTGGTCTCTAGATGAACACATGAGGAGGAAGGTAAGATGGCAGACAGACATTAATGCATATCCATGACAGTACCCTCCCTCTTACGAGGCCTCCCCCTTCCCCGCCTGGGCCCAGGTTTAGAGGGAAACTTCAGATGAAACTCCTTTAACAGACGAGGTGCAAAGACCTCAGATGCAGTGATCCAAGACCTCTCCTCAGGACCAAACCCTTTCCAATGAACGAGGTACTGAAGAACGCCTTTACAGAGTCGGGAGTCCAGAATTTGACTGATCTCGTACTCCTGATTATCCTCCGAGACAGGCGCCACGGTAGGAAGAGGACGAGAGAATTTATTGAGGACTAAAGGCTTTAGAAGAGCAACATGAAAGGAGTTAGTGATTTTAAGGCTCTTAGGAATCTGGAGTTTGAAACAAACCGGATTCAGTTTAGCAGTTACCGTGTATGGACCGATGAATCGTGGAGCAAACTTCAGAGAAGGAACTCGGAGCTTGATGTTCCTGGTAGAGAGCCAGACTTTTTCCCCTGGCTGAAGAGAAGGCGGTTTACGCCTGCGGCGGTCTGCAAAGCCTTTGAATTTTTCAGCAGCTGCCCGGAGGGAATCATGAACGTGACCCCAAACGGAATTGAGAGACTCCTGAACCGAAGCCAAAGCTGGAATGTCTGGAGAACAGATCATAGGAAGAGGAAGTTGAGGGTGTTTTCCATAAACTGTGAAAAAGGGTGTCTTCTGCGAACTGGTATTCACATGATTGTTATGGGAGAATTCTGCCCACGGGAGTAGAGAGGACCAATCGTCATGGTGAGAAGACACAAAGGTGCGAAGAAAGACCTCTAACTCCTGATTAACCCTCTCAGTCTGTCCATTGGATTGGGGATGGTAAGAAGAAGAAAAATCCAAGACAATATTGAGGGATTTGCAAAAGGCTCTCCAAAAACGAGACGTGAATTGGACTCCCCTGTCGGAAACAATATGAGAAGGGACCCCATGTAGGCGGAGAATTTCTCGAATGAAAATGGGAACCAAGGCAGGGGCAGAAGGAAGACCAGGAAGAGGAACAAAATGAGCCATCTTGGAGAATCGATCGATTACCACCCAAATGACTGTATTATTCTCAGACAGTGGGAGATCGGTGATAAAATCCATGGCAATATGGGCCCAGGGTTCCTTAGGAATAGGCAAGGGCATGAGGAGACCAGCAGGAGCTTGTGTGGAGGATTTGGACTGAGCACAGACATGACAAGCTTTAACGTAGTCTTTGACGTCTGAGCGGAGATTAGGCCACCAGTAGTGACGACTGATGAGTAGGAAGGATCGGAGGAATCCAGAATGCCCTGCCACCTTGGAATCATGTCCCCAACGAAGGATCTTAGCTCTTAGCTCAGTGGGGACAAAGGTCTTACCAGGCGGAATTTTAGACTTCAGGGTGGTAGAGTGGGCAACAATGCATGAGGTGGGAATGATCGGCTCAGGTTCAGGGGCGGACTCCTCGTCCAAAGTGTCAAATGACCTAGAGAGCGCATCAGCCCGACCGTTGCAGGAACCAGGTTTGTAGGTAATCGTGAAATTAAAACGGGCAAAGAAGAGACTCCACCTGGCCTGTCTAGGATTCAGACGTTTAGCATTCTGTAGATACTGTAAATTCTTGTGATCGGTAAAGATCGTTATGGAGTGAGGGGAACCCTCCAAGAGATGACGCCACTCCTCTAACGCCAATTTAATAGCGAGAAGTTCCCGATCACCGATGGCATAATTCCTCTCTGCCTGAGAAAATTTTTTGGAGAAGAACGCACATGGTTGGCGTCTCTTCTCAAAGATTTGAAGAAGCACAGCTCCCACCCCCATTGAGGAAGCGTCCACTTCAATAAAAAATGCATTCCCAGGATTTGGTCTCCTCAAGAGGGGGCCAGAAACAAAGGCCTGTTTCAGGTTGTGAAATGCAGAGACAGCTTCGGGAGGCCAGTCTCTGGCATTCACACCCTTCTTGGTCAAAGCGATAATAGGCGCGGCAATGGAAGAGTAATTCCTTATGAACTGCCTATAATAATTAGTGAAGCCAAGAAAGCGCTGTGTGGCCTTGAGGCTAGCAGGAAGAGGCCAGTTGGTGATAGCCAAGACCTTCCCAGGGTCCATACGAAGCCCCGAACATGAGACAAAGCACCCCAAAAACAGGACCTCAGAACATTCAAAGGAACATTTCTCCAGCTTGGCATAGAGATTGTTCTCTCTAAGACGTTGAAGTACAGTGCGGACATGGTTTCTGTGGACGAGCAGATTTTCAGAAAAGATCAGAATGTCATCCAGATAGATGACAACAAACTGGTACAGCAGATCTCTGAAGATTTCATTGACAAAGTTTTGAAACACGGCTGGAGCATTACACAGACCAAAAGGCATCACCAGATATTCGTAATGCCCGTCTCTAGTGTTAAATGCAGTCTTCCATTCGTCACCCTCCCGTATTCGAATGAGATTGTACGCGCCTCTGAGATCCAACTTGGTGAAAATGGAGGCACCCTTCAACCTATCGAATAGCTCAGATATTAAGGGTAAGGGGTATCGATTTTTAATAGTAACCGCATTTAAACCCCGATAATCGATGCAGGGTCTTAAGGTACCATCCTTTTTGGCAACAAAAAAGAACCCTGCCCCTGCAGGCGATGAGGATTTCCGGATGAACCCTCTCTCCAGATTCTCTGCTACATACTCCGACATGGCCTGGGTCTCTGGGATGGACAGAGGGTAGGTACGACCCCTGGGTAGAGTTGCTCCGGGGACAAGATCAATAGCACAGTCAAAAGACCTGTGGGGAGGAAGCACCTCAGCTGATTTTTTACAGAACACATCCCGGTAATCGCTGTATGCGGCGGGAAGATCAGAAGAAACAGAAGTGGCAGCAACCGGAAGACTCTCCTTGGGGGTCACCTTGAGAAGACACGACGAGAAACATGAGGAACCCCAGGCCAGGATCTGCCCAGAGACCCAGTCCACATGTGGAGAGTGGAGCTGTAGCCAAGGGAGGCCCAATACAACTGGGGTAGAGGCCTTGGGTAGAATAAGAAAGGATATCCACTCCTGGTGGAGAATCCCTACCGACATCCTAATGGGTAGCGTCTGGAAGCGAATAGGGCCCCCTGGGAGAACAGTGCCATCAATTGCCGAGACTACCAATGGGGTAGTGAGAGGTGAAAGGGTAAGCTTCATAGAAGAAGCAGTTCTCCAATCCATGAAATTGCCGGCAGCCCCGGAATCCAGGTATGCAAGGGTTGACTGAGGAGAAGTGCCTACATGAAGGGACACCGGCAAGAGCAGGCGAGAAGGTGATGTTTCTGGGTCCAATACTCCACCTTCCAAATGTATTAGACCCGAGCGTTTCCCGGACGAAGCGAGCAGGAGTCACGAAAATGACCCTTGCCCCCACAATAGAGGCACAAGCCCAGAGTTCTGCGCCTAGCACGTTCTTCGGGGGTTAGTCTGGTCCGGCCCAGCTGCATAGGTTCTTCAGCAGGTAGAGGATGCTCCACGGAATGAAGGGAGGGGAGCTCAGACTGGCTAGGACCCAGAGAGTGCTGGCGTCTTTTTTCTAAGGACCTCTCTTGAAAACGAATGTCGATCTGGTTGCATAATGAAATTACATCGTCCAGACCGACGGGAATGGCTCTTCCCGCTAATTCGTCTTTCACTCGGTCAGAGAGGCCATGTAAAAAGGTAGCGACCAGGGCCTCATTATTCCAGCTCAATTCAGCTGTGTGGATACGGAACTGAAGAGCATATTGCCCCACTGAACTAGATTCTTGGCGAAGACGTAAGACAGCACTAGCCGCTGAAGAAGCCCGAGCCGGCTCTTCGAAGATATTACGAAAGAGCTTCAAGAATTCGGACAGACTGGAAACCACCGGATCGTTCCTCTCCCACAGGGGGGCAGCCCAGGCCAAAGCTTCACCGGAGAGGAGGGAAATGATATAGGCTACCTTAGCCCGGTCAGATAGGAAGCTTTGAGGCTGAAGCTCAAAATGAATAGTGCATTGGCTGAGAAACCCCCTGCAGGCCTTGGAGTCCCCAGAGAAACGGAACGGAGCTGGCAATCTTAGTGAGTGTGAGGCTGCGACTGGTGCGATAGGTACAGCCGCTGGTTGTACTTGGGGTTGCGGATTCGGGGTTCCCAAGGAGACCTGAAGCTGCTCGAATCGAGAAGCCAGATCCTGGAGGAATCGCATCACCTGGGTCTGATTTGATTCCTGGGTCTCAAGTCTGCGAACTATGCCCTGCAATGGATCATCCGCGGGAAGCGGGATGTCAGCCGGGTTCATGGCTGATCAAACTGTCAGGGTCACCTGTGGCCAGGTGACAGATGCACACCGTAGGGGGACAGGAGTGCACCGCGAGGTAGTGAACCCTATGGCTGGCTTCTGTGGATAGGAAACTGGGTGGTTGTGGAAAGCGGGACCAGAGGAGCACAACCGGGATCCCAACGGAAGCGAGAGCCAAGATTCCCCAGGGCGCGGAGTCTAAGACCCAGCTGGTCTTCTCCAGGGCCTCTAGTGGTGAGGATGTTACGCTGCAGGCTGGGACCAGGTCGCGGCCCCTGGAGTTTCCTAGCTCACGCCCCGTAGGATAAGGGGAAGCAGCAGCACACGATAGAGAGAACCGAATAACAAGCCGAAGGTCAGGGGCCACAAGCAGACAAGGATAACGAAGAACGAGCCGAAGGTCAAGGGTCACGAGCAGACAGGGATGGTCGGGGACAAGCCAATAACGTAACAGAGAGACAGACGTAGCACACGGCAGGCAGGAACCCAAACACACAATGCCTAACAAACACGTTGATCAGCAAAGCAGGCTTGCAGTGCACAGGTTAATATAGTGTTCAGTGATAGGGCCTGGGGTGGAGTCAGGCTGGGAGGAGATTATAAAGGAAGCCAGGTGAAGGAGGTCTGGTCTCTAGATGAACACATGAGGAGGAAGGTAAGATGGCAGACAGACATTAATGCATATCCATGACACACCACCACCACGAAAAGCCCAATTTTTCAGCCCCTGTTCAACAGGGGCATGCAATTACAATTCTTGATCTAATAATTCACAGCAGGGCCCATTGCTGCACCCACCAAGAGTAACTGTCAGGGCTTACAGTGTTGTGGCACCAGCACCACCATCAAAGCCCCAATTTTTACTACCACTGTTCAACAATTATATGTAATTAAAATTCCTGATATAATAGTTGACAGCAGGGCGTTCCAGCACCAACCAAGAGTAACTGTGAGTGCTTACAGTGTTGTGCCAACACCAACAACTAAGGGGCCTATTTCTGCAGAGTATATACGGCAGGTCCCTACTTTCAAACATCCAACTTACAAATGACTCCTACTTGCAAACAAAAGAAGACAACAGGAAGTGAGAGGAAATCTACCCCTTGGAAGGAAAATTCTCTCCTGTAAGAATAAATATGGGAGAAAGGTGTCTCCTCTGTACTGATGCTTTATCAGCAATCCTTGTTTCAAGAAAAACACCACATTTCAAAAACAGTTGTCATTGGGACGGAAAGTGAGGTGAAATGTTCTGAACAGGGGCACAGACAGCAAAACAAATGTTACAGGGGTGATAACCCTTACCTATGTTTCCCAAAAAGTTTAAAAATAGATTTTTGGGCTGGAGCTACAGTTCAACAATGTACCTGTTCAAAATTACAAACACATTCTACATAAGAACAAACCTACAGTCCCTGTCTTGTATGCACCGCCTGTATACGGCTGTTCAGAGTATATAGGGCCTTTTTTATTTTATGTGCGGGGTTCCCCTTAATATCCATACAAGACCCAAAGGGGCTGGTAATGGGCTGGGGTAGGGGGGGGGGGGGTCATGGGGTAGCTATGCCATTTTTCTTAAAGATTTTCATCCATATTACCGGGACCAGACATTACATTAAAGCTGCAAGAAGTTTTAAATGGCTTTTTTTTCCTTTAGAAGTGTCATTTTGTGCAGGGACAGTTCTAAACACGGGAAACACGTGGCACTTCACAGGCATACTTTAGACACCCCCCAGGTACGATATTTAAAGGAATATTTGACTTTTTTTTTTCACTTTATGCATCATTAAAATGACTGCTCCCGAAAAACGACCGTTTTTAAAACTTCTTTTTGCATTGATACATGTCCCCTGGTGCAGAACCCGGGTTCCCAAACCCTTTTTAGGACAATAACATGCATAATAGTTGTTATAATTAGCACTTTAGAATTCGAACGTTCGCATCCATTGTATTTAATAGGGTTCTAATGTTCGTACGAACTTTCGGTCCGTTCGCGGGTTCTGGTGCGAACCGAACCCGGGGGTGTTCGGCTCATCACTAGTCTTGGGTTGTAATATTCAAGGAAGTATAGCAATTTACACAAAATATGGTGTAAAAAGGGTATCTTTTCTGGAATATAGATAAAAAAAAAAAATGTACAGTAAGTTAGGTTCAAAGGAAAAAAAGTGAATCTCTTCATACACATGCTCACATAAGCAACCAACCCTGTCTACTGTATTTGCCCTGGTTTAAGCATACAGCTGTAGCAAAGTCTTTTACCTCTCCCAGCAGGGGCGGATCCAGGGGGGGGCAACAGGGCAATTGCCCCCCCGAGACCATCTGTCACACTCGCTTGCTCTGTTTGTTTTTTTTGCGCCTGATCTCCCGAACTTTGGGGACCCGGTACTGGCCGACCATAGGTCCTCTGGACCCCAAACGTGGCACACATGTAGCCCCATGTCTCCTCTACAAGTGTGCAAAGTTTGGTGTCTGGGAGACCTACGGCCGGGGAGCACTGATTTTTTAAAGCCGGGCACCCCTTCCATAGACTCCAATGTTAAACGGTCATTTCTCCGGTGATTTTGCGGACCCAGTACCGGCCGGTCCGAGGTCCCCTGGACCCCAAACTTGGCACTCATATACCCTTATGTCTCCTCTACAAGTGTACAAAGTTTGGTGTCTGGGAGACCTACGGCCAGGGAAAACTAATTTTTCAAACCTGGGCAATCCTTCCATAGACTCCCATGTTAAACATCAGTCGAAGCATGGGCACAGTGAGGCATGGGCACAGTGAGGCATGCAGATGGACACCCTAGGCTTATACTCGAGTCAATAAGTTTTCCCAGTTTTTTGGGGTAAAATTAGGTGCCTCGGCTTATATTCAGGTTGGCTTATACTCGAGTATATACAGTACTTGTTCTGCGGCTGCCCCTGCCTCTCTGAGTCTCTCTCTCAGTTTCTCACATCAGCCGATCAGCGGCACAGAGAGAGAGACTCGTCTAATGTAGTTACGCGGCGCACTGACACGATACCAGGAGCGGAGGAGAAGGTGGGTGGAGCCTCTTCCCTGCACTCGTTGCTAACGCCTGGGCCGCTTGGCGTCTAGCAACGAGTGACGTCAGTGAGTTACGTCGGGCCGCTCTGTGGGCAGGTGCGATAGCGTGCGGCTCCACAGACGGGAAAGAAAGCGGGCGGCTACGCTTGCGGCGCAGTTTGTGGGCAAGTGGCGCGGTTCGTGGGCAGACCGTGCTGCTCAGTGTTGGCAGCGCAGGTGAGAGTGAGAGAGCAGGCTCAGTGTGGCAGCTGGCCAATCAGCTAGCTGGGAGCGGGGGAGCAGAGAGATGAGATCATCTCTCACCGCCCGTGCCTGCCCTGCATTTCTGCAGTGACTTCCGCCCTCACTGTGCAGGCAGCAGAGAGATTACATTATCTCTCTGCTGCCTGACTCTGGGAGTCTGGGACACAGCAAGAGACAACCAAAACTGTTACTAACTTGCCTGCTAAGGTGTAATCTGCAAATTGTGTCAGGTGACGTAACAAGTGACAATCCGCAAATTGTGTCAACTGACGTGGCAAATGACAATCTGCATCTGGTGGCAGGCAAGTGACAATCAGCAAGGTGTGGCAGGTGACGTGGCAAGTGACAATCCGCAAGGTGTGGCAGGTGATGTGGCAGGTGACGTGGCATGTGACAATCCGCAAATTGTGTCAACTGACGTGGCAAATGACAATCTGCATCTGGTGGCAGGCAAGTGACAATCAGCAAGGTGTGGCAGGTGACGTGGCAAGTGACAATCCGCAAGGTGTGGCAGGTGATGTGGCAGGTGACGTGGCATGTGACAATCCGCAACGTGTGGCAAGTGACACATTCAGGGCTCCCACTAATTGCAGGCGACAGTGGCAAGTGACACACTCGGGGCCTCCCACTGATTCTGCATTGAACTATTTAATTTTATATTACAATGTAATAATAGAAATAATGCGCTTCAATCATCCTGACACCATAACAACCATGGTGCCGGGATGATTGAAGCACTAACACCAGCCATTTCCCCAATAAATTTCCCACAAAAAAACACATATTTTTTGGCAGTGCCCCTCCCGAGAAAAGACTCTGGATCGGCCCCTGTCTCCCAGTCTAATGAGAACCTTTAAGGCCAAAGACAGCTGACATCCTTCAATATGTGGTGGGTTGTGAGACACAGTGGGTGCAAAGATGGTGAAAGTCATTGGGTGTCAGACACTTCTTGGATGCAAAAGAGGTTTTATTTCTTTTAACAGTCTTTTTTATATTTTGTAAGGGAAAGAGGGTTAGGGCCAGGACACCCTTGAGTAGTTACAAGTTCAATTTGCAGACTCCGAGACTTCAATAGGAGGACAGTCGTACAGGGAAAGGCCCCAGCAAGGTGCCACTTCTGCACGTGCAGGTTTGCTGTCTCCTATGGCAACAGTATCTCACAGTTCCTAACACAAAGTTTAACAGTTCTCTCAGGTTTACTACAATGTCCACTTGTAGCTCTTCAGCCCCTCACTGGACTCTCTGATTCACTGACTCTGAACCCTTTGAGCTCCTCAAGGCTTTTGAAGTGGTATCTTCCTCAAGCATCAACAGGCTTCCCTGGCGGGTCCCTAGCTTGGCACTCCAGATACTTTTCAAGCTTCACCCCTGCTGACTGGTTCGGTCCCTGGCTTGACACACAAGGCTGCTCTACAAGCGTCACCTCTGCTGGTTGGGTCCCTGACTTGATCACCGCCTGAAGTTTCCCTATTCTCCACTGTGCCCATTCAGTGAGAATACTGCTCCGGTACTTGCTTCAGTTACTCACTGTGGTGCCTGGTAAATGTGGGATGACAGCTTCCCTTCTACCTCCGACCACGACAGGTTCTCTGGCTGGCAGAACTGTCACTGATGATTGGACTGCATGCAAGCCGCAGTCCCAACCTTGCGCTGCCCTCTTACTTCTGTATAGGCCCTCACACAGCCTGGCAGCCAGATGCCCCCGGGATAGGCCCAATCTCAGGCCTAGCAGCCCAGGGCGTACGATGCACGTCCACCCAGACAGCGGTCAGAGTGGCACAGAACATAGATCACCTGACTCCACCCGAATATATAGGTTCTCCCAGCAGGCTAAGGGATTAAAGAAAACCCCCGCCCATTGGCTGAGATATCCCATATACCCATAACTTGACCTTGAAATGTCCTTCTCATATCTAATGCCACCAAGTGGCTGGCCACCTAGTGGCAGAAGAGAAAAGTACAACAAGCCAAACTTAGGGAGCAATCAATGGATCTCTAACAACTATCTACAGTAGCTACTCCTGACAAGGAATTTGGTGAGGAGCTCCCTGACTAAACCCCAGGGCGCTACACAACAATATACACAATGAATTATTACTTGGTGCTTCAAACTGGGGACAATCGTTTCTGATGCATGCTTCTGGATGATAAGGGTCTCCTTTGGTTGCTCTGGGGAGAATGACCATAGCTGGTCCAGCTTGTCCAGTCTTCAGCTCTGTTTGTCTTCCTGTCAGGCTCTAGGCCCGTGTGAGCACATGGCTCCGTGATCTCATTTCCTCCCTCCCTGTATTTCCTGACACATGATGGGTAGCTATGATTAGGTGCTTGAAAGCACAAAATGCGTTAGCTGTCTCTGCTCCACAGCTTCATCTTCTATTGCCGGCAACGGGTTTTTTCTCATTGAGCTGTCAGCTGGGAAGCCCATTGACAGCCGATACTCATCTGTTGTTAAGGACGCAGCGCCCCCCTCCTTAACAACAAACTATTCACTATGCCCTGATTGGGCCAAGCTTTGCTCAGTCAGGGCTTAGCATGAACTGTGCAGCTCACAGTGCATTGTAGGGCGCTCGGCTGAATGGGCGAACTGGCGATGTTCGGGTCGATCTTATGTTTGGTCTGAACCACTCGCCCAAGACTGCTGTATAATAACTGTTTGCTTTTGGGTTTAATACCACTTTAAAAATTTTGCTAACAATGTACACAACAAATCATTTTACTAACAGGGAGTATTAGTTTGATGTCTCGCTTCTATTTCACATTATTTCATAAAAGAAAACACAATTACTGATTTTAACCTCATGGCTGTACATGGTAGCTGCTTTTTGGCTACCGATAAAGCAGAGACACAATACTCTGACCTCTTATATAGCCTGAAATAAATCAAAGAAAACTTCAAGCACAAAGACCTAAGTACTAATGGTGTCTTCGAAACCTGTGACCATCTCTACAGCTTCGCTACATTAATCTGAGGCAAATACTGCAATTATCATCATCTTCCATCTTCTGCACGCAATGCTGAAATCACAGGGCACCTACTTTACAGAAGAAGTGCAGACTTCTTAGCCGTGCATACATCCTTCGCTTTTACACATTTCATAAAGAAACACCATGCATATGAAATGGATGATCTTAAATATATTTTATGTAATCTATAAAACTTTTTCTTTTGATTTAAAAGCTTGCATTCGCTATGCACTGTTATAAAAGTACAAACATAATAAAATCTTTTATTTTTTTTGCATTACAATATTACACTATATCCTAATTAGGGATGAGCCGAACACGCCCCGGTTCGGTTTGCACCAGAACCTGCGAACGGACCGAAAGTTCGCACAAACTTTAGAACCCTATTAAATACAATGGACGCGAACGTTCGAAATCAAAAGTGCTAATTATCAAGGCTAATATGCAAGTTATTGTCCTAAAAGGGTTTGGGTACCCGGGTCCTGCCCCAGGGGACATGTATCAATGCAATTTTTTTTTTTTAAAACTGCCATTTTTTCGGGAGCAGTGATTTTAACCCTTTCCATACAGGGCTTTTTATACCACCTCCATACCGGGCCTATTCTGGCACTTCTCTCCTACATGTACAAATCATCATTCTTTTGCTAGAAAATTACTCAAAATTAGCAGACACCCTAGGGAATAAAATGACGGTCATTGCAACTTTTTGCTTGCACGGTATTTGCGCAATAATTTTTCAAACGCCTTTTTTGGGGGAAAAAAATGGTTTCATAAATTAAAAAATAACAAAACAGTAAAGATAGCCCAATTTTTTTGTAGAAAATGTAGCTTATGTTACGCGGAGTAAAAAGATACCTAACATTTCACGCTTTAAAATTGCTCACACTCATGGAATGGTGCCAAACTTCAGTACTTAAAAATCTCCATAGGCGATGCGTTTTAACAAATGTTTTTATTATTTTTTTTTTATTTTACTTATTTATTTATTTTTTTACACTTTTTTTTTTTGATCACTTTTATTCCTATTACAAGGAATGTAAACATCCCTTGTAATAGGAATGTGTGTGACAGGTCCTCTTTATGGAGAGATGCGGGGTCAATAAGACCCCACATCTCTCCTCCAGGCTGGAAAGCATGAGATTGTAAAAAAAAATTCACTGATCTCATACTTACAGCCGCAATGGCGGCTTTGTTTACATCTGAGGACCCGGGCGTGACGTCATCACATCGCGCCCGAGCCTCCGACGGTCATAGAGATGACTGGTGACCATCTGGTCACCAGTCATCTCTATGCTTGTCACGTGACCCACCACCGGCGCTGGAAGATTCTCTCCGGGTCCCCGATGGCACGGGAGAGCCCGGAGAAGCACCGTATGGCGGCGGGAGGGGGGCGATGTCCCCTCCCGCCGCCTATAAGAACGATCAAGCCGCGGAACCACCGCTATGATAGTTCTTATGGTGCGCAGAATCGCCGGCTAAAGACAATCTGAATGATGCCTCTAGCTGCAGGCATCATTCAGATATCCCCCCTCAAACCCAGGACGTCATATGATGCCCACCCGGAGGGAGAGAGGGTTCCTGCCGGCGTCATTTTACAATGACCCGGTATGGAAGTGGTTAATGATGCTTAAAGTGAAAAAAAAAGTTAAATATTCCTTTAAATATCGTACCTGGGGGGTGTCTAAAGTATGCCTGTGAAGTGGCATGTGTTTCCCGTGTTTAGAACTGTCCCTGCACAAAATTACATTTCTAAAGGAAAAAAAGTCATTTAAAACTGCTTGCGGCTTTAATGTAATGTCTGGTCCCGGCAATATGGATGAAAATCATTGAGAAAAATGGCATGGGTACCCCCCCAGCCCACTACCAGCCCTTTTGGGTGTTGTATGGATATTAAGGGGAGCCCCGCACCCAAATTTAAAAAAGGCCCTATATACTCTGAACAGCAGTATACAGGCGCTGCAAACAAGACAGGGACTGTAGGTTTGTTCTTAAAGCGGAGCTCCCCTGGAAAAAAAAATATAAAAACAAGCAGCTACAAATACTGCAGCTGATGACTTTTAATATTAGGACACTTACCTGTCCTGGAGTCCAGCGACGTCGGCAGCAGAAGACAAGCAATCGCTCGTCACTCTGCTGCCCCCCCCCCCCCCCGCCATCCTCTGGAATTTGTAACCTCCCAGTCCCTGGGAACGCGTTGCACAGACATTTCTGCAAGGCCTCCCAAAGATGCTTCATCCTCTGCTCCCTCTGCGATGGCAAGATAAGGTCCGCAACCTTACCCTTGTAACGTGGATCAAGGAGGGTTGCCAGCCAGTAATGATCCCTGTCCTTGATCGCACGAATACGAGGATCCCTCCACAGGCTTTGCAGGATCAGGGAGGCCATGCAGTGTAGGTTTGCTGAGGCATTTGGTCCAGAGTCCTCTGGGTCACTCAGGACGACATGATTTGCAGCCACCTCCTCCCAGCCACGTACAAGTCTATGGGTGTCTTGGGGCTGTAAATGATCCCTTGAAGACTGCTGCTGATGCTGAGTGCTAGGCTCCATCTCCATGCTGACACAATCCTCCTCCTCCTCTTCCTGTGTGATAGCCGGGCCAGGGGGAACACTGTCTGGATTAAGGGGGCCTTGAGAGGTAAGGAAGTCCTCCTCTTCCTGCCTCTGTTCTGCCTCAAGTGCCCTGTCCATTATTCCTTTATCAGAATCAACTGCCTGCTGTGGTATTAGTATGAGAAAAGCAGCAATTGTCTTCAGTTAGTTTTAGGTGAAAACTGTGCAGAGGACACAGTACACTAACTGAAAATACTTGCAGCTCTCTGCCTGTGGTTTTATTATGAGAACACCACTATTAGTCACTAACTGTATTCAGGTAAGATTTAGGTGAACGCTATGCAAAGCACACAGTACACTAAGTGAAACACTGACTGCAGCTAGCACAATCACCTGCCTGCCTGTCACAGTATAGAGAATAACAGGAACGGATCTAGCTAAACTGAATACAGTGTAAAAATATATATACAACACCTAGGATGCATATATATCCTCTACACACTGTAACTGCAGCTAACTGACTCACCTGCCTGCTCTATCTAACTCAATATAAATGACATTGTCTCTCTCTCTCTGTAAGCTCTCTCTTTAACCAACACCGCAACACACTACACAAGGCCGCCACGGAGGCGGCCTTATATAGAGTGGGACGTGTACTAAACCCCCTGAGACATAATTGGCCAAAGCCACTCTTGCTTTGGACAATTATGGCTCTCCGTTTTTTGCGCGCTGTGATTGGCCAAAGCATGCGGGTCATAGTGCATGCTTGGCCAATCATCAGCCAGCAATGCACTGTGATGCCACAGTGAATTATGGGCCGTGACGCGCCACTCGAATTTGGCGCGAACGGCCCATAATGTTCGCAATTCGACGAACAACCGAACAGGCGATGTTCGAGTGGAACGTGGGTTCGACTCGAACTCAAAGCTCACCCCTAATCCTAATACAGGCAGTTTAAGGGATCATGTTGACAGGTGTTGTTTTCCTGCATCTGACATGTGATTGAACAATCAAATGTCAAATACCGGTCAGCAAAATCCTATTGACTTTAAAGGATCAGTAGAGATGGCAGTTCAGAGGCTGAGTTTGACCCGATTTGCACTGCAATGCATTTCTTTGGACGCAGCATGACCCATTGAGGTGTGTTTGAACTGCAGACAAAAAACGTCCTTTTCTTGTCAAAGCTACATTTACCATTTGAGCACACCAGCATTTGTTTAAAATGTAAAATGTCCGGAAGACTTCCGGCCAGATGTGATCGGAGCAGCACGCACCCCTCTGTAGCTCTGCTTCTCCTGCCATAATCCGACACTTCGGAGCATATTCTATTGAATTCAGAGTGCACCCGTTGTGAAGGGGGTGAGGTGCTGGCACAGAATATTAGTTCCTCTGCCTCTAAGAGGGCCGCAAAGGCACAGAAAGATCAGCGGCAGGTGCGCTCCACGAAAGACACAGCGGGAGACTCCTCCCCCACCATCTTGTCTTCCCAGCCAAAAGAGAAGCGTGCCAAATCATCAGCGGCTGCTAGGATGGCACAGGCACACAGCTCAGTGGAGACAGGGATGGAGAGTGAGTCGGTGGAGAACCCGACTCTTACAGTGGATCCGGACACGATCACCAGGTCGATCCTGGAAGCCATAAATGCAAGTAAGGCAGGACTAATGGGACGCATAGACCATCTCTCCTCTGAGTGTACTTTGATACGGCATGACCTAGATAAGATCAGGGGCCATCTAACTACTGTGGAGACCAGAGTGTCTGACGTTGGGGATGTCTCCCATACTCAGAGTGCCCAACTAGCTGAGCTCCGTGACCAGGTCCGGTCCCTGCAGTATAGGGCAGACGATACCGAGGACAGGCAGTGGAGGAATAACATCAGGGTGGTGGGGTTACCGGAGGGAGCGGAGGGTGATAAGCCCACTCAGTTTGCGGAGCTACTGTTCAAGCAGCTACTTTCACTACAGGACTTGCCTCCCACGTATGTAGTGGAAAGGGCCCACAGGGTCCCCACTGGTGGCAGACCCCTGGGAGCCTACCCAGGGCCTTTCCTGGTTAGGTTTCTAAACTACTGTGATTGGGACATGATATTTACCCAATCCAGGAAGCACCCTGAGCTACGTCATGAGAATGCACGTGTGATGCTGATTCCTGACTTCTCGGCTGCAACACAGCAGAAACTGTGCTCTTTTAATGATGTGCACAAACGCTTGAGAGAAAAGGAGATTAAATATAGCATGTTGTATCCTAGCAAACTGCGGGTCTAATACAAAGGGACAGTAAAGTTCTTTGACAACCCGTTGGAAGCATGTGACTGGATGGATAGAGAACTTTAACGATCTCATTACTGAACCGGGAGCTGTGACTTACTGTTGCACCTGTTGTGCCCTTGGATTTTGTTGTCACATATTTGAGCATTTTGAAACTACTGAGTTCTTCTCCCAAATATATATGGGGTCAGGCTTGGCCTCTAGAGAGAGATGACATGCAGACCAATTTTGTATTGCGTTCTTCACAATGCTTTTTGAGACTGCCACCCCTTGAGCTGCTTTGACATAACCTTACTCACGGACTAATTATCCTTATATACTGCTCCACATGCACAGTGTCAGGAGTAATGTGGAGGATGTGCAGAATCGACCAAAGAACTGCCAGACTTTAGATTACAACGGCGGGATTTCACCGCAATGTTCCTGTTTCATTTTGGGACTAAGCTACATACCAGCATGTTCTTGTTGGGGTTTGTTTCTGGTATAATAGCAGGGGAGGGGTTTTTCTTGGTCACAGTTCATGCTACGGCTGTAGGTGGGTACACTGTTTTTCCAGAACTTTGTATATGTGCTACTCTTGCTGGGGAAAGGAAACTGATATCATTATTTTGTTGGGACAGAATTGACAGATTTCATAGTAATGGCAGGTAATGTTAAGATAGTGTCCTGGAATGTTAGGGGCCTCAATCACAGAGTTAAGCGGGCCTCAATATTCCATTGCCTGAAGCAGACCAGGCCACATATCATTCTCCTACAGGAGACACACCTGTATGGCAGCAAGGTTCTGGCATTTTGAAAACCGTGGATTCGACGGGCCCTACACTCCACTTATTCCACTTTTGCCACAGGGGTGTCTGTTTTGATTAGTGAAGCTCTCCCTTGCTCAATCCCCCAGGTGCTCTCCGACCCGGGGGATAGGTATGTGGCTGTGGTGATAGATATCTGTTATCGTAAATTATTGTTGGTTAACGTGTATGTGCCCCCTCCATTTCAGGTCCAATTACTAATCTATAAAGTCGCTAAAAGACATCACCTCCTTTGGGGACCTTTTGTCCTTCCCCCAACTTAAAATGAGACATGAACTTAACAATTCATACGTGTTTAGATTTCTCCAACTCAGACATGCATTTCAGTCACAGTTCAGGGAGAGAAGGGTGGAATCTCTGCCTTTGGCTCTAGAGACACTGTTATCGGATAAGGATCTAATCAAGCCCCTATCAGTGACATATAGGGAGTTCTTAAAAAAAAAACACCACTGGCACTATCCAAGTGCAGGGAAAAATGGGCGGCAGAGGTTCCTGACATACAGGGGGAAGATTGGGACGACTTATGGACACAGCCATTTAAACATTTGTTATCAGCCAGAGATAGATTGATTCAGTTTACATTTTTACATAGAAGTTATTACACTCCTGCCAGATTAGCGGAAATTTTCCATACAGGTTCAGATGAGTGTTGGAGATGCTCCCACTCGTCAGCGGATGCTGAACACATATTTTGGAAATGTCCCCCTGTGCAACAATTTTGGTCGGAGATCACCTCCTGTCTGTCGGAACTTCTGGTGGTACCCATACCAATGTCGGTGGGGGTCTGTTTGTTGGGACTGGTGGATGAGGTGGTGCCGTCTCGTGCCTTGCAAACCTTGCTCAACATTTTGCTGTTTTATGGGAGGAAAGCCATTCTGTTAAAGTGGAAGAAACCCGGGGCTCCGGATGTGGCCTTTTGGAAAAGCCTGGTCAATTCCATGATGCCTCACTACAATGCTACCTATGGGGCTAGGGGTTGCAAGAAAAAGTTTGAAAAAAGTTTGGCAGGCATGGTACAAATCCAGTAATACCGCAGGTTAGGGAGCTGAGCTTGATTCCTAACATAACAAACCCTAGGGAAGAGATAATACAACACGAATGGTGGTGGACTAAGCCAATTATTTAAAAGCTGAGTGGTAGGTGTGATGCATAACGGTTGAAGTTATGCCTTGTCCCTATATATCCAATGTATGTTAAACCATCAGTTTCCCAACACAATGTCAGTGCTGAAGGAAAAACTGAAGAGTCCTTTTTTTGTATTGAGCTGTGACCGTGTGGGGTTAGGGAGGGGGTAGGGTGGTATGGGAGGGTTGTTGTCTTCTGTTTTTTTTTTTAGGAATTGTAAGCTAGTTAGTCGGACTCTGTTAGTTTAGACTAAGATATGTTTTGGGCCATGCTTGGCCGGTATGTGGACAGTGTCAGTTGACATGTCCAATGTGCTATACTATGTTATTAAAACGTAATAAACAGAATAAAAAAAAGAAAAAAAAGAATGGAAAATGTCCATTAACAATGAACCCTAAGGCATTCAAGCACAGTGCTAAACATGAGTATTGATCTTTAGATGGTAAAAACGAATTTCAAAGTAAACCTCTATTTTCACCCACACATGTACCTTTCCCCTCCCTTTTTCCCTAAAGCAGACATTCCATGAAAATGTACAGCTCACTCTACTGAAAGCCCCCCCACCTCCAATTAAAGCGGAGTTCTGGCCACATTTTTTATTTTTTAATTGATCCTAGCATAATTCATTATTAAATAAATAAACGATTATACATTGTTAATAATGGATATTGCTAAGATATAATTTTAACACTTACAAGTTTGTCCCTCCTGGTGTGGCCGTTGTCATCATGATTGTGGGCATGTGAAGCCCAATCGATAAATCTTATCGTTCACCGGCGGCCGTAGCACCAATTGTTTCTAAAGTTGTTTCTTTAAGCGATAGAACACTCATATGTGAACAGGGGCCATTGAAATGAATGGGATTTGTCCTGTTGGGCATTTTTAGAGCTAAGGCTTAGAGCAGAAAAACGCCCAAAAATGCTTAGATGTGAACGGAGCCTTAGTGGTTTAACAAACGCATTGGATCATACAGAACTTGGTATGATCCGAAACTTTTATGGGCAGAGGAGAGATCTAGGGTCTAATACACCCCAGGCCTATCAGTAAAGAGTACTTGTCACAACCTTTTGTTATCACAGGGGATATTTATATTCCAAGTGATAACGATAAAAGAGATTTAAAAAAAATTAAAGGGACAGTTAAAAAAAAAAAAATATATATATATATATATATATATATTTTTTTTTTTTTAAACGTCCCATTCCCCTGTGCTCACGTGCAAAGGCTTACGCAGGCATCGGTCCCTCACATGCGTAAACAGCAATCGCACCACACATGTGAGGTATCACTGCGAATGTCAGATGAAGAGCAGTAATTCTAGCACCAATCCTCCTGTGCAAATCTAAATTTGTAACCTGTGAAGGCTTTTAAAGTGCCTACGGATAATACAATTTACATATTATAGTGTGTTTTTTGCATGAGAATTCAAAAAAGTGTATTTTTCCCCCCAAAAAATTGAAAAACCGCTGCACAAATATTGTGTGACATAAATAATTTTAACACCTGCTATTTTATTCTCTGGGGCCCCTGGGGAGCAAAAAATACAAATTTTCACGAGTAAACAATGAGTAATGAGTGTCAGAATAGGCCTGGTCTTCAAGTGGTTAAATTAAAGCTGTTAGGAAAATAATTATAATAAATAAATAAAAAACAAATAAAAACAAATAATATTTATCTTGGCCCTGGTTTCTAGCAATTCTGGAAGGCCTGGGTGACGTCACTGTGTCTCATCGCTGCCTCCTGCGATAGCTGGAGGCTTGAAATCCTGTGGGAATGCAATCCAGGCCATTGCAGTGGGGTATCCTTGCAGGTTTTTAAGTGCCCACCTTTCCCAGGAGGCATTGGTGAGGCAACATTACTCCACCTGCACCTTAAAGAAGTGTCGGAATCAGGGCTAAGGTGAGTACTTTTTTTTATTTTAAGTTTTATTAACACCTTTGTAGGAGATATAAATTTGGCGGTTGGGGGGGGGGGGGGCTTTCAATCCAGCACACCTTTCATTTCAATGGAAGGACTACTCTAATAAGGAAAAGGGTAGGGAGCAATTGTGGGTGAAAATGGTAATTTACAATTAAAGTTTGGTTCCACCACCCAGGGCCGCCATCAGGGGGGTACAGCCGTCACAATTGTAACGGGCCTGCAGGGGCCAGAAAAAGGAAGGATGGTGGAGGGGAGCCGAGCTGTGCATTATACAAACGATCTCCCAGCTTCTGCTGTTCTTGTCACTGAGCTGAGACATCGAGCTCTTTACTGCCACCTCTGGCTACTATGTGTATGTGCACCCTTCGTGTGATCTGTACTGTGCTTCTCAGCATGTCACCTTCATGAAAACGACCTGGGACTAGGTAGGAAGATCTTCTTTACAAGTAGGGGCTGTGAAGGAAAGGGAGGGGGGCTGTTTGTGTACAGAGAGGGGCCAGAGCCTTGTGTGTGTACAGATTTGTTGTGCTGCCCTAGGCAAGACTAAAATCAGGCGCCCCCCTCCATCTTAAATTGTGCCACCCCTTCCTTCTCAAGTGGCTATTCGGGGCCCCAGGTGGCAGCGCAGGGCCCCAGGTGGCTGTGCGGGGCCCCTGGTGGCTGAACGGGGCCCCTGGTGGTTGTGCGAGGTCCCTGGTGGCTGTGCGGGGTCCCTGTGTGGGGTCCCTAGTAGCTGTGCGGAGTCCCTGGTGGCTGTGTGGGGTCCCTGGTGGCTGTGCGGGGTCCCTGGTGGCTGTGTGGGGTCCCTGTGTGGGGTCCCGGGTCCCTGGTGGCTGTGTGGAGTGCCTGGTGGCTGTGTGTGGTCCCTGGTGGCTGTGTGGGGTCCCTGGTGGCTGTGCAGGGTTCCTGGTGGCTGTGCGGGGTCCCTGGTGGCTGTGCGGGGTCCCTGGTGGCTGTGTGGGGTCCCTGTGTGGGGTCCCGGGTCCCTGGTGGCTGTGTGGAGTGCCTGGTGGCTGTGTGGAGTGCCTGGTGGCTGTGTGTGGTCCCTGGTGGCTGTGTGGGGTCCCTGGTGGCTGTGCGGGGTTCCTGGTGGCTGTGCGAGGTCCCTGGTGGCTGTGCGGGGTCCCTAGTAGCTGTGCAGAGTCCCTGGTGGCTGTGTGGGGTCCCTGGTGGCTGTGTGGGGTCCCTGGTGGCTGTGTGGGGTCCCTGTGCGGGGTCCCGGGTCCCTGGTGGCTGTGTGGAGTGCCTGGTGGCTGTGTGTGGTTCCTGGTGGCTGTGCGGGGTTCCTGGTGGCTGTGCGGGGTCCCTGGTGGCTGTGTGGGGTCCCTGGTGGTTGTGTGAGGTCCCTTGTTCGGCCTAGGCCAAAACACAGCACTGTGTGTGTGTGGCTGATATATATACAGGTGTGTGGGGGGGTTGGCATCTACAGGTGTGTGGGGGGCTGACATATATACAGGTGTGTGTCTTTAGGGGGGTGACATATATATGTATATACACAGGTATGTGGGGGGGCTGACATTCATACAGGTGTGTGTGGGGGGGGTGGCATATATATATATATATATATATATATATATATATATATATATATATATATATACACAGGTGTGAGAAGGGCTGCGTGCATACAGGTGAGGTGGCCAGTGTGCAGATTCGGTAGGATGGCCCGTGGGCAAACCCTGGGTAATGTTGGTGGTCAGGCTGGGGGGGGGGGGGGGGGCAGGCCTAAAGCTGTGTAAGGGGCTGTCCTGCCACCACCTAAACATCCATACTGGTGTCCAGCACTGAACATGGGTTCCTTAGGGTTTATTATATGCTTTTAAGTCTACAGCATTTCAACTATCCAACCAGGTAAGGCATCTGGTCATTGGTAATACGTCTGCATATGAAAAAATCTGTTTATTCTTTATGTCGTGACAAAAGTATGATATTGGAGTGCATTTTTCTCCTAAAAGCTTGCTGCAAACAATACCAAAATCTATTTGCTGTGATTTCTGCAATGGATTAATCAATAACAACAGAAGCTATTTTCTTGGAAAGATTATTGCACTTTATGCTGTTTCCACTATTGGATAAATAACACCAGAAGGAGTCTGGTGATTTTTTGAGACTCCCACAATTGGGTTTTGATACATTGGGATTTTTACAGGTATATTTTGAAATATGTGATTATACATGGTTGGATTTTGGGGTTACAATATGTTATATGTATGGGTAAGCAATTTTTTTTCTGGTGGTAATTTGATGTTTTTTACTTGATTATAAGCATGTATAAAAACGTTCTATTCTTTTGTAGCGGGGTGTTTCCCCTTTAATTAGGAGAAAGAACTACGGTTCCCAGAGCTCCACTGGTTCACAGGATGTTTTGAGTTATGCCCCAGAGACTCATGGGGGAAGGAATATAAGGAGGGGGCGAGGCCTAGCTCTTTCTCTTTGGACACGGGGAGGCAGAGAGAGATACACCTGTGCGGATCTGTGCTGTTCCAGGCCTGAAGCCTGGGGCCTGTGGAGCGAACCAAAGAGCCTTCCACCCCCTTTGCGAGCCTGGGTGGCATTCAGACTCATCTCTTCTAAAGTTATCTGGATCGGGGATCCGATCGCAGAAGCCGCTGTGGACGAGGACCGACACAGCCGGTGGAAGTTCCGGACTGAGGGAAGTGTTCCGGAGTGGTGAGCGAGCGAAAGCTCATCTTTAAACTGTTACTTTTATACTTTGTGCCTACTAGACTTCCGAGGCCTAACACCTCCGGTGAGGGGGAATTACCCCCCCCCTATTGGATTACAAATACATGGTTTTAAATACTTCAAGTGCACCACCTTTACAGATCCTGTGCCGGTGAAGATTTGTGTTTCTTCTAAGACTGAGTTTCATGGTTAGGGATCAGGCCTGATCCGTTAGATAGTTATAAGTTAGTTATCACACCACAGGGTGTTTAGGTAACGGTCGCCCCACGTGGCGTTCCGTCCCCTTTCCATTGCTGGTACACACACACACAGTATTGTGATTTATAACTGCAGGGACCTGCTTATGTGTTGTGAACCAAATGTTACATGCATGTTATCTCCTTTTATCTTACCACTAGCAGTAAAGTCAGTTATTATTTACAACATTGTCTATGAGTCTGAGTTATCAATCCACACACCCACATTTAAAGCATAAGTGATTGTTTATGTGAAATTGCTGTGGGTTAACTGTGCCAGAGCGGGTAGAGCAGATTGCCGGGGGGGTTGGGGAAGCTGTACTCAGGGCCCAAATCAAAACTTGCGGCTCTCTTAAGTTGAGGGTATCGCTACACGTGGGGGCTCGTAAATCCGGGATTACTGAGACAGCAGTGAGAGCCCGCCAAGACTTACCGGCATGGACCCGAAAGACATCAGAACGTGGTGTGAAGTAGCTAAGACAGATCCAAGCCAGTCAGTGGTCATTAACATTCCGGGTCAGGAATGGTCGACCGAAACGATGGAAGGGTTAATGAAGTCAGACCCAGATACCTCACACCAGTATACGCTAGTGGAATATTCAGATAGGAAGCCAGAGGCTTGTAAATGCAAATATGCGCGGATGCCGAATAACAGATCTTATAGCACGCTATTAAGAAAGAGCTATCACCAACGGGATCACCGCAGGTTGCGGCCCGTACCCCGCCAGAGAGGAAAGACGGAGCGACACCTCCGGTGACGCCTGCACCTGCCACGGCCATATCACCCGAACTAATAAAGGCGTTAGGGGATCTACTAACAAACTGTCAGAAGACAAGCACAGTGCACGTAGAGACTAGCTACCGGAGACTAAAAACATTCTCGGGGGAGCTCCCCGTCCCTGCGGGGGAGGAAGATTTTGACACTTGGGTGGAACAGGCATTACAAGCAGTAGAGGCATGGGAGGTGCCTGAAGCACAGAAAAGACAACGAGTTTTAGAAAGTTTGAAAGGTGCCGCGGCAGAAGCGGTGAAGAGCTTTCGGTTTGGAAATGCAAACTGTACAGCTCAAGATTGTCTGGCCATGCTGCAGGAAGAGTTTGGACAGCTGGAGAAGGTGACAGAGATGGTCTACCAATTTGAACATACTTTCCAGCAGCCGAATGAGAAACTGTCAGAGTATGTTAGAAGGTTGAACAGGCTGTTATGAAAGATCGTCCTGAAGAAGGGAATGCTGCCCAAAGATGCGGATGAAGCACGAATGAAGCAGATCATGAGGGGAGCGCGGCGCTCAGACCCAGTCTGGCTGCACCTGAAAACCTCAGGAGGAGGAATGTCACTGACCTACTCTGATCTAATAAAAATGATTAGGGACGAAGAGGCGCTGCAGAGAGATCAGCAGGTGGCCAGGGTGAGTGTCACCCCTGTACCAGTGTTGGTCAGTTCGGTCAAGAGCCCGGAAAGAGATGCAGAAGTCGACACTTTGAAATCACAAATGTCCCAAGTGTTGGAGATGCTGACCTCTTTGATGGAGAAAGATCAAAGAAGAGCAGAGAAACCAAGTCCAAGAAAGGAGTTGTTCCCGAATACCTCAGAACCAGCCTCCATACAGGACCGAGAAGAGATGCTATGCTACAACTGCGGGGGCAGTGGCCACTTTGCCAGTAGGTGTTCCAGTCCCAAGAAGAAGAAAATGGATAATCGCCAGCCGGCGGGAAACTCCAGAGGGCCCCGGTGAGGGAGTCAACCGGGTGCCCATCTCTTTCAGTGAGCTCCAAACTGAATGGAAGGAAGCAAAAGAGAGAGAACAAAACTCCTCAGAAGGAATCTAGGGTCTCTCAACCAAGATACACACCAGAGAGAGGGGACAAGACCCCTCAGAAGAAATTTAGCACTCCCAAGAAGGAATGCCTACAACCAAGAGACAATAACATCCCTCAGCGGGTTTGTACTCCCATTAGGGTGGGGAAGGTCAATGCATACCGGGCTCAAGAGAGAATAAAGTCAAAAACAAACTGGATGAAGACAAGTCCTCAGAAGAAAGTGACCTCAACCCGGCCGTACCCAGAAGAATTGGTCGGCCCGTCCCCCACTGTATCTATCCAGGTGGAAGGAGTATATACGAAGGCCCTCCTGGACACTGGAGCTCAAGTGACTTTGTTGTACAGAGACTTCTACGATAGGCACTTAAGCCATTTGCCTATACAGAAGATAGAAGAGCTGGAGATATGGGGCCTGGGAACGCAGAGGTTCCCCTATGATGGTTATCTGCCCATAAAGCTGACATTCGACCCCTCTGTGGCTGGGAAGACAGAAGTGTTCGACACCCTGGCAGTTGTGTGTCCTAGACCACCCGGGGCCAGCAAGATGTCCCTCATCATAGGCACCAATACGGATCTAGTGAGAAGACTTCTGACGCCCCTGGTGAAGATGAGGAGCCATCAAGATCCAAACATCCATCCCATGCTGAAGACAGCCTACCAACGGTTAGTGTTGGAGCAGAAGACCCCAGGAGAGGGGATAGGGAAGGTGTGGAGACTGGGGAGAGAAGGAGTGGTGCTGCAGCCCGGACAGGTGGCTTGCCTCAGGGCCACTGTGAAGCTCACCTGGGAGCAGCCTGGTCCCTTTGTCATGCTGGAATCCGACCCAAGGGAAGATCACTCTGGCCTGGAAGTGATACCGGAAGTGATTCCAATCAAGGCCCTGAAGAAAGCCAGGGGAAGAGTCCCGGTGAGTGTGAGGAACTCTACAGAAAGGGCCATAGAGATCCCTGCCCGGATGCTGTTGGGACAGGTGAGTCCTGCTGTCCCAGTCAGCTGGTCAGAAGTAAAGGGGACGGGTGAAGAAGGAGATGTTTGGGAAAAACTTTCCATGGAGAACCCGAATTTACCTGGAGCCTGGAAAGAGAGAGCCAAGGCCCAGCTGACTAGATGGGAGAAGATTTTCTCCAAAGATGAGTTCGATGTGGGGTGTGCGAGGAGTGCTACCCACCGCATCCGCCTGCAAGAAGACAAACCGTTCAGGGAGAGAGTCAGGCGGGTTCCGCTGGCAGATCTGGAGGATCTGAGGGAGCAGCTTGCAGAACTGAAAAAGACTGGGGTGATTCGAGAATCCAGAAGCCCCTATGCCTCTCCAATAGTGGTGGTCAGGAAGAAGAATGGGTCGTTGAGGCTCTGCATTGATTACAGAACTCTCAACAGGAGGACCACCCCTGATCAGTACACCACGCCAAGGATAGAGGACGCCTTACAGAGTTTGTCTGGAGCCAAGTGGTTCAGCGTGATGGACCTCAAGAGCGGGTACTATCAAATTCCCATGCACCCAGAGGATAAAGAAAAGACCGCTTTCATAACTCCTGTGGGGTTCTTTGAGTTTAATAGAATGCCTCAGGGACATATCTGGGGCCCCAGCTACTTTTCAACGTCTCATGGAGAAGACTGTCGGAGATATGAACCTCATAGAAGTCCTCGTGTACCTGGACGATGTCATTGTCTTCGGGAGAACTTTGGAGGAACATGAGGCCCGATTGGAGAAAGTGTTGAGAAGGCTTAGTGAAGAGGGACTAAAGCTTTCCCCCGAGAAGTGTCGGTTCTACCAGTCTTCGGTGAACTATCTGGGACACATAGTGTCTGAAAAGGGGGTGGCTACTGATCCTGAGAAGTTGGAGGCAGTTACCTCCTGGCCAAGACCCACAACAGTCACTGAACTTAGATCTTTCCTGGGCTTCTGCTCCTACTATAGGAGGTTTGTGGATGGGTTTGCCCGTATTGCCAAGCCCCTAAATGAACTGCTCAAGACTGAAGGGGAAGAGGATGGCCAGGGACCCAGAAGACCCGGGGAGTCGGTTCAAGATCAGTGGACCCCCAGGTGTGAAGAGGCCTTCAGAACCCTGAAGAGGAGCCTCATCACAGCCCCAGTATTGGCCTATGCTGATCCCACCAGACCATACGAGTTACATGTTGATGCTAGTCATGAAGGCCTAGGTGGAGTGCTCTACCAAGAGTATGAAGAGCAACTGCGACCAGTGGCCTATGTGAGTCGGAGTCTGACCCCCTCGGAGAAGAACTACCCCACTCATAAGTTGGAGTTCTTGGCCCTCAAATGGGCAGTGGTGGACAAACTAAGAGACTACCTTTATGGGGCAGAGTTTACAGTAAAAACAGATAACAACCCTCTGACTTACCTATTCACCACTGCCAAGTTGGATGCCACAGGACACAGGTGGCTGGCTGCATTATCTGGGTTCAACTTCAGTCTTAAATACAGACCAGGGACTGGAAATAGGGATGCAGATGCCCTGTCCCGAAGATCTCATACCATGGCTGATGACTGGGAGGACTGGACTCAGGTAGCACCGGAGGGAGTGCGAGCCCTTTGTCAGGGGGCTGAATTTCAAGCCAGAGGGGGCTCCAGAGCCGAGGAGATAGGAGTTACCACAGTGGGAGTCCCAAAACACTACTGCGGGGTGACTCAACTTGAAGAGGAATGCTTACCGAAGCTGTCTAAGAAGGAACTGAGGTGCGACCAATTGGAAGACCCCATGGGGAGATTGGTCTTTGAAGCATTGGAAAACGAGAGTCCAGAGAAACTTCGACATCACCCCTCCAAGGAGGCTCGTCTGCTAAGGAGAGAGCTAGACAAGCTACAGGTCCATCAGGGAGTGGTCTACCGAAGGGGCCCCTCTGATGACTCCGAGGATAAATGGCAGTTGTTTCTCCCAGAGAAGCACCGAGAGACTGTGCTGGTTGCCTTACATGACCAGCATGGTCACCTGGGAGCTGAAAGAACCTTCCAACTTGTCAGAAGCCGGTTCTATTGGCCCTGTATGAGGGCTGAAGTGGAGGAATATTGCCACTCCTGTGCACGATGCATCCAGAGGAAGACTCTACCCCATCAAGCTGCCCCAATGGGCCACCTACAGAGTCAAGGCCCAATGGATCTGGTATGCATTGACTTTCTCTGCCTCAAACCCGATTTGAGTGGATTTGGAAATTTTCTGGTGGTAACCGATCATTTCACCCATTATGCACAGGCGTTCCCCACCAGAGACCAGAAGGCTTCCACTGTAGCTAAGGTGCTTCTAGAAAAATACTTCGTCCACTATGGATTACCACAGAGAATCCACTCCGACCAAGGAAGGGACTTTGAGAGTCGCCTGATCCGGAACCTACTGGACTCCCTGGGAGTGGAAAAGACCAGGACTACCCCTTATCATCCACAAGGAGATGCCCAGCCTGAGAGGTTTAATTGGACTTTGTTAAACATGCTGGGGACTCTGGAGACAGAGAAGAAGCAGCATTGGAGTCAACACATATCCACTTTGGTGCATGCCTACAATTGCACCACCAGTGATGTGACGGGTTACTCTCCCTACCGCCTCATGTTTGGGAGAGAAGCAAGATTGCCAGTGGATCTGGCCTTTGGCATTTCTCTAGACTATACCTCTGCTACCTCCCACAAAGGATATGTAGACAGACTTAGGTATAATTTGAAAGCGGCCTATGAACAAGCCCAAGCGGCCTCAGACCAGAGAGGGGCCCGAAATAAAAGGAACTATGATTTGAAGGTTCGAGTGCAAGACCTGCAGCCTGGAGACCGTGTTCTGCTACGCAACCTAGGGATCCCAGGGAAGCACAAACTTGCTGATAGGTGGAGGTCTGAGCCTTACGTTATTTGTAGGAAACTCCCTGGACTACCGGTGTACAAGTTAAAGCCAGAGGGGAGAGTGGGACCCTTGAAGACCTGGCACAGAAACCACTTACTCCCGCTTAAAGAAGCAGTCAGGATACCTCCAGTGAGGAACCTACCGGAATCTGTTTCCATCTTGGATACTCCCAGACCCAACACTCGGTCTCAGACCTCTCGATCTAGAGGTGGACAGGCTTCTCAACCAAGTGAAGATGGGAGAGGAGAACTGGAGTGGCTATGGCCTTCCCCAACCCCGGAAAATCCCACCATAGACCTTCCACCCACTGAGGATATGCAGGATGGGACCCTGCACCCAGAAGCTACAGAGTTCATTCCATCCAGTGGTGTGCCTGAATGCTGGGAAGATATTCCGGGCCTGTACTCAGATGAAGAAGAGACAGAGGCCCCAGAATCAGTGATGATGTCAGAAAGTGTTCCTGACACAGAGCCTGTGGTACCTGAGCCTGAAGTCCCAAGGGAGCAAAGAACTTACAGAGTCGTGAGGCCTCCCAGGAAATTAACCTACCCTCAATTGGGAAAAAGCTCAGAGGACTCTGTTGCCACTGCCAGAAGAAGTACTGAGTGCTCAGATCCTTCCACTGTTCATTTGGTGGAAGGCAACCCCAGCTCACTCTCTGGCACAGTTAGACAGGCCACCCATGCTAGTGTGACCTGTGGTACAGGGAACCCCACCTCTGAGTTTTGGTGGAAATTCCCTGTACCAACATCATACTCCGCATTCAGTAGATTGGTTCAGAATTGTTGTTAAATTGTTTATCTTTGGGGACCAAAGAGTTTTAGTGGGGGGAGTGTGTAGCGGGGTGTTTCCCCTTTAATTAGGAGAAAGAACTACGGTTCCCAGAGCTCCACTGGTTCACAGGATGTTTTGAGTTATGCCCCAGAGACTCATGGGGGAAGGAATATAAGGAGGGGGCGAGGCCTAGCTCTTTCTCTTTGGACACGGGGAGGCAGAGAGAGATACACCTGTGCGGATCTGTGCTGTTCCAGGCCTGAAGCCTGGGGCCTGTGGAGCGAACCAAAGAGCCTTCCACCCCCTTTGCGAGCCTGGGTGGCATTCAGACTCATCTCTTCTAAAGTTATCTGGATCGGGGATCCGATCGCAGAAGCCGCTGTGGACGAGGACCGACACAGCCGGTGGAAGTTCCGGACTGAGGGAAGTGTTCCGGAGTGGTGAGCGAGCGAAAGCTCATCTTTAAACTGTTACTTTTATACTTTGTGCCTACTAGACTTCCGAGGCCTAACACCTCCGGTGAGGGGGAATTACCCCCCCCCCTATTGGATTACAAATACATGGTTTTAAATACTTCAAGTGCACCACCTTTACAGATCCTGTGCCGGTGAAGATTTGTGTTTCTTCTAAGACTGAGTTTCATGGTTAGGGATCAGGCCTGATCCGTTAGATAGTTATAAGTTAGTTATCACACCACAGGGTGTTTAGGTAACGGTCGCCCCACGTGGCGTTCCGTCCCCTTTCCATTGCTGGTACACACACACACAGTATTGTGATTTATAACTGCAGGGACCTGCTTATGTGTTGTGAACCAAATGTTACATGCATGTTATCTCCTTTTATCTTACCACTAGCAGTAAAGTCAGTTATTATTTACAACATTGTCTATGAGTCTGAGTTATCAATCCACACACCCACATTTAAAGCATAAGTGATTGTTTATGTGAAATTGCTGTGGGTTAACTGTGCCAGAGCGGGTAGAGCAGATTGCCGGGGGGTTGGGGAAGCTGTACTCAGGGCCCAAATCAAAACTTGCGGCTCTCTTAAGTTGAGGGTATCGCTACACTTTTTACAGACATATTTAAGTGGTTGACTATATGTAGCTTTTAATGCAATTTTTTTTTCTTTGTCTATATGTATTTACGTAGGCATTAGTCTCCACCTTCAACATGATGTTCATGCAATAATTAGGTTTATTTCCCTGTGGTTTGTCAAATTTTGTTTATTTTTACTGGTTAATGGAGCTCTGTGATCTTTAATACATAATTAAATGAGTTTTTAATGCAAGCAGTGCATGTGCCTGAATTTGACCTGGTATCAGCTTCTGGCAGACACTGTTCAGCAGGATTGGAGTGTAATGCCGCGTACACACGATCATTTTTCCCGTCGGGAAAAATTTAATTTTTTCCTTTGGACGAGAAAAACGATCGTCTGTGGGCTTTTTGATGTTTTTCCCAACGGGAAAAATGGCATTAATCACGACGAGAAAAATTAGAACATGCTCTAATTTTTCTCGTCGTGATTCCTGTCATTTTTTTACGCGGCAGTTTTCCCATAGGGAAACACTGCCGCGGAGCCTACACACGGTCGTTTTTCTCGCCAACAGAAAAAATGACGGGAAAAACGGCCGTGTGTGGGGGAACAAGCCGTTCCCTCGTTTTTCCTGTCGTGATTCACGGCGGTGTTTTCACCGCCGTGATACACGATCGTGTGTACGCGGCATAAGAGGAATAAGTAGCTATTTTTCACCTGCTTACAAGGAGCATGCTGATAGGAGAAGAGAGCAGAGTAACAGAGAGGTTATCCCATCACTTTGCTGCTTCTGCTTTCACTGTCACAGGCTTGGGTGGGTCCAGGACATTCTGTGCTCAGAAGAAGCACTTTTAATATAAGTGAATAATGCAACAAAGGCAGCTTTGCTTTTATGCAGCACTCTCCTAGTTAGTCTGCTAGGTCGTTTTGGTTTGTCTCCTTCTGTAGTCAATGGAGCAGTGATTGTTTATTTGGGTCTGTTCAGGATTTTACAAGCTGGGAGCTTGATTGCTTCCCCCTGCCTCTGGAAGAAGTTTCTATAGCTTAGGAAGGGAGAATTCAAATGAGCTACCTGAATATTGACCAAGGTCTAGGCAGTCCCTGGGGAGGTGTGCTCAGATGGTGGCTGGGAAAGCTAATAAATAGTATGAACCCTGGAGAGATTCCTTGGAATTCACAAAGACTGGCACACACAGATGTTGCTAAAGTGTCTCTCATGCATTCTAGAAGTGGTGAAGAATGTACCAAATTTAAGTACATGTCTACAACTTGTACCTGAATTTTGCCTAGCTGCTCCACTTTTATAATGCATTCAAGACACTTTGGCAAAATCTGTCTGCGCCAGTTATTCTCTCTGTACACCAAAAGAGAACCTGTCTAAATTAGCTCCACGTTTGAATTTGGCACATTTAATGCAACACAATACGGAGATGGTGCATTCAGTGTTACAAAATGTAAAAATGGCGCATTTTAGAATTACCTGATTTTGGTGCACAAGTCGCTGTCAGAACCGAAAGTGCTGCATATGCTTCATGAATTTGGTGCAATACAGTAACAAGAAGGATTAATGCCAGAAAAGGTGCACAGCCACTTTATTGACTTCCCCTTATTGACTTCCCCAGCAAGCCATGTTGCCCCTGTGAGGCAAGCCTTGGATTGTGATGCTGTTCTCTTGAGGTCTTGAGGCAGGAGACCTGGAAGGGACCTGGAATTGGCTGCTGGACTTCAGGAAAGGGATCTGGTCTTAAAGCGAAGTTACACCCAAAAATGGAACTTCCGCTTTTCGGATTCCTCCTCCCATCCAGTGTCACATTTGGCACCTTTCAGGGGGGGAGGGGGGAGCAGATATCTGTGTAATCCAGGTATTTGCTCCCACTTCCGGGCATAGATTGCTGAAGTATCCGCGGTGATCTACACCATGTCCGGACCCTCCTCATACCCCCTGCTGTCTTCTGGGAGACACACAGGTCCCAGAAGACAGCAGGGACCAGTGAGATTGCGTAGCGTGACTCGTGCATGCGCAGTAGGGCTTCACCTCCTGATTCCCTTACAGAAGATGGCGGCACCTCCACCCGAGAGCTGAGGGACAGATCGGCTTCAGGTGCCGACATCGCGGCTGCCCTGGACAGGTGAGTGTCCATATATTAAAAATCAGCAGCTGCCATATTTGTAGCTGCTGACTTTTTAAAAAAAAAAATAGGCGGAACTCCGCTTTAAGGTTTTTTTCTCATTCACTAGGATTTGTTTGGAGTAGACTGGAAGGTGGTAGCTATCATGGGGACTAGTGAGTAATGACCCTGTACTGATTCTTGGTGACTGTGTGGCTTTGGGATTTAAGTGCCAGTCATTGCTCTGACTGTGACTGCTCTCAGATACTATGATGCAGTGGTGGGATTAAGCAAGGTATGGCCATATGGTGTGACGCCCTCTGTTGAAGTCGGAAGTGACGAAACGCGTCAGGGCGTGGCTATGATGGCGTGGCTATGACGGCGTATCCAGGAAGTGAGAAGTGTGCGTTCCACCGTTGGCCATCTCGTAACCAGGAAGCTTCTCTGACACTGCGTTTGCAGCACGAGTGCGGCCCCTGTGTCCGGAGGACAGCGGTGATTATGCCACATCTTTTATGTCATTTGCAAGTTGATTTATTGTACGTGTGATGGAAGCAGGGTTGTTTGATACACAGGTTAATTTTAATAAATACAGGATTACACTATGTCAGTGAATTTTTGTTTTATATGTACCATGAATACCATTTAACCCATGCTGATTCAGGGGTGATGTTGGAGGTCTGAATAAGGAGGAATAAGGAGGATTTTATCTTTCAAGGCACATTTGACTTAGTGTTCTGGTGAGTGTGAACCCCAGCGGGGGACTTTTGTCTCACATCTGTGGTGAAGATTGGGAGTTGGTGTAGGCTGCACAACTCATCTACCTATAGAAACACCTACCACTTTAAGAACTATGACCTTGTCGCACCCTTTATGACTGTGTGTCCCTTCATCATACCAACTTTAATATATATTTTTTACTGTTTGGAGTTGGACATTATCCAGCATTGAGCGCTGTTTTATCAAATAGACTTTGTTCTTTTAAATATTTTTTGATACATCTTATATATCTTGGTTCTATTGATGGGTTTACTCATCTATAGATTTTAAATAGCTGCTGTTACTAGTTTGTAGGAATTACTTTTATCATTAGCGTGATATTGGTTTAGTTTCCCTTTATCTCTGTGATTATCTTTTTTACTACTTTAATTAATTTTATCTCAGGACAAGTTAACTATCTCCTGGGCGCCGAGAAGTGCACCTGTGGGCCCCCTTTTTTGTGCACCTTATCTTAGATATTTACCTATTAAGAGCAGGTGTTTTTATGTAGCCTTGCAAGATTTGAAAAGCAACCTTTTTTTGTGTATGTGTGCGCTATTTATATGGTTCAATTTGCTCTCAGATACCGGCCATTGTCCTGTCCTCAGCAGTGTCTTGGACTGTGAGATTAGTGAAGCGTGCTTTCCTGTACTGTGCAGTAGACATGTCCAACAGGGATGAGCCGAACACCCCCCTGTTCGGTTCGCACCAGAACCTGCGAACAGACAAAATGTTTGTGTAAACTTTAGAACCCTATTAAATACAATGGACTCGAACGTTCGAAATCTAAAGTGTTAATTATAAAGGCTTATATGCAAGTTATTGTCCTAAAAAGTGTTTGGGGACCTGGGTCCTGCCCCAGGGGACATGTATCAATGCAAAAAGAAGTTTTAAAAACGGCCGTTTTTTCGGGAGCAGTGATTTTAATAATGCTTAAAATGAAAAAATAAAAGTGAAATATTCCTTTAAATTTCGTACCTGGGGGGTGTGTATGATATGCATGTGAAGTGGCGCATGTTTCCCGTGCTTAGAACTGTCCCTGCAAAAAATGTCATTTTTGAAAGAAAAAAATGCATTTAAAACTGACTCGCGGCTATTAATGAATTGTCGGCTCCCGGCAATACATACAAAAGTCATTGATAAAAAAAAAAAAAAAAAGCGTGGGGGTTCCCCAGAATTCAATTACCAGGCCCTTCAGGTCTGGAATGGATATTAAGGGGAACCCCGCCGCAAATAAAAAAAAAATTGACGTGGGGTTCCCCCAAATATCCATTCCAGGCCCTTCAGATCTGGCATGGATTTTAAGGGGAACTCCACCCCAAATTTAAAAAAAAAATGGCGTGGAGTCCCCCTAAAAATCCATACCAGACCCCTTATCCGAGCACGCAACCTGGCCAGCCGCAGGGGAAAAGGGGGGGACGAGAGAGCGGCCCCCCTCCCTCCTGAACCGTACCAGGCCACATGCCCTCAACATGGGGAGGATGTCCCCATGTTGATGGGGACAAGGGCCTCATCCCCACAACCCTTGCCCGGTGGTTGTGGGGGTCTGCGGGCGGGGGGCTTATCGGAATCTGGAAGACCCCTTTAACAAAGGGGACCCCCAGATCCCGCCCCCCCATGTGAATTGGTAAGGGGTACATTGTACTAGGGCTGGGAAAAAAATCGATTTTAATCTTGAATCGAGTTTTGAGCTCAAATCGATTCAGTTTTGAAGAAAATCGATTTTTTTAGATTTTTTTTTTTTTTTTTTTTTCTTCCCTTCAAAGTTTCCGTAGCAGGACTGCAGGGGGCGTATCCGGAATGGCACTGGGCAGCGTTACCCCAATTACATCTACTCGCTGCAGCCGCCGTCTGCCTACCTGATCAGCGTGTCATGCAGACAGACGGCGGCCATTGCAGTGTTCAAAAGCCGCGCCTCCCGAGTCCTCGTCGTCTGTGATAGGCGGAACACTCAATTTCACAGCAGGCAGTATTCACCCTTTCACGGACATCCTCTCATCCTCGTCTGTGTTATGAGGATGACCATGATAGGCGGAACACTGAATGCTGGGAAATTGAGTGTTCCGCCTATCACAGACGAGAAGGAGGCGCGGCTTTTGAATACTGGAATGGCCACCGGTGTAGCAGTAAAATCCGTATACCATGAAAATCTGCATCAGGTACGGGCATAGTGATTGAAGCATGGGCACAGTGAGACACGGGCACAGTGAGGCATGGGCACAGTGAGGCACGGGCACAGTGAGGCACGGGCACAGTGAGGCACGGGCACAGTGAGGCATGGACACAGTTCAATTCAACTAAGAGTAACCTCAGGATTTTTTGTTGTTTTATTAGCTAAATCCAAATACAGTATTAATAATTTGGATGTTTAACAATCTTTGTTGCACACTGCAAAAAACAACAAAAGGTCACAAGCGCTAAATTGGTGGATAAAGAAAAAAATATAATGGATGATAATAATAATAATAATAAGAAAAAAATCCCAAATATTTTGGGAAGTACAAAGTATCCAAAAGGGGGAAAAAACAGGATCCAGCGCAGCAAGAAAAAATCCGTATCCAGAAGTACAAAATACACAACATGCACACAATATAATCCAGCGCTCATGGAACATACATTATTAACTATTGAAAACTCTTGAAGAATTGATAAAAAAGCTTAGTCCATTTATCACAATAAAGAGAGGGATCCAATCCCAAATGTGCAGAGGGCAAATGAATCTTAACTCTCCAGTTGCCAGTGGTGACAAACTTGTTAAACTTGCAGTGACATCCGTGGAGCAAGGAGGGGTTAAAAAAGTCAAAACAAAGCCTGTGGCATGATCTCCGTGTGAGCACAGTACCTTGAATGATGGACAACAGGCAGACCAGCGTGTGGAGGCCCCTCCAATCCAAAAGGATGCAGAGCCAGGATCGCAGCAAGGCTGGGACAGAAGGAATCGCACACAGAGTTTCAAGAGTTTTCAATAGTTAATAATGTATGTTCCATGAGCGCTGGAATATATTGTGTGTTTGTTGCACACTGACTTTGCAGTTAGAGAAAGGGTTTGCCTTTGCAATTTTGTTTGTTGATGCACTTTAATTAATATAATAAAAAAAAAAATCGAATCGTAAATCGAGTTTTTTATAAAAAAATCGCAGATTTTTTTTGGGGGGAAAATCGCCCAGCCCTACATTGTACCCCTACCATTTCACGAAGAAAGCGTAAAAAAATGTTTAAAAAAACACACAAACACCTTGAAAAAGTCCTTTATTTAAAAAAATTCCAGCGGTGAAATCCAGTGTCCCGCGGCAATCCCGATGTCCAGCGCTGTCCTTCATTGGTTGTGCCTGAGCGGACCTGATGGGGTACTCCCTCTTAGTATTTTAAATGTATAGACCCGCCCCTTCTGAAGTTCCCCATCAGGTCCGCTCAGTGGACCAGATGCGGAACATGAGAAGGGGCGGGTCTATACATGTATTACCAAAGTGAGAGCAGTTCCCCATCAGGTCCGCCCCCTCGGTATGTCGGACCCGCCTACGTCATTGGCCTGAGCGGGGAACTTTCTTCACTATGTAAATTTAAATTACACAGTGAAGGAAGTTCCCCGCTCAAGCCAATGACGTAGGCGGGTCCGACATACCGAGGAGGCAGACCTGATGGGGAACTGCTCTCACTTTGGTAATACATGTATAGACCCGCCCCTTCTCATGTTCCGCATCTGGTCCGCTGAGCGGACCTGATGGGGAACTTTAGAAGGGGCGGGTCTATACATTTAAAATACTGAGAGGGAGTTCCCCATCAGGTCCGCTCAGGCACAACCAATGAAGGACAGCGCTGGACATCGGGATCGCCGCGGGACACTGGATTTCACCGCTGGAATGGTTTTTTTTTTGTTTTTTTTCTTAATAAAGGACTTTTTCAAGGTGTTTGTGTGTTTTTTTAAACATTTTTTTACGCTTTCTTCGTGAAATGGTAGGGGTACAATGTACCCCTTACCAATTCACATGGGGGGGGCCGGGATCTGGGGGTCCCCTTTGTTAAAGGGGTCTTCCAGATTCCGATAAGCCCCCCGCCCGCCGACCCCCACAACCACCGGGCAAGGGTTGTGGGGATGAGGCCCTTGTCCCCATCAACATGGGGACATCCTCCCCATGTTGAGGGCATGTGGCTTGGTACGGTTCAGGAGGGAGGGGGGGCCGCTCTCTCGTCCCCCCCTTTTCCCCTGCGGCCGGCCAGGTTGCGTGCTCGGATAAGGGGTCTGGTATGGATTTTTAGGGGGACTCCACGCCATTTTTTTTTTAAATTTGGGGTGGAGTTCCCCTTAAAATCCATGCCAAATCTGAAGGGCCTGGAATGGATATTTGGGGGAACCCCACGTCAATTTTTTTTTTAATTTGCGGCGGGGTTCCCCTTAATATCCATTCCAGACCTGAAGGGCCTGGTAATTGAATTCTGGGGAACCCCCACGCTTTTTTTTTTTTTTTATCAATGACTTTTGTATGTATTGCCGGGAGCCGACAATTCATTAATAGCCGCGAGTCAGTTTTAAATGCATTTTTTTCTTTCAAAAATGACATTTTTTGCAGGGACAGTTCTAAGCACGGGAAACATGCGCCACTTTACATGCATATCATACACACCCCCCAGGTACGAAATTTAAAGGAATATTTCACTTTTATTTTTTCATTTTAAGCATTATTAAAATCACTGCTCCCGAAAAAACGGCCGTTTTTAAAACTTCTTTTTGCATTGATACATGTCCCCTGGGGCAGGACCCCGGTCCCCAAACACTTTTTAGGACAATAACTTGCATATAAGCCTTTATAATTAGCACTTTAGATTTCTCCCATAGATTTTTCGAATTTGCCGCGAACACCCCAATTTGTTCGCTGTTCGGCGAACGGGCGAACAGGCAATGTTCGAGTCGAACATGAGTTCGACTCGAACTCGAAGCTCATCCCTAATGTCCAATTTAAATTTGGTCCCAATGCAAATTAGGATACATTTTTTGTTATTCCAAGATTCGGATGTATCCGAATCTCTGAATGAAATAGTAACGAATAATAACTCATTTTGTTTTTTTCGTTTTCTATCTAATTCCAAATTTTCAGAACAATTAGAATTTGGATCAGTCGAAAAATGATGTGAAGAATGTGTGAAGAATAGCTGGTTGTTAAGCAGCGGGCAGGGAAGCCGGCTGCCGCATCCTTAACAACCAATAAGTCGTCAGCTGGCTTCCCCACTGACAGCTGAAATGTAAACAAAACAATGTTGGCAATACAAATTTCCGTGAAAAAAAACGGCGTGGGGTCTCTGCTGACATCCATCATCAAATGTTGTTGTGTTTTTTTTATACTCTTTGCACATGATTGGGTATTCTTTGCAAACTGAATTTTCGCGACTTTCACGAAGGTAAGAGAAAACTCACTTAAAAAGTGTATAGCCTATTTGCTTTTAGTAAGTAAATATGCCACTCCCTCATTACTTTATTGCTGTTCCCCATATTTTCAAAGCCCTACCAAAAATATTGTTTTTTGTGATAAGAAAAACATTTCACCATAAAAGAATACTAGAAATACTAGAAACGCATAAAAATACTAGAAAGAAGTCTCTTAAACCCTCGTGCGACGTGGCTCCCAAACAAATTTGATGTCCTTTTTTTCCCACAAATAGAGCTTTCTTTTGGTGGTATTTGATCACCTCTGCGGTTTTTATTTTTTGCGATATAAACAAAAATAGAGCGACAATTTTGAAAAAAAAGCAATACTTTGTACTTTTTGCTGTAATAAATATCCCCATTTTTTTTAAAAAAAGCTAATTTTTTCTCAGTTTAGGCCGATATGTATTCTTCTACATATTTTTGGTAAAAAAATTGCAATACGCGTATATTGATTGGTTTGTGCAAAAGTTCTAGTGTCTACAAAATAGGGGATAGTTTTATGGCATTTTTTTTTTTACTAGTAATGGCGGCGATCTGCGATTTTTATCGTGACTGCAACTTTATGGCGGACACATCGGACACTTTTGACACATTTTGGGACCATTGTCATTTTTGCAGCGATCAGTGCTATAAAAATGCACTGATTACTGTGAAAATGACACTGGCAATGAAGGGGTTAACCACTAGGTGGCGCTGAAGGGGTTAAGTGTGTCCTAGGGAGTGATTCTAACTATTAGGGGGAAGAGCTACCAGTGACACTGTTCCCGATCACAGGGAACAGTAGATCCCTGACGTGTCACTAGGCAGAACAGGGGAATGCCTTGTTTACAAAGGCATCCCCCTGTTCTGCCTTTGCCGACCGCAATCGCGGGCCCCCCGGGAACATCGATGTTCCCGGGACCCGCAGGCGCACTCACGAGGCACGCGGCCTCTCTACTCCCAGTCAGTCCGTCCCCCTGACAGTTAGAAACACCTCCCTAGGGAACACATTTAACCCCTTGATCGTCCCCTAGTGTTAACCCCTTCCCTGCCAGTGTCATTTATACAGTGATCAGTGCATTTTTTTATAGCACTGATCACTGTATTGGTGTCACTGGTCACCAAAAATAAGTCACTTAGGGTCAGATTTGTCCGCCGTAATGTCGCAGTCCCGCTAAAAATTGCTGATCCCCGCCATTACTAGTAAAAATAATAAAAAAATTAGAGTCCCTAAATCTTTCCCCTATTTTGTAGACGCTATAACTTTTGCACAAACCAATCCATATTTTTTTTTTTACCAAAAATATGTAACAGAATACACATTGGCCTAAACTGATGAATAATTTTTTTTGGTATGTATTATAGCAGAAAGTAAAAAATATTGTTTTTTTATTTTTTAAATTGTCAGTCGTTTTTTGTTTATAGCCCAAAAAATGAAAACCGCAGAGATGATCAAATACCACCAAAAGAAAGCTCTATTTTTGTGAAAAAACAGACATCAATTTTGTTTGTGTACAATGTCGCACGACCGCGCAATTGTCAGTTAAAGCGACGCAGTGCCGTTTTGCAAAAAAATGGCCCGGTCATTAAGGGGATAAATCCTTCCGGGGCTGAAGTGGTTAAATCAGGTGTGGGGAGGCGACAATGGGCGGCACTTTGCCCGGTTATCTTTGACTTCTCCCCTGTTGTTCGGGTAGATCTCCACCTCTTTAAGTCTTTAAGGTTGCCTACCCCTGGCTTAAAGGAGTTGTAAAGGCAGAAGGTTTTTTATCTTAATGCATTCTATGTATTAGGATAAAAAACCTTCTGTGTGTAGCAGCCTCCCCAGCAGCCCCTAATAACTTACCTGAGCCCCATCTCTCTCCAGCGATGTCTTAGCTATCCAGGACTCTCCTCCTGATTCGCTGAGACACATCAGCGGTGCCATTGGCTCCCGTGGCTGTCGATCAAAGTCAGTTAGCCAATCAGGGGAGAGAGGGGGCGGGCCGGGTCAGGGCTCCATGTCTAAATGAACACACGAAGCTCGGGTGCCCCTATAGCAAGCTGCTTGCTGTGGGGGCACTCGACAGAAGGGAGGGGCCAGGAGCACAGAAGAGGAACCTGAGAAGAGAAGGATCTGGGCTGCACTGTGCAAAACCAACTGCACAGAGGAGGTACGTATAACATGTTTGTGATTTGTTTTGTTTTTTATTGAGACTTTACAATCACTTTAAAGCATGTGTCAAGGCAAAATAAAAATAAATTTATAGTTTTATCCCTTTAAACAGGCTGAAAAACACAGAAAAATATCCGTTGATGTGCCAGAAAGCACATATCACCATCCCTGCCTACTTTATTTCTGCTGGATTACCAAAAAATACATACTCCTCCTCATCTCTTTGCCCTACTCATCTCCATAACCCCTCCTCCGGCAAAATCAACAGGTATTTTTTTGAACAGATATAGCAAAAACACTTTAAGGCCCCATGCACACAGGGCATTTTTACAGCCACGTTTTTTACAGCTTAAAAACGCCTGTCCATGTTTTGTAAACATTTTTTGACCTTTTTTAAAAAAAAAAAAAAAATCCTGGAGCTCAAAAACGCAAATCGCGGCGTTTTTGCGTGTTTTCGCTGCGTTTTTGCGCGTTGGGCGTTTTTGCAGCTCAAACCTGGAGCTCCAGAACGCACTGGAATTGGGTTTTTTTTGCAGCTGGAAAACGCCTATGCAAGTGGGAGCTCATAAAAGCTCTATGTGTGCATGACACAATAGAATAACATGGATGGGCGTTTTGCAGCTGTAAAAAAAAACTTCTAACGCTGCTGTTAGGAGCTGCAAAAACGCCCTGTGTGCATGGGGCCTAAATAGTAAAGTTAACAGACCAAAATAGTGTAAATAACAAGAGTTCATTGTTAGTGTTTACATATAATTTAATTTAAGCACTCCATGACACTTGTTGTAGCAATGTGTTTCCCCCAAAAAGACATCCACAGTGTCACAACTTACTGTTCCTCATTCTCTATCCTTATGGGTTCAACTGCAATTTTTTTTTTTTTAATGGGTGCAAACCACATTCCTTTATCACCCGTATTTATTAACCTTGCAAATCCGTAAATTCAATCAAGGAGCTCATTTTATAGGCTTATTTAAACATCAATGAAAGAAAAGGATCTCACCTGCACTCTGAATATATAGATTTCTATACTCCATGATGGTGAGGAGGTATTTAAATGATGCATTCAATAATTCATAAAAACGGTAATAAGAATGTTATACCAATATATTTTCCTTTGCTTAAAAATGAAAACACCGAAAGACAAAAAGGTTTATTGTTTCTCATTGTTTGGACGTTAAGACGAGTTCTGGAGATGAGCATTCAGGAAATCGTTGTTCCATTCATTGTATGGGGAATTATAACATGGAAATTTTTCTTTACATTGCTAGATGTCATTTCCATGACTGGGTACAACAGATTTAATCAAAGGTAAAGCTGTGCACAGTTTAAAGTCAAAGAGCATTGTTTTAACATACAAAGAGTGTAGTAACTTCATAATTTATTAAAGTGGTTGTACACCCTATACAATCACTTTTACCTACAGGTAAGCCTAGATTAAGGCTTACCTGTAGGTGCTGGAAATATATCCTAAACGTCCACGGTTTAGGAGATATTTACAATAGAGACGTGCACCGATGTCTACGGTGCATGCGCTGTAGACAACGGCGCAGGCGCACTTTAGAAACGGCGATCATGCCGTTGCTAAAGGAGGTCATGCCGTGCATCCTGGCTCCGGCCAATCACAGCGCCGGAGCCGCGATGCCCAGAAGTAACTCCGGGACGACATGTCGCCAGCCAGTGCTGTGTCGGGCACTGCAGCGGGGGCTTCGATCCCAGGTGAGTACAGTATTACATAGTGAGCTAGTATGCTATGCATACTAGCTCATTATGCCTTTGTCTTGCAGGTGTTAGTTTTTTGTTTTTTTTTCAAAAGTGGGTTTGCAACCACTTTAATGCCTTATGAATCTCTCATAGAAGATTGATATTAATAAACCTTAAAGTTTCATTAAACCCAGACTATGAAAAACTCCCATTACATGTTATATAACAGAGTGTGCATACTCACAAAGCCACTAAAGCATTAATTTTGCATATAGTGAAATATTCCTGGTTGATCCTGCTGTTCACTGTCCCTCCTATCTTTTCTGTATCCCCATTGCAGCCTGAGATTGTGTAGACCAGCTGCTGTCATCTACTGAGCATGCTCCAGTTTTAATTCTCTAAGCTCCTCATTTCCTCCTTTTCCTTATCTGTGCAGCCCATGTGACCATAGCTTTACACATGTGGGCATATACACAGGGGTAAATGATACTCCCTTACCTCCTTACTCCTCCATGTCCTCCCATGGCTAAACACTGTGGGGGTAGGATATAGTGTGCTGGTTGATTACATTCATAAAGAAATTCACAAAAAATTTTTTAGTTAACCTCCCTGGCGGTATGATTCTGTCTGGAATTATGTACCAAAAGCGGTACAATTATTTTGCATGAAAATTTGGTGTTATGTATTGTAGGCCTGCGATTCTTAGTAATTACTTATTTAAACCTGACCAAACAAGAGTCTAGTAGACATCCCGGGTATGATAAAGTTTGAAACACAAAATAATAAATTATAATATAATAAATAACTATAAATAATTATAACAAATAGTAATGTAATTATAATAAAAATTATTCAATAATGTAATCAAATCAAAAACACTGAAATTTGCTCAGTTGCAGAATTGTCGCTGTCATTAGATTTTTTGTTTGATGATGAATTTCCCCACAAATCGCTATCGCTCAATTCTGCGAGTGATTGTAATTTATTATCGCAATTTTTTAGCTGGTCTAAAATCACTTTTGACATAAAGGGACACTTTTTGGTTGCTATGGACAATCTTCAGTTTCCAGGCAGAAAGAAAAGTTTTTATTATATAAAAGTGCATGCAGGACACTGGGCAGACCACTAGGGACAAAGGGGGTGTGTATCTATTACATACAGTACTGTAATCTGTAAGATCACAGTATACTGTATGTATACTATTTGTTTACTTTTTTGAATTTGGCGCCGAACTCCGCCCCCGTGCGCCGCAACGTCGCAGGGAACGGAGCTCGGCACTCGGCAGTGAGGATCGAGCGAGACACGGCTCGCTGACACTGCGGGAGGACACCGCAGGATCCAGGGAACAAGGTAAGTTACTTCCCCTGGATACTGCGATGCAGCCCGAGTCTGGCTCGGGGTTACCGCTCTTAGCATTGAAAACTCACCCCGAGCCAGACTCGGGATTACCGCTAGGGAGGTTAAAGAGGTTGTAAAGGTTTGTTTCTTATTTTCTAAATAGGTTCCTTTAAGCTAGTGCATTGTTGGTTCACTTACCTTTTCCTTTGATTTACCTTCTAAATGTTTTTTTTCTGTGTCTGAATTTCTCACTTCCTGTTTCTCCTCACTAAACTTCACACCATCATCCGAGTGGTGTGGAGTCACAAAGCTTACTGAACAGCTTACTGAACAGCTTACTGAGGAGGAACAGGAAGTGAGAAATTCAGACAAAGAAAACAAAGAAAAAAAATATTTAGAAGGGAAATCTAAGGAAAAGGTAAGTGAACCAACAATGCACTAGCTTAAAGGAACCTATTTAAAAAATAAAAAACAAACCTTTACAACCCCTTTAAATATAAATCAGTACTAAATATATCAAGATGCCAAAGAACAGGGAAAGATTATGTGACCACACAACAGAGCTGCAAGAATTTAAGTACTTACATGATTTATTTATTTTTAAAATACAGTAGCATGATATATATGATTTAGGCAAATGAATTATGGCAATTAACACTTCTCTGCTTAGTATCAATTTAACCTTCCAACTCAAGCTAATTAACTCAAGTTAATCTCCAAACATTCTAACTTCTTTACAGTCCCCCTTTCGTGTAACCCACAGGTGTACCGTATATACTCGAGTATAAGCCGAGGTACCTAATGTTGCCTTTTAAAAAACTGGGAAAACTTACTGACTCGAGTATAAGCTGAGGGTCATCCTTACTGTTCCTATCCTCACTGTTCTCCTATCCTCACTGTTCTCCTATCCTCACTGTTCCCTAGCTCGCTATTTTACATTGTAAATCGTACCTGTAAAAAAGTTGCGGCTGCGGCGTCCATCGTTCGAATTCCGCGGTCTCTTCCTGTTCCTTCCGTGATAGGCGGAGAGTGTCTGATGAGAATCGCCTATCACGATCATTCTCTCATCCTCAGTTTCCCAGCAGACACTGTGTTGGGTGTTCCGGCAATCACAGACGTCTGCTGGGAAACTGAGGATGAGAGAATGATCGTGATAGGCGGAGAGTGTCTGATGAGAATCGCCTATCACTGAAGGAACAGGAAGAGACCGCGGAATTCGAACGATGGACGCCGCAGCCGCAACGTCTTTACAGGTACGATTTTCAATGTAAAAAATTTTGCTGACTCAAGTATAAGCCGAGGGGGGGACTTTCAGCCCAAAAAAAAGGGCTGAAAATCTCGGCTTATACTCGAGTATATACGGTAAATACCTTCAGTCCTGCTCCTGCTAGGCAGTCATTCTTTGAAAATAGTCGCAGCCAGCCCTGTGCTTACTGTCCACATATATTCTTATGGTTTGTCCATACTCTTTTAATGGCTGTCTTCCAAGAATATGGACTAAGCAATAAGAATGAATTAGGGCCTAATCTGAACATATTTAGCGAAAAGGCTGTACAGAGCCAGGCAAGGTCACACGGTAAAGATTTCAGCATGGTTGAGGTTAAGGGGGCAACTGTAAAGGACAACTTCACTAAATGTGAAGCTGTCCTATGGCTGTAGCTCAAACCTTCCCAAGGCTCATCCTGATCTCACAAGCAATTTTTACATTTTGATGCAACCACAGACATTCTATGGGAATTAAAAAGAAAATCTATATCTGAAAACTAAGGAGGTGGTTTAGTCCACTACATTTCTCCAGGGCGGTCTGGCAATTCAAAAACAGGTTAGCCAAGTTGCATTTAACTGGAACAGATGTTTGCGACTGAAGCTAAAAAAATTAATTTTTTGTTTTTGTGTAAGATAAGAAAAGTAGATTGTAAGCACCACTGTGACAAAGACTATTGTAAAAATTAAAGTGTATAATGAAAGTCTGTCCTAAAGTATATTACGCATGTGTACAGTCCTAAACGCAACAGGGTTGATTTAGTAAAACTGGAGAGTGCAAAATCTGGTGCAGCTCTGCATAGAAACCAATCAGCATCCAAGCTGAATTGAACAAGCTGAAGTTAGAAGCTGATTTACTACCATGAAAAGCTACACCAGATTGTGCACTCTCCAGTTTTAGTAAATTAACCCCAATGATCTGAATAATGGTTGCATAATGCCCTGTACACACGATCAGTTTTACCGATGAAAACAGTCCGATGGACTTTTCTCATCGGACAAACCAATCGTGTAATGGCCCCATTGGTCTTTTTTCCATCGGTGAGAAAAAATAGAACATGTTTTAAATTTATCCGATGGGAAAAAAAACTATAGCAAATTCCGATCGTCTGTGTGGAACTTCATCGGACAAAAAACCCACGCATGCTCAGAATCAAGTCGACGCATGCTCAGAAGCATTGAACTTAATTTTTCTCGACTTGTCGGAGTGTTTTACGTCACAGCGTTTGGGACGGTCGGATTTTTGACTGATGGTGTGTGGGCAAGACTGATGGAAGTCAGCTTCATCGGATTTCCGATGGAAAAATCCATCGGATTAGAATCCAAAGGAAAACCGATCGTGTGTACACGGCTTTAAACAAGAGAATTGGAGCAGATCAGAGAGGGTCACTTTGGGTGGAAATGTAATACATAAGTATAGATTTCTCCTAAATCCACTCTTTCATACTGCAGTGCCCAGTAATGATATGTATGCAATCTATTATTTTGTACTGTATATTTTTTAAACTGGCATTCCATGCATTTTCTATCTGGACTTATACAGTGGTAATGAAAGAATTACAGAACATATAAACCCTATTGCGTAACTGCATAATATTTAAGAAAACTGTCACAACTTTAAAGTATACATATTAATAGCATGGTATAAAAACGCAGTATGACCCATAATTAAGAAAGTCGAAGTTTAGATTGAACAACTGCCTGCAATGCTGAAGATCAGTCAATTCTTATCAGCACAGGATAACTGTCTCTTCACTGTTCTTGACTTTGCATTTAAAGCTCTTCTCCACTTAATGGAAGTACAGCAATGCATAGGCTTAAAATGAATGGAAATAGAAATGACAAACCTTACATTAAATGCTACTCGGTAAAAATGTTTATACAAATTCCTTTTTATGAAGATGTTTTTCTTGCATCAATTTGCATGCTATTAAATTAATCAAATGTTTCTTGGCTTTCAATTCTAGCGTTTCAACTAATTTTAAGAAGAAAGCAAGACCTACATGGCTTCATGGATCTCACATCAACTGTCAGTAAAAAATATAAAATACACCTCTAAGCGTAGCCACAGGAGACCTCATTTTTACAAGGCATGCAGTGATCTTAGGACCGCTGTGATAAACGATGCATACAGCAATTATAAGCAAGGGACCACTAGTGTCTCTTAGCATCAGACACATTTACTACTACATAGTTGTACCATGTACCATTCACAGAGAAGACCTAAAGTGAAATACTTAATACGTACAAAGAAAGCTCCAATAAACATGGTTGTATGCCATTATATAGGTAAACTAAAGTGTATTCAAAGCCAAAACATTTTTTTGGGGATGTATTCTGTCATCATGTTACCTTTTTACTGTATCCTGCTTTGATCCACAAGACTGGAAGGTTTAGCTGTGGTTCCACCTGATCACTGATATACAATATGCATAACCCCTCCTCTGGCAAAATTAACAGATAATTTTTGCACCTATTGAACAGATATAAATATAATTGAATAGTGAATTTAACAGACCAAAAGAGAATAAACAATAAGAGTTCATTGTTAGTGTTTAAATACAATTTACTTTAAGCACGCCAAGACACTTGTTCTAGTAACGTGTTTCCCCCAAAAAAGACACCCATTGTGTCACAAATTACTGTTCCTCATTCTCTATCTTCTGGGTTCAACCGCATCAACATTTTTCTATGGGTTTAAACCACATTACTTTATCTACACAGCCAGCAGAAACCAATTGCCTGATCAATAGATACATTTCAGATCCCAAGGCTCCAGTCTGTGTTAACTCATTTGGTCCTGTATTCCTACTTCTCTGGTTGCTGCCTTTGACTTGAATGTGGCAATTCACATTTCAATAGATATAATTAGGCATAATATAATCCATCTGGTGCGAGGAGTTCTGCTGGTACTCTGCTGCCACACATCTGGGCTCTTGGAAGTCAGCTAGGAGAGATGGACGAGAATACGTGTGGACATCAGTGCTTGACATGATGACATCACCAGGTGGATGGACATTCGTTCCCATTTATTTGATCCTTGCATGGTCTTTGCTCATAATACTGAGAATATTACAGGACTTTTTACTCTGGAAATGATCACTACCTTGCGCCTTTTTTAACACTTTTATTTGGCTTGCATTTGACCATGCTTGTTCACTGCCAACATTGACCTTTGACCTGTCCCTAAATCCACCTGTTCACTCTACACCACCCCTGGTTAGTTGTCATCAGCCCTTTTAAGGGCTCTCCAATGTGCATATGGCACAGAGGGTCCATGTGAAGGTGGCAGTTTGAAAACCAGCCGCTGCCACCAGAAATGGAGAAATGCCTAAACCCGTACAGAGTTTTGCAAGCTCACAGGACAACAATCTAAGTGCCAGCAGGTTAACAATGATTATCACTAAGGGAGGTAACCTGACAGTTAACCTTTTACATGCACAAGCACTCTGCAATTATGTGTTTATTGGAAACATAGCAGCTATTGTAACAATTCTGACTTATAAGAAATATCTGTGACAATCACTGTGACATCAGACAGGAAGTTACCAGATATTAAAATATTTTACCCTTCTTAAAGGAGGCAAAGATTCTTCAATTTATGATTAGATCATTTAGAGCAGGGGTCTCCAAACTTTCTAAACAAAGGGCCAGTTTACGGTCCTTCAGACTTTAGGGGGGCCTGACTAGGGCCATTGGGAGTAGAAAATGTCCAGGTGTCCAGTGAGAGTAAACAATACCATATCATTGGTGTCAGTGGGATGACTAGTGCCCCATCGTTGGTGTCAATGGAAATAACTGTGCCCCATCATTGGTGTCAATGGAATGAATTGATGGCGTCAGTGGAATAGTGCCCCATTGGTGTCAGAAACAAAAATTATGCCCCATTGCAGTTGGATGGAAGAATGCCCCAAGGGCCGGATTAAGGCAAGCAAAGGGCCGCATCTGGCCCCAGGGCCGCAGTTTGGAGACCACTGATTTAGAGAATCAACTTTATAAAAAAAAAAATTTTAATGAAAAGAAAAATGGTGCAAGAAAAATATTTATAGAAAAGATATTTCAAAACAGACAATAAATAACAACAAAATAAACAGGATTAAAAGTAAAAAGTACTTAAAAATATTTTTCTGGATTTTGGTTCCGGTGCTGAGTCCAGTTTGCTTCACAGTAGTTCAATCTGGTGTATTGTTGTCTCTTGTGCTCATTAACCACTTGTCCCCCGCCCACTGTCAATTGACGGCGGGCGGAGGATACTCTCGTTCTGGGAGGACGTCATATGACGTCCTCCCTTTAAAACGAGCTAGGAGGCGCGCGCTCGCCGCCAGCGGCGCACGCCCGCCGCGTTCACAAGGCCCCGGTGCGCGTGCCCGGCGGCCGCGATTGCCGCCGGGCACCCGCGATTGCCCGGGAAAACGAGCAGGAAAGTGGATCCCTGTGTGTAAACACAGAGATCCACGTCCTGTGAGGGAGAGGGGACCGATGGTGTGTCCCTTGTACATAGGGACAACCATCGGTCACCTCCCCCCACAGTAAGAACACATTGAGGGAACATATTTAACCCCTTCCCGCCCCCTAGTGGTTAACCCCTTCCCTGCCAATCACATTTATACAGTAATCAATGCATTTTTATAGCAGGGATCGCTGTATAAACGTGAATGGTCCCAAAAATGTGTCAAAAGTGTCCGATGTGTCCGCCGCAATATCGCAGTCACAATAAAAAATCGCAGATCGCCGCCATTACTAATAAAAAAATAAAAATGCTATAAATCTATCCCCTATTTTGTACACGCTATAACTTTTGCGCAAACCAATCAATACGCGCTTATTGCGATTTTTTTTTTTTTACCAAAAATATGTAGAAGAATACGTATCGGCCTAAACTGAGGAAAATGTTATTAAAAAAAAAAAAATGGGTATTTATTATAGCAAAAAGTAAAAAATAGTGTTTTTTTTCCAAACTGGACGTTCTTCTTTTGTTTATAGCGCAAAAAATAAAAACCGCAGAGGTGATCAAATACCACCAAAAGAAAGCTCTATTTGTGGGAAAAAAAGGACGCAAATTTCGTTTGGGAGCCACGTCGCACGACCGCGCAATTGTCATTCAAAGTGTGACAGCGCTGAAAGCTGAAAAATGGCTTGGGCAGGAAGGGGGTTTTCGTGCACAGTAGAGAAGTGGTTAATAACCCTCAGCATTCATGCATAGTTTCAATGGAAAATTGAGAGCTGTCAGCTGACAATTGCAACAGCTTTCTGCAGACCTTCTAGGCAGTCTTTCTCATCCTTTCTACTCCGAAGGAACCCTTGAAATAATTTTCACGTCCCCTACTAACATTAGTCCATTGGGGGTCATTAAGAATATACCTTTCAAAAATGCATTGGTGGTCAGTGGGAAGAATGTCCCTATTGGTGTGGTGGTTAGAATGCCACCCTTACATACAGCTTTGGAGATCATTGGTTTCATGCTACTGGCTCTGCTAAGCAGTTATGGACCTGGATCTATGTACGCATTATTAAATGGAAGGTCAATTAGCCACAGCTCACAGAGCCCCTAGCAATCTCTGGAGGAACCCTGAGGTGCCCAGATCCCTTGCTGAGAATGGCTGCTCTTAAGGGTGTGCACTGCTGAAGTGTTTGAATATGCACTCTTTTAACCTCCCTGGCGGTATGATTCTGTCTGGAATTATGTACCAAAAGCATAACAATTATTTTGCCTGGAAATTTGGCGTTATGTATTGTAGGCCTGCAATTCTTAGTAATTACTTACTTAAACCTGACCAAACAAGACTCTAGTAGACATCCCAGATGTGATAAATTTGAAACACAAAATCATGAAGCATAATCTAATAAATAATATAATTTTATTCAATAATGTAGAAGAAAATAATGACATTTGTCAAACAAAGAAAATTCAATAAACATCCTGAGTGTGATACATTTTAAAGCATGGAACTAGACAAAGTCCAACGTCACAATCTGGACAATGGTACCTTGTTTCTTTTCGGACTTTCTTTCCATTGCCATCTCTCTTTGAACAGCAGACCACGCACATCCTGTTAGGTGCTTCCTTTTTTGCGGTTGGCGGTATGTAGTCCAAAAAATGACGACCAGTCAGGCGTTCTGGGTTGACAACGCCAACAGCACGTCGTCCGGGTCTGTTCACAGCTACTGATGGCATCTGGTGGTTGACAAAAATCTGCTCAGCCACCTTCCAGATAAAGTCAGAATGAACAAGAGGCATGCCACTCTTTGCTTTGTATAGGATATACGCATTCCAAAGGCATTGTTCCAGAAGATGCCTGAAAATCTTTTTATAATATTTTTTTTTGCTGTTTGCGCATAGCCGGGTAAAATGTCATTGCCTGATCGGCTCTGTTGACACCTCCCATTGTATTATTGTAGTCCATCATGACTTGCAGCTTCAGCAGATCTTTCCCACCTTTTGTGTGGACCATGGCAGTGGAGGTATTGTGCACAGTACTCATGAGACACACGTCCTTCTTGTCTCGCCATCGCATTGCCATCATCTTACCCTTCTGCCAGGCAACCATTTCTCTGGTTTTTATTTTTTTTCTTGCCAAACATAGATGCCATGCCACGCCGGTTAGGCCTAACGGTACCATACTCATCAGTTTTGTTTTGTAGCAAAACCTCAAAAAGGTCCGGAGACGTGTAAAAATTATCCGTGGTCACACAATATCCTTGGTTCAGCAATGGCTCCAGCAGTGTAAGGACAGATGATGTGGCCATCCCATAGCCGCTGTACCTGGGGTTGAACTTTGTGCCTTTACCGGTGTAAATGACTGAATTCCAGATGTACCCGGTGGATGACTCGCAGAGCATGTAGAATTTAATGCCAAACCGCGCTCTTTTGGATGTAATGTACTGTATCCAGCTTAGGCGTCCCTTGTAGGCCATCAAACTTTCATCCACGCTGACGTCCCTTTCTGGCACGTAGGGCCGCTGGAAATCGGCCACGATCATTTGGCATACCTCCCAGATTTTTTTTAACTTGGGCGCAGGATGCGTGGCCTCATCAAACTCCTCATTGTTTGTGAAGTGGAAATACTTCATGATAAGGGAAAAACGGTATTCTGACATCACGGTGCCAAAAAACGGTGTGGCCAGTAGCTTATTGGTGGTCCAGTACCATTTCTGGAGCGGTTTCCCCACCACCCCCTGAAGAATGATGAGTCCCAGAAACTTCCAGATGTCCTCTTTCATCACCGGTTCCCACTTTCTGCTTCGGGAAAATCTGGCATGCAGCGTAGCGGATTGCTGATCATGGTAGCGATTTGTCTCTGTGACAATTTTTTCAATTACCTCTTCAGTGAGGAATAATTGCAGGTATGCCAGAGGGTTGTCATGCTCAACATCTACCTTCATCCCAGGTGATCCAGTGAACGGAAATCTTTGGGACACTACCTGGTCCCCAAGATCGGAGTCTATAGGGCACCAAGTGCGCACATCGCTGAGGTCGCTGAGGTCAGGTGCAGGATCATCGCCGTTGTCACTTGCCAGATCCGTGTCAGTGTTAGTGTCAGACGACAAATCTCCCCACTACTCACTATCGCTCCCGCTGTCACTCATCTGGTCCAAAAGTGCCCTTGTGATAAAGTGGCGCTTTTTTGATGCCATATTTTTATGGGCACAGATGACAGGCAAGGGGCACTGTACAGTGATGAGAGATAATACAGTGTAATACAGTGTAATCAGATACAATATAACCTCTTTTTTTTTTGTGTTTGTGTTGTGTGAACTTTTGAATTTGCCGCCCAGTTCCGCTCCCATGCGACGCTGCGGCTCGCAGGGAACGGAACCAGGAAGTCAGATGGGGTCCGAAAGTGCCGACACTCGCCGGTGATCTCGCTGGCGATCACAGCAGAGGACATCATCGCTGGATCGCCAGGAGAAGGTAAGGAAACTCTGCTGCGGGCTCTGCAATGTTACCCCGAACGTGACTCGGGGTTACCGATCCTAGCAGAAAAAAACAACCCCGAGTCACGCTCGGGATTACCGCCAGGGAGGTTAATGTCACTTTTCTAATTAGATCAATATTTCCAGATGCCATGTTTTACTGTCCAAGAACCAACAATTTATTGCAAAAAAATAAAAAATCCGGATTTGAAAAACATCTGACATGGTGTTGATATTATGCATGTTCTCTATAAGCCCTGTACACACGATCGGATTTCCGATGGAATCAAATCCGATGGATTTTTCCATCGGAATTCCGATGAAGCTGACCTCCATCTGTCTTGCCTACACACCATCAGACAAAATTCCGACCGTCCCAAACGCCTTGACGTACAACACGTACAACGGCACTATAAATGGGAATTTCAAATCCAATGGCACCACCCTTTGGGCTGCTTTTGCTGATTTTGTGTTACCGCGTGTTAGTAAAAGTTTGGTGTTAGCCAATTCGCGCTTTTCAGTCTCCGTGCTTTTCAGTCCGTTACAGCATGACGAATGTGCTATCTCCATAACGAACGCTAGTTTTACCAGAACGAGCGCTCCCGTCTCCTAATTCAGTCTGAGCATGCGTGGGTTTTTTCTCCGATGGAGTTCCACACAGACAATCGGAATTTGCTATTGTTTTTTTTTCCATCGGAAAAATTTAAAACATGTTCTATATTTTCACCGATGGAAAAAAGTCAGATGGGGCCCACACACAATCGGTTCGTCCGATGAAAACAGTCCATCGGACTGTTTTCATCGGTAAAACCGATCGTGTGTACAGGGCTTAAGAAGATGTAATTTGAATAATTCAGCTTCTGGACAATATATCCTGGACATGTTTGGTAGCTTATTTGTTGGCAACTACTTTTATATTTAAATAGATGTCCGTTATGAAGGTCATTTTATCATAACTGAGATTACGGGTTATGTGCAGAGTTTGAGAGCTGGTTAATATTAAAACGGGCAGTTTAAGGTCAACTAGAGCCAGACTGTCATGTACCTGGTAGTGGAGCCCAACGTGCAGGGAGCGGCCTCTCGTAAACCTCTGGCTCAGGAACCCCTGGTAGAGCAGACAGGAGCTCGAGAGGGCAAAGGGGCACAAGCGCCTGACAGGTAAGCTGATGTAGAGGGCTGGGTGCAGCAGCTGGGAGGTGTACTGTAGTCCGCAGCAGGAAGCAGCAGCAGGGAGGTGTACTGTAGTCCGCAGCAGGACACCCGTGGATCAGGAGATAGGCAGGTGAGGACTGGCCGGGTCAAACACAGGCAGGCTGGTCAGGTACAGAAGCAGAATCCAAAGAATAGTCAAAGTCCAGGTCGGGTCAGTTCATCAGGCGGGCAGCAACCAGGTTTAAAGGACAAGCAGGAGCGTAGTCAGGACACGCCGGGATCAAGGCAGGCAGCAAGCAGGAGAAGTCAAGGGGGAGCCAGATCAGGTAACGAGTCAGATAATCAGTAGTACAGGTAGCAGGGGTCTCAGGAACGCTGTAGACCGGACAGCAAGGCAGCAGAGTGACAGTTCTCTTTAAATAGGCTTTCTTGGCGCCAAGTGCCATCATTAGGTGCGCGCGCGCGTTCCCGCACGCCCGTGCGCCGCTATCGCACACCCGCACGCGCCCGTGAGCCACAATCACGCATGCGCCGAACGGGTCAAATGCGCGTGCGCCGAATGGGGCTTCTGTGCACAGGCATTCTTCTAACACCCAGATTACTGGGAAGGTTGCAGAAACGTCTTTCCTGACACAGACTCAAATGTATTTGGCTTCTGAATGGCTTTATGATAAACAATTATGACCAGGATATAGCCTGTTGAGGGCTCTGCCAGAGGTTTTAAGACATGGCAATTTTTGAATGACTATTAGGGTTGGCTTAAGAAATATCCTTCAGATGGGTTTAGTGACACTAGGCCTGTGCCCTGTGGAAGATGCTGTGACTGGAATGTTGTGATTTATGATGGCCTGCTTTGTATCTAGAGCTGACTGTTCAATCTCATAATTTTGTTGCTGACTTATGCAATTTGGAGAAATGAGAGTGGACTGTGTTTATTTCGGCTCCCCATTCTCCTTAGTTTGGAGTCATTTGGACCTCAATAATGTCACATTACACTATTCATTATTGTCCGTGACAGCATAAAGTATGGAGGGGTTACAACCTCTAGCAGGTTTTTCTATATATTATTTTCTAAACACTGCTCTATATATGCACCACTAAGGTAGTGAGGAAACTTTATTACATCTTTTAATTAATAAACAAAATTAAAAAATATTGACCTGAGGAAGCAGAAATGGTAAAAACCCAGATTGGGATATTTATGCAATGCTGTTTTTATAATTTGTATATATGTGTATAATATATTGCCAGTGTAGTCAAAAATGTGAAAATGTTCTTTCATATATAATTAGTGTTTCCATATGCCTTTGGAGAGTATTTAAAAGGCATTTCGGAATAGAGGGGTTGGCTTCCATATGAACACCTTTTCTACACAAACCGGAAAGCAGTGTAAGAGCTGCAAGGTTTTGCTGTCTGTGGAAGGAACTTGGAGAACGCTAAACACACACTTTGTTAACAAGCTTCCAACAACAAAACCGTATAAACAATAATGTAGTGTGTGTCATGGTAGCAATAAGAAGGGATTTGTTTTGCAAGGAATATCAATCATCATCAATCAATGAAATTGCTGTAAACTGCAATGTTTAAAGCAGTCCTTCACTCAAAAAATGTACTTTGTCCCTTGTTCCCATTTTTTTTTTCTAGCTTTTTTTGGTTTTCACTCCACCCTGCCCCTTTGTCTCCATTCTCGCCCAGGCAACAATGACATCAGCCATGCTATTGGAGCATAAGCTGAGGCCTCACACAGCGCTGGAGGGAACCTGGCACCGAATCATCATGTGGTCAAGTGCAAGATCCAGGAAGAGACAGCCTGCTCCCAATGATGCAGAAGAGAAGATGAGGGATTGGGACCAGGCATGTGGCAAGAGTGCGGGTCTAGAATAACAACATTGGCAAAATCTGGCAACCCTGGGTTTACCATTTTCTACCTCCTGGTTTTGATAAGTCTCTCCTCGAACCCTGAACCAGCACCTGTTATTAAAGCTCAGCCCTGCGCTGTCTGGGAGCTGCCAGCCTCCTTCTCTTCCTCTTCCTTCTCTCTTTTCCACATTCTTTCTTTTTTCTCTTTCTTCTCTTGATTTATTGTTGTAATTTCATGTCTGATCCCACTGGAACATGATATAGTTAGCTATTATTTCACTATATCCATTGTTCACCACTGCTGACCACAACGAGTTCTTTCAGTTACTGATTTCATTGTAACTTGTGTTTTTCTTTTGTTATAAGCTTGAAAGTCCTAGTGCCTTTATTTTTTGTTATGTAAGCTGCATACCCATTGTGCAAGATCCACACTGACAATTTTATTGGAGTACTCCTTCATGGATGTAGCGGTGCACTCTGGGCACAAGTTCAAAAGATCCACACCTTGTTGTCTGACCCTCCATTCATCCATTTTTCTCTTAAGGCCTGGTTCACACTGGGGCGACAAACGCTCCGACATTGGGAGCTCATGTCGCATGACGTGTGAAAATCAATGTTTCCCTATGGGAGCCGTCCTAACTGGTCCGACACATGTCGGTCCGACTTTGAAAATGCTCCCTGTACTACTTTGGTCCGACTTTGATCCGACTTCAGCCCATTGACTATCATTGAAGTCGGATCAAAGTCGGACCGCAGTCTTGCATGGTCCGACTTTGGCATGCGACTTGTGCTCTGCTGATCTTGAGGGGGAACTCCAGGCCAAATTTTAAATAAAAAAACGGCATGGGTTCCCCCTCCGGGAGAATACCAGGCCCTTGGGTCTGGTCTGGATTTGAACGGGCGCCCCTACGCCGAAAAAACGGCGTGGGGGTCCCCCCAAAATCCAAACCAGACCCTTATCCGAGCACACAACCTGGCCGGCCGCAGGGGAAGAGGGGGGGACGAGAGAGCGGCCCCCCCTCCCTCCTGAACCGTACCAGGCCGCATGCCCTCAACATGGGGGGTTTGGTGCTCTGGGGCAGGGGGGCGACCTGCGGCCCCCCCACCCCAGAGCACCCTGCCCCCATGTATATGAGGACAGGGCCTCTTCCCGACAACCCTGGCCGTTGGTTGTCGGGGTCTGCGGGCGGGGGGCTTATCGGAATCCGGGAGCCCCCTTCAATAAGGGGGCCCCCGGATCCCGGCCCCCCACCCTATGTGAATGAGTATGGGGTACATCGTACCCCTACCCATTCACCTGGTGGAAAAGAAATTGCAATAAAAAAACACTACACAGGTTTTCAAAGTACTTTATTACACAGCTCCGGGGGTCTTCTTCCGACTTCCGGGGGTCTTCTTCCGACTTCCGGGGGTCTTCTTCCGACTTCCGGGGGTCTTTTCCGACTTCGAGGGTCTCCGGTGTCGTCTCCCGCTCTCCGGTTCTTTCTTCCGCCGGGCCTCCGCTAACTTCTTTTTAGCTCTCTTGCTAACAGAGGCCCGGACTTCTCCGTCTTCTCGTCCGGCTCTCCGTTGTCCTTCTGCCGGCCCCTCCACTAACTTCTTGGTAGCTCTTTCGCTAGTGGAGGGGTCGGTCTTCCCGTCGTCGCCGTCGGCTTCTTCTTCCCTCTTCTCCTCCTCGATGTTGACGCGTCGCTTCTTCCCGCTGTAATACTGGCTCTCCGCTCCGCATTAATATAGGCTTCTCATGACGTCACAGTCACATGTTCCCATGACGTCACAGTCACATGCTCCGGGGCCATGTGCCCTGGAACATGTGACTGTGACGTCATGAGAAGCCTATATTAATGCGGAGCGGAGCGGAGAGCCAGTATTACAGCGGGAAGAAGCGACGCGTCAACATCGAGGAGGAGAAGAGGGAAGAAGAAGCCGACGGCGACGACGGGAAGACCGCGCCCCTCCACTAGCGAAAGAGCTAAAAAGAAGTTAGTGGAGGGGCCGGCAGAAGGACAACGGAGAGCCGGACGAGACAACGGGAAGACCGGGCCTCTGTTAGCAAAAGAGCTAAAAAGAAGTTAGCGGAGGCCCGGCGGAAGAAAGAACCGGAGAGCGGGAGACGACACCGGAGACCCTCGAAGTCGGAAAAGACCCCCGGAAGTCGGAAGAAGACCCCCGGAGCTGTGCAATAAAGTACTTTGAAAACCTGTGTAGTGTTTTTTTATTGCAATTTTTGTCCACCAGGTGAATGGGTAGGGGTACGATGTACCCCATACTCATTCACATAGGGTGGGGGGCCGGGATCCGGGGGCCCCCTTATTGAAGGGGGCTCCCGGATTCCGATAAGCCCCCCGCCCGCAGACCCCGACAACCAACGGCCAGGGTTGTCGGGAAGAGGCCCTGTCCTCATCAACATGGGGGCAGGGTGCTCTGGGGTGGGGGGGCCGCAGGTCGCCCCCCTGCCCCAGAGCACCAAACCCCCCATGTTGAGGGTATGCGGCCTGGTACGGTTCAGGAGGGAGGGGGGGCCGCTCTCGTCCCCCCCTCTTCCCCTGCGGCCGGCCAGGTTGTGTGCTCGGATAAGGGTCTGGTTTGGATTTTGGGGGGACCCCCACGCCGTTTTTTCGGCGTAGGGGCGCCCGTTCAAATCCAGACCAGACCCAAGGGCCTGGTATGCCTCTGGAGGGGAACCCATGCCGTTTTTTTTATTTAAAATTTGGCCTGGAGTTCCCCCTCAAGATTCATACCAAACACAGTGCCTGATATTGGCGGGGATCCAAGTCGGATCCCCGTTCATTGAAAGTCGGACATATGTCGGCTTCATGTCGCAGGGCAAAGTCGGATCCAAAGTAGGACGGATGTCGTGTCGCACTAGTGTGAATCCGGCCTAAGACACAATGAAGAGTCACTTGCTTTACCTTGCGGTATTTTTATTTAAAGATTTCCTGGGTAGAGTTGGGTAAGGGTGTAATGACATGGGATGCCCATAGATATTAGTACTTAGTAGATTTGATTCTGAGGATAAGGAACAACAAAGATTGTAGTTTAGTGAGCTGCGTCACTGCAGACTATTGCTTCCTTGTGTGCTGTACTGATTCCTGCAGAATATTACTTTAAGGATTCCTGAGTAAAAACCCCTTTTGGATTTCTTGCTTTCTTGTGAAAAAGTCACTCTGAATGACTTTCTGCGGTGATTACAGTTATCCAAATGCTGGCCCTGCGTCCGAAGCGTATCCTCACACACCCCCCTCCGACACCACAGTCCCTCTACTGCAAATGGTAACTGACGGACTACTAGGCCCAAATAGTCCAGTGATATGGAAGTTGAGTTCCCCGGCCGCAGCCTTCCATATTGAGTTTAGATAAGGTTAGAGTCTCTCCTTGTAACATCCTGCTGTATAGGACTGACCGTGCAACATCCCGTCTAAGACACCACCTTGTGGCTTTCAGTTACTAGGGGCAACAGCAGATATTCACAAGCTTCTTGAATAGACTCCTCCGGTCCCATCACTTGCTGTCATGTACCCACTGACCTTTTCCATGGTCCCCGGTCCATGGAAGAGACATGGTTCAACAGCACAGTCCAGCAGTAACAGTTCCAGGCTCCTTTCTCTTAATACTGAATTCCCCCTCTGCGGTGTTAAAGAAAAGTGGTCCTCCATCAGGACTTTCTCCTCAGCACCTCGTAGGCCCTCAGGCCTGGGGCCTTCACACAGACACTACTGCCCTATCTTCTTTCCTCTCACGACTCCTCCCCAGTGGCATGTTACCTCAGCTTATATAGCAGGCCCGCCCCCTTCCAACCCTAGTTGGGGATTGGTCAGAGCTGCCACACAAGCTGCCTGTCACTCAGAGATTCCAGCTCCGTCCCCTTCTAGAATATTCTCCTGAAAGCAGGGGAGGAGTTCCAGAGTCTGAGCACAGGTGGCAACACCTACTGCTACTCTGACACTCCCAGTCCCAGATCAAAACAACCAGGCCTAGCTTAATGCACAGGCCTGACTAGATTTTGCCTGCACTGACAGTTTAAAACAAATAAACACTATTTTAGCACAAACCAAAAGGTAGTGGGCGCTACATGGAGGAAACTCTATGTACTTTGTTATAACTTTAATAAAAAGATTGTAAAGAAGAAAAACGTTGGATTCACTGAGCATGTAAGTTTGATAATTGTGGCTAATCCAGCCCAGAAGGTAAGAGAGAGTTGAAAAAAAAGTTACCACGTGGGGGGGTGAATTTCCTCTTTATTATCATCTGTACAAATTGCCTTCTTGGGGAGGATATCATTTACCTATACTGTACATTTTCCTTCTGAGCGTTCCATTTACTAACATTCCCCCATGGGATTTCATATATGAATTCCATTATCAGCGTGGCTATGCAGCAGCTTATTTGAGGATGATGTATGCTAACGTAGTGTGATTGGGGTCATTACCCTTAATTTAACATGGTTCCATCATTTGTTGATAGGCAATAAATCAATAGCCTTCCTAGTATACAAATGGAGCATGGTGTGTTCTATATTTAGAGTGTTACAATATTGGTTAAGTAGACTAAACCTCCTCACACTTGCGGCATTTGGCTTTCCTAATATCGCTTATTATCAGCACTTTATACAAATGATTTCTAATAGTTAAATTAGGTCTATATAGTGCCTCCTGCTTTTGATATTACTCTCACTGCACTAATACACTTCTCTCCATAAAGATTTATTGTAGTCACGATTTACTTTAGATGTTGATTTAGTTGAACCTATATACACAGTTATGCCGCATACACACAATCTGAATTTTTGACAACAAATGTTCGATGTGAGCTTTTGGTCGGATATTCCGACCGTGTGTAGGCTCCATCGGACATTTGCTGTCGGATTTTCCGACAAGAAATGATTGAGAGCTGGTTCTCAGTTTTTCCGACAACAAAAGTTCTTGTCGGAAATTCCGACCGTGTGTATCTAATTCCAACGCACAAAAATTCTACGCATGCTCGGAATCAATTCGATGCATGCTCAGAATCATTGAACTTCATTCTTCTCGGCTCGTTGTAGTGTTGTATGTCACCGCGTTCTTGGCAATCGGAATTTCCGACAACATTTGTGTGACCATGTGTATGCAAAATAAGTTTGAGTGAAAATCCGTGGGAAAAAAAAACACGGTTTTGTTGTCGGGATGTCCAATCGTGTGTACGCGGCATTAGACTGGAAAAAAAGACACAACCCTATAGAGTTCCACCAATAGAAAAAAAAGGAATAAAATAACAGCATCCACAAAACCCTAAATGCATAGTTGATCCAGAGGAATGCAACAAACCTTATATATACCCTCCCTTCTAGACTGCTAGACTGTAAGCTCTAACGAGCAGGGCCCTCTGATCCCTCCTGTATTGAATTGTATTGTAACTGTACTATCTTCCCTGATGTTGTAAAGCGCTGCGCAAACTGTTGGCGCTATATAAATCCTGTATAATAATAATAATAATAAAAAAGCATGGTCATATTTGCTCCAACAGGGAAAAAATGCCTTCCTCTTCCCCTAGGCAATCGGATACTCCCTGAATTACCTATACATATAAATAGCCAAAAATATTCTATGCATTTAGAAATATATCCAGCTATTTTAAATCAAGCAACAGTCTAGGCTAGAGCTAGGTCCTGTGGAAGTTTATTTTTAATATTTTTACAACTCTTACCATAACACGGTGCAGGAAACCTGCGTTACTTGCGCGCTTCCCGCACCACGTTCAAAATGCACTGCAGTTGTGATCTGCAGCGGATGTCAATGCTATGCTATGCGGATGTCAATGCAACACCCCAAATGCAGGTCGCAAACACACTGTGTTTGCAGGCACCGGACCACATGGTACAGAAGTACCATGCAATCCAGTTGCTATGCATTTTGTAAAGTATGGCATACACTGCTTTTGCTGTGGGCTGTGATTTCAGCCTATTAAAATTAATGAGCTAAAATTGCACTGCACCCGGATCGCACGTGAATCGTACAGGAACACACAGCGTGGTCCTGTGCGATTCAGTGTTAAACCAGCCCTTATTGAAGAAGAAGCATTTCTGTATGTGTGGAGGTTAAACCTTTTTTCTTGCAGGCACAATTGCACTTCTCACTATCCTTCAGTTCTGCAATATCCTGCAAAATCGCTTTTTCCAAAATGGACATGGATTTTGTGTTTGCCATATGGCTTGAACCCAGGTTTCACCCAGTGGGGAATTCCAAGACCACAGTATTAATATTTGCTAAATACAAACAAGACATGGTTTTATGGGTTAGGGTTTGTGTTTCAATAAATTATGAGATAAATGCCATATGGTTATTATTATAAAAGTGGCAACCATTGTTTGTTGGAAATTGTTTTGTATAGGGCTTCAAAAATATTTGGTATAGCCATCAGAATTGAGAAGAAGAAATTATATCACTGTCAAACTGAATGTGTTCTAAGGGTTCTTGTACTTGGCACTGTTTAAAGCGGAGGTTCACCCAAAATGGAACCTCCGCTTTTCGGAACCCTCCCCCCGTCCGGTGTCACATTTGACAACTTTCAGGGGGGAGGGGATGCAGATACCTGTATAAAACAGGTATTTGTACCACTTCCGGGTATAGACTCCCGCGGGAGTCCCGCCCCTTCGCGTCACCCCCCCCCGCTGTGTTCTGGGAAACACACGGCTCCCAGGACACAGCAGGGACCAGTGAGGATGGTGCAGCACGACTCGCGCATGTGCAGTAGGGAACCAGGCAGTGAAGCCACAGCGCTTCACTTCCCGATTCCCTCACCGAGGATGGCGGCGGGGGAAGCCGAGAGCCAAGCGGTAGCTCAGCTTTGGCTGCCGACGTCGTGGGCGACATGGACAGGTAAATGTCCATTTTTTAAAAGTTAGCAGCTGCAGTATTTGTAGCTGCTGGCTTTTAAAAAAAAAACAATTCCGGTGAACCTCCGCTTTAATGAACATAAAGTATTCCTGGCAGAAAAAAACGTGAGGATGGGCTGTATAGTACATGAGCATATTTGCGTATATGCGTACACATGCTTAAAAATCCTTTTAACTTTTTTTAAACAAAGGAGTGTGGAATACATGTACAATAATTTTGAATGAACAAAATAGTAGTGCTGTGTTCAAATGAATAAACAAATCTAAATAAATGTGCAACTGAATCACCCCGTGAAAGGCAAAACCATATATATACTGCACAAAAACTTATAATATAAATTAGGGGTAAATGTTCATAGCGTTCATCCAGTGATCCAAAAAAGACAAGTGATGAAATAATCAAAAACAAGTCCAAAAGTTATAATGTTGATTCCAAGTGATTAAACTCAGGTGAGTACACAATCTTCTTATAGTATCTTGAATAAAATCTTCCACCACACCATAAATGCTCAGTGACTCCACACCCTAAGGAATTGCACTCACCAATAGGATATGCCTCGCACTCTCGTGCTCGGCAATACAGCTTAAAAAATCCTCATGGATATCAAGCGATTCCACCGGTGTTCAGCAACCCAATTCACTCCACATGTAAAAATAAAGTGCTTGCAATAGTGAAGTATATAAAAGCTATTTATTAGCAACAGCACACGAAACCTTCACATATTACACTCACATCCTTTATATCAAACAGAGGCACTTCAACAGTAAACTTCCTCCAAAAGAGAACCAAAGAGCTTGCGGAGACACCCGCGATGTATTGCGGTCTCGGCGGACCCAGATCAAGCCGTTAGTCTCACCCTTCACTCCGCTTCACTTCACTCGCTCACCCCTCCACTGCAAAGCACTGCACACCCGATGGCCGGAATATCTGAACGTTATTCAACACGAATATTTGCCGTGTAGCCACGCCCAGACATGTTTCGTCAATCAAGACTTCTTCAATGGGATTGGCTACACGGTCTGACAACATCCCCTTTATGCTCCGCCCGTCGCTAGATCAGGACATGTATCGCACTGCGCCTGCGCGCGCTCCGTGTCCCCATGACCACAATACATCAGGATAACCCCGCTTACAACAATCATAAGGGGCATGAGCTTTACTTAATGACTATTAAAATCCACTAAACTAATTGTACGCTAATTAATGTGGACTCTCAGAGATAGTGGGTAAATGTGCATTATTAAAAATGACATATCTTCCAGTATACACTTAATATATACAGGAAAACTGATTAAAATTACATCAACCAATTGACATATATAAAAATACTAAAATGAAAATACAAGTTATTACACCCAATAAAATCATTCACCTAATGAGTTGGATAAAGAAAATGTATATCTATATATATGTAAATGCAACTACACTATTGTGAATTACATCTGCAATAAACAACTAGCATGCTGGACATATAAGTATATTCCCAACATCTTCCTTGGTGTTCCAAAGCAATGAAAGGATCGGTCATGAAGATTAGACAAAAATTATTAATAAAATTACTATAATGAATTACTGTAAAAATGTGTAAAGAAACAATGTATACATAGATACACTGACAAGCTCAACTACAAATTACTAATGAAACAGTTCAAATCGAGCTCAATATTTAACCCTCTCGGGTGAAGACTCTTCAAGAGAAATATCCATTTTGTTTCTCTCTGCGACAATTCTCTAACTCGATTTGAACCCCTCCATGATGGAAATGTACAATCAATACCATAAAATTGGAGGACAGATGGATCCTGGTTATGCTTCTCCTTAAAATGTAGTGAAACATTATGGTATTTGAAGCCCTTCCTAATGTTGGCTAAATGCTCAGCTACACGTACCCTCAAAAGTCGCTTCATTCTACCCACATAGTACAGCCCACATGGGCACAATAAAAGGTAGACGACTTAAGACGAGTTGCAGGTAATGAACTGATCAACTTCAAAGACATTGCCGTCTATATTTGTAATGCTAGTGGTGCCTCTGTTGTCAACTTTGACTGTCCTACAGCAGATGCACTTACGGCAGGAGTAAAATCCTTTAAAGTCTATGCTTAGGCTCCGTCTATTAGGCGAGTCCAGAATTTTTTGTACCACCCGATCCCCAAAATTTGGGGCCCTTCTATAAATGAATCTAGGTCTCTCTGATAAAATTTCACATAGATGTCTGTCTCTACACAAAATATGCCAATATTTACGAAAGATGTCCTCTATCTCCTTCTACTGGAAATGAAAATCTGATATAAATCCCAGTTGATGTGAACTATTGCTAGTTCCATCCTCCTTCTTTTTTAAGACCTGTTCTCTATGTATTTGTGCTACCGTGGCATGGTATGGTGTTATTAATTACCTCCTCTTTATACCCTTTCTGTAGAAATGTATTCCCAAGTAGGTTGGCCTGTGCAAAATAGTCAGTTGATGTACAATTCTGGTGAATTCTCAACATCTGTCCCTTCGGAATATTTTTAATCCATGCTGGATGGTGCCCACTTCCAATTGCCAAATAACTGTTTCTATCAGTTGGCTTAAAGTAAGCCTTAGTGCTGATCCCAGTTCCAGACTTCATAATAGTCAGATCCAAGAAATTAATTTCCTCTTCACTGATGACATGGTCCAATACAATGTTATTAGTATTGTGATTTAAATGCTTCACAAAAGCCTCAACCGACTCCCTTGATCCCTCCCATATAAATAGGAGGTCATCAATGAATCTCCGGTAGAGTTTCAACTCGGGCCTACATTTATTGAATACATGTCTATCCTTCCACTCTGCCATGAACAGGTTGGCGAGGCTAGGAGCAAATTTAGCTCCCATAGCAACGCCAACCTGCTGGGAGAAAAACTGGTCATGGTACCAGAAATAGTTGTGGGCCATGCAAAAGTCTAGCACCTTGCCCAGAAAACATTTATGCACATGTGGTATGTCTTCACGCTTACTCAACGCCCAATTTAGTGCCAGTAGGGCATCATCATGCTGTATGATGGTATATCCGCGGTCACTAGATAGGTCGAGCAGGCTGAATTCAACTTGACCCCATCCAATAACCGCAGAAGGTCACTCGTATCCTTAAGGGAGGCCCTAGTTGTTTTCACACTTGGTTGAAGAAATCGATAAAGATATTCTCCAAGTCTCGCAGTAACTGAACCAATACCATTCACGATAGGACGTGCCGGAGGTGTCTCTACATTTTTGTGAATCTTCGATAATGTATAAATCACGGTATTCTGCATGAGGTTGGATTAAGGTACTGACTTTCCTTCACATTCACCGCACCATTTCTAGACCCCCATTCAACCAACAAATTAAGTTGGTTCCTATATGCCTCAGTCGGATCAGAAAATAACTTCTTATATGTTATCTGATCACTTAGAAGTTGCATTAATTGGTTGTGGTAAAAGGATTTCTCCAATAACACAACTCCTCCCCCTTTATCCACTGGTCGAATAATAATTCCCTTTCTATCTTCCAGGGCTTTTATTCCCTCACTGATATATTCGGGTTTAATTCGTTTTTTTAGGGGGAGTTCTTCAATGTCCTTCAGCACCATATTTTTTTGTTGGTGTTTTGGGGGTCGAATACTGACGTATTGCGCAGGCCACTATCAATATTAATAGGAACACTCCCTACTTGTTTAGATGTATCACTTGGATGGCTCAAAAAATATTTTTTCCTATTTAATGTGCGAATGAACTTGTGTGTCAATATATACATCAAATTTGTTCATTCTTTTCCTTGGTGCACACTTCAGACCTAAGTTCAAAATATTTTTTTCACTATCACTCAACTCGACCTTACTGAGATTGTAAATCCAAGTTCCTAGTTGGCCCTCCTTTTTTTAGGATTGTATTCATTTCCCTGCCCTACAGCCTCTCCTTCCCTTTGGGGAATAGCTGTTTCCCTGTTGGGGTAATAGGGGACCGGGTTCCTTCCTCCCCCTCTGTTGTTTCCAAACTGGGGATGACCCGCTGATCTAAAAAAGAGTTCTGATAACCACCATTACCCCCATAATCCTCATAATCCTGAGCTTGATACCTATTCTGGACAGGGACTTGATACCTTGGGTCCGCTTATTGATTGTGGGGCTGTTTATTCCATTGCTGGTATTCAGGCTGTAGGTAAGGGCCGTATTCCCCACTCCTATTGTACTGGGGGTGTCCCTGGGCCCTAGGGTTACCACCATACTGATTACTTCCATAGTGGCTGCCACCCTGTTCCCTGATTCTATTATTCCTGTTAGCTCTAACATTCCCTTTCACAATGTTATTCTTTCCCTTGGTATTTTGTGGTTTATCATTTCTAATCTGAGCAACCTTTAATGGTACCTGCTCCACTTCAGTCTCCTTTTCATTAGTACTTGTGCTGTCAGCAATATTAGTGGCATTAACAATCTACCACAAGTATATGTTGTTGCTTTTAAAATCATTTAAATCTCTATTATACTTCTTGACCTTTTTCTTTTGAATATCTCTGTCCACCTTCTCTAATTTTTTCCGCATGCTAGTAGTAAAATCCTTAATCTGATTGGATTCATTGTGAGGTATCAATTTGCCCTGAAGTTCCCTCCCTGTCCTGTTGAAAAACTCCAACCACTCATCCATATATTTAGACTCAGTTAAGCCATCTTGGGGAGACACCTCCCATCTTAAACTCCTGAAGATAAGTGATTCCTTCTGGTAGTGTTCAAGTGTGAATATGTCCCACCAAGTTTTGACCTGTTTTTCTAAAAGAGTCTCGAGTGTCTTTAATATCCCTGTAATGTCTTCCTCACATTCCGTCATTTCCTGGTTAGAGGAAAATACACATTTAGGGTCCATCTGTCTGTTAGATAGAAAATTGATGGCTTCCATGGCTGCACATGGTAAAATAAATACAAACTGATAAACTGGTGAAAAAAAGGAATATGCGCACCCCTCCCCTTCTCACACCCCACTGCGCCCAGGAATAGACCTGAAAATTCAAGGTCTATATGAATACACCTAGAGCTGCTACTTTAAAATAAATGAATAACTGAACAATTATTTTGAATGAACAAAATAGTAGCGCTGTGTTCAAATGAATAAACAAATCTAAATAAATGTGCAACTGAATCAACCCCTGAAAGGCAAAACCATATATATATACTGCACAAAAACGTATAATTTAAATTAGGGGTAAATGTTCATAACGTTCATCCAGTGATCCAAAAAAGACAAGTTTACTGTTGAAGTGCCTCTGTTTGATATAAAGGATGTGAGTGTAATATGTGAAGGTTTTGTGTGCTGTTGCTAATAAATAGCTTTTATATACTTCACTATTGCAAGCACTTTATTTTTACATGTGGAGTGAATTGGGTTGCTGAACACCGGTGGAATCGCTTGATATCCGTGAGGATTTTCTAAGCTGTATTGCAGAGCACGAGAGTGCGAGGCATATCCTATTGGTGAGTACAATTCCTTAGGATGTGGAGTCACTGAGCACTTATGGTGTGGTGGAAGATTTTATTCAAGTTACTATAAGAAGATTGTGTACTCACCTGAGTTTAATGACTTGGAATCAACATTATCACTTTTGGACTTGTTTTTGATTTTTTCATCACTTATCTTTTTTGGATCACTGGATGAACGTTATGAACATTTACCCCTAATTTATATTCTAAGTTTTTGTGCAGTATATATATGGTTTTACCTTTCACGGGGTGATTCAGTTGCACATTTATTTAGATTTGTTTATTCATTTGAACACAGCGCTACTATTTTGTTCATTCAAAATTATTGTTCAGTTATTCATTTATTTTAAAGTAGCAGCTCTAGATGTATTCATATAGACCTTGAATTTTCAGGTCTATTCCTGGGCGCAGTGGGGTGTGAGAAGGGGAGGGGTGCGCATATTCCTTTTTTTCACCAGTTTATCAGTGTGGAATACATGTGTCTATGCATGTAATACTGACCAACAATGTAGATTTTCTTTTCTTTTTTTTTAATGATCTCTATGCAGCGCAAGCTTGCATGCCCGTGTAAACAGGCCCATTAAAAACAATAGGCTACATTTAGATCAGTAAAAAAGAACGCCTGAAAACATGGCTTTTGTTAGGCATCCATGTGCCACAGCCCAAAATCAATTTAAAAGAGTCCTGGTAGCTTCAGTCTGCAGCAGTTACAATGGCAATTATCACATTGCTAATCTGTTGTGGCTGCCAGTGAAGCAGCAACATTTAAATGTTCTTTAATGTTGAAGATGTTTAATCTCTTTTATCCTACATCCAGTGATCTGGTGCATGAAAAGATGTACCTCCATCCCTAAAACTCTAATCCAAAAAACATTGTAAATGTCCATGGGTGTTTGCCCGTGGTCATTTACAATGTTTTTTTGGATTTTATCTCCCATCCATCCATCCATCATCTCATCTCTCATTCAAGCAACTCTTCAGTTCTATTGAGCGTCAATCAACATGAAATGTGTCAAGGCAGATTATTAATTGTCAGAGAATATGATCGGAGTTGTGAAAGTTTGTGAAACCACCTTGAACTAACACATAATTAAATTACCTTTACGGTATTCAAGGGGTTGTACTGTTTTTTCACCTTAATGCATCCTATGCATTAAGGTGAAAAAACTACTGGCATGCACTGGCCCCCCAGCCCCCCCCCTGTTTTACTTACCTGAGCCCTGGAATGTCCCACAGCGAGGATGCGCAGTCTCTCTGCCCGGGGTTCTCTGCGTTGATTGGATAGATTGATGGCAGCGCAGCCATTGGCTCCTGCTGCTGTCAATCAAATCCAATGACATGGGGGCGGGGGCGAGTCCTGCATTCGGCAGCTATGGATGCCGAATGCTGGACTCTGGAGCGCGCCCGCAAGGTAACCCCCTGGGAGAGCGCTTCTCCTAGGGGGTTATCTGATGCGGGGAGGAGCCGCAAGAGCCACCGAGGGACCCCAGAAGATGGCATTCGGGGCCACTTTGTGCAAAACGAACTGCACAGTGGAGATAAGTATGACATGTTTGTTATTTAAAAAAAATAATACTTGAACCTTTAGTATCACTTTAAGTCAGGGACAGGTATCTGTTAAAGTGTCATGATGGCTGTTATCTGTCATACCAATGTATCCTATCCATTACTGTAGGTTGCCATTACCCAACACCCAGAACTGATGCTAGATATCAGATTATAGCACAACTTTGCAGCATCACAGGCTGAAACTTGACTGTACTGAAATTAGAACTTTGCATGAATTGGATAATGGCAACCTGCAGCATCAGAAGAAAGCCTTGTTTGTGGTATACCTTACTTATTATAACCAATACCCTTTAACCAATAAGCAAGAACTTGAATCAAAGTAACAATGCATACACTATACCCTCGATGCTCAAAATCACTGTAGTAGGCAACCCTACCACACTGATCTCCACTAGCTTCCACTAGCTTCCAGGCCTCAAGCCAATCAGCTGCCCTGCTGCACTATGAACAGAGGAGGTCAGCTGCTGAGCAAGGCACCATTAAGAGAATGCTTTGCATTTTCCAAATGGATGCAAAGCATTCTCTCATTGAACGAGGTGGAGAGTATGAGGTCACTTCCTGGACTCTCTGCCTTGTCCAGTCAGAGGATGCTTTGTATTCATTGAGAAAATTTAAAACTATCTCTGAATGTCTTCCATGCCGAACAGACGGCCTCCTGTGTTCAGAATACAGCAGGGCAGCGGCTCAACACAGGGCCGGGAAATTAGTGGAGATCACTGTAGTAGTTGGGTCTACTGTAGTGATTTCCAGCTTCTAGAGCAGTGATCTCTACACTGTGACCCAGGGGCCAGATGCGACCCTTTGCTTGTACTAACTTAGCCCTTGAGGGACTATTCCTCCCACTGGCACCAATGATGGGGCACCATTCCTCCCAATGATACCAATGATGGGGCACTGTTCCTGCCACTGATATCAACTATGGGGCATTATTCCTCCCACAAAAACCAATGATGGGGCATTACTCCATCCCATTGACGCCAGAGGATTTTATACTCCCACTGGCCACAGTCTGTCTTCCCTGAAATCTCAAGGACATTAAACTGGTCCTTTGTTTAAAAAGTTTGGGGACCCCCTCTCCAGAGGGATCCCACAGGTATGGTACATGCATAGTTATGTTGGTCCAAGTTGGAATAACGTAACCATGTCAAAATTTGCATACCTAGAATTGTGTGTATAAATTTTTTACACAACAGATTCTAGAATGTTAATCACAATTACATAATCTGGTTTCATATCACATTCATAATAAATGTAGACAATAAAATACATAGAGTTAAGCTGGCCATAGGCAGATCGAAATGCGACCAGTTCAGCAGGAACCGGGCTCGATTTGATCCGTCTATGGGCAGGCTGGTTGTACTAAAGTTTATACACCGATCGACTTCAGTAAAACCTGCCTGTCAGGTTTTTTTGTGCGATCGCTGACAGTGGCTATATCAGCCGGTGATCATTGTATTCTGCCGGTGGGGAAGTCTCCCCACACTCCCCATCGACAGAACACAATAACACTTCAGGAAGGATTCCCCCATCACCACTGACTGTGATTATGGGGTAATCAAGCTCATTTTCTTTCCTTCTTTCCTATGGTTGAAGGAAAGGACATTGCACAATTTATGGCCTGCCTTAGCGTATCGTCATATCTACTGCAAACAAATTTATTTAGTTTAGCATTATTTAATCAAGGGAGTATTAACAAAATTCAGAGAATGAAGGTTTTTTTTTTTTAAGTAGGTCTAGCCAGACTTTTATGACCTGATACCCACTGAGATGTTTGTGAACTCAGAGAGTAGGTCACCACGGCAACCAGAATAAATGAAGATTCACATTACCATAAACCCTTTGAGCAATTACATCTACAATTCGTACTGTAGAATTAATACATTTTGTTTAAGGAGGAAAAACAAAGCTACAGTTACAGCCAAAATCTTTTTTTCTCTAACGCTGAGACATTTTACTGAACATCAAAGGGAATACTTAAAATGCAAAAAAAATTTAAAATCGCCGAAGTTTGTAATAAAGTATAAAACAGAAGTACACCAATCTTATGATTTATTTCTGGGAAAGAAGAAACATTTCATAGAGTTTATGTAAAATTGATGGTGCCATGGCAAGATAATGTGCATTTTTGCTGGTCCCTGGGCATTTTATTTAGTAATAATGTCACAATATCTTAACATTTTGCAAAACATAAAATATGCCGTTATAGACATTTGATGTTATAGAAAGCTAAATATAGATCCTTGTACCTCACACACTCTTTAATCTATTCCTATAGTTAGAACCTTTGACATTTTCCAAATGCAGGCTGGAGTCAAGGGTCAGACCCAGAATAAACTGATTTCTTTTGATATTCTATATAGATCCTGGAGGATATGAGCTCCTAATTAAATGCCATGGTTGATAGGAAGGATATCCTCTATTTCTCTGCAGAAGGATCTCTTCGTGTTCCATGGTGTTATATGAAGGGTTGTAGTTGCTTTAGTATCACTTCTATGATTTCTTGTGATCTTGTGACAAAAATTATGTAGCACCCTGATGTTTAGGCAGGGTTGCTATCAAATTTATTTGCCAAGTGATACTTGCCTTGGCTAATTGATAGGAGGTCAATTGATTTCACCCTAATTCTGGAATTGAAAATTTCAATGTGGCCTCTAAAATAGTATTCAAAATAAAGATAATGTAAGTAATAGTACCATCATCCAAGAAATTTAGAAGTGTAGAAATCGGAAATTTGGTCCCCAAACCAAAATTCTGGAATTGTTGCACTTCTCTCTTCTGTCACTAGATGGCCGGGTATCTGGTGGCATTAGATAGGACAAGGGCATTGCAAGGACAGATTTGAAATCAATGGGGTGTCTCAGCCAATGGGCAGGGATTTTCTTGTCTCCCTTGACCTACTGGGAGAGCCTATTTGTTTGGGTGGAGTCAGGTGATCGGGGCTGTCTGGGTGGACGTGTGTTGTAATGCCCAGGGCTGCTAGACCATAAGTCTTGGGCCTATCCCGGGACATCTGGCTGCTAGTCTGTCTGAGGGACTAACCAGAAGCAAGAGAGCAGCATGGGGTTGGGACTGCGGCTTGCAGTCCAACAGAAGCAACAGTTCTGCTGGCCAGAGAACCAGTTGTGGTCGGAGGTAGAAGGGAAGCTGTCGCCACTAAGGGACCATCCGCCTTGCTACCGGAGACCATTGTGAGTAGTTGAAACAAGTACCTGAGCAGTATTCTCACCAGCCGGGGATGGTGAAGTATTGGGAAACTTCAGCAGGTGCCAAGTCAGGGACCCAGCCAGTGGAGGTGACGCTTGCAGAGCATTATTATTATTGCCAAGCCAGGGACCAAGCAGGCCAGTGGGGTGACGCTTGAGGAGTATCTGTGAGTGCCAAGCTAGGGACCCAGCAGGGATGAGGGAGTGACGCTTGAGGAAGATACTGAGTGAGAAGATTTGAAGAGCCCAGAAGATCCAGTGGCAGTGGATCAGTTAGTCTAGTGAAAGACTGGGAGCTCAGCGGAGTGAAGTTCTAAAATAGGAGATTGTAGAAAAAGTGAAAGAGTTCATTGCAACCTTTGTTAGAAACTGTTACAAGACTGTAGCCATAGGAGACATGTTCCTACTCATACAGATTTGGCGTCTGGCTAGATACCTTTCCCTGTATGGCTGTATGCCTATAGAAGTCTCGGGAGTCTACCAATTAACATTGCATCTACTTAAGGGTGTCCTGGCCCCAACCATCTCTCCCACATTTACACCACAAACCTAGAGTCATAGGTGTGTGCAAGGGGTGTGCTGGGTGTGCCTGGGCACACCCAAATCATCTTGTGCAGCGCCGATTCCCCCTGTGTCACACCCCCCTTCCCTCTTCTCCTCTCCCATCGGCTGCTATGGGGGATATATCAAGATGGATAGTGGAGGAAGGGGCTGGTAAATATGTAATTTACCAGCCCCTTTTTTTTCTGAATGAATACAGTGAGTGATCGGTAACGATCTCTCCTTTATCCATTTATAGATAAAGCATAGTAAATGGTATTTGTGAAGGAACAGGAAGCTGCTTAGCACAGAGCACTACCCATTCATTCACTGTTAAATGCAGCTGAGGCTGCAGAGAAAGGGACTAGGGAATCTCTGTCCTCAGTCTCTTTCCGTGTCTCAAAAGTGAGACATCAGGCATATGTTTAGACCCTGATATTTCACCAAAGTCCCCCAACAGAGCTCCTAAAAATTTAAAAAAATAAGTAAAAATAATAATTCTTAGAGGTGGTGACTGAATTCACTTTCTTCTTTTTTTTTTGGGGGGGGGGGGTTTCCTTTCCTTTTTTTACCTGGTTATCTGGCAGGTAAGTCCATAGTTTTTCAACACAATAAGGTGTCTTGCAGATTTAACAGTTAGAGGATTGAGACAAACCTGCAGTCGGCAGCACTGCTCAACTGGACATTTTCCAGCAGTCAATCTTCTGTTCAACCACAGTGTTCTTACATGGATTGAAATTCCTGTTGAACCAGTCCATTTTGACCCATATATGGCCAGCTTTACCCTCCAGCACTGCAACGCCCATAGTCTCCCTTTCCATCACTAGCACTTTAAAGGGGTTGTAAAGGTTTGTTTTTTATTTTCTAAATAGGTTCCTTTAAGCTAGTTCATTGTTGGTTCACTTACCTTTTCCTTAGATTTCCCTTCTAAATATTTTTTTTCTTTGTTTTCTTTGTCTGAATTTCTCACTTCCTGTTCCTCCTCAGTAAGCTGTTCAGTAAGCTGTTCTGGCTGACTAACCACCACTCGGATGATGGTGTGAAGTTTAGTGAGGAGAAACAGGAAGTGAGAAATTCAGACAAAGAAAAAAAACATTTAGGAGGTAAATCAAAGGAAAAGGTAAGTGAACCAACAATGCACTAGCTTAAAGGAACCTATTTAGAAAACAAAAAACAAACCTTTACAACCCCTTTAATCTTCCCCGATCTTGTTACAGGTCAGGAGTCTTTAGTAGTCTTGATTAGCCAGGAAGGACATAACTCCTGCACATGCTCACAGAAGGTAAATGATCTTGGTACTTACCCTCACAGATACCAGGATTGTACATTGAGCTGCACATGCGCAAATGTCAGTGTACAATTGGTAAAAACTGTTAGCGGGCCATGGGAATGATTTTATGGCAGAAGATACACACACTGGGGGTTATTTACTAAAGGCAAATACACTTTGCACTTGAAATTGCACTGAAAGTGCACTTGGAAGTGCAGTCGCTGTAGATCTGAGGGGGACATGCAAGGAAAATAAAAAACAGCATTTTAGCTTGCACATGATTGGATGATAAAATCAGCAGAGCTCCCCCTCATTTCAGATCTTCCCCTCAGATTTAGAGCGACTGCACTTCCAAGTGCACTTTCAGTGCAATTTCAAGTGCACTTTGCACTTGTAGTTTGCACGTGGATTTGCCTTTCGTAAATAACCCCCAGAGTCTCTTATAACATAAACATCTATCTCAGCAGCGGACCGTCCATTAGAGGCGCCCGGGCACCGCCCCCTCTCTCCACACCACCTCCTATATGCAATAGATAGATTCATGCATAGCATGAATCTATCCATAGCCGCCGCAGCCACCCCTTATTCATGCGTCCAACCCCTTTCAGGGCACTGGGCGCATGAATTACAGCGGGCAGTTTTTTTGTAAGCACCTGATTAGAGCCAGAGGCTCTAAAAGGCTTCAAAATAGTGTGGGCCCTGGTCACAGAGAATGCGCTCCGATCCCATTCAGGTGTGTTACAACAGCGAATGAATATTCGCTGTTGAAACACTGATCCTTAATCTGGCTAATCAGAAGCGAGTATGAGACCCGTTTTCCGGCTGGCCGAAAAGAGAAGAATCCCGATTGTTCGCTGAGGAGGAGGGAGGAAACAGAAGCCGCCATAATGACCCGTGAAGAGCAGGAGAATGGGAGGCTGCCGCCACCAGGGGGGGTGGCTTACTGCTTGCCACCCCCCCAAAAAAAAATCCACTGGCCACCACTGATCTATTTGCTAGTAGTTTGCAGTTTTAGTTCTGCTTTTAAAATATAAGTGCAGCACAACTGTTAGATGAGGTTGTAGTGAAAAAGACGGGCTGCATTGGCTCCTGCTGCTGTCAATCACAGCCAGTCAACCAATGAGGAGAAGGAGGAGGCAGGGCCAAGCCATGGCTCTGTGTGTGAATGGACATGCAGAGCCCCGGCTCATGAACGAGCCTGCTTGGGTGCCCCCATTGCAAGCTGCCTGATCTGCAGGGCACTCTGCAGGAGGGAGGGGCCATGAGCGCTGGCGAGGGACCCGAGAAGAGGAAAATCAGGGTTGCTCTGTGCAAAGCCACTGCACAGAGCAGGTAAGTATAACACGTTTGTTATTTGAAAAAAAAGAAAGCCTTTACTAGCACTTTTAGCTGGATATATACGGATTGAGATTAGGCCGGTTCAGCAGGGACTTTAGGCTTTTCTTCCACTTTAAAATCCATCAAAGCCTTTCCATAGTTGGAGGATAGGAATCTCTTACACTGCTCAACCTGATATTTCCCAATCCCTACACATTACATTGCAGCAAGAGAACATGGAAAAACGCCTGTGTACACAAATGCCCAAAAATTGAGATAATTTTGCCCTCTTTGTTATATGCCCAAGGCTATCATTGCTTTAATCTATCACTGATCAAACACATTTGCAAAGTCTCTATTTTCTTCTTTTTTTGTAACATTCTCCAACTGTAGTGCTGAAAAAATCTCACTTTAATATCTATTGATTTACTTGTCAGAAGATCCCTGCTGGCTATGTGCTATATAGGTCTTTGGAGACAAACGGCACACTTGTAAGTCCTTACAGTTCATATGAGAAAACCTATCAATATAAGTATAAGCCCTTTCACAAGCCATGTATAGATTATCAATGAGAATAAAAACATTTACAGCATTCGGGTTCATCAGAAGAAGGTGCATCTTTCCTGCTGAAATAAATTTCTCTATTTAATTAGGGTTTATACTTTGTGAGCTGTGAACACCAAAAAAAAAAAAAAAAAGAAGCAGTCACGTGACCAGAGATCAATTTCAGCCAGACAATAACTGACACCAATGAGAGGATTTATGAAGGTGAAAAGGGCAAAAACGACCGATTACACATCCCGGCAATCTATTTCGTTCCCTAATTGCTTTATGACTTGACCATTACAATTGTGCTATTCCTTCATGGCAATCTCATACTGCTGTAAATGTGCAATATATTATATCATTATCCAGATCTGTTCTCCCACAGTAGATATTTGCATGACAAATTGTCAATAACTTTCTATTCCTTTTGTTTTTTTTATCTTGATTTTTAATCTCACGTTTATTTGTTTTATCAGTTTGAGTCCACAGACAATTAGGGTAAATTTATATCTGCTGACGCACGTCAGTCATTACTTCTCCAGAAATCATATTTTCATTGAGACTTTAGATACCATAATAAACAAAATGTACATTCATTCCCAAAAGGAACTGTGAATTATGTTTTCCATAGTAATTATACAATTTATTTTTACATCCAAAACAAACAGTAAAATCTCCATGTATAAAACTTTCATTGTGCAGATGTGACAAACATCCAAACATCTAAAATGAAAACCCATATTTTCTCTAATATATGTAGTTCCTATACCATCAGCGCCACCTAATGGTCCTAATGTGTTTTTTTTCCTGATTAACATATTTATAGAGAAAAAATGCACTACAACCACTAGGTGGTTCTGACGATATAGGAACCACATATATTTGAGAAAATACAGTGATTTTCGTTCTAAATGTGTGGTTGTTTGTTACTTCTCCTGCACAATGAACATTTTAGACCTAAGAGATGCTAAGAAGCAAAAGATACAACACAACAGTTTATGCTCTCAATCATGGCTGCCACTGTCAGCTTGGGTCTCCACTGAAGATTGCGAACCAATCAGATTGGTTCCTTTACATGTGAACACTATGTAAGCTGGTAACAGAATTTACAACCAGACTGGCACTACCACTGGGTCAAGTAACTCAATACTCTTCCTAAACTTTAAGTAGGTTGTACTCATATCTGAAGCCTCGTACACACGACCGAGTTTGTCGTCGTTAAAAACACGTCGTTTTTCTCGACGAGATTCTTGTTAACCTTGACGAGTTTCTCGTCAAGCTTTCCATGCGTACACACTGACAATTCCAAATCTCGTCGTTGTTCTGCGCGGTCACGTCCAGCACGTACGACGGCAGTATAAAGGGAAAGATCAATTTCCCTGGCGCCACCCCTTGGGCTGCTTTTGCTGATCTTGTGTTACCGCGGGTGAAGTAAAAGTTTGGGAAGAGACGATTCGCGCTTTTCAGTCTTCGTGCTTTCAGTTCGTTTTCTGCGGTTCAGTTTGTGCTTGTGGGTTCGTATCTTGTCTTTCAGGGCGTGTAGGCAGGTCGTATCTGTTTTACAGTGCGTTCTTGCCCGTTCGTTTCTGAATTTCAGTTCGTTCTTCATAGGCCTTGCTGTTCTAAAGTGCGTTCTGTTTAGTACGTTCTGATAAGACGACCGTTTCCTAGCCATGTCGCGGGTACGTTCTCGACGTCGAGTTCGTGCTGTGCGGGCGCTTGGTGTTGGTCTGCTTGTTTTGAAACAAGACGAGTCCATGAACGGGGTGAGGAGGAGTTCATGGACCAAGAATTGGTTGCTCCAGCGGGACCAATTCTGCCATATGCCTCTGCTGCGGGAGATCGCGGAGAATAATCCTGAGGACTACAGGAATTTTCTGCGGATGTCTGACCCCGTTTTTCAGCATCTTTTGGCTTTGGTGTCCCCCTATATTACCAGGCAGGACATCGTTATGCGGGAAGCCATCAGTGCTGAGCAGAGGCTCATCGCCACGTTACGCTACCTGGCGACAGGGAGAAGTCTTCAGGACTTGAAGTTCATGACAGGCATCTCCCCCCAGGCTCTGGGCCTCATAATCCCAGACACCTGTTCTGCCATTATCCAAGTCCTGCAGGAGGACTATATTAGGGTAAGTTTTCTCCATTAACATCACATTTTATGTATTTCATGTATGCTAATGTATTGTATTTCTTTCATCCTTCCCTAATTACCATGATTGTAATATGCTGAGAATGTCCCCTTTGTCCTCATGCATGCTGGAAGCTTTTAAATGCCCCTTTTTTCTCCTCCATGCATATTTCTCTTCACTAACCTCTCCATCAGTGGAGGCTGTTGCTCAAAATGTTTGAGGGGCCACCCCAAAATTTTATATATAAACTTCCTCCATTTTTGCGACTGTGCCTATTAAACACCACCAGTTGCCCCCTCCAATGCAGCCAGTTTGCCCCCTCCAATGCAGCCAGTTTGCCCCCTCCAATGCAGCCAGTTCGCCCCCTCCAATGCAGCCAGTTCACCCCCAGCCCTGCACTTATCTTCTTCTGGTCAGCGCCATCCTTCTTCTGTCCTTGATGTCTTCTCCTGCCCTCGATGTTGCATCAGCCAATCAGGTTACCGGTAAACAGACTTGGTGAACATGATTGGCAGAGGAGCCTGTCAGTGTTTACCCAAGGAATGCCCCCCCCCTGCGTCCCCTGGTTAACTTTTATGAAGCCAATTACATCCCTCAGGCTGTAATCGCCAAGGCTATTTGTCCCCCTGGCTCTGATAGGCAATTTTCACCCCAAAAATGCCGCAGTTATTCATATGGCCGTCGCTCAACAGGGGGCCATCCACCTGAATAGTGGGCGGCATTGACAATACATAGGTTCATGCAAGGCATGAACCTATGTATTGTTCTGAGTGACGGGCGCAGGAGAAAGGGGGCAACGCTTCAGCGCCCACTCTGGACGCACCGCCACTGCAATGCTATCCTGTGGCCAAACACATCTAGCCCCCCCCAAATTTGATTATAATGGACCATCAGAGGGGTTGATGAATATTGTTCTGTCTCAACTACAAAGCGATAAAGTTCATCTCCAGGTTTAAGTAGGCCTTACTCAAGCTGGTTTGATATTCATCCCTTGCATCGATACAGGCAGTTTAACTCAATGAATAAACTCACAGTTAGGACGACAGACGATGAATCCTTTTGAATGTTCCGTTTAATGATGGATATTCATAGTTAGAAAAACGTTGCAGTTGTAAGCCACATGTAAGATGTTTAGCATGGAAGATATACAGGAGTAATGACCAGAATCAGGAAGTGGAGGAGATATATAAAGAACTACGGTGAGAGAGAGAGTTCAGCTAGAAAGAAGGGAACAGATCTTAAAGACACAGAGCAAGAATAATCACATAGTGTAACACAACACTCCCCGTCTGAAATCTTTAGATTTCATAACCTTAAACTAAAATATATATTTTCAAAAAGTCCAATACTGACGAATGTCCTGGAACCTGTAATGAAAAACATGCAACAAGCAAATAATAAACGTAAGTTCAACAGGATGAAGAACATAAAGTCACAGTATGATGTCTTCAAATAATTCCAAAGTTCTGAGTAGAACCTGTAGATGGCAGCAAAGTGCTCCCCGCCATGCCAACAGCATGGCTAGTCCTTGCACAAGTCACTCACCTGGCAAAAGGAGTATTAACTCTGTAATTGGTCGACTAAAGGTTCGTGTTGATCCTCCCTTGGTTACCTTGACTTCTACCTTCCGGACTTTGTTATCGTCGCTGGGCATAACTTTAGTAATAAGACCCATAGGCCACTCATTCCGACAAACTTCCTTGTCTTTTAGAAGGATGAGGTCTCCAACCTTAAGATTCGGCTTAGATGCTTGCCATTTGTTACGACCTTGAAGGTGATGAAGATACTTTTTCTTCCAGCGATGCCAGAACACATTGGCTAGATGCTGCACCTGCTTCCATTGATGCCTGTAATGGTGTGACCGCAGCTTCTGTTTTGTACTTACAGAAGTGTGGAGTGAGGTGTTCACAGTTCTTATTTTCTTATCATCTTCAGGGTTTACTAGCCCATAGGTGGTGTCAATAGGGAGTAAGTAAGAGTCCTCACGCAGAAACCTTGGAGGTGACAGCCATAAGCTGTCCTGAAGAGCGGCAGGTGACACGGCTCTGGTCCCACAGTCAGCTGGGTTGAGTTCAGTGGGAACGTGATGCCATTGACTTGGTAGAGAGAATCTCTTGATACGTTCAACCCTGTTGCTGACGTACACATAAAATTGTTTTGTTTGGTTGTTTATGTAACCAAGTACTACCTTACTGTCTGTATAGAAGGTGAAAGAATCAATTCTAGTGTCCATTTCACTTCGTATGACCTCGGCAATTTCTACTGCTAGCACGGCTGCACAAAGTTCAAGTCTTGGTATGGTATGTGCAGGCTTGGGAGTGAGTTTTGCCTTGCCTAGGACAAAACTACAGTGTGATTCTCCATTCAGTTCAGAGGTCTTCAAATAGGCTACTGCAGCAATAGCTTCAACTGATGCATCAGAGAAAATATGAATCTCTCTCCGGTTAGCGCTTGAAGTGGATCCTGGAACATAGCAACAGGGAATCTGAAGTTTTTCTAGTGACTTCAAAGAATATCTCCACCTTTCCCACTTGTGTTGATTCTCACTAGGCAAGGGAGTATCCCAGTCTATGTTCTCAGTAGACAACTGTCTTAGTAAGATCTTACCTTGAATGGTAACTGGAGCAAGGAAACCCAGTGGGTAATAGATGCTATTCACCACTAGTGATGAGCCGAACACCCCCGGGTTCGGTTCGCACCAGAACCCGCGAACGGACCGAAAGTTCGTACGAACATTAGAACCCTATTAAATACAATGGATGCGAACGTTCGAATTCTAAAGTGCTAATTATAACAACTATTATGCATGTTATTGTCCTAAAAAGGGTTTGGGAACCCGGGTTCTGCACCAGGGGACATGTATCAATGCAAAAAGAAGTTTTAAAAACGGTCGTTTTTCGGGAGCAGTCATTTTAATGATGCATAAAGTGAAAAAAAACAAAGTCAAATATTCCTTTAAATATCGTACCTGGGGGGTGTCTAAAGTATGCCTGTGAAGTGCCACGTGTTTCCCGTGTTTAGAACTGTCCCTGCACAAAATGACACTTCTAAAGGAAAAAAAAGCCATTTAAAACTGCTTGCGGCTTTAATGTAATGTCTGGTCCCGGTAATATGGATGAAAATCTTTAAGAAAAATGGCATAGCTACCCCATGACCCCCCCCCCCACCCCAGCCCATTACCAGCCCCTTTGGGTCTTGTATGGATATTAAGGGGAACCCCGCACATAAAATAAAAAAGGCCCTATATACTCTGAACAGCCGTATACAGGCGGTGCATACAAGATAGGGACTGTAGGTTTGTTCTTATGTAGAATCTGTTTGTAATTTTGAACAGGTACATTGTTGAAGTGTAGCTCCAGCCCAAAAATCTATTTTTAAACTTTTTGGAAAACATAGGTAAGGGTTATCACCCCTGTAACATTTGTTTTGCTGTCTGTGCCCCTGTTCAGAACATTTCACCTCACTTTCCGTCCCAATGTCAACTGTTTTTGAAATGTGGTGTTTTTCTTGAAACAAGGATTGCTGATAAAGCATCAGTACAGAGGAGACACCTTTCTCCCATATTTATTCTTACAGGAGAGAATTTTCCTTCCTAGGGGTAGATTTCCTCTCACTTCCTGTTGTCTTCTTGCGTTTGCAAGTAGGAGTCGTTTGTAAGTTGGATGTTTGAAAGTAGGGACCTGCCGTATATACTCTGCAGAAATAGGCCCCTTAGTTGTTGGTGTTGGCACAACACTGTAAGCACTCACAGTTACTCTTGGTTGGTGCTGGAACGCCCTGCTGTCAACTATTAAACCAGGAATTTTAATTACATATAATTGTTGAACAGTGGTAGTAAAAATTGGGCCTTTGATGGTGGTGCTGGTGCCACAACACTGTAAGCCCTGACAGTTACTCTTGGTGGGTGCAGCAATGGGCCCTGCTGTGAATTATTAGATCAAGAATTGTAATTGCATGCCCCTGTTGAACAGGGGCTGAAAAATTGGGCCTTTCGTGGTGGTGGTGGTGGTGGTGGTGTTGCCACAACACTGTAAGCCCTCAGAGTTACTCTTGGTGGGTGCAGGAATGGGCCCTGCTGTGAATTATTAGATCAAGAATTGTAATTACATGCCCCTTTTGAACAGGGGCTGAAAAATTGGGCCTTTCGTGGTGGTGGTGGTGATGGCGTTGCCACAACACTGTAAGCCCTCAGACTTACTCTTGGTGGGTGCAGGAATGGGCCCTGCTGTGAATTATTAGATCAAGAATTGTAATTACATGCCCCTTTTGAACAGGGGCTGAAAAATTGGACCTTTCGTGGTGGTGGTGGTGGTGGTGGTGGTGGCGTTGCCACAACACTGTAAGCCCTCAGAGTTACTCTTGGTGGGTGCAGCAATGGGCCCTGCTGTGAATTATTAGATCAAGAATTGTAATTACATGCCCCTTTTGAACAGGGGCTGAAAAATTGGGCCTTTCGTGGTGGTGGTGGTGGTGGCGTTGCCACAACACTGTAAGCCCTCAGAGTTACTCTTGGTGGGTGCAGCAATGGGCCCTGCTGTGAATTATTAGATCAAGAATTGTAATTACATGCCCCTTTTGAACAGGGGCTGAAAAATTGGGCCTTTCATGGTGGTGGTGGTGGTGGCGTTGCCACAACACTGTAAGCCCTCAGAGTTACTCTTGGTGGGTGCAGCAATGGGCCCTGCTGTGAATTATTACATCAAGAATTGTAATTGCATGCCCCTGTTGAACAGGGGCTGAAAAATTGGGCCTTAGGCACTGGTGGCACAACACTACAACCCCTCACAGATACTGTACTTGGAGCACAGCAATGAGCCCTGTTGCAAAGTATTGCTTCAAAAATTGTAATGACACGCCCCTGTTAAACAGGTGCTGAAAAATTGGGCCTTAGGCACTGGTGGCACAACACTACAACCCCTCACAGATACTGTACTTGGAGCACAGCAATGAGCCCTGTTGCAAAGTATTGCTTCAAAAATTGTAATGACACGCCCCTGTTAAACAGGGGCTGAAAAATTGGGCCTTAGGCACTGGTGCCACAACACTCCAACCCCTCACAGATACTGTACTTGGAGCACAGCAATGAGCCCTATGGCAAATTATTGCTAAAAAAATTGTAATTACACGCCCCTGTAAAACAGGGGCTGAAAAATTGGGCCTTAGGCACTGGTGCCACAACACTCCAACCCCTCACAGATACTGTACTTGGAGCACAGCAATGAGCCCTATGGCAAATTATTGCTAAAAAAATTGTAATTACACGCCCCTGTAAAACAGGGGCTGAAAAATTGGGCCTTAGCCACTGGTGGCGGCACCCATAAACAAAAATGATCTTCCAAGCTATCATCATCAATCGTATCATTGAGGACTCGGAGGAGGAGGATAGGAGGATAGCCAGTCAACATAACAGCACAGGCACTCAGCATCAGTGACATGTTAAAATCAATTAGCCTGTTATATCAGCATCAGGTGTGTGGTAGCTGGTGGTGATCCAAGACTGGTTCATCTTGATGAAAGTCAGTCGATCAACCGAGTCGGTGGACAGGCGCACCCTGTGATCCGTGACAAATCCTCCAGCAGCACTGAATGTGCGTTCCGAAAGAAGGCTGGATGCAGGACAGGCCAGTAGCTCAATTGCATACTGTGCAAGCTCTGGCCAGTGATCCATCCTCAAGACCCAGTAAGCCAGAGGATTTTCGGTGGGGAAGGTGTCCAAGTCTGACCTTGCCCCTAGATATTCCTGCACCATGTTTATCAGACGCTGGCGATGGTTGCTGGAACCGATCATACTTTGGGGCTGCGGACTAAAGAATTGTCTGAACGCATCGGTCAGACGGCCACCTTCCCCACCGCTCCTTCTTTGACTGGCCGAAGCCTCAGCAACTCGTTGTCCAGGACCAGGAGTTTGTAACCTCCCAGTCTCTGGGAACGCGTTGCACAGACCTTTCTGCAAGGCCTCCCGGAGTTGTCTCATCCTCTGCTCCCTCTGCGACGGTAACATAAGGTCCGCAACCTTACCCTTGTACCGTGGATCAAGGAGAGTGGCCAGCCAGTAATGGTCCCTCTCCTTGATCCGAAGAATACGAGGATCCTTCCGCAGACTTTGCAGGATCAGGGAGGCCATGCAGCGTAGGTTTGCTGAGGCATTCGCTCCGGAGTCCTCTGGGTCACTAAGGACGACATGATCCGCAGTCACCTCCTCCCAGCCACGTACAAGTCCACTGGTTTCTTGGGACTGTAAATCATCCCTAAAAGACTGCTGCTGATGATGCTGAGTGCCAGCCTCCACCTCCATGCTGACACAATCCTCCTCCTCCTCCTCCTCCTCCTCTTCCTGTGCGATGGGTGGGACAGAAGGAACACTGTCTGGGTAAAGGGGGCCTTGAGAGGCAAGGAAATCCTCCTCTTCCTGCCTCTGTTCTGCCTCAAGTGCCCTGTCCATTATTCCACGCAGCGTGTGCTCCAACAGGTGGACAAGAGGTACAGTGTCACTGATGCATGCACTGTCACTGCTCACCATCCTCGTGGCCTCCTCAAATGGTGCCAGGACAGTGCATGCATCCCTGATCATGCCCCACTGGCGTGGAGAAAAAAACCAAGCTCCCCTGACCCTGTCCTGGTGCCGTAGTCGCACAGGTACTCATTGATGGCCCTCTGCTGCGTGTGCAGCCGCTGCAGCATGGCCAACGTTGAGTTCCACCTGGTGGGCATGTCACATATAAGGCGGTTCTTGGGCAGGTTCAACTCCTTTTGCAGTTCAGCCAGGCGAGCACTGGCATTATAAGATCTGCGGAAATGCACACAGACTTTCCTGGCCTGCCTCAGGACATCCTGTAAGCCCGGGTACCTGCCCAAGAACCGCTGCACCACCAGGTTAAGGACGTGAGCCACACAGGGCACATGGGTCAGTTGTCCCTGTCGAAGGGCGGAGAGGAGGTTGGTGCCATTGTCGCAAACCACCATTCCTGGCTTAAGCTGGCGTGGCGTCAACCACCTCTCGGCCTGGCCCTGCAGAGCAGACAGGACCTCTGCCCCAGTGTGGCTTCTGTCCCCCAAACACACCAGCGCAAGCACGGCATGGCATCTTTTTGCCTGCGTACTTGCGTAGCCCCGTGAACGGCTACGGAGCACCGCTGGTTCATAGGACAAACCACAGGAAGAGGCCATGGAGGAAGAAGAAGAGGAGGGGGTGGAGGAGAGAGGTGTGTCACAACCAGTAGTAGCATTTTGGAGGCGTGGCGGTGGGACAACCTCCAACACTACTGCACCTTGTCCTGCATCCTTCCCAGCTGCCAAAAGAGTGACCCAATGGGCCGTGAAAGAAAGGTAACGTCCCTGTCCATGCCTGCTGGACCATGAGTCAGCGGTAATATGCACCTTACCGCTGACCGCCCTGTCCAGCGAGGCCAAGACATTGCCTTCCACATGCCGGTAGAGAGCCGGAATAGCCTTCCGTGAGAAAAAGTGGCGTTTGGGAACCTGCCACTGAGGAACCGCACATTGCACAAACTCACGGAAGGGGGCCGAGTCTACCAACTGAAAAGGCAGCAGTTGAAGCGCTAGCAATTTAGCCAAGCTAGCATTCAACCGCTGGGCATGTGGATGGCTGGGAGTGAACTTCTTTCGACGGTCCAGCAGCTGGGGCAGGGAAATTTGCCTGCTAGAATCGGACGTCGGTGTACTGCTAGCAGAGTGGCCGCAAGTACTTGGCTGTGACACACCTAATTCTACACCTTCATTCCTCTCAGTGCATGTTTCAGAGAGGACTGAAGTTATAGTGGGGTTGGAGATCCCAGCTGATGCGGTGCAAGGAGAGGTCCGCTTTGTTCTTTGGTGTGGGTCTTTGAGGTAGGCTTGCCAACGAGCTGCATGGCAGGTCAACATATGTCTGGTCAGGCATGTGGTACCCAAGCGGCTGATGTTTTGGCCACGCGATATACGCTTGAGACATATGTTGCAAACAGCAGCTGTGCGATCTGATGCACTAGCCTCAAAAAAGGCCCACACCAAGGAACTTTTTGAATGACGGGCAGAGGCAGCGCCCTGCACAGGCGGAGCTCTGCGGTGTGATTCCGTCGGTGTACTGCCCTTACGCTGGCCACCAAAGGGCATCCTGCCTCGTTGGAGATGTGCCTCCTCCTCATCCTCCTCCTCCTCCTCTCTCCTATTAGGCACCCACGTGGAGTCAGTGACCTCATCATCCCCTCCCTCCTCATCACTGGAGCCAATCTGGCAGTATGCTGCAGCTGCTGGAACATGACTGCCAGATTGGTGTCCTTCTTGAGCATCCCCTCTGTCTGCTCTCACCCTACTGCCTTCCTGTAGCTGGGTTTCATCATCAGACCCTTCGAAACGCTGGGCATCCTCCTGGAGCATGTACCCAACACTGTGCTCAAACAGTTCGGGGGACTCCTCAGGAGGAGGACATGGTGGGTCTAGGGAAGGAGTGACTGATGATGAGTCTGACATTGATACCAGGGAAGAGGACGCTTTGGCAGCTGCTTTGCCAGTACCCTGAGCCTGGGTGAGAGAGGATGAGGAGGAGGAGGAGGGCTTGGTCATCCACTCTACCAAGTCTTCGGCATGATGTGGCTCAACATGTCCAGCTGCCGAAAAGAAGGACAAGCGTGTCCCATGGCCATGTGCTGATGACAATGCACCGCGTCCACGACCAGCACTGTTGCCCCCAGACACAGAGCCTGCTTGCCCTCTTTTATTGCCTCCTGACTGTCTGCCTCTCCTTGTTTGACTTCCAGACATTCTAATAGATGGCCTGCAGGGAGATGGGAAAAAAGCAATAAGGGCTACCTTCAGGTGTCCTTCTCTGTCCCTTTACTTAAGGATTTCTAAATATGGTTGAGGATGATTGCTTTTGCACAGAATAGCACAACGACAATTTCCCTGACTGTCCAAAAAACAAGGACTTCAAAGATGGTTGATGAGGAATGCTTTAGCACACTATAGCACAAGGAGAATTCCCCTCACTTTCCTTCTTTGTCCCTAGAAACAAGGACTCGCACAGTGAAAGAAACTGACACTCTCCCTACCTAGAGTTTTCTGTCCCTAGAAAAAATGTTTTTTTAAAGCACACTATAGCACAAGGAGAATTCACTCACTGTCCTTCCCTGTCCCTAGAAACAAGGACTTGCACAGTGAAAGAAACTGACACTCTCCCTACCTAGAGTTTTCTGTCCCTAGAAAAAATGTTTTTTTAAAGCACACTATAGCACAAGGAGAATTCACTCACTGTCCTTCCCTGTCCCTAGAAACAAGGACTTGCACAGTGAAAGAAACTGACACTCTCCCTACCTAGAGTTTTCTGTCCCTAGAAAAAATGTTTTTTTAAAGCACACTATAGCACAAGGAGAATTCACTCACTGTCCTTCCCTGTCCCTAGAAACAAGGACTTGCACAGTGAAAGAAACTGACACTCTCCCTACCTAGAGTTTTCTGTCCCTAGAAAAAATGTTTTTTTAAAGCACACTATAGCACAAGGAGAATTCACTCACTGTCCTTCCCTGTCCCTAGAAACAAGGACTTGCACAGTGAAAGAAACTGACACTCTCCCTACCTAGAGTTTTCTGTCCCTAGAAAAAATGTTTTTTTAAAGCACACTATAGCACAAGGAGAATTCACTCACTGTCCTTCCCTGTCCCTAGAAACAAGGACTTGCACAGTGAAAGAAACTGACACTCTCCCTACCTAGAGTTTTCTGTCCCTAGAAAAAATGTTTTTTTAAAGCACACTATAGCACAAGGAGAATTCACTCACTGTCCTTCCCTGTCCCTAGAAACAAGGACTTGCACAGTGAAAGAAACTGACACTCTCCCTACCTAGAGTTTTCTGTCCCTAGAAAAAATGTTTTTTTAAAGCACACTATAGCACAAGGAGAATTCACTCACTGTCCTTCCCTGTCCCTAGAAACAAGGACTTGCACAGTGAAAGAAACTGACACTCTCCCTACCTAGAGTTTTCTGTCCCTAGAAAAAATGTTTTTTTAAAGCACACTATAGCACAAGGAGAATTCACTCACTGTCCTTCCCTGTCCCTAGAAACAAGGACTTGCACAGTGAAAGAAACTGACACTCTCCCTACCTAGAGTTTTCTGTCCCTAGAAAAAATGTTTTTTTAAAGCACACTATAGCACAAGGAGAATTCACTCACTGTCCTTCCCTGTCCCTAGAAACAAGGACTTGCACAGTGAAAGAAACTGACACTCTCCCTACCTAGAGTTTTCTGTCCCTAGAAAAAATGTTTTTTTAAAGCACACTATAGCACAAGGAGAATTCACTCACTGTCCTTCCCTGTCCCTAGAAACAAGGACTTGCACAGTGAAATAAACTGACACTCTCCCTACCTAGAGTTTTCTGTCCCTAGAAAAAATGTTTTTTTAAAGCACACTATAGCACAAGGAGAATTCACTCACTGTCCTTCCCTGTCCCTAGAAACAAGGACTTGCACAGTGAAAGAAACTGACACTCTCCCTACCTAGAGTTTTCTGTCCCTAGAAAAAATGTTTTTTTAAAGCACACTATAGCACAAGGAGAATTCACTCACTGTCCTTCCCTGTCCCTAGAAACAAGGACTTGCACAGTGAAAGAAACTGACACTCTCCCTACCTAGAGTTTTCTGTCCCTAGAAAAAATGTTTTTTTAAAGCACACTATAGCACAAGGAGAATTCACTCACTGTCCTTCCCTGTCCCTAGAAACAAGGACTTGCACAGTGAAAGAAACTGATACTCTCCCTACCTAGAGTTTTCTGTCCCTAGAAAAAATGTTTTTTTAAAGCACACTATAGCACAAGGAGAATTCACTCACTGTCCTTCCCTGTCCCTAGAAACAAAGACTTGCACAGTGAAAGAAACTGACACTCTCCCTACCTAGAGTTTTCTGTCCCTAGAAAAAATGTTTTTTTAAAGCACACTATAGCACAAGGAGAATTCACTCACTGTCCTTCCCTGTCCCTAGAAACAAGGACTTGCACAGTGAAAGAAACTGACACTCTCCCTACCTAGAGTTTTCTGTCCCTAGAAAAAATGTTTTTTTAAAGCACACTATAGCACAAGGAGAATTCACTCACTGTCCTTCCCTGTCCCTAGAAACAAGGACTTGCACAGTGAAAGAAACTGACACTCTCCCTACCTAGAGTTTTCTGTCCCTAGAAAAAATGTTTTTTTAAAGCACACTATAGCACAAGGAGAATTCACTCACTGTCCTTCCCTGTCCCTAGAAACAAGGACTTGCACAGTGAAAGAAACTGACACTCTCCCTACCTAGAGTTTTCTGTCCCTAGAAAAAATGTTTTTTTAAAGCACACTATAGCACAAGGAGAATTCACTCACTGTCCTTCCCTGTCCCTAGAAACAAGGACTTGCACAGTGAAAGAAACTGACACTCTCCCTACCTAGAGTTTTCTGTCCCTAGAAAAAATGTTTTTTTAAAGCACACTATAGCACAAGGAGAATTCACTCACTGTCCTTCCCTGTCCCTAGAAACAAGGACTTGCACAGTGAAAGAAACTGACACTCTCCCTACCTAGAGTTTTCTGTCCCTAGAAAAAATGTTTTTTTAAAGCACACTATAGCACAAGGAGAATTCACTCACTGTCCTTCCCTGTCCCTAGAAACAAGGACTTGCACAGTGAAAGAAACTGACACTCTCCCTACCTAGAGTTTTCTGTCCCTAGAAAAAATGTTTTTTAAAGCACACTATAGCACAAGGAGAATTCACTCACTGTCCTTCCCTGTCCCTAGAAACAAGGACTTGCACAGTGAAAGAAACTGACACTCTCCCTACCTAGAGTTTTCTGTCCCTAGAAAAAATGTTTTTTTAAAGCACACTATAGCACAAGGAGAATTCACTCACTGTCCTTCCCTGTCCCTAGAAACAAGGACTTGCACAGTGAAAGAAACTGACACTCTCCCTACCTAGAGTTTTCTGTCCCTAGAAAAAATGTTTTTTTAAAGCACACTATAGCACAAGGAGAATTCACTCACTGTCCTTCCCTGTCCCTAGAAACAAGGACTTGCACAGTGAAAGAAACTGACACTCTCCCTACCTAGAGTTTTCTGTCCCTAGAAAAAATGTTTTTTTAAAGCACACTATAGCACAAGGAGAATTCACTCACTGTCCTTCCCTGTCCCTAGAAACAAGGACTTGCACAGTGAAAGAAACTGACACTCTCCCTACCTAGAGTTTTCTGTCCCTAGAAAAAATGTTTTTTTAAAGCACACTATAGCACAAGGAGAATTCACTCACTGTCCTTCCCTGTCCCTAGAAACAAGGACTTGCACAGTGAAAGAAACTGACACTCTCCCTACCTAGAGTTTTCTGTCCCTAGAAAAAATGTTTTTTTTAAAGCACACTATAGCACAAGGAGAATTCACTCACTGTCCTTCCCTGTCCCTAGAAACAAGGACTTGCACAGTGAAAGAAACTGACACTCTCCCTACCTAGAGTTTTCTGTCCCTAGAAAAAATGTTTTTTTAAAGCACACTATAGCACAAGGAGAATTCACTCACTGTCCTTCCCTGTCCCTAGAAACAAGGACTTGCACAGTGAAAGAAACTGACACTCTCCCTACCTAGAGTTTTCTGTCCCTAGAAAAAATGTTTTTTTAAAGCACACTATAGCACAAGGAGAATTCACTCACTGTCCTTCCCTGTCCCTAGAAACAAGGACTTGCACAGTGAAAGAAACTGACACTCTCCCTACCTAGAGTTTTCTGTCCCTAGAAAAAATGTTTTTTTAAAGCACACTATAGCACAAGGAGAATTCACTCACTGTCCTTCCCTGTCCCTAGAAACAAGGACTTGCACAGTGAAAGAAACTGACACTCTCCCTACCTAGAGTTTTCTGTCCCTAGAAAAAATGTTTTTTTAAAGCACACTATAGCACAAGGAGAATTCACTCACTGTCCTTCCCTGTCCCTAGAAACAAGGACTTGCACAGTGAAAGAAACTGACACTCTCCCTACCTAGAGTTTTCTGTCCCTAGAAAAAATGTTTTTTAAAGCACACTATAGCACAAGGAGAATTCACTCACTGTCCTTCCCTGTCCCTAGAAACAAGGACTTGCACAGTGAAAGAAACTGACACTCTCCCTACCTAGAGTTTTCTGTCCCTAGAAAAAATGTTTTTTTAAAGCACACTATAGCACAAGGAGAATTCACTCACTGTCCTTCCCTGTCCCTAGAAACAAGGACTTGCACAGTGAAAGAAACTGACACTCTCCCTACCTAGAGTTTTCTGTCCCTAGAAAAAATGTTTTTTTAAAGCACACTATAGCACAAGGAGAATTCACTCACTGTCCTTCCCTGTCCCTAGAAACAAGGACTTGCACAGTGAAAGAAACTGACACTCTCCCTACCTAGAGTTTTCTGTCCCTAGAAAAAATGTTTTTTTAAAGCACACTATAGCACAAGGAGAATTCACTCACTGTCCTTCCCTGTCCCTAGAAACAAGGACTTGCACAGTGAAAGAAACTGACACTCTCCCTACCTAGAGTTTTCTGTCCCTAGAAAAAATGTTTTTTTAAAGCACACTATAGCACAAGGAGAATTCACTCACTGTCCTTCCCTGTCCCTAGAAACAAGGACTTGCACAGTGAAAGAAACTGACACTCTCCCTACCTAGAGTTTTCTGTCCCTAGAAAAAATGTTTTTTTAAAGCACACTATAGCACAAGGAGAATTCACTCACTGTCCTTCCCTGTCCCTAGAAACAAGGACTTGCACAGTGAAAGAAACTGACACTCTCCCTACCTAGAGTTTTCTGTCCCTAGAAAAAATGTTTTTTTAAAGCACACTATAGCACAAGGAGAATTCACTCACTGTCCTTCCCTGTCCCTAGAAACAAGGACTTGCACAGTGAAAGAAACTGACACTCTCCCTACCTAGAGTTTTCTGTCCCTAGAAAAAATGTTTTTTTAAAGCACACTATAGCACAAGGAGAATTCACTCACTGTCCTTCCCTGTCCCTAGAAACAAGGACTTGCACAGTGAAAGAAACTGACACTCTCCCTACCTAGAGTTTTCTGTCCCTAGAAAAAATGTTTTTTTAAAGCACACTATAGCACAAGGAGAATTCACTCACTGTCCTTCCCTGTCCCTAGAAACAAGGACTTGCACAGTGAAAGAAACTGACACTCTCCCTACCTAGAGTTTTCTGTCCCTAGAAAAAATGTTTTTTTAAAGCACACTATAGCACAAGGAGAATTCACTCACTGTCCTTCCCTGTCCCTAGAAACAAGGACTTGCACAGTGAAAGAAACTGACACTCTCCCTACCTAGAGTTTTCTGTCCCTAGAAAAAATGTTTTTTTAAAGCACACTATAGCACAAGGAGAATTCACTCACTGTCCTTCCCTGTCCCTAGAAACAAGGACTTGCACAGTGAAAGAAACTGACACTCTCCCTACCTAGAGTTTTCTGTCCCTAGAAAAAATGTTTTTTTAAAGCACACTATAGCACAAGGAGAATTCACTCACTGTCCTTCCCTGTCCCTAGAAACAAGGACTTGCACAGTGAAAGAAACTGACACTCTCCCTACCTAGAGTTTTCTGTCCCTAGAAAAAATGTTTTTTTAAAGCACACTATAGCACAAGGAGAATTCACTCACTGTCCTTCCCTGTCCCTAGAAACAAGGACTTGCACAGTGAAAGAAACTGACACTCTCCCTACCTAGAGTTTTCTGTCCCTAGAAAAAATGTTTTTTAAAGCACACTATAGCACAAGGAGAATTCACTCACTGTCCTTCCCTGTCCCTAGAAACAAGGACTTGCACAGTGAAAGAAACTGACACTCTCCCTACCTAGAGTTTTCTGTCCCTAGAAAAAATGTTTTTTTAAAGCACACTATAGCACAAGGAGAATTCACTCACTGTCCTTCCCTGTCCCTAGAAACAAGGACTTGCACAGTGAAAGAAACTGACACTCTCCCTACCTAGAGTTTTCTGTCCCTAGAAAAAATGTTTTTTTAAAGCACACTATAGCACAAGGAGAATTCACTCACTGTCCTTCCCTGTCCCTAGAAACAAGGACTTGCACAGTGAAAGAAACTGACACTCTCCCTACCTAGAGTTTTCTGTCCCTAGAAAAAATGTTTTTTTAAAGCACACTATAGCACAAGGAGAATTCACTCACTGTCCTTCCCTGTCCCTAGAAACAAGGACTTGCACAGTGAAAGAAACTGACACTCTCCCTACCTAGAGTTTTCTGTCCCTAGAAAAAATGTTTTTTTAAAGCACACTATAGCACAAGGAGAATTCACTCACTGTCCTTCCCTGTCCCTAGAAACAAGGACTTGCACAGTGAAAGAAACTGACACTCTCCCTACCTAGAGTTTTCTGTCCCTAGAAAAAATGTTTTTTTAAAGCACACTATAGCACAAGGAGAATTCACTCACTGTCCTTCCCTGTCCCTAGAAACAAGGACTTGCACAGTGAAAGAAACTGACACTCTCCCTACCTAGAGTTTTCTGTCCCTAGAAAAAATGTTTTTTTAAAGCACACTATAGCACAAGGAGAATTCACTCACTGTCCTTCCCTGTCCCTAGAAACAAGGACTTGCACAGTGAAAGAAACTGACACTCTCCCTACCTAGAGTTTTCTGTCCCTAGAAAAAATGTTTTTTTAAAGCACACTATAGCACAAGGAGAATTCACTCACTGTCCTTCCCTGTCCCTAGAAACAAGGACTTGCACAGTGAAAGAAACTGACACTCTCCCTACCTAGAGTTTTCTGTCCCTAGAAAAAATGTTTTTTAAAGCACACTATAGCACAAGGAGAATTCACTCACTGTCCTTCCCTGTCCCTAGAAACAAGGACTTGCACAGTGAAAGAAACTGACACTCTCCCTACCTAGAGTTTTCTGTCCCTAGAAAAAATGTTTTTTTAAAGCACACTATAGCACAAGGAGAATTCACTCACTGTCCTTCCCTGTCCCTAGAAACAAGGACTTGCACAGTGAAAGAAACTGACACTCTCCCTACCTAGAGTTTTCTGTCCCTAGAAAAAATGTTTTTTTAAAGCACACTATAGCACAAGGAGAATTCACTCACTGTCCTTCCCTGTCCCTAGAAACAAGGACTTGCACAGTGAAAGAAACTGACACTCTCCCTACCTAGAGTTTTCTGTCCCTAGAAAAAATGTTTTTTTAAAGCACACTATAGCACAAGGAGAATTCACTCACTGTCCTTCCCTGTCCCTAGAAACAAGGACTTGCACAGTGAAAGAAACTGACACTCTCCCTACCTAGAGTTTTCTGTCCCTAGAAAAAATGTTTTTTTAAAGCACACTATAGCACAAGGAGAATTCACTCACTGTCCTTCCCTGTCCCTAGAAACAAGGACTTGCACAGTGAAAGAAACTGACACTCTCCCTACCTAGAGTTTTCTGTCCCTAGAAAAAATGGTTTTTTTAAAGCACACTATAGCACAAGGAAAATTCACTCACTGTCCTTCCCTGTCCCTAGAAACAAGGACTTGCACAGTGAAAGAAACTGACACTCTCCCTACCTAGAGTTTTCTGTCCCTAGAAAAAATGTTTTTTTAAAGCACACTATAGCACAAGGAGAATTCACTCACTGTCCTTCCCTGTCCCTAGAAACAAGGACTTGCACAGTGAAAGAAACTGACACTCTCCCTACCTAGAGTTTTCTGTCCCTAGAAAAAATGTTTTTTTAAAGCACACTATAGCACAAGGAGAATTCACTCACTGTCCTTCCCTGTCCCTAGAAACAAGGACTTGCACAGTGAAAGAAACTGACACTCTCCCTACCTAGAGTTTTCTGTCCCTAGAAAAAATGTTTTTTTAAAGCACACTATAGCACAAGGAGAATTCACTCACTGTCCTTCCCTGTCCCTAGAAACAAGGACTTGCACAGTGAAAGAAACTGACACTCTCCCTACCTAGAGTTTTCTGTCCCTAGAAAAAATGTTTTTTTAAAGCACACTATAGCACAAGGAGAATTCACTCACTGTCCTTCCCTGTCCCTAGAAACAAGGACTTGCACAGTGAAAGAAACTGACACTCTCCCTACCTAGAGTTTTCTGTCCCTAGAAAAAATGTTTTTTAAAGCACACTATAGCACAAGGAGAATTCACTCACTGTCCTTCCCTGTCCCTAGAAACAAGGACTTGCACAGTGAAAGAAACTGACACTCTCCCTACCTAGAGTTTTCTGTCCCTAGAAAAAATGTTTTTTTAAAGCACACTATAGCACAAGGAGAATTCACTCACTGTCCTTCCCTGTCCCTAGAACCAAGGACTTGCACAGTGAAAGAAACTGACACTCTCCCTACCTAGAGTTTTCTGTCCCTAGAAAAAATGTTTTTTTAAAGCACACTATAGCACAAGGAGAATTCACTCACTGTCCTTCCCTGTCCCTAGAAACAAGGACTTGCACAGTGAAAGAAACTGACACTCTCCCTACCTAGAGTTTTCTGTCCCTAGAAAAAATGTTTTTTTAAAGCACACTATAGCACAAGGAGAATTCACTCACTGTCCTTCCCTGTCCCTAGAAACAAGGACTTGCACAGTGAAAGAAACTGACACTCTCCCTACCTAGAGTTTTCTGTCCCTAGAAAAAATGTTTTTTTAAAGCACACTATAGCACAAGGAGAATTCACTCACTGTCCTTCCCTGTCCCTAGAAACAAGGACTTGCACAGTGAAAGAAACTGACACTCTCCCTACCTAGAGTTTTCTGTCCCTAGAAAAAATGTTTTTTTAAAGCACACTATAGCACAAGGAGAATTCACTCACTGTCCTTCCCTGTCCCTAGAAACAAGGACTTGCACAGTGAAAGAAACTGACACTCTCCCTACCTAGAGTTTTCTGTCCCTAGAAAAAATGTTTTTTTAAAGCACACTATAGCACAAGGAGAATTCACTCACTGTCCTTCCCTGTCCCTAGAAACAAGGACTTGCACAGTGAAAGAAACTGACACTCTCCCTACCTAGAGTTTTCTGTCCCTAGAAAAAATGTTTTTTTAAAGCACACTATAGCACAAGGAGAATTCACTCACTGTCCTTCCCTGTCCCTAGAAACAAGGACTTGCACAGTGAAAGAAACTGACACTCTCCCTACCTAGAGTTTTCTGTCCCTAGAAAAAATGTTTTTTTAAAGCACACTATAGCACAAGGAGAATTCACTCACTGTCCTTCCCTGTCCCTAGAAACAAGGACTTGCACAGTGAAAGAAACTGACACTCTCCCTACCTAGAGTTTTCTGTCCCTAGAAAAAATGTTTTTTTAAAGCACACTATAGCACAAGGAGAATTCACTCACTGTCCTTCCCTGTCCCTAGAAACAAGGACTTGCACAGTGAAAGAAACTGACACTCTCCCTACCTAGAGTTTTCTGTCCCTAGAAAAATTTTTTTTTAAAGCACACTATAGCACAAGGAGAATTCACTCACTGTCCTTCCCTGTCCCTAGAAACAAGGACTTGCACAGTGAAAGAAACTGACACTCTCCCTACCTAGAGTTTTCTGTCCCTAGAAAAAATGTTTTTTTAAAGCACACTATAGCACAAGGAGAATTCACTCACTGTCCTTCCCTGTCCCTAGAAACAAGGACTTGCACAGTGAAAGAAACTGACACTCTCCCTACCTAGAGTTTTCTGTCCCTAGAAAAAATGTTTTTTTAAAGCACACTATAGCACAAGGAGAATTCACTCACTGTCCTTCCCTGTCCCTAGAAACAAGGACTTGCACAGTGAAAGAAACTGACACTCTCCCTACCTAGAGTTTTCTGTCCCTAGAAAAAATGTTTTTTAAAGCACACTATAGCACAAGGAGAATTCACTCACTGTCCTTCCCTGTCCCTAGAAACAAGGACTTGCACAGTGAAAGAAACTGACACTCTCCCTACCTAGAGTTTTCTGTCCCTAGAAAAAATGTTTTTTTAAAGCACACTATAGCACAAGGAGAATTCACTCACTGTCCTTCCCTGTCCCTAGAAACAAGGACTTGCACAGTGAAAGAAACTGACACTCTCCCTACCTAGAGTTTTCTGTCCCTAGAAAAAATGTTTTTTTAAAGCACACTATAGCACAAGGAGAATTCACTCACTGTCCTTCCCTGTCCCTAGAAACAAGGACTCGAACAGTAAAACACACTGACACTCTCCCTACCTATCCTTCTCTTTCCCTAAACTAAAGGAATCCAGGTTAAGCAAGAAAGAAATAAATGTCACTGTCCCTGCCTATGCTGCTCTTTCCCTGCTCCGGAACACACTACACTAGGCCGCCGTGCTGGCGGCCTTTTATAGTGTGGGGCGTGTACTAAACACCCTCAGCAATAATTGGCCACAGGCATCCTGCCTGTGGCCAATCATTGCTCTCCTCGCTGCCGGCGCTGTGATTGGCCAAGCATGCGGGGTCACAGTGCATGCTTGGCCAATCACAGCGCCTGGATGACACTGCAATGGCGTAGTGCATTGTGGGCCATTCGCGTCACTCGAATTTGGCGCGAACGGCCCAAATCGTTCGATCTTCGTCGAACGATCGAACAGCCGATGTTCGAGTCGAACGAATGTTCGACTCGAACACGAAGCTCATCCCTATTCACCACGGACAGGACTCCTCTCTTAGTGAAGGGTTTGTCACAAGTTGACACTTGGAAGGTGAATTTGTCTTGCTTGATGTTCCACAACAAACCCAGACTTCGCTGTGCAGGAGGCACATCTGTACCTAAGTCAAGGTTTTTTAGACTAGTGGCATAGTCCTCAGAGAGAAAGGCATTCATAAGTTCCTGGCTGTTGGATATAATCTTGTGCAGTCTAAGGTTTGCTACAGACAGCATCTCCTTTGTTCTGGTGAGAAGATCAATTGCTTCTTTAGCAGTTGGAAAGGACTTAAGTGTGTCGTCAACGTAGAAGTTTCTTTCAACAAATTGACGGGCATCAGATCCATATTCAACTTCTCCAGTCTGAGCTGTTCTCCTTAGCCCATAAGTTGCCACTGCTGGGGAAGGACTGTTACCGAAGACATGTACCTTCATGCAATAATCTATAACTTCCTTGTTGAGGTCATTGTTCTTGTGCCATAGAAACCTGAGGTAGTTTCTGTTGTCTTCTCTGACGATGAAGCAGTGAAACATCTGTTGAATGTCGGCCATTACTGCTACAGGCTCTTGTCTGAAACGAATCAAGACTCCTATTAGACTGTTGTTCAAGTTGGGTCCAGTAAGGAGCATGTTGTTAAGAGAAACACCTTCGTGCTGAGCACTGGAATCAAAGACAACTCTGATTTTGTCTGGTTTGCGTGGGTGATACACGCCAAAGGATGGAAGGTACCAGCATTCTTCTCCCTCCTTTAGTGCGGGAGCAGGCTCTGCATGATCTCTGTCAAATACATTTTGCATAAAGTCCACAAAGTGCTTTTGCGTCTCTGGTTTCCTGCTTAAGTTTCGCTTTAAGAAGGAGAATCTACTGATGGCCTGCTGTAAGTTGTTGGGCAATCTCTCTCTTGGGAGACGAAAGGGTAGGGGTGCTACCCAGTTATTGGGGTCATCTTGAAAGAACTCATTGTCCATTACCTTGATGAATTCTTTGTCTTCCATTGAAGGAGCCAGTATGTCATCTTCACTGGTTGCATTAATCACTGTAGAGCCGAAGTCGCCATCATGGCAGGAGAAAGGGCTTGTGTCACCTGAGATACCATGTTGCCATTCGTGGCTGGCTATCTTCTCTTTCACCCAGTAGTGATGTGGGCATGGCTCAAAGTAAGTGTTTCGGCCATTTGGCAGAACATTTGTCTTGAATGACGAAATGTTGGTAGGTCTTTTCATTTTGCCTATGCAGACATTGCCTATGATGACCCACCCTAGATCCGTGCGCTGGGCAAATGGGGCATCTGGGGGTCCACTGACTTGTCTGTGTACCTTGTGAACTCTTAGAATGTCTCTTCCTAACAGAAGAAGGATCTGAGCATCTTTGTCAAGCGGCGGTATCTCATTTGCTATTACCTTGAGGTAAGGGTGATGGAAAGCAGCAGCTGGAGTAGGGATTTCTTCCCTGTTAGCAGGTATCTGATTGCACTCAACAAGTGTAGGTAAGGGTAATTGCAAGTTACCTTTGAGAGAAGATACCATGAGTCCATGAGCCCTTCTTCCAGAAACCTCTATAGTTCCACTACAGGTACCCAAGGTGTAAGGATGAGCTTCGCCTTTTATTTCAAATAGATTGAACAATTCCGATTTTGCAAGTGATCGATTGCTCTGATCGTCTAAGATAGCATATGCCTTTAGAGACTTTTCTGGTTGATCCTTGTGGTATATGTTCACCAAGCATATCTTAGCACAGGACTTACCACAGCGGTCTTCTCCACAAACTTCAGTGCAGGATGAAGAAATGATGGTAGAATTAGTCACTTGGTCTGTATTCTCCCCGCCATGTGTTAACCTGGGAGGAGTGTTGGCAGGTTGTGCAGAGCTGGGCTCAAGAGGATGGAGGGCTTGCACATGTTCTTCAGAGCCACACTCTATGCACTTGATGGACACATTACAGTCCCTTGCAAAATGTTCTGTAGAAGCACAGCACCTGAAACATACCCTAAATGTCTTTAAAAGCTCCTTGCGCTCTTCCAGAGGCTTTTTCCTAAAGCCGATACATTTATTGAGGGGGTGTGGCTTCTTGTGTATGGGACACTCTCTGTTAGGGTTTTCAATCTTCCTACTCTGTTTGTTCGTGGCCAGAACTGTGTTAGGAGTGGGAAGGATGTCAGTCTTTTTCACGGACACTGGGCCTCTATGGTTTCTATAGTTGCCCTGAAGACTGGTACTCTTAGGAAAGGGTGAGAAGAGGCTGTACTCACCGTAGGAAAAACTTGGATCGTTCTTGGTCTCTGCAATTTTCCTGATGAATTCACAGAAGAAAGAGAATGGAGGGAAGGAAACCTTGTTCTCTCTTTTGTATGATGACCCTAGTGCAGTCCATTTTTCTTGCAAACCATACGGGAGCTTGGAGACAATTGGTTTTACCCCTCTTGGAGTGTCAAGGTAACTGAGTCCAGGTAGTTTTGGGTCTGTCTTGGCTAGCTGAAGCTCAAGGAGAAGGTCACTCAGTCTCTGGAACTCCTTGTTGTCCTTACCGGATATCTTTGGGAAAGTTTCCAGACGCATGAACAAAGCATTTTCTATAGCTTCTGGACTGCCATAACTTTGCTCTAGTCGCTCCCATGCAGCTGTGAGGCCTGCAGTAGGATTGTCCATGAAAACCGATCTTAATGGCTTAACACGTGCAGCAGATAGAGGACCAAGCCATTTGATCAGCAGATTCAATTCTTGATCAGCTGTAATGCCAATATTGCTGATTGTAGTTCTGAAGGCACTTTTCCAACTTCTGTAGTTCTCAGGTTGGTCATCAAAACTTGTAAGACCAGTCTTTGTGAGCTCTCTGCGAAGCATGTACCTCACAAACTCTTCTGTCTCAGTTGTCTCCGCCTTTATGTGAGATGCTGTTGGCTGTATGGTGCTGATTGCGTTATCTTTGACATTGTTGTTAAAGGACACAGGGAAATATGGTGCAGCAGATGCATCCAGGTGAGTTGCTTGCTTGAAGTCAGTTGTTCCAATGGTACGTTGATTCAAGGCTGTACCGATGACTGGAGATTGATGACTTGCTTGAAGCTTGCGCTGATGCTCTGTGACGTATGAAGGTAGGCAAGGTAGGCAGGTAGGAAATGCAGTGGAGTGATTTTGAGTGCAGGAAGTTGCTGGAACCTCTTTAACTTGAAGCTGTGAAGGAGTCTCTATGTAGCCGGGAGCATTGGAGACAATGGAGTGTGCACTGCAGTGGCTTAGGACATAGTCTTTAGTGCGTTTGAGGGGGTCTTCCATATCTGCTATGTTTAGGTTAATGCTGTCTTTCTCACTTGCACCTTCGTCTGCACTGATAGCTTGCTGTAGGACCCTTAGCTTTGCCATAGCTGCGTCATGTTTACACTGTTCATTTAAGGTTTCCATTGTTGCTCTTTGTCGTGCTGACTGCGCTTCCAACTCTGCTCTTTTTTCTGCATATGCCACCTGCACTTTGCTGGCTTCCACTTCAGCGCGGGCATTAATAAGTCGCTCACTGAGTGTTGAGTATCTTGAACTATGGGATCTTGACGAGTTTTTAGAACGTCTGGTGGAAACAGATCTGTGAGATGCAGTGTCCTGTAACAGCTTTATTTTTGCTTCTGCCTTTAATCTGGTTTGCTGGATAAAACTGTCTCTTTCAATATTAAGAATGTTGACACGCTTTAACTGCCTCATCGCATTTTCTGACTTCATATTTTGTAAGACATTAGTGAATTTGATGCTGGTAAGCTGATAAAGCTCATATGAGGCAGAAAGTTGTTTAATGGCGCCCTCTAGTGTCAGTAGTTCACGTTCAACAGACACTGTATTGGCTTCAGCAAGGATTTTCTCCCAGACTAATTCCAAGCTATTTGACAATTCAGTCCTTGAAGCTTCATAATTCTCCATTACTTTCCAAGTGGGTTTAACTGAGCGTTTGGGTAACTCAGTTTCTTCAGGAACTTGTGGGGAGGTAGATGTGAGTTCACATGCAGAAGCTTGATCACTCATGATACATAGTTGCCAACAGTCCCGAATTTCCCGGGACAAGCACGATTTTTGGACCCTTGTCCCGAATTGGGCTTGTCCCGATTCGGGACAAGCCCAATTCTTTTTGTCCCGTTTTGTCCCGGTAAATTCGGGAATGCTTTAGGCTAAAAACGGCAGCGGCTACACAAAAATGGCCGCTGCCGCCGCCATGATTGTTTACTGTTTCCCCTTGTGTTCAATGCAGAGACTGGGGCAGCCAATCGGCTTCTCTCTTCAGTGTACAAATATAAATATTCTATTGTACACTGAAGGCTATTGGCTGAAGGGATTGGCAACTCCTCCCCGCTCTCCACTGAACACAAGGAAGCATGCTTCACCCGCCACCGCCGCTGCTGCTAACGACCCTCCGCCCGGCCTCCGTGTGTCCGACGAGGAGCAGGGACACTGATGGAAGGACCGGGGCTCCGCTGGCTGGGGACACTGACGCCTATCAGCACCCACCGCTGCCAACAACCCTCCACCCCGCCCCCGTGTGTCCGATGAGTGGGGACACTGATGGAAGGACCGGGGCTCCGCTGGCTGGGGACACTGTGATGGTCCTGGCTCACTCCATTTGGCAGACCCCTCGGACCACCAGCACATCCTCACGCACCGCAGGTACCGTACTATTGCAGTGTAGTGTAGAAATTAGTGTGGCGGGGTAATCAGTGTAGTGTAGTGGGTGGTGGGGTAATCAGTGTAGTGGGTGGTGGGGTAATCAGTGTAGTGTAGTGGGTGGCGGGGTAATCAGTTTAGTGGGTGGCGGGTTATCAGTGTAGTGGGTGGCGGGGTAATCAGTGTAGTGTAGTGGGTGGCGGGGTAATCAGTGTAGTGGGTGGCGGGTTATCAGTGTAGTGGGTGGTGGGGTAATCAGAGTAGTGTAGTTTAGTGGGTGGCGGGGTAATCAGTGTAGTGTAGTGGGTGGCGGGGTAATCAGTGTAGTGTAGTGGGTGGTGGGGTAATCAGTGTAGTGTAGTGGGTTGTGGGGTATTCAATGTAGTGGGTGGCAGGGTAATCAGTGTAGTGTAGTGGGTGGTGGGGTAATCAGTGTAGTGGGTGGTGGGGTAATCAGTGTAGTGTAGTGGGTGGTGGGGTAATCAGTGTAGTGGGTGGCGGGTTATCAGTGTAGTGGGTGGCGGGGTAATCAGAGTAGTGTAGTTTAGTGGGTGGCGGGGTAATCAGTGTAGTGTAGTGGGTGGCGGGGTAATCAGTGTAGTGTAGTGGGTGGTGGGGTAATCAGTGTAGTGTAGTGGGTTGTGGGGTAATCAATGTAGTGGGTGGCAGGGTAATCAGTGTAGTGTAGTGGGTGGTGGGGTAATCAGTGTAGTGGGTGGTGGGGTAATCAGTGTAGTGTAGTGGGTGGCGGGGTAATCAGTGTAGTGTAGTGGGTGGTGGGGTAATCAGTGTAGTGTAGTGGGTTGTGGGGTAATCAATGTAGTGGGTGGCAGGGTAATCAGTGTAGTGTAGTGGGTGGTGGGGTAATCAGTGTAGTGGGTGGTGGGGTAATCAGTGTAGTGTAGTGGGTGGCGGGGTAATCAGTGTAGTGTAGTGGGTGGCGGGGTAATCAGTGTAGTGGGTGGCGGGGTAATCGGTGAAGTGGGTGGCGGGGTAATCAGTGTAGTGCATAGTTGCCAAACAGTCCCAAATTTCCCGGGACAATCATGATTTTTGGACCCTTGTCCACAAGTGTGGAGGGGGCTCTGCTGGGGAGGCACCTGATGCAAGGACGGACTGCTGGGGAGGCACCTGATGCAAGGACGGACTGCTGGGGAGGCACCTGATGCAAGGATGGACTGCTGGGGAGGCACCTGATGCAAGGACGGACTGCTGGGGAGGCACCTGATGCAAGGACGGACTGCTGGGGAGGCAACTGATGCAAGGACAGACTCTGCTGGGGAAGCACCTGATGCAAGGACGGACTGCTGGGGAGGCACCTGATGCAAGGACGGACTGCTGGGGAGGCCATCTGGTGGCAGGCGACGTGGCAGGTGACACGCTCAGGGCTTCCACTGATTCGGCATTATGGTGAGTTGAATGATTTAATTTTATATTACAATGTAATAATAGAAATAATGCGCTTCAATCACCCTGACACCATAACAACTATGGTGCCGGGATGATTGAAGCGCCAACAACAGGTGTTTTGGAGTATCTTTATCTGCCAATTTTGTTAAACTTTCTGGAATACACATTTCTATTGTGGTGTAGGATCTGGCTTCTTTCTCTTTCTTTCTTTCTTTCTTTCTTTCTTTCTTTCTTTCTTTCTTTCTTTCTTTCCTTCCTTCATCTCGGACTCTAACCACACCCTTCTGAGCCACGCCCATTTAAGCCACACCCACTATCACGTGGAAACCACGGCCATTTTTCATTACAGTGTGACACGCCCACAAATGAATGCCCCACCCCTAATTATAGCAAGGCTCCGCCTCAATGCAAAAAAAGTGTCCCGGATTTTTTTTTTGCAATATTGGCAACTATGATGATAGCAGACTGACTGTGAAAGCAGGCAGGATCTGTGTGCTGAAATATGACACTGTGCAGATTGTCTCAGGCTGCCATGTGCTGCTCTGTCCCTTCTGTCTTGCTATGAGGGCAGTAAATCTTGTCTGTTTCAGTACTGACATGCAGAAATCTTGTAATTAGGCTGTGAAACTCAGTTTTTCTACTGTTCTGTCTCAACTACAAAGCGATAAAGTTCATCTCCAGGTTTAAGTAGGCCTTACTCAAGCTGGTTTGATATTCATCCCTTGCATCGATACAGGCAGTTTAACTCAATGAATAAACTCACAGTTAGGACGACAGACGATGAATCCTTTCGAATGTTCCGTTTAATGATGGATATTCATAGTTAGAAAAACGTTGCAGTTGTAAGCCACATGTAAGATGTTTAGCATGGAAGATATACAGGAGTAATGACCAGAATCAGGAAGTGGAGGAGATATATAAAGAACTACGGTGAGAGAGAGAGTTCAGCTAGAAAGAAGGGGACAGATCTTAAAGACACAGAGCAAGAATAATCACATAGTGTAACACAACAAATATGATACTTGAGCCTTCCATTATACTTTTTAAAAACACATTAAACGGAAATTTAGAATGATGTTGGGCTTGAATGTATTTTATTATAATCTGCTTGCAATGTTATGTGCAAAAGTACTAATATATTTTTATCTAGTTTGACTCCACAGCTTCCTTCCACGCCACAGGAATGGCAGACTGTGGCATCGGAGTTTGCCACGCGGTGGGACTTCCCCAACTGCAGTGGAGCCATTGACGGGAAGCATGTCCGCATCGTGCCACCACCCCGTTCTGGGTCCTACTACTACAACTACAAGGGGTTTCATAGCATTGTGCTGATGGCGGTGGTGTCAGCACGGTATGAATTCCTCTATGTGGATGTGGGGAAGAATGGCCGGATGTCCGATGGGGGATCCTTCATTCAGACAGAGTTTGCCCTCCGTCTCCAGAGTGACGACCTTGCATTGCCACCGCATGCAGGGAATGTTGAAGGACTCCCCTTTGTTTTTTTGGCTGATGAAGCCTTCGGACTCGGACCGCACCTCATGAGGCCATTTCCCCAGAGGACCCTGACCCCAGAGAAAAGGGTGTTTAACTACCCGCTGGCCAGGGCCCGAAGAGTCGTAGAAAATGCCTTTGGGATAATGACCAGCCGGTTCCGCCTTTTTATGACTCCTATTCATTTGGCAGAGTACAAGATTAACTATGTGGTTTTATGTTGCTGTGTGCTCCATAATTTTCTGAGCTGAAAATCAACAAATTATATGGCCTCAATATTGCCTGAGGCAGGACTTTCATATGGCAATACCCTGTCGGGCCTCGAATCTGCCCGTCCTGGCTTGCCCCCCCAAAATGCCCGTGAGGTTCGTGAGAAATATCTGGAATATTTCACGGGTAGGGGGGCAATTCCTATGCCAGGCCATGTCTAAATCTTCTTGGAGAAAGAACTAAATAAAAAGCTGATTAAATCTTTTAACTTTTGTTTTTTTCCTGTCTCCTAGTTTGTCTTATTGCATTTGTAGTGCCAAGTGTATTTTCCTTTAGTAAATACCAACCATTTCACTAGGAACAACAAAAATATACACAAATAAGGTTAGAGCCTATTTGAAAAAGAAGCTACACTTTGTTGTTGTTCAAAAATTTTACTCTGTGCACATTCACACACATGGTAAATAGAACAGTATGTATATTTTTTTTTTTGGCTGGCCACAAACCGGCATTTTCTTTTTTTTAAGAAAATACAAAACCAACAGTAGCATTCAACAAACTACAACATTGGATACCTCTTGGCAATATGAGACATTCACTTACACAAAATATGTCTCTATCTGGCCGTCCTAATATGGGCTATTGGCACCCCTAACCAAGCCAAAATTTGAATATGCACACAATTTGAAGTCATTTCCAATAGGGATTTTAGACTCCTGATCCCTATTGTCAACATGTGCTATCTGCCATCAGGGGTGATCAATGGATGTGTTTTGGGGGTGCAACCCCTTCTTCAGTTCACCTACTTGAGAACGTACATGGATATCCCCTGATGGCAGATGGCACATGTTGACACACTGTGTGCATATTCAATTTTTGGCTTGATTGATTGTCTAAAATGGGGAAGAACAATCTCAAACAAAAAATGGGGGTTTTGATGCCTTATTCAATTCTCCCCAAAATATCTAGGATGTCTTTAAAGGTTTGATCCATCACATGAATTCTTTGCTTAATTCTGTCCAGTTCTGTGCTACATTCCATCACTTGCTGTATGATTCGCAGGGCACTGTCAGCAGAGAAACGTGTACTTTCTTTCACCACAACATTTACATCCCCTATAAAAAAATACAAAAGGTATTATAACTCTGCAGGCCTACATCTCTTACCTGAAGCTGTGGTGACAGATACTGACCTGTTGTGGTGACCAGTTCCACCACGTCATCCACCTCTCCTTCCTCCACTTCTCCTTCCTCCACCTCTTCAACTTCCTCAACACCCTCAGGTTGTGGGTCTTGGTGAGGTTGGGGTTGTTTAGAAGCTGTGGGTTTCTTGTGCTCCCCGGAGTGTTCTCCTCCCAGTCTTCTCTCCCCTATGAGAATCAAACAAAAGGTATAGTTATCACACAGAAATTTTGTCTAAAAAATAAAAACATGATACATTGCTTGGAAGTGGGGTACAAGTGTCTGTTTGGGCGGGATTTCAAGATGAAGACATTCTTTTTAAAAACTATATTCTTTAATATTCACCTTTTGCTGTAAATTTTTATACATGGAGGCACCACAAAAATTCACTGATGCACCTGTGTGGGACACCCAAAAAAGGCGGTTCTGGTGGCCCACACTATAGTGCTCAAAAGTACAGATGTGGAACCAGCTGCTGAGTGTCGTCTCCTTTACACTGATTAAAGTTTGCATTTCATTATCTTTACAAACACATCATCTAGCCAACAATGTTATAACAACTATTGAATAAAAACAGGCAGCTGTGTAAATTATTTTAACCCTGTATAATCTATAAAAATCGTGCATAGTGGCCGAACGATGTGTCTGTAACGAACGATTACTGTGCCAAACCAAGTTCATACTATGACATTTTGTAATGTACACTAGGAATATGCAATAACATGGAGCAACATGCAAGTTGTGAAATACAATAATAGGAAAAATGGGGAAAAAGTACTTACTTTTTTCAAGCATTCTCTTAATGCTCCTTAACTGCTCCGGCTCCCTCAGTTCGAGGTCAGACCACCTCTTTCTGAGCTGCTCATTTGAGCGTTTCACCCCGAAATTCTTCTTCAGACTCTTCACGACTTTCTTCATGATTTTGGCCTTCCTTCGATTAGGTTTGCTATACGGCCCATGCTTTGCGTCATAATCCGACTTTAGCAATATGTCCACCATCTCCGCCATCTCCGCGTAAGACATATTAGATGCCTTGAATCTCCTCCTTGATTTGTGACGTTTCCTCAGTCTCCGGGCTTGTCTCCTCCTCATTATTTGAGGAATTAGCAGACACCTGCTGTGAATCCGCCATATCTGTCTGCGCACCGAAAGAGAAGGGGTGGGGAAAAGATGTTACTTAGAACGTCATGGGCGGGCGACGTGTGCGGGCGACGTGTGCGGAGCGACGTGTGAGTAGTTTTACGCAAGCGTGGTGTATATATAGCAAACACACATGTGACTAGACTACGTTCGGTGTGCGGAGAGAGGAGTAAAAGTGACGGACGTGCGAACGAAGGTATGTGATTTTGAGACTTGGAGAAATTGGTGGCCTATACTGTCTAGAGAATGTTGGAGGATATATATGGTGAATAAGATTTACAGGAGGTTAGACTGTGTGACTGACATTAATTTTTGTTGTTTTTTTTTTGGCTTGCAGACCCAAAATGAATGTCTTTATCAGTGATAAGGAATTCCTTGCAGAATTTATAGACCGGGTAAGGGAGCTGCCCGCTCTGTGGGAAACAAAAAACCCCATACATCGAAAAAAAGGTGTAAGAAAAGCAGCGCTGGAGACCCTGCTCCCATTTGTGCATACCAAGGTGCCCACAACAACAGCAAAACAGGTGGACACTAAAATTGGGAGCTTGAGAGGCACATACAGGACTGAACGCTCTAAGGTCCTGGCTAGTGATGAGCCGAACACCCCCGGGTTCGGTTCGCACCAGAACCCGCGAACGGACCGAAAGTTCGTACGAACATTAGAACCCTATTAAATACAATGGATGCGAACGTTCGAATTCTAAAGTGCTAATTATAACGACTATTATGCATGTTATTGTCCTAAAAAGGGTTTGGGAACCCGGGTTCTGCACCAGGGGACATGTATCAATGCAAAAAGAAGTTTTAAAAACGGTCATTTTTCGGGAGCAGTCATTTTAATGATGCATAAAGTGAAAAAAAAAAGTCAAATATTCCTTTAAATATCGTACCTGGGGGGTATCTAAAGTATGCCTGTGAAGTGCCACGTGTTTCCCGTGTTTAGAACTGTCCCTGCACAAAATGACACTTCTAAAGGAAAAAAAAGCCATTTAAAACTGCTTGCGGCTTTAATGTAATGTCTGCTCCCGGTAATATGGATAAAAATCTTTAAGAAAAATGGCATAGCTACCCCATGACCCCCCCCCCCCCCTACCCCAGCCCATTACCAGCCCCTTTGGGTCTTGTATGGATATTAAGGGGAACCCCGCACATAAAATAAAAAAGGCCCTATATACTCTGAACAGCCGTATACAGGCGGTGCATACAAGACAGGGACTGTAGGTTTGTTCTTATGTAGAATCTGTTTGTAATTTTGAACAGGTACATTGTTTAAGTGTAGCTCCAGCCCAAAAATCTATTTTTAAACTTTTTGCCAAACATAGGTAAGGGTTATCACCCCTGTAACATTTGTTTTGCTGTCTGTGCCCCTGTTCAGAACATTTCACCTCACTTTCCGTCCCAATGACAACTGTTTTTGAAATGTGGTGTTTTTCTTGAAACAAGGATTGCTGATAAAGCATCAGTACAGAGGAGACACCTTTCTCCCATATTAATTCTTACAGGAGAGAATTTTCCTTCCAAGGGGTAGATTTCCTCTCACTTCCTGTTGTCTTCTTGCGTTTGCAAGTAGGAGTCGTTTGTAAGTTGGATGTTTGAAAGTAGGGACCTGCCGTATATACTCTGCAGAAATAGGCCCCTTAGTTGTTGGTGTTGGCACAACACTGTAAGCACTCACAGTTACTCTTGGTTGGTGCTGGAACGCCCTGCTGTCAACTATTATATCAGGAATTTTAATTACATATAATTGTTGAACAGTGGTAGTAAAAATTGGGCCTTTAATGGTGGTGCTGGTGCCACAACACTGTAAGCCCTGACAGTTACTCTTGGTGGGTGCAGCAATGGGCCATGCTGTGAATTATTAGATCAAGAATTGTAATTGCATGCCCCTGTTGAACAGGGGCTGAAAAATTGGGCCTTTCGTGGTGGTGGTGGTGGTGGTGGTGTTGCCACAACACTGTAAGCCCTCAGAGTTACTCTTGGTGGGTGCAGGAATGGGCCCTGCTGTGAATTATTAGATCAAGAATTGTAATTACATGCCCCTTTTGAACAGGGGCTGAAAAATTGGGCCTTTCGTGGTGGTGGTGGTGGTGGTGGCGTTGCCACAACACTGTAAGCCCTCAGAGTTACTCTTGGTGGGTGCAGCAATGGGCCCTGCTGTGAATTATTAGATCAAGAATTGTAATTACATGCCCCTGTTGAACAGGGGCTGAAAAATTGGGCCTTAGGCACTGGTGGCACAACACTACAACCCCTCACAGATACTGTACTTGGAGCACAGCAATGAGCCCTGTTGCAAAGTATTGCTTCAAAAATTGTAATGACACGCCCCTGTTAAACAGGGGCTGAAAAATTGGGCCTTAGGCACTGGTGGCACAACACTCCAACCCCTCACAGATACTGTACTTGGAGCACAGCAATGAGCCCTATGGCAAATTATTGCTAAAAAAAATTGTAATTACACGCCCCTGTAAAACAGGGGCTGAAAAATTGGGCCTTAGCCACTGGTGGCGGCACCCATAAACAAAAATGATCTTCCAAGCTATCATCATCAATCGTATCATTGAGGACTCGGAGGAGGAGGATAGCCAGTCAACATAACAGCACAGGCACTCAGCATCAGCATCAGTCTTGAAGGGATGTGACATGTTAAAATCAATTAGTCTGTTATATCAGCATCAGGTGTGTGGTAGCTGGTGGTGATCCAAGACTGGTTCATCTTGATGAAAGTCAGTCGATCAACCGAGTCGGTGGACAGGCGCACCCTGTGATCCGTGACAAATCCTCCAGCAGCACTGAATGTGCGTTCCGAAAGAACGCTGGATGCAGGACAGGCCAGTAGCTCAATTGCATACTGTGCAAGCTCTGGCCAGTGATCCATCCTCAAGACCCAGTAAGCCAGAGGATTTTCGGTGGGGAAGGTGTCCAAGTCTGACCTTGCCCCTAGATATTCCTGCACCATGTTTATCAGACGCTGGCGATGGTTGCTGGAACCGATCATACTTTGGGGCTGCGGACTAAAGAATTGTCTGAACGCATCGGTCAGACGGCCACCTTCCCCACCGCTCCTTCTTTGACTGCCCGAAGCCTCAGCAACTCGTTGTCCAGGACCAGGAGTTTGTAACCTCCCAGTCTCTGGGAACACGTTGCACAGACCTTTCTGCAAGGCCTCCCGGAGTTGTCTCATCCTCTGCTCCCTCTGCGACTAACATAAGGTCCGCAACCTTACCCTTGTACCGTGGATCAAGGAGAGTGGCCAGCCAGTAATGGTCCCTCTCCTTGATCCGAAGAATACGAGGATCCTTCCGCAGACTTTGCAGGATCAGGGAGGCCATGCAGCGTAGGTTTGCTGAGGCATTCGGTCCGGAGTCCTCTGGGTCACTAAGGACGACATGATCCGCAGCCACCTCCTCCCAGCCACGTACAAGTCCACTGGTTTCTTGGGACTGTAAATCATCCCTAAAAGACTGCTGCTGATGATGCTGAGTGCCAGCCTCCACCTCCATGCTGACACAATCCTCCTCCTCCTCCTCCTCCTCCTCTTCCTGTGCGATGGGCGGGACAGAAGGAACACTGTCTGGGTAAAGGGGGCCTTGAGAGGCAAGGAAGTCCTCCTCTTCCTGCCTCTGTTCTGCCTCAAGTGCCCTGTCCATTATTCCACGCAGCGTGTGCTCCAACAGGTGGACAAGAGGTACAGTGTCACTGATGCATGCACTGTCACTGCTCACCATCCTCGTGGCCTCCTCAAATGGTGCCAGGACAGTGCATGCATCCCTGCTCATGCCCCACTGGCGTGGAGAAAAAAAACCAAGCTCCCCTGATCCTGTCCTGGTGCCGTAGTCGCACAGGTACTCATTGATGGCCCTCTGCTGCGTGTGCAGCCGCTGCAGCATGGCCAACGTTGAGTTCCACCTGGTGGGCATGTCACATATAAGGCGGTTCTTGGGCAGGTTCAACTCCTTTTGCAGCTCAGCCAGGCGAGCACTGGCATTATAAGATCTGCGTAAATGCACACAGACTTTCCTGGCCTGCCTCAGGACATCCTGTAAGCCCGGGTACCTGCCCAAGAACCGCTGCACCACCAGGTTAAGGACGTGAGCCACACAGGGCACATGGGTCAGTTGTCCCTGTCGGAGGGCGGAGAGGAGGTTGGTGCCATTGTCGCAAACCACCATTCCTGGCTTAAGCTGGCGTGGCGTCAACCACCTCTCGGCCTGGCCCTGCAGAGCAGACAGGGCCTCTGCCCCAGTGTGGCTTCTGTCCCCCAAACACACCAGCGCAAGCACGGCATGGCATCTTTTTGCCTGCGTACTTGCGTAGCCCCTTGAACGGCTACGGAGCACCGCTGGTTCAGAGGACAAACCACAGGAAGAGGCCATGGAGGAAGAAGAAGAGGAGGGGGTGGAGGAGAGAGGTGTGTCACAACCTGTAGTAGCATTTTGGAGGCGTGGTGGTGGAACAACCTCCAACACTACTGCACCTTGTCCTGCATCCTTCCCAGCTGCCAAAAGAGTGACCCAATGGGCCGTGAAAGAAAGGTAACGTCCCTGTCCATGGCTGCTGGACCATGAGTCAGCGGTAATATGCACCTTACCACTGACCGCCCTGTCCAGCGAGGCCAAGACATTGCCTTCCACATGCCGGTAGAGAGCCGGAATAGCCTTCCGTGAGAAAAAGTGGCGTTTGGGAACCTGCCACTGAGGAACCGCACATTGCACAAACTCACGGAAGGGGGCCGAGTCTACCAACTGAAAAGGCAGCAGTTGAAGCGCTAGCAATTTAGCCAAGCTAGCATTCAACCGCTGGGCATGTGGATGGCTTGGAGTGAACTTCTTTTGATGGTCCAGCAGCTGGGGCAGGGAAATTTGCCTGCTAGAATCGGACGTCGGTGTACTGCTAGCAGAGTGGCCGCAACTACTTGGCTGTGACACACCTAATTCTACACCTTCATTCCTCTCAGTGCATGTTTCAGAGAGGACTGAAGTTATAGTGGGGTTGGAGATCCCAGCTGATGCGGTGCAAGGAGAGGTCCGCTTTGTTCTTTGGTGTGGGTCTTTGAGGTAGGCTTGCCAACGAGCTGCATGGCAGGTCAACATATGTCTGGTCAGGCATGTGGTACCCAAGCGGCTGATGTTTTGGCCACGCGATATACGCTTGAGACATATGTTGCAAACAGCAGCTGTGCGATCTGATGCACTAGCCTCAAAAAAGGCCCACACCAAAGAACTTTTTGAATGACGGGCAGAGGCAGCGCCCTGCACAGGCGGAGCTCTGCGGTGTGATTCCGTCGGTGTACTGCCCTTACGCTGGCCACCAAAGGGCATCCTGCCTCGTTGGAGATGTGCCTCCTCCTCATCCTCCTCCTCCTCCTCTCTCCTATTAGGCACCCACGTGGAGTCAGTGACCTCATCATCACCTCCCTCCTCATCACTGGAGCCAATCTGGCAGTATGCTGCAGCTGCTGGAACATGACTGCCAGATTGGTGTCCTTCTTGAGCATCCCCTCTGTCTGCTCTCACGCTACTGCCTTCCTGTAGCTGGGTTTCATCATCAGACCCTTCGAAACGCTGGGCATCCTCCTGGAGCATGTACCCAACACTGTGCTCAAACAGTTCGGGGGACTCCTCAGGAGGAGGACATGGTGGGTCTAGGGAAGGAGTGACTGATGATGAGTCTGACATTGATACCAGGGAAGAGGACGCTTTGGCAGCTGCTTTGCCAGTACCCTGAGCCTGGGTGAGAGAGGATGAGGAGGAGGAGGAGGGCTTGGTCATCCACTCTACCAAGTCTTCGGCATGATGTGGCTCAACATGTCCAGCTGACGAAAAGAAGGACAAGCGTGTCCCATGGCCATGTGCTGATGACAATGCACCGCGTCCACGACCAGCACTGTTGCCCCCAGACACAGAGCCTGCTTGCCCTCTTTTATTGCCTCCTGACTGTCTGCCTCTCCTTGTTTGCCTTCCAGACATTCTAATAGATGGCCTGCAGGGAGATGGGAAAAAAGCAATAAGGGCTACCTTCAGGTGTCCTTCTCTGTCCCTTTACTTAAGGATTTCTAAATATGGTTGAGGATGATTGCTTTCGCACAGAATAGCACAACGACAATTTCCCTGACTGTCCAAAAAACAAGGATTTCAAAGATGGTTGATGAGGAATGCTTTAGCACACTATAGCACAAGGAGAATTTCCCTCACTGTCCTTCCCTGTCCCTAGAAACAAGGATTATCACAGTGAAAGAAACTGACACTCTTCCTACCTATAGTTTTCTGTCCCTAGAAAAAATGTTTTTTAAAGACGGTTGATGATCAATGCTTTAGCACACTATAGCACAAGGAGAATTTCCCTCACTGTCCTTCCCTGTCCCTAGAAACAAGGATTATCACAGTGAAAGAAACTGACACTCTTCCTGTTCTGATTATAAGGTATATATTTACTGATCGTACTGTTGCTTTAAATTGGCATCCATTACTAGCAGGAACTGTAGTATATTCCTCCCACTTCCTGCTCAGCAGTCAGCAGTCATATTAAATAATCTTTCTACAGAGAAGGAAGCATGCTAAAGACCTCCACTATTTCTTAATACAGGCCTTGGAAGCATAAGTCTGTAATTTAAAAAAAAAACTTATTCTCAGTAAAGATTTCAACTATAAGCCCTTCCTCCTGAGTCTTTGTTGGGAAGCTGTTAGCTGTCTGCCAAGCTTTGTCCTTTGAACACATTGTGAGGGCAGAACAGTAAAAAGACTTTTAACACAGCGGGCCTAGTTTAAAGAAGAGTGGATGCATTCTGCTCATCATCAGCTAACCTCTACAGCCACAGACACTACAGAGAAGTAATCTGTTTCATCATGCAGCACACAGACAAGGATAATACACCAGTCATCCCTCAGCATACACAAGCAGAGGAAAGCATACAAAATATGACAACCAACAGGTCACGCTGCACAAGCTCCAGAGTCTCTAGTCAGTCGGATCAGACATCAGCTAGTGCTGAATCTGCCAGGTCCAAGCGCACTAGCTCTAGACATTCAAGCTGCTCTAACCTGTCGTCCACCAGTGCTGCAGCTGCCAAGGCCCATGCAAAAGCAGAAGCTGCGCGTGCACTGGCTTCCTATGCAATACGTGAAGCTGAAATGATAAGAGAACAGGGCTGCATAGATGAAGAACATCATATGATTAAAGCTAAAAGTAAAGCTGAAGCACTTAGAAGAAAAGCAGAGGTGAAAGCATCTTTACATATTATCAAGCAAGAAAAAACTGCTTCAGCAGCCTTAGCTGAAGCCGAGGTGCTCATGAGAGCTGCCGAAGAACAGTACAGAGAGCACTCTGTGATAGATACCCAAATGACACCACTTAGTGCAATCCAACGCACCAGTGAGTATGTGCAATTGCACGCGACCATGCGCTCGGATCAACAGTCTAATGATGCATTGGAATCGTCAAAGGTCCCACTAGCAGCAGACAACTTTGATATCGCTCGATGCCACAAGACTGAACCAGAACTTTACTATAACAAGCCAAGTGGTTACATACTCAGAGACCAATCTGTTGGTCCTTCAGGAAATCAAACAAATGGTGACATAATCCCTCCTTGGGAAAATATAAATCCGGCCTATAGCAGGAAGACTTGCAGTAAACGAGAACAACCACACGACTATAGTGGATTTTACCAAGCATCCCAACCGTCTTACCAGCCACAGACATGCCCTGTGTTTGTTCCCAGAAAATGCCCACCTGAGGCAGCAGGAGCCACAGAGGTGACAAAATACTTGATACGCCGTGAAATGGTGAGCTCTGGTCTCCTGAAGCTTGATGACCGTCCAGAAAATTATTGGGCCTGGAAGTCATCTTTTCTAAGCAGCACCCAAGACTTAAATCTGAAAGACAGGGAAAAGCTTGACCTACTCTCCAAATGGCTCGGACCAGAGTCCACCAAGCAAGCCAAAAGAATCAGGTCAGTACATGTTCATGATGCGACAGCAGGGCTTACAATGTTATGGCAGAGATTGGAAGACTGCTATGGGTCACCTGAAGTAATTGAAGATGCACTTCTAAAGAAAATTGAAAATTATCCAAAATTAACCAATAGAGACAATCAGAAGCTGAGAGAGCTTGGTGACATACTTTTAGAGCTGGAAGCGGCAAAGGCTGGTGGATACCTCCCAGGCCTCTCATATTTGGATACAGCACGCGGAGTCAAACCGGTAATCGAGAAGCTTCCTTACAGCTTACAAGAAAGATGGATCACGCAAGCATCAAAATACAAGGAAGATCATCAGGTGGCATTTCCACCTTTCTCCTTCCTCGCCAAATTCATTGTGAAGCAAGCTAAAATATGCAATGACCCAAGCTTTGCCTTTTTGAACAGGGGAGGCTCCAGTTCTGTAAAGACAGAGAAACAACTTTCAGTGTACAATAAAGAACGCAGAGCAACAGTATCTGTACGGAAGACAGAAGTACCGACTGAATTTGAGGCCAACCAGGATAAAAGCTCAGGAGAGCAAATTGAGGACCCAGATAAGCAGTGTCCCCTACATAACAAGCCTCATCCACTGAGAAAATGTCGCGGTTTCAGAAGCAAGACGATAGAGGAGCGCAAATCTTATCTTAAGGACAAGCGCATTTGTTTCAGATGCTGTGGTTCAACTCAACATCTTGCTAAAGACTGTGTGAAAACAATTCGATGTAAAGAATGCAATAATGACAACCATCTGTCTGCTTTACACCCAGGACCAGCACCATGGAAAACAGAGAATCCGGTAACCCAAGAAGATCATGGTGGGGAGCAAAAAGAGAGTGCATTACCAGCAATAACCTCAAAGTGCACTGAAATCTGCACAAACACATTTAACTCGAGATCATGCTCCAAGATATGTTTAGTCAAGGTGCATCCTGCAGGCCTCAGAGAGAGGGCAATCAGAATGTATGCGGTTCTAGATGAACAAAGTAACAGATCTTTGGCAAGAACAGAGTTCTTTGACCTCTTCGGTGACAGAGGAAGTCCAACTCCGTATACTTTGAAGACATGCTCAGGAGTTGTGGAGACATCAGGGAGGAGAGCAAACAACTACATCATTGAATCATTAGATGGGAAAACGCAGCTGACTCTGCCCACTCTCATTGAATGTGATATGATACCAGATGATAGATCAGAGATACCCACACCTGAAATTGCTCGTCACTACCCTCATCTGATGCAAATATCAGACAAGATTCCAGTACTGGACCCAGGTGCTGCAATTATCCTTCTACTTGGAAGAGACATATTGAGAGTGCACAAGGTCAGAGAGCAATACAATGGGCCACACAATGCACCATTTGCACAACGTCTTGACCTTGGATGGGTCATAATTGGTGATGTATGTCTGGATGGAGCTCACAAGCCATCAAAAGTGAATGTCTACAAAACAAACATGTTGCAAAATGGCCGCACATCATGTCTTAGCCCCTGTACCAACAAGAAACAGATTAAAGAAAGACTAGTCAACCCAATACAACAGCAGAAAGTTCGGAGTTACATGGAGGCTATCACCTCATCTGAAGATACAGATGAGCTAGGATGCAAGGTGTTTGAAAGAACGCGAGATGATGACAAACCAGCACCATCTGTTGAAGATAGCCTCTTCCTTGAGATAATGGACAGAGAAGTCTTTCTAGATGAGTCAAACAGCTGGGTAGCTCCACTACCTTTCCGTTCACCCCGACATCACCTTCCTAACAACAAAAGACAAGCAGTGAAGCGTCTCACCTCATTGCGACGCACTCTAGACAGAAAGACAGATATGAAGGAACACTTCCATGATTTCATGCAGAAGATCTTCGACAGTGGTCAAGCTGAAAAAGCACCACCATTGGAAGAAAAACAAGAATGTTGGTACTTACCAATATTTGGAGTGTATCATCCTCAGAAACCAGGACAGATACGAGTAGTATTTGACTCCAGTGCAAAGTATGAAGGCCTTTCCCTAAACGATGTCCTCCTCAGTGGACCTGACCTGAATAATACACTCCTTGGAGTCCTCATCAGGTTCCGAAAAGAACGCGTTGCAGTAACAGCAGATGTACAACAAATGTTCTACTGTTTTCTTGTCCGCAAAGATCACAGAGACTACCTGAGGTTCCTGTGGTATGAAGACAATGACTTCAACAAAGATGTCACAGAATACAGGATGAAGGTACATGTGTTCGGGAACAGCCCCTCTCCAGCTATAGCTATCTACAACCTGAGACGAGCAGCACAGAAAGGTGAAGAAGAACACGGCACAGATGCCAAACATTTTGTTATGAGAAACTTTTATGTGGACGATGGACTTGCTTCTTTCTCTAGCAATGAAGAGGCTATCGACATCCTGAAGAGAACAAGGGAGATGTTAGCAGAATCTAACATAAGGTTACACAAGATAGCGTCCAACAGCAGCAAAATCATGGAAGCATTTCCCTCAGAGGACCGTGCAAAAGACCTCAAGGACCTGGATCTAGGAACAGATTCACTGCCCCTTCAAAGAAGTTTAGGGCTCAGTTGGGATCTGAAAACCGACAGCTTTACATTTAGAGTATCCAGAGAAGAGAAGTCGTTCACGAGAAGAGGTGTCTTGTCCACGGTCAACAGCCTTTATGACCCCCTAGGATTTGTAGCCCCCATAACCATGCAAGGCAAGGCTCTTATGAGAGAAATTGCTACTGAACATGAACAAAGTGAATGGGATACACCTCTACCTAAGGAGAAATAAATGCAGTGGAAGTTGTGGAAGGACTCATTAATAGAGCTTGAACAACTTATCATACAAAGGTCATATGTCCCTGTTTCTCTGTCTGCCACGAAGCAAAGAGAATTGTGTGTATTCTCAGATGCATCTACTATGGCTATAGCAGCTGTAGCCTACCTTAGAGTAATGGACTTTGAAGGACAAAACTATGTTGGGTTTATCATGGGAAAGTCCAAACTGGCTCCACATCCTGCTCACACGGTTCCACGTTTGGAGCTTTGTGCTGCTGTCTTAGCAGTGGAGATGGCAGACATGATCATTGCTGAACTGGACATTGAAATTCATGCAGTGAAGTTTTACACAGACAGCAAGATTGTGTTAGGATATATTCACAATGCTTCGAGAAGATTCTACATGTACGTGTCAAACAGAGTGATACGCATCAGAAAGTCCACACGGCCAGAACAGTGGCACTACATCAGTACGGATAAAAATCCAGCCGATCATGGGACTAGACCGGTTCTAGCAGCTGTCCTGAAGCACACTAACTGGTTCTCAGGACCATCCTTTTTGAATAGATCAGAAACCGAAGAGACCACTCAGTTTGAGACATTTGAACTTGTAGAACCAGATAATGACAAAGAAGTACGTGCACAAGTAACGGCGTATAGTACCATAACTACTAGAGGCAACCTTGGCGCACACCGGTTTGAAAGATTCTCCAGCTGGAAGTCACTCATTCGAGCTATAAGAAAGCTTATTCACCTAGCCAAATCCTTCTGTAGAGCTACAAACACTGACAAGTGCAATAGCAATCATCTTATGCAAGCCGAAATTATCATCATTAGATGTGTTCAGCAAGAAGTTTTCAAAGAAGACATCAAGTGCCTTCTTAAAAGAGAAGAGATCTCCAAACACAGTCCACTCAAAAAACTGAACCCAATACTTGATGAAGATGGAGTGATAAGAGTTGGAGGTCGCTCGTCAGTAGTGGATATGACGGTCGAAGAGAAACATCCTTTTATAATGCCCAAGAATCATCACATTTCATTTCTGTTAGTAAGACACTATCACGAACAAGTTGCACATCAGGGTCGCCACTTCACTGAAGGAGCAGTCCGGTCAGCTGGATTATGGATCATAGGGAGTAAACGACTAGTCTCCAGTGTCATCCACAAATGTGTAATTTGCAGAAAAATCAGAGGGAAACTTGAAGAGCAGAAGATGTCAGACTTACCTGCTGATAGACTTGCTTCAAACCCACCCTTTACTCATGTTGGCCTAGATGTCTTTGGTCCTTGGAACATCTCCTCACGTCGGACCAGAGGAAGCAGTGCAGAAAGTAAACGTTGGGCTGTTCTGTTCTCTTGCATGAGTACAAGAGCAGTACACATTGAAGTCATCGAGTCTCTGTCTACCTCAAGCTTTATCAATGCTTTGAGAAGATTTTTCTCTATCCGAGGACCTGTGAAGCAACTCCGCTCAGATCGGGGCACAAACTTTACTGGGGCCTGTAAGGAGTTAAGGATCCTTACAGAAGACTCTGAGACGAGTGCTTATCTTCAAGATCAAAGATGCACTTGGACCTTCAATCCTCCTCATGCGTCACATATGGGAGGAGCTTGGGAGAGGATGATTGGAGTGGCTCGTCGCATTCTGGATGCCATGTTTCTGAAGGTTAGCTCTACTCGCCTTACACATGAAGTTCTCATCACACTTATGGCTGAAGTCATGGCTATCATGAACGCTCGACCCTTAGTTCCGGTGTCTACCGATCCAGAAATGCCAACAGTTTTGACACCTGCAATGCTTTTGACCCAGAAGATGGAAACAGTGACAGCTCCCACAGGAGATTTTGGTCTCAAAGATCTTTACACCAAGCAATGGAAGCAAGTTCAGAGTCTTGCAGACATCTTCTGAAATAGATGGAAACAAGAGTACCTGGTGACGCTCCAGTCACGCAGAAAATGGCAAATTGACAAGCCTAACCTACAAGTCGGAGATGTCGTCCTACTAAAGGACGCTCAGGTCCACAGAAACGAATGGCCAGTTGGACTCATTGTCAAGACTGTACCTAGTAATGATAGTAAGGTTAGAAAGGTCAAAGTTAAAGTCATGAGACAGGGCACCCCTAAGGTGTACTTTAGGCCTATCTCTGAAGTTGTTTTACTTCTTAAAAAGGAAACATAGTGGTATAATGTTCATTATGCCAGGTGGGGAGTGTTCTGATTATAAGGTATATATTTACTGATCGTACTGTTGCTTTAAATTGGCATCCATTACTAGCAGGAACTGTAGTATATTCCTCCCACTTCCTGCTCAGCAGTCAGCAGTCATATTAAATAATCTTTCTACAGAGAAGGAAGCATGCTAAAGACCTCCACTATTTCTTAATACAGGCCTTGGAAGCATAAGTCTGTAATTTAAAAAAAAACTTATTCTCAGTAAAGATTTCAACTATAAGCCCTTCCTCCTGAGTCTTTGTTGGGAAGCTGTTAGCTGTCTGCCAAGCTTTGTCCTTTGAACACATTGTGAGGGCAGAACACTTCCTACCTATAGTTTTCTGTCCCTAGAAAAAAATTTTTTTAAAGACGGTTGATGATCAATGCTTTAGCACACTATAGCACAAGGAGAATTTCCCTCACTGTCCTTCCCTGTCCCTAGAAACAAGGATTATCACAGTGAAAGAAACTGACACTCTTCCTACCTATAGTTTTCTGTCCCTAGAAAAAATGTTTTTTTAAAGACGGTTGATGATCAATGCTTTAGCACACTATAGCACAAGGAGAATTTCCCTCACTGTCCTTCCCTGTCCCTAGAAACAAGGATTATCACAGTGAAAGAAACTGACACTCTTCCTACCTATAGTTTTCTGTCCCTAGAAAAAATGTTTTTTTAAAGACGGTTGATGATCAATGCTTTAGCACACTATAGCACATGGAGAATTTCCCTCACTGTCCATCCCTGTCCCTAGAAACAAGGATTATCACAGTGAAAGAAACTGACACTCTTCCTACCTATAGTTTTCTGTCCCTAGAAAAAATGTTTTTTTAAAGACGGTTGATGATCAATGCTTTAGCACACTATAGCACAAGGAGAATTTCCCTCACTGTCCTTCCCTGTCCCTAAAAACAAGGATTATCACAGTGAAAGAAACTGACACTCTTCCTACCTATAGTTTTCTGTCCCTAGAAAAAATGTTTTTTAAAGACGGTTGATGATCAATGCTTTAGCACACTATAGCACAAGGAGAATTTCCCTCACTGTCCTTCCCTGTCCCTAGAAACAAGGATTATCACAGTGAAAGAAACTGACACTCTTCCTACCTATAGTTTTCTGTCCCTAGAAAAAATGTTTTTTTAAAGACGGTTGATGATCAATGCTTTAGCACACTATAGCACAAGGAGAATTTCCCTCACTGTCCTTCCCTGTCCCTAGAAACAAGGATTATCACAGTGAAAGAAACTGACACTCTTCCTACCTATAGTTTTCTGTCCCTAGAAAAAATGTTTTTTTAAAGACGGTTGATGATCAATGCTTTAGCACACTATAGCACAAGGAGAATTTCCCTCACTGTCCTTCCCTGTCCCTAGAAACAAGGATTATCACAGTGAAAGAAACTGACACTCTTCCTACCTATAGTTTTCTGTCCCTAGAAAAAATGTTTTTTTAAAGACGGTTGATGATCAATGCTTTAGCACACTATAGCACAAGGAGAATTTCCCTCACTGTCCTTCCCTGTCCCTAGAAACAAGGATTATCACAGTGAAAGAAACTGACACTCTTCCTACCTATAGTTTTCTGTCCCTAGAAAAAATGTTTTTTTAAAGACGGTTGATGATCAATGCTTTAGCACACTATAGCACAAGGAGAATTTCCCTCACTGTCCTTCCCTGTCCCTAGAAACAAGGATTATCACAGTGAAAGAAACTGACACTCTTCCTACCTATAGTTTTCTGTCCCTAGAAAAAATGTTTTTTTAAAGACGGTTGATGATCAATGCTTTAGCACACTATAGCACAAGGAGAATTTCCCTCACTGTCCTTCCCTGTCCCTAGAAACAAGGATTATCACAGTGAAAGAAACTGACACTCTTCCTACCTATAGTTTTCTGTCCCTAGAAAAAATGTTTTTTTAAAGACGGTTGATGATCAATGCTTTAGCACACTATAGCACAAGGAGAATTTCCCTCACTGTCCTTCCCTGTCCCTAGAAACAAGGATTATCACAGTGAAAGAAACTGACACTCTTCCTACCTATAGTTTTCTGTCCCTAGAAAAAATGTTTTTTTAAAGACGGTTGATGATCAATGCTTTAGCACACTATAGCACAAGGAGAATTTCCCTCACTGTCCTTCCCTGTCCCTAGAAACAAGGATTATCACAGTGAAAGAAACTGACACTCTTCCTACCTATAGTTTTCTGTCCCTAGAAAAAATGTTTTTTTAAAGACGGTTGATGATCAATGCTTTAGCACACTATAGCACAAGGAGAATTTCCCTCACTGTCCTTCCCTGTCCCTAGAAACAAGGATTATCACAGTGAAAGAAACTGACACTCTTCCTACCTATAGTTTTCTGTCCCTAGAAAAAATGTTTTTTTAAAGACGGTTGATGATCAATGCTTTAGCACACTATAGCACAAGGAAAATTTCCCTCACTGTCCTTCCCTGTCCCTAGAAACAAGGATTATCACAGTGAAAGAAACTGACACTCTTCCTACCTATAGTTTTCTGTCCCTAGAAAAAATGTTTTTTTAAAGACGGTTGATGATCAATGCTTTAGCACACTATAGCACAAGGAGAATTTCCCTCACTGTCCTTCCCTGTCCCTAGAAACAAGGATATCACAGTGAAAGAAACTGACACTCTTCCTACCTATAGTTTTCTGTCCCTAGAAAAAATGTTTTTTTAAAGACGGTTGATGATCAATGCTTTAGCACACTATAGCACAAGGAGAATTTCCCTCACTGTCCTTCCCTGTCCCTAGAAACAAGGATTATCACAGTGAAAGAAACTGACACTCTTCCTACCTATAGTTTTCTGTCCCTAGAAAAAATGTTTTTTTAAAGACGGTTGATGATCAATGCTTTAGCACACTATAGCACAAGGAGAATTTCCCTCACTGTCCTTCCCTGTCCCTAGAAACAAGGATTATCACAGTGAAAGAAACTGACACTCTTCCTACCTATAGTTTTCTGTCCCTAGAAAAAATGTTTTTTAAAGACGGTTGATGATCAATGCTTTAGCACACTATAGCACAAGGAGAATTTCCCTCACTGTCCTTCCCTGTCCCTAGAAACAAGGATTATCACAGTGAAAGAAACTGACACTCTTCCTACCTATAGTTTTCTGTCCCTAGAAAAAATGTTTTTTTAAAGACGGTTGATGATCAATGCTTTAGCACACTATAGCACAAGGAGAATTTCCCTCACTGTCCTTCCCTGTCCCTAGAAACAAGGATTATCACAGTGAAAGAAACTGACACTCTTCCTACCTATAGTTTTCTGTCCCTAGAAAAAAAGTTTTTTTAAAGACGGTTGATGATCAATGCTTTAGCACACTATAGCACAAGGAGAATTTCCCTCACTGTCCTTCCCTGTCCCTAGAAACAAGGATTATTACAGTGAAAGAAACTGACACTCTTCCTACCTATAGTTTTCTGTCCCTAGAAAAAATGTTTTTTTAAAGATGGTTGATGATCAATGCTTTAGCACACTATAGCACAAGGAGAATTTCCCTCACTGTCCTTCCCTGTCCCTAGAAACAAGGATTATCACAGTGAAAGAAACTGACACTCTTCCTAACTATAGTTTTCTGTCCCTAGAAAAAATGTTTTTTTAAAGATGGTTGATGATCAATGCTTTAGCACACTATAGCACAAGGAGAATTTCCCTCACTGTCCTTCCCTGTCCCTAGAAACAAGGATTCTCACAGTAAAACACACTGACACTCTTCCCTACCTATAGTTTTCTGTCCCTAGAAAAAATGATTTTTTAAAGACGGTTGATGATCAATGCTTTAGCACACTATAGCACAAGGAGAATTTCCCTCACTGTCCTTCCTGTCCCTAGAAACAAGGATTATCACAGTGAAAGAAACTGACACTCTTCCTACCTATAGTTTTCTGTCCCTAGAAAAAATGTTTTGTTAAAGACGGTTGATGATCAATGCTTTAGCACACTATAGCACAAGGAGAATTTCCCTCACTGTCCTTCCCTGTCCCTAGGAACAAGGATTATCACAGTGAAATAAACTGACACTCTTCCTACCTATAGTTTTCTGTCCCTAGAAAAAATGTTTTTTTAAAAGACGGTTGATGATCAATGCTTTAGCACACTATAGCACAAGGAGAATTTCCCTCACTGTCCTTCCCTGTCCCTAGCAAACAAGGATTATCACAGTGAAAGAAACTGACACTCTTCCTACCTATAGTTTTCTGTCCTAGAAAAAATGTTTTTTTAAAGACGGTTGATGATCAATGCTTTAGCACACTATAGCACAAGGAGAATTTCCCTCACTGTCCTTCCCTGTCCCTAGAAACAAGGATTATCACAGTGAAAGAAACTGACACTCTTCCTACCTATAGTTTTCTGTCCCTAGAAAAAATGTTTTTTTAAAGACGGTTGATGATCAATGCTTTAGCACACTATAGCACAAGGAGAATTTCCCTCACTGTCCTTCCCTGTCCCTAGAAACAAGGATTATCACAGTGAAAGAAACTGACACTCTTCCTACCTATAGTTTTCTGTCCCTAGAAAAAATGTTTTTTTAAAGACGGTTGATGATCAATGCTTTAGCACACTATAGCACAAGGAGAATTTCCCTCACTGTCCTTCCCTGTCCCTAGAAACAAGGATTATCACAGTGAAAGAAACTGACACTCTTCCTACCTATAGTTTTCTGTCCCTAGAAAAAATGTTTTTTTAAAGACGGTTGATGATCAATGCTTTAGCACACTATAGCACAAGGAGAATTTCCCTCACTGTCCTTCCCTGTCCCTAGAAACAAGGATTATCACAGTGAAAGAAACTGACACTCTTCCTACCTATAGTTTTCTGTCCCTAGAAAAAATGTTTTTTTAAAGACGGTTGATGATCAATGCTTTAGCACACTATAGCACAAGGAGAATTTCCCTCACTGTCCTTCCCTGTCCCTAGAAACAAGGATTATCACAGTGAAAGAAACTGACACTCTTCCTACCTATAGTTTTCTGTCCCTAGAAAAAATGTTTTTTTAAAGACGGTTGATGATCAATGCTTTAGCACACTATAGCACAAGGAGAATTTCCCTCACTGTCCTTCCCTGTCCCTAGAAACAAGGATTATCACAGTGAAAGAAACTGACACTCTTCCTACCTATAGTTTTCTGTCCCTAGAAAAAATGTTTTTTTAAAGACGGTTGATGATCAATGCTTTAGCACACTATAGCACAAGGAGAATTTCCCTCACTGTCCTTCCCTGTCCCTAGAAACAAGGATTATCACAGTGAAAGAAACTGACACTCTTCCTACCTATAGTTTTCTGTCCCTAGAAAAAATGTTTTTTTAAAGACGGTTGATGATCAATGCTTTAGCACACTATAGCACAAGGAGAATTTCCCTCACTGTCCTTCCCTGTCCCTAGAAACAAGGATTATCACAGTGAAAGAAACTGACACTCTTCCTACCTATAGTTTCTGTCCCTAGAAAAAATGTTTTTTTAAAGACGGTTGATGATCAATGCTTTAGCACACTATAGCACAAGGAGAATTTCCCTCACTGTCCTTCCCTGTCCCTAGAAACAAGGATTATCACAGTGAAAGAAACTGACACTCTTCCTACCTATAGTTTACTGTCCCTAGAAAAAATGTTTTTTTAAAGACGGTTGATGATCAATGCTTTAGCACACTATAGCACAAGGAGAATTTCCCTCACTGTCCTTCCCTGTCCCTAGAAACAAGGATTATCACAGTGAAAGAAACTGACACTCTTCCTACCTATAGTTTTCTGTCCCTAGAAAAAATGTTTTTTTAAAGACGGTTGATGATCAATGCTTTAGCACACTATAGCACAAGGAGAATTTCCCTCACTGTCCTTCCCTGTCCCTAGAAACAAGGATTATCACAGTGAAAGAAACTGACACTCTTCCTACCTATAGTTTTCTGTCCCTAGAAAAAATGTTTTTTTTAAAGACGGTTGATGATCAATGCTTTAGCACACTATAGCACAAGGAGAATTTCCCTCACTGTCCTTCCCTGTCCCTAGAAACAAGGATTATCACAGTGAAAGAAACTGACACTCTTCCTACCTATAGTTTTCTGTCCCTAGAAAAAATGTTTTTTTAAAGACGGTTGATGATCAATGCTTTAGCACACTATAGCACAAGGAGAATTTCCCTCACTGTCCTTCCCTGTCCCTAGAAACAAGGATTATCACAGTGAAAGAAACTGACACTCTTCCTACCTATAGTTTTCTGTCCCTAGAAAAAATGTTTTTTTAAAGACGGTTGATGATCAATGCTTTAGCACACTATAGCACAAGGAGAATTTCCCTCACTGTCCTTCCCTGTCCCTAGAAACAAGGATTATCACAGTGAAAGAAACTGACACTCTTCCTACCTATAGTTTTCTGTCCCTAGAAAAAATGTTTTTTTAAAGACGGTTGATGATCAATGCTTTAGCACACTATAGCACAAGGAGAATTTCCCTCACTGTCCTTCCCTGTCCCTAGAAACAAGGATTATCACAGTGAAAGAAACTGACACTCTTCCTACCTATAGTTTTCTGTCCCTAGAAAAAATGTTTTTTTAAAGACGGTTGATGATCAATGCTTTAGCACACTATAGCACAAGGAGAATTTCCCTCACTGTCCTTCCCTGTCCCTAGGAACAAGGATTATCACAGTGAAAGAAACTGACACTCTTCCTACCTATAGTTTTCTGTCCCTAGAAAAAATGTTTTTTTAAAGACGGTTGATGATCAATGCTTTAGCACACTATAGCACAAGGAGAATTTCCCTCACTGTCCTTCCCTGTCCCTACAAACAAGGATTATCACAGTGAAAGAAACTGACACTCTTCCTACCTATAGTTTTCTGTCCCTAGAAAAAATGTTTTTTTAAAGACGGTTGATGATCAATGCTTTAGCACACTATAGCACAAGGAGAATTTCCCTCACTGTCCTTCCCTGTCCCTAGAAACAAGGATTATCACAGTGAAAGAAACTGACACTCTTCCTACCTATAGTTTTCTGTCCCTAGAAAAAATGTTTTTTTAAAGACGGTTGATGATCAATGCTTTAGCACACTATAGCACAAGGAGAATTTCCCTCACTGTCCTTCCCTGTCCCTAGAAACAAGGATTATCACAGTGAAAGAAACTGACACTCTTCCTACCTATAGTTTTCTGTCCCTAGAAAAAATGTTTTTTTAAAGACGGTTGATGATCAATGCTTTAGCACACTATAGCACATGGAGAATTTCCCTCACTGTCCTTCCCTGTCCCTAGAAACAAGGATTATCACAGTGAAAGAAACTGACACTCTTCCTACCTATAGTTTTCTGTCCCTAGAAAAAATGTTTTTTTAAAGACGGTTGATGATCAATGCTTTAGCACACTATAGCACAAGGAGAATTTCCCTCACTGTCCTTCCCTGTCCCTAGAAACAAGGATTATCACAGTGAAAGAAACTGACACTCTTCCTACCTATAGTTTTCTGTCCCTAGAAAAAATGTTTTTTAAAGACGGTTGATGATCAATGCTTTAGCACACTATAGCACAAGGAGAATTTCCCTCACTGTCCTTCCCTGTCCCTAGAAACAAGGATTATCACAGTGAAAGAAACTGACACTCTTCCTACCTATAGTTTTCTGTCCCTAGAAAAAATGTTTTTTTAAAGACGGTTGATGATCAATGCTTTAGCACACTATAGCACAAGGAGAATTTCCCTCACTGTCCTTCCCTGTCCCTAGAAACAAGGATTATCACAGTGAAAGAAACTGACACTCTTCCTACCTATAGTTTTCTGTCCCTAGAAAAAATGTTTTTTTAAAGACGGTTGATGATCAATGCTTTAGCACACTATAGCACAAGGAGAATTTCCCTCACTGTCCTTCCCTGTCCCTAGAAACAAGGATTATCACAGTGAAAGAAACTGACACTCTTCCTACCTATAGTTTTCTGTCCCTAGAAAAAATGTTTTTTTAAAGACGGTTGATGATCAATGCTTTAGCACACTATAGCACAAGGAGAATTTCCCTCACTGTCCTTCCCTGTCCCTAGAAACAAGGATTATCACAGTGAAAGAAACTGACACTCTTCCTACCTATAGTTTTCTGTCCCTAGAAAAAATGTTTTTTTAAAGACGGTTGATGATCAATGCTTTAGCACACTATAGCACAAGGAGAATTTCCCTCACTGTCCTTCCCTGTCCCTAGAAACAAGGATTATCACAGTGAAAGAAACTGACACTCTTCCTACCTATAGTTTTCTGTCCCTAGAAAAAATGTTTTTTTAAAGACGGTTGATGATCAATGCTTTAGCACACTATAGCACAAGGAGAATTTCCCTCACTGTCCTTCCCTGTCCCTAGAAACAAGGATTATCACAGTGAAAGAAACTGACACTCTTCCTACCTATAGTTTTCTGTCCCTAGAAAAAATGTTTTTTTAAAGACGGTTGATGATCAATGCTTTAGCACACTATAGCACAAGGAGAATTTCCCTCACTGTCCTTCCCTGTCCCTAGAAACAAGGATTATCACAGTGAAAGAAACTGACACTCTTCCTACCTATAGTTTTCTGTCCCTAGAAAAAATGTTTTTTTAAAGACGGTTGATGATCAATGCTTTAGCACACTATAGCACAAGGAGAATTTCCCTCACTGTCCTTCCCTGTCCCTAGAAACAAGGATTATCACAGTGAAAGAAACTGACACTCTTCCTACCTATAGTTTTCTGTCCCTAGAAAAAATGTTTTTTTAAAGACGGTTGATGATCAATGCTTTAGCACACTATAGCACAAGGAGAATTTCCCTCACTGTCCTTCCCTGTCCCTAGAAACAAGGATTATCACAGTGAAAGAAACTGACACTCTTCCTACCTATAGTTTTCTGTCCCTAGAAAAAATGTTTTTTTAAAGACGGTTGATGATCAATGCTTTAGCACACTATAGCACAAGGAGAATTTCCCTCACTGTCCTTCCCTGTCCCTAGAAACAAGGATTATCACAGTGAAAGAAACTGACACTCTTCCTACCTATAGTTTTCTGTCCCTAGAAAAAATGTTTTTTTAAAGACGGTTGATGATCAATGCTTTAGCACACTATAGCACAAGGAGAATTTCCCTCACTGTCCTTCCCTGTCCCTAGAAACAAGGATTATCACAGTGAAAGAAACTGACACTCTTCCTACCTATAGTTTTCTGTCCCTAGAAAAAATGTTTTTTTAAAGACGGTTGATGATCAATGCTTTAGCACACTATAGCACAAGGAGAATTTCCCTCACTGTCCTTCCCTGTCCCTAGAAACAAGGATTATCACAGTGAAAGAAACTGACACTCTTCCTACCTATAGTTTTCTGTCCCTAGAAAAAATGTTTTTTTAAAGACGGTTGATGATCAATGCTTTAGCACACTATAGCACAAGGAGAATTTCCCTCACTGTCCTTCCCTGTCCCTAGAAACAAGGATTATTACAGTGAAAGAAACTGACACTCTTCCTACCTATAGTTTTCTGTCCCTAGAAAAAATGTTTTTTTAAAGATGGTTGATGATCAATGCTTTAGCACACTATAGCACAAGGAGAATTTCCCTCACTGTCCTTCCCTGTCCCTAGAAACAAGGATTATCACAGTGAAAGAAACTGACACTCTTCCTAACTATAGTTTTCTGTCCCTAGAAAAAATGTTTTTTTAAAGATGGTTGATGATCAATGCTTTAGCACACTATAGCACAAGGAGAATTTCCCTCACTGTCCTTCCCTGTCCCTAGAAACAAGGATTCGCACAGTAAAACACACTGACACTCTCCCTACCTATAGTTTTCTGTCCCTAGAAAAAATGATTTTTTAAAGACGGTTGATGATCAATGCTTTAGCACACTATAGCACAAGGAGAATTTCCCTCACTGTCCTTCCTGTCCCTAGAAACAAGGATTATCACAGTGAAAGAAACTGACACTCTTCCTACCTATAGTTTTCTGTCCCTAGAAAAAATGTTTTGTTAAAGACGGTTGATGATCAATGCTTTAGCACACTATAGCACAAGGAGAATTTCCCTCACTGTCCTTCCCTGTCCCTAGGAACAAGGATTATCACAGTGAAATAAACTGACACTCTTCCTACCTATAGTTTTCTGTCCCTAGAAAAAATGTTTTTTTAAAGACGGTTGATGATCAATGCTTTAGCACACTATAGCACAAGGAGAATTTCCCTCACTGTCCTTCCCTGTCCCTACAAACAAGGATTATCACAGTGAAAGAAACTGACACTCTTCCTACCTATAGTTTTCTGTCCCTAGAAAAAATGTTTTTTTAAAGACGGTTGATGATCAATGCTTTAGCACACTATAGCACAAGGAGAATTTCCCTCACTGTCCTTCCCTGTCCCTAGAAACAAGGATTATCACAGTGAAAGAAACTGACACTCTTCCTACCTATAGTTTTCTGTCCCTAGAAAAAATGTTTTTTTAAAGACGGTTGATGATCAATGCTTTAGCACACTATAGCACAAGGAGAATTTCCCTCACTGTCCTTCCCTGTCCCTAGAAACAAGGATTATCACAGTGAAAGAAACTGACACTCTTCCTACCTATAGTTTTCTGTCCCTAGAAAAAATGTTTTTTTAAAGACGGTTGATGATCAATGCTTTAGCACACTATAGCACATGGAGAATTTCCCTCACTGTCCTTCCCTGTCCCTAGAAACAAGGATTATCACAGTGAAAGAAACTGACACTCTTCCTACCTATAGTTTTCTGTCCCTAGAAAAAATGTTTTTTTAAAGACGGTTGATGATCAATGCTTTAGCACACTATAGCACAAGGAGAATTTCCCTCACTGTCCTTCCCTGTCCCTAGAAACAAGGATTATCACAGTGAAAGAAACTGACACTCTTCCTACCTATAGTTTTCTGTCCCTAGAAAAAATGTTTTTTTAAAGACGGTTGATGATCAATGCTTTAGCACACTATAGCACAAGGAGAATTTCCCTCACTGTCCTTCCCTGTCCCTAGAAACAAGGATTATCACTGTGAAAGAAACTGACACTCTTCCTACCTATAGTTTTCTGTCCCTAGAAAAAATGTTTTTTTAAAGACGGTTGATGATCAATGCTTTAGCACACTATAGCACAAGGAGAATTTCCCTCACTGTCCTTCCCTGTCCCTAGAAACAAGGATTATCACAGTGAAAGAAACTGACACTCTTCCTACCTATAGTTTTCTGTCCCTAGAAAAAATGTTTTTTTAAAGACGGTTGATGATCAATGCATTAGCACACTATAGCACAAGGAGAATTTCCCTCACTGTCCTTCCCTGTCCCTAGAAACAAGGATTATCACAGTGAAAGAAACTGACACTCTTCCTACCTATAGTTTTCTGTCCCTAGAAAAAATGTTTTTTTAAAGACGGTTGATGATCAATGCTTTAGCACACTATAGCACAAGGAGAATTTCCCTCACTGTCCTTCCCTGTCCCTAGAAACAAGGATTATCACAGTGAAAGAAACTGACACTCTTCCTACCTATAGTTTTCTGTCCCTAGAAAAAATGTTTTTTTAAAGACGGTTGATGATCAATGCTTTAGCACACTATAGCACAAGGAGAATTTCCCTCACTGTCCTTCCCTGTCCCTAGAAACAAGGATTATCACAGTGAAAGAAACTGACACTCTTCCTACCTATAGTTTTCTGTCCCTAGAAAAAATGTTTTTTTAAAGACGGTTGATGATCAATGCTTTAGCACACTATAGCACAAGGAGAATTTCCCTCACTGTCCTTCCCTGTCCCTAGAAACAAGGATTATCACAGTGAAAGAAACTGACACTCTTCCTACCTATAGTTAACTGTCCCTAGAAAAAATGTTTTTTTAAAGACGGTTGATGATCAATGCTTTAGCACACTATAGCACAAGGAGAATTTCCCTCACTGTCCTTCCCTGTCCCTAGAAACAAGGATTATCACAGTGAAAGAAACTGACACTCTTCCTACCTATAGTTTTCTGTCCCTAGAAAAAATGTTTTTTTAAAGACGGTTGATGATCAATGCTTTAGCACACTATAGCACAAGGAGAATTTCCCTCACTGTCCTTCCCTGTCCCTAGAAACAAGGATTATCACAGTGAAAGAAACTGACACTCTTCCTACCTATAGTTTTCTGTCCCTAGAATTTTTTTTTTTTAAAGACGGTTGATGATCAATGCTTTAGCACACTATAGCACAAGGAGAATTTCCCTCACTGTCCTTCCCTGTCCCTAGAAACAAGGATTATCACAGTGAAAGAAACTGACACTCTTCCTACCTATAGTTTTCTGTCCCTAGAAAAAATGTTTTTTTAAAGACGGTTGATGATCAATGCTTTAGCACACTATAGCACAAGGAGAATTTCCCTCACTGTCCTTCCCTGTCCCTAGAAACAAGGATTATCACAGTGAAAGAAACTGACACTCTTCCTACCTATAGTTTTCTGTCCCTAGAAAAAATGATTTTTTAAAGACGGTTGATGATCAATGCTTTAGCACACTATAGCACAAGGAGAATTTCCCTCACTGTCCTTCCTGTCCCTAGAAACAAGGATTATCACAGTGAAAGAAACTGACACTCTTCCTACCTATAGTTTTCTGTCCCTAGAAAAAATGTTTTGTTAAAGACGGTTGATGATCAATGCTTTAGCACACTATAGCACAAGGAGAATTTCCCTCACTGTCCTTCCCTGTCCCTAGGAACAAGGATTATCACAGTGAAATAAACTGACACTCTTCCTACCTATAGTTTTCTGTCCCTAGAAAAAATGTTTTTTTAAAGACGGTTGATGATCAATGCTTTAGCACACTATAGCACAAGGAGAATTTCCCTCACTGTCCTTCCCTGTCCCTACAAACAAGGATTATCACAGTGAAAGAAACTGACACTCTTCCTACCTATAGTTTTCTGTCCCTAGAAAAAATGTTTTTTTAAAGACGGTTGATGATCAATGCTTTAGCACACTATAGCACAAGGAGAATTTCCCTCACTGTCCTTCCCTGTCCCTAGAAACAAGGATTATCACAGTGAAAGAAACTGACACTCTTCCTACCTATAGTTTTCTGTCCCTAGAAAAAATGTTTTTTTAAAGACGGTTGACGATCAATGCTTTAGCACACTATAGCACATGGAGAATTTCCCTCACTGTCCTTCCCTGTCCCTAGAAACAAGGATTATCACAGTGAAAGAAACTGACACTCTTCCTACCTATAGTTTTCTGTCCCTAGAAAAAAAAAATGTTTTTTTAAAGACGGTTGATGATCAATGCTTTAGCACACTATAGCACAAGGAGAATTTCCTCACTGTCCTTCCCTGTCCCTAGAAACAAGGATTATCACAGTGAAAGAAACTGACACTCTTCCTACCTATAGTTTTCTGTCCTAGAAAAATGTTTTTTAAAGACGGTTGATGATCAATGCTTTAGCACACTAATAGCACAAGGAGAATTTCCCTCACTGTCCTTCCCTGTCCCTAGAAACAAGGATTATCACAGTGAAAGAAACTGACACTCTTCCTACCTATAGTTTTCTGTCCCTAGAAAAAATGTTTTTTTAAAGACGGTTGATGATCAATGCTTTAGCACACTATAGCACAAGGAGAATTTCCCTCACTGTCCTTCCCTGTCCCTAGAAACAAGGATTATCACAGTGAAAGAAACTGGACACTCTTCCTACCTATAGTTTTCTGTCCCTAGAAAAAATGTTTTTTAAAGACGGTTGATGATCAATGCTTTAGCACACTATAGCACAAGGAGAATTTCCCTCACTGTCCTTCCCTGTCCTAGAAACAAGGATTATCACAGTGAAAGAAACTGACACTCTTCCTACCTATAGTTTTCTGTCCCTAGAAAAAATGTTTTTTAAAGACGGTTGATGATCAATGCTTTAGCACACTATAGCACAAGGAGAATTTCCCTCACTGTCCTTCCCTGTCCCTAGAAACAAGGATTATCACAGTGAAAGAAACTGACACTCTTCCTACCTATAGTTTTCTGTCCCTAGAAAAAATGTTTTTTTAAAGACGGTTGATGATCAATGCTTTAGCACACTATAGCACAAGGAGAATTTCCCTCACTGTCCTTCCCTGTCCCTAGAAACAAGGATTATCACAGTGAAAGAAACTGACACTCTTCCTACCTATAGTTTTCTGTCCCTAGAAAAAATGTTTTTTTAAAGACGGTTGATGATCAATGCTTTAGCACACTATAGCACAAGGAGAATTTCCCTCACTGTCCTTCCCTGTCCCTAGAAACAAGGATTATCACAGTGAAAGAAACTGACACTCTTCCTACCTATAGTTTACTGTCCCTAGAAAAAATGTTTTTTTAAAGACGGTTGATGATCAATGCTTTAGCACACTATAGCACAAGGAGAATTTCCCTCACTGTCCTTCCCTGTCCCTAGAAACAAGGATTATCACAGTGAAAGAAACTGACACTCTTCCTACCTATAGTTTTCTGTCCCTAGAAAAAATGTTTTTTTAAAGACGGTTGATGATCAATGCTTTAGCACACTATAGCACAAGGAGAATTTCCCTCACTGTCCTTCCCTGTCCCTAGAAACAAGGATTATCACAGTGAAAGAAACTGACACTCTTCCTACCTATAGTTTTCTGTCCCTAGAAAAATGTTTTTTTAAAGACGGTTGATGATCAATGCTTTAGCACACTATAGCACAAGGAGAATTTCCCTCACTGTCCTTCCCTGTCCCTAGAAACAAGGATTATCACAGTGAAAGAAACTGACACTCTTCCTACCTATAGTTTTCTGTCCCTAGAAAAAATGTTTTTTTAAAGACGGTTGATGATCAATGCTTTAGCACACTATAGCACAAGGAGAATTTCCCTCACTGTCCTTCCCTGTCCCTAGAAACAAGGATTATCACAGTGAAAGAAACTGACACTCTTCCTACCTATAGTTTTCTGTCCCTAGAAAAAATGTTTTTTTAAAGACGGTTGATGATCAATGCTTTAGCACACTATAGCACAAGGAGAATTTCCCTCACTGTCCTTCCCTGTCCCTAGAAACAAGGATTATCACAGTGAAAGAAACTGACACTCTTCCTACCTATAGTTTTCTGTCCCTAGAAAAAATGTTTTGTTAAAGACGGTTGATGATCAATGCTTTAGCACACTATAGCACAAGGAGAATTTCCCTCACTGTCCTTCCCTGTCCCTAGGAACAAGGATTATCACAGTGAAATAAACTGACACTCTTCCTACCTATAGTTTTCTGTCCCTAGAAAAAATGTTTTTTTAAAGACGGTTGATGATCAATGCTTTAGCACACTATAGCACAAGGAGAATTTCCCTCACTGTCCTTCCCTGTCCCTAGAAACAAGGATTATCACAGTGAAAGAAACTGACACTCTTCCTACCTATAGTTTTCTGTCCCTAGAAAAAATGTTTTTTTAAAGACGGTTGATGATCAATGCTTTAGCACACTATAGCACAAGGAGAATTTCCCTCACTGTCCTTCCCTGTCCCTAGAAACAAGGATTATCACAGTGAAAGAAACTGACACTCTTCCTACCTATAGTTTTCTGTCCCTAGAAAAAATGTTTTTTTAAAGACGGTTGATGATCAATGCTTTAGCACACTATAGCACAAGGAGAATTTCCCTCACTGTCCTTCCCTGTCCCTAGAAACAAGGATTATCACAGTGAAAGAAACTGACACTCTTCCTACCTATAGTTTTCTGTCCCTAGAAAAAATGTTTTTTTAAAGACGGTTGATGATCAATGCTTTAGCACACTATAGCACAAGGAGAATTTCCCTCACTGTCCTTCCCTGTCCCTAGAAACAAGGATTATCACAGTGAAAGAAACTGACACTCTTCCTACCTATAGTTTTCTGTCCCTAGAAAAAATGTTTTTTTAAAGACGGTTGATGATCAATGCTTTAGCACACTATAGCACAAGGAGAATTTCCCTCACTGTCCTTCCCTGTCCCTAGAAACAAGGATTATCACAGTGAAAGAAACTGACACTCTTCCTACCTATAGTTTTCTGTCCCTAGAAAAAATGTTTTTTTAAAGACGGTTGATGATCAATGCTTTAGCACACTATAGCACAAGGAGAATTTCCCTCACTGTCCTTCCCTGTCCCTAGAAACAAGGATTATCACAGTGAAAGAAACTGACACTCTTCCTACCTATAGTTTTCTGTCCCTAGAAAAAATGTTTTTTAAAGACGGTTGATGATCAATGCTTTAGCACACTATAGCACAAGGAGAATTTCCCTCACTGTCCTTCCCTGTCCCTAGAAACAAGGATTATCACAGTGAAAGAAACTGACACTCTTCCTACCTATAGTTTTCTGTCCCTAGAAAAAATGTTTTTTTAAAGACGGTTGATGATCAATGCTTTAGCACACTATAGCACAAGGAGAATTTCCCTCACTGTCCTTCCCTGTCCCTAGAAACAAGGATTATCACAGTGAAAGAAACTGACACTCTTCCTACCTATAGTAGTTTTCTGTCCCTAGAAAAAATGTTTTTTTAAAGACGGTTGATGATCAATGCTTTAGCACACTATAGCACAAGGAGAATTTCCCTCACTGTCCTTCCCTGTCCCTAGAAACAAGGATTATCACAGTGAAAGAAACTGACACTCTTCCTACCTATAGTTTTCTGTCCCTAGAAAAAATGTTTTTTTAAAGACGGTTGATGATCAATGCTTTAGCACACTATAGCACAAGGAGAATTTCCCTCACTGTCCTTCCCTGTCCCTAGAAACAAGGATTATCACAGTGAAAGAAACTGACACTCTTCCTACCTATAGTTTTCTGTCCCTAGAAAAAATGTTTTTTTAAAGACGGTTGATGATCAATGCTTTAGCACACTATAGCACAAGGAGAATTTCCCTCACTGTCCTTCCCTGTCCCTAGAAACAAGGATTATCACAGTGAAAGAAACTGACACTCTTCCTACCTATAGTTTTCTGTCCCTAGAAAAAATGTTTTTTTAAAGACGGTTGATGATCAATGCTTTAGCACACTATAGCACAAGGAGAATTTCCCTCACTGTCCTTCCCTGTCCCTAGAAACAAGGATTATCACAGTGAAAGAAACTGACACTCTTCCTACCTATAGTTTTCTGTCCCTAGAAAAAATGTTTTTTTAAAGACGGTTGATGATCAATGCTTTAGCACACTATAGCACAAGGAGAATTTCCCTCACTGTCCTTCCCTGTCCCTAGAAACAAGGATTATCACAGTGAAAGAAACTGACACTCTTCCTACCTATAGTTTTCTGTCCCTAGAAAGAATGTTTTTTAAAGACGGTTGATGATCAATGCTTTAGCACACTATAGCACAAGGAGAATTTCCCTCACTGTCCTTCCCTGTCCCTAGAAACAAGGATTATCACAGTGAAAGAAACTGACACTCTTCCTACCTATAGTTTTCTGTCCCTAGAAAAAATGTTTTTTTAAAGACGGTTGATGATCAATGCTTTAGCACACTATAGCACAAGGAGAATTTCCCTCACTGTCCTTCCCTGTCCCTAGAAACAAGGATTATCACAGTGAAAGAAACTGACACTCTTCCTACCTATAGTTTTCTGTCCCTAGAAAAAATGTTTTTTTAAAGACGGTTGATGATCAATGCTTTAGCACACTATAGCACAAGGAGAATTTCCCTCACTGTCCTTCCCTGTCCCTAGAAACAAGGATTATCACAGTGAAAGAAACTGACACTCTTCCTACCTATAGTTTTCTGTCCCTAGAAAAAATGTTTTTTTAAAGACGGTTGATGATCAATGCTTTAGCACACTATAGCACAAGGAGAATTTCCCTCACTGTCCTTCCCTGTCCCTAGAAACAAGGATTATCACAGTGAAAGAAACTGACACTCTTCCTACCTATAGTTTTCTGTCCCTAGAAAAAATGTTTTTTTAAAGACGGTTGATGATCAATGCTTTAGCACACTATAGCACAAGGAGAATTTCCCTCACTGTCCTTCCCTGTCCCTAGAAACAAGGATTATCACAGTGAAAGAAACTGACACTCTTCCTACCTATAGTTTTCTGTCCCTAGAAAAAATGTTTTTTTAAAGACGGTTGATGATCAATGCTTTAGCACACTATAGCACAAGGAGAATTTCCCTCACTGTCCTTCCCTGTCCCTAGAAACAAGGATTATCACAGTGAAAGAAACTGACACTCTTCCTACCTATAGTTTTCTGTCCCTAGAAAAAATGTTTTTTTAAAGACGGTTGATGATCAATGCTTTAGCACACTATAGCACAAGGAGAATTTCCCTCACTGTCCTTCCCTGTCCCTAGAAACAAGGATTATCACAGTGAAAGAAACTGACACTCTTCCTACCTATAGTTTTCTGTCCCTAGAAAAAATGTTTTTTTAAAGACGGTTGATGATCAATGCTTTAGCACACTATAGCACAAGGAGAATTTCCCTCACTGTCCTTCCCTGTCCCTAGAAACAAGAATTATCACAGTGAAAGAAACTGACACTCTTCCTACCTATAGTTTTCTGTCCCTAGAAAAAATGTTTTTTTAAAGACGGTTGATGATCAATGCTTTAGCACACTATAGCACAAGGAGAATTTCCCTCACTGTCCTTCCCTGTCCCTAGAAACAAGGATTATCACAGTGAAAGAAACTGACACTCTTCCTACCTATAGTTTTCTGTCCCTAGAAAAAAATTTTTTTAAAGACGGTTGATGATCAATGCTTTAGCACACTATAGCACAAGGAGAATTTCCCTCACTGTCCTTCCCTGTCCCTAGAAACAAGGATTATCACAGTGAAAGAAACTGACACTCTTCCTACCTATAGTTTTCTGTCCCTAGAAAAAAAGTTTTTTTAAAGACGGTTGATGATCAATGCTTTAGCACACTATAGCACAAGGAGAATTTCCCTCACTGTCCTTCCCTGTCCCTAGAAACAAGGATTATTACAGTGAAAGAAACTGACACTCTTCCTACCTATAGTTTTCTGTCCCTAGAAAAAATGTTTTTTTAAAGATGGTTGATGATCAATGCTTTAGCACACTATAGCACAAGGAGAATTTCCCTCACTGTCCTTCCCTGTCCCTAGAAACAAGGATTATCACAGTGAAAGAAACTGACACTCTTCCTAACTATAGTTTTCTGTCCCTAGAAAAAATGTTTTTTTAAAGATGGTTGATGATCAATGCTTTAGCACACTATAGCACAAGGAGAATTTCCCTCACTGTCCTTCCCTGTCCCTAGAAACAAGGATTCGCACAGTAAAACACACTGACACTCTCCCTACCTATAGTTTTCTGTCCCTAGAAAAAATGATTTTTTAAAGACGGTTGATGATCAATGCTTTAGCACACTATAGCACAAGGAGAATTTCCCTCACTGTCCTTCCTGTCCCTAGAAACAAGGATTATCACAGTGAAAGAAACTGACACTCTTCCTACCTATAGTTTTCTGTCCCTAGAAAAAATGTTTTGTTAAAGACGGTTGATGATCAATGCTTTAGCACACTATAGCACAAGGAGAATTTCCCTCACTGTCCTTCCCTGTCCCTAGGAACAAGGATTATCACAGTGAAAGAAACTGACACTCTTCCTACCTATAGTTTTCTGTCCCTAGAAAAAATGTTTTTTTTAAAGACGGTTGATGATCAATGCTTTAGCACACTATAGCACAAGGAGAATTTCCCTCACTGTCCTTCCCTGTCCCTAGAAACAAGGATTATCACAGTGAAAGAAACTGACACTCTTCCTACCTATAGTTTTCTGTCCCTAGAAAAAATGTTTTTTTAAAGACGGTTGATGATCAATGCTTTAGCACACTATAGCACAAGGAGAATTTCCCTCACTGTCCTTCCCTGTCCCTAGAAACAAGGATTCGCACAGTAAAACACACTGACACTCTCCCTACCTATAGTTTTCTGTCCCTAGAAAAAATGATTTTTTAAAGACGGTTGATGATCAATGCTTTAGCACACTATAGCACAAGGAGAATTTCCCTCACTGTCCTTCCTGTCCCTAGAAACAAGGATTATCACAGTGAAAGAAACTGACACTCTTCCTACCTATAGTTTTCTGTCCCTAGAAAAAATGTTTTGTTAAAGACGGTTGATGATCAATGCTTTAGCACACTATAGCACAAGGAGAATTTCCCTCACTGTCCTTCCCTGTCCCTAGGAACAAGGATTATCACAGTGAAATAAACTGACACTCTTCCTACCTATAGTTTTCTGTCCCTAGAAAAAATGTTTTTTTAAAGACGGTTGATGATCAATGCTTTAGCACACTATAGCACAAGGAGAATTTCCCTCACTGTCCTTCCCTGTCCCTACAAACAAGGATTATCACAGTGAAAGAAACTGACACTCTTCCTACCTATAGTTTTCTGTCCCTAGAAAAAATGTTTTTTTAAAGACGGTTGATGATCAATGCTTTAGCACACTATAGCACAAGGAGAATTTCCCTCACTGTCCTTCCCTGTCCCTAGAAACAAGGATTATCACAGTGAAAGAAACTGACACTCTTCCTACCTGTAGTTTTCTGTCCCTAGAAAAAATGTTTTTTTAAAGACGGTTGATGATCAATGCTTTAGCACACTATAGCACAAGGAGAATTTCCCTCACTGTCCTTCCCTGTCCCTAGAAACAAGGATTATCACAGTGAAAGAAACTGACACTCTTTCTACCTATAGTTTTCTGTCCCTAGAAAAAATGTTTTTTTAAAGATGGTTGATGATCAATGCTTTAGCACACTATAGCACAAGGAGAATTTCCCTCACTGTCCTTCCCTGTCCCTAGAAACAAGGATTCGCACAGTAAAACACACTGACACTCTCCCTACCTATAGTTTTCTGTCCCTAGAAAAAATGTTTTTTTAAAGATGGTTGATGATCAATGCTTTAGCACACTATAGCACAAGGAGAATTTCCCTCACTGTCCTTCCCTGTCCCTAGAAACAAGGATTATCACAGTAAAACACACTGACACTCTCCCTACCTATAGTTTTCTGTCCCTAGAAAAAATGATTTTTTAAAGATGGTTGATGATCAATGCTTTAGCACACTATAGCACAAGGAGAATTTCCCTCACTGTCCTTCCCTGTCCCTAGAAACAAGGATTCGCACAGTAAAACACACTGACACTCTCCCTACCTATCCTTCTCTTTCCCTAAACTAAAGGAATCCAGGTTAAGCAAGAAAAAAAATGTCACTGTCCCTGCCTATGCTTCTCTTTCCCTGCTCCGGAACACACTACACTAGGCCGCCGTGCTGGCGGACTTTTATAGTGTGGGGCGTGTACTAAACACCCTCAGCAATAATTGGCCACAGGCATCCTGCCTGTGGCCAATCATTGCTCTCCTCGCTGCCGGCGCTGTGATTGGCCAAGCATGCGGGGTCACAGTGCATGCTTGGCCAATCACAGCGCCTGGATGACACTGCGATGGCGTAGTGCATTGTGGGCCGTTCGCGTCACTCGAATTAGGCGCGAACGGCCCAAATCGTTCGATCTTCGTCGAACGATCGAACAGCCGATGTTCGAGTCGAACGTATGTTCGACTCGAACACCGAGCTCATCCCTAGTCCTGGCTTCTCAGAGGTCAGGAGCAGCAGCAGCTGATGTATATGTCCCGAATTTGTGGTACTATAGCAGGATGTCCTTTCTGGATGACCACATTGAGGCAAGGCCATCACTGTCCACTCTTCCCCCCAGACTTCCCTGCAGCCAACCTGAGCCTTCTCTGGAGCAAGAGGAGGCAGCCATCCTGGAAGAAGCTGATTTGGACATCTGGAGCCAGGTATAGTAATTAATGAAAAGGTATTCTGAGAAAATTAAAGCAGGAAAAATAAGCCAATATGAAAATCCTAAAATAATTTGGGATACAAAAGTGAAATCAATATCTCTAGACATTAGTCTGCCATAAATTGGGTGCAAAAAAGGAAATCTGATGTGTTCCTAAAATTATTTGTCTTTTCTCTTGATTTACATTCAAATTGCTACATTCATGATCTCAAATTTGTGTGAAAACAAAAAACCAAAATATTAAACTATGTCCCTTTTTCATACACAGGATGAAATCAGCCAGGAGAAGGGTCTGGAAACTGTCAGGCAGGAGGAGGCAGGGCCCACTGTGAGCCAGGAGGTGGCAGGGCCCACTGTCAGCCAGGAGGTGGCAGGGCCCACTGTCAGCCAGGAGGTGCCTGGGCCCAGTGGCAGACATGAGGTGGCTGGGCCCAGTGGGCCCAGTGGCAGACAGGAGGTGGCCGGCACGAGTAGAAGCACAAGATCTCAGGTGCCTCCCATCCGCCTTCCTAAAAGAAGCAGGAGAGACAGGACCACAAGTGAGGCAGCAATGGCCCTTATTAGAGAGGCACATGCCACCCTCCAGGAGCCCACATCCCCTGAAGAGGCCATTGCCGGCCTGGTTGAGGCCAAGTTCAAGGTGATGAGCATGGAGCAACGCCTCCTATGTGAGCCCCTGCTCATCACCTTGCTGAACAAGGGGGTGATGGAGAGAATTACCCCCAATACGGCCATATGTGAGGTGGCCCAGCTTTCACAACCTCAACCTCCTCCTCCTCCTCCTCCTCCACCTTCTTCTTCTCCGCCACCCCCCTTTTCCTCCACCTCCTTCTCCTCCTCCTGACAGGAGTACCCCTCCAGTGGCCCAGCCTCCAGCCACACGCAGAAGGAAGGCTGCAGAGAAGGCTTCAGGGAAGGCTGCCAAGAAGACCAGGAAGTGATGGCCTTGCTTCATTGTGGTCGGACAGAAGGCAGCCTGTTGTAGTACCACAGACTTGGGACATATATATCACTTGCTGCTGTTCCTGACCTCTGGGAGGCCAGCATCAGATTGTGCTCACAACTGTTGTGCTTCTCAAGCTCCCAATTTTTGTGTCCATACAGGGTTGATGTGTGCTCTGGGGTCCCAGGGATGCACAAATGGCAGCAGGTTCTCCAGCGCTGCCTTCTATTTATTTTGTTCTATACATGAATAAATGTTTTTTTTGTTTAAGTTCATACTTGACTATGTGTTTTTATAATAATTATTTATTTCCCTTTGGAGTAAGCAGATACATTTGAACACAAAAAATAAAAGGGACAGATAACACAACAAAATATCATTAAAGGTGTTCTTTAAAAAAAATAGGGGGTAAACTTGACACAACAAAATGTTAAAAAATTATTTGGAGATCACTATCAAAACATAGACAAATTAAAATTAACATCTGTCTAAAAAATTTAAAACATTAAAATATTCAGAAGATCTTGCACGATATAATACAGCTAAATCTTCTTAAGAGCAGCATGAAAAAGATTTAAAATAGATAGTCAGAACTCTGTGTGAATATCAGCAGAAAAACAAGTTCATTAGTTTTCATTATTGTAACATTCTAAAGAAGATTTAAATGCACAACCTTTAAACGATGCAATAATTTACAGCGGGACGAATGTGCTATCTCCACTACGAAGGCTTGTTTTACCAGAAGATGCGCTCCCGTCTCATACTTGATTCTGAGCATGCACGCTTTTTGAAGAGTCGTAAAAGCATACACACGAACCATTTTCTCGTCGCAAAACAGGCCGACAAGAAACACGACGAGAAAATCTAGAATCCGGACGAGAAAATAGAGAGCAGGTTCTCTATTTTTCTCGTCGAGATTCACGGCAGTTTTCTCGTCGTAAAACCATACACACGAACGGTTTTCTCGACAATAAAGATCTCTCTGCACTTTTCTTGTCGGTTTTGGACGAGAAACTCGGTCGTGTGTACGAGGCTTAAGTCCTAGATTTCTTTTTGATGAAGTCTACTTCAATAACGACATATGTCATATGCTATACATGGATGAAAAAACAAAACCTTGCAATCAACGTGGTTAGAACACTTCTTACAAACAGAGTTGTTGAATCACCTTGCCTTCTACTGCAGCCACTGAAGTTTAAAGCTGATGTCCAGCTTTAATGTCACAGTCTCAGCTACATACAGTATACAAAGCCGTGTTCTGGTTGTGAAATGAGACCTTCTTGTCTCACACCCTGAAGAAAATAGAGTCAGGCTGATCTACATTTATTGCTGTTCTCTAAGCTAGATAGGCAGGGACAGTGTGTTCTTTTCTCAGGCATCTGCAGGAGTTAGTGGGTGTTGTGTGCTCCAGCACAGTATACACCTGTATCTATACTTTTTTGCTGTTCTCTAATACAGGCATCTGCAGGAGTTAGTGGGTGCTGTGTGCCCCAGCACAGTATACACCTGTATCTACACTTTATTGCTGTTCTCTAATACAGGCATCTGCAGGAGTTAGTGGGTGTTGTGTGCCCCAGCACAGTATACACCTGTATATACACTTTTTTGCTGTTCTCTAATACAGGCATCTGCAGGAGTTAGTGGGTGTTGTGTGCCCCAGCACAGTATACACCTGTATCTACACTTTATTGCTGTTCTCTAATACAGGCATCTGCAGGAGTTAGTGGGTGTTGTGTGCCCCAGCACAGTATACACCTGTATATACACTTCTTTGCTGTTCTCTAATACAGGCATCTGCAGGAGTTAGTGGGTGTTGTGTGCCCCAGCACAGTATACACCTGTATCTACACTTTTTTGCTGTTCTCTAATACAGACATCTGCAGGAGTTAGTGGGTGTTGTGTGCCCCAGCACAGTATACACCTGTATATACACTTTTTTGCTGTTCTCTAATACAGGCATCTGCAGGAGTTAGTGGGTGTTGTGTGCCACAGCACAGTATACACCTGTATATACACTTTTTTGCTGTTCTCTAATACAGGCATCTGCAGGAGTTACTGGCTGTTGTGTGCCCCAGCACAGTATACACCTGTATATATATTTTTTTTGCTGTTCTCTAATACAGACATCTGCAGGAGTTAGTGGGTGTTGTGTGCCCCAGCACAGTATACACCTGTATATACACTTTTTTGCTGTTCTCTAATACAGGCATATGCAGGAGTTAGTGGGTGTTGTGTGCCCCAGCACAGTATACACCTGTATATACACTTTTTTGCTGTTCTCTAATACAGGCATCTGCAGGACTTAGTGGGTTTTGTGTGCCTCCAGCACAGTATACACCTGTATCTACCCTTTTTTGCTGGTGTTCTCTAATAAAGGCATCTGCAGGAGTTAGTGGGTGTTGTGTGCCTCCAGCACAGCACAGTTTACACCTGTATCTACCCTTTATTGCTGGTGTTCTCTAATAAAGGCATCTGCAGGAGTTAGTGGGTGTTGTGTGCCTCCAGCACAGCACAGTATACACCTGTATATACCCTTTATTGCTGGTGTTCTCTAATACAGGCATCTGCAGGAGTTAATGGGTGTTGTGTGCCTCCAGCACAATATACACTACCCAATAGCCCATCTCCCTGCAGGCCATTACTATGTCTGGAAGGCCAACAAGGAGAGGCAGACAGTCACGAGCCAATAAAAGAGGGCAAGCAGGCTCTGTGTCTAGAGACAACAGTGCTGGTCGTGGACACGGTGCATCGTCATCAGCACGTGGCCATGGGACACGCTTGTCCTTATTTTTGACAGCTGGACGTGTTGAGCCCCATCATGCCGAAGACCAACCCCTCCTCATCCTCACTCACCCAGGCTCAGGGTACTGGCAAAGCAGCTGCCAAAGCGTTCTCTTCCCTCGTATCAATGTCATCATCAGTCACTCCTTCCCTAGACCCACCATGTCCTCCTGAGGAGCCCCCCGAACTGTTTGAGCACAGTGTTGGGTACATGCTCCAGAAGGATGCCCAGCGTTTTGAAGGGTCTTATATAGATACCCAGCTAGAGGAAGGCAGTAGCGTGAGCGCAGAGAGAGGGGATGCTCAAGAAGGACAGCAATCTGGCAGTCATGTTCCAGCAGCTGCAGAATACTTCCAGATTGGCTCCAGTGATGAGGAGGGAGAGGATGATGAGGTCACTGACTCCACGTGGGTGCCTGATAGGAGAGAGGAGGAGGAGGAGGATGAGGAGGAGGCACATCTCCAACGAGGCAGGATGCCCTCCGGGGGCCAGCGTAAGGGCAGTACACCGACTGAATCACACCGCAGAGCTCCGCCTGTGCAGGGTGCTGCCTCTGCCCGTTCTTCCAAAAGTTCTTTGGTGTGGGCCTTTTTTGAGTCGAGTGCATCAGATCGCACCGCTGCTATTTGCAACATATGTCTCAAGCGTATCTCGCGTGGCCAAAACATCAGCCGCTTGGGCACCACATGCTTGACCAGACATATGTTGACCTCCCATGCAGCTCGTTGGCAAGCGTACCTTAAAGACCCACACCAAAGAACAAAGCGGACCTCTCCTTGCTCCTCATCAGCTGGGATCTCCAACCCCACTATACCTTCAGTCCTCTCTGAAACCTGCACTGAGAGGAATGAAGGTGTAGAATTAGGTGTGTCACAGCCAAGTACTTGCGGGCACTCTGCTAGCAGTACACCGACGTCCGATTGTAGCAGGCAAATTTCCCTGCCCCAGCTGCTGGACCGTCGAAAGAAGTTCACTCCCAGCCATCTACATGCCCAGCGGTTGAATGCTAGCTTGGCTAAATTGCTAGCACTTCAACTGCTGCCTTTTCAGTTGGTAGACTCAGCCCCCTTCCGTGAGTTTGTGCAATGTGCGGTTCCTCAGTGGCAGGTTCCCAAACGCCACTTTTTCTCACGGAAGGCGATTCCGGCTCTCTACTGGCATGTGGAAGGCAATGTCCATGCCTCGCTGGACAGGGCGGTCAGCGGTAAGGTGCATATTACCGCTGACTCATGGTCCAGCAGGCATGGACAGGGACGTTACCTTTCTTTCATGGCCCATTAGGTCACTCTTTTGGCAGCTGGGAAGGATGCAGGACAAGGTGCAGTAGTGTTGGAGGTTGTTCCGCCGCCACGCCTCTAAAGTGCTACTACTGGTTGTGACACACCTCTCTCCTCCCCCCTCCTCTTCTTCTTCCTCCATGGCCTCTTCCTGTGCTTTGTCCTCGGAACCAGCGGTGCTCCATAGGCGTTCAAGGGGCTACGCAAGTACGCAGGCATAAAGATGCCATGCCGTGCTTGCACTGGTGTGTTTGGGGGACAGGAGCCACACTGGGGCAGAGGGTCTGTCAGCTCTGCAGGGGCAGGCCGAGAGGTGGTTGATGCCACGCCAGCTTAAGCCAGGAATGGTGGTTTGGGACAATGGCACCAACTTCCTCTCCGCCCTCCGACAGGGACAACTGACCCATGTGCCCTGTGTGGCTCACGTCTTTAACTTGGTGGTGCAGCGGTTCTTGGGCAGGTACCCGGGCTTACAGGATGTCCTGAGGCAGGCCAAGAAACTCTGTGTGCATTTCCGCAGATCATATAATGCTAGTGCTCAGCTGGCTGAGCTGCAAAAGGAGTTGAACCTGCCCAAGAACCGCCTTATATGTGACATGCCCACAAGGTGGAACTCAACGTTGGCCATGCTGCAGCGGCTGCACACACAGCAGAGGGCCATCAATGAGTACCTGTGCGACTACGGCACCAGGACAGGGTCAGGGGAGCTCGGGTTTTTTTCACCACGCCAGTGGGGCATGATCAGGGATACATGCACTGTCCTGGCACCATTTGAGGAGGCCATGAGGATGGTGAGCAGTGACAGTGCATGCATCAGTGACACTGTACCTCTTGTCCACCTGTTGGAGCATACGCTGCGTGGAATAATGGACAGGGCACTTGAGGCAGAACAGAGGCAGGAAGAGGAGGACTTCCTTGCCTCTCAAGGCCCCCTTTACCCAGACAGTGTTCCTTCTGTCCCACCCATCGCACAGGAAGAGGACGAGGAGGAGGAGGAGGATTGTGTCAGCATGGAGGTGGAGCCTGACACTCAGCATCAACAGCAGCAGTCTTTTAGGGATGATTTACAGTCCCAAGAAACCCGTGGACTTGTACGTGGCTGGGAGGAGGTGGCTGCGGATCATGTCGTCCTTAGTGACCCAGAGGACTCCGGACCGAATGCCTCAGCTAACCTATGCTGCATGGCCTCCCTGATCCTGCAAAGTCTGCGAAGGATCCTCGTATTCTTCGGATCAAGGAGAGGGACCATTACTGGCTGGCCACTTTCCTTGATCCACGGTACAAGGGTAAGGTTGCGGACCTTATCTTGCCGTCGCAGAGGGAGCAGAGGATGAGACATCTCCGGGAGGCCTTGCAGAAAGGTCTGTGCAACGCGTTCCCATAGACTGGGAGGTTACAAACTTCTGGTCCTGGACAACGAGTTGCTGAGGCTTCAGTCAGTAGCAGAAGGAGCGGTGGAGAAGGTGGCCGTCTGACCGATGCGTTCAGACAATTTTTTAGTCCGCAGCCCCAAGATATGATCGGTTCCAGCAACCATCGCCAGCGTCTGATATACATGGTGCAGGAATACCTAGGGGCAAGGTCAGACTTGGACACCTTTCCCACCAAAAATCCTCTGGCTTACTGGGTCTTGAGGATGGATCACTTGCCAGAGCTTGCACAGTATGCAATTGAGCTACTGGCCTGTCCTGCATCCAGCGTTCTTTCGGAACGCACATTCAGTGCTGCTGGATGCTTTGTCATGGATCACAGGGTGCGCCTGTCCACCGACTCAGTTGATCGACTGACCTTCATAAAGATGAACCAGTCTTGGATCACCACCAGCTACCAAGCACCTGAAGCTGATGTAACAGAATAATTTATTTTGAAATGTCACATCCCTTCAAGACTGCCTATGCTGATGCTGACTGACTGTCCTTTTATGTTGACTGACTATCCTCCTCCTCCTCAATGATCCGATTCCTGATGATAGCTTGGAAGAACATTTTTGTTTCTGGGTGCCGCCACCAGTGGCTAAGGCCCAATTTTTCAGCCCCTGTTTAACAGGAGCATGTAATTACAATTTTGTATGCAATGCTTTGCAGCAGGGCTCATTCCTGCACTCAAACTAGAGTATCTGGGAGAGGTTGCAGTGTCGTGGCACCAGCACCAGTGCCTAAGGCCCAATTTTTCAGCCCCTGTTTAACAGGGGCGTGTAATTACAATTTTTGATGCAATACTTTGCAACAGGGCTCATTGCTGTGCTCCAAGTACAGTATCTGTGAGGGGTGTTGTGGCACCAGTGCCTAAGGCCCAATTTTTCTGCCCCTGTTCAACAGGGGCATGTAATTACAATTCTTGATCTAATAATTCACAGCAGGGCCCATTCCTGCGCCCACCAAGAGTAACTGTGAGGGCTTACAGTGTTGTGGAAACACCACCACCACCACCACCAAAGGCCCAATTTTTCTGCCCCTGTTCAACAGGGGCCTGCAATTACAATTCTTGATCTAATAATTTACAGTAGGGCCCATTCATGCGCCCACCAAGACTAACTGTGAGGGCTGACAGTGTTGTAGCACCAGCACCACCACCAAAAGCCCAATTTTTCCTACCACTGTTCAACAATGGCATGTAATTACAATTCCTGATATAATAGTTCACAGCAGGGCATTCCAGCGCCCACCAAGAGTAACTGTGAGGGCTCACAGTGTTGTGGCAACACCAACATCTAAGGAGCAAATTTCAGCAGAGTATATACGGCAGGCCCCTACTTTCAAACATCCAACTTACAAACGACTCCTACTTGCAAACGGAAGGAGACAACAGGAAGTGAGAGGAAATCTACCCCTAGGAAGGGAAATAATCTCCTGTAAGAGTTAATATGGGAAAAAGGTGTCTCCTCTCTACTGATGCTTTATCACCAATCCTTGTTTCAATAAAAAACCCACTTTTCCAAAAACCTTTGTCATTGGGACGGAAAGTGAGGTGAAATGTTCTGAACAGGTGCACAGACAGCAAAACAAATGTTACAGGGGTGATAACCCTTCCCTATGTTTTCCAAAAAGCTTAAAAATATATTTTTTGGCTGGAGCTACACTTAAACAATGTACCTGTTCAAAATTACAAACAGATTCTACTTAAGAACAAACCTACAGTCCCTGTCTTGTTTGCACCGCCTGTATACTGCTGTTCAGAGTATATAGGGCCTTTTTTTATTTTGGGTGCGGGGTTCCCCTTAATATCCATACAAACCCAAGGGGGCTGTTAATGGGGTGGGGGGGGGTGATGGGGTAGCCATGCCATTTTTCTCAAAGATTTTCATCCATTTTGCCAGGACCAGACATGACATTAAAGCCGCAAGCAGTTTTAAATGACCATTTTTCCTTTAGAAATGTCATTTTGTGCAGGGACAGTTCTAAACACGGGAAACACATGCCACTTCACAGGCATACTTTAGACACCCCCCAGGTACGATATTTAAAGGAATATTTAACTTTTTTTTTCACTTTAAGCATCATTAACCACTTCCATACCGGGTCATTGTAAAATGACGCCGGCAGGAACCCTCTCTCCCTCCGGGTGGGCATCATATGACTTTTTTTTTCACTTTATGCATCATTAAAATGACTGCTCCCGAAAAAACGTCAGTTTTTAAAACTTATTTTTGCATTGATACATGTCCCCTGGGGCAGAACCCGGGTCCCCAAACCCTTTTTAGGACAATAACATACATATTAGCCGTTATAATTAGCACTTTAGATTTCGAACGTTTGCGTCCATTGTATTTAATAGGGTTCTAACGTTCGCGCAAACTTTTGGTCCGTTCGCAGGTTCTGGTGTGAACCGAACCGGGGGGTGTTCGGCTCGTCCCTAGTCACAACTAAAGCAGAAAATAAGGCTTTAAGGGAGTACATCACTTATACCTTCAAGTAGAGCTTCATACACTCTACTTCCATCTCATTATTTGTCCGGCAAAAAAAATGGTTCCTTACATCCATGTATCAATATCAAGGTGTATATAAACTGTTATATACTGTTGATAACTGACCTCTTTAGCCAAATCACAGATGCTATGACTTTTCTAAACTTGATCTCAGGGGCAGCCACAACAACAACCTTGTCTGAAACTATGACCACGATAAATGGAATTGTAGCAGCATAGGTGGCAATTCTAAGTATCTTGAAATATTTTTTGACCCATGCAGTGTTGCATCTGTATTCCAAGACTTCATCAATGACATATTTTGACTTGAAAATTTTGGGGAAAATTTGAAGGTGTATTTGAGACCTCTCTTCATCTCTGCTAGGGCACATAATCCATGTTTCTCATGTCCTTCAAAACCTGCAAAAAAATGATCTTTTAGACAAATTGAAAAATATATTTTTGAGGTCTCAGAGGTAGCCTTCTTAGGGTATATAATTTTTCATAAAGGTTTGTCCATGAACCCAGCAAAAGTCAAGGTTGGCTTATCCTAAGAAAGGTCTAATTACCTCAATGCTTTAAAAAAAATGTATGGGCTTTGCAATTTTTACAGGCAAATCATTAAAAATGTCTCTCTTTAGGACCTTGTCATACAGACCTCAGTCACAAGGGTAGTTACATTTTGCATTGGCCCATCAAAGTTCAAAAACTGCTTGAATTATTAAAAAATAAATTCTGTACAGCCCAATTTTCATTCATTCTGTAGTCCAGAAAACACTCTCCATCGAAGCTGATGCTGATTTGCTTGCAAACCTGAATGTGAATATCCTTGTGCCTTCTTTTTCAGGAAATTTTCTTATTCCTTTCTATCAAATGGGCATTCGAACATTGATGCCACTGGCAAGAAGGATCTCTTCATCCAATTACTGTCTATACTGATCATAAAAACTTGAAATATCTCTAGATGGCTTCAACAAATTATGGGCTTGGGGCGCAGAGCACTGCACCCTGAGCCCACCCAGTTATCTTCCTGATTCTACTCCCGGCCAATCAGAAATTGGGTCCTAGGACCTGTCATCCGATTGGCCGAGAGGAGAAGCGATCCTATTATCCACTGAGGAGGAGGAGGGAGGAGACGCAGGTGAAACCACCGTGAAGCCGAGGAGGAGGAGACACAGGGTGAAGCCCTCAACCTAGATGGGGTAAGTGCGGGGTTGGTGACCGACCGACCGGGAAGGGGGGGTGGGGTTCCTGTGACCCGACCAGGGGTGTCAGCAGGTGGATTGTTTGCCGCCCACCCAAAAAAATATACCACCAGCCGCCACTGCTGTATACTCTATATCTATCCACCATGTGAAGACCGGGTATAGTGCTATGAATTATATAATATACTGTATAGTACATTATCGATATATATATAGTATAGTGTTAGATATAGCATGTACCTGAAATAGTAAACTATATTGCAAAATAGAGTCTATAATATGTATTATATGCTACTTAGTATAGATTGTTTATCATGTGTATATCATGCTGTACACTATATATGGGGGTTAGCAACAATCTACACTCCAGCTCTGGAGGAGCTACAAGTATTCGTGTGTGTATTCTGCTCGACAGAAGTTATGCTACATAACATCTTAAACATAACACAAGTCCAGTTTGAATTGGACAACTTACTACACCATGGCCTTGATAAATATGAACCTTCACAGACATATTTAAAGATCATAGTACTGAGGGTAATTGGAAGTAGAGGACTAGCCGTAGGGAATAGAAAAATCAATAGGGGACTGTGAATGTGGCTGAGTGGGACTGGGTGAAACGGGGTTGGGGCATAAGAAAGGGATTGTGTGTGACTGACGTAGTGAGAGGAAGGAAGCAGACAGGGTGGGTAGATCTGTCTCATGGTATTAGAAAGAGAGGCCAAGCCGCTACTTGGCTCTTGTGGAGTTTGGAATGCCGACTGAGCATATTTACAGGTGGATTTATGATTTGTATTCTAGGTGGTGGAAGACCACTCCATTTATTGGACCTGCAGGACAGGAGATATGCACACTTATGATCCTTGGCCATCATTTCCCCAGAGTGGTATTCCAGCATTCGCAGCATAAGCAATATGATACACAGGTCCTGGATTACACCTTGGGGTGATGCACTACCAGTTTGTCAGTAATTTTAAAGTATCATCAAATGTTCAGCAATGTTGTCTTATTTTCTCAATGCCGAGGCTCTTGACCCCAACATAATGTACCAGGTGTGTCCTCCTCTGCCACAGCAACCTAGAGGGACAGAAATTTAAGGGTAAACAACGATGGATAAATTATACAGATAGATATTGAAACATCAACTGATATAGAAAAGATAAAGCTGGCCACAGACTGTTATTTTTTATTTCATTCAGCCAGTGGGCTGATCATAAAAAACTAACAGATTCCTCCATCCACACAAATTAAATGGATGGAGGAATTTCTCCTATCAGGACATTGTATTCTGACAGTGGCACCTGTCAATGTCAGAATATTCTGATCTGCAGCTGCAGCTAATTGGCTGAACAAGGAAAAATATCCAACTAATCCCTTCCACAAAAGCCAATTAAACAATTGATCTCTGTCAAGCGGAAAGGCAACACACTAATCAATGTTATAATCAATATACCAAAGGGCCTGGTAAAAGACTGGGGGGGGGGGGGGAACCCATGCCGTTTTTTTCAATGATTTTTATCTATATTACAGGGATCCGACAATTCATTACAACCGCGATCAGTTTTAAATTAGATTTTTTCCTTTAGAAATGTCATTTTGCTGTTGTATTGTTCTCAACACGGGAAAGATGCGCTACTTTACAGGCATAATAAGGACATCCTCCAGGCGCGATATTTAAAGGAATATTTAATTTTTGTTGTTTCACTTTAAGCATTATTAAAATCACTGCTCCTGAAAAAACGGCCGTTTTAAAAACTTTATTTTGCCTTGATACATGTCCCCTGGAGCAGGTCCCGGGTCCCCAAACATTTTTTATGGCAATAACTTGCATATTAGCATTTAAAATTAGCATGTTTTTCATGTTAGTGTCCCGTAGACTTTAATGGTGTTCGGCAGCTTTCGAATTTGCCACGAACATGGCATAATGTTCGCTGTTCAGCAAACAGCGAAAACACTATTCATTTATTAAAATTTTGCTTAGCCATCAGTCTTTTTTTCCTTTGCAAGCTTAAATGCTTGTAACCAAGTTTAGGCGTGTTCAGGCACATAGAGTGTAAACTATGCTAAAATACTCCTCACTGAATGCAGGATTTATGTGCCTCAACATTACTCTAAAATACTGTTCAGTATCTCACAAAAGTGAGTACACCCCTCATATTTTTGTAAATATTTAATTATATCTTTTCATGTGACAACACTAAATAAATTACACTTTGCTACAATGTAAAGTAGTGAGTGTACAGCTTGCAAATTTGCCATACCTCCCAACTTTTTGAGATGGGAACGAGGGACACCTATTAGCAAATGTATGCAGGCATAGGACACACCCCCTGCCAATGAGAATTATACAAATAAAAATATTAGTTAAACCCACAAGTGCTTTTTTACCACTTCAATTCCTTTATATTGACTTTTAAAATTTACAAATGCTGCAATTTAGAAATTGGATGAAAACATGGGAAACACTTTTTGAAAGATAAAAAGTGCATTTTTATATGCAACTATATAGATCAGACCAAAATGAGGGACAAATGAGGAGGAAAGAGGGGACAGTCCCTCAAAATCAGGGACCGTTGGGAGCTATGAAATTTGCTGTCCCCTCACAATAACTCAACAGACAGCTCTTAATGTCTAAACCACTGGCAACAAAAGTGAGTATACCCCTAAATCCAAATTGGGCCCAAAATGTCAATGTTTTATGTGGCCATCATTGTTTTCCAGCACTGCCTTAACCCTCTTGGGCATGGAGTTCACCAGAGCTTCACAGGTGGCCACTGGAGTTCTCATCCACTCTTCCATGACGACATCACGGAGCTGGTGGATGTTAGAGACCTTGCACTCCTCCACCTTTCTTTTGAGGATGCCCCACAGATGCTCAATAGGATTTAGATCTGGAGACATGCTTGGCCAGTCCATCACCTTTACCCTCAGCATCTTTAGCAAGGCAGTAGTCGCCTTGGAGGTGTGCTTGAGGTCTTTATCATGTTGGAATACTGCCCTGCGGCCCAGTCTCTGAAGGGAGGGGATCATGCTCTGCTTTAGTATGTCACAGTACATGTTGGGATTCATGGTTCCTTCAATGAACTGTAGCTCCCCAGTGCCGACAGCACTCATGCAGCCCCAGACCATGACACTCCCACCACCATGCTTGATTGTAGGCAGGACCCCCTTGTCTTTGTACTCCTCATCTGGTTGCCACCACACACGCTTGACACCATCTGAACCAAATAAGTTTATTTGGTCTCATCAGACCACAGGACATGGTTCCAGTAATCCATGTCCTTAGTCTGCTTGTCTTCAGCAAACTGTTTGCAGGCTTTTTTGTGCATCATCTTTAGAAGAGGCTTCCTTCTGGGACAACAGCCATGCAGATCAATTTGATGCAGTGTGCAGCGTATGGTCTGAGCACTGACAAGCTGACCCCCCTCTCCTTTAACCTCTGCAGCAATGCTGCAGGAATCATACATCTATTTCCCAAAGACAACCTCTGGATATGACTCTGAGCATGTGAACTCAACTTCTTTGGTCGACCATGGCGAGGCCTGTTCTGAGTGGAACATGCCCTGATAAACCGCTGTATGGTCTTGGCCACCGTGCTGCAGCTTAGTTTCAGGGTCTTGGCAATCTTCTTGGCAATCTTTATGTAGAGCAACAATTCTTTTTTTCAGATCTTTAGAGAGTTCTTTGCCACGAGGTGCCATGTTGAACTTCCAGTGACCAGTATGAGAGTGTGAGAGCGAGGGAAAAGGGCTAATTGGGCCTAATTTGGACTTTTGCACTTAGGGGTGTACTCAGTTTTGTTGCCAGTGGTTTAGACATTACTGGCTGTGCGTTGCGTTATTTTGAGGGGTCAGCTCATTTACATTGTTATACATGCTGTACACTCACTACTTTTCATTGTAGCAAAGTGTCATTTCTTCAGTGTTGTCACATGAATAAAATATAGTAAAATATTCACAAAAATGTACTCACTTTTGTGAGATACTGTAAATACGATATAAGTGCATATGCACATTAGATAAGCTAAAACTAGTTTCAGAGACGTAAAAAAATAAAAATAAAACATATGCCTTTTAAAGAGACTTTTTGTATGCCCATGTGAATATAGCCTTAATCACATCTGAAAGTAGCTTTCCTTACTCTAAACAGAGATTCTGCTAATTCAATGTATTGTTTATCCAATCTGAATCTATTACATTGAATAAATAATGGTATTGCCAGAATCCATAAGAGCAAGTCCCTCTGGTAGCTTTGATAAAGATTTAATAAAGATCTGCAATTAAACCTGATCTCCAGGCTACATTGGTACAAAAGTACATTGGCAATATAGTTAATGCATTAAAGTACATTGGCAGTTTCTGTGAATGCTTTTAACTAAACTAATATAAATTGATATGCATATACTGCTGCCAACTATTCGAACTTCTATGGCAGGGAAACTCAATCTATTTTAATGTTTTTAACTTTGAGATAAATCATATCGATATAAAACATGTACAAATAAAAAGAAACCAGGAACAATCTATAATTTTTGGTCCTATAATAGACAGTGACCATTGCCGCTGTCATTTTTCATTTGCCCAATATAGTGCACAACTTCAGCACATCTGGATCTGTGCTGTAAATGTAGACTTCTTTATATAATTCTGTCCTCAAGCAGTATGCATACACCTTTTAGAATGCATGGCACTTATTGGTAAAAGCTAGGGATGCACCGATGCAACTTTTTTAACACTGAGTACGAGTGCCGATACTTTACCTCAGGTACTCGCCGATACCAATTACCGATACCTATCGCCTAGGAATAGGGGTGGTTTGGGAGGTGGCGGTAGTTGAGGGTGGGGTGAAATAGGGATTGTGAGGTGGGAGAGTTGGGATGGAAAAGGCTGTGATCACTAGGGGAAGATGGTGGGAATGGGAGGGCCATTGGGAGACATGGGAACAGAGGTGGCAGCTGGTGGGCACAGTACAGGGGGTTTGGAGGGCACAGTTCAGGCACATTACATGCAGAGTGCAGGCACATTACATGCAGAGTGCAGGGTTCAGGCACATTACATGCAGAGTGCAGGGTTCAGGCACATTACATGCAGAGTGCAGGGTCCAGGCACATTACATGCAGAGTGCAGGGTCATACATGCAGAGTGCAGGGTCATACATGCAGAGTGCAGGGTCATACATGCAGAGTGCAGGGTCCAGGCACATTGCATGCAGAGTGCAGGGTTCAGGCATATTACATGCAGAGTTCAGGCACATTACATGCAGAGTGCAGGGTTCAGGCACATTACATGCAGAGTGCAGGGTCCAGGCACATTACATACAGAGTTCAGGCACATTACATGCAGAGTGCAGGGTCATACATGCGGAGTGCAGGGTCCAGTTTTCCTCCACCATAACTTTCCACTGTATTCTCATTCACACGATCCCCCATCCACCCCTCCTCAACTCTGACTCATGCTCACCCCTCCTCTACTGCCTTCATATTCTCCCCCTCCCTTAAAATCTACATTGTACACATGCCTTACTGTTGTTGTACTAATGTGAAGTACCTGGCCGGCTCCTGCACAGACATCCCCCACTGAAAACTTCCTCTCTGCAGCCAGATCATCCGGGGGCGTCGGCATCCAGGCATCAGGGTCAGGTCAGAGAAACTGCATAATACCTTCCGAGGTCCCCTCCAGCCCCTCACCGTACTAGCTGGGACGCCGGCATCTTCCTTATCACTGCATGCAGGGAGACAAGCGTGTCCAGTTCACGTCACTTCCGGTATCGGGTTAGAGTATCGGAGCATTTTCGCGAGTACCAATACTCGCGAAAATGCCTAGTATCGGCCCCTATACCGATACCAGAATCAGTATCGGTGTATCCCTAGAAAAAGCAGTGGTGTATTTAGGTTTGTGCTGCCCTAGGCCTGACTAAACTCGCCCCCCCCTAAATATGACCCACCCCTTCCTGTTAAGGCCACACACCTTAATTTTTAACCACTTCAGTACAGGGCATTTTCACCCCCTTCCTGCCCAGACCAATTTTTTGTTTTCAGCTCTGTCACACTTTGAATGACAATTGCGTGGTCATGCAACACTGTACCCAAATGAAATCTTTATGGTTTTTTTCCCCACAAATAGAGCTTGCGTTTGGTGGTATTTGATCACCTCTGCAGTTTTTATTTTTTGCGCTATAAACAAAAGAAGAGCGACAATTTTGAAAAAAACACAATATCTTTTACTTTTTGATTTAATAAATATCACAATTTAAAAAAATAAATAACATTTCCTCAGTTTAGGCCGATACGTATTCTTCTACATATTTTTGGTTAAAAAAAATCGGAATAAGCGTATTTGATTGGTTTGCGCAAAAGTTCTAGCATCTACAAAATAGGGGATAGAATTAAGGCATTTTTATTTATTTTTATTTTTTTAGTAGTAATGGCGGCGATCTGCAATTTTTATTGTGACCGTGACATTGCGACGGACATATCGGACACTTTTGACACATTTTTGGGACCATTCACATTTATACAGGGATTAGTGCTATAAAACTTTACTGATTACTGTGTAAATGTGACTGGCAGGGAAGGGGTTAACACTAGGGGGCACTGAAGAAGTTAAATAGAACAAGTAAAAAGTGTCCCCCTAACAAGGAACTGGGACTTTTGAGGCAACCAATAAAGTAATGAAAATGTATAGATAAAATGGTTTAATCTTAAATAGTTAAGAAGCCAATCATGTGGCAACATACAATTGACTGATGAGTAAAATACATTACAGATCAAAGTACATTAAAACATTGAATACGAAGTTGTGTCCAAATTGTGGGTAAGGCCCGACGCGTTTCAGGGTGAATCCCTTTCCTCAGGGGCGTATCCTTATTGGAGAGCTTATAATATCTATAAAAATGTACAAAAAACATGATCGGTGACAAGCATACAGGAAACAAATGAGCATCGTTGAAAGAAGAGAAGTGCAAAAAACGGTAACAATGCGGGACACACACTCAAAAACAATTTTGACATATAGACATGTTGATCTGCTTTATTTTGGTGTATTATTTGTTGTAATTTCCATTTTGTTGCTTCTCTGATTCATGTAAATGTCTTTTGTGATAATACTCACTAATATGTGATGTATATTTAATAGACATGTGCAAAAGGAAAAAATTCGTTTCGTTTCGTTTTGTTTTAATTCGTTAATCAATTAATTTCGTTTAGTTAGATTCGTTAAATTTGTTAAATTCGTTTTCGGATTTCGTTTTGTTTTCGACCGAATTCGAAAATCGGTCGCATTCGAAAATATTTCAGCCGAATTCGAAAATATTTCTACCGGATTCGAAATTATTTCAACATGATTCGAAATTATTTCAACCGCATTTGAAACTATTTCAACCGGATTCGAAAATATTTTGCGACCCGACTTTGGGTCCCCATATCTCAGGGTCACTTAGTAATAGAAACCCCAAATTTGGAGATGTTATAGTGCTAGTTCTACTGTGTTTGCATACCAAATTTGGGGTTTCTAGCTACAAGTGGCCCCGAGATATGTGGCCCAAAATTCGGGTCGCAAAATGTCATTCCCTGCTGCAGAAAAGTGTTTGACATTTTGCGACCCGATTTTGGGTCCACGTATCTCGGGGTCACTTAGTGATAGAAACCCCAAATTTGGTATGCAAACAAAGGAGAACTAGCACTACAACATCCCCAAATTTGGGGTTTCTATCGCCAACTAACCCCGAGATACGTGGACCCAAAGTCGGGTCGCAAAATATTTTTGAATCCGGTTGAAATAGTTTCAAATGCGGTTGAAATCGTTTTAAATGCGGTTGAAATAATTTCGAATCATGTTGATACTATTTAAAGCAGATTCGAAAATATTTTGCGACCCGACTTTGAAAAAAAAATGAAATTGATTCTAACAGTCTGCAGGAGATCTGCAAAAAAAGGGATTTTTATAACAGCTTACCTGTAAAATCCTTTTCTTGGAGTACATCACGGGACACAGAGCGACTTAGTCATTACTAATGGGTTATATAGATTACCTTCAGGTGTTGGCACTGGCCAATTCCAAACCGGAAGTACCCTCCCCTATATAAGCCCCTCCCACCCGGGAGCACCTCAGTTTTGTAGCCAAGCAATAAGTGTCCCAAAAAGAGGGGTGGGAGCTCTGTGTCCCGTGATGTACTCCAAGAAAAGGATTTTACAGGTAAGCTGTTATAAAAATCCCTTTTTCTTTTTCGTACATCACGGGACACAGAGCGACTTAGTCATTACTAATGGGACGTCCCAAAGCAATGCCAAATGAGGGGAGGGATACATAAGCTGGGCGCCATCAGGCATGAGGCTCTTTTGCGGCCTGCAACACACTGCGCCCAAAGGCGACATCCTCCTGACTTGTGACGTCTACCTGGTAGAATCTAGTAAACGTGTGTACTAAGGACCATGTTGTGGCCTTACAGTACTTGAGCCAGGGAGGCTTGGTGATGCACTGCCCATGAAGTTCCAACTGCTCTTGTGGAGTGCGCCCTAACTTTGAACGGAGGCGGTCCCCTTTTCAAGCCATAGGCTTGTATTATGACCTGTCGAATCCACTTGGCTAAAGTAGATTTTTGATGCTGCCTGACCCTTTCTGGGGCCTTCCGGCAGAACAAACAAAGTATCCGTTCTACGAATCTGAGCAGTGGCTTTAAGATAAGCTTTAACTGCTCTTACTACATCCAAAGAATGCAATAACTTTTCCTCTACCGAACTAGGTTTGGGGAAAAAGGAAGGAAGAACCACATCTTGGTTCAAATGGAACCTCGATACCACCTTAGGAAGAAGGCTGGATGAGGACGTAATACTACTCTGTCCTTATGGATAACCAGATATGGCTCCTTACAGGACAAGGCGGCTAATTCCGATACTCTTTTAGCCGAACAAATGGCTACAAAGAAAATCAATTTCCTGGTGAAAAGAACCAAGAAAATGTGCCGCAATGGTTCAAATGGTTGTTTCTGTAGAACCGACAGAACCAGGTTTAAGTCCCATGGACATATGGGAATACTAACCGGAGGGCTAATACGCATCACTCCTTGTATGAAAGCTTTGATTAATGAATGCAAAGCCAAGGGCCTTTGAAAAAAAAAATATTGACAAGGCCGTCTGACCCTTGATAGTACTCAAGGCAAGCTTCCTATGTACAGCCCACTGTAGGAAGTCCAGAATCCTACCTATTACGTACTTACGTGGATGCCATTTCCTGGCCTCACCCCACGTGATGTACGCCTTCTAGATCCTATAATAGATCTGCCTGGATACCGGCTTCCTGGCATTGATCATGGTAGATACCACAGGATTAGAGAGCCCTCTCTTTTTTAGAATGTGGGCTTCTATAGCCAGGCCGTCAACCTAGGGCTGGTAAGGAAGGGTAGTATATCGGTCCTTGCGAAAGCAGGTCCGGACGATGTGGGAGGGTCCAAGGACTTCCCACTGACATTTTTACAAACTCCGCGTACCATGCCCTTCGGGGCCACGCTGGAGCCACCAGAATCACTGGTTTCTTTTCTACCCTGATTCTGCGGATTAATCGCGGTGGGAATGCATATATCAGCTTGAACTGATCCCAAGGGAACACTAGGGCATCCGAACCGCAAGCTAGGGGATCCTTTGTGCGAGACACAAATCTGTCCACCTTTGCGTTGAATCTGGATGCTAGCAGATCTACATCCGGTGTTCCCCACCGCTGGCATATTGCCTGGAAAACCTCGGGGTGAAGAGACCATTCCCCCGGGCATAATTGCTGGCGACTTAAAAAAGTCCGCTCTCCAATTTTCCACTCCTGGGATGAAAACCGCGGATATGGCTGTGACATACCTTTCTGCCCATTCCAGGATGCATTTCGCTTCCCTCTGGGCTGCACGACTCCTGGTGCCACCCTGGAGATTGATATATGCCACTGCTGTGGCATTGTCTGATTGAATTCTGACAGGTGACCCTTGGAGTTTGGATGTCCATGCTACTAGGGCATACCGGGCTGCTCGTATCTCTAAGAAATTGGTGGGCAGGGCCTTCTCTGCTTCTGACCACTTGCCCTGGAGAGACCATTGCTCCAGTACTGCCCCCCAGCCTATGAGGCTGGCAACTGTAGTGACCACCTTCCAAGAAACCGGACTGAAGGGGACAGGGACATTGGTAAGTCTAAAGCCTGAACTTTTTTGTTCCAGGCTGACAGTATGGCCCTCTGCAAGTTCCTTGAATGGAATTGACCGTAGGGTACCGCTTCGAATGAAGCCACCATTTTTCCCAGCAGCCTTATACACAGGCGTATGGATGGTTTTTCTTTTTTGTACCCACTAAGTGGGTCAAATCTTTCAAAGACGACACCTTCTCTGGAGGTAAGAAAATCTTTCTCTGATTTGAATCCAGTCTTAGCCCCCAAGTATTCCAGGCTTTTGACTGGTTTTAGGGCTGACTTGTCTCGGTTGATAATGCAACCGTGAGATTCCAGATACTTGATTATCTTGTGAACGACCACTTCTAGTTTTTTTCACTGAGTGGTCTATCAGCAACAAGTCGTCTAGATATGCCATTATCGTTACACCTTGTGTCCCTAGTTTGGCCAATCGTAGGGCCAGAATTTTTGTGAACACTCGTGGTGCCGTGGCCAGACCGAAAGGTAAGGCTCTGAACTGAAAATGGCGCCCTTCTACTGCAAGGCGTAGAAATTTCTGGTGGGCCGGACAGATGGGAATATGCAAATAAGCATCCCTTATGTCAATCGAGGCTAACCATTCCTGCCCTTGTAGGGCGGTGGCCACCGATCGGATCGACTCCATCCGAAAAAAGTCCTGATATGTAGGAACTTGTTTAGCCCTTTTATATTCAATATGGGCCTCATGTCCCCATTTGGTTTGGGGACTGTGACAAGGTTCGAGTAAAACCCGAACCCGTTTTCTTTCAAGGGAACCTTCATGATTACCCTTGGGGCAATAGTTGCTCTAGTGCCAGAAGGAGGGATCCACTCTTCTGGGGATCGCTTGGCACGTTTGACCTTATAAAATGGGCAGGAGGAATGTCTTTTAACTCCAGCCTGTATCCCAGACTTACTGCGGGGATCACCCATCTCTGATGGTGTCCCGCCAGGTCTCTGTGAACAACTGAAGTCTTCCCCTCACCCGACTGAGTGGGGGCAACCCTTCATGACTTAGGGGGAGGTCTTGTACCTCTCTTGACCCAGGGTTTCTTGATACCCTGTGATTGTCCCTGATTTCTGCCCCCTGGATTTGACCGCGGAGGCCGTCGGAACTGTTTCACAGCCGATGTGCCAGGGACTGGAGAAGTAGGCCTCTTAAAAGAAGGACTCCTACCCTTGTTCTTAACAGGTAAGAGTGAACTTTTACCGGCAGAAATTTTCTGGATATATTTGTCCAGATCTTCTCCAAATAAGCGTTCTCCATGAAATGGGAAGCTAACCAGCAGTTTTTTACAGGGAGCTTCAGCAGACCAGTTTTTGAGCCACAGAAGCCTACGCATATGTACTATAGACAGCGTAAAGCGGGAGGCCTGTTGGATTGTATCCTTTATGGCGTCCACCGCAAAACACAAGGCTCTAGGCAGGTCAGCTAGGGCAAGAGCCTGCTGATCTGGTAAGTCCCTTAAGACTTGTTTCAACTGATCTTTCACTGCTTGGCAGACTCCAATCGCTGCTACCGCAGGTTGTGTCACCATGCTTGCTGTAGAGAAAGCAGATTTTAGTAAAGACTCCAATTTTTTATCTATTGGGTCTTTGACATTGGAACATTATCTACTGGACATGTCAGTGATTTGTTAACAGAAGAGATGGCTGCGTCCACTGTAGGGACCCTCCATTTTTTTATGAACTTATCCTCCATGGGATAGATCACCGGAAATCTCTTGGGGGGAGCAAATATTTTATCAGGATGCTCCCAATCCTGGTAAATAAGCCCTTCTAATAAAGGGTGGATTGGGAAGGAACAGACAGCCTGGGGAGCTTTTAGCGACCCCAGCGAGGAAACCGTAGTGGATGGTGGTTCCGCCAGAGGCATTTTAAATGCTGATCGGACCATATTAGTCAGAGACTGAACCCATAATCTTTCAGCCTGAGATGCTGAGAAAGGTTCTTCCACTGTTGATTCCTCCATAACTGAATCAACCTCATCCTGATCCCCTTCAGGTAGGTCGATCTCTGTGTGGGGCTGTTCCTTCACTAACAGGCACTCTGAAGGAGGAGACGGAGATCGGACGCGCTTTTCCTGAGACAGGGAAGCAGCGATCAATGCTGTTAATCTCTCTTCCAATCCTCCCAGAGTTGAGGATAAAACCTCCTCTGTTATATATACAGGAGCAGGTGGACTGGGGACAGCCGCAGCACCAGGCATTCCTGCGGGGTTTCTACGGCTACTGACCTCTGAATTCTCAGGGGAGATTGGTGCAGTACAAGCATGCCCAATATCCTCAGAGCCCGATGGAGACCCCTTTGGCTTCCTGGAAGATCTATTTCCGGAGCGTCTGGACGACATATCCTTTAAGCACAAAGCTGAGGTATTCCCGTCGTCATACACCAATTTTGCTGGTAATAATCTAACACAGGTGCTGCTATATACCAGCTGGTGTCCACTAAAGTGCCTTTCTATGGGGATGCCTGCATCAACCGCCTCTGTGTGCCACTGTTTGTTGCTAGCTCTGTTTGCATCCAGCTGACACTTGTACTGTGTCTTTTAACTATGCTGGGACGGCCGCACATGCGCAGAAGCGCCGCGGCGCGCATCGAGCGTCATCCACCCGCCCCGCCCCTTTTTTTCATAGGAGGCGCGTGCACGCGCCCGCGCGCGCGCCCGTGCGCCATTGGCGCCCTTTTCGAAATCAAACAGGGGACTAGGAGCCAGGGCCCTTTTTGCCGGAGGGCCTGTGCGGTGGATGAGCGCAGCAACAGGGCAGAGGAAGTGGATTCCCACAGAGAAACTTACCAGCTGCCTGGATCTTTTGACTTGAGAAAACCAAAGATCCACATGACAAGAAAAATGGACTACAGCGGCCTCTAGTGGTTTAACACAGGTACCGCGGCCCCTTTTTTTTTTTTTTTTTCTTGACTACTATTAAAATTTTACATTTTCAGTAGTTACAGGCAACACAGATATTTAGCGGGAATACCGTTAGGTAACAGACAGAAAGACAAATTAGGCTTGGGGGTCCCCCAATAGAACCAAGTTCCTGGGGGCCCCCACTTACCTGATCCCCGCCGCAGGACTCTGTTTGGTCCACAGAAGTCCAAACTTCACCTATCACGGCAGGCATTGTAATTAAACCTTCAGGGACCGGGTTCCCAAGGATTCCACTCCCCTGGACCTGTATAGCACCCTGCACAGACAACATCTTGGTCGTGGGTATGACCAGAGCTCTGGATCCCAGGGTCCAGCCCTCCTAAGAGAAGCATTACAGGCAAAACCTTGCTCTTCTGCTGCAAGGCCCGGGTACCGACCGTTTAGCTATGAAGCTTTTTTGGTGGGATCCGGAACAGCTTACTAAGGCCCAAAAGAACCTGTACGCAAGCCCAGTGAAAACACATGTTACTCTTTGGCCAACACCTTAGACACTGGCAAAAAACTGAGGTGCTCCCGGGTGGGAGGGGCTTATATAGGGGAGGGTACTTCCGGTTTGGAATTGGCCAGTGCCAACACCTGAAGGTAATCTATATAACCCATTAGTAATGACTAAGTCGCTCTGTGTCCCGTGATGTACGAAAAAGAAAAAAAGAAGTGAAATGGCTGTTAATAGTCTACAGGAGATCTGCTAAAAAAATAAAATAAATGCTAATAGTCTGCAGGAGATCTTATGTAAAAAATAGTAATCTGCAAAAAAAATTAAACATGAAATAGATAGTATCTATATTCTATTCTATTCTATTGTTTTTCTAGTGTATTCTCTATTTCTATTCTAATCTATTCTATCCAAAGTTAAAATTAATTAATTACATTTTTTTTAATTCCTACTGTTCGAAATTAAAATGTATTCTATTCAAAATTCGAATTTCATAAGATGGTTGCATATTCTTTCTATTTTATTCTATTAAATTATATATTTTTTCTATTCTGTTCTAATCTTTTCTATTTGAATTATAAATTTTGAAAGATGGTTAGTTACTTACTTATATACATCTGTCACATAAAAAAAAGATGTGAAATGGCTGTCATGGATGTCGATCGCAAGGCAAGTACATATGCTGTATGTCATTGTCCGAGTGCCACGTGACCGGCCACGAGTGCCACGTGACCAAGTTGTGGATTGTCCACTTGCCACGCCACCTGCCACAAGTTATGGGGTTCCTAGCACCAAGTGACCCCCAGATATGGGCGATCTGTCAAGTGCTTTTCTGCAGCAGAGAATTAAATTTTGTGACCCGACTTTGAGGCCACGTATCTCGGGGCCACTTATAGCTAGAAATCCCAAAATATTTGGTATGCAAACACATTACAACTGGCACTACAATAACCCCAAATTTGGGGTTTCTATCACCAAGTAACCCCGTTGTAATGCTAGTTCTACTGTGTTTGCATACCAAATTTGGGGTTTCTAGCTATAAGTGGCCCCGAGATACGTGGCCCCAAAGTCGGGTCACAAAATGTCATTCTCTGCTGCAGAAAAGTACTTGACATATCGCCCATATCTGGGGGTCACTTGCTGCTAGGAACCCCATAACTTGTGGCAGGTGACGTGGCAAGTGGACAATCCACAACTTGGTCACGTGGCAGGTCACGTGACACTCGTGGCTGTTCACGTGGCACTCGTGGCAGGTCACGTGGCACTCGTGGCAGGTCACGTGACACTCGTGGCCGGTCACGTGACACTTATGGCCGGTCATGTGGCACTCGTGGCCGGTCACGTGGCACTCGTGGCAGGTGTTGTGGCAAGTGGACAATGACATACAGCATATGTACTTGCCTTGCGATCGACATCCGTGACAGCCATTTCACATCTTTTTTTTATGTGACAGATGTATATAAGTAAGTAAATAACCTTCTTCCAAAATTTATAATTCAAATAGAAAAGATTAGAACAGAATAGAAAAAATATATAATTTAGAAGAATAAAATAGAAAGAATATACAACCATCTTCTGAAATTCGAATTTCGAATAGAATAAATTTGAATTTCGAATAGTATGAATTCAAATTTTTTCATTAACTAATTTTAACTTTGGATAGAAAAGATTATAATAAAATAGAAAATAGACTAGAAAAACAATAACCCCAAATTTGGAGTTTCTATCACCAAGTAACCCCGAGATACATGGACCCAAATTCGGGTCACAAAATATTTTCTAATCCGGTTGAAATAGTTTCAAATGCAGTTGAAATAATTTCGAATCATGTTGATACTATTTCAACCGGATTCGAAAATATTTTGTGACCCGACTTTGGGTCCATGTATTTTGGGGTTACTTGGTGATAGAAACCCAAAATTTGGAGATGTTGTAGTGCTAGTTCTACTGTGTTTGCATACCAAATTTGGGGTTTCTAGCTACAAGTGGCCCCGAGATATGTGGCCCCAAAATCGGGTCGCAAATTGTCATTCTCTGCTCCAGTAAAGTGCTTGACATTTTGCGACCCGATTTTGGGTCCACGTATCTCGGGGTCACTTAGTGATAGAAACCCCAAATTTGGTATGCAAACACAGGAGAACTAGCACTACAACATACTCAATTTTGGGGTTTCTATCGCCAACTAACCCCGAGATACGTGGACCCAAAGTCGGGTCGCAAAATATTTTTGAATCCGGTTGAAATAGTTTCAAATGCGGTTGAAATAGTTTTAAATGCGGTTGAAATAATTTCGAATCATGTTGATACTATTTAAAGCGGATTCGAAAATATTTTGCGACCCGACTTTGAAAACAAATGAAATTGATTCTAACAGTCTGCAGGAGATCTGCAAAAAAAAAAAAGAAGTGAAATGGCTGTTAATAGTCTACAGGAGATCTGCTAAAAAAAGAAATAGATGCTAATAGTCTGCAGGAGACCTGGTGAGAAAACTAAATAGATAATAATAGTCTGCAGGTAGGGATGAGCTCGGTGTTCGAGTCGAACATACGTTCGACTCGAACATCGGCTGTTCGATCGTTCGACGAAGATCGAACGATTTGGGCCGTTCGCGCCTAATTCGAGTGACGCGAACGGCCCACAATGCACTACGCCATCGCAGTGTCATCCAGGCGCTGTGATTGGCCAAGCATGCACTGTGACCCCGCATGCTTGGCCAATCACAGCGCCGGCAGCGAGGAGAGCAATGATTGGCCACAGGCAGGATGCCTGTGGCCAATTATTGCAGAGGGTGTTTACTACACGCCCCACACTATAAAAGGCCGCCAGCACGGCGGCCTAGTGTAGTGTGTTCCGGAGCAGGGAAAGAGAAGCATAGGCAGGGACAGTGACATTTATTTTTTCTTGCTTAACCTGGATTCCTTTAGTTTAGGGAAAGAGAAGGATAGGTAGGGAGAGTGTCAGTGTGTTTTACTGTGCGAATCCTTGTTTCTAGGGACAGGGAAGGACAGTGAGGGAAATTCTCCTTGTGCTATAGTGTGCTAAAGCATTGATCATCAATCAGCTTTAAAAAAACATTTTTTCTAGGGACAGAAAACTATAGGTAGGAAGAGTGTCAGTTTCTTTCACTGTGATAATCCTTGTTTCTAGGGACAGGGAAGGACAGTGAGGGAAATTCTACTTGTGCTATAGTGTGCTAAAGCATTGATCATCAATCAGCTTTAAAAAAACATTTTTTCTAGGGACAGAAAACTATAGGTAGGAAGAGTGTCAGTTTCTTTCACTGTGATAATCCTTGTTTCTAGGGACAGGGAAGGACAGTGAGGGAAATTCTCCTTGTGCTATAGTGTGCTAAAGCATTGATCATCAATCAGCTTTAAAAAAACATTTTTTCTAGGGACAGAAAACTATAGGTAGGAAGAGTGTCAGTTTCTTTCACTGTGATAATCCTTGTTTCTAGGGACAGGGAAGGACAGTGAGGGAAATTCTACTTGTGCTATAGTGTGCTAAAGCATTGATCATCAATCAGCTTTAAAAAAACATTTTTTCTAGGGACAGAAAACTATAGGTAGGAAGAGTGTCAGTTTCTTTCACTGTGATAATCCTTGTTTCTAGGGACAGGGAAGGACAGTGAGGGAAATTCTCCTTGTGCTATAGTGTGCTAAAGCATTGATCATCAATCAGCTTTAAAAAAACATTTTTTCTAGGGACAGAAAACTATAGGTAGGAAGAGTGTCAGTTTCTTTCACTGTGATAATCCTTGTTTCTAGGGACAGGGAAGGACAGTGAGGGAAATTCTCCTTGTGCTATAGTGTGCTAAAGCATTGATCATCAATCAGCTTTAAAAAAACATTTTTTCTAGGGACATAAAACTATAGGTAGGAAGAGTGTCAGTTTCTTTCACTGTGATAATCCTTGTTTCTAGGGACAGGGAAGGACAGTGAGGGAAATTCTACTTGTGCTATAGTGTGCTAAAGCATTGATCATCAATCAGCTTTAAAAAAACATTTTTTCTAGGGACAGAAAACTATAGGTAGGAAGAGTGTCAGTTTCTTTCACTGTGATAATCCTTGTTTCTAGGGACAGGGAAGGACAGTGAGGGGAATTCTCCTTGTGCTATAGTGTGCTAAAGCATTGATCATCAATCAGCTTTAAAAAAACATTTTTTCTAGGGACAGAAAACTATAGGTAGGAAGAGTGTCAGTTTCTTTCACTGTGATAATCCTTGTTTCTAGGGACAGGGAAGGACAGTGAGGGAAATTCTCCTTGTGCTATAGTGTGCTAAAGCATTGATCATCAATCAGCTTTAAAAAAACATTTTTTCTAGGGACAGAAAACTATAGGTAGGAAGAGTGTCAGTTTCTTTCACTGTGATAATCCTTGTTTCTAGGGACAGGGAAGGACAGTGAGGGAAATTCTCCTTGTGCTATAGTGTGCTAAAGCATTGATCATCAATCAGCTTTAAAAAAACATTTTTTCTAGGGACAGAAAACTATAGGTAGGAAGAGTGTCAGTTTCTTTCACTGTGATAATCCTTGTTTCTAGGGACAGGGAAGGACAGTGAGGGAAATTCTACTTGTGCTATAGTGTGCTAAAGCATTGATCATCAATCAGCTTTAAAAAAACATTTTTTCTAGGGACAGAAAACTATAGGTAGGAAGAGTGTCAGTTTCTTTCACTGTGATAATCCTTGTTTCTAGGGACAGGGAAGGACAGTGAGGGAAATTCTCCTTGTGCTATAGTGTGCTAAAGCATTGATCATCAATCAGCTTTAAAAAAACATTTTTTCTAGGGACAGAAAACTATAGGTAGGAAGAGTGTCAGTTTCTTTCACTGTGATAATCCTTGTTTCTAGGGACAGGGAAGGACAGTGAGGGAAATTCTACTTGTGCTATAGTGTGCTAAAGCATTGATCATCAATCAGCTTTAAAAAAACATTTTTTCTAGGGACAGAAAACTATAGGTAGGAAGAGTGTCAGTTTCTTTCACTGTGATAATCCTTGTTTCTAGGGACAGGGAAGGACAGTGAGGGAAATTCTCCTTGTGCTATAGTGTGCTAAAGCATTGATCATCAATCAGCTTTAAAAAAACATTTTTTCTAGGGACAGAAAACTATAGGTAGGAAGAGTGTCAGTTTCTTTCACTGTGATAATCCTTGTTTCTAGGGACAGGGAAGGACAGTGAGGGAAATTCTACTTGTGCTATAGTGTGCTAAAGCATTGATCATCAATCAGCTTTAAAAAAACATTTTTTCTAGGGACAGAAAACTATAGGTAGGAAGAGTGTCAGTTTCTTTCACTGTGATAATCCTTGTTTCTAGGGACAGGGAAGGACAGTGAGGGAAATTCTCCTTGTGCTATAGTGTGCTAAAGCATTGATCATCAATCAGCTTTAAAAAAACATTTTTTCTAGGGACATAAAACTATAGGTAGGAAGAGTGTCAGTTTCTTTCACTGTGATAATCCTTGTTTCTAGGGACAGGGAAGGACAGTGAGGGAAATTCTACTTGTGCTATAGTGTGCTAAAGCATTGATCATCAATCAGCTTTAAAAAAACATTTTTTCTAGGGACAGAAAACTATAGGTAGGAAGAGTGTCAGTTTCTTTCACTGTGATAATCCTTGTTTCTAGGGACAGGGAAGGACAGTGAGGGAAATTCTCCTTGTGCTATAGTGTGCTAAAGCATTGATCATCAATCAGCTTTAAAAAAAAAAAATTTCTAGGGACAGAAAACTATAGGTAGGAAGAGTGTCAGTTTCTTTCACTGTGATAATCCTTGTTTCTAGGGACAGGGAAGGACAGTGAGGGAAATTCTACTTGTGCTATAGTGTGCTAAAGCATTGATCATCAATCAGCTTTAAAAAAACATTTTTTCTAGTGACAGAAAACTATAGGTAGGAAGAGTGTCAGTTTCTTTCACTGTGATAATCCTTGTTTCTAGGGACAGGGAAGGACAGTGAGGGAAATTCTCCTTGTGCTATAGTGTGCTAAAGCATTGATCATCAATCAGCTTTAAAAAAACATTTTTTCTAGGGACAGAAAACTATAGGTAGGAAGAGTGTCAGTTTCTTTCACTGTGATAATCCTTGTTTCTAGGGACAGGGAAGGACAGTGAGGGAAATTCTACTTGTGCTATAGTGTGCTAAAGCATTGATCATCAATCAGCTTTAAAAAAACATTTTTTCTAGGGACAGAAAACTATAGGTAGGAAGAGTGTCAGTTTCTTTCACTGTGATAATCCTTGTTTCTAGGGACAGGGAAGGACAGTGAGGGAAATTCTCCTTGTGCTATAGTGTGCTAAAGCATTGATCATCAATCAGCTTTAAAAAAACATTTTTTCTAGGGACAGAAAACTATAGGTAGGAAGAGTGTCAGTTTCTTTCACTGTGATAATCCTTGTTTCTAGGGACAGGGAAGGACAGTGAGGGAAATTCTACTTGTGCTATAGTGTGCTAAAGCATTGATCATCAATCAGCTTTAAAAAAACATTTTTTCTAGGGACAGAAAACTATAGGTAGGAAGAGTGTCAGTTTCTTTCACTGTGATAATCCTTGTTTCTAGGGACAGGGAAGGGCAGTGAGGGAAATTCTACTTGTGCTATAGTGTGCTAAAGCATTGATCATCAATCAGCTTTAAAAAAACATTTTTTCTAGGGACAGAAAACTATAGGTAGGAAGAGTGTCAGTTTCTTTCACTGTGATAATCCTTGTTTCTAGGGACAGGGAAGGACAGTGAGGGAAATTCTCCTTGTGCTATAGTGTGCTAAAGCATTGATCATCAATCAGCTTTAAAAAAACATTTTTTCTAGGGACAGAAAACTATAGGTAGGAAGAGTGTCAGTTTCTTTCACTGTGATAATCCTTGTTTCTAGGGACAGGGAAGGACAGTGAGGGAAATTCTACTTGTGCTATAGTGTGCTAAAGCATTGATCATCAATCAGCTTTAAAAAAACATTTTTTTCTAGGGACAGAAAACTATAGGTAGGAAGAGTGTCAGTTTCTTTCACTGTGATAATCCTTGTTTCTAGGGACAGGGAAGGACAGTGAGGGAAATTCTCCTTGTGCTATAGTGTGCTAAAGCATTGATCATCAATCAGCTTTAAAAAAACATTTTTTCTAGGGACAGAAAACTATAGGTAGGAAGAGTGTCAGTTTCTTTCACTGTGATAATCCTTGTTTCTAGGGACAGGGAAGGACAGTGAGGGAAATTCTACTTGTGCTATAGTGTGCTAAAGCATTGATCATCAATCAGCTTTAAAAAAACATTTTTTCTAGGGACAGAAAACTATAGGTAGGAAGAGTGTCAGTTTCTTTCACTGTGATAATCCTTGTTTCTAGGGACAGGGAAGGACAGTGAGGGGAATTCTCCTTGTGCTATAGTGTGCTAAAGCATTGATCATCAATCAGCTTTAAAAAAACATTTTTTCTAGGGACAGAAAACTATAGGTAGGAAGAGTGTCAGTTTCTTTCACTGTGATAATCCTTGTTTCTAGGGACAGGGAAGGACAGTGAGGGAAATTCTCCTTGTGCTATAGTGTGCTAAAGCATTGATCATCAATCAGCTTTAAAAAAACATTTTTTCTAGGGACAGAAAACTATAGGTAGGAAGAGTGTCAGTTTCTTTCACTGTGATAATCCTTGTTTCTAGGGACAGGGAAGGACAGTGAGGGAAATTCTCCTTGTGCTATAGTGTGCTAAAGCATTGATCATCAATCAGCTTTAAAAAAACATTTTTTCTAGGGACAGAAAACTATAGGTAGGAAGAGTGTCAGTTTCTTTCACTGTGATAATCCTTGTTTCTAGGGACAGGGAAGGACAGTGAGGGAAATTCTACTTGTGCTATAGTGTGCTAAAGCATTGATCATCAATCAGCTTTAAAAAAACATTTTTTCTAGTGACAGAAAACTATAGGTAGGAAGAGTGTCAGTTTCTTTCACTGTGATAATCCTTGTTTCTAGGGACAGGGAAGGACAGTGAGGGAAATTCTCCTTGTGCTATAGTGTGCTAAAGCATTGATCATCAATCAGCTTTAAAAAAACATTTTTTCTAGGGACAGAAAACTATAGGTAGGAAGAGTGTCAGTTTCTTTCACTGTGATAATCCTTGTTTCTAGGGACAGGGAAGGACAGTGAGGGAAATTCTACTTGTGCTATAGTGTGCTAAAGCATTGATCATCAATCAGCTTTAAAAAAACATTTTTTCTAGGGACAGAAAACTATAGGTAGGAAGAGTGTCAGTTTCTTTCACTGTGATAATCCTTGTTTCTAGGGACAGGGAAGGACAGTGAGGGAAATTCTCCTTGTGCTATAGTGTGCTAAAGCATTGATCATCAATCAGCTTTAAAAAAACATTTTTTCTAGGGACAGAAAACTATAGGTAGGAAGAGTGTCAGTTTCTTTCACTGTGATAATCCTTGTTTCTAGGGACAGGGAAGGACAGTGAGGGAAATTCTACTTGTGCTATAGTGTGCTAAAGCATTGATCATCAATCAGCTTTAAAAAAACATTTTTTCTAGGGACAGAAAACTATAGGTAGGAAGAGTGTCAGTTTCTTTCACTGTGATAATCCTTGTTTCTAGGGACAGGGAAGGACAGTGAGGGAAATTCTCCTTGTGCTATAGTGTGCTAAAGCATTGATCATCAATCAGCTTTAAAAAAACATTTTTTCTAGGGACATAAAACTATAGGTAGGAAGAGTGTCAGTTTCTTTCACTGTGATAATCCTTGTTTCTAGGGACAGGGAAGGACAGTGAGGGAAATTCTACTTGTGCTATAGTGTGCTAAAGCATTGATCATCAATCAGCTTTAAAAAAACATTTTTTCTAGGGACAGAAAACTATAGGTAGGAAGAGTGTCAGTTTCTTTCACTGTGATAATCCTTGTTTCTAGGGACAGGGAAGGACAGTGAGGGAAATTCTCCTTGTGCTATAGTGTGCTAAAGCATTGATCATCAATCAGCTTTAAAAAAAAAAAATTTCTAGGGACAGAAAACTATAGGTAGGAAGAGTGTCAGTTTCTTTCACTGTGATAATCCTTGTTTCTAGGGACAGGGAAGGACAGTGAGGGAAATTCTACTTGTGCTATAGTGTGCTAAAGCATTGATCATCAATCAGCTTTAAAAAAACATTTTTTCTAGTGACAGAAAACTATAGGTAGGAAGAGTGTCAGTTTCTTTCACTGTGATAATCCTTGTTTCTAGGGACAGGGAAGGACAGTGAGGGAAATTCTACTTGTGCTATAGTGTGCTAAAGCATTGATCATCAATCAGCTTTAAAAAAACATTTTTTCTAGGGACAGAAAACTATAGGTAGGAAGAGTGTCAGTTTCTTTCACTGTGATAATCCTTGTTTCTAGGGACAGGGAAGGACAGTGAGGGAAATTCTCCTTGTGCTATAGTGTGCTAAAGCATTGATCATCAATCAGCTTTAAAAAAACATTTTTTCTAGGGACAGAAAACTATAGGTAGGAAGAGTGTCAGTTTCTTTCACTGTGATAATCCTTGTTTCTAGGGACAGGGAAGGACAGTGAGGGAAATTCTACTTGTGCTATAGTGTGCTAAAGCATTGATCATCAATCAGCTTTAAAAAAACATTTTTTCTAGGGACAGAAAACTATAGGTAGGAAGAGTGTCAGTTTCTTTCACTGTGATAATCCTTGTTTCTAGGGACAGGGAAGGACAGTGAGGGAAATTCTACTTGTGCTATAGTGTGCTAAAGCATTGATCATCAATCAGCTTTAAAAAAACATTTTTTCTAGTGACAGAAAACTATAGGTAGGAAGAGTGTCAGTTTCTTTCACTGTGATAATCCTTGTTTCTAGGGACAGGGAAGGACAGTGAGGGAAATTCTCCTTGTGCTATAGTGTGCTAAAGCATTGATCATCAATCAGCTTTAAAAAAACATTTTTTCTAGGGACAGAAAACTATAGGTAGGAAGAGTGTCAGTTTCTTTCACTGTGATAATCCTTGTTTCTAGGGACAGGGAAGGACAGTGAGGGAAATTCTACTTGTGCTATAGTGTGCTAAAGCATTGATCATCAATCAGCTTTAAAAAAACATTTTTTCTAGGGACAGAAAACTATAGGTAGGAAGAGTGTCAGTTTCTTTCACTGTGATAATCCTTGTTTCTAGGGACAGGGAAGGACAGTGAGGGAAATTCTCCTTGTGCTATAGTGTGCTAAAGCATTGATCATCAATCAGCTTTAAAAAAACATTTTTTCTAGGGACATAAAACTATAGGTAGGAAGAGTGTCAGTTTCTTTCACTGTGATAATCCTTGTTTCTAGGGACAGGGAAGGACAGTGAGGGAAATTCTACTTGTGCTATAGTGTGCTAAAGCATTGATCATCAATCAGCTTTAAAAAAACATTTTTTCTAGGGACAGAAAACTATAGGTAGGAAGAGTGTCAGTTTCTTTCACTGTGATAATCCTTGTTTCTAGGGACAGGGAAGGACAGTGAGGGAAATTCTCCTTGTGCTATAGTGTGCTAAAGCATTGATCATCAATCAGCTTTAAAAAAACATTTTTTCTAGGGACATAAAACTATAGGTAGGAAGAGTGTCAGTTTCTTTCACTGTGATAATCCTTGTTTCTAGGGACAGGGAAGGACAGTGAGGGAAATTCTACTTGTGCTATAGTGTGCTAAAGCATTGATCATCAATCAGCTTTAAAAAAACATTTTTTCTAGGGACAGAAAACTATAGGTAGGAAGAGTGTCAGTTTCTTTCACTGTGATAATCCTTGTTTCTAGGGACAGGGAAGGACAGTGAGGGAAATTCTCCTTGTGCTATAGTGTGCTAAAGCATTGATCATCAATCAGCTTTAAAAAAAAAAAAATTCTAGGGACAGAAAACTATAGGTAGGAAGAGTGTCAGTTTCTTTCACTGTGATAATCCTTGTTTCTAGGGACAGGGAAGGACAGTGAGGGAAATTCTACTTGTGCTATAGTGTGCTAAAGCATTGATCATCAATCAGCTTTAAAAAAACATTTTTTCTAGTGACAGAAAACTATAGGTAGGAAGAGTGTCAGTTTCTTTCACTGTGATAATCCTTGTTTCTAGGGACAGGGAAGGACAGTGAGGGAAATTCTCCTTGTGCTATAGTGTGCTAAAGCATTGATCATCAATCAGCTTTAAAAAAACATTTTTTCTAGGGACAGAAAACTATAGGTAGGAAGAGTGTCAGTTTCTTTCACTGTGATAATCCTTGTTTCTAGGGACAGGGAAGGACAGTGAGGGAAATTCTACTTGTGCTATAGTGTGCTAAAGCATTGATCATCAATCAGCTTTAAAAAAACATTTTTTCTAGGGACAGAAAACTATAGGTAGGAAGAGTGTCAGTTTCTTTCACTGTGATAATCCTTGTTTCTAGGGACAGGGAAGGACAGTGAGGGAAATTCTCCTTGTGCTATAGTGTGCTAAAGCATTGATCATCAATCAGCTTTAAAAAAACATTTTTTCTAGGGACAGAAAACTATAGGTAGGAAGAGTGTCAGTTTCTTTCACTGTGATAATCCTTGTTTCTAGGGACAGGGAAGGACAGTGAGGGAAATTCTACTTGTGCTATAGTGTGCTAAAGCATTGATCATCAATCAGCTTTAAAAAAACATTTTTTCTAGGGACAGAAAACTATAGGTAGGAAGAGTGTCAGTTTCTTTCACTGTGATAATCCTTGTTTCTAGGGACAGGGAAGGACAGTGAGGGAAATTCTCCTTGTGCTATAGTGTGCTAAAGCATTGATCATCAATCAGCTTTAAAAAAACATTTTTTCTAGGGACATAAAACTATAGGTAGGAAGAGTGTCAGTTTCTTTCACTGTGATAATCCTTGTTTCTAGGGACAGGGAAGGACAGTGAGGGAAATTCTACTTGTGCTATAGTGTGCTAAAGCATTGATCATCAATCAGCTTTAAAAAAACATTTTTTCTAGGGACAGAAAACTATAGGTAGGAAGAGTGTCAGTTTCTTTCACTGTGATAATCCTTGTTTCTAGGGACAGGGAAGGACAGTGAGGGAAATTCTCCTTGTGCTATAGTGTGCTAAAGCATTGATCATCAATCAGCTTTAAAAAAAAAAAAATTCTAGGGACAGAAAACTATAGGTAGGAAGAGTGTCAGTTTCTTTCACTGTGATAATCCTTGTTTCTAGGGACAGGGAAGGACAGTGAGGGAAATTCTACTTGTGCTATAGTGTGCTAAAGCATTGATCATCAATCAGCTTTAAAAAAACATTTTTTCTAGGGACAGAAAACTATAGGTAGGAAGAGTGTCAGTTTCTTTCACTGTGATAATCCTTGTTTCTAGGGACAGGGAAGGACAGTGAGGGAAATTCTCCTTGTGCTATAGTGTGCTAAAGCATTGATCATCAATCAGCTTTAAAAAAACATTTTTTCAAGGGACAGAAAACTATAGGTAGGAAGAGTGTCAGTTTCTTTCACTGTGATAATCCTTGTTTCTAGGGACAGGGAAGGACAGTGAGGGAAATTCTACTTGTGCTATAGTGTGCTAAAGCATTGATCATCAATCAGCTTTAAAAAAACATTTTTTCTAGGGACAGAAAACTATAGGTAGGAAGAGTGTCAGTTTCTTTCACTGTGATAATCCTTGTTTATAGGGACAGGGAAGGACAGTGAGGGAAATTCTCCTTGTGCTATAGTGTGCTAAAGCATTGATCATCAATCAGCTTTAAAAAAACATTTTTTCTAGGGACAGAAAACTATAGGTAGGAAGAGTGTCAGTTTCTTTCACTGTGATAATCCTTGTTTCTAGGGACAGGGAAGGACAGTGAGGGAAATTCTCCTTGTGCTATAGTGTGCTAAAGCATTGATCATCAATCAGCTTTAAAAAAACATTTTTTCTAGGGACAGAAAACTATAGGTAGGAAGAGTGTCAGTTTCTTTCACTGTGATAATCCTTGTTTCTAGGGACAGGGAAGGACAGTGAGGGAAATTCTCCTTGTGCTATAGTGTGCTAAAGCATTGATCATCAATCAGCTTTAAAAAAAAAAAAATTCTAGGGACAGAAAACTATAGGTAGGAAGAGTGTCAGTTTCTTTCACTGTGATAATCCTTGTTTCTAGGGACAGGGAAGGACAGTGAGGGAAATTCTACTTGTGCTATAGTGTGCTAAAGCATTGATCATCAATCAGCTTTAAAAAAACATTTTTTCTAGGGACAGAAAACTATAGGTAGGAAGAGTGTCAGTTTCTTTCACTGTGATAATCCTTGTTTCTAGGGACAGGGAAGGACAGTGAGGGAAATTCTCCTTGTGCTATAGTGTGCTAAAGCATTGATCATCAATCAGCTTTAAAAAAACATTTTTTCAAGGGACAGAAAACTATAGGTAGGAAGAGTGTCAGTTTCTTTCACTGTGATAATCCTTGTTTCTAGGGACAGGGAAGGACAGTGAGGGAAATTCTACTTGTGCTATAGTGTGCTAAAGCATTGATCATCAATCAGCTTTAAAAAAACATTTTTTCTAGGGACAGAAAACTATAGGTAGGAAGAGTGTCAGTTTCTTTCACTGTGATAATCCTTGTTTATAGGGACAGGGAAGGACAGTGAGGGAAATTCTCCTTGTGCTATAGTGTGCTAAAGCATTGATCATCAATCAGCTTTAAAAAAACATTTTTTCTAGGGACAGAAAACTATAGGTAGGAAGAGTGTCAGTTTCTTTCACTGTGATAATCCTTGTTTCTAGGGACAGGGAAGGACAGTGAGGGAAATTCTCCTTGTGCTATAGTGTGCTAAAGCATTGATCATCAATCAGCTTTAAAAAAACATTTTTTCTAGGGACAGAAAACTATAGGTAGGAAGAGTGTCAGTTTCTTTCACTGTGATAATCCTTTTTTCTAGGGACAGGGAAGGACAGTGAGGGAAATTCTCCTTGTGCTATAGTGTGCTAAAGCATTGATCATCAATCAGCTTTAAAAAAACATTTTTTCTAGGGACAGAAAACTATAGGTAGGAAGAGTGTCAGTTTCTTTCACTGTGATAATCCTTGTTTCTAGGGACAGGGAAGGACAGTGAGGGAAATTCTACTTGTGCTATAGTGTGCTAAAGCATTGATCATCAATCAGCTTTAAAAAAACATTTTTTCTAGTGACAGAAAACTATAGGTAGGAAGAGTGTCAGTTTCTTTCACTGTGATAATCCTTGTTTCTAGGGACAGGGAAGGACAGTGAGGGAAATTCTCCTTGTGCTATAGTGTGCTAAAGCATTGATCATCAATCAGCTTTAAAAAAACATTTTTTCTAGGGACAGAAAACTATAGGTAGGAAGAGTGTCAGTTTCTTTCACTGTGATAATCCTTGTTTCTAGGGACAGGGAAGGACAGTGAGGGAAATTCTACTTGTGCTATAGTGTGCTAAAGCATTGATCATCAATCAGCTTTAAAAAAACATTTTTTCTAGGGACAGAAAACTATAGGTAGGAAGAGTGTCAGTTTCTTTCACTGTGATAATCCTTGTTTCTAGGGACAGGGAAGGACAGTGAGGGAAATTCTCCTTGTGCTATAGTGTGCTAAAGCATTGATCATCAATCAGCTTTAAAAAAACATTTTTTCTAGGGACAGAAAACTATAGGTAGGAAGAGTGTCAGTTTCTTTCACTGTGATAATCCTTGTTTGTAGGGACAGGGAAGGACAGTGAGGGAAATTCTACTTGTGCTATAGTGTGCTAAAGCATTGATCATCAATCAGCTTTAAAAAAACATTTTTTCTAGGGACAGAAAACTATAGGTAGGAAGAGTGTCAGTTTCTTTCACTGTGATAATCCTTGTTTCTAGGGACAGGGAAGGACAGTGAGGGAAATTCTCCTTGTGCTATAGTGTGCTAAAGCATTGATCATCAATCAGCTTTAAAAAAACATTTTTTCTAGGGACAGAAAACTATAGGTAGGAAGAGTGTCAGTTTCTTTCACTGTGATAATCCTTGTTTCTAGGGACAGGGAAGGACAGTGAGGGAAATTCTACTTGTGCTATAGTGTGCTAAAGCATTGATCATCAATCAGCTTTAAAAAAACATTTTTTCTAGGGACAGAAAACTATAGGTAGGAAGAGTGTCAGTTTCTTTCACTGTGATAATCCTTGTTTCTAGGGACAGGGAAGGACAGTGAGGGAAATTCTCCTTGTGATATAGTGTGCTAAAGCATTGATCATCAATCAGCTTTAAAAAAAAAAAATTTCTAGGGACAGAAAACTATAGGTAGGAAGAGTGTCAGTTTCTTTCACTGTGATAATCCTTGTTTCTAGGGACAGGGAAGGACAGTGAGGGAAATTCTACTTGTGCTATAGTGTGCTAAAGCATTGATCATCAATCAGCTTTAAAAAAACATTTTTTCTAGGGACAGAAAACTATAGGTAGGAAGAGTGTCAGTTTCTTTCACTGTGATAATCCTTGTTTCTAGGGACAGGGAAGGACAGTGAGGGAAATTCTCCTTGTGCTATAGTGTGCTAAAGCATTGATCATCAATCAGCTTTAAAAAAACATTTTTTCAAGGGACAGAAAACTATAGGTAGGAAGAGTGTCAGTTTCTTTCACTGTGATAATCCTTGTTTCTAGGGACAGGGAAGGACAGTGAGGGAAATTCTACTTGTGCTATAGTGTGCTAAAGCATTGATCATCAATCAGCTTTAAAAAAACATTTTTTCTAGGGACAGAAAACTATAGGTAGGAAGAGTGTCAGTTTCTTTCACTGTGATAATCCTTGTTTCTAGGGACAGGGAAGGACAGTGAGGGAAATTCTCCTTGTGCTATAGTGTGCTAAAGCATTCCTCATCAACCATCTTTGAAATCCTTGTTTTTTGGACAGTCAGGGAAATTGTCGTTGTGCTATTCTGTGCAAAAGCAATCATCCTCAACCATATTTAGAAATCCTTAAGTAAAGGGACAGAGAAGGACACCTGAAGGTAGCCCTTATTGCTTTTTTCCCCATCTCCCTGCAGGCCATCTATTAGAATGTCTGGAAGGCAAACAAGGAGAGGCAGACAGTCAGGAGGCAATAAAAGAGGGCAAGCAGGCTCTGTGTCTGGGGGCAACAGTGCTGGTCGTGGACGCGGTGCATTGTCATCAGCACATGGCCATGGGACACGCTTGTCCTTCTTTTCGGCAGCTGGACATGTTGAGCCACATCATGCCGAAGACTTGGTAGAGTGGATGACCAAGCCCTCCTCCTCCTCCTCATCCTCTCTCACCCAGGCTTAGGGTACTGGCAAAGCAGCTGCCAAAGCGTCCTCTTCCCTGGTATCAATGTCAGACTCATCATCAGTCACTCCTTCCCTAGACCCACCATGTCCTCCTCCTGAGGAGTCCCCCGAACTGTTTGAGCACAGTGTTGGGTACATGCTCCAGGAGGATGCCCAGCGTTTCGAAGGGTCTGATGATGAAACCCAGCTACAGGAAGGCAGTAGCGTGAGAGCAGACAGAGGGGATGCTCAAGAAGGACACCAATCTGGCAGTCATGTTCCAGCAGCTGCAGCATACTGCCAGATTGGCTCCAGTGATGAGGAGGGAGGGGATGATGAGGTCACTGACTCCACGTGGGTGCCTAATAGGAGAGAGGAGGAGGAGGAGGATGAGGAGGAGGCACATCTCCAACGAGGCAGGATGCCCTTTGGTGGCCAGCGTAAGGGCAGTACACCGACGGAATCACACCGCAGAGCTCCGCCTGTGCAGGGCGCTGCCTCTGCCCGTCATTCAAAAAGTTCTTTGATGTGGGCCTTTTTTGAGGCTAGTGGATCAGATCGCACAGCTGCTGTTTGCAACATATGTCTCAAGCGTATATCGCGTGGCCAAAACATCAGCCGCTTGGGTACCACATGCCTGACCAGACATATGTTGACCTGCCATGCAGCTCGTTGGCAAGCCTACCTCAAAGACCCACACCAAAGAACAAAGCGGACCTCTCCTTGCACCGCATCAGCTGGGATCTCCAACCCCACTATAACTTCAGTCCTCTCTGAAACATGCACTGAGAGGAATGAAGGTGTAGAATTAGGTGTGTCACAGCCAAGTACTTGCGGCCACTCTGCTAGCAGTACACCGACGTCCGATTCTAGCAGGCAAATTTCCCTGCCCCAGCTGCTGGACCGTCGAAAGAAGTTCACTCCCAGCCATCCACATGCCCAGCGGTTGAATGCTAGCTTGGCTAAATTGCTAGCGCTTCAACTGCTGCCTTTTCAGTTGGTAGACTCGGCCCCCTTCCGTGAGTTTGTGCAATGTGCGGTTCCTCAGTGGCAGGTTCCCAAACGCCACTTTTTCTCATGGAAGGCTATTCCGGCTCTCTACCGGCATGTGGAAGGCAATGTCTTGGCCTCGCTGGACAGGGCGGTCAGCGGTAAGGTGCATATTACCGCTGACTCATGGTCCAGCAGGCATGGACAGGGACGTTACCTTTCTTTCACGGCCCATTGGGTCACTCTTTTGGCAGCTGGGAAGGATGCAGGACAAGGTGCAGTAGTGTTGGAGGTTGTTCCACCGCCACGCCTCCAAAATGCTACTACTGGTTGTGACACACCTCTCTCCTCCACCCCCTCCTCTTCTTCTTCCTCCATGGCCTCTTCCCGTGGTTTGTCCTCTGAACCAGCGGTGCTCCGTAGCCGTTCAAGGGGCTACGCAAGTACGCAGGCAAAAAGATGCCATGCCGTGCTTGCACTGGTGTGTTTGGGGGACAGAAGCCACACTGGGGCAGAGGTCCTGTCTGCTCTGCAGGGCCAGGCCGAGAGGTGGTTGACGCCACGCCAGCTTAAGCCAGGAATGGTGGTTTGCGACAATGGCACCAACCTCCTCTCCGCCCTCCGACAGGGACAACTGACCCATGTGCCCTGTGTGGCTCACGTCCTTAACCTGGTGGTGCAGCGGTTCTTGGGCAGGTACCCGGGCTTACAGGATGTCCTGAGGCAGGCCAGGAAAGTCTGTGTGCATTTCCGCAGATCTTATAATGCCAGTGCTCGCCTGGCTGAGCTGCAAAAGGAGTTGAACCTGCCCAAGAACCGCCTTATATGTGACATGCCCACCAGGTGGAACTCAACGTTGGCCATGCTGCAGCGGCTGCACACGCAGCAGGACAGGGTCAGGGGAGCTTGTTTTTTTTTCTCCACGCCAGTGGGGCATGATCAGGGATGCATGCACTGTCCTGGCACCATTTGAGGAGGCCACGAGGATGGTGAGCAGTGACAGTGCATGCATCAGTGACACTGTACCTCTTGTCCACCTGTTGGAGCACACGCTGCGTGGAATAATGGACAGGGCACTTGAGGCAGAACAGAGGCAGGAAGAGGAGGACTTCCTTGCCTCTCAAGGCCCCCTTTACCCAGACAGTGTTCCTTCTGTCCCACCCATCGCACAGGAAGAGGAGGAGGAGGAGGAGGAGGATTGTGTCAGCATGGAGGTGGAGGCTGGCACTCAGCATCATCAGCAGCAGTCTTTTAGGGATGATTTACAGTCCCAAGAAACCAGTGGACTTGTACGTGGCTGGGAGGAGGTGGCTGCGGATCATGTCGTCCTTAGTGACCCAGAGGACTCCGGAGCGAATGCCTCAGCAAACCTACGCTGCATGGCCTCCCTGATCCTGCAAAGTCTGCGGAAGGATCCTCGTATTCTTCGGATCAAGGAGAGGGACCATTACTGGCTGGCCACTCTCCTTGATCCACGGTACAAGGGTAAGGTTGCGGACCTTATGTTACCGTCGCAGAGGGAGCAGAGGATGAGACAACTCCGGGAGGCCTTGCAGAAAGGTCTGTGCAACGCGTTCCCAGAGACTGGGAGGTTACAAACTCCTGGTCCTGGACAACGAGTTGCTGAGGCTTCGGCCAGTCAAAGAAGGAGCGGTGGGGAAGGTGGCCGTCTGACCGATGCGTTCAGACAATTCTTTAGTCCGCAGCCCCAAAGTATGATCGGTTCCAGCAACCATCGCCAGCGTCTGATAAACATGGTGCAGGAATATCTAGGGGCAAGGTCAGACTTGGACACCTTCCCCACCGAAAATCCTCTGGCTTACTGGGTCTTGAGGATGGATCACTGGCCAGAGCTTGCACAGTATGCAATTGAGCTACTGGCCTGTCCTGCATCCAGCGTTCTTTCGGAACGCACATTCAGTGCTGCTGGAGGATTTGTCACGGATCACAGGGTGCGCCTGTCCACTGACTCGGTTGATCGACTGACTTTCATCAAGATGAACCAGTCTTGGATCACCAGCAGCTACCACACACCTGATGCTGATATAACAGACTAATTGATTTTAACATGTCACATCCCTTCAAGACTGATGCTGATGCTGACTGCCTGTGCTGTTATGTTGACTGGCTATCCTCCTCCTCCGAGTCCTCAATGATACGATTGATGATGATAGCTTGGAAGATCATTTTTGTTTATGGGTGCCGCCACCAGTGGCTAAGGCCCAATTTTTCAGCCCCTGTTTTACAGGGGCGTGTAATTACAATTTTTTTAGCAATAATTTGCCATAGGGCTCATTGCTGTGCTCCAAGTACAGTATCTGTGAGGGGTTGGAGTGTTGTGGCACCAGTGCCTAAGGCCCAATTTTTCAGCCCCTGTTTAACAGGGGCGTGTCATTACAATTTTTGAAGCAATACTTTGCAACAGGGCTCATTGCTGTGCTCCAAGTACAGTATCTGTGAGGGGTTGTAGTGTTGTGCCACCAGTGCCTAAGGCCCAATTTTTCAGCCCCTGTTCAACAGGGGCATGTAATTACAATTCTTGATCTAATAATTCACAGCAGGGCCCATTGCTGCACCCACCAAGAGTAACTCTGAGGGCTTACAGTGTTGTGGCAACGCCACCACCACCACCACCACGAAAGGCCCAATTTTTCAGCCCCTGTTCAAAAGGGGCATGTAATTACAATTCTTGATCTAATAATTCACAGCAGGGCCCATTCCTGCACCCACCAAGAGTAACTCTGAGGGCTTACAGTGTTGTGGCAACACCGCCACCACCACCACCACCACGAAAGGCCCAATTTTTCAGCCCCTGTTCAACAGGGGCATGCAATTACAATTCTTGATCTAATAATTCACAGCAGGGCCCATTCCTGCACCCACCAAGAGTAACTCTGAGGGCTTACAGTGTTGTGGCAACACCACCACCACCACCACCACCACCACCACGAAAGGCCCAATTTTTCAGCCCCTGTTCAACAGGGGCATGCAATTACAATTCTTGATCTAATAATTCACAGCAGGGCCCATTGCTGCACCCACCAAGAGTAACTCTGAGGGCTTACAGTGTTGTGGCAACGCCACCACCACCACGAAAGGCCCAATTTTTCAGCCCCTGTTCAAAAGGGGCATGCAATTACAATTCTTGATCTAATAATTCACAGCAGGGCCCATTCCTGCACCCACCAAGAGTAACTCTGAGGGCTTACAGTGTTGTGGCAACACCACCACCACCACCACGAAAGGCCCAATTTTTCAGCCCCTGTTCAAAAGGGGCATGTAATTACAATTCTTGATCTAATAATTCACAGCAGGGCCCATTCCTGCACCCACCAAGAGTAACTCTGAGGGCTTACAGTGTTGTGGCAACACCACCACCACCACCACGAAAGGCCCAATTTTTCAGCCCCTGTTCAACAGGGGCATGCAATTACAATTCTTGATCTAATAATTCACAGCAGGGCCCATTGCTGCACCCACCAAGAGTAACTGTCAGGGCTTACAGTGTTGTGGCACCAGCACCACCATCAAAGGCCCAATTTTTACTACCACTGTTCAACAATTATATGTAATTAAAATTCCTGATATAATAGTTGACAGCAGGGCGTTCCAGCACCAACCAAGAGTAACTGTGAGTGCTTACAGTGTTGTGCCAACACCAACAACTAAGGGGCCTATTTCTGCAGAGTATATACGGCAGGTCCCTACTTTCAAACATCCAACTTACAAACGACTCCTACTTGCAAACGCAAGAAGACAACAGGAAGTGAGAGGAAATCTACCCCTTGGAAGGAAAATTCTCTCCTGTAAGAATTAATATGGGAGAAAGGTGTCTCCTCTGTACTGATGCTTTATCAGCAATCCTTGTTTCAAGAAAAACACCACATTTCAAAAACAGTTGTCATTGGGACGGAAAGTGAGGTGAAATGTTCTGAACAGGGGCACAGACAGCAAAACAAATGTTACAGGGGTGATAACCCTTACCTATGTTTTCCAAAAAGTTTAAAAATAGATTTTTGGGCTGGAGCTACACTTAAACAATGTACCTGTTCAAAATTACAAACAGATTCTACATAAGAACAAACCTACATTCCCTGTCTTGTATGCACCGCCTGTATACGGCTGTTCAGAGTATATAGGGCCTTTTTTATTTTATGTGCGGGGTTCCCCTTAATATCCATACAAGACCCAAAGGGGCTGGTAATGGGCTGGGGTAGGGGGGGGGTCATGGGGTAGCTATGCCATTTTTCTTAAAGATTTTCATCCATATTACCGGGAGCAGACATTACATTAAAGCCGCAAGCAGTTTTAAATGGCTTTTTTTTCCTTTAGAAGTGTCATTTTGTGCAGGGACAGTTCTAAACACGGGAAACACGTGGCACTTCACAGGCATACTTTAGCCACCCCCCAGTTACGATATTTAAAGGAATATTTGACTTTTTTTTTTCACTTTATGCATCATTAAAATGACTGCTCCCGAAAAACGACCGTTTTTAAAACTTCTTTTTGCATTGATACATGTCCCCTGGTGCAGAACCCGGGTTCCCAAACCCTTTTTAGGACAATAACATGCATAATAGTTGTTATAATTAGCACTTTAGAATTCGCATCCATTGTATTTAATAGGGTTCTAATGTTCGTACGAACTTTCGGTCCGTTCGCGGGTTCTGGTGCGAACCGAACCCGGGGGTGTTCGGCTCATCACTATCTGCAGGAGATCTGCAAAAAAAATAAAATAAATGCTAATAGTCTGCAGGAGATCTTATGTAAAAAATAGTAATCTGCAAAAAAAATTAAACATGAAATAGATAGTATCTATATTCTATTCTATTCTATTGTTTTTCTAGTGTATTCTCTATTTCTATTCTAATCTATTCTATCCAAAGTTAAAATTAATTAATTACATTTTTTTTAATTCCTACTATTCGAAATTGAAATTTATTCTATTCGAAATTCAAATTTCATAAGATGGTTGCATATTCTTTCTATTTTATTCTATTAAATTATATATTTTTTCTATTCTGTTCTAATCTTTTCTATTTGAATTATAAATTTTGAAAGATGGTTAGTTACTTACATCTGTCACATAAAAAAAAGATGTGAAATGGCTGTCATGGATGTCGATCACAAGGCAAGTACATATGCTGTATGTCATTGTCCGAGTGCCACGTGACCGGCCACGAGTGCCACGTGACCGGCCACGTGACCAAGTTGTGGATTGTCCACTTGCCACGTCACCTGCCACAAGTTATGGGGTTCCTAGCACCAAGTGACCCCCAGATAGGGGCGATCTGTCAAGTGCTTTTCTGCAGCAGAGAATTAAATTTTGTGACCCGACTTTGAGGCCACGTATCTCGGGGCCACTTATAGCTAGAAATCCCAAAATATTTGGTATGTAAACACATTACAACTGGCACTACAATAACCCCAAATTTGGGGTTTCTATCACCAAGTAACCCCATTGTAATGCTAGTTCTACTGTGTTTGCATACCAAATTTGGGGTTTCTAGCTATAAGTGGCCCCGAGATACGTGGCCCCAAAGTCGGGTCACAAAATGTCATTCTCTGCTGCAGAAAAGTACTTGAAATATCGCCCATATCTGGGGGTCACTTGGTGCTAGGAGCCCCATAACTTGTGGCAGGTGACGTGGCAAGTAGACAATCCACAACTAGGTCACGTGGCAGGTCACGTGGCACTCGTGGCCGTTCACGTGGCACTCGTGGCAGGTCACGTGGCACTCGTGGCCGGTGTCGTGGCACTCGTGGCCGGTGTCGTGGCACTCGTGGCAGGTGTTGTGGTAAGTGGACAATGACATACAGCATATGTACTTGCCTTGCGATCGACATCCGTGACAGCCATTTCACATCTTTTTTTTATGTGACAGATGTATATAAGTAAGTAAATAACCTTCTTCCAAAATTTATAATTCAAATAGAAAAGATTAGAACAGAATAGAAAAAAAATATAATTTAGAAGAATAAAATAGAAAGAATATACAACCATCTTCTGAAATTCGAATTTCGAATAGAATAAATTTGAATTTCGAATAGTATGAATTCAAATTTTTTAATTAATTAATTTTAACTTTGGATAGAAAAGATTATAATAAAATAGAAAATAGACTAGAAAAACAATAACCCCAAATTTGGGGTTTCTATCACCAAGTAACCCCGAGATACATGGACCCAAATTCGGGTCACAAAATATTTTCTAATCCGGTTGAAATAGTTTCAAATGCAGTTGAAATAATTTCGAATCATGTTGATACTATTTCAACCGGATTCGAAAATATTTTGAGACCCGAATTTGGGTCCATGTATTTTGGGGTTACTTGGTGATAGAAATCCAAAATTTGGAGATGTTATAGTGCTAGTTCTACTGTGTTTGCATACCAAATTTGGGGTTTCTAGCTATAAGTGGCCCCGAGATATGGGGCCCCAAAATCGGGTCGCAAAATGTCATTCTCTGCTCCAGTAAAGTGCTTGACATTTTGCGACCCGATTTTGGGTCCACGTATCTCGGGGTCACTTAGTGATAGAAACCCCAAATTGGTATGCAAACACAGAAGAACTAGCACTACAACATCACCAAATTTGGGGTTTCTATCGCCAACTAACCCAGAGATACGTGGACCCAAAGTCGGGTCGCAAAATATTTTTGAATCCGGTTGAAATAGTTTCAAATGCGGTTGAAATAGTTTTAAATGCGGTTGAAATAATTTCGAATCATGTTGATACTATTTAAAGTGGATTCGAAAATATTTCGAGACCCGACTTTGAAAAAAAAATGAAATTGATTCTAACAGTCTGCAGGAGATCTGCAAAATAAAAAAGAAGTGAAATGGCTGTTAATAGTCTACAGGAGATCTGCTAAAAAAAGAAATAGATGCTAATAGTCTGCAGGATACCTGGTGAGAAAACTAAATAGATAATAATAGTCTGCAGGAGATCTGCAAAAAAAATAAAATAAATGCTAACAGTCTGCAGGAGATCTTATGTAAAAAATAGTAATCTGCAAAAAAAAATAAACATGAAATAGATAGTATCTATATTCTATTCTATTCTATTGTTTTTCTAGTGTATTCTCTATTTCTATTCTAATCTATTCTATCCAAAGTTAAAATTAATTAATTACATTTTTTTTAATTCCTACTATTCGAAATTCAAATTTATTCTATTCGAAATTCGAATTTCATAAGATGGTTGCATATTCTTTCTATTTTATTCTATTAAATTATATTTTTTTTCTATTCTGTTCTAATCTTTTCTATTTGAATTATAAATTTTGAAAGATGGTTAGTTACTTACATCTGTCAAATAAAAAAAAGATGTGAAATGGCTGTCATGGATGTCGATCACAAAGCAAGTACATATGCTGTATGTCATTGTCCGAGTGCCACGTGACCGGCCACGAGTGCCACGTGACCGGCCACGTGACCAAGTTGTGGATTGTCCACTTGCCACGTCACCTGTCACAAGTTATGGGGTTCCTAGCACCAAGTGACCCCCAGATAGGGGCGATCTGTCAAGTGCTTTTCTGCAGCAGAGAATTAAATTTTGTGACCCGACTTTGAGGCCACGTATCTCGGGGCCACTTATAGCTAGAAATCCCAAAATATTTGGTATGTAAACACATTACAACTGGCACTACAATAACCCCAAATTTGGGGTTTCTATCACCAAGTAACCCTGTTGTAATGCTAGTTCTACTGTGTTTGCATACCAAATTTGGGGTTTCTAGCTATAAGTGGCCCCGAGATACGTGGCCCCAAAGTCGGGTCACAAAATGTCATTCTCTGCTGCAGAAAAGTACTTGAAATATCGCCCATATCTGGGGGTCACTTGCTGCTAGGACCCCCATAACTTGTGGCAGGTGACGTGGCAAGTAGACAATCCACAACTAGGTCACGTGGCAGGTCACGTGGCACTCGTGGCCGTTCACTTGGCACTCGTGGCAGGTCACGTGGCACTCGTGGCCGGTGTCGTGGCACTCGTGGCAGGTGTTGTGGTAAGTGGACAATGACATACAGCATATGTACTTGCCTTGCGATCGACATCCGTGACAGCCATTTCACATCTTTTTTTTATGTGACAGATGTATATAAGTAAGTAAATAACCTTCTTCCAAAATTTATAATTCAAATAGAAAAGATTAGAACAGAATAGAAAAAAAATATAATTTAGAAGAATAAAATAGAAAGAATAGACAACCATCTTCTGAAATTCGAATTTCGAATAGAATAAATTTGAATTTCGAATAGTATGAATTCAAATTTTTTAATTAATAAATTAATTTTAACTTTGGATAGAAAAGATTATAATAAAATAGAAAATAGACTAGAAAAACAATAACCCCCAAATTTGGGGTTTCTATCACCAAGTAACCCCGAGATACATGGACCCAAATTCGGGTCACAAAATATTTTCGAATCCGGTTGAAATAGTTTCAAATGCAGTTTCAAATGCAGTTGAAATAATTTCGAATCATGTTTGGGTCCATGTATTTTGGGGTTACTTGGTGATAGAAACCCAAAATTTGGAGATGTTGTAGTGCTAGTTCTACTGTGTTTGCATACCAAATTTGGGGTTTCTAGCTACAAGTGGCCCCGAGATATGTGGCCCCATATTCGGGTCGCAAAATGTCATTCTCTGCTCCAGTAAAGTGCTTGACATTTTGCGACCCGACTTTGGGTCCACGTATCTCGGGGTCACTTAGTTATAGAAACCCCATATTTGGTATGCAAACACAGAAGAACTAGCACTACAACATCTTCAAATTTGGGGTTTCTATCACCAAGTAACCCCGAGATACATGGACCCAAATTCGGGTCAAAAATATTTTTAGATTCGAAAAAATTCGGATTCGGTTAAATTCGTTAGTATTGTAATTCGGTAATTCGGATGCATCCGAATGTCCGAATAATGAAAAATTCGTCCGAATTTCGATTCGGAACGAAACGAAATGCACATGTCTAATATTTAATGCATTTATTCATCTACATTTCTTTAACAACAGTTCTGCTATGCACCTTGTGTTGTGTATTTCTTTAATGATCGTATCATCCCTTGAAGGTGGAGAATATGCTTTCTTCAGTGAAATGTGTGACATACATTCTGTTCAGCACTTATTTTTTTCTAATGCGGACCAGTAGCTTAATTAGTTGTTTTTACATTCATTCAATTAGGGCTTTAGCTTTTTGATCACCAGTTATATGCGACCTGTTAATTGCCAGGTTCTGGCTTGCTGTTATTAACAGCAGGCTTTTCTTTGTATATGCGCTCTCCTATGTGCCATCACACAATTCCCGTCAGAAAATCCAATCGTGTGTACGGGCCTTAAGACTTTCATTGGGGTGTATTCATTTTTGCAACATGGTCTTGAATTTATTTGTTAGAAAAAAATACTTTTTTGTGTGTGCAAATTAACAAATCTTGGTTGCACTCAATGGCCTACATTTGTGGGAGTATTTTGTAGAATAGTGTCCCATAAAAAATGTTGATTCTGAAAGGAAAGTAAAGGTTTTCTGACAAATCTGTTGGGGTGTACTCATATATGCTGAGCACTGTAAATCCTGCATTTTAATCATAATAATAACCGATTAGATATTTGCTTGCAGTTTGTAGTCTCTTCTTTAAAAAAACATCTGCAGTATGAATATCTACTGACTACATTACACTTTTACGTTCAAATTTTTTGAGCTTTAGGTTCAGACCCCAAAACAAAGAAAGCAATCATACTTCATGAGATTGTTGAATATACAATTGCCTGCTTTGTAGATATGTGTACCTGTGCTGCCTCTTTTATCACTTGACAATATAATATAAAATATTATAGAGCCTCTATTAAATATTTCAAAGCTAAGCATCCTCTCTCATGAATCTGTACAATTGTATTCCATTCCATTTTCATCAATTCAATTTTGATCAGTCATAACAATTGCCAAATTATATGATGTTTTGGTTGGAGGTCATATAAAGAAGAAATGATTACAGAGACTAAGGGGAGAGAGTTCACATGGCTCATCCATAACCATCTCAGAAAATGTGAACTTGAGGGCTGCCTTTAATATTGTGCTGGATTAGAGAACCATTAAAATGTTTCTCGGAGTGCACAAGAGCATAAGAAGACTGTAAGCTATCATTAGAATAGATAATAATTTTTCTTTGTACACAGCTGCTTACCCTGCTTTGTGTCAGTTGCGTGTCACTGGATCTGTGATTGCCATCTCCTTCCTTCATTACTAATTATTTGCTGGCATATCAGGCGCTTTTGTATAGCACACATGCTAACACCACTTACGTGAACTAATGAACTTTGCAGAAATTAGATTTCGGCATGATGACATTCAATAACCGGCAAGGACAAGCTTTTTGGTTTCCAGGTGTGAACAAGAGACTAAATATAATGAATGTTTCCCAGCTTCAGAGATCTATATATAGTACCTGGTTTTCGTACTTTTGGTGAATGTAGCAGCTGTGATGCTATAATGGGCTGGATGTATGAAAGGCTGGAAAACCGCACAGTATTCCCACTTATAATTATCACTTAAAGCTGAGCTCCTAGCACATACAAAAACACCAATTAATGTATGTATTCATTAAGAAAAAATCTTTTTTTAATGCAGCTAATGTAAGTGCCTGTATTTGTGCCAACATCTGCATCTTGTAATCACCTTGTATATCAGTATTTGGAACAGGGGAGAGAGGGGCAGCACTCGGAATCAGGATTTGCTAAATGCATAGCTCACAACTGTCCCTGATTTCGAGGAACTGACCCACTTAAGCCAGCCATACACGGTTCGAATTTCGAAATAATTTTCTTTAGAAAATCGTTTGAAAGAATTGTCGTAAGAATTTCGCACCGTTAGTGGGCTGCAGCAACAGCCGATTTTCGTGCGGCAATCAAATTTGAGGAATCGAACATGTTGGAATTTTTTGGAAAAACAAACGATTTTCTAATCAATGATGGGAGAAATGTAATAGAAAAAAAAAGGGGAAAGTGCAAGAAAAGAATATTCCCGGAGAGAAAAGAATATTCCCGAAGAGAAAAGAATATTCCTGGCCGAATTTTCGAAAATCAATGGTGGCATCATTGGATCACAAAAAAACGAACTTTCTAATTTTGAAAAGAAAATTCGTTCGAAATTCGACCGTGTATGGCCTGCTTAACAGGCCAGGTTTGCAAGATAACAGAAATACATCACAGGTGATATAATTTGCTGCTCAGTGATTGCAGTATTCTAGTCTGCATCTCCCCAAGGTAATACATAAAAGCTGGCCTGTTAGTGGGTCCCGAGGACAGGAGTTGAGAACCACTGGTCTAATCTATGTAGTTGTATAAAAAATACACTATTTATTATTCAAAAAGTGTTTTCCAGTGCTAAACCTTTCATACAATTTTTCAATTGCTGCATTTGTACATTTCAAAAGCCAATATAAAGGAATAGCAATGGTAAAAAAAAATTGTGGGTTTACCCAATAATTTTTTTGTGTAATTCTCCTTTTAAGGGGGCGTGGTAGGGTGTGTGTCCTGTGTCTACATACTTTTGCTAATAGGTGTCACTCATTCCCATCCCAAAAGGTTGGGAGGTATGTGAAGTGCTGACAGTACACATGCACACAGGAGAGAGCACAGGAGACCAGGGATGACCTCATCTGTCTGCTGATGCATCTTCAGCCAATCTACAGGGTAGGGGGTGTGGCTTTGGCCAAGAGGATTCACTTCTGCAGCGGAGGTGAAGGACCTGACTGTGCTCTCTAACAAGGGAGTCTGGATAACAAGAATGGCTGCGCAGAATTTCCAATCCTTTGGCAGGTAAAACAGTTCTTAAAGTGATACTAAAGACTTGTTTTGTTTTGGTTAAAAAAATAAAAAAATTATACTTACCTGCTCTGTGTATCTCTGTGATCCTCCTCTTCTCAGGTCCCTCTTAGAAGCTCCAGGCCCCTCCCTCCTGTTGAGTGCCCCCACAGCAAAAAAATATTGCACAGAGCAGGTACAGTAAGTATGATATGTTTGGTATTTTCTTTTTTTTAAAAGAGAGCCTTTAATACTACTTTAAAACCCCAGTAAGTTAATTTTCGCTGTGTCTCCTTGGAAGGGTTTCTCTTAACTTCCTGTTCCTGAGATTCAACAGGAGGTGAAAGAGAGTCCCTGCAAAATGAGAATTCCCACCACTGAAATAGGTCTTCCCTTTGGAACATTTAAAGCCTAATGCCGCGTACACACGATCGGAAATTCCAACAACAAATGTCCGATGTGAGCTTTTGGTCGGAAATTACGACCGTGTGTAGGCTCCATCGGACTTTTGCTGTCAGAATTTCCGCCAACAAAAGATTGAGAGCAGGTTCTCTATTTCTCAGATTAAAAAAGTTCCAATCGGAAATTCCGATCGTCTGTATGCAATTCCGACGCACAAAAAAACACGGATGCTCAGAATCAAGCAGAAGAGCCGAACTGCCTATTGAACTTCATTGATCTCGGCTCGTCGTACGTCTTGTATGTCACCGCGTTCTTGACGGTCGGAATTTCCGACAAGATTTGTGTGATCGTGTGTATGCAACACAAGTTTGAGCCAACATTCCGTCGAAAGAAAAAGACGTTTTTCTTGTCGGAATTTCCGATCGTGTGTACCCGGCATAAGTCTAGGTTTCAGTTAACTTTAAATAGTTCATTTGGATCAGGCTGGTCCAAACAAGCTATTTCCTTCAGTTATCATAGCTGTATAAACTGTACGTAGCAAATGCTACATACAGTATACAGCTCTGTATTCTTGTTGCAGTATGGGTACTTCCTGTCCCATTCCCAAAACATAGTCAACTTTGGCTGAGCGAGGCTCATCTGTTTGCCTCTCTACCTCAGGCAATTACAGGAAGCCTTGTATTCAGGAATGGACCTGGGTCTGCATATTGTACCCCTGACAAACTGACTGATGGTGCAGTGCTATGAAGGCTTCATTGCAAAAAAAGTACAGACCAATGTCACTGCATTTATTACCTTTTTTCAAAAAGGTGAACTTAGCCTTTAAAGTGACATTAAAGGTTAATTAAAAAAAAAAAAAAAAAAACATGTTATATTTACCTGCGCTGTGCAGTGGTTTTGCCCCAATAGCAAGGCCCTTGCTCTGGGGGTATTGGTGCATGCTCGCTTCCGAGCCGCACTCTTTGCATCCATAAGACACATAGAGATTTACTAAAACTGGAGAGTGCAAAATCTGGTGTAGATGCGCATGGTAGCTAATCAGCTCCTAACTTCAGCTTGTTCAATCAAGCTTTGACAAAAAAAAGTGGAAGCTGACTGTTTTATATGTAGAGCAGCACCAGATTTTGCACTCTCCGGTTTTAGTAAATAACCCTCGTAGCTCCCCCCCCCCCCCCCCGATCTATCCTTATTGGCTCACTGGCTGTGATTAACAGTAGCAGGAGTCAATGGCTCCCTTTGCTGTCTCAGCCAATAAGGAATGAAAGACCCATTTGAAGCTCAGCTTTCTTGCACATCGCTGGATCCACATTGAGCCTTTAAAAACACTTTAAGCTTTAGCAGTGGCTTGTTGCTATTACTATGTATAGTCAATTTTAAAAATGGAACTTAAATTCCCGTCTTTTTTTTTCTATGCAGTATTGTCATTTATTCATATACTCACCTGGACAAATAAATCCAGCGTTGCCCTGTTGCGAACCACCTCACCCCTGCCACATGCTGGGTCCTGCACCCCCTCTTCCTGGTTCAGACAGCAGCCCCCAATAACTCCTGCAGCTCCGCTCTCTGGCTGTTATTTGTCTCTGCTCCTGCAGCCTCCTGGGATATGTGATAGAAATATCCAGGGACATGTCACTCTTGCCTAGGTGAGAATCGCATCTGGGATGGAGCCAGATTTAAAAAAAGACAAATGTAAATGTAAGCATACAAAAGGAAAAAAAAATTCAGCATTTACACTTTGAAGAGGGAAGCGTTGAAACAAGAAACTTACCAATTTTAGAGTGAAGGTCCACTTTAGGACAGTCCTGAGCTGTCAGATCATAAAATTGTATGTAGCGGGGTGTTCAATTTAGGGGAGTGTCTGAGTGGTAGTTAGGCTCAGACACATTATTTTTAGGGTTAATGGACCATTTTTGTGCCATGGGAGCTAGTATTGGTGTGAAGTTCCCTGGGGCCTACAGGTGGCGCTGTCGCCATAGGTCCGGGTTGAACCACAGTACAAGGTTGTGCCTTTTCTTGTCCCCTCTTGGCAGCAGTATGGCGGGGCGGGGAACCTGCTGTGCCTGTCGGGAGAGGGTAAAAAAGGGGTGGCCATCTTCCATTGGGGTTCGTCCATGCCCAGGCACCTTCAGCCTGGGTGTGGGGGTTCGTCCACGCCCAGGCACCTTCAGCCTGGGTGTGTGGGTTCGTCATCTCCGGGTGCCCTAGGCCCGGAGGCCTGGTTCCTGTTCCATCCCAGACACCTTCAGTCTGGAGTGAGGTACTATTTTGGAGGCCCGGAGCCCAGAACCTTCGGCTGGGTCCTTCCGGGGATCAAGGACTCCCAGGGTGCCGCCTTGCGAGGGGACCCGGATCTGGGATGAGGAGGCCAGGGAGGTTACCTGAACCGAAGACCCAGTGCAGAGTCGTGGTGACGGTGAGGACCTCTGGTAAGTCTCCGGAGGGATGTCTTCTCCTTTACACGGGCCAAGTACTCTCTAGAAGGAAGTTCGCTTACAGGGCAGTGGCAGTGGCCTAATAGGGCCGTGCCCTATTCACCCAGTCAGTGGCAGTGACTCTATTCACCTGGTCAGTGGCAGTGACCTGTCCTCCAAGTCAGTGGCAGTGACTTCTTATTCACCCGGTCTGTGGCAGAGACCAACCTCATGGTCTGTGGCAGAGATCGTGCGCCAAAGCCATTTGTGAAGCCTGAACAGTCAAAGAACCTGATTCAAGTTTGTGCCTGGACCTCCTCCCACCTAAGCTGTCCTGTGTCTTGTTCCAACCTGTCTTCTGTCAAAGAGGCATATTTATTATCCGTGTAAAATAAATATAGAAGTTGGACTTTCAGTTGGTGTGGACAGTTACATTATTGGGGGAAACATAAGGACTTGCCTCTACCTAAGTAGAGGTGAGAATCATCCTCGGGAGGATTCAACTCCAGCCACAGGCAGGCCCGAAAATTAACACCGCTCAACCTCCTTATTCAGGAGGGTACGGGCTTGTGGTGCGGTGTGCCTCTCCCCTCCCTGCGAGGAGCCGAAAACACACAAAAAGGCAGGTAGGGGGAGAGGTGAGGGCGCTACACGTGGGGGCTCAAGTCCGGGATTCCTGTATAATGCACACTGCAATCAAGCCTGCCAGAAGCACCAGCATGGACTCGCTAGCAGTGACACGGTGGTGCGCAACAGTTGGCGCAGATTCAACCATCGCGGTAGTTATCCAGCTCCCGGGGGAAAACTGGCCGGAAGAGGAGGTAAAGCAGCTAGTACAATCGCTGTCCCTGAGTCAGAAGGCATGGGTGATGGATTTAAAGCCAGATCCAGAGACCTTGTTTACTTATGCATTGGTGGAGTGGAGAAACGGGAGCTGTTGTTCTTTTCCTCCCCTCTCCGCCTCTACCACAAAGATACATGGACTTTGGGGAGTAGATAGTTCAGGGCCACAGTAAAGAAGAAAAGAAAGTTTTACCCCAAGAAAAAGAAGAAAAGTTTATTTTGGGGATGGGTGTTCTGACGTTGGCACTACCACTAGGTGGCAGTGTTATGCAACTATTGCCTTGCTAATGATGTGGTACAGTTTTACTTTAGAAGGAAGGGATTTTCCTCTAGGGGAGAATCTCCTCATTCTAACAAAATGTCGTTTGTTGTGTATGTTTTTTTTTCTTCCCCTGCAGGCGGACGCCAAGCAAGATTACTGAGAATGGGGTGGATCTTAGCTAATGCAGGCGGGTGGGAAATGTAAATATTCCATAAAAAAAAAAGTTTTATGTGACATTTAATGTTTTAATGTGCACATGTGTGATTTCTCCTTTCCCTCCTATGTTTTTCACCTCCTTTCCCCATGTTTCGGTTCCGGAACAAACTGACAGTTTTTTAAATTGCCCTTTTTTTTTAGTTAGTCTCTGGATTGGGCTTATGCTGACTCAGACATGAGAGGCATAGGTTTACTCCAGACACTGGGGACCAGTGTCTATTTAGTGGGGGGAATGTGTAGCGGGGTGTTCAATTTAGGGGAGTGTCTGAGTGGTAGTTAGGCTCAGACACATTATTGTTAGGGTTAATGGACCATTTCTGTGCCATGGGAGCTAGTATTGGTGTGTAGTTCCCTGGGGCCTACAGGTGGCGCTGTCGCCATAGGTCCGGGTTGAACCACAGTACAAGGTTGTGCCTTTTCTTGTCCCCTCTTGGCAGCAGTACGGCGGGGCGGGGAACCTGCTGTGCCTGTTGGGAGAGGGTATGAAAAGGGGCGGCCATCTTCCATTGGGTTCGTCCACGCCCAGGCACCTTCAACCTGGGTGTGTGGGTTCGTCCACGCCCAGGCACCTTCAGCCTGGGTGTGTGGGTTCGTCATCTCCGGGTGCCCTAGGCCCGGAGGCCTGGTTCCTGTTCCATCCCAGACACCTTCAGTCTGGGGTGAGGTACTATTTTGGAGGCCCGGAGCCCAGCACTTTCGGCTGGGTTCCGCCGGGCATCGAAGACTCCCAGGGTGCCGCCTTGCGAGGGGACCCGGATCTGGGATGAGAAGGCCAGGGAGGTTACCTGTACCGAAGACCCAGCGCAGAGTCGTGGTGACGGTGAGGACCTCTGGTAAGTCTCCGGAGGGATGTCTTCTCCTTTACACGGGCCAAGTACTCTCTAGAGGGAAGTTTGCTTACAGGTCAGTGGCAGTGGCCTAATAGGGCCGTGCCCTATTCACCCAATCAGTAGCAGTGACTCTATTCACCTGCTCAGTGGCAGTGACCTGTCCTCCAAGTCAGTGGCAGTGACTTCTTATTCACCCGGTCTGTGGCAGAGACCAACCTCACAGTCTGTGGCAGAGATCGTGCGCCAAAGCTGTTTGTGAAGCCTAAACAGTCAAAGAACCTGATTCAAGTTTGTGCCTGGACCTTCTCCCACCTAAGCTGTCCTGTGTCTTGTTCCAACCTGTCTGCTGTCAAAGAGGCATATTTATTATCCGTGTGAAATAAATATAGAAGTTGGACTTTCAGTTGGTGTGGACAGTTACATTACTGGGGGAAACATAAGGACTTGTCTCTACCTAAGTAGAGGTGAGAATCGTCCTCGGGAGGATTCAACTCCGGCCGCAGGCAGGCCCGAAAATTAACACCGCTCAACCTCCTTATTCAGGAGGGTACAGGCTTGTGGTGCGGTGTGCCTCTCCCCTCCCTGCGAGGAGCCGAAAACACACAAAAAGGCAGGTAGGGGGAGAGGTGAGGGCGCTACATGTACAATATCTTTTGTTTTTTTTCAGAGTAACTCCACTTTCATGAGAAAAACAATTAGCAAATAAAAAAACAAAACAAAATCAATAAAGCATATGTAGCGCTACCCTCGTGGGGGCTGCTGGAAGATGACTGCCCCCAGAGGTTGCTCTGATCTTGCAAGCCTCTCAACATCTCTGACTCCCTGGGTTCTGACATTATTCAAAGGCAGGTTACGAATGCAAAAGACACCAGAGAATTATCAGAAATTGCAAATGGATACTTTACTAGATATTATTGAGTTAACAAGGGAAAGAAAATTTACAATGTGGGTTATCCCCAAATTGCAACTTTACCATAAACAGAACTACAGAGATATACAAGGAAATGGCAATAACAGTGAACCTGGCAGTAGGAACCAACAGATCTCAAGGAGGCCTATGACGCCAGGTACAAGAGGGGGAAGAAAAGGCTTTTTGTCAGTTAGCTTCCTCTAAGCCCTGATGCCATGGGCGTAAAGAAATAACAAAATACAAAATGTACAACCTAAGTGAGAGTTCCCCTTTAGGGTAAACAGATGTTGTGGGCTGATTCCTTTGTGTGTGTGTGGGGTGGGGGTCCATGAAGTGAAGGTACTCAGAATCAGCTAGCTATGCCATGCTGACAGCACAAGGAGAGGAGAAGGGAGACGATAACCGGCTTCTCTAAAAGGGACATGTACACTGATAATCAGGGCACTGATTATCAGCCTTCTGATTATCAGTGCAGTCCTCCAGTGCTGTCAATCTGTGCCCACCAGTGCTGCCAATCAGTGCCCACCAGTGCTGCCAATTAGTGCCCATCAGTGCTGCCAATCAGTGCCTATCAGATCCTCCTCATCAGTGTCACCTATCAGTGCTGCCTATCAGTGCCCATCAGTGCCACCTATCAGTGCCACCTATCAATGCAGTCTCATCAGTGCCTCCTCATAAGTGCCCACTAGTGCCATCTCATCAGTACAGACTATCAATACCCATCAGTCATGCCTCATCAGTGCCCATCAGTGCAACCTATCAGTGCCCATGAGTGACCCTCATCTGCGCACATCAGTGAAAGAGAAAAATTACCTGTTTGCAAAATGATATAACAAACTATGAAAAAGCTTTTGTTATTTTTTTTTTCACAATATTCAGACTTTATTCATCTATTTAGCAAAAAAAAAAACAGTGGTGATTAAATACCACCAAAAGAAAGCTCTATTTGTGTGAAAATGTCATTTGGGTACAGTGTTGCATGACCGTGCAATGGTCATTCAAAATGTAACAGCACTGAAAGCTGAAAATTGGCCTGGGTAGGAAGGGGGTAAAATTGCCCAGTAGTCAAGTGGTTAACGTAGGTAGGGTACATTAAAGGTGTCAGCATGCAGTACCTTTAAATGTAATACTTAGGCCGGGCTTCTGCCCGCTCACCAATCCTGAGAATACCAAGGCTTTTGGACATAGGGTGTCTTGAAACAGGCTCTTGAAGGATCTGCAACCAGTTGAAGATACCTGGCTGTCCATCTGACGACCCAGGGATTCAGCAGCTAAGAAGAGTGTGTGCACCCACCCTGGAAGATTGGATTTTTTCTTGACACTGTTTGCACCTCTTAGACTATTTTGACTTTTTGGAATACTTTATGATATTTTGCGCATGGTGCAATTATTTTGTGCATCATATTATTTACATGAATGCACATATTAATTACTGGAAGACTATCTACATATGCAGATTTATATTATTATTATTATACAGGAGTTATATAGTGCCATGCGCCAACAGTTTGCACAGCGCTTTACAATATAAAAGGGAACAGTACAATTACAATACAGTTCAATACAGAAGGAACAGGATGGCCCTGCTCATGGAGCTTACAATCTGAAGGAAGGGGCAGGTAGTACAAAAGGACATATCTGATCTGATGGAGGTGACTCAAGTACAGTTCTTAGGTGGGGGTGGGGAGGCTTCCCTGAATAAATGAGTAGTCAAAGATTGCCTAAAGGTGGACAGGGTGGGAGCTGACTAGACATACTAGGGTATGGAGTTCCAGAGGATGGGAGAGGTTCTGGAGAAGTCCTGGAGGCGAACATTTGAGAAGGTGACAAGGGAACCAGAGAGCAAGATGTCTTGGGAGTAGCAGAGAGGACGATTTGGGCAATATCTGTAGATGAGGTTGGTGATGTAGCTAGAGGTAGTGTTGTGGATGGCTTTGTACATTGTAGTTAGTGTTTTGAATTTTATACGTTGGGCTAGTGGAAGCCAGTGAAGGGACTGGCAGAGAGGGTTTATGGGATTATGTTTTTTTTATGGCACTTATTGATACATGATTAAAGAATGATAGGCGGAGGGAGTGCTGCATTTGTTTATTAACCACTTCCCTACCGGGCCTATTCTGGCACTTCTCTCCTTCATGTAAAAATCATACTTTTTTTGCTAGAAAATTACTCAGAACCCCAAAACATTATACATATTTTTTAGCAGACACCCTAGGGAATAAAGTGGCGGTCATTGCAACTTTTTATCTTGCACGGTATTCGCGCAATAATTTTTAAAACGCCTTTTTTGGGGGGAAAAAACGGTTTCATGAATTAAAAAAATAACAAAACAGTAAAGTTAGCGTAATATTTTTGAAATATGTTAAAGATGATGTTACGCTGAGTAAATATATACCTAACTTGTCACGCTTTAAAATTGCGCACACTCATGGAATGGCGCCAAACTTCGGTACTTAAAAATCTCCATAGGCGACGCTTACATTTTTTTTACAGGTTACCAGTTTAGAGTTACAGAGGAGGTCTAGTGCTAGAATTGTTGCACATGCTCTAAAGCACGCGGCGATATCTTACATGTGTGGTTTGAACGGCGTTTACATATGTGGGCGGGACTTACGTGTGTGTTCGCTTCTGAGCGCGAGCTACCGGGGACAGGGGCGTTTCAATATTTTTTTTTATTATTTAATCTTTTATTTTACTTAATTTTTATTTTTACATTTTTTTTTATCACTTTTATTCCTATTATAAGGAATGTAAACATCCCTTGTAATAGGAATCTATTTTGACAGGTCCTCTTTATGGAGAGATGCGGGGTCAATAAGACCCCACATCTCTCCTCCAGACTGGAAAGCATGAGATCGGGGGAAAAAAATTCACTGATCTCATGCTGACAGCCACGATCACAGCTTTGTTTACTTCCGGGTACCCGGGTGTGACGTCATAAAGTCGCGCTCGAGCCTCCGACGGTCATAGAGATGACCGTTGACCATCTGGTCACCGGAAATCTCTATCCTCGTCACCCGGCGCCGGCCAATTTGTTCTCTGGGCCCCCGATGGCACGGGGGAGACCAGAGAAGTACCGGATGGCGGCGGGAGGGGGCGTCCCCTCCCATCGCCTATAAGAACGATCAAGCGGCGGAACTGCCGCTATGATCATTCTTATGGTGTGCAGAATCGCCGGCTGAAAAGAAGGATATCTGAATGATGCCTGTAGCTGCAGGCATCTTTCAGATATCCCCCCCTAAAGTCCAGGACGTCATATGACGTCCAGCAGTAGGAAAGTGGGGCACAATTTGGTGATAGCAGCTCTCATTTAGGACATTTAGGGTGTATATAGCAGCACATAGAAACGTGCAGTTTTTTTTTATTTGTGTTTTTTTCTTTTATGCTATGATGTCAACCAAAGTATGTTTCGAGAGTGATAAAGCTTGTTGGAAGTCAACATGTTTTTAATATCAGCTATTTCTGGACTCTTGATACCAGGTTATATGACATACATCTGGATACTGCTGGGGGTAGCCTGGAATGCCAGCAGAGCAAGATTACCCAGCAGGGTTTTTGTAACAAGGAGTCATAAATGGGAATTAATCTCCTGAAGGATGTTCTCTCATAGGCCTCCTGATGTGATGTATGGGGGGTAGAGGAACATCAGCTCAGACCTTCTGGTGAGGTGAAAATAAAAATGACCGATTTCCTGACTTACAACAACATCAAAGGAACAGATGTGGACTGGAAGTTGACCTGGGTCAAGGCAGGAGTTCACAGACTAATGCTGCCCCTTTGTGGAAGACAGTAACATATTTCCTGGAGGATGTTCGGGGCAATAACATCCTCCCTAATTATTAGGAAGAACAGCCCCTTATAGCTTCTCATTGGACAAAGAACTACATGGGCGGGCGGAGGGTGTTTGAGTGGGTTGTGTCTAAGAGTGCTTTAAAAGGCAATGGCTAGCGATGGTCTGCCTCTTTCTCTCTTTCTCCTGGAGCCCAGCAAAGATACAGAACCGTGAAGAAGGACCTAAGTAACGTATCTATGCTATTTTGTCTTATATGCTCTGTACTATTTTTTTCGTTTTCTATGTTAGTATTTCTATTTTCTTTGTAATCAAACAAGACCTTTGCTTCTTTGAGCATTGTGTTTATTGTATATCTAATTATTGTTATTATATCCACACCAGTAATATTATGAGAGCTTTGTTAGACTATCTAACTGTAGGAATAGACAAGATAATACATAGTTATAATTTAAATAGTGGAAGCCAGAACCACCCCATATTTATTTAATTTGGCACCCCAGATGGGTGCTTCCCAACAAAGCTAAAGTCCAGGCAAACAGCTAAATACTTGGTGCCCAACCTGTGGCCTAAGGTCCATGTGGACCTTTGGTACTTACTGTACAGCTGGCACTTCCTTTAGAGGCAAACAATACATTAAGTTTCGGTTCACACCTGTGCGATGTGGGAGTCGGTGCGATTCCTGTGCGGGTTCCGGCATCACATCTCACTCGCAGGCAGCTCACACTGCTCTCTGCGAACCGCTGCAGGTTTCAATGTAAAGTTAAAGTGGTTGTAAACCCTTTTGTCGTTTTTTTTTTTTATAACCTGCAAGACAAAGCTATAATGAGCTAGTATGACTAGCATACTAGCTCATTATGTACCACTTACCTTCGATCGGGGCCCCCGAAGTCGTCCATGTCCCTCCTCTAGCCGCATCCATCGCTGCGGCGATAGCCGGAATGTTACTTCCGGGTATCGCCGCTGCAGCCAATCACAGCGCCGCTCCGGCGCTGTGATTGGCCGGAGCGGCGAAGACGTGACTCCGCGCATGCGCGCGTGAGCTGTCAAATTCGGCTACGTCGTCGAATGTTGCGACCTAGCCGAATTTGTGAATAGGGTGACGTCAGCGTCGCCGCATTTACTTACAAATATCTCCTTAACCGTGTAGGTTAAGGAGATATTTCATGCACCTACAGGTAAGCCTTAATCTAGGCTTACCTGTAGGTCTTTGTTTAAAAAGTGGGTTTACAACCACATTAATGACACCCCCGAATTGGTTCACAGGACGCAGTGCGGACTGTAAAATTGGACAGCATGGGTGCATGCCCATGCAATCCGATTCCAGTGCCAACCAAAAAAAGGGTCCTGCACCACTTTGGTGCGAATGTGATTCGATTTCAGCCATACAGTTTGTATGGCTAAATTTGCATTGCACAGACATCGCATTTGATGTGCACAGCAGTGGAGTCTGAATCACATGCGATGTCTGGCATCACACTAGTGTGAACCCAGCCTTAATAATGTATTAATTTTCACAGACTCATTTATTTTTATATTGTACATCTACATGGAGTTCATTTTCAAAGTGTAACTGTGCCCAGACTATGGACATTAAAGTATTCACATATTCTAAACAAACATTAAAGGATCTTTAAAACAAGCTCCCGTTGACCTCTTGAAGTAATGAATTCTAAAAGATCCTCAAAGATCACAAGAGAAATTCTGAAGCTGGGCCAGCATGAGCATAGCCAGGCAATTTAGAAGCATTGTGTGTGTGTGTGTGTGTGTATTTTACACAGAAATTATAGTACAGAAGCATGCATTTTAAGCCTCAAGGGTGCCCCTGAAAAAAAAGTAGAACTGTAGACAAAACTATTTTTTTCCATTTTGGATAGAGTAAGGGAGGGTTATGCTTCTATTCACTTCCTCTGTATCCTTAGCTCTTTTTTGTGGAAAAAAAACCTTTAGTTAACAAAGCTCAGTAACTCAAGCTGTGCTCGGTAATCATACCTGAATGAGTCTGTTACAGTACTCGTAGGATTCCTGCCGGGGTTTCCAAGATTCCGTGCAGATCCTCACCAGATCCCTGCCAGGAATTTTAAGTATTCCTAGTACCTCCAATATGTTCAGAACTTCCATAGTTGCCAGTAACAACTATGGGTGTGTTCTCATTCTGAAAATGTATTTAACACCTGTTTTAAAACACCTGCTGTGTGTTTACAATACAAGGATGACAGGCTGCCAAGATTCTGCCTCCACAAAAAGAAAAGAGGAAAGAAGACATGATTTTAGTGCCTCTATTGTAAATTTTGAAAATGAATTATTCCACAATGCTTATATCTTCAGAGGTAATTGAGGGCTCCTTTAAAAATATGTTTTGCTGATCGTTCAAAATAAATAAATATTTTATTGTGCATAATCTGGGCATAAGTTTACTTTAAGTGCTGAGTTGCAAATCAGCTGCGCTCCCATAGCAAAGTGTTCAACGACTGCATTTCCTTTAATTTATTACAATATCTTGGCTTCAATAGACTAGAGTTCATCTTATAATTATTGGCTTAATTTCCTGTGTAACTAAAGCTCCATACCAGCCAACAAACATAGATCTGCTGGTACACTGTTGCATTATCCCCAGTGGTTAACAGAAGCTGATTTAGTATTACTAATAATGCATTAAAATGTAAACTAAAGCAATGGAAGTAATGATAAATGTGATTTAAAAATATGTCTTCCTAATGCAATGTGGTGTCTAAAGAACTGAGCTAGAACATTGCAGTTATCATTATTCTCTACTGTAGCAATTTTATATCACAGAAGTAAGAGGAAAAGAAAGTAATTCTCGGAGTCGGTACGATAACAAGGAGCAAGTCTGGTTTATCTATTGGCATTAAACCTAAATAACTTTTCTGCACTACACATTCTCCTGGATTGGCCTGTCTTTTGGTATTTATTGCTGAGGCACAGGACATAAGCTAGCTGAAAGGAAGCAGCCATAAGAAAATGCTTCTAAATAAAAACTAAACATGGGATAAAACAAAAAGAAAAACTTTGATGGGACATTTAACTTTTCCTCTACGTATCGCTTTCTCATATTAAAAATGTTTATAATTAAAGTGTTTGTTACCCTGAGAAAAAAATGTATCCTATCCCTTTAAAGCATGTTATACAGTGCTTGTTCTGTGTAATTTGGCCCCCTGTAACTCCTGAAATACCTGACTGATCCTGCCAGTTTCTGCCCTTCCCCCTGTAAACTGACCACGGTTTATCATGGCTGCTCTGCCCTGACACCGTGGTCAGTTTATGTGCCTCCGTCATCTGCAGCCCTCCTGTCTGCTCTCCCTTGTCCTCCTCTCCCCTCCCCCCTCCCCCTCCCCTCTCTGCCTGTCAGCTAGTGACAGTTAACATTATGCATGTCTGCTGCAAGTTCTGGTTCAGTTATGTTGTGCAATAGTCATCCCATCATAGGGGTTACTGTGGCTGAATTTTCATGATGTAGACTTGCAGAGCTCTTGCTGTAGACGCACCACTGCAACTTTGCTCTTGCTAGAGACTTGCCACGCAAATTTGCTACAAATTAGAAAAGTGTTAACTAGAACCTGTGCTTCAAGTGCTCTGCAAGTGTACAACCTGCCACTGAAAATGTGCAGCAAGTTAACAGACTTACAATTCAACACAGCCACAAACTTGTGGCAACTTATCCTTGCTATCTGGGATTATCTGCCACTCCTCCTTACCCTTCCTTATATCACAGCTCCAGGCAAAGCCTCATGTTGAGACTGACAGTGGGAGCTTGTTTTCATAAAGCTATAAAGAGACCCACTTGTGTGTGGTTGTGGCTCTGGCTCCTACTGATACTTACAGCATTAAAGCGGTATTAAACTCCAAACCAAAAATGTAATACACTATATTGCAGCTTACCAGTTTTCTTTTCTTTAGCTTTTTCCCCTCTGTTTTTACCTAGAGATCTGGTAACACCCCTCCTGTATTAGTGAGACACCACTCTGGAGGAATGAGCACAGGGGGCACAGCACCATTTTCAGTCTAGGGAGAGAGTAGTGAACCTGAAAGAGGTACTAACAAAATCCAAGTAGTTTGACTTAAAAAATGTTACACTTTATTGAATCAATATGCAATAAAATTGTTCATTGGAAAAAGCAAAACAGCATAAGCCATAAAAAAAAAAAAAAAAAAATGACCCAACACCGGTATTGGTTCCTCCAGCCCTTGGTTCATACTGAGGTATGGGTCTTTAGTTATGGTACTGGAGGAAGTAAACAATGGACTACAAGGAAGGTGATGTAATCACATTTGTGCTACATTACCAACTACCAGTCCCTCTGCCGCGATGATGGATAGGACAGCTGCACTAAATTTAAATAAAAAGGGGGCTCTCCAGAGAGAAGAACCCCGCAAAAGGCTGTTAAGGGTTAGCGGACAGTTTAAAAATAGGGGGCTGAGGAGTGTGACTGTGTTTCATGTTACACCCTAAATATAGGTGTAACATAAAACATGTTAAGAGAGGTTGACTATTATTTTAAGGGAAGGTTTATCTCTTTAATAAGAAATATGTTTAACTTTACTGCAATTCATACAACTGCTAATAAGATTTTAATTTTCCATGTAACTCAAGCCTGAATGCTACCAGTTTAGAGGGTAGTCAACCATGTGTAGAAAAAAAAAAGATCCTAATATTGAATAGTGCTTTTGTTTCTTTTATATTGGTAGGTCATAAGATATTTTAGGATTAATGTTTACAGTACATTAATAAATATATTAGAATCATCAAATGTTTTGCATCACATTTTTTCCACCAATAATTCTACATTCCACGTATGTGTAGTCACTTAGTGTATATTATGTACTTTTTTGACTACAGCTTTGGTTTTATCTGCTTTACTCTGTTCTTATGTATGATTTATTAAACATTAACAATGCTCACAGCATCTCACAAGGTTGAAAGAACTGGTTATTGGTGCTATTTGTTTGTGAATATCGTACAGGAAAAGACTACATACCTTATCTTTCTTATTGTATCTAATAAACTTTTATACAAACTGTCCTTAAAGCATTACCCTGTTCCATCTGTTCAAACATTTAAAGTGGAAACTGGTATGCTATTTAATTATTTTAATATTCAAAGCAAACTCTCCCTTGTCTTCATGCTTTAATTTTTTGGGAAATCACTTTGAAATCCCCCCCAGCCCCAGCAGTTCTAGTTTTTCCTGGAATCCATCTACTCTTAGCTTAGGCTTGCAGGCAGAAGATTGTGCTTAGATAGGAAAGACCCTCCTCCCTTCCTCCAGATAAAATAAGAAAAAAAAAGGAATGAAGACCTCTGGGATGTATGACATCATTTTGGCCTAGGCCAGAAACCAGGTAGCAACTGCAGAAATGTAAAAAAAAGTTTAAAACAATTAAATATAATATGCCTTCCTATCTATTTGCTAGTGTTAGCAGCATAAGGATTAAAAATAGTTAATGTTGATTAAGAAAATGTAGTTCTACTTTAAAGCTGAACTCCAGGAATTATCTGTATTGCATACATTGGTCCAGCTTGGCACAGTGTCAATATGAATGTGGAAGCAGCTTTCACTCTGCACACTGACAACAGGGGGCCACTCACCATTTTAACTGGTTGCCGGTTTGATTTCTATTTAGCACCCTAATGTTAAGGCAGGGCTGCTATCAAAATTTAGTTGCCAGGCGATATTTGTCTTGGCCAATTGTTAGGAGATCAATTGATTTCCCCTTAATTCTGGAATTGCTGCACTTCTCTCTTTTGTCACTAGGTGGCATGGTAGGTGGTGACATTGGATAAGACAAGGGCATAGCAAGGACAGATTATGAATGAATGGGGTGTCCCAGCCAATTGACAGGGGTCTCTTTAAGAACCTTGGCCTGCTGGGAGAGCCTATTTATTTGGGTGGAGTCAGGTGATCAGGGTTCTCTGCCACCTGGATGGCTGTCTGGATGGACGTGTGTTATGTTGCCCCGGGCTGCTAGGCCGTAAGCCTGAGGCCCATACCGGGGACATCTGGCTGCTAGGCTCTCTGAGGGCCTATCCAGAAATAGGAGAGCAGCATAGGGTTGGGACTGTGGGCTTGTAGTCCAACCAGAAGTAGTGGTTCAGCCGGACAAGGAACCAGCTGTGGTCGGAGGTAGAAGGGGAAGCTTTCACCACTAAGGGACCATCCACCTTGTTACCGGAGACCACTGTGAGTAAGCTGAAGCCAGTACCTGAGCAGTCTTCTGACCAACCGGGGACGGTGAAGAAGTGGAAAAACTTCAGCAAGTGCCAAGCCAGGGACCCAGTGGGACAGCAGAGGTGATGCTTGCGGAGCATCAGTGGGTGCCAAGCCAGGGACTTAGCGGGTCAGTAGTGGTGACACTTGAAGAGTTTCATAGTGCCAATCTTGGGACCCAGCAGGGAAGTGGGGTGACACTTGGGGGAGATACTGAGTGCTACAAGTGGAAGAGCTCAAGGAATCCAGTGGCTATTGGATCTGAAGTCTAGTGAAAGACTGGGAGCTCATTGAGTGAAGATCCACAGTGAGTGATTGTGGAGTAAGCGGAGAACTGTTTGTGTTGCCAATAGTTGAATACAATTATCGTTAGTAACTACTACAAGATTGTTGCCATAGGAGACAGTGATCCTACCTATACAGAAGTGGTATCTGGCTGGAGACCTTCACCTGTGTAGCTGTCTTCCTATAGAAGTCTTGGAGTCTGCTAATTAGCATTGCATCTACTCAAGGGTGTCCCGGCCCTAACCCTCTCTCCAGTTCTGTTCAAGAGACAATAAATCTCTACGCATTCAAAAAGTGTCATGGTGACCACCATTTCATCTTGCATTACACCCACCAGGCCTTGCAACCCACTCTACACAGAAGGATGGATGTCAGCTGTCCCTGACTCTGGAGGTCACCATTAGGTCTCTAGAGGTCCCGGACTTTGCTACATCTATATTGTCAAACAAAAGAAATAAACATGAGAATGCCAAAACATTTGTAATTGCAACAATTTTCTTGGCGAAGTGGTGCATTATCCAACAGAAATGCAGGGGTGCCAATATTTGTGGCCATTACTGTAGGTCTGATTTTATACATCATGTGAGCGGGATGATTTTTTTAAATGAATAAACATACTGAATATTTTTAAACATAAGGAGAGCGCTATGTTTTGTTCATATTTCTTTTTGAGTGCATCAGTTGGTTAGGATCTGTGTCTGGGGTGTTTTTGATCATATATCAGCTACCCTTGCATTTAAATGGAACATGCTGTTTTGACATTTGGTAAGGTCCAAAGTGGTTTTAAACTCAAAAAATCTAAATTAATTGTAATATTATATCTAGCATAGTAAAGCAGCAGAACTCGACTGTCCTCAGTCTGGCTGGGAAAAGAGCATTCTGTCATCTGCAATCCTCCCTGCTTTTCTACGCTTTTCTACTGTAAAAAAAAATTGACACCCATTCCTTTAAGTGACAGACTTAATGATGAGACTCATGCGCACAACTTCAGCCGCCATACTCACTGCTAAGCCACGCTAGGGAGAATTCCGAGGGCATGTACAGCTGGGAGGGGAGCGCAGTGACGCCACTACACCAGCTCCTGAGGTCCGGGCCGTGTACTCACCCATGGATCGGGAGATATTCAACAGGCAAAGACATGAAAATACTGAAGAACACATAATGTGCTTGTCATTGTTATTCTACAAACTGTAAGGAGATGTGAGTGTTTGATATTTGTTAGACTTTAAAGCGATAACGTCACAGCGTTTTACGGCACAGGACACTCTGAAGGAACGGCCCGGGTTGCCGTTTCTTCAGAGCACATGCGCCGGTGATGTCACCGGTTGCATGTACAGTAAATATCTCCTAAATGGCGCACGTTTAGGAGATATTTACAGTACCCATAGGCAAGCCTTATTATAGACTTACCTATAGGTAAAAGTCAGAGATGGGAGTTTACTCCCACTTTAAGGTAAGAGCATGCCCCCAGGAGGATGGTGGCGGTCGTTAGGAATATTAGCATGCTAATCAGCATACCAAGAAATGTTTTTATTTTTATTTTCGCAATGTGGTTCACTGATTTATGCACAATATTTGGTTAAGCAGTTTATTCACTGTGGACTTTATTGATTTTTGCACATTATTCAAATGATTAGTGACGTCTACACATTATTATTTATTGATTTTTAACACTAAAACTATTTTGATGATTTAGACAAAGACTGCATAGACACACGCATAGACACACGCATTGCATATTTATTATCTATATATTTGTTTAAGTAGATGATCTAAGTAAACTCTTTAGATCACAAGGAAGACCAATTATACTTTCATCTGCATGTCTGGTCATGGGAAACAGTGAAGGAGCACCCCTCTCCCAATGGAGGCACAGACAATGATAAATACCTGACAAAGATACAAACCCATCTCCACTTGACCAGAAATTAGAAAGTTCTGGCTAGCCCTACTCTATAACAATTAACAGTGGACTTCTTAAAAAACAATCACTCATATTAATTCCTAATAATCAGATTCTTGATTCCAATTTATAACCAGTACTATGACATTATCAGCTAGAATCTGATTGGCTTTTTTACACAACACCCACCATTTTTCACATCTGAGATGTATCCGATCTTACGGTCAGTCTTTTCCCCAGGATCCATTGTGCCTGCTGAGATCCTTGCCATATTGGCCATGGTCACCTGAAATCTATGACCAGCTCAAGGCTATCTATACTATCTATCAGTGCCTCCTCATCAGTACACATCAGTGCCCAACAGTCCTGCCTATCAGTGCCCAACAGTGCTGCATATCAGTGCCCAACAGTGCTGCATATCAGTGCCCAACAGTGCTGCATATCAGTGTCCAACAGTGCTGCCTATCAGTACACATCAGTGCCCAACAGTGCTGCCTATCAGTACAGATCAGTGCCCAAAATTGCTGCCTATCAGTGCCCAACAGTGCTGCCTATCAGTGCCTAACAGTGCTGCCTATCAGTGCCCAACAGTGCGGCCTATCAGTGCCCAACAGTGCTACCTATCAGTACACATCAGTGCCCAACAGTGCTGCCTATCAGTGCCCAACAGTGCTGCCTAGCAGTGTCCAACAGTGCTGCCTAGCAGTGTCCAACAGTGCAGCCTCATCAGCACACATCAGTAAAGGAGAAAAACTAAGAAAAAATAATTTTATTTTCAAAATTGTTGGTCTTTTTGCATTTGTTTAGCAAAAAATAAAAAAGCCAGTGGTGATTAAATACCACCAAAAGAAAGCTCTATTTGTGTGAGAAAAAAAAATGATAAAAATTTCATATGGGTACAGTGCGACATAACCACGCAATTGTTATTCAAAGTGTGATAGCACTGAAAGCTGAAATTGGCCTGGGAAGGAAGGGGGTAAAAGTGCCCATTAGGCAAGTGGTTAAAATACCATTTATACATTGTTTTTCAGTTTCCATCCAAAAATCTCATATATACAGAATAAGTGTAAAAGAAAAGTATATACAGATGTTACTTGGCAAATGCAAAACAGTGTCTGTTCAAAGTGTTTACTCTATCGCCCCAGAAGCTTCTGAAATAAAATTTAAATGTCATCAACACCATTAGGAATGAAAGCATTGGTTTTAATTAATCCTAAATGATGAAGACATATGGTATAATAATTTTGTTATCAGCAGTAGCTGGTGTTCTCAGGCTTCAGGTTTTGCATATTTCAGTTCTACTATGATCCCGGTTATACATTACATAAAACCTTCTTAATTTCAAACAATAAAATGTCAGCTGTAAATAAAGCTATGAGATTTGTATTTTCTACACAATGATAAATAATTCTGGAAGTATGAAACAAATTAAAAGAAAAGAAAAGTGAAGAATAAGCCCATACCCATCAGTTAGGCTTCCTCTAGCAAATGAAACAAGGAATCTAAGTGTTTATATATCCTGGGAAACCTAATACCGAAAGGAGATTTATGGTCACAGACCCATACAGCCACTGTCATGTTTCACATGCTGGTGATATGCCTTTAAATGTTATATGTATTCTTCTGCCCCTGGCTGCTCCTCTTCCCTTAGCTCAGTTTATCCGGTATAGTTAGCTCCACCGTTTGTTCATTTTCCCAGTAATGCATCTCAGCCTCATGTCTCATGGAGTGGATCACATTATGATCTCTTGACCTATTCGATGTTCATTGTTGTAAGATCCTCACAGTTTATAGATTAAACTTCACAAGATCTGCATGGTGTCGCCTGGATTGAATCACTGTCTGTTAATTCAGCTAAGCTTGGGTTATCGATATCTCATCACAACTGTAAGTTACAGAGATCACACTTTCAATGCTTAGATTGGAGAGGCAGAACAGCCACAGCATACCTTTTTCATTTTATAACATCAGCATCAGAAAGGCAATACAAAGTATATTTGCCAATCCAATATAATCCTACTTGAAAAATCTTTCATGTAGTGAGTTCTGCCTGCTTGCTGGCCATCTCTTTGCACAGCCTATTGGATTCCCTGCATGTGTTGCAGCCTCTCTTCTGCTGCATACTTTCAATTTCTAAGGACCACATATCCCATGGTACCTTGCTGCCTGCAAGCAGTTATTCCTGTACTGATTCCGCCTCCTGAAACTACTCCTCTTAGCACTTCTGAAGTTCAGAAGGCAGGTGTTCTATCAGATTACCAAATCAAATTGACATGACCCCTATTAAAGTCTATGGGCCACCAACTTGAAAAATCATACGTCCCCATTATTAAGGCTTAAATGCAAGTTATTGGCCATAAAAAAGGGTATGGGAGCCTAGGTACTGCCTGGGGGACATGTATCAATGCAAAAATACCTTAAAATGTTTTTTAAATGAGCACTGATTTTAATGATGCTTAAAGTGAAACAATAAAAATGAAAAATCCCTTTAGATATAATGCCTGGGGTTCCCCTAATCTTCCTGTAAAGTGTCCAATCTGTTCCATGTATAAAACCTGATGCAGCAAAACTGACATACAGTATATAAAGAAAAAAAATGACATATAAATACATTTTCCCTGCAAGCTTTCTTTATTTTGAAAACAAGGGCTTGAGAAGCCAGTCTGCATGATGAGGCCACAATTTAATGCACTCGGAACAAGATTAGAGATTTTTGGGATAACTTCTGGTGTGACTTTGGCAGATTTGTATGGAAATAACAAAAGTTTGCTCCACAGTGGCCTTATGAAAAAAAAGCCTAATTATAGTACACTCAGGACAAGATTAATGTTTTTGTTAGATAAAGTCTGGTGTTTTTTTTTGCAGATTTTGTATAGAAGTAACAGGAGCAGAAAAATTGGGCCTTGGGTGGTGCCTTCACAAAATAACCCTTCAAAGCGCACAGTGCATTGTCGGGCACTTGGTATGCAAACATCCTGCCGAGCGCCCTGCAAATGTAGGTGTTCAGATGAACCCTACACACCCCTAAACCGCATAGCACACCCCTAAACCCTCACATCATCAACCCTAAATTCTGTACACAGCACACCCCTAAACTCTGCACTCTGTACCCCGAATTCTGCACTCTTTGCATAGGGCACCCCTTAAACTGCACTATGTACATAGCTCACCCCTGAACTACGCGCATAACACACTCCTGGTATTTATTGCCCCTTAAAGATCCTCCCATTGTTAGTGCAATTTGGCCACACCCACTGCTCGATGCAGTTTGGAAAGGGGATATAGGGGGTATAGGATTGATCTCTGGACTTATTCTTTGGGGGAAAAAAGCCTGGATACATTTATATAGTCCTACAGATACAGCTGGCACTTTAAAGGCAACCATAATCCTGATGCAGCTCTCAATGAAATTGAGTTTGAGACCCTTGCTCTAGAGGGTGTCATTGAGCCAATCTATACCCCATCAAGAGAGCTGAGGGGTGGGAGGTAGGATTGGTGAGGCATTTATTATATTTCAGTGGGCCCTTCCCTCAACAACAGTTTTCTAACTAAATCAATATTCCCGGATAACCATGTTTTACACTTCAGCAACCAACACAATTTTGAAGAGATGACTTCACAATTTCATAGCTATCAAGCATGATATTGATATTATGCCCATTCTCATTAGGAGATGTAATGTGCCCAATTTGCCTGCTGTACATTATGAAGTAAGCATTTCTGATATCAAACTTTATACATTTGAATAGACACTTGTTATGACTGTAATTTTAATATATCAGGATTTATGGAATATGAATTGATTTTGAGAGCTGGGTTGTATAAAAAAAGTAATATTGGCACTCAAATTGGTATTACTTAAACCGCTCAGCTAAAGCAATTGCAACATGTATTAAGTGCCTCTAGTTATGGAGGTTTACAATGGTTATTAACCACTTCAAACAATACAAGACCACGTAATATTTCAGTGACTATTTACCAGTAGGGCATCATTAAAAGTCTCTGTCTCTGAAGGTTTATGACCACAAATTATAGTCAGGATACATTACAGTCTGTGGAGTGCCCTGCTAGAGGTCGTATGAGATGGCAATTTTTCAACAGGGCTTAATGAGAAGTTGTTTGAGGCTCATAGACCCTCCAAGTACTGTTCATTCAACCTTATCTGTTCGATTTGAATAAACACATTTACCTCCTTGAATTCTGTGACACATATTCATTATTCTCTGTTCAAATTTGAGAATGAAGGACGCCTCAAGAACAAAGACATAAAGCACCTGGAGCGCTTTGAAAATGGACATGGATAAATTGCATTGTATATTAAAGAAGACATTTAAAGTGGATGTAAACCTGATCCATTAAATATGACCTGGACACATATACTTGCAGTGTTTTCTCATCTATCTCCAAAGCCCTAAGTCCTGTATCTTTCTGCTGCTTCGTTCCTCTGTTATCAGTATGATAACTTCTGACAAGCTCTCCGACACAGGAGATAAAAGCAGCTGAAAATTTGTGTCAGGGAGGTTGCCATAAATAGATTAGCAGAGAGCTGATCTATTCAAAGCACAGCTCTGCACATTCCTTCCTTCCTCTGGCTATGTGGAGGGGAAAACACATCCTGTAGGGATATATGGGAGGAGGAATTTGATAGTGAGGAGGAGGAAGAGGAAGTGCCTTTGAAAAAACTGCCGAACAAATTTAAACGGAAGTCCAACAAATTTCCACCATTACAGCAAAATACGGCATTATCTCTATTTGTCAAGCAAACCACCAAAGAAATTAAACTTATTAATAAAGATAAAACCATGAAAAATCTTAGTCAGGAGGAGAGGCTTGCTTTGAAGTCACTACAAGAAAATGACAAGATTACGATCAAGGGTTCAGATAAAGGGGGTAACATTGTGCTGATGGATAACTCCATGTATGAGACAATGTGCCTTCAAATTCTGAACAACCGAAAATGCTACCGCCTGATTCCTGCGTCTCTGGTGGATAAGTTTAATCAGGAATTTTATGAGCTAGTTGATGAAGCCCATGGATCCGGTGCCTTTGATTTTGATATGCTAAATTTTATACGTACACAACATCCTCGTATCCCTACTATGTACGCACTACCTAAAGTGCATAAGGACATCAACAATCCCTCCAGGGAGGCCTATCATTTCTTGGAATGGCGGCATTTCTGAGGTGATTAGTCAAGTCATTGATGGTCATCTTAGACCTCATGTCTTAGAATTAGCATTGTACATTAAGGACACCATCCCCCTGTTGCAGACCTTGGATAACTTGGAAATTCCGAAGTCTGCACTTCTGGTTACGATAGACGTCGAATCCTTATACAACAGCATACCCCATGAAAGTGGCATTTCTGTCATTGGTCGTGTTTTGCAGCAAAGGGCGACTACAGAATGGAAGTTCAACAATTTTATACTTTGCATGCTGGAGTTTATTCTGAAACACAATATTTTTCTTTTCAACAACTCCCACTACCTCCAGGTACAGGGGGTGGCAATGGGGACTTGCTGCGCACCCTCATATGCCAACCTGTACCTGGGGGAGTGGGAGAAGTCCTTCTTGTCTGATGATGATCTCACTATGTTCACCCAGCACATCGTGCTATGGTAGCGCTACATTGATGATGTGCTCCTTATATGGAACAGTCCGGAGGAAACTCTGAAAGAATGTCTCAAGGTCATGAACCAGAATGTCACGTACCTGACTGTGATGAGCCCGGTTTAGCAGAGGAAGGCCTCCCTTACGGCTCCCACCAGCGGCCCCTGGTAGTGTTAACAGGAGGCACGGAGGTAGAAGGGGTACGAGTGCCTGGCAGGATCAACACAGAGCAAGTAGACAGGGCCCAGGACTCTGGAAGCACAGCAGGTTAGCTGGGATCAGGAAGCCAGGAAGCACAGCAGGATAACTGGAATCAGGAAGCCAGGAAGCACAGCAGGATTACAGGAACCAGGAAGCCAGGAAGCACAGCAGGATCACAGGAACCAGGAAGCCAGGAAGCACAGCAGGGTAACTGGAATCAGGAAGCCAGGGAGCACAGCAGGATCACAGGAACCAGGAAGCCAGGAAGCACAGCAGGTTAACTGGAACCAGGAAGCCAGGAAGCACAGCAGGATCACAGGAACCAGGAAGCCAGGAAGCACAGCAGGTTAACTGGAACCAGGAAGCCAGGAAGCACAGCAGGTTAACTGGAACAGCTGAATGGACCGGAACGGGCCTGGGTCAGGCAGGATAGTCGGACAAGCCGGGTCGGGAACACTGGCAGACAGCGAGGTACCAAAGGACAAAGCAGAGCGGAGGTCAGAAACAGGCCGGAGGTCAGGTGCAGGCGGATAGCAGACAGGTCACAGGGAAGCCGGGTCAGATGCAGATGGGTATCTCAGGTCGGATTACACAGGTACTACGCTGTAGAGCAGACAGCAGGGACTGTCTGCAAGTGAGGGGTTTAAGTAGTCCTTCTGACGCCGACCGCGGGGAGCGCGCGCGCACGTGCGCGCATGCACATTCGCGCACGCGGATGGGACCCAGGAAGTCCAGGGAGCCTGTTTCTGGCAGGATCTCCATGACATTGCCCCCCCCAAGGGGCAGCCTCCGGATGCCCATACGGGTAAACCTTTCGGGGTGAGATCTCCTGAAGGCCTGTATCAGATTCCTGGCATGGATGTTCTCCTCCGGTTCCCAAGAGTTCTCTTCGGGTCCGTAACCCTTCCATTTAATTAAGAATTGGTTCCGGTTACCTCTTCTCCTCACGTCCATAATAGCCTCTACTTCGAATTCCTGCTTCCCGTCTATGGTGACGGGGTCAGGGCGAGCCGGAGTTCGGCCTGGGAAAGGGTTGGAGACCGATGGTTTCAACAGGGAAACATGAAAGACAGGGTGGACTCTAAGGGAGTCGGGGAGCTCCAGCTCGTAGGCCACTTCGTTAATTTTCCTTTTGACAGGAAATTGCCCTAGAAACTTGGGACCCAACTTCCTGGAAGGGCATGCCAACCTTAGGTTAATGGTAGAGAGCCATACTTGGTCGCCGGGTACCAGCACTAGTTCACCCCGCCTTCTCTTGTCGTAGACCATCTTGTTATACTCCTGAGTCTTCGCCATGGTCTCACGTAAAAGCTGATTGTTAGATGAGAAGAAGTTCACCCTTTCCTGGACTGCAGGCACCGAGCACTCTGGGAGGGAGTTGGGCAGAAATGCAGGGTGAAAACCATAGTTCGCGAAGAATGGGGTCTGGTTAGTTGCGGAGTGGATGGAGTTATTATAGGCGAATTTGGCTAGTGGAAGCAGGGAGAGCCAGTCGTTCTGAGCAAAAGAGGAGAAACAACGCAGGTATTGCTCTAGGGTCTGGTTAGTCCTCTCCGTCTGTCCGTTGGTCTGAGGGTGGTAAGCTGAAGAAAACGATAGTTCTATCCCCAGGGTCTTGCAGAGGGATCTCCAGAACCGAGAGGTAAATTGTACCCCCCGATCAGAGACAATATTGGCAGGCACCTCGTGGAGCCTGACGACCTCTTTGATGAACATTTGTGCAGTTTCCGGGGCTGAGGGGGTCCCCCTCATAGGGACGAAATGTGCCATCTTGGACAGACGGTCCACTATCACAAAGATAGTGGTATGGTTTTCCGCTGGAGGCAGTTCAACTATAAAGTCAATGGGGTTGCAGCAAGTGAGCAATCCTCGGTCAGGCTCCTATTGCTGGGGTGGACCAAGCAGAGAAGGGTTCAGTCTTTGTGAAATACGGTGGAACCTCTCCTCACCTCTCACTGACAGAGTGTCCCCCCCCTCGAGTGGCCTCTAGTGGTCAATGTTAAGATTGACACAATGGAGCGAGGATTGAGCTGTCGAATCATCGAACCGTCGAAATTGTCGCTCTAGCTGGCTGCTGCCGCAGAGACGGTCGTGAGAGGACTGGGAGCTTCGCTGCCGCACTGTCTTGTCTGCCTTACCTGTAACCACCCGGCAGCCATCCATCCATCCGTTTGCTGCACTGGAGGAGGGGGACTGGATACAACTTCTGGTGGTTTCGCCGGTTAGAGAGGACAGCGGGTCTGCCGTCTGAAGTTGGGGAGTGCGCTGACATTATACATCTGCGGCCCGATGACACCCTGAGACCCCACGCTATTCCAGGATCCGAGAGGACGGCCGCATCATCATATCCTCCCAGGTACACTCCCTTTTCTGTGTTTGCACCCCTAAAAGTAGTGGACCGCATAGGTGCTAGCTGGAGACTGGTCTAGAGGTTTTGCCCTAGACGAAGCAGTGCTTCCTTGGATGGTTACTGTTTTAGGAAAGGCCGCGGCTCCGGCCTACTCCTGGATGTCGGCGGCCATCTTGCTACACCCAGACTCCCAGCCAGCCAGCTCTTGATTTCAGCCTCCTCTGACACATAGCTCTTTCCCTTCGGCCCCCTTAGTTGAATTGTGTTATACCGGCAGTCAGCAATAACTATTTACTTTTTCATGTGATTATGAGACATTGACAAACAACAGAAAACAAGGAAATATACCTTGGAGATATATATCTGGATTTGTGTTTTGGCTCTTTTGCGGATGTATGTTATGGTCGGACAGCACTTTTATCCAACCATGATACAATACCCAGTGGTAGTATTTATAAAATCATTGAAAAAGCATATTTAACAGAAATAAGATCAGCAAGACTGTATGTTTGAAATGGACCTGAATAACTATATGTTCCATACTATGTGGTACATATGTTGCTAAGCAGATAAAACTGAGGGGTGCTCCACTCAGCATTCAGCATTAAAGCTACAATTATGCCAACAAAGATATCCAAAAAAAATCGCTCTGTTAGCTCTAAAAAAACATAGTAATCAAGTTGCTGCTAGCTCTATACAGCGCTTCCTGGTTACCAGTGGAAACGGCCCTGACGCCTGCAGCAGTCAAACTAGATACACGAGACGCAACGCATCTCTCGCTTCATTAGCAATTGTTGAAAAAAAAAGCTCACCTGCATCATCTTGCTGTTTAGATCTCATGGAAGAACCTGAGTCCCCCACGGGTTCAGATATGTCGTCTCTGCTGACCGGCATTAGAAAAGAGTTAGCTGGGATGTTCCATGGACTTGAAACATCAATAAAAAAGGAAATAGCGGGGGTGAGAACAGATATGGCTCATATCCTCGAAAGGGCAGAGGACACAGAACAGAGACAAGACACTCATGAAACAGCTATAAGAGAACTACAAAAGACTGTCACACAGATAGCCTGTGCTCATCGTGCCTCACTATATAAGCTTGAGGACCTCGAGAATAGAAATCGCAGAAACAACTTGCGAATCAGAGGTCTGCCGGAAGCGATTGGTGATAAGGATCTGGAGTCGTCGATTACCAGTATATTTAACTCAGTGTTGGGAAATGCACCCACCGATCCACTACGCTTTGACCGAGTTCATCGGGCTCTCAGGCCACGTAATATAGTCACTGAGCAACCTAGAGATGTAATATGCCGCCTACATTACTATACAGATAAGAATGCCATAATGGCCAAGATGAGGGGTATACCCAACATTGACTTTGATGGAGCGACTCTTAATATCTTTTCGGACTTGTCTAAAGAAACCTTGGATCGCCGCAGAGTTCTTAAACCACTCTTGGAACATTTACGTTCTAATGGGATCACTTATAGATGGGGTTTTCCGGCGTGCCTCATTGCTAACAAAGATGGTCGCTTTCATACCCTCCGGTTCCCAGAGGAACTACCACAATTTCTAAAGGTCCTTAATCTTCCATCAATAGATCTCCTGAACTGGCAGGATCCGATCCCTAAGTTCTCGCATATTCAGGACTCTTATTGGCAAAAATCTCCTACTAAAAAAGGGCGCTTTTCCGCGCCAAGCACTGAACAACAACATAGATGAGTAAAGAGTAATTAGTCTAATATGCGTTTTTTCTCTCTGACTGAATATATCTGTAAGCTATTATGTCGAATTAAATGAGATTTAGCCGTTAAAGTTAAAAGTTCTAAAAAGATCTAATGCTCATGGTCTGTTGTGTATTACTGGAGCAAAAAGTATTTTTTTGCTCACTATTCTACGCACAGCTGAATGCTGGTGGAGCATAATGCTCCTATGTGTTGTTTATACAACACGTTTCCCTTCCCTTTTTTCCTTTTGGGGTTGGGGAGAGCGGGTAGCCCTCAAGTTTTTTTATCCGTTCTCCTAAGGGAGCTCTGGATGGCTGCCCGGTCTCTCTTCCCCCACAGGGACCACAGCAGATATCTGCGTGACAAATTAAGGTTTCCCACACGTGTCCGTATGGACATTTTTGTTGTTTATGTAAATTTGTTTCTTTTTTCTTTTTCTTTTCAATATATACCCGTTTCTTTTTTATTATCTTTCCCCCTCTCAGACCGGCATGCATGGATAAGTAGGCTTAAGGGTTACGCTCTACTGAGACAATGACCACACTCAAAGTCACCTCCTATAATGTAAGGGGTTTAAACGTGGCGGCTAAACGACATCAGGTCACCAGTGAATTACGGAAATTGGCTTCTTCTATTGTGTATCTTCAGGAAACACATTTAACCCATACTACGCAGGTCAAATTGAACTCAGTATATTTTCCTCAATGGTACTATAGCCTTTCAGATACAAATAAGGCGAAGGGTGTGGCCATTGGTTTTAGTGGTAGTGTACCCTTTCGTTTTTCAGACATGCAAGCGGATGACCATGGCCGTTTTCTTTTTTTAAAGGGTTTCTTGGGCACCACCCAATGTACCTTAGCAAACATATATTGCCCGAACCAAAACCAATCTACTTTTTTTTCTCAAACTCTTACTGATTTATCACTCTTTGCCGAGGGACTAATCGTACTGGCAGGGGACATAAATATGTCTCTAGATCCTGTTTTGGACACATCCCATGGTCGTTCTAATATCTCTTTTAAGCGTCTGTCTTTTGTTAAAAAGAGACTTATAGACTGGCAATTGATAGACGTGTGGCGTATCCTACATCCAAAAGAAAAAGATTTCTCCCATTTTTCAAAGACTCATCAGTCTTATTCCCGAATAGATAATATTTTTTTAGATCACTATCACCTCCCACTATTAAAATCTGCGGATATAGGCACAGCGACATTATCAGATCATGCACCTGTGTCGATGACAATGACCATGCCCACTTTACCTCAGCGCTCCAATAATTGGAAACTCAACGATTCTCTTCTCTCTAATGTAACAGAGGTTTCAATGTTTGCCTCTCATATATCACAATATTTTAGAGACAATAAACCTTCTGAGACATCCCCTGCTATCATATGGGAAGCTCACAAGGCAACTATGAGAGGCCGATTCATAGAACTTGGGGCAAGGAGGAAAAGAGAGCATGGTCAACAACTTGAGCAGGTCCTTCATCAAATAACTGAACTCGATAAACAACACAAACTCACCTTACACATATCCCATTTAGAAGCACTCACGCTGAAACGAGAAGAACTAAAAAATCTGCTTAATCTAGACACAGCTCGGAAATTCCAACGTTATTCGCAAAAACTCTATGAGTGGGGGGATAAACCTAGCAGACAACTAGCAAGATCCCTTAAAGAAAAACAGACTAGATCATTTATCCCTAAAATAAAACTATCTAATGGTAACTTAGTCCACGCGACTCCTCATATTGCTAAAGCTTTTAGGGATTATTATGCAGATCTTTATAAATTGTGATTCTCCGTCTCTGACTGTGAAGGAGAGATGTAGTCTCATGTTAGCATACTTAAAAGAAGCGAATTTGCCTAAAATTCCAAATTTATCCCTCAGAGAACTTGAATCTGAACTTTCGGTGGAGGAATTTCAGGCAGCCCTGAAATCTTCACCGATAGGTAAGGCCCCGGGACCGGACGGTTATACTACCCGATACTACAAAACATTTAGTGACGTTCTCTTGCCCCAGCTTACTGCCTATGCCAACTCAATTTCACAGATCTCGGGATTACGCCCGGAATCTCTTACAGCTCACATTTCAGTTATTCTTAAAGCAGATAAGGACTCTACTCAATGTAGTAGCTACAGGCCAATTTCCCTATTGAATGTTGATATCAAATTATATTCAAAGGTAATGGCTAACAGAATTCTCCCCCTTATACCCAGTTGGATTTCTACGGATCAGACGGGCTTTATCCCACATAGAGAAGCCAAGGATAATTCTCTCCGGGCGATATCTCTTATACAATACGCTCAAAGGTCGTCCCAGTCCACCCTATTTGTATCCACAGATGCAGAAAAAGCGTTTGATAGGGTGGACTGGGATTACTTAAAAATGACCCTGCGACATTTTGGGTTGGGACCCAAGATGTTCTATCGTATTATCTCCCTTTACTCTAATCCCACGGCACAAATACGCATAAACGGCACTTTGAGTGAGTCATTTCAACTATTCAATGGGACTAGACAGGGCTGTCCCCTTTCTCCCCTTTTATTTGCCCTTACCCTTGAACCCTTTCTGGCAACTATAAGACATAATATAAATATACATGGGATTCAAGTAGGTAATAAAACTCACAAATATGCGGCATATGCGGATGATATTTTTTTTTTATTCAGCAGCCCCGTATCTCGCTTCCTAACTTAATGACAGCTTTTTCTACTTTTCAGACACTTTCTAATTTTAAAATTAATATTTCCAAGTCCGAAATTCTAAATATTAACCTACCAGGAAGGGAGGTGGAAAGTTTAAAACCCCTCTTCCCTTTTAGATGGGTTCAACGTAATATGAAATATTTGGGAGTGAATCTTACGCCTCACACTCAGTCTCTTTTTAAATATAACTATATTCTATTATTGAATAATATTAGAGAGGATCTACAAAAGTGGAAAACGCTGACACACTCATGGCTGGGTAAAGTAAGCATAGTTAAAATGAACATTCTGCCTAGGGTACTTTTTTTTTTTCAAATGATCCCATTGGGTGTACCTATAGTTTTTTTTTCCCTATTACAGACCATGGTCTCCCGCTTCATTTGGAAGAACAGCCACCCCAGAGTATCCAAGGAAGTGTTATTTCGCTCCAAGGATGCGGGGGGACTGGCCCTTCCAAATTTTAAGACTTATTATAATGCTGTTATTCTATCTAGAATTGCCGAGTGCAAATATGCCGCTAATTTCAAACTCTGGGTGAGCTTGGAATATGCTCTTAGTAACACAGACCTAGCAACTATACCCTGGTTACCATGTATACACAGACACCTTGCTCCAAGTACCTCTATATTAACGACTTCCACTCTTGATGTATGGGATGCCTTACATAGGAAGATTTCATGGTCATATGCTTCTCCTTTGCTACCACTTTTGGACCACGATTATTTCTTACCTGGTCTAGTAGACCCGGGATATAGGATGTGGTCGCCAGAAGGACCTCTTTTATTACATCAGGTTCTGCGAGCAAATGCTCTTAAGCCTCTTGAGGAAATTTTCGGCCTCAAGCCGATTACGTTTTTGGACAAATGGAGATATAACCAGTTGCAGGACTTTCTTAGAACCTTGCCTCAGCAGCTCAAAGGAATACAGGACTTAAATAGTATTGAGGAAATCTTCAATTCAACTGAGTCACCGGAACATAGTATCTCGGTATTTTACAAATCACTTATCAAGCTCCAAGGAGACACTTACCCTCCCTTCTTTGCTAAGTGGGAGGTAGACCTGGAATCCAGTATCCCAGATAGCCAAAAGGACAAAGTCCTGCAGTTCTCTCATATCTCTTCAATAGCATCAAAGATGGCTGAGGTCAATTACAAATTGCTAACTAGATGGCACTATACCCCATCAAAGCTTCATCAGATGTTCCCTGCCAACTCCCCATTGTGTTGGAGGAACTGCGGGAACAGAGCAACTCATGCTCATATATGGTGGTCGTGCCCACTTATCCGCCCTTATTGGTCTAGCATTATTGGTATCATCCAACAAATATCCAGTATTAATCTTCCTGTTGATGCATGGACCATCCTCTTTCATGCTACTAAGGAGTCTGTCAGAAAATATAAATGTTCTCTAGTTCCACATCTTCTTAACATGGCTAAAGCACTTATACCTACCCTTTGGGGCCAGCCTGAGACTCCATCCGTGAAAAAGTGGTTTCAAAAAATATCAGAGGTACATCTCATGGAAGAAATTACTCATCGTAACAAGGACACTTTCCAACGACATACCCTAACTTGGACTCCGTGGATGGAATTCAAGGACACCACAACCTATTGTGACAGCAGGAAGGTAAAGTCACCTGGTTGCATCCAGGGGGGTAGGTATATTTCTCCCAGATTCAGGCTTTATGCCGACTTATACAACTAGGGAGAGAGTTGATGAAGCCCAGCTGAGGCTAGTGGGCTCATGGATGATTCATACCTCTAGGGAGAGTGCTGGGCGTCGTGCAGGCAGGGAGTTGATGAGACCAGCTGAAGCTTGTCAGCTCGTTTAAGGCCTCTATAAAAACTCCCAGCTTCATTAGGTGTTTGCTCATGCCTGGAACCAGACCTGTGTGGACTGTCTAGGGAGAGTGAACCCCTGTGCGGTGAGAAAAAGCCTGTGTGGCTATTTGTTTGGACATTTACTAAACCAGGGACTTAGGGACTAGGACAGCACCAGGCTGATCCCAGTTGTTAGTTAGGGAAACCTGCATGTTTAGTCAGAGGTCAAGCTGACCAGGATTTATTTTGTTTATGTTTCTTTTTGCTTTGCTGTGTTTTTGTCACTGTAAATAGAGAAATAAACCGCACCCTTTGATCTTGAAAACCACAACCTCCGTCTGCTGGGCCTGTTTTTGTGTGGGGAGCCCATCCAGGGGGTCACACACACCCGCTACCGAGCTAACCCCCTCACAGTTGGTGGAGAATGCGGGCAGTTTTTTTTTTAAGCCAGCATGGAGGAGATACTGAAACAGCTGGCTCTAGCAAATGCCAATCAACAGCAGACAAATGCAGGTTTGCAAAAGAGCCTTGCAGCTCAACAACAGAGCTTCGCAGCCCAGCAACAAGCCCAGCAGCAATCTGAGGCCCGCTTCATAGACCTGTTGCAGAAGCAAGAGCAGAGACTACAACAACAGATGGAAGCAGTAATGCAGCAACGTCCGCAGACCAGTGAGGAAAGCCGTCCCACTAATACCGCGTCCTTTGGGGTGAGTCGTTTATTGACAAAAATGACTGGAGAGGATGATCCAGAGGTATTTTTGACCACATTTGAAAGGACTGCTGAAAGAGAAAAGTGGCCTGAGGAGCAGTGGGCTGGACTGGTGGCTCCTCTGTTAACTGGTGAATCGCAGAAAGCTTACTATGACCTAGAGCCTGACCAAGCAAAAGACTATGGGATGCTAAAAGCTGAAATATTGGCAAGGCTGGGTGTCACCCTGGCTGTCCGGGCTCAGCGTGTGCATAACTGGACTTTCCAGCTTGGAAAACCCCCCAGGTCTCAAATGTATGATCTCATTCACCTGAGCAGGAAGTGGCTACAGCCAGAGACTTTGTCCGCACCGGAGATTGTGGAACGTGTTGTGATGGATCGTTTCTTGAGAGCTCTTCCTACCGCCATTCAAACGTGGGTAAGCCATGGAGACCCAGAAACGGCCGGTAAACTTGTGGATCGTGTAGAGAGATACTTGGCTGCAGAGAACCTGACGGCCTCTTCCAGAGACTCTCGGACTTTCCACCCTAAGACCAGACCATCCCCAGGGGCGGATAAGATGATTCCAAGGGGTGAGGGTGGAGAGAGTGAGAGGGTGGGAGCTCTGCCCAGGGTTTGGCGAGAACAGCCTGGGAAGTCGGGGGCTCAAGAGGCAGCCAAAAGGATTGTTTGCTACCGCTGCCGGCAAGCGGGACATATTGCAGCAAATTGCCCGGTTGTGGAGGAACCCATGCAATGTGACTTTCTGACGGACAGACATCAGTCGCTGTGTGCGACAGTCGCATGCACTGCCATTCGGGGAACTGAGAAACATTTATGCAAAATGTGTATTAATGGTAGAAATGTTGTGGTATTACTGGATTCAGGTAGCCTTGTGACCCTGATAAAGGCTGAATTAGTTAAAACAGAGGTCTCTGGGAATAGCAAGGTAGCTGTTATTTGTGTGCATGGGGACACCCGAGAGTATCCAGTGACTACAGTGTGTTTCAAGACCCCCAAAGGTACCCTCTCTCATCCAGTGGGGTTAGTATCTCAATTACCGCATGATGCCATTGTGGGAAGGGATTTTCCGAAGTTCTGGGAACTGTGGGATGATCCTGAGCCCCCCACTGGTGCCCCTATGTACCAGGAAGGCGATAGCCAGAACTCCTCTGAGAGTGGTGAGGACTCTCCAGAATTTCCCTTGTCAGTATTGGCAGGCGAGACTCAAGAAACTGGAGAGGAGCCCACCTCCTCAGACGAAAACCTACCGTCTGTGGAGTTTTCTGATCTTGAGGTTCACAGGGAAAATTTTGCCACAGAACAGTTAAAAGACCCCGCCCTAATAAAGGCACGGGAAAACGTAGTGGAAATAGATGGCGAGTTAGTGAACCCAGATACTACCTGCACTTACCCATACTTCAGCGTAGAGAAGGACCTACTGTATCGGGTGGCAAAAAGGGCAGAAGAAACCGTTGAGCAGCTTGTGGTGCCCAAACCTTACAGGAAGTTGGTGTTGGAGTTGGCCCATGGGCACATTCTTGGAGGTCATCTGGGGACAGAGAAAACCCGAGAGAGGGTATTACAGAGATTCTATTGGCCTGGGGTGATGAAGGACATAGAAAATTATTGTTCCTCCTGCCCTGTGTGTCAGAGGTCGGCCCCGATGCCACATTTCCGTAGCCCGCTGGTCCCTCTACCCATCATTGAGGTCCCGTTTGAGAGGATCGCAATGGATTTGGTAGGTCCTATAATCAAGTCCGCTAGGGGGCACCAGTACATATTAGTTATAATGGACTATGCCACCCGTTATCCAGAAGCGATCCCTCTCCGAAATACCTCGGCCAAAACCATAGCCAAAGAGCTATCTCTTGTTTTTAGCCGGGTGGGTATTTGTAAAGAACTGCTTACAGACCAAGGTACACCCTTTATGTCCCGGGTTATGAAAGAGCTGTGTAAATTGTTCAAAGTGACGCAATTGCGTACGTCTGTGTATCACCCCCAAACCGATGGGCTGGTTGAAAGATTCAACAAAACCCTAAAACAAATGTTGAAGAAAGTGGTGGATAGAGATGGAAAGGATTGGGACTGTCTACTTCCTTATTTGATGTTTGCTATTAGGGAGGTGCCCCAATCCTCTACGGGATTCTCCCCCTTTGAGTTACTGTATGGGAGACACCCAAGAGGGCTGTTGGATATTGCCAAGGAAACTTGGGAAAGTGAGAGTTCTCCCCACAGGAGTGTGATTGAGCATGTCGCCCTGATGCAAGATCGAATTGCACAGGTAATGCCCATCGTGAAGGAACATTTGGCCCAAGCGCAGTTGGCACAGCAGAGAGTGTACAACCGTGGAGCCAAGACCCGTACCTTTTCCCCGGGGGATAGGATATTGGTACTTGTCCCTACGGTTGAAAGTAAATTCCTTGCCAAATGGCAAGGCCCCTACGAGATAATGGAAAAAGTGAGCGAAGTGAATTACAAGGTCAGACAACCAGGAAGGCGAAAGCCCGAACAGATCTATCACGTTAATCTGTTGAAAGCCTGGAGGGATAGAGAGTCCCTAGTCGCAGAAACTTGGTCACCAGCTCAAACTGGTTGCGTGATTCCGGAGGTTGGAATAGCAGCCACCTTGTCACAACCCCAACAACAGGAGGTTAAGGAGTTTGTGCTTCGCAACAAGGAGGTGTTCTCTGAGCTGCCGGGACAAACATCTGGGGTAGAGCATGATATTATTACCCCGCCCGGTGAAAGGGTGAAGTTAAAACCCTATCGGATCCCAGAGGCCCGACGGGAGGCAATACGGGAGGAAGTACAGAAAATGCTGAACTTAGGGGTGATAGAGGAGTCCCAAAGTGATTGGTCTAGTCCCATTGTGTTGGTGCCTAAACCGGATGGGAGCTGGCGATTTTGTAACGATTTTCGTCAGTTGAACAAGGTTACAAAATTTGACACCTACCCCATGCCACGTATAGATGAGTTGATCGACCGGCTGGGAACAGCCCGATACATGACGACTCTTGACCTCACAAAAGGGTATTGGCAAATTCCCCTGGCCAAGTCGGCCAAAGAGAAAACCGCATTTGTAACCCCAGACGGGGCGTTCCAATATAAGAGAATGCCGTTCGGGTTACAGAATGCGCCGGCCACATTCCAGCGGAAAATGGACCAGATACTGAGGCCCCATCGGAAGTATGCTGCGGCTTACCTGGATGACGTAATTGTCCATAGCACAGATTGGGCCTCACATCTGCCAAAAGTGCAAGCAGTCCTAGACTCTATCCGGGAAGCGGGGTTTACGGCTAACCCCAAGAAGTGTACCATTGGGCAGGAGGAGGCCAAATATCTTGGGTACACCATTGGCAGGGGAGTAATAAAACCCCAACTCAACAAAGTCGAGGCCATCCAGAGTTGGCCACGTCCCAACAGCAAGAAGCAGGTACGAGCCTTTCTGGGAATCGCGGGTTATTATCGGCGCTTCATTCCCCACTTTGCTTCTAAGGCTGTGCCCCTAACCAACCTGACGAAAGGGAAAGGGTCGGTCATGATTAAATGGACCCCCGAGGCTGAGGCAGCATTCCAATTCTTGAAACAAGCCTTATGTAGCCAGCCAGTGTTGTACTCACCCGACTTCTCTAAAGACTTTGTCGTACAAAGTGATGCGTCAGATGTGGGGTTAGGAGCAGTATTGTCCCAGGTCTGGAACGGGGAAGAGCACCCAGTCATTTACCTCAGCAGGAAGTTGAAGTCCCATGAGGTAAATTACGCCACGGTTGAAAAGGAGTGTTTAGCGGTGAAGTGGGCTCTAGATTCCCTTCGGTACTATCTGCTAGGTAGGCACTTTGACATGGTTACGGATCACGCTCCGTTAAAGTGGATGGCTCAAAACAAGGAGACAAATAAAAGAGTAAATAGGTGGTTCCTGGCCCTACAGGAATTCAACTTCACAGTAAAGCATTGCCCTGGCGTTCAAATGGGGAATGTGGATGCTTTGTCTCGAGTACATGAATGCCTGATTGCTGGTGTTCCAACCCCAAGGTTAAAACAAGAGGGGGGGGTATGTGACAGCAGGAAGGTAAAGTCACCTGGTTGCATCCAGGGGGGTAGGTATATTTCTCCCAGATTCAGGCTTTATGCCGACTTATACAACTAGGGAGAGAGTTGATGAAGCCCAGCTGAGGCTAGTGGGCTCATGGATGATTCATACCTCTAGGGAGAGTGCTGGGCGTTGTGCAGGCAGGGAGTTGATGAGACCAGCTGAAGCCTGTCAGCTCGTTTAAGGCCTCTATAAAAACTCCCAGCTTCATTAGGTGTTTGCTCATGCCTGGAACCAGACCTGTGTGGACTGTCTAGGGAGAGTGAACCCCTGTGCGGTGAGAAAAAGCCTGTGTGGCTATTTGTTTGGACATTTACTAAACCAGGGACTTAGGGACTAGGACAGCACCAGGCTGATCCCAGTTGTTAGTTAGGGAAACCTGCATGTTTAGTCAGAGGTCAAGCTGACCAGGATTTATTTTGTTTATGTTTCTTTTTGCTTTGCTGTGTTTTTGTCACTGTAAATAGAGAAATAAACCGCACCTTTTGATCTTGAAAACCACAACCTCCGTCTGCTGGGCCTGTTTTTGTGTGGGGAGCCCATCCAGGGGGTCACACACACCCGCTACCGAGCTAACCCCCTCACACTATAGAGAGATACTTGTACAATCTCACTGAGACTCAATCTATATTTACTGAATAAGCTATTAATATCTTAAGGCTGATTATTTGGGGCTATTGTCGGGCCTACTCCTTAGGAGTCTAAAATGTACTGAGACATACATATTACTAGATACCATGCATGCCGGCCTATTTTTCCTCCCCCCCCCCTCTTTATCTTTTCCTAATTTCTCCCCCCCCCTTTTTTTTTTATATTTAGAGAGAGAATTTAACGAAGTTGTGATAAAGTATTTACGATCAATGCACATAGGGACGAGGGGGGGGGTGAATTTTTTTTTTTTTTGTGTATAAGTTTTTTTTTTTTTTTCTCCTCCCTCTCTCACATATAAGTTGGGTCACTTTATCAATATAGCCAATTGTAAATTTATTTCCTAGTTTTTTTAGATAGTCCATTAATGGACCTTAACACCAGGTTTTTGGTGTGAAGTAGTTTTTGGGATCACCTCACTTTAAGGGACATCAATATTGGTGTCTCATCACATAAGATATCAGGGGGAGAACAAGGGGATTTTATTCCCCTATCCCCCTCCCCTCCTTAATTTTTCACTCCCTCCCCCCTCCTTTTATTTTTTTATTCTCTTTTTTATTTTTTTTATTTATTACTATTTTATTTATTTATTTTTTATTATTTTATTTTTTTTTTTTTATTTTCTTTTTTCCTTCTTCTCTTCCCCATTGTCACATATTGGTGAGGTCACTTATCCCTGTCACTTTTAATCTTTACATACATGTTTTGTCACTCCATTAACACAGCCATTTGCAAACTCATTCTTCAGTCATTTATATAGCTCACTTCTGGACTTTAATATTTGGGGCCCCCTTTTTTTTTTTTTTTTGTTTGAAGAAGTTTTTGGAACCACTTTTTGTCACCTCACATTAGGTACTTTCACTTAAAAGGGCACTAACATTAGAGTTTTAACACATAATAAACCTTAAAACACTTAGGGGAGAAAACGAGGGACTGTATCCTCTCCTTCCCCTTCTTTCTTCCCTTTTTTTTTTTCTCTCCCCCTCTTCTTCTCATTCTGTGCACCCCTTTCCCTCTTCTCTGCACAGCCCTGATTCCCCTAGTTAGTATGGAGTGTGGGGTTCCAGGGCTGGGGTTTTTATATAGGAGCATAGATTATTGTTCTCATTTTTAGGTTGTTTTTTTCTTCTCTTTCTTTCTTCGGGAAATATTGAGTATATGTGTTTTTATGTATTGTAAAGTGTGTTATATGTTGTTGAAAAATTAATAAAAAAGAGATATTAAAAAAAAAAACTATAAAGTCAATGGAAAGCATCTTCCAAGGCCTGTCTGGGACAGGTAAAGGCCTCAGTAGTCCCCAGGCCTTGGATCTGGAACCCTTGTTTGGGGTACAAGTAATACAGGACTCCACAAACTTCCTGCAATCCTCGCGTAATCGGGGCCACCAGAAGGTACGTTGTACCAAATCAGAGGTCTTGGCAACACCAAAGTGCCCGGCAAGGGCATAATCGTGGCAGAGTTCCAACATGGTTATTTTTAGTTCTTCTGGTACGAATATCCTGTTCTGGTGCCATAGTAATCCATCCTTAGTCTGCAAGTCCAGCTCAGAGGAGGGTTCCTGTCCAGAGGTGGCTTGTCTGATCCGAGTGAGTAAGTCTTCCTTAAGAAGAAGAAAATTCCCAGGGGCGAGGATGGTATCGGGCGGGGAGGTTTCCTTTGATCCATGAAACATTTGGGACAAGGCGTCGGGTTTAGTGTTCTTGGCACCAGGGCGATAAGTGACATGAAAGGAAAACCGGGAAAATAACAGTGCCCATCTGGCTTGTCGTGGTTTTAATCTTTTTGCAGCTTTCAGGTACTCCTGATTCTTATGGTTGGTGAATATTAGAATCAGGTGAGCAGCTCCTTCAAGTAAGTATCGCCATTCTTCCAAGGCAGACTTGATCGCCAGTAGTTCCCAGTCCCCTACATCGTAGTTTCTCTCTGCTGCAGATAGTTTGCGAGAAAAGAAGGCTACTGGGTGAAGCAAAGCCCGAGTTCCTTGTTTCTGTGACAGTATTGCTCCTACCGCGACCTCAGAGGCATCTACCTCAAGTACAAATGGCAGTGAGGAATCTGGGTGTTTCAAAATAGAAGCAGAGGTGAAGAGGCCCTTCAGGACCTCGAAGGCCTTTTGAGACGCTGGGGACCAGTGGAAGCGGGTTCCTTGCTTGGTTAACTGGGTGATGGGCGCAATGATTGCGGAGAACCCCCGGATAAATTTACGGTAAAAGTTAGCGAATCCAACGAACCGTTGGATCCCTTTCTTATCCATTGGCACTGGCCACTCCAGGATTGCGGCAATCTTCTGTGGGTCCATCCTGATGCCTTCGCCGGAGATGATTAACCCCAGGAATGCTATGCTCTCCCGCTCAAACTCGCATTTCTCGGCCTTCGCATATAGGCTATGCTGACGAAGCCGATCCAACACACTTCTGACGTGCCTGCGATGAGAGTCAAGGGAGGAAGAAAAGATTAGTATGTCATCCAAGTAGACAATAACAAAAAGATCCAAAAAGTCTCGAAGTACATCATTAATAAAGTACTGGAAGGTGGCAGGTGCATTGCACAACCCGAAGGGCATCACTAAGTACTCAAAATGTCCAAACCGGGAGCGGAAGGCAGTCTTCCACTCATCACCCTCCTTGATTCGGACCAGATTGTAAGCTCCACGGAGGTCAAGTTTAGTAAAAATGGTGGCAGCTCCCAATCTTTGGAATAACTCTGGTACCAGGGGGAGCGGGTAGTGATTCTTAATGGTGATCTTATTCAGTTCACGGTAATCCACACAGGGTCGGAGGGTATGGTCCTTCTTCTCCACGAAGAAGATGCCTGCGCCTGCTGGCAACGTAGAGGGGTGAATGAACCCCTTTAGTAGGTTCTCATCGATGTAGTTCTTTAGTGCCCCCTGTTCTACCTCTGTTAATGGGAAGATCCTGCCAAATGGAATAGCTGCTCCGGGAAGCAGATCGATGGGGCAATCGTAGGCCCGATGGGGTGGTAGTGTCTCTGCCCTCTGTTTGCTGAATACATCAAGGAAGTCCAGGTAGGCGTCAGGGATGACCTGACGTGTACCAGTCTCAGTGACGGTACACATTAAAGTGGCCGGCCCAGGGAGCTTGTGTGAGCTGCAGGATTGTTGGCAATAGGAGGAAGGAAAGGTAACTACCCCCGTGGCCCAGTTGATGGTGGGGTTGTGGACTTGCAACCAAGGCATACCGAGAATCATAGGGAACAGTGGAGATTAAATAATGTCCAGACAGAGGTACTCTCGGTGAACCCCGGTAGTGGTGTGGATGGTGACAGGTAAGGGAGCCGTCTCCTGGACCACGGGTCCCGACTTGATAACGGACCCATCAGCCAGGTAAACACATAGTCCATGAGTCTTGGTAAGAAGGGGAATCCCCTGTGTGCGGGCAAAAGTTGAGTCCATGAAGCAACTACAAGCCCCAGAGTCAATGATAGCGGACACTTGCAGAGTCCTTCCTGGGAGCTGTAAGGAGACAGAAAGGGCAAGGTGAGATGAAGGCTTGGCCCGAGGGTTGGTTAAACCAGAAGATACTGAGAGGCACTTACGGGCTTTCAGGGGACAGTTCCTAACGAAGTGCCCGGGTTCCCCACAATACAGGCACAGGTTATGCGCTTGCCGGCGCTGGCGTTCCTCCGGAGTGAGGGAGGGACGAAGGACTCCAAGCTGCATGGGTTCGGGTGCATCATGTGAGGGGGTAAGAGGTACGACAGGAGCTGGTTGCAGGTGGCTGGGGACCCGGGGAAGCTTTCAGGTCGGACAGGAGAAGCCCGTGGCCCTCTCAGCCCTCCGTTCCCTCAGGCGTCGGTCAATCTGAATAGTCAACTCGATCAACAGATTCAGAGTCTCTGGTATTCCGACCCTAGCCAGTTCGTCTTTCAGGGGGTCCGAAAGACCTATGCGGAATTGGTGAGGGAGGGCGGCGTCATTCCAACTGGTATCCGCGCTCCAGCGCCTAAATTCAGCTACATAGTCCTCAGCCGCTCTGCGTCCCTGCTGAAGGGTCCGCCAGGCGTTTTCTGCGGTCACTAAAAACTGAGGGTCCTCATACAGTTGGGCCATGGCATCAAAGAAAACTATAAGATTGTCCAAAGCCACATCCTTCCGTTCCAGCAGGCGGTGGGCCCAGTTCTGTGGGTCTCCAGAGAGCAAGGAGATCACAAAGCCCACCTTGGTGGCTTCCAAGGAGAAGGTGCGGGGCTGTAAGGCAAAGTACAACTCGCAGGAGTTACGGAAAGCTCTGAACTTGCTCCGATCCCCCGAGAACCTTTCAGGTGTAGAAACCCTGGGTTCAGGAGGAAGCATGACAACCGTGGGCGTGGACCCTGTACCGGCAGAGGAAGTAGAGGCAAGTGGACGTTCTTGGGCTCCAGAAGGGTTGGTGAGGGCCCGCACTTGTCCTTCCTGATGGGTGTAGCCTTGCTGGAGACTTTTGACCGCTTCGGTCAATCCCGCCAGGTGCCGGCATAGTTCCTCCATAGGTGAGGCTCCCTGCTCGGGCTCGGACATGGCTGTCTGCTGCTGTCACGTACCTGACAGTGACGAGCCCGGTTTAGCAGAGGGAGGCCTCCCTTACGGCTCCCACCAGCGGCCCCTGGTAGTGTTAACAGGAGGCACGGAGGTAGAAGGGGTACGAGTGCCTGGCAGGATCAACACAGAGCAAGTAGACAGGGCCCAGGACTCTGGAAGCACAGCAGGTTAGCTGGGATCAGGAAGCCAGGAAGCACAGCAGGTTAACTGGAATCAGGAAACCAGGAAGCACAGCAGGATCACAGGAACCAGGAAGCCAGGAAGCACAGCAGGATCACAGGAACCAGGAAGCCAGGAAGCACAGCAGGTTAACTGGAATCAGGAAGCCAGGGAGCACAGCAGGATCACAGGAACCAGGAAGCCAGGAAGCACAGCAGGTTAACTGGAACCAGGAAGCCAGGAAGCACAGCAGGATCACAGGAACCAGGAAGCCAGGAAGCACAGCAGGTTAACTGGAACCAGGAAGCCAGGAAGCACAGCAGGTTAACTGGAACAGCTGAATGGACCGGACCGGGGCCTGGGTCAGGCAGGATAGTCGGACAAGCCGGGTCGGGAACACTGGCAGACAGCGAGATACCAAAGGACAAAGCAGAGCGGAGGTCAGAAACAGGCCGGAGGTCAGGTGCAGGCGGATAGCAGACAGGTCACAGGGAAGCCGGGTCAGATGCAGATGGGTATCTCAGGTCGGGTTACACAGGTACTACGCTGTAGAGCAGACAGCAGGGACTGTCTGCAAGTGAGGGGTTTAAGTAGTCCTTCTGACGCCGACCGCGGGGGGAGCGCACGTGCACGTGTGCGCACGCGGACGGGACCCAGGAAGTCCAGGGAGCCTGTTTCTGGCAGGATCTCCATGACATTGCCCCCCCCAAGTGGCAGCCTCCGGATGCCCATACGGGTAAACCTTTCGGGGTGAGATCTCCTGAAGGCCTGTATCAGATTCCTGGCATGGATGTTCTCCTCCGGTTCCCAAGAGTTCTCTTCGGGTCCGTAACCCTTCCATTTAATTAAGAATTGGTTCCGGTTACCTCTTCTCCTCACGTCCATAATAGCCTCTACTTCGAATTCCTGCTCCCCGTCTATGGTGACGGGGTCAGGGCGAGCCGGAGTTCGGCCTGGGAAAGGGTTGGAGACCGATGGTTTCAACAGGGAAACATGAAAGACAGGGTGGACTCTAAGGGAGTCGGGGAGCTCCAGCTCATAGGCCACTTCATTAATTTTCCTTTTGACAGGAAATGGCCCTAGAAACTTGGGACCCAACTTCCTGGAAGGGCATGCCAACCTTAGGTTAATGGTAGAGAGCCATACTTGGTCGCCGGGTACCAGCACTAGTTCACCCCGCCTTCTCTTGTCGTAGACCATCTTGTTATACTCCTGAGTCTTCGCCATGGTCTCGCGTAAAAGCTGATTGTTAGATGAGAAGAAGTTCACCCTTTCCTGGACTGCAGGCACCGAGCACTCCGGGAGGGAGTTGGGCTGAAATGCAGGGTGAAAACCATAGTTCGCGAAGAATGGGGTCTGGTTAGTTGCGGAGTGGATGGAGTTATTATAGGCGAATTCAGCTAGTGGAAGCAGGGAGAGCCAGTCGTTCTGAGCAAAAGAGGAGAAACAACGCAGGTATTGCTCGAGGGTCTGGTTAGTCCTCTCCGTCTGTCCGTTGGTCTGAGGGTGGTAAGCCGAAGAAAACAATAGTTCTATCCCCAGGGTCTTGCAGAGGCATCTCCAGAACCGAGAGGTAAATTGTACCCCCCGATCAGAGACAATATTGGCAGGCACCCCGTGGAGCCTGACGACCTCTTTGATGAACATTTGTGCAGTTTCCGGGGCTGAGGGGGTCCCCCTCATAGGGACGAAATGTGCCATCTTGGACAGACGGTCCACTATCACAAAGATAGTGGTATGGTTTTCCGCTGGAGGCAGTTCAACTATAAAGTCAATGGAAAGCATCTTCCAAGGTCTGTCTGGCACAGGTAAAGGCCTCAGTAGTCCCCAGGCCTTGGATCTGGAACCCTTGTTTCGGGTACAAGTAATACAGGACTCCACAAACTTCCTGCAATCCTCGCGTAATCGGGGCCACCAGAAGGTACGTTGTACCAAATCAGAGGTCTTGGCAACACCAAAGTGCCCGGCAAGGGCATGATCGTGGCAGAGTTCCAACACGGTTATTTTTAGTTCTTCTGGTACGAATATCCTGTTCTGGTGCCATAGTAATCCATCCTTAGTCTGCAAGTCCAGCTCAGAGGAGGGTTCCTGTCCAGAGGTGGCTTGTCTGATCCGAGTAAGTAAGTCTTCCTGAAGAAGAAGAAAATTCCCAGGGGCGAGGATGGTATCGGGTGGGGAGGTTTCCTTTGATCCATGAAACATTTGGGACAAGGCGTCGGGTTTAGTGTTCTTGGCACCAGGGCGATAAGTGACATGAAAGGAAAACCGGGAAAAGAACAGTGCCCATCTGGCTTGTCGTGGTTTTAATCTTTTTGCAGCTTTCAGGTACTCCTGATTCTTATGGTCGGTGAATATTAGAATCGGGTGAGCAGCTCCTTCAAGTAAGTATCGCCATTCTTCCAAGGCAGACTTGATCGCCAATAGTTCCCAGTCCCCTACATCGTAGTTTCTCTCTGCTGCAGATAGTTTGCGAGAAAAGAAGGCTACTGGGTGAAGCAAAGCCCGAGTTCCTTGTCTCTGTGACAGTATTGCTACTACCGCGACCTCAGAGGCATCTACCTCAAGTACAAATGGCAGTGAGGAATCTGGGTGTTTCAAAATAGAAGCAGAGGTGAAGAGGCCCTTCAGGACCTCAAAGGCCTTTTGAGCCGCTGGGGACCAGTGGAAGCGGGTTTCTTGCTTGGTTAACTGGGTGATGGGCGCAATGATTGTGGCGAACCCCCGGATAAATTTACGGTAAAAGTTAGCGAATCCAACGAACCGTTGGATCCCTTTCTTATCCATTGGCACTGGCCACTCCAGGATTGCGGCAATCTTCTGTGGGTCCATCCTGATGCCTTCGCCGGAGATGATTAACCCCAGGAATGCTATGCTCTCCCGCTCAAACTCGCATTTCTCGGCCTTCGCATATAGGCTATGCTGACGAAGCCGATCCAACACACTTCTGACGTGCCTGCGATGAGAGTCAAGGGAGGAAGAAAAGATTAGTATGTCATCCAAGTAGACAATAACAAAAAGATCCAAAAAGTCTCGAAGTACATCATTAATAAAGTACTGGAAGGTGGCAGGTGCATTGCACAACCCGAAGGGCATCACTAAGTACTCAAAATGTCCAAACCGGGAGCGGAAGGCAGTCTTCCACTCATCACCCTCCTTGATTCGGACCAGATTGTAAGCTCCACGGAGGTCAAGTTTAGTAAAAATGGTGGCAGCTCCCAATCTTTGGAATAACTCTGGTACCAAGGGGAGCGGGTAGCGATTCTTAATGGTGATCTTATTCAGTTCACGGTAATCCACACAGGGTCGGAGGGTATGGTCCTTCTTCTCCACGAAGAAGATGCCTGCACCTGCTGGCGACGTAGAGGGGCGAATGAACCCCTTTAGTAGGTTCTCATCGATGTAGTTCTTTAGTGCCCCCTGTTCTACCTCTGTTAATGGGAAGATCCTGCCAAATGGAATAGCTGCTCCGGGAAGCAGATCGATGGGGCAATCGTAGGCCCGATGGGGTGGTAGTGTCTCTGCCCTCTGTTTGCTGAATACATCAAGGAAGTCCAGGTAGGCGTCAGGGATGACCTGACGTGTACCAGTCTCAGTGACGGTACACATTAAAGTGGCCGGCCCAGGGAGCTTGTGTGAGCCGCAGGATTGTTGGCAATAGGAGGAAGGAAAGGTAACTACCCCCATGGCCCAGTTGATGGTGGGGTTGTGGGCTTGCAAAACCAAGGCATACCGAGAATCATAGGGAACAGTGGAGACGAAATAATGTCCAGACAGAGGTACTCTCGGTGAACCCCGGTAGTGGTGTGGATGGTGACAGGTAAGGGAGCCGTCTCCTGGACCACGGGTCCCGACTTGATAACGGACCCGTCAGCCAGGTGAACACATAGTCCATGAGTCTTGGTAAGAAGGGGAATCCCCTGTGTGCGGGCAAAAGTTGAGTCCATGAAGCAACTACAAGCCCCAGAGTCAATGATAGCGGACACTTGCAGAGTCCTTCCTGGGAGCTGTAAGGAGACAGAAAGGGCAAGGTGAGATGAAGGCTTGGCCCGAGGGTTGGTTAAACTAGAAGATACTGAGAGGCACTTACGAGCTTTCAGGGGACAGTTCCTAACGAAGTGCCCGGGTTCCCCACAATACAGGCACAGGTTATGCGCTCGCCGGCACTGGCGTTCCTCTGGAGTGAGGGAGGGACGAAGGACTCCAAGCTGCATGGGTTCGGGTGCATCATGTGAGGGGGTCAGAGGTACGACAGGAGCTGGTTGCTGGTGGCTGGGGACCCGGGGAAGCATCCAGGTCGGACGGGAGAAGCCCGTGGCCCTCTCAGCCCTCCATTCCCTCAGGCGTCGGTCAATCTGAATAGTCAACTCGATCAACAGATTCAGAGTCTCTGGTATTCCGACCCTAGCCAGTTCGTCTTTCAGGGGGTCCGAAAGACCTATGCGGAATTGGTGACGGAGGGCGGCGTCATTCCAACTGGTATCCACGCTCCAGCGCCTAAATTTAGCTACATAGTCCTCAGCCGCTCTGCGTCCCTGCTGAAGGGTCCGCAAGGCGTTTTCTGCGGTCACTGAAAGCTGAGGGTCCTCATACAGTTGGCCATGGCATCAAAGAAAACTATAAGATTGTCCAAAGCCACATCCTTCCGTTCCAGCAGGCGGTGGGCCCAGTTCTGTGGGTCTCCAGAGAGCAAGGAGATCACAAAGCCCACCTTGGTGGCTTCCAAGGAGAAGGTGCGGGCTGTAAGGCAAAGTACAACTCGCAGGAGTTATGGAAAGCTCTGAACTTGCTCCGATCCCCCGAGAACCTTTCAGGTGTAGGAACCCTGGGTTCAGGAGGAAGCATGACCACCGTGGGCGTGGACCCTGTACCGGCAGAGGAAGTAGAGGCAAGTGGACGTTCTTGGGCTCCAGAAGGGTTGGTGAGGGCCCGCACTTGTCCTTCCAGATGGGTGTAGCCTTGCTGGAGACTTTTGACCGCTTCAGTCAATCCCGCCAGGTGCCGGCATAGTTCCTCCATAGGTGAGGCTCCCTGCTCGGGCTCGGACATGGCTGTCTGCTGCTGTCACGTACCTGACGGTAATGAGCCCGGTTTAGCAGAGGGAGGCCTCCCTTACGGCTCCCACCAGCGGCCCCTGGTAGTGTTAACAGGAGGCACGGAGGTAGAAGGGGTACGAGTGCCTGGCAGGATCAACACAGAGCAAGTAGACAGGTCCCAGGACTCTGGAAGCACAGCAGGTTAGCTGGGATCAGGAAGCCAGGAAGCACAGCAGGTTAACTGGAATCAGGAAGCCAGGAAGCACAGCAGGATCACAGGAACCAGGAAGCCAGGAAGCACAGCAGGATCACAGGAACCAGGAAGCCAGGAAGCACAGCAGGTTAACTGGAATCAGGAAGCCAGGGAGCACAGCAGGATCACAGGAACCAGGAAGCCAGGAAGCACAGCAGGTTAACTGGAACCAGGAAGCCAGGAAGCACAGCAGGATCACAGGAACCAGGAAGCCAGGAAGCACAGCAGGTTAACTGGAACCAGGAAGCCAGGAAGCACAGCAAGTTAACTGGAACAGCTGAATGGACCGGACCGGGGCCTGGGTCAGGCAGGATAGTCGGACAAGCCGGGTCGGGAACACTGGCAGACAGCGAGGTACCAAAGGACAAAGCAGAGCGGAGGTCAGAAACAGGTCGGAGGTCAGGTGCAGGCGGATAGCAGACAGGTCACAGGGAAGCCGGGTCAGATGCAGATGGGTATCTCAGGTCGGGTTACACAGGTACTACGCTGTAGAGCAGACAGCAGGGACTGTCTGCAAGTGAGGGGTTTAAGTAGTCCTTCTGACGCCGACCGTGGGGAGCGCACGCGCACGCGCATGCGCGTTTGCGCACGCGGACGGGGCCCAGTAAGTCCAGGGAGCCTGTTTCTGGCAGGATCTCCATGACACAGAATGACTTTAACCTCTTTTTCACCATGTTGTTTAATTCTAAACAAATACATTTTTTAGACATTTGTATAACCAAGGACCAGTTTGGCAAACTTGGGAGTAAACTATACAGGAAGGAGACTGCCGGCAATACAATCTTGCATGCCGACAGTTTCCATCCTGAACCTTTGAAAAAATCAATACCATTTAGCCAATTGCTACGCCTCAAGCGTAATTGTACATCAATGGAAGACTTCCAGTTGGAAGCAGACTTACTCACCCAAAGACTGCTGGTGAGGGGTTATACCAAGTCATCATTGAGGAAAGCATTCAATAAGGTCAAAGCTCTGGATAGGTATGACCTCATCCATAACAAAAAGAAGTACTTGCATAAAAAAAAGTGATGAAGCTTGAGGCTGGGTTCACACTGATACGACACGACATTCATTCGACTTTCATCCTACTTTGCTCTGCGACATCAGTCCTACATTGATCCTACATTGGTCCGACATCCATCCGACATTCATGAACAGGATACTACTTTGATCCGACATTGTGATAGTCTGACTTGTCCTTTGACCAATCAAAACAATCCCAGGGTGAGATAAATTCCTTTTACTGCTGCTGTAATCACCATGTCGGATGTCAAATGTCGGATGGTTAGGACAAGGATCCTACTTCGATCCGACTTCAATGATATTCAATGGGCTGAAGTAGGATCAAAGTCGGACAGAAGTAGTACAGGGAGCATTTTTAATGTCGGACCGACATGTGTCGGACCAGTTAGGACGGCTCTCATAGGGATTCATTGATTTTCACACGTCATGCGACATGAGCTCCTAATGTCGGAGCGTTTGTCGGACAAGTGTGAACCAGGCCTTAAGAGTCATTCTTCGTTACTCTAATGAACACCAGCAGATTCGCAAAATTCTATCTAAGCATTGGACCATTTTGACAGAAGAACCTTCTTTGGCTGGACTGGTGACGGAAAGACCACAGATCACCTATAGACGAGCAGGGTCCCTTGGTCAATTGCTCACGCAGAGCGAATATCGGGGAGATCAGAGGAAGGATCCGTGTACCACTTGAGGTACTTATCCTTGTAGTGCTTGCTCCTTCTGTGGAGTTATTAGCAAATGCACATCCTTCACATTACCCAATGGGGAACTTTTCCATCTTAGACATTTTGCTAACTGCAAAACGCAAGGCGTGGTTTATCTTTTGGTCTGTCAATGTGGTGGTTTCTATGTGGGGAAGACACGACAAGAGCTGGGTCAACGTATCAGTAAACATCTGGCCAGCATGGAAATGTGCAATCTTTATTTGCCCTTGGGCAGGCATGTAGCCAAATGTCATGGCTATGGAATGCCAAAAGTCCACGTTACTGTCATTGATCAGGTACACATTCCCCGACGGGGGGGGGGGGTGATTGGAACAAAACTCTATTACAGAGAGAGATGAGGTGGATTAAACATCTGGAGGCCACCACCCCTCCGGGGTTGAATGAAGCAGAAAGCTATCGACCCTTCCTGGAAGGCTTCAATTCGGGCAAAACGGATTGATTGCCTCCCTTGGTTCATTGTTGCCTAACTACCATCCAACAGCCCTGGGGCTGGACCTTCCTGATTTTTTCCTTTTTTCTCCTCTTTCCTTCTCCTATGCTGTAGACATGTATATAGGGACACTTACTGAGAAAAGATAGAGAGGGTTTATTTATTTAAGTATTTATATTATTATTTGTATATTCATTTGACTTGTTTGTGGTTTTTGTTTCAATCTAATGGTGGTTTTCTCCTTTATGTGGGCCCCCACACTGTGGCCATTTGGGCTCTCTGTGTGGACATTTCACGCACGGACATGCCACCCTTGTATTGTTCATCACTTTGTCATTTTGACCCTTGTAATGGCTCATTTGTGCATTTCCTCATCGGGCTTTCACCTGTTTTTGCTCAATTTTCCTTGTCGGGTCTGTCGCTACTATTGCATGCCTGGCACATGTAACCCATCTGTTTGATGGGATTTTGCATGACCCGATATGGCAATTTTCCTTTTGCCTTCATCGGTGCCATGCGTCTATGTGTCAGGGGTCTTTTTCACCTTGTGGCATTTTGGGTTTTCCCTCGGACTGTAGGCACCCTTCTTTTGTTTGTGGGGTTTCAGCGCCTCATATTTTCATGTCCGGCTCATCTGGCAACCAGCCCTTTCCCTCTGCCTGGCAGCTGTTTTTGGATTCTCGGTCTGCAGCTGCAGACTATCCATCTAGCTCCCTGTAGGTTCTTCCATCTCAGGCATTCTGCGCTTCCGGTTCTATGCAATCCGGATGTGTGGACGCCCCTGGCTTCCTGTGTGCTGGGATCTCCGTCCCTTCTCCGGAAGCCGGAAATCATCAGGAATGTCCAGTGCTCCACGTGGCACTTCGGCCCACCCCCCATGTCTGTCCCGCCCATCGACGTCAACGCAGGGTGTGGCCTTGTGCTATTTAAGGTTGAGGCCAGGTTTCCTTCACTGCCAGTCTCCTTTGGACACCACAGTGGAAGGATACCATCTCGGACCTTTGCTCTCTGCCTTTCCCGTTTACTTTATCTGTTTGTGCCTTCTTGGAGATCCAGTAAGTACTTCAGGTGTTTTTGTCACTACTTTTGGATTAAGTCACATTATATATTATATATACTTAGTATATTTTTCTGGCCTTTGTTTTGTTTTAGGTCCACTTCTTGTTTCCAGGAGAAAATTTTCCTTTCTTTGTTTTTTTTTTTCCTGGTATCTGGGGGTTGGATTTTCTGCAATTTGTGGATCCCATTCCTACACCACTCCATGGCACTTTTTTGTTCTTGGATCGGTGGCCTGATTGGCCTACTGAAGCTTAGATCTACCAGGGCAAGTATCCTTAAAAATCTAAAATTAAAAATTAAATATTTTTTTTAATAAAAATTAACAAAGATTAATCATTTTCAACCTAGTGACTTTTTAGTGGATGTTTTTCAGCAGTTTTTCATGGTCCCCTCTCCTTACCTTGCAGGTTTTGTCCTTTTCTCTTCCCCCTTTTTGGGTGAGGCGTTTTTTGGACACTTTATCTTTTGGCAGTTTATTTTTACCCTTGTGGTTTATGGATTCCTTCATGCTATAGTGGCTTTGGTGGACCATTTGATCGGGAGTTTGGAGATTTTCTGGTGACTGTTATTTTCCTTGATTGAGGATGCACACATGTGAGTCATGTTTAGTATTTAATGTAGTGTTATGCATTTGCTTACCATGCACTGTACTGATTCTGTATTTTGAATTATAGAGAATTTGCTATCCCTGAAGAAGAATCTATTTTGTATTTCGAAACGTGTTGGATTCAGAAGCTCTATTCATATCCAGGACCCCAATTTCTTGGGTTCTTCACAGTCACCTTCATGTATCGTGCATGGTTCATTATATGTTTATGATGTTTTTAGTATCACCTGTGGTGATTTATGTTCATATTTAATAAATTTGTATATGTTATTCATTGTTTCTATATATTTTTTGTATTTTTCTATACCCAGATTTCATTGCCCTTAAAATCCCATTTTTTGAGGTACTATATCCTTATCCATGTGGAGGAGAGGGGGGGGCATTTCCTCCAATCAGCTGTCACACAGTGTATACCAAGACTCCCCTCCCACTGCTGAAAGAGGAAGAATAAATTCTAACACAATATTCGCATTCTAAAGAATATAGAAAGCTGAAGACAGCAGATATACATGTAAAACGTATGTAGGGAGATTTGTTTCATCTCTGTGTAGAAGTTGTTTGAGGCTCACAGACCCTCTACTGTTCATTTAACCTTATCTGTTCGAGTTGAATAAACACATTTACTTCCTTGAATTATGTGACACATATTCATTATTCTCTGTTCAAGTTTGAGAATGAAGGACGCCTCAAGAACAAAGACATAAAGCACCTGGAGCGCTTTGAAAATGGACATGGATAAATTGCATTGTATATTAAAGAAGAAATTTAAAGTGGATGTAAACCTGATCCATTAAATCTGACCTGGACACATATACTTGCAGTGTTTTCTCATCTATCTCCAAAGCCCTAAGTCCTGTGTCTTTCTGCTGCTTCGTTCCTTTGTTATCAGCATGATAACTTCTGACAAGCTCTCCGACACAGGAGATAAAATCAGCTGAAAATTTGTGTCAGGGAGGTTGCCATAAATAGGTTAGCAGAGAGCTGATCTATTCAAAGCACAGCTCTGCACATTCCTTCCTTCATCTGGCTATGTGGAGGGGAGGGGGGGGTGCATTTCCCCCAATCAGCTGTCACACAGTGTATGCCAAGACTCCCCTCCCACTGCTTAAAGAGGAAGTATAAATTCTAGCACAATATTCACATTCTAAAGAATATAGAAAGCTGAAGACAGCAGATATACATGTAAAACTTATGTAGGGAGATTTGTTTCATCTCTGTTTATCATCTAAAGGCTGTTTACTTCACTGGGTATAGGAGAGGGTTTACATCCACATACCTTCCAACATTTTGAGATAGGAATGAGGGACACCTACTAACAAACGTATGTAGGCATGGGACACGTCCCCCTGCCACACCCCCTTAAAGGAGAATTAACCAAAAAATTGTTAACTAAATCCACAAGTGCTTTTTTTTAACCACTATTATTCCTTTATATTGGCTTTAAAAATGTACAAACGCAGCAAATTAGAACTTGGGTGAAAGGTTTTGCACTGGGAAACACTTTTTGAAAGATAAAAAGTGCATTTTATTTACAACTATATGGATTAGACCAAAAAGAGGGACAAATGAGGAGGAAAGCGGGACAGATGGACATTGCTCCAAATCAAGGACAGTCCCTCGAAATCAGGGACAGTTGGGAGCTATGTATTGTGGTGGATATTTTGAACATTTCATATTCATATCCTGGACTCTAAATAAAGCACCATGCCCTCAATGGATGTATATGTAGGGGGATGGGTATAACCGTATATGATGTTACAGGAATATATATATTTTGTGATATAATGCCAAGTTATATTCTAAAAGGACAGTTGTACAGTCTACTGAGAATATAAATTAGGTTTCAGGTGATACTTAAATATCCTTTGTCTTGAAAGGGCCAGTACAGATAGCAAGACTCCAGCACCGCAGGGGCCCTTAGCATATATTGTTTTCAAAGGTTTGATCATCTCCTACCAGTTGAGAACCCAAATTAGGTTTCAGGTGATACTTAAATAGCCCCAATTATAATGGGGCTATGTCAGCATTAGGCAATACACTAGAAAAACAAGTCAGAACCTGGTGGGATATTTTTACTTTAGAACACTACATTAAAGAAAAAATCATCATTAGGAGTCTGCGATGGGAAGTCACCCCTCAAGATGGACTAGAGGATCCTGGTTCGATTCAAGAGTGGCTAGACTTTTTTAACGGAGTAGGGTTTAAACTACAAGAATTAATTCTCCAAAGGAAAAAACGAAAAATTGGGAATTCTAGAAACACGTATCTATGCCCTACAGCAAGAATTAGATCCCATAAAAGATACACAACAAGTCACTGACTTTAATATTAGAATAACAAAAAGGTTAGAAAAGGTAGACAAAGATACACAAAAAAAGAAAGTTAAAAAATTCCATAGGGACATGGAAGATTTCAAGACTAATTCAGTATATGCATGGCAACAAACACTACCAGAAGATAAAAATCTGATAGAGAAACACCTGCTTCGAGAACCTCCTACAAAACGGACCCAGGTACCACCCCCAGAAAGAGTTCGCGAATTATTGAATGATGACGGCAATGAAAGAACCCTATGGGATTCCCCTACGCACTCTTCCACTCCAGTGAGAAAAGGAGGAGCAAAACCAAAAGTCCTGAAAGAAAGAAGTGATTACACAGGGAATAACCAGCAACATTATCAGCAACAACAATACCAGGTACCTACATATAATAAATTCCAGCCATTATGGAATTATCAGAATGGATATGACACTGCACCACCACCCCCCCCCCCGCCCTTTTCCAGTGAGAGGAAGAGGAAACCTGAGGAGGGGTCGTGGTTATCCACCCCGCAGAGGGAAACCACAAACATACCCTCCACAAAAAGATCAGATGTGGAAAGACCAGCCATATTACTCCCAATGGGAGCAAGACCGAGTACAGTACCAACATCCACGCCCCCCACGCAATCCCGCGACAGAAGAACACGAGGCTGCCGGGGAGGCCGTTGAATCCAAAAAAAGAAGACTCGAGGAGGACTAGGCGGAATATTTAACTTTAGTCCTGTTGAACTCACACATAAAGAAATAAATATATTGAACATGGGACTGAAATGCGGCATGAAAAAGCCAATTAATCGTTTTAACGTATACATAGACGTACATAAATATGTAAGAAAATTAAACATAAAGAAATACTTCCTCGGTAAAGACACCAATGCAGCAACCAAGATTGGCAATACCCAGAGAGTGATCAACAGTGGTCTAAAAAATAAATCCATATTCAACCCACTGAATAACGCCAACCATCAGGTGGAAGTTTTCAAGGGTTTAGTCCTACGGGATTTGGATCACATTAAACCTAAGAAAGAGGTCAACTATCAACATATTGAAGAGGGTATTGAGATGCTTGAAAAAAGAAAAGACATCATCATTAGACCTGCAGACAAAGGGGTAGGAGTCGTGATACTGTCTAAAGAATTCTATACCAATCAAATATCAGACATGCTATCTGATGGAGAAACTTACAAAATACTAGACAGAGACCCCACTCGAGCTTACCGTGACCAGTTAGAGATCTTGGTAAACATGGGAAACCGATCTGAGGTTCTCTCCCCCAAAGAATTATCTTATTTGATCCCCACAAGTAGTAGAATCCCCACAATATATACCTTGCCTAAGGTTCACAAGGATCCGATAAACCCCCCCGGTAGACCTATAGTCAATAGTATCGGATCCATTTCATCAAGGCTAGGTCAATATTTGGATTTTTTTCTACAAAAAAGTGTAATAAAAACACGCTCATATCTGAGAGACACCAAAAACTTCTTGAATTGTCTACAACAGGTAGACTTATGCGGAAAGGAAGAAGTCCTGCTAGTCACAGCGGATGTCTCATCACTGTATTCCATAATTCAGCATGATGATGCTCTCTTAGCACTGAATTGGGCACTCAGCCAAAGAGACGATCTCCCACACAATCAGAAATTGTTCATTCGACATGCCCTAGACTATTGCTTGTCACACAACTATTTCTGGTATGCGAATAAGTTCTACTCGCAACAAAGGGGTGTCGCCATGGGAGCTAAGTTTGCACCCAGTATCGCAAACCTATTTATGGCAGAGTGGGAGGATAAAGTGATTTTTAAAAATATGAGAAGGGAACTAATATTTTATAAACGATATATTGATGACCTATTTTTTATTTGGGCAGGACCTACGGATTCTTTATGTGATTTTTTAAATATTTTAAACAACAACAATAATAATATTAAATTAACTACATCATGGCACCATGAAGAAATTAATTTTTTAGATGTTACTGTATATCGGAAAAACGATAAATTGGAAACGAAGGTCTATTTTAAACAAACAGATAGGAACAGTTACCTACCTACCTCGAGTGGACATCACCCGCTTTGGCTGAGAAACATTCCGAAGGGTCAACTTATGAGAGTTAAACGTAATTGCTCGGAAGCCAAAAACTTTATTTCACAGTCCAAAATACTGACAGATAGGTTTGAAGCTAGAGGCTATAACCCAAATACTTTGAATAAACTTGTTGCTGATGTAGGAGCAATCCCCAGAGACACCTGTTTGGTTGAAAGGGATTTTGGGGCCCCCCAACCGCAGAACAAGACAAAAGAATGGGGCTTCCTATCGGGCTTCCATACACAATATAAGGAAGTCGAATCTATTTTCAGTAAGCATTGGCATGTTCTACTAATGGATAAGAAATTAGGCACTGTACTACCACCCAAACCACAGTTTACATACAGGAAAGCTGCTAACTATGGGGATAAGGTTGTAAAAAAAGTACTAGACCCCCCTACACGTCCACCTACTTTCTGGAATCAGAATGGTTTTTTTGCATGCAGACGATGCAAGGCCTGTAGGGAGGTATCTAGACCACTCAGGGGACTAGAGAATTTCTTATCCCCATCTAATAACAGACATTTTGACATAAAACAATTTATCACATGCAACAGCACACATGTGGTTTATGCCTTAAAATGTCCATCCGGGTGCCCCCTCCAAAAAAAAAAAAAAAATGTCCATGCGGTCTTTTGTACATTGGTCGCACAAAAAGGATGTTGAGAGTAAGAATTGCAGAGCACATACATAATATAAAAATAGGGTTTAAAGACCACAATGTGTCTCTGCATTTTAAATTGAAACACAACCAAGATGCATCAGGTTTGGAGTTTTGGGGGGTTGAACATTTAGAACCCCATTGGAGAGGGTCACATCTCGTACGAGAACTATCAAAACGAGAAACCCAATGGATATATCTAACTGATGTGTTATCCCCGAAAGGCCTAAACATTGAACTTGATATTAATTGTTTCATTAGTGACACTTGAGTCCCCTTTTATCTCTCCAATCTATCATCATCCATTTATTCATCCCTCATATCCGCTTCCATACATATATCATTCATTGAGGATTATATAATTTACTTGATTTTATATATTTAATGATTTTATATATTTATAATTGAAGTTTGGTTTAGCTGGTATAAAACATCGAAGAATGATGCACACTGTTGAATACCTAGTATTTTTTTCCGTTTTTTTCTCATGATTATGAAGGCCACTTGGTATCTCACCCATGCTTGAGACAGAATAAAATCACTATGGGGAGATCCTGTTTACATCAGGTCCCCATTACATGTATGTGCATATACATTTCATCATTTATATGTTTTTATATCATTCACATTCCATGTTTTATATTTTATATATATTTTTTTATATATGTGTATTTTCATCTTTCATATATATATTTTTAATATATGTTTTGAATATTTTATATATATGGTTATGTGGATGCACATTTTATTGATACCAGCTCTTATTTTATGATACATTCTCTTCTTTCTTTTTATGTGTATATAACCTTTTTTTCCGCACAATAGGTTTTTATACATATTGTTATATATATATATATATATATATATATATATTTTTATGTTTGTTTCCTTTTTTTAAAATATATGGTTCCCATTTTAACATATGGTACCTATTAACAGACACAGTTGTGATGGATCAGCAATAAAATATGGATTTATTGCATACCCGACATCGCATGATGTATGGGGACCCTGATTGGTAGATCGGCAGATCAGCAGCAATACGATCACCCTTGATTTGGGCCGTCGGTCCGCTGTATTAATGCCATACAATCGCGGATTTATATATCTCATTTCTATATAGAATTAGGTTTGACTATATTATATATCCATCTCTCCGGTTTTTCTAGTGAATATTAGTTATGGTGTCTGTAAAATGTGCATGCACTTCAGTCTATTCACTTGCAGACACTAGATTGTTGTCTATATACTTTGCGAAGGCAGGTCCTCCCCCTGGGCGTGCTCTGCTCACTTGGCCCATAAGCTGTGTTTAGCATGGCTGAGGGGTGTGAGCGGGCACTTCGCTGTGATTGGTTCGCAGCGCAGGGGAGACGTCCGCCTCTTACAGATAAAATACCGGCAACTGCGGCTCGAGACCACGCCCTCAGACGAAGTCCGGAAGTGACGAAACGCGTCAGGGTCGTGGTCTCGCCGTAAACCGGAAGTGACGCTTGCGCTCCAGCACATCCAGGAACCAGGAAGTGGTAACATCATACACGCTGTGTAAGATAGCGTGGGCCTCCATCTACTGGCGCCTTATGTGTACTGAGCAACAAATACTTTTTCTGCCCGTTTTTAATTGCAATTTTGTACGTATCCACTTGTAAGGGGGGTTGTCCATGGGAAATAAATTCTTAAAGCAATATCACGCTATGTGACTATTCTTTTTCCATATGAACAACCTGAAAACCTGAGTATACAAACAAAGCTGGATATCGGTGGAAGGAGTAAAAGAAGGGAAAGAAGTGATCCTAGTGACAGTGAAAAGGCTCGTTTATATCTACCGTTTGGTGAGTGCATCCCCAAAGGGGGACTTCTCTACCTTATATGTGATACATGACGGATGAACTTTGAACTGTATTAATCACACTGGGATAAAGATCACACTCTCCCTCTACTCATTTGTTCCTCTGTGTGCATTAACACACAAAGAAGCTTGTCATTTATGACAAGAGCGCTGCTACACTATTTATGGACATTTACTGAGTTTATATATTTTTAGTGTTTTACGGTATTAATTGTTTACAATTTTATTGTGCATGATTTTATTGTTTTACATTATTTATAGTAACCTTTGGGTGCTCCTCTATATATTGTTTTTAAACACGATACTTAAATATCCTTTGTCTTGAAAGGGCCAGTACAGATAGCCAGACTCCATCACCGCAGGGGCCCTTAGCAGGCTAATGTGGGCGGAAGGTAGATAGGCGAAAATGGCTTGAGATTTCAACCAATCAGGTGGTCAGCTTTAAACCAATGAGACCACGGGATTTTGGATCCTGGTTGATGGGGGGGTAGGCATAGAGGGGGTATAAATCAGTCAGCCAGAGCCATGATTAAGTGCTGGAGAATGAAGACCTGACCTGAACAAGACATGGTGACGTAGTATCTCTCTCTGCCTCCCCCTCTCTCTCTCTCTCTGCCTCTCTCTCTCTGCCTCTCTCTCTCTCTCCCATTTTTAAGAAGATTAATCTTACTTCTCTTTTGCTCTCTTGTTCCTATTGGTATTATGATGTAAAATTGGTATCATCGTTGTCATAGGTGATATCATTTTAGGTTATAGCAATGTTCCCATTTTGTATTGTGTAACATTGGTATCATCTTGATATGAGGTGGTATCATTCCTGTATAAATAAATGTAATGGTTTTCTCTTTTTGCACCGCTATCGTTTGATTTCATTTTATATAGACAAAAGGTTTTAATCACTTATTGTAATCATTTAAGCGAGATGTATATTTCCGTAACAGATGTTGCCCGGCGTGTGAGGAAGTTTAAAGTTGGGTGAATATTATTTCTTGTATGGTAGACAGAGCTGGTCCTAACGCCAGAAATGCTAAGTGTTTTCTTATGTCTTTTTAACCTGTCTGAATACCTAACAAAAACTTCTCAGAACTTAACTTTTTACCTTTTTGTCTAGGCGAATATTTTGATGAGACTGATTTTTGAATAATGTATGTATATAGAATGAAATTGCAGCAGGGTGTCGGTATGAATGATAAGGGCTCTGTGTGGAATCAATTTCAGTTGACCCTTTAAATAAGATTAGGGATTGAAACAAACCTGTGCGTATAGGGCTGCGTTTCCACTGGCGCAACTCCAATGTCGTGTGACGTTGAAATGCAGCTTTAGTGCGACTGTGGTGTGGCTTTGAATGCGATTTTGATAGAGTCACTGCAGCTTTGAGTCACATAGATTGGAATGGGTGCTATTGAAATCAATGGTAAGCGATTTGTAATGGGACTTTGTGTCCAAAGTCGCATGGCGAATGGCATCAGTGAAAACGAGACTAAATCACACTGAATTATCTGGATGTATGGGAATCTATCTTTCTGTGTAAACTACTAATGGGGGGATTGTAAGCTGTTGGGGCAGATTTTGATGTTTGGTGCGAATGTAGTAGTGCGTTTTTTTTCAGTGTTGCAATCTGATGGAGACTATTTTTTGTTTTCCTTTGTGTGTGGGAACCCATGTGGTATGTCCCATGCTGGTTTTGGCGGGAAAAATTGGGCATCATCTACCATTTTGTCGTTGTCCATGAGATGTGCGGTGGTCATATATTGTAACTGCTAAAAAAATCATGTTGCAATTAGGTGGGCATCACTTAAACTGCCTCATGCACTACAAGCAATCATAGGGTCTAATCAAGCTTCGAACGCTTGGGAAGCCCTGTGATACAGTATTTTTTTTTTTTTGAATACTTTGGAAAAGTCCACGGGGAGATTAAACTATTTATTTAGTTGGGAAGATTTCCAGGCTTATTTTTTGAAGGACTATAGTCAGAACAGGGATTGTTCTGGCAAGTAGTGAAAAAAGGCAGCAACGGTGACAGGGGCGGTACCTGTCAACCCAATCATTGGCCAGAGAGTAGCTAACTCTGGGAAAAAGCAACCTATGAGAGGTTGCAGGATCAGTTCAAGGTCCATTGTTTTTACCCACAGGAGGGTGAAATATCTTTCTGGTCCAACAGAAGTTAAATGTGGCCTGCAATTGACAGGATGAACCACACATCTTTGCGGAGAAAGTGGGAGAATGTGGGCCTTGGGTTGGGAAATATGCAATATTGGGGATCGCTGGACTGGGAAACTGTATTTAAAAAAAAAAATGGTACGGTCAAGCCAAATGCTTGGGAAAGAGATGCTTATTGTGCATGGATGGTAGAAAAATGATGAACAGGGGGACAAGGAGGAACCATACCAAACAGATGTTATGGGTTTAAGAAGTACAGGCCATGATAGAAAAGATGCTGATTTTTGTGATGTCTAGAGGTCCTTTATGACCTAGCTAAGTGAATGGGTGTGTGTGTGGAGATGTGTCGTGCTTATCTGTGATGTTATGTTATGTTCTCAGCTGCTGACAACCCAAAATGACCCCCCTTTCTTTCCAACCAGATCTGTGAGAATGTAAAACGAATTGTATTGACATGCAAATGACCTGAGCCAGGCTGTAATAGTTTTTTTGTAAAGGTGCATTTACTAAAATGGGTTTGTGTTACAGAAGACAATTCAGCAAGGGATTTTGTGGTGAAGTATTATGATTGGTTGATAAATGGTACCGTTAAAAAGTTTAGGACAAGTTGCTAATTTTTTTCTCACCATGGTGAATACATTTTTTGGGGGGGGAATTATTGGTATACCATAAAACAAAAAGCCACGTGTATTAATGTGTATTATGTAATACATATTAATTAAAAGTTGAGCTCAACAATTTTTGGTATTTTAAAAAAGTGCACGGTTAATGTAATGTAATGTATATTTGTGTTTCATATGCTAATGTCTTGTTACTGGATTTTTTTTGTAAATTGCGAAAAATGGTATGTTTATCACTAACTTTTATTGGAATTTTATCCCTCAGATTCGATAATTGGGTTTTCTGGCTTTCAGAACAAGAGGAAATCGTAGCCTCCATAAGACAACGTTATAAAAAATTATTTTTCCTGGTTGGTCGGGTTTCACATGTAAATGTTTTAGGTTGTCGCCACCATTATCTAGTTGGAATGTCTAGTTGTCAGTCCATTCGGTTGTGTTTTGGACCACCCAGTGTGTGTTGTATGTTCTGATCCACTGAGTAGCAGAACCAATTAACTGAAGTCCGCATATTAGTTGTTATAAATTAAAGGTTGAGTAAGATTGCCGGGGATAATTGGCACTCTATCACATATGTGAGGCTAAGGGGCATTATAAATCTCTGCCAGGGGTACTGTACTTTGTGGTAAAAGGGTAATGGTCTGATGTTACTTTGGGCGAACTTGTGTTCAGGAGTAGGACTGCTTACACCCCCACTCGCTGTTATTGTAATTAGGTACACGCCCAACCATACCTGGCTGTACAAGGTTGGCTCATTGCCTGAAGCTAAGGTATGCTAATGTCCCTAGCTATCTGTGTGTCCCCAAATGTAGTTCAAACCTGTTTCCTACCGTGTCACCAAGCAATCCCATCTCTCTGAAATAGGGCAAACCAACCCTTCTCATAGTTTCCTGCTGGGACTGTTTATGTGGCTATTTGTTACCAATTGCCTAATAAATATCTGTGTGTTTCAAGGCACACCGGTCGGCTCGGGTACCCCCTACTGTTCAGTGGTCCCAGCGCCTCAGTGCTGCAAGGGATTTGTCTTAGTCTGTTGTTCAGGTGTGTCTGGTAGCAGCAGTTTCTCAAGCTGGATACACATTATGCAATTTTGTTTTCCCATTTATTTTAGATTTACCTGCAGATGTGTGGTATGAGGGCCTACCTGATTGCATACAAGTTGAGAGGGTATAGGTCTGGCCTCATATTGTATAGTTTTGGTTGAGTCTGGGGAAAAATTGTGCAGAAAGGTTGTATGGGGTGTTACCAGTGCTTGGCTGTTCCAAGAGCCCTCACGTCCGAGGTATGTGTGGGAATGCCGTATTCTCCTCAGTTTACACCCATAGGTGTCCTTCCTGTCCTAGAGTCCTTGCGTACCTTAACTAGTTGTCTGTGTCTTGCAGGCCAAGAAGACCAGTGCCCCAGTGTGGCACTAGGCTCCTGTCATTCATGTGAGTCCTGTCTGAATAGTGTAGGCAGCTTGTGTTGTAGGGGTGAAGTATAACATTGTCTGAATACCAAATTGAAAGAGGAGGGAGAAGGTGTGCAGTCTATATGAGGGATTGGGTGTACCTGGTGGCAGGTGGTTTTCAATCCGGGTATCCAGACCCAGTGGCGTCACTAGGGTTGGTGTCACCCGGTGCGGTATAACATGGTGTCACCCCCCCAATAATTTTTTCCCCCCTAATAACTGCATATATTGGCAACAGTAGTGCCGTTAATAACTATCGAACAACTAGCAAATTTGAATAACAAAATCATATGAAAATAAAAGAATTCAAAGCTTAAACTGTTAAAGAACTGTATTTATTTTAACATTAAACTTTACTGAAATTTACATTTCTTGAGACCCGAAAACACCAGGACAGTCCAAATACCCCCCAAATTACCTTTTTGTAAAGTAGAAAGTCTGATGTATTTAGTAAGAGTATAATTATATATAACAATTTTAGCGTAATCAATTCCAGTGAGCTGAGTGACAGGCATAGACACTGCTACTGGAATTGATTACAATAAAATATTATATATAATACATTTTGGCTACACATTTAACACATTATTACAGTACAAAGTGTGCTAATTTTATTCAACCTTTTGAGCCCTACGGCCTGTCTAATCAATCCAGACACTATTCAATCCCAGTGCCAGGCCTACTGTCATTGGGATTGATTCACTAAAATATTACATATCATAAGTAAACTATAATATATATTATGGCTAATTATTAAAATGCACGGAATTTTTTCACACATCCTTTTTGGATAGTCCCATTAAACATTGTATGTCTGCACTGTATAATTTAATCATGTGTGATGAATATGTAGCCATAATTTCTTATTCATAATATTTTACTGTAATCAATCCCAGTGGCAGTTATATAATACACAAATTAGGTTGCACTAGGGTTACCAAAAATTCAACTTATTAAAGCTGCTGACACAACATTGCTGGAAAACAATACAAGATATAAAATTGTAAAGGTAAAAAACAATGCAGTACTAATGAAAGGGAGCCTAGTAAAGACCGCTTTGTGATATTTACCTACAGGTAAGCCTATAATAAAGCTTACCTGTAGGTAAAATGAATATCTCCTAAACAGGCACCGTTTAGGATATAATCATACTAGATGCATCCGGCAAAGTCACTGGTGCATGCACTCTGAAGGCCCAGCATACCGTGCTGGACTTTCAGAGTATTGTGCTGTAAGACCCCTTTCACACTGAGGCTCTTTTCAGGCGATATAATGCTAAAAATAGCACCTGCAAAGCGCCCTGAAAGAGCCGCTCCTCACACTCTAGCGTGAAAACCTGAGGGCTTTCACACTGGAGGGGTGCGCTGGCAGGATGCTAAAAAAAGTCCTGCTAGCTGCATCATTGGAGCGGTGAAGGAGCGGTGTGTATACCGCTTCTCCACTGCTCCTGCGGCCTGCCCCATGAAAGGAATGGGCACTGCGGCTATACCACCGGAAAAGCGCTGCTGCAGCGGCACTTTGCGTGTGATTTTAACCCTTTTCCGGATGCTAGCGGGGGTTAAAAGCTCCCCGCTACCGGCCGAAAAGCGCAGTGAAATTGGCGGTAAAGCGCCGCTTTACCGCCGACGCACCAACCGCCCCAGTGTAAAAGGGGGCCTAACCGAGGGCTCCAAAACGATGAGTGACGTCATCGCAGCTCTGCCCCCACACTTTTCATTATCTGCTGTCCTCAGGGACAGATCCGATCCAGAGATCCCACTGTATGGTGATCTCTGGAACGGATCTGTCCCTGGGGACAGCAGATAATGGCATCATTGGCATGATTTGGATTTTGGAACTGACCTGCTGAAACGGTGTGTTGTTTGCTGGACCAGATCTGATGGCCGCAGGGAAGATGACAAGATGCCGCTGTGGCCGTCTGCTTGCTGGATAGATATGATGTGGGTCACTGTCTCTCTACACCTGTGCTGTGGTCTGTGGACACCCCGCCCCCTTATCAGACCAGATTAGGGTGGCTCTGCTCAGCTACCATACCTGGTGACACAGCACCCCCCCTAGGGTTGCCACCTTTTCTTCAAGCCAAACCGAAACACTTTTGCGGCGCACGCAATCTTTTTGTAGTACACGCTATAGGATTGTAAAATACCTGGGACACCTTTTGGGTTACCCAAAGAGGATAGTAATGAGGTGTGCTATGGTGAACAGTGGCTGTGGCCAAATTGCATTAACAGTGGGGGGGGACTTAAAGGGGCATGGTTAAATAAAACAAAAGCATTTGTTATTGCAATTAATTTCAGTTAAAATATGAAACTAGCCTACCTTAAAAATGGACACTATCAGCCAGTAGAGCAGTGGACAGTGTCAGAAGATCAGTGGACGGTGTCAGAAGATCAGTGGACGGTGTCAGAAGATCAGTGGACGGTGTCAGAAGATCAGTGGACAGTGTCAGAAGATCAGTGGATAGTGTCAGAAGATCAGTGGACAGTGTCAGAAGATCAGTGGACAGTGTTAGAAGATCAGTGGACAGTGTCAGAAGATCAGTGTCAGAAGATCAGTGAACAGTGTCAGAAGATCAGTGGACAGTGTCAGAAGATCAGTGGACAGTGTCAGAAGATCAGTGTCAGAAGATCAGTGGACAGTGTTAGAAGATCAGTGGACAGTGTCAGAAGATCAGTGTCAGAAGATCAGTGGACAGTGTCAGAAGATCAGTGTCAGAAGATCAGTGGACAGTGTCAGAAGATCAGTGGACAGTGTCAGAAGATCAGTGGACAGTGTCAGAAGATCAGTGGACGGTGTCAGAAGATCAGTGTCAGAAGATCAGTGGACAGTGTCAGAAGATCAGTGGACAGTGTCAGAAGATCAGTGTCAGAAGATCAGTGGACAGTGTCAGAAGATCAGTGGACAGTGTCAGAAGATCAGTGTCAGAAGATCAGTGGACAGTGTCAGAAGATCAGTGTCAGAAGATCAGTGGACAGTGTTAGAAGATCAGTGGACAGTGTCAGAAGATCAGTGTCAGAAGATCAGTGGACAGTGTCAGAAGATCAGTGGATAGTGTCAGAAGATCAGTGGACAGTGTCAGAAGATCAGTGGACAGTGTCAGAAGATCAGTGGACAGTGTCAGAAGATCAGTGGACGGTGTCAGAAGATCAGTGTCAGAAGATCAGTGGACAGTGTTAGAAAATCAGTGGACAGTGTCAGAAGATCAGTGTCAGAAGGTCAGTGGACAGTGTCAGAAGATCAGTGTCAGAAGATCAGTGGATAGTGTCAGAAGATCAGTGGACAGTGTCAGAAGATCAGTGGACAGTGTCAGAAGATCAGTGGACAGTGTCAGAAGATCAGTGGACGGTGTCAGAAGATCAGTGTCAGAAGATCAGTGGACAGTGTTAGAAGATCAGTGGACAGTGTCAGAAGATCAGTGTCAGAAGATCAGTGGACAGTGTCAGAAGATCAGTGGACAGTGTCAGAAGATCAGTGGACAGTGTCAGAAGATCAGTGGACAGTGTCAGAAGATCAGTGGACGGTGTCAGAAGATCAGTGTCAGAAGGTCAGTGGACAGTGTCAGAAGATCAGTGTACCTCCATCCAAAAACCCAAATTAGCTCTACTGAACCCAACCCCATACAAACTGTTTACAAAGTGGCACTGTGCATTCTACAACCCTTTCAAGCACCTTTTAATTACAAAAAAAGCCCCAAAAATTCAAAGCAATCCACAGGCACCCCACAAATAGAGAAGAAGAGAACAGATTAAATATCAGACATTGCCTGTTCCCCCCCAATAGAGACCTCCATTACAGCGAGACAAATCTTACCTTCCAGGAGCCGCTGCAAAGATGTGTGTGTGAACCTGTTAGGGGGCGGAGTCTGTAATACCATGCTTTTTCCTGCAAAAGCGTCCCAGTCCAGTGGCCCTTCATTCACTGTCTCTGGTGGCATCTCTCTGAGAGGAGGGGGGGTGACAGAGAGGAGGGGGGGGTAAAAGAGAGGAGGGGGTGACAGAGAGGAGGGGGGTGACAGAGAGGAGGGGGTAAAAAAGAGGAGGGGGGTAAAAAAGAGGAGGGGGTAAAAAAGAGGAGGGGGGTGACAGAGAGGAGGAGGGGTGACAGAGAGGAGGGGGGGTGACAGAGAGGAGGGGGGTGACAGGCAGGAGGGGGGGGTGACAGAGAGGAGGGGGGGTGATTGACAGGAAGGGGGTTGATAGAGCAGATGAGAGCGACCTTATCAGACACAGCGTGAGGCAGGACTCCAGGAACAAGCAGGCACGATTATCCACATTCCAGCCCCGCCTCCACATCCACATGTGACCAACAGCCTCTGCCGGGCTCATGTCATGAAACTCATGTCATGACCGTTTGGCCAATCAGGGCACCCGCTGGTCTCAGAGCGCACAGATGTACACTGGCACTTTGTGATATCGATAGTGAGCACGGGAAGCGTGGCGCCTATCTCCAGATGTTGCGGCTGGGGCCATAGATCCGCTGCCACTGGCAACATGACGGTGAAATGTGTGCCCGGGTTTCCGGTGGGTGGAAACCCGGGCACATGTCTCGAAACCAGTACTGTCCGGGTCAAAACCGGACAGGTGGCAACCCTAACCCCCCCCCATGAGACCAGCTTGGGGTGGGTGTGTCACTCTCACTCACCTACTGTGCCTATATCTAATATAATATATCTGTGGCCAGCAGCATCACCCCCCCCCCCCATCATCAGCTATAGATTATATATATATATATATATATATATATATATATATTTATATAATGTAATATAGCTGGTCCAGCCGCCCCTCCCCCCCCCACCAGACCAGCTAACTCAGCTACTGTGCCTATATATATATATATAATGTAATATATCTGTGTCCAGCAGCAACCCCCCCCCCATTATCAGACAGACAACACTCACTATATAATTTATATTAGCTGACTGAGACACCCCCACCCAGCTCAGGGTGGGGGTGTCTCAGTCAGCTAATATAAATTATATAGTGAGTGTTGTCTGTCTGATAATGGGGGGGGGGTGCTGCTATACACAGACAGATATATTACATTATATATATAGGCATATAGGCACAGTAGCCGAGTTAGCTGGTCTGGTGGGGGGGAGGGGCGGCTGGACCAGCTATATTACATTTTATATATATATATATATATATATATATATATATATATATATATATATAATCTATAGCTGTGTCTAGCAGCAGACGACCTTGCACCCCCCCCCTTTCTTATATAATACAGGTCAGGGCGCCACTGCGCCAGACAGACTGAGTCCTCCTCCCACACTAGCTCTGCCTCTTACGGTGGCAACCGCTCCCCACACACACAACTCATCTTGTGCTCGGGCCAGCGGTGGAGACCCCCCCCGCACCCGTTCATAATCTGGGCACCGCCAGGCTGGAGGAGTCTGGACTGGAGAGGAGGAGGGCTGGCTGGGCAGCGACCCTCACAGCTTGCAGCGGAGAAAGCTGTGTGTGTGTAGGACGTCACATCATCACAGTGCAGTGTGATGATGTGACAGGCTGACGCTCGATGGCTCTGTAGGGTAGGGGAGGAGCCAGAGGAAGAAGAATAAGGAGCCAGCCGGACTCGGAGGACACACACTCACACACCAGGCGCGGCCGCGGCGCTGGAGCCTGGTTGTTTTTTTTCCAGCCCAGTGGGCTGCGCGGGGTGAAGTTGGTAGAAGAAGGTGTCAGCTGTTAAAAAAAAAAAAAATTCCTCACAATCGGGAGGGTGTCACCCCTCTAGCGGGTGTCACCCGGGTGCGGACCGCACCCCCCGCACCCCCCTAGCAACGCCTCTGTCCAGACCATATCCCATAACTTAGGAAAAAGAGAGGCTTGATGGCGACTGTCTTTGGAGCGGGAGGTGGGTCACTGGGTACCATAAACACTATGGAGCTGGAGATAATCAGGAACACATTGGGAGGTCCTGGGCTACATATCAGGGAAAGCGTAGGACATTCAACTTGCACTGGCCGGAATTAAAAACCTCGGAGAGTTGACTGACTCGTACTCAGTGTGACAAGTTCCACCTTATAAAGACAGGCAGGTGGGTAGTATCTGAATTGACTATGAGTCCTATGGAGTGGTGGATGACTCAGTTCCAGGGTTGTCAAAATGTAACTGGTACTATTCTCATCCCTAATGGCAGGGACGGAACATTGGGCATATATCACGGTCAATTTGGGTACTATCCTATCACTCTACTGGGTTACACACTGGAGTCCATCTGGTTCTGAGGGGTTTGAGTCCGGACAGGGATTGAAAGGAGGAAATGTTTTTTTAATGGGGGACATGTGGGACACTGAATATGGTGCAGGTACCTACAGTATTCCATCACCACATGGCGCTCCAGCATCTCATAGTTGTTGATAAAAACCTATTATCCTATATGTGCTGAATACACACTGAATCAAGTGCGGTCATGGTACCAGTGGCTTGCTCCCAGAGATGTGCGGACACAGGGTAAGGTTCATACAGGACGCTTATCTCAGAGGAGTAGCCAGAAGAGGAGGGATGTATTCAGCACTATGTGGGGGGGAATAGGACCCAGTGTAAAAGGGCACAAGATTTTGTCCGCCATGGTGAGAGGTTGGTAGAGAGTATGGGATGGTACAGGGCAGATATATGTCAGTGGCTCTGGTGTGCACACATGGGCAGGTGGAGTTATCAACCAACATCAAGCTGTTTGTACAAATCTCTCTATGAGGGGCAGTGGCCTGATGAGTTAGCATCACCACTCAGTAAGACTGTGCCAAAACACGTCGCCTACACTAATCCAAAGTGGTAGTCGATTGCCTGGATGGGCTGTACTGGTTTGGATTGTAAAAGGTGTTACAGAAATGCAGACTCGGTCTGTAGAGTTGAGGGCACCAGTGGCTTACTGACTGGGGATTCTATCTTGTTGCATTTGTGGCTAAGGGACCCACATGTGATCAGAGGGTACTGAAGCTGGGGGCAGGTTGATATTTCATTCTGTCAGAAGTGTGACCACAATGTCCCTTGCATGGCCAATACACAGTGGTGAATGTATTTCACTCTGTGTTCTGGATGGGGATATCATTGCTGGGAAGGAAGCACCTGGGTATTATTTGGGATATAGGCGAGTTTGGTTATTTGACCTAGACGATACTGATGTGGCGTTAGTCATGGAACGAGGGTGTTTCTTGAACCTAACAGTAGGTAGGGGTGCATGATAGACCCTGGGCATGGTCATCATTGCTTCGATGGTGTAGGTGTTGTTAGACTCAATACCGGATGCTGGGGAACTGATGCTGATATCACATGGCTAATGATACACTGTTTTCAGCATCAGGTGGAATTGTACTCGGCAGGGTACACTACCTTGGGGAGTCTATTGTACCTACACTCTTGTCCTTGGGAGGGATATAGAAGGAACCCCAGGTTGCACCCCGATAGCCCCGAAAGAAAGTTTTTTTATCAAACCTGACATCCCCTTACACTTAGTGAAACTTCCGTTGGGATTCGGGGAGGAGTTAAAAGATGGGTAGTTAAACTTTGGGCAACAGGATTTAATTGGTGCCAACAGTTTGAGCAAGGCGTGAATGAAAGGCCCTTCTCTAGGGGTTGATAATCTAATGGGAGGGGGTGGAACAAAAATAATAACCGCTGGGAATTATCTGATATGGAGCGGGCTGAGGTAACATTTTAGGTGCAGGCGGGGTAGGCTTCCTGGAATAAAAGAGTATTTAGGGACACCTAGGTGTGGAAAGGGGAGCGCCTGGCTGGGCATATGGTTTTAAAGGTGGGGAGTTCCAGAGGTTCTGGAGCAGTCCTGAGGTTGAGCATGGGAGGAGATAACAAGGGAGATGGAAATCAGGATGTTCTGGGGCCAAAACTTTAGTAAACTCCACCCTGTTGCGGTCCCAATGCGGGTCACTATTAAGAGACCGATTTAGAGTAGCTTGCGCATTTAGGAGAGGACCCTAGAACTATATTGTTCTTGTTTTTTGTTCTAGGGATAAGCCTGTTCAATCTGTAATATTAAAGGACAGTCGGGGTGACTAAATTCTAAAAAAGTTTTTTTTGGCAACCATTGGTTTAGCCTCTCCTTTTTAATATATTTTTTATTTTTTTGTTTTTGTACCCGACTTGTAAATTTTTAGTGACAGTGATCCTGTTCACCTGTTGATCACTAATAGGGGAGAAGAGTTATCTATTTTTATTTTTTGTTCCTCCTTTATTTTTATTTTTTATTTTTTTCTGCCAAGTTGCTGCTGCAACAGCCACAATATATTATTTTTCGAGGCACTGTTTCAGGACAGATATATATTGTTTGTTTGTTTTTATGAATGCAGAGTCAGTGCTCTTTGACATAAAGGGAAATGGGTGACAAACGGTCTGGGTCGAAGCAGCATTGAACCTGTATGTTTTGTTGATTATTATTTTTATTTTTTTCTTCTCTTTCTTTTCTCTTTCCTACTTTCTTTAGTTCATATTCTTATCTTTAATCACTTTAAGTAATGGTACCAGCCCATTAGCTGATAATGTTCTGCTTTATCTTTAATAATAAATGTATTCATCTTCTGGAACTTTTGTTTGAATATCAGAGATGAGTTATGAATTGTAAGGGTTTACCGTCTCTGCCTGATTTCATTTTTAAGAGTCCAGTGGGTTCTATAGAATGGGTTCCTGAAACATACAAGTACCATATTTCACAAAGTATCCCGGGACATCCAGGTCCTATGTCTTAATGTAATTGTACCTCCCCTAGTCTACCCACTGCTTTAACCTGAGCCCCGTGAACAGGTGTGGTGAACCCAGGGACCTGACAATAGCAGACAGTGTTGACTATCCCTACCATCAAGGCCAATGGATGATACTGGCCGTGGCTCGGTCTCGGTACCCTGTGGGGATCCCACCTTACTCGTCCACATTGCACCCCTCATAGATATTTAGTCTTAGTGGCCACGCCACTATTCTTGTCTGACATTCCGCCAATAACTCCTGTCTGACGTTCTCCTTTTTGTTTTTGTTTTTTTTGTATTCATGCACGACTGTCCGGAGGCCCGCCCAACCACCACCTGAAGAAGCAACGCATCTCTTAAGAAAAACGTGCCACGAATAAGACTCTTCTGAAACTTTCCTTCACCATGCTGAAAAGTGCTGTCTCGCGGTCCGATCCAATCGTGACAATCATAACACCATATTTCCAAGCTACAGGACTAAATATGCAAGGATCCCGCCAGTAATGTTTGAGTTCCGCTCTTCCAATGCAGAGGGGCGATGAAGCATTGCAGTACAGACTCTCATGGGTCGGATGTGAAGTCTCAAAGGCACCAGGACTGTCTCAAGTCTACCTTGATGGGTTACGGTGGGTTCAAGAAAGGAAGAGGCCGCAGTGGTGGTGGGGGAAGGGTCGGAGGGCTTCTGGGCCTTGTGGGTGGGTACAAGATCATTGAAGGAGGTCATAAGTTCAATAATGAACTTGAGGGGGTACTGTGGTGGATATTTTGAACATTTTATATTCATATCCTGGACTCTAAATAAAGCACCATGCCCCCAATGGATGTATATGTAGGGGGATGGGTATAACCGTATATGATGTTACAGGAATATATATATTTTGTGATATAATGCCAAGTTATGATCTAAAAGGACAGTTGTACAGTTTACTGAGAATATAAATCAGGTTTCAGGTGATACTTAAATATCCTTTGTCTTGAAAGGGCCAGTACAGATAGCAAGACTCCAGTACCGCAGGGGCCCTTAGCATATATTGTTTTCAAAGGTCTGATCATCTCCTACCAGTTGAGAACCCAAATTAGGTTTCAGGTGATACTTAAATATGCTTTGTCTTGAAAGGGCCAGTACAGATAGCCAGACTCCATCACCGCAGGGGCCCTTAGCAGGCTAATGTGGGCGGAAGGTAGATAGGCGAAATTGGCTTGAGATTTCAACCAATCAGGTGGTCAGCTTTAAACCAATGAGACCACGGGATTTTGGATCCTGGTTGATGGGGGGGTAGGCATAGAGGGGGTATAAATCAGTCAGCCAGAGCCATGATTAAGTGCTGGAGAATGAAGACCTGACCTGAACAAGACATGGTGACGTAGTATCTCTCTCTGCCTCCCCCTCTTTCTCTCTCTCTCTGCCTCTCTGCCTCTCTCTCTCTGCCTCTCTCTCTCTCTCTTTCCCATTTTTAAGAAGATTAATCTTACTTCTCTTTTGCTCTCTTGTTCCTATTGGTATTATCATGTAAAATTGGTATCATCGTTGTCATAGGTGATATCATTTTAGGTTATAGCAATGTTCCCATTTTGTATTGTGTAACATTGGTATCATCTTGATATGAGGTGGTATCATTCCTGTATAAATAAATGTAATGGTTTTCTCTTTTTGCACCGCTATCGTTTGATTTCATTTTATGTAGACCAAAGGTTTTAATCACTTATTGTAATCATTTAAGCGAGACGTATATTTCCGTAACAGTATCCGCTTTAAAAAAGCATGGTAATTAGAATCTTAGGCTGCCCATAGACGAGTCATTTTTTTTTTCGATCAGACGGCTGGCTGATCAAAAAAATGAATGAATTCCCCCCATCCACACAAACAAGGTGGATTCAGAATCCTCACCGCTGTGACTGCTACCGCTAATCAAATGGAAATGTTCCAACATTCCCATTTGACAGAGGTCGATCATTAGGTCAACATCTGTTGAGCAGGAACGGTCATAGACGGATCCTGAACTGGCTGAATTTTGATCTGTCCATGACCAAATTAATACATACGGTATACACTATACAAAGTCCTTGTATACACAACATACTCCAAATACTGTGTCATGAGTGACAGTCTTATTTACATAAACCTAAAGGTTAAAAAAAAAAAAAATTCAGACACGTGTAGAGATCCAGAGTGACAGAGGACAGTGCATGTCCTTCCATGAGTGTAGACACAAATACAATCAGTAGCTGATGAACACTTTGTTGCCAATTATAAAAAGTTCAGTATGAAGTGTGAAAAGTTGTGCTATCTTCCCCACATTGCTGTCCTGCTGTCAGGACCTAGATCACCTTCTGGTGGCACTGTGGTTGCTTGGGAGGAGGGTTGTAAATCAAGTGCCCACCAGCAGGTGTCTCTCAGTAGCCAGCAAATCCCAGTAATCAGTTTCCACCTGATGCTGGCTGCTGGGAGAGTATTTAGGTCATCCCGTTAGTGCCTCTAGCTCTAGTGCAGGGGTCTTCAAACTACGGCCCTCCAGGTGTTCAGGAACTACAATTCCTATCATGCCTAGTCATGTCTGTGAATGTCAGAGTTTTGCAATGCCTCATGGGATTTGTAGTTCTGCAACAGCTGGAGGGCCGTAGTTTGAGGATCCCTGCTCTAGTGTTTTGCTTGCTGCCAGATACCTCCAGCCATTATCCGGTTCCTGCTCCTGCTCTTTATGCTGTACACCATATCCTGCCACCTTGTACCTGCTTCCTTGTTTCTGATCCCAGTGTTGGTTCCCCTTTCCCACCTGCTCCCTGCACCTTAAGTTTTCCCTGCTTCTCTTTGTTCCCCATTGTACAGTACAGTATATTTACTGTATATAGTTACTTGTTAGTTGGGCTTTCTGTTTGTTAGTTATTAGTCAGGTTTTCTATCACTGTTTTTTTTTTTGGTTCACTTACAGTATACTTCCATGTTTGTTGTGTGCTGCTGTCTGTAAGGATTTTGTTTCACTGTAATTAAATATCACTTAAAACATTTGCAGTCTGGTCTTAGTTTCCTTAGTGTAGCCACGCAGGTCTGGCCATCCCTGATGCTGATTTCTGAAACCTTCTTTGTGTGCCTCTTCCACCGATTTTTCCCCTTCTCATCAGCCTTGCAGGGTCATAATATTTACATTCAGTTAAATGACAGACCAAATTAAAGAGCAGCCAATCCACAGTTCAGTAAAGCCCTGTACACACGATCGGTTTTACCGATGAAAACAGTCCGATGGACTTTTTTTATCGGACAAACCGATCGTGTATGGGCCCCATCGGTCTTTTTTCCATCAGTGATTAAAAATAGAACATGTTTTAAATGTATCTGATGGACTGTGAGAGGGGACTATCCGGGTGAGCAAAGCCCACTCAGGACTGAGTGGAGATAACTGACAGTTAAGTGCCGCGTGCCTGAACCTGCCTCCCTGGTAAATTCTCTATCTCCAACTTTCCTATCAAGTTTCTACACAAGCAAAATAAACCTTTCTTTATTGGGTTTAATACTGTCTGGACAATGGCCTTATTGAATACAAGGAGAGAATAGACTTTACCATACACTCTAGGGAAGAGAACCAACGGAAGGAGGTAACTCGCTGCAGGACCCAAAACAGATAACACCGCTCACCCTCTTTTATCAGGAGGATATTGGGCTTGTGGCATGGTGTGTCCCATTCTGCTTGTGGAGGTAAGCAGGGTAAAGGATCTGTGTGCTACATACGTATGTTGGTACTGAGATGGTTAAATCAGATAGTTTGTCGCAGAATTGCAAAGTTAGAGAAATAAGGGTGGCAGATAAGTAATCCTCGTGCTCCTTTCGCACTTTAGGGTCATTGGAACTTATTATTGTTTACATGCTGACTCTAGATAAGTGGCGGTGCGTCCATAGTGGGCGCAGGAGCGCCACTCCCTCTCTCTCCTGCACCGTCACTCACAACAACAATACATAGGTTCATGCATTGCATGAACCTATGTATTGTCGCCGCCGCTACCGCCCACTATTCAGATGGCCGGCCCCCTGTTGAGTGCCGGCCATCTGAATAACAGCAGCTGGTTGGTTTTTGGAAGTGCCTATCAGAGCCAGCAGCCTGTAATCGGCTTCCAAATAGTTAACCAGGGGATGCACTGGGGGTGCGTTCCTTGGTAACACTGACAGGCGTCTCAGCCAATCAGGTTCACCGGGTCTGGTTACCGGTAACCTGACTAGCTGAAGCGACATTGAGGGCGGGAGAAGACATCGATGACCCGAGGAAGGAAAGTGCAGGGCTGGGGGGAAACTGGCTGTGTTTGGGGGGAAACTGGCTGCATTTGGGGACAAACTGGCTGCATTTGGGGGGAACGTGGCTGTATTTGGGGGGAAACTGGCTGCATTTGGGGGGAAACTGGCTGCTTTTGGGGACAAACTGGCTGCATTTGGGGGAAACTGGCTGCATTTGGGGGGAAACTGGCTGCATTTAGGGGGAAATTGGGGGGAAACTGACTATATTTTGGGGGAAACTGGCTGCATTTGGGGGGAAACTGGCTGCATTTGAGGGGGATAACTGGTGGCGCTTGGGCACAGTGGCTGCGTTTAATGGGCACAGTGGCAGCAATTGATGATTTATTTTTTTCAGTTTGTTTGCGCCCCCCAAAAGTTTTGAGCACCAGCCGCCACTGAGAGGAACTAAGCTGGAAGCATTGTCTGAGGAAGTTCTGTCGTTTCTGTAGGAGGTAATAAATACCTGCCTTTGGGTGGCTATATGTTGGCATTTCTTGTGATATTCTACAAATTCAAACTCTGAATAAACCAATAAAGGTACAAATAAAACATTGAAAAAGGAATATTTCCAATTTGATGTGTCATACATGCCTTTCAAAGATGCTGGAACATGTTTCTATTATGACAGCTGTGTTCAAAATTAGTATGTAGCTGCAAACCTGTGTTCAAGCACCACATCATCCCGAGGCATCTGCAAACTTGATCACGCTCACAGATGTGTTACGAAGGCGGTAAGCTATAATGAGTTGGCTTTCTGACCTTATCACAGTTGTGGTATTGCCTTGGTAATGATTTGACGTATTGCCTGGTGGTGCTGTATAAACCAAATTGAAACTTTATTTGTAGCCTCACTCTGTGTGCTCTTTATTTCGCACTGATGAACCTTCTCTTGGAATGTCCTGATGCTTCATTAGGTCTCTGGAAATTTACACTATTTCTACTTTATTTATACAATTTTTTACACAAGATTAACACAGTGTTCACCCAGGATTCTTGGGTAAGGCCATGTTCACACATAGTTGCTCTAAATCAGTGGTGGTCATGTTAATTGAAATGGGGGGCCTCAAGTGTGGCCCTCAACATCACCAAAGGGTCTAACAAGAAATTGTGTCATAAGACAGCAGACACACAACAGAATATAGTCATAGACTATGGGCATTATACAAGAAATTATTAGACACCCTTACCCCACCCCCACCCCCAATTTTCTTCTCTTCCCCACTCCCCCCTCCCCCCCCCCCCCAAATCCCCCCTTTTTTTTTTTTTTTTAGGGGCCGGAAGGCAATTTGACCTATACATTTCACAGTCTGACAGTCGTGTCCTCACCCTGAGGGCTTACATTGATCCTCATTATATGATTTATATATATATATATATATATATATATATAATATACAATTTCAATAAGGTGGGTTGAGTGGTGAGTCATAATATGGTTTTGATGAGGTACTCTCTTATTTTTCATATCACAATTAGAGAACTGGATTTTCTCTGAGTCTCCCAATGTACTTGGCTGCAAAATGCATGTGATTTAAAATGTAAATTTTTTTTTTCTAGGATGCCTGCTACATCCGTCGTCACTAGATTGACCCCCATCCTGCGATCAGGGTTCGTGCCACAGCTCCTATTTTTTAGGAGGTGGTTTTGGGCCTGGGCTGCAGGATCAGGATGGAAATGTCCTGTTGACAGGTTATTGGTTAATAGTGACAAGTTATACCTTGTCCCTTTGACACTCTTTTTTGTGTCAATCTATATGTTTTTCGTTGCATATTTAGCAAACTTTGATATTACACTTAGTAATGGAAGTCAATACATCTACACACTAAACATAACATGTCGAGACAGTATTCTATTCCAAAATGTCCATATTATCTTCACATGGTATATATTCCAACTCAATGTTTGGTCACAATTTTCTCACTACAAGATCCTTCAGATAACACAACTAGTATTAGCAATTAGATCCATGATAGTTCCCTTGCTAAACCTTCTTATGTCTTTCATTCTACATACCTGGCTTACTTTTCTGCACATATTCACTAAGATCCACCTTTCATCCATATCTTATGGGTATTAAGATAATTTCACACAATGTGCAAGGATTTAACACCCCACACAAACGTAAGAAAGCCTTTCAACATTATAAAAGGATTGGAGCAGACATCATACTCATGCAAGAGTCCCACTTTTCAACGTCTAACCACCCTAAATACTTTAACAGAGCGTATAATCAATTCTACTATACTACATATCAAAATAAAACCAGAGGTGTCGCAATCTTTATTCGTAATTCAATCATATTTGATGTACAGGACATTTATAAAGACCCTGAAAGTAGGTTTAGCATCCTCAAAGGCACCATCAACAACCGTGCTCTGACCATAGCATCGGTGTATGCCCCTAACGAATCTCAATCATCTTTTTTTAGGGAGTTATTTGTGACACTGGACAGATTTAACTCACCCCACATTATATTAGGTGGGGATTTTAATCTAGCATCACACCCAGCTCTGGAGAGGAGTAAAGTGGCTCCTTCCTCCAAAGCATTTTTTAAGTCCCTTAATCGTTCCTTAGGTAGCTTTCAGCTAATAGATTCGTGGAGGGCACATAATGTTGGAATGAAGGGTTTCACACACTTTTCGCACCCTCATGATGTTTACGCCAGATTAGACTATATATTTTGCACTCCCATATTACTGGCAACTCTTCTAATGCCCCTGCCCCTGGTCAGATCATGACATTACCTCTTTCGCAACATCACACATAGGTATGTCACCTTCTCCCTACAACTGGCATCTTAATGATACTCTTCTATCCGATTCCAGTATAGAACAAGCTGTTTCCACTCAGTTAGAGAACTATTTTGCCGATAACGTAAATGAAGACACCTCGCCCTCTCTTCTTTGGACTGCTCACAAAGCAGTTTTACGTGGCCACTTGATCAGCTTAGCAGCTAAGAAAAACAAAGAAAGACTGGCTGTGATTAGATCCCTCACAAAAGATCTTGAGACTTTATACAACCGTGTACAACAATCCCCCTCACAAGATCTTACTAAACAAATACAAAGTAAACGCCATGCATTAGATAAGATCTTATCAGCTAATACAGAAAAGTCCCTTAGATTTTCTAAGGCTAAATTCTTCCTTCATAGCAACTCTCCATCTGCCATGTTCGCCAGGAAACTCAATCAAGAACACAATCCCCCCATATCTATAAGTTGAGGGATAAAGCAGGTAACACTGTCACCCACCCACAGGAGGTTCTAAATATTTTCTCTTCATTCTATAAAGATCTTCTTTCAGGCCCTCAAACCCAGGCCAATCAGGAATCAAGAATTTGGCTAGACGACATACAGCTACCTTCTCTCAACGCCCAACAAATAGATTCTCTAAATGCACCCTGTACGAACATAAAAATAATTAAAATCATTAAAACCCTTAAAACTTCCACAGCCCCAGGCCCAGACGTTTTTTCTGCCTCATATTATAAGAAATATGCTTACATCTTAGCCCCCTATCTGACCAAGTTCTTTAATTACGTGCTTGATGGTGGTCAATTCCCTGAGGAAATGCTTTTAGCCAATCTGTCATTGATCCCCAAACCACACAAAGACCATTCCCTTCCACAAAACTTTCACCCTATGTTAGTCCTAAACAATGATCTGAACATTTTTGGTAGATTACTAGCGGATAGGTTGGCAGGGGTCATTTCCAATCTGATTCATATAGACCAGACAGGATTTATCCCCAATCGTCAAATAACCGACAATATAAGATTGGTCACTAATATGGTAAAAGATGCCAACCTACACTCTCGCCAGCTCTGCCTCCTCAGTCTGGATTAGGGATGAGCCGAACACCCCCGGGTTCGGTTCGCACCAGAACCCGCGAACGGACCGAAAGTTCGCACGAACGTTAGAACCCTATTAAATACAATGGATGCGAACGTTCGAAATCTAAAGTGCTAATTATAATGACTAATATGCATGTTATTGTCCTAAAAAGGGTTTGGGGACCCGGGTTCTGCCCCAGGGGACATGTATCAATGCAAAACAAAGTTTTAAAAACGGCCGTTTTTCGGGAGCAGTCATTTTAATGATGCATAAAGTGAAAAAAAATAGTCAAATTTTCCTTTAAATATCGTACCTGGGGGGTGTCTAAAGTATGCCTGTGAAGTGCCACGTGTTTCCCATGTTTAGAACTGTCCCTGCACAAAATGACATTTCTAAAGGAAAAAAAAGCCATTTAAAACTGCTTGCGGCTTTAATGTAATGTCTGGTCCTGGTAATATGGATGAAAATCTTTAAGAAAAATGGCATAGCTACCCCATCACCCCCCCCCCCCCCCCTACCTCAGCCCATTACCAGCCCCTGTGGGTCTTGTATGGATATTAAGGGGAACCACGCACACAAAATAAAAAAGGCCCTATATACTCTGAACAGCCGTATACAGGCGGTGCATACAAGACAGGGACTGTAGGTTTGTTCTTATGTAGAATCTGTTTGTAATTTTGAACAGGTACACTGTTTAAGTGTAGCTCCAGCCAAAAAATATATTTTTAAGCTTTTTGGAAAACATAGGGAAGGGTTATCACCCCTGTAACATTTGTTTTGCTGTCTGTGCACCTGTTTAGAACATATCACCTCACTTTCCGTCCCAATGACAACTGTTTTTGAAAAGTGGGGTTTTTATTGAAACAAGGATTGGTGATAAATCATCAGTAGAGAGGAGACATCTTTTTCCCATATTAACTCTTACAGGAGATAATTTCCCTTCCTAGGGGTAGATTTCCTCTCACTTCCTGTTGTCTCCTTCCGTTTGCAAGTAGGAGTCGTTTGTAAGTTGGATGTTTGAAAGTAGGGGCCTGCCGTATATACTCTGCTGAAATTTGCCCCTTACATGTTGGTGTTGCCACAACACTGTGAGCCCTCACAGTTATTCTTGGTGGGCGCTGGAACGCCCTGCTGTGAACTATTATATCAGGAATTATATTTACATGCCATTGTTGAACAGTGGTAGGAAAAATTGGGCCTTTGGTGGTGGTGCTGGTGCCACAACACTGTAAGCCCTCACAGTTACTCTTGGTGGACGCATGAATGGGCCCTGCTGTGAATTATTAGATCAAGAATTGTAATTGCATGCCCCTGTTGAACAGGGGCTGAAAAATTGGGCCTTTGGTGGTGGTGGTGTTGCCACAACACTTTAAGCCCTCACAGTTACTCTTGGTGAGCGCAGGAATGGGCCCTGCTGTGAATTATTAGATCAATAATTGTAATTACATGCCCCTGCAGATTAAATAATAACAATACTGCGCCAACTCTAAATACTAAATGAAGCAGCCAAACATAAAATCAGACAGGATATATAGAACGTATAAAAAATATGTAATGTGGCGCTGTGAGAGAAGTAGTAAAAAACCCTACTTCATGTATAGCACAATGGTGCACATAAAAATATGGTGTCAAACAAAACGTTTGTACACAATAGGTGTACACAAATGAATGTGATAAAAATGTAAGTGAATACTGAGAGTGAAATAATTGGTATGGGGTATAGGTGCACAACAAAAACCAGCAATTAAACTGGAATATTGATCATACCCATAATAAACAAAAATAAAAATGAAAATATAATGTAGGTGGAGACAAACTCATATAAGGCGTCACAGATGAGTATGTAGAATAATGTCCAATCTTATCACATATGAAAAGAAGTTCATAGGTCAAAATCCAACAAGGAGCTGCATCGTTTGAAAATAGGTTTGAAGGGTGCATCTATCACATTTTCTTTATAGGCATATAGGATATATGACATCACCCGGGAGTGCCTTCACCTTGGGCCAATGGGGGAGAAGTAAATGCTCTTACCGGACAGAGTGGACCCAGCTCACCGTACGGTGGTGGATCAACAAAGCTTTGTCCACTCTGTGGACCTAAGGAACAGTCAGGATCTGCAAGACACCTCCTTCCTTATGCCGACAGCACCACTGGTCCGTATTTCCAACCCGAAAAGGAAGAAATCCAAACCAATATGGCGACAACAAGCCATGTAAAAAGGGGAAAATGTGATAGATGCACCCTTCAAACCTATTTTCAAACGATGCAGCTCCTTGTTGGGTTTTGATCTATGAACTTCTTTTCATATGTGATAAGATTGGACATTATTCTACATACTCATCTGTGACGCCTTATATGAGTTTGTCTCCACCTACATTATATTTTCATTTTTATTTTTGTTTATTATGGGTATGATCAATATTCCAGTTTAATTGCTGGTTTTGTTGTGCACCTATACCCCATACCAATTATTTCACTGTTAGTATTCACTTAAATTTTTATCACATTCATTTGTGTACACCTATTGTGTACAAACATTTTGTTTGACACCATATTTTTATGTGCACCATTGTGCTATAAATGAAGTAGGGTTTTTTACTACTTCTCTCACAGCGCTACATTATATATTTTTTATATGCCCCTGCAGATGCCTGTTAGTGTAACACAAAAGAAAAAAAACTACGAGCAATAAGGGCTAGCTTCAGGTGTTTATTTTTCAGGAATCACACTACGCCTGCTTTAAGTGCTGCAGATGCCTGTTAGTGTAACACAAAAGAAAAAAAACTACGAACAATAAGGGCTAGCTTCAGGTGTATATTTTTCAGGAATCACACTACACCTGCTTTAAGTGCTGCAGATGCCTGTTAGGGCTCTTTCACACGGAGGGTCCGTTCAGGTCCGCCTGTCAGTTTTTTAGGCGGACCTGAACGGATGCTACATGTCCTCCTATGGAGCCACGGATGTCAGCGGTGACATGTCCGCTGACATCTGACCCGCTCCGATCCGCAAAAGTGTGACGGAGGAAAACCCTATTTTTCCTTCCGTCTGCGGATCGGATCGGATGACAACGGACTCTACGGTCCGTCATCATCCGAGCCCCCCATAGGGGAGAGCGGTGCTCTGACAGGGCGGTCCCTGCACAGTGTGCGGGAACCGCCCAGTCATCCGCCGGCTCAGCGGGGATCAACGGAGCGATCCCCGCTGAGCAAGCGGAGCTTCACGGGGCGGATCATTACTGATCCGTCCTGTGTGAAAGAGCCCTTAGTGTAACACAAAAGAAAAAAAACTACGAGCAATAAGGGCTAGCTTCAGGTGTATATTTTGCAGGAATCACACTACGCCTGCTTTAAGTGCTGCAGATGCCTGCCTGTGTTACACAACAGGAAATCACAGCACTAAGGGCTAGCTTCGGTTGTATACTGTGCAGGAGGCTTAGCAAAAATATCACTGACACTGTCCCTACCTATCCTTCTCTCTCCCTGCACACAAGGTTTAGCAGAATACCACTGACACTGTCCCTACCTATCCTTCTCTCTCCCTACACACAATATCACTGACACTGTCCCTACCTATCCTTCTCTCTCCCTACACACAATTTCTCTAACACTGTCCCTGCCTATGTACGTCTTTCCCTGCACGCCAACACACTACACAAGGCCGCCGCGCTGGCAGCCTTTTATAGTGTGGGGCGTGTACTAAACCCCCCTGAACTATAATTGGCCACAGGCATCCTGCCTGTGGCCAATTATGGCTCTCCTCGCTGCCGGCGCTGTGATTGGCCAAGCATGCGGGGTCACAGTGCATGCTTGGCCAATCACAGCGCCAGGATTTTGGGCCGTTCGCGTCACTCGAATTTGGCGCGAACGACCCAAAACGTTCGATCTTCGTCGAACGATCGAACACACGATGTTTGGCATCTCAGATAAATTCCTCCAAGGTTTCAATGCACTTTATCACTCACCCCAGACCCGTATTAGAATCCCGGGCCACAATTCTGAATTCTTCCCTCTTAGTAGGGGGACGAGACAAGGTTGTCCCCTGTCCCCACTACTTTTTGCGCTGGCTATTGAACCTCTGGCCCAAAGAATTAGAAATTGCACGGATATAAAGGGATACACCAAAGGAGAAAATATGTTCAAAATTATCCTCTATGCTGATGACGCCCTAGTTTACCTCGCAGAACCACACACCTCTATACCCTCCCTCCTCAGAGAATTGAAAATGTCTCACAACATTTCAGGCCTAAAAATTAATTTAAATAAATGTTCTGCTCTTCCTATTAACTATAATGATTGTAAGGTATGAGAAAATCATGAACCAATATATTCATGATAAGAATTCTTCCTAATATATATGTTGTAATATATATTAGTACAGAATATGTTTCTCTGAAAAATATGTGTAAGCAGGATGTGACTTTGTGGTCAAGCCTGTTCGGAGAAAATGTTCTTATCTTTCTTCTTCTTTAACTGTCAGTCATATGTTTTAGATTGACCGCAGTGATGCCTCACTTTCTTATCTTCCTGTTTCAAATATCAGACACATGTTTAGTTTGACCGCAATGACGCATGATGATCTTATTTTTAAATATATATAGAAAGATGCGCTGAAACCAACCTATAAATTGTGCACAATCCAGTGAACAGATATAATCAATCACTAGTAACAGTGTTTTACAACTCAATAATAATAACAGTGTTTTGAAAACAAATAAAGAGGAGCAACATGGGTGGAAATGATGAATACAGCGGTCCTGCTCACCCACCCTCCCTCCACTCTGCGGGCTTGTCCCACGTGCAATGTTCAATAATCACACTAAGAGAAAAACTTGCTCAGCAATACAAAATCAGCAGGCTCATTCAGTCAATAAGCTATTGATGATGCAGCCACTTCAGCGGTCAGAATCCTTGTCCTCCTCGTTTTCAAGGATCTCCACATGCATAAATAAACAGAGAGCTATCATTGCGCAGTGTTCAATGCACCAGACACACTACACCAGCTGCGGCTGTACTCACGTAACCCTCGATATAAAACAGCGCTTAGCTCAGCTCGGTACGATGAAAAATCCTCCTCAAGCTGCTGGAAGCGTCTCTAGGCTCCTCCCCCTACGCGTTGCATCATCGACACGTGACTTAATCATGGGTATCAAATGACTACTTCTGCAAAAGCCTAAAACCTGTTAGAGTCTATTTTTGTTTAACTCATGATGTTTTTGCTTATTGCTGATTGGTTCATACGAGGGAGCCAACTTTCCTTGTTATGCATAAAAGAGATATGTTGCCAATAAACCAATATATTCTTGTATATTCATTCACTGTGTATGGTGTCTTGAATATCTGACCGGTCAGAGAGTTACTTCCACAGATCCTGAGTCCAGCTCGAGCCAAGAGGGTCCAACAGAACCAGAACCAGAACCTTTCAGTGGTGTCAGAAGTGGGATGATTCAATTGAACAGGTAAGACCCCCTTTAATTATTATTGGGAACAATAGTTTTGCCTTGTCAATAGGTTCATCATAAAGTAGACTTTTGAGAAAACTACAAGTTTTCTGGGACTCTGTTAAGATTGTAAGGTAGATTTAGAATAGATACAGAGGGTCTCTCTAGGTTGGCCAGACCAGGTTATAAGTGTCATGGATATGCATTAATGTCTGTCTGCCATCTTACCTTCCTCCTCATGTGTTCATCTAGAGACCAGACCTCCTTCACCTGGCTTCCTTTATAATCTCCTCCCAGCCTGACTCCACCCCAGGCCCTATCACTGAACACTATATTAACCTGTGCACTGCAAGCCTGCTTTGCTGATCAACGTGTTTGTTAGGCATTGTGTGTTTGGGTTCCTGCCTGCCGTGTGCTACGTCTGTCTCTCTGTTACGTTATTGGCTTGTCCCCGACCATCCCTGTCTGCTCGTGACCCTTGACCTTCGGCTCGTTCTTCGTTATCCTTGTCTGCTTGTGGCCCCTGACCTTCGGCTTGTTATTCGGTTCTCTCTATCGTGTGCCGCTGCTTCCCCTTATCCTACGGGGCGTGAGCTAGGAAACTCCAGGGGCCGCGACCTGGTCCCAGCCTGCAGCGTAACATCCTCACCACTAGAGGCCCTGGAGAAGACCAGCTGGGTCTTAGACTCCGCGCCCTGGGGAATCTTGGCTCTCGCTTCCGTTGGGATCCCGGTTGTGCTCCTCTGGTCCCGCTTTCCACAACCACCCAGTTTCCTACCCACAGAAGCCAGCCATAGGGTTCACTACCTCGCGGTGCACTCCTGTCCCCCTACGGTGTGCATCTGTCACCTGGCCACAGGTGACCCTGACAGTTTGATCAGCCATGAACCCGGCTGACATCCCGCTTCCCGCGGATGATCCATTGCAGGGCATAGTTCGCAGACTTGAGACCCAGGAATCAAATCAGACCCAGGTGATGCGATTCCTCCAGGATCTGGCTTCTCGATTCGAGCAGCTTCAGGTCTCCTTGGGAACCCCGAATCCGCAACCCCAAGTACAACCAGCGGCTGTACCTATCGCACCAGTCGCAGCCTCACACTCACTAAGATTGCCAGCTCCGTTCCGTTTCTCTGGGGACTCCAAGGCCTGCAGGGGGTTTCTCAGCCAATGCACTATTCATTTTGAGCTTCAGCCTCAAAGCTTCCTATCTGACCGGGCTAAGGTAGCCTATATCATTTCCCTCCTCTCCGGTGAAGCTTTGGCCTGGGCTGCCCCCCTGTGGGAGAGGAACGATCCGGTGGTTTCCAGTCTGTCCGAATTCTTGAAGCTCTTTCGTAATATCTTCGAAGAGCCGGCTCGGGCTTCTTCAGCGGCTAGTGCTGTCTTACGTCTTCGCCAAGAATCTAGTTCAGTGGGGCAATATGCTCTTCAGTTCCGTATCCACACAGCTGAATTGAGCTGGAATAATGAGGCCCTGGTCGCTACCTTTTTACATGGCCTCTCTGACCGAGTGAAAGACGAATTAGCGGGAAGAGCCATTCCCGTCGGTCTGGACGATGTAATTTCATTATGCAACCAGATCGACATTCGTTTTCAAGAGAGGTCCTTAGAAAAAAGACGCCAGCACTCTCTGGGTCCTAGCCAGTCTGAGCTCCCCTCCCTTCATTCCGTGGAGCATCCTCTACCTGCTGAAGAACCTATGCAGCTGGGCCGGACCAGACTAACCCCCGAAGAACGTGCTAGGCGCAGAACTCTGGGCTTGTGCCTCTATTGTGGGGGCAAGGGTCATTTTCGTGACTCCTGCTCGCTTCGTCCGGGAAACGCTCGGGTCTAATACATTTGGAAGGTGGAGTATTGGACCCAGAAACATCACCTTCTCGCCTGCTCTTGCCGGTGTCCCTTCATGTAGGCACTTCTCCTCAGTCAACCCTTGCATACCTGGATTCCGGGGCTGCCGGCAATTTCATGGATTGGAGAACTGCTTCTTCTATGAAGCTTACCCTTTCACCTCTCACTACCCCATTGGTAGTCTCGGCAATTGATGGCACTGTTCTCCCAGGGGGCCCTATTCGCTTCCAGACGCTACCCATTAGGATGTCGGTAGGGATTCTCCACCAGGAGTGGATATCCTTTCTTATTCTACCCAAGGCCTCTACCCCAGTTGTATTGGGCCTCCCTTGGCTACAGCTCCACTCTCCACATGTGGACTGGGTCTCTGGGCAGATCCTGGCCTGGGGTTCCTCATGTTTCTCGTCGTGTCTTCTCAAGGTGACCCCCAAGGAGAGTCTTCCGGTTGCTGCCACTTCTGTTTCTTCTGATCTTCCCGCCGCATACAGCGATTACCGGGATGTGTTCTGTAAAAAATCAGCTGAGGTGCTTCCTCCCCACAGGTCTTTTGACTGTGCTATTGATCTTGTCCCCGGAGCAACTCTACCCAGGGGTCGTACCTACCCTCTGTCCATCCCAGAGACCCAGGCCATGTCGGAGTATGTAGCAGAGAATCTGGAGAGAGGGTTCATCCGGAAATCCTCATCGCCTGCAGGGGCAGGGTTCTTTTTTGTTGCCAAAAAGGATGGTACCTTAAGACCCTGCATCGATTATCGGGGTTTAAATGCGGTTACTATTAAAAATCGATACCCCTTACCCTTAATATCTGAGCTATTCGATAGGTTGAAGGGTGCCTCCATTTTCACCAAGTTGGATCTCAGAGGCGCGTACAATCTCATTCGAATACGGGAGGGTGACTAATGGAAGACTGCATTTAACACTAGAGACGGGCATTACGAATATCTGGTGATGCCTTTTGGTCTGTGTAATGCTCCAGCCGTGTTTCAAAACTTTGTCAATGAAATCTTCAGAGATCTGCTGTACCAGTTTGTTGTCATCTATCTGGATGACATTCTGATCTTTTCTGAAAATCTGCTCGTCCACAGAAACCATGTCCGCACTGTACTTCAACGTCTTAGAGAGAACAATCTCTATGCCAAGCTGGAGAAATGTTCCTTTGAATGTTCTGAGGTCCTGTTTTTGGGGTGCTTTGTCTCATGTTCGGGGCTTCGTATGGACCCTGGGAAGGTCTTGGCTATCACCAACTGGCCTCTTCCTGCTAGCCTCAAGGCCACACAGCGCTTTCTTGGCTTCACTAATTATTATAGGCAGTTCATAAGGAATTACTCTTCCATTGCCGCGCCTATTATCGCTTTGACCAAGAAGGGTGTGAATGCCAGAGACTGGCCTCCCGAAGCTGTCTCTGCATTTCACAACCTGAAACAGGCCTTTGTTTCTGGCCCCCTCTTGAGGAGACCAAATCCTGGGAATGCATTTTTTATTGAAGTGGACGCTTCCTCAATGGGGGTGGGAGCTGTGCTTCTTCAAATCTTTGAGAAGAGACGCCAACCATGTGCGTTCTTCTCCAAAAAATTTTCTCAGGCAGAGAGGAATTATGCCATCGGTGATCGGGAACTTCTCGCTATTAAATTGGCGTTAGAGGAGTGGCGTCATCTCTTGGAGGGTTCCCCTCACTCCATAACGATCTTTACCGATCACAAGAATTTACAGTATCTACAGAATGCTAAACGTCTGAATCCTAGACAGGCCAGGTGGAGTCTCTTCTTTGCCCGTTTTAATTTCACGATTACCTACAAACCTGGTTCCTGCAACGGTCGGGCTGATGCGCTCTCTAGGTCATTTGACACTTTGGACGAGGAGTCCGCCCCTGAACCTGAGCCGATCATTCCCACCTCATGCATTGTTGCCCACTCTACCACCCTGAAGTCTAAAATTCCGCCTGGTAAGACCTTTGTCCCCACTGAGCTAAGAGCTAAGATCCTTCGTTGGGGACATGATTCCAAGGTGGCAGGGCATTCTGGATTCCTCCGATCCTTCCTACTCATCAGTCGTCACTACTGGTGGTCTAATCTCCGCTCAGACGTCAAAGACTACGTTAAAGCTTGTCATGTCTGTGCTCAGTCCAAATCCTCCACACAAGCTCCTGCTGGTCTCCTCATGCCCTTGCCTATTCCTAAGGAACCCTGGGCCCATATTGCCATGGATTTTATCACCGATCTCCCACTGTCTGAGAATAATACAGTCATTTGGGTGGTAATCGATCGATTCTCCAAGATGGCTCATTTTGTTCCTCTTCCTGGTCTTCCTTCTGCCCCTGCCTTGGTTCCCATTTTCATTCGAGAAATTCTCTGCCTACATGGGGTCCCTTCTCATATTGTTTCCGACAGGGGAGTCCAATTCACGTCTCGTTTTTGGAGAGCCTTTTGCAAATCCCTCAATATTGTCTTGGATTTTTCTTCTTCTTACCATCCCCAATCCAATGGACAGACTGAGAGGGTTAATCAGGAGTTAGAGGTCTTTCTTCGCACCTTTGTGTCTTCTCACCATGACGATTGGTCCTCTCTACTCCCGTGGGCAGAATTCTCCCATAACAATCATGTGAATACCAGTTCGCAGAAGACACCCTTTTTCACAGTTTATGGAAAACACCCTCAACTTCCTCTTCCTATGATCTGTTCTCCAGACATTCCAGCTTTGGCTTCGGTTCAGGAGTCTCTCAATTCCGTTTGGGGTCACGTTCATGATTCCCTCCGGGCAGCTGCTGAAAAATTCAAAGGCTTTGCAGACCGCCGCAGGCGTAAACCGCCTTCTCTTCAGCCAGGGGACAAAGTCTGGCTCTCTACCAGGAACATCAAGCTCCGAGTTCCTTCTCTGAAGTTTGCTCCACGATTCATCGGTCCATACACGGTAACTGCTAAACTGAATCCGGTTTGTTTCAAACTCCAGATTCCTAAGAGCCTTAAAATCACTAACTCCTTTCATGTTGCTCTTCTAAAGCCTTTAGTCCTCAATAAATTCTCTCGTCCTCTTCCTACCGTGGCGCCTGTCTCGGAGGATAATCAGGAGTACGAGATCAGTCAAATTCTGGACTCCCGACTCTGTAAAGGCGTTCTTCAGTACCTCGTTCATTGGAAAGGGTTTGGTCCTGAGGAGAGGTCTTGGATCACTGCATCTGAGGTCTTTGCACCTCGTCTGTTAAAGGAGTTTCATCTGAAGTTTCCCTCTAAACCTGGGCCCAGGCGGGGAAGGGGGAGGCCTCGTAAGAGGGAGGGTACTGTCATGGATATGCATTAATGTCTGTCTGCCATCTTACCTTCCTCCTCATGTGTTCATCTAGAGACCAGACCTCCTTCACCTGGCTTCCTTTATAATCTCCTCCCAGCCTGACTCCACCCCAGGCCCTATCACTGAACACTATATTAACCTGTGCACTGCAAGCCTGCTTTGCTGATCAACGTGTTTGTTAGGCATTGTGTGTTTGGGTTCCTGCCTGCCGTGTGCTACGTCTGTCTCTCTGTTACGTTATTGGCTTGTCCCCGACCATCCCTGTCTGCTCGTGACCCTTGACCTTTGGCTCGTTCTTCGTTATCCTTGTCTGCTTGTGGCCCCTGACCTTCGGCTTGTTATTCGGTTCTCTCTATCGTGTGCCGCTGCTTCCCCTTATCCTACGGGGCGTGAGCTAGGAAACTCCAGGGGCCGCGACCTGGTCCCAGCCTGCAGCGTAACATCCTCACCACTAGAGGCCCTGGAGAAGACCAGCTGGGTCTTAGACTCCGCGCCCTGGGGAATCTTGGCTCTCGCTTCCGTTGGGATCCCGGTTGTGCTCCTCTGGTCCCGCTTTCCACAACCACCCAGTTTCCTACCCACAGAAGCCAGCCATAGGGTTCACTACCTCGCGGTGCACTCCTGTCCCCCTACGGTGTGCATCTGTCACCTGGCCACAGGTGACCCTGACAATAAGATTGAGGAAGAATCTTAAATTCTTCTCTACATAGGACGGATCTGTGGAAACTCTATATCTAAAGGTGTACACAAAAAGGGTTACTTTTTTAAATGTCAACTGTATATTGTTGTCCTGAATGTAAAACTGGTTTATTGTTTGCTTACAAAGGGAAGACCACGTCATTAGTGGCAATTGTTCCAGGGGGTATCATGTTAAAATTGGCAAGGGTCCTATGTTCCAGGGATCAAAACAACATATGTTAAGGTTTAATCTACACAACATACTACCCCCCAGTCCGGTTTCGAGGGACTAAGTGTAGCAGAAATAGAGTGTCTGGTTGTATTTAAAAAAGGAGAACACTGGGTTCCTTGTCATAAATCTATAAATTGTCATAAGGTTGAGGACATTTTCCGCCCCTGGAACGAAATAGAGAAAGCAAGACAGAATTTTTTTTAATTTTAAAGTATAAGAATAAAATATTATTGTTTGTTAAAATGGGTAATTAGTCGGGAAAAGGTGATGATGAAGGTAAGCATCAACCCTCCCCGATAGATTACATGGAAGGCAATTATGGAAATCATTGTACTGATCCGTTAGAAGTGCCATGTTTGGGGGAATACGGACCATGTTCCGAGGAAGAGTGGGAGGAAGTGACCAGAATATGTGGCCAACATAAACAGTATAAACAGTATAATAATCCCATAAAAGACTTTGACAAAGATTACATGACTAAATGTTGTAAGATTTGGGCAAAAGGTATGAAGGAATATAGAAAGAAATATACAAGTGTAAAAATGGAAAAGAAAGAGCAATTAGAAGACGCAATAGGAAGTCCATCAGCTCCCCCTAATTTTTATCAAGAAAAACCACCTCCATATGCTATGGTAAAAGATGAATCCCTTGTCCCAAAGAAAATATACCCCTCGTTAGATCCAAATGTTATAGCAGGAGTATTAACCATAGCTAAACAAAAGGGAACTAATTGGTTTAGAGAGGGGGAAGATAGAAGACAGATACAGGAACGTTTAAGTCAATTAGTAAAGGAGGAAGAACAGTGTATTAAAAAAGAGGAAGATTAAGAAAAAGTGATAGAAGGAGATAGAAGAGAGTTACAGGAACGTAGAGATAGATTAGGAGAAATAAAGGGGATAATACGTGGATTTAGAAACTCGGGCTACCCAGAAACCAATCTAGTGAAGAAGGCTGATTATATATCTGGAGATGGGTTAAGTAAGGATTTTCAGAGTTGCTTCAGTATAACCCCTCAACACCAGGCACCCACATCATCAGATGATGAAAATGATCTGAAAGCTCCAATTAGTCTGGCTTTTCCTTTCATTACAATGGGAGATACACAGGTACAAATACCATTACCATTGGGTACGGTCAAGGAAATTAGACACACATGTCCCAAACCAAGAAAGGACCCCAGACAGGCGGTGACCTTTCTGCAAAGATACTGTTCAGGAACAAGAATGTCTCCTGAAGATCTTAATACCATAATTCAAAATGTAGACCCTGATTCCCAAGCTGACATAAATATAGGTCAATGGGCCAAGGAGGCAAAGTTATATGAGGATGGGGAGGATTGGAATATTTTTTGGAACACATTGTTACAGGCTTGGCTCAAGGCATATAAAAACACCACTATGTTGCATGATTTGATATCTTGCAAACAACAGTCAGGAGAGGATTTCTACACCTTTGTCAGTAGATTACATAAATTATATAAAAATTGTGGAATAGACAATGATCAATTATTCGTGAGTACAGCCATAAATAATGGAGATCCAAGGGCCACCCAAATAATCAAACTGATAAACCCAAAATGGGCGGTAATGACCTCAGATGGATTCATAGCTGACATAAAGGAGAGGGCATCCTCAGGGGTATTTAACACCAAAGGAGGATTGTTCACCTCTATTACAGAAGAAAATCCAACCATAGCTATGGTCAGTGGTCCAAGTTCAGGAGCCATACCTAGAAGGAATTATCCTCCCCATAATCAGGATCAGGGTTGTTTTAATTGTGGGAATCCAAACCACTGAAATGTAGAATGTCCCCAGAGAAAGGGAGCCAGGGATAACTTTCCTAGGAGAGGTAGGGGAGGCTACAGAGTGAGATCTCAACCAAGAGCTCAGTATCCGCCCCAACCAAGATATGACACACAACAGCAGCCACAACAGAGATCCCAGTCAGTTCCAGTACACCCCCAATATAGGCAACAGCAGCAGCCATACCAAACAAGATCACCCAGAAACACCATAGAAGAGATACAGGTACATTGGCCAGGATATCAGGACAAAAACCCCCAATAGGGATGCCAGGGGCAGTACCCATCCTTGGTGATGCATTTTTTCTCCTCACACTGGAAAACCCTGCCTCAAGTGGTTTTAAAAGTAAAAGGCAGGGTGGTCAAATTTTTGTTAGACACAGGGGCATCAACCTCGTGTGTTAAAGACCCCCACTTTGAAATTGAAGAATGCACAGAGGGATGCTCTATGGGAATAAATGGGACAAGCGTCAACCACAAAATCACACCGCCACTACTAATAACGGACATGCAAGATAATTACCTTACTGAAATGTCTTTTGCAGTTCTACCAGACTGTCCCCTGTCCCTCATGGGAAGGGATTTAATGTCTGCATTACAAATTATTGTAAATTTGACCAACAAGGGGGCATCATAGCCAAATCGGCTAAATGTGACCTCACTATGCCAAAAAGGAAAGACCTTTTGGGTTACTTTACGTCACTGCCAGCCATATTAGAAAACCATGACATCTGGGCAGGAACTAAAACGGAAGTAGGACACATACCCTGTACACCTTATGTGCCCACTATGCGGCCTAATACACTCCCATATTATCAGAAACAATACCCATTGTCTACTGAAAAGGTATCGGGAATACAGCCCCAAATAGAGGAATATAAAAAGTTGGGAATCCTCAGGGAAATTGGCAGTCCCTGGAATACTCCCATTAATCCAGTTAGGAAAGCGGATGGTACCTGGATGTTGGTTCAGGATCTGAGAGGGGTAAACAAGAGTGTGATTCCTCTGCCCCCATTGGTATCTGATATTACCTAAATTTTTACCAATATACCTGCAAACTCCAAGTACTACACCGTATTGGATCTTTCAAATGCATTTTTTAGTATTGATGTTGATCCACAATGCCAACACCTATTTGCATTTGTCTGGGGAGGGGGTCAGCTGACCTGGACATGCCTCCCTCAAGGGTTTATTGATAGCCCCGCGGTTTTTAGCATAGTTTTGAAAAAAACTATGGACGATTGGACGCCCTCTGAAGGCTCCACAATCCTACAGTACGTAGATGATCTACTTGTTTGTAGTGAGAGCAGGGCACAGTGTGAGAAGGACACAGTAAGCCTGATGAATCACCTCGCCCTAAAAGGTCACTTGACGTCTAGGAAAAAGATCCAGTGGTGTAGGGACAGAGTTGAATATCTCGGCTGTATTATCACAGAAGGGACCAGATTGATATCCCCGGCACGAGTCCAAGCTCTCCGCTGTCTCGGCCCACCAAAGGACAAAGCTGCATTGCTTTCCTTTTTAGGCTCAATCGTCTACTGTCGACAGTGGATACCTGACTGTTCTTTTTGGGATTCCATTTTACGTCCAGCTACAGCTGCGGGTGCCCCTAAAACAATTGAATATACAGAGGATATGAAAGAGGCCTTCCTCGCTCTTCTGACTTCCCTCTCGCGGGCTCCTGCTTTAGGTCTCCCTTCTTATGATAAACCGTTCTCACTTTACTGTGTGGTGCGAGGGCCTATGTTTGCAGCAGTATTGGCCCAACCCCATGGGACAAACTTAAGACCAGTGGCATACCTATCAAATAAACTGCCACTCCAGGTACAGGGAATGCCAGAATGTGTCACGTACCTGGTAGGTGAGCCCAACGTGCAGGGAGTGGCCTCTCGTAAACCTCTGGCTCGAGAACCCCTGATAGAGCAGACAGGGGCTCAAGAGGGCAAAGGGACACAAGTGCCAGGCAGGAACTGAAGCAGGCGGAGATAGAAGCAGCAGTCTGCAACTGAAGGTAGCTGAAGGAGGCGTGCGGTGGTCCGCAGCAGACACTTGAGGACCAGGAGGCAGGCTTGGAGAAGACAGGCCGGTCAGACACAAGCGGGCAGACAGGTGCAAGCAGGATCCAGGAGTAGTTAAAGTCCAGGCCGGGTCAGTATATCAGGCGGGCAGCAAACTGGTTGAAAGGAGCAGGCAGGAGCGAAGTCGGGACGAGCCGGGGTCAAGGCAGGCAGCAAACAGGAGAAGTCAAGGGAAGCCGGATCAGGTATCAGAGTAACACAATCAGAGGTTCAGGCAGTAAGGGTCTCAGGGGAACGCTGTAGACCGGACAGCAAGGATGCAAGGTGACAGCTCTCCTTAAATAGGCAGTCTTGGTGCCAAGTACCGTCATAGGTGCGCGCGCGCGCCGCTATCGCGCATCCGCGCGCACTCGTGCGCCGCTATCGCGCATCTGCGTGCGCCCGTGAGACGCTATCACGCACCCGCACGCCGCTATCGCGCATGCGCGTGCGCCGAACAGGTCTCCTGTGCACAGGTATTCTGAAACCCAGATTGCTGGGATGATTGTGAGAATGTCCTTCCTGACATTGCCCCCCTCCTACGGGCAGCCTCCGGATGCCCAACTGGGCCAGCCTACCTGGGTGAGACCTTTTGAAGGCCATGATCAGTCTCTTGGCATGAATGTTTGTTTCAAGTTCCCATGAGTTTTCCTCAGGGCCATAACCCTTCCATTTAACCAGGTATTGGATTTCGTTGCGCCTTCTCCTGCAATCCAGGATGGACTCGATTTCAAACTCCTCCTCACCATTAATGAGCACGGGCTCAGGAGGGCCAATACCTCGATTAGGGAAGGGATCTGGAACTGCAGGCTTGAGTAGAGACACATGAAATATCGGGTGTATCCGAAAAGATTCCGGTAGTTTCAGCTCAAATGCCACATCATTAATTTTCCTTGTCACAGGGAAGGGACCCACAAATTTAGGGCCCAGTTTCTTAGAAGGGCATGCCATCTTTAGATTCACTGTTGACAGCCAGACTTGATCTCCAGGTGTTAGGTTATGTTCCCCCCTCCTTTTTTTGTCGAACGCCTCCTTATTACGCTCCTGAGTCCTTGCCATTGTTTCCTGAAGTAACTTACTGTTGGTACTGAGGAAGTTCAGGGTCTCTTGGGCGGCTGGAACCGCACACTCCGGAATGTTATTGGAAAGGAACAGAGGGTGGAAGCCGTAATTCGCAAAAAACGGTGATTGCTTGGTAGCAGAGTGGACGGAGTTGTTGTATGCGAACTCGGCGAGGGGTAATAATGGGACCCAGTCGTCTTGGGAGAAGGCAGAGAAACAGCGTAAATATTGCTCCAGGGTCTGATTTGTGCGTTCCGTTTGACCATTGGTCTGGGGATGATAAGCTGAAGAAAAAGAAAGGTCAATCTTTAAAGATTCGCAGAGTGCCCTCCAAAACCTGGATGTAAACTGCACCCCCCGGTCCGATACAATGTTCATAGGAATGCCGTGCAGCCTTACTATTTCCTTGATGAATAGTTTTGCGGTCTCGGGGGCTGAAGGCGTGCATCTCATGGGCAAAAAGTGGGCCATCTTGGACAGTCTGTCCACTACCACAAAAATGGTAGTGCAGTTTTCTGACGGTGGTAGTTCAACAATAAAGTCAATCGAAATCATTCTCCAGGGTCTGTCCGGAATGGGTAGAGGTCTCAACAGGCCCCAAGCTTTGGCCTTGCTGCCTTTGTTCTGAATGCAGGTAGTGCATGATTCCACATAGTCTTTGCAGTCCTTAGACAGTTGAGGCCACCAAAACGTGCGTTGGAGAAGTTCGGATGTCTTATGCACCCCAAAGTGGCCAGCCAGCACGTGATCGTGACAAGATTTGAGAACGTTAATCCGTAATTGCTGAGGTACGAAGATCTTGTCCTTAAACCATAGCAGGTCGTCCTTCAGCTGCAGGGTCACATCCGGTGGGTAGGATTCCTTGGTGGAAGCCTGTTTGATCTGAGAAAGTAAGTCTCCTTGTAGCAAGAGGAAATTCCCGGGAGTCAGGATGGTGTCTGGAGGTGAGGGAGCTTCGGCCCCGCTAAACATCCGGGAAAGCGCATCCGGCTTGGTGTTTTTTGACCCGGGCCTGTAGGTTATGTGGAATGAAAATCTGGTAAAAAAAAAGTGCCCATCTGGCTTGACGTGGTTTTAGTCTCTTGGCTACTTTCAAGTACTCCAGATTCTTGTGATCTGTATAGATCAGAATAGGATGTGCTGCCCCTTCTAGCAAATAGCGCCACTCTTCCAATGCAGCCTTAATTGCGAGTAGTTCTCTGTCCCCCACATCATAGTTCCTCTCAGCTTCGGACAACTTCCGAGAAAAGAAAGCGACTGGATGCAACTGAGACTTGGGACCCTGTCTCTGGGAGAGCACTGCCCCCACTGCGATCTCAGAGGCATCTACCTCCAGAATGTAAGGCAGAGCGGGGTCAGGATGTTTTAGGACTGCGGCAGAGACAAACTGATCCTTTAAGGTGGAGAAGGCAGCCTGGGCTTCTGGGGTCCAGTGGAATCGAATGCCTTGCTTCGTCAAGCTGGTGATGGGTGAGATGATGGAGGAAAATCCTCGGATAAACTTGCGATAAAAGTTCGCAAACCCTACAAAGCGCTGGATTCCCTTTTTGTCTGTAGGAATTGGCCAATCCAAGATGGCAGAAACCTTTTGTGGGTCCATTTTGACTCCTTCTATGGAAATAATTAGTCCCAGAAACTGAATGCTTTGTTGTTCAAATTCGCATTTCTCGGGTTTTGCATAAAGGCCATGCTGACGGAGTCGGGTTAACACTTTTCTGACATGCTCTCGATGGATGGACAAGTTAGAGGAGAAAATCAGGATATCATCCAGGTAAATTATCACAAACAAGTCTAGGTAATCTCTAAAAATGTCATTCACAAAGTGTTGGAATGTGGCAGGGGCGTTGCACAGACTGAAGGGCATTACAAGGTATTCAAAATGCCCGAATCGGGTATGGAAGGCAGTCTTCCATTCGTCCCCACTACGAATCCGGACCAGATTGTAGGCTCCACGAAGATCCAATATGGTGAATATAGCTGCAGCTCCGAGTCTCTGGAATAGTTCTGGCACTAAAGGAAGGGGGTACCGGTTTTTAATGGTAATCTTCTTGAGCTCACGGTAGTCTACGCAGGGGCGTAGAGAATGGTCCTTTTTCTCAACGAAAAAGATTCCTGCCCCTGCTGGTGAGGTAGAAGGGTGGATGAACCCCTTCTCCAGGTTGTCGTCGATATAGGTCTTGAGGGTCGCTAGCTCCAGTTCGGTCAGAGGGAAGATTCTTCCAAATGGCACCTCCGCCCCGGGGAGGAGCTCAATCGGACAATCATAGGATCGGTGTGGGGGGAGTGTTTCTGCACCCTTTTTGCTGAACACATCCAGGAAATGGTGGTATACTTCGGGAACGGACTGGCGGGTTTCAGCGTCAGTGTCCAAGCAAAGCAGTGGAGAGGGGACGTCAGCGACTTCTGGTATACAGTGCTGACGACAGTAGGGGGAAAGGAAGCTGATCTTGCTCGTGGCCCAGTCAATTTGTGGGTTGTGTGCCCTCAGCCAGGGCATGCCCAGTATGATGGGAAATAGGGGGGACTCAATGATGTCCAGGCAAAGTAACTCCCGGTGATTACCGGAGATGGTTGCACATAAAGGGACGGTTTCCTGCGTGACTGGCCCAGATTTAATAGCCGACCCATCGGCCAGGTGCACAGAAAGTCCCTTAGCTCTGGGTTGCAGGGGGACTTGTAATCTGCTGGCAAAGGAAGCTTCCATAAAATCGCTGCAGGCCCCGGAATCAATTATGGCGGTAGTTTGTATACTCCTTCCTGGAAGCTGTAGGGAGACAGAGACAGCCAGATGAGTTGCGTTGTCAAACGGAGTAGGTGAGTAGGTAGAAGCGATAGAAGGACACTTATGGGTCTTTGCGGGACAGGACCTCACATAGTGTCCAGGTTCCCCGCAGTAGAGGCAGAGGTTGTGGAGTCGTCGTCGTTGGCGTTCCTTCGAGGGTGAGCAAGGGGCTAAGCAGGCCAAGTTGCATTGGTTCCGGAGCATCGGCAGAGGGGTGAACAGGAGCCATAGGATCTGAATGAGCAGGGTTGAACACACGGGGTAGCATCCATACAGGACGAGAAGGGCCAGCGGTACGTTCAGCTCTTCGTTCCCTTAATCGTCTGTCAATTAAGGTAGATTGAAGAATGAAAGCATCCAGTGTTGCTGGGATGCCGACCCGAGCCAGTTCATCTTTAAGGGGCTCGGAGAGGCCCATACGAAACTGGTGGTGCAGGGCAGCATCGTTCCAATTCGTGTCCGAACTCCAACGTCTGAATTCGGACACGTAGTCCTCCACGGGCCTACGACCCTGTTGCAGGGAACATAATGCTGCTTCCGCGGTGGCTGCTTGTTGGGGATCCTCGTAGAGGAGATCCATGGCTTCAAAGAAGGAGCTCAGGAGGTTGAGGCAGTTTTCTTTATGCTCCAAGAGGCGATGGGCCCATGACTGAGGTTCGCCTGATAGTAGGGCGATGACAAAGCCCACCTTTGTAGTTTCAAGGGAAAAAGTCCTGGGTTGTAGAGCGAAGAAGAGCTCACAGGCGTTACGAAAAGCTCTATATTTACTGCGATCTCCAGAAAACCTCTCGGGAGGAGGAACCCGGGGTTCAGGCGGCAACATGACAACCGAGGGTGCAGGTGACGTTCCTGATGTGGCAGGTGCTGTACTGGACAGGGTCTGGACACGCTCCTCTAGGCGGGTATAGCCTTCCTGTAAGTTCCTGACTGCCGTAGTTAGTCCATCTAGGTAACGGCAAAGTTCCTCCATTGGAGAGGCTCCCTGCGTGGGCTCGGACATGGCTGTCCGGTACTGTCACATACCTGGTAGGTGAGCCCAACGTGCAGGGAGTGGCCTCTTGTAAACCTCTGGCTCGAGAACCCCTGATAGAGCAGACAGGGGCTCAAGAGGGCAAAGGGACACAAGTGCCAGGCAGGAACTGAAGCAGGCGGAGATAGAAGCAGCAGTCTGCAACTGAAGGTAGCTGATGGAGGCGTGCGGTGGTCCGCAGCAGACACTTGAGGACCAGGAGGCAGGCTTGGAGAAGACAGGCCGGGTCAGACACAAGCAGGCAGACAGGTGCAAGCAGGATCCAGGAGTAGTTAAAGTCCAGGCCGGGTCAGTATATCAGGCGGGCAGCAAACTGGTTGAAAGGAGCAGGCAGGAGCGAAGTCGGAACAAGCCAGGGTCAAGGCAGGCAGCAAACAGGAGAAGTCAAGGGAAGCCGGATCAGGTATCAAAGTAACACAATCAGAGGTTCAGGCAGTAAGGGTCTCAGGGGAATGCTGTAGACCGGACAGCAAAGGATGCAAGGTGACAGCTCTCCTTAAATAGGCAGTCTTGGCGCCAAGTACCGTTATAGGTGCGCGTGCGCCGCTATCGCGCATCTGCGTGCGCCCGTGAGACGCTATCACGCACCCGCGCGCCGCTATCGCGCATGCGCGTGCGCCGAACAGGTCTCCTGTGCACAGGTATTCTGAAACCCAGATTGCTGGGATGATTGTGAGAACGTCCTTCCTGACAGGATGCCTGCAAACTCTTGCAGTAAATGCAATGGCAGTTAAGGAAGCTTCTAAAATCACTCTGGGCGCACCCACTATACTCTATACCACACATTCAGTAGCACAATTGTTACAAAATATGCATACCCAGCATATGACAGCCCAAAGGTCCAGTGGGTATGAAATTATACTTCTGAATACAACACATTTGGAAGTAAAATCCTGTTCAGAAACTACTCCCGCAATACGATTGCTACACGCACTATTGCAGCTTCCATATACTGAACCAGAAGTAAACCATAATTGTAATGACAATTTACTTCAACAAACATTGCCAAGGGTGGATTTAACTGATAAACCAAACCCAGATTTCCTGGATGTATTTGTGGATGGCAGTTGTTCCAGGCCTAATGATAACACATATTTCTTTTTATGAAGAGGTAAGTAAGACCTTGGACAGAGGGGTGGCTGTGGACGTGGTATACTTGGATTTTGCAAAAGCGTTCGATACAGTTCCCCACACACGGCTCATGTGCAAGGTAAAGTCCACAGGATTGGAAATATCAGTTTGTAAATGGATAGAAAACTGGCTAAAAGACAGAATTCAGAGAGTAGTGGTTAATGATTCTTACTCTGAATGGTTCAAGGTTATCAGTGGTGTACCCCAAGGTTCAGTGCTGGGACCCTTACTTTTTAATATGTTTATAAATAATATTGGGTCTGAGATCAAAAGTAACATTTCTGTCTTTGCAGATGACACCAAGCTATGCAGTGGAATAATGTCCTTACAGGATGTCGCCAATTTACAAGCCGACCTCGATGCTCTGTCTAATTGGGCGATAGTGATGAGCCGAACACCCCCGGGTTCGGTTCGCACCAGAACCCGCGAACGGACCGAAAGTTCGTACGAACATTAGAACCCTATTAAATACAATGGATGCGAACGTTCAAATTCTAAAGTGCTAATTATAACAACTATTATGCATGTTATTGTCCTAAAAAGGGTTTGGGAACCCGGGTTCTGCACCAGGGGACATGTATCAATGCAAAAAGAAGTTTTAAAAACGGTCGTTTTTCGGGAGCAGTCATTTTAATGATGCATAAAGTGAAAAAAAAAAAGTCAAATATTCCTTTAAATATCGTACCTGGGGGGTGTCTAAAGTATGCCTGTGAAGTGCCACGTGTTTCCCGTGTTTAGAACTGTCCCTGCACAAAATGACACTTCTAAAGGAAAAAAAAGCCATTTAAAACTGCTTGCGGCTTTAATGTAATGTCTGGTCCCGGTAATATGGATGAAAATCTTTAAGAAAAATGGCATAGCTACCCCATGACCCCCCCCCCTACCCCAGCCCATTACCAGCCCCTTTGGGTCTTGTATGGATATTAAGGGGAACCCCGCACATAAAATAAAAAAGGCCCTATATACTCTGAACAGCCGTATACAGGCGGTGCATACACGACAGGGACTGTAGGTTTGTTCTTATGTAGAATCTGTTTGTAATTTTGAACAGGTACATTGTTTAAGTGTAGCTCCAGCCCAAAAATCTATTTTTAAACTTTTTGGAAAACATAGGTAAGGGTTATCACCCCTGTAACATTTGTTTTGCTGTCTGTGCCCCTGTTCAGAACATTTCACCTCACTTTCCGTCCCAATGACAACTGTTTTTGAAATGTGGTGTTTTTCTTGAAACAAGGATTGCTGATAAAGCATCAGTACAGAGGAGACACCTTTCTCCCATATTAATTCTTACAGGAGAGAATTTTCCTTCCAAGGGGTAGATTTCCTCTCACTTCCTGTTGTCTTCTTGCGTTTGCAAGTAGGAGTCGTTTGTAAGTTGGATGTTTGAAAGTAGGGACCTGCCGTATATACTCTGCAGAAATAGGCCCCTTAGTTGTTGGTGTTGGCACAACACTGTAAGCACTCACAGTTACTCTTGGTTGGTGCTGGAACGCCCTGCTGTCAACTATTATATCAGGAATTTTAATTACATATAATTGTTGAACAGTGGTAGTAAAAATTGGGCCTTTGATGGTGGTGCTGGTGCCACAACACTGTAAGCCCTGACAGTTACTCTTGGTGGGTGCAGCAATGGGCCCTGCTGTGAATTATTAGATCAAGAATTGTAATTGCATGCCCCTGTTGAACAGGGGCTGAAAAATTGGGCCTTTCGTGGTGGTGGTGGTGGTGGTGTTGCCACAACACTGTAAGCCCTCAGAGTTACTCTTGGTGGGTGCAGGAATGGGCCCTGCTGTGAATTATTAGATCAAGAATTGTAATTACATGCTCCTGTTGAACAGGGGCTGAAAAATTGGGCCTTAGGCACTGGTGGCACAACACTACAACCCCTCACAGATACTGTACTTGGAGCACAGCAATGAGCCCTGTTGCAAAGTATTGCTTCAAAAATTGTAATGACACGCCCCTGTTAAACAGGGGCTGAAAAATTGGGCCTTAGGCACTGGTGCCACAACACTCCAACCCCTCACAGATACTGTACTTGGAGCACAGCAATGAGCCCTATGGCAAATTATTGCTAAAAAAATTGTAATTACACGCCCCTGTAAAACAGGGGCTGAAAAATTGGGCCTTAGCCACTGGTGGCGGCACCCATAAACAAAAATGATCTTCCAAGCTATCATCATCAATCGTATCATTGAGGACTCGGAGGAGGAGGATAGCCAGTCAACATAACAGCACAGGCACTCAGCATCAGCATCAGTCTTGAAGGGATGTGACATGTTAAAATCAATTAGTCTGTTATATCAGCATCAGGTGTGTGGTAGCTGGTGGTGATCCAAGACTGGTTCATCTTGATGAAAGTCAGTCGATCAACCGAGTCGGTGGACAGGCGCACCCTGTGATCCGTGACAAATCCTCCAGCAGCACTGAATGTGCGTTCCGAAAGAACGCTGGATGCAGGACAGGCCAGTAGCTCAATTGCATACTGTGCAAGCTCTGGCCAGTGATCCATCCTCAAGACCCAGTAAGCCAGAGGATTTTCGGTGGGGAAGGTGTCCAAGTCTGACCTTGCCCCTAGATATTCCTGCACCATGTTTATCAGACGCTGGCGATGGTTGCTGGAACCGATCATACTTTGGGGCTGCGGACTAAAGAATTGTCTGAACGCATCGGTCAGACGGCCACCTTCCCCACCGCTCCTTCTTTGACTGGCCGAAGCCTCAGCAACTCGTTGTCCAGGACCAGGAGTTTGTAACCTCCCAGTCTCTGGGAACGCGTTGCACAGACCTTTCTGCAAGGCCTCCCGGAGTTGTCTCATCCTCTGCTCCCTCTGCGATGGTAACATAAGGTCCGCAACCTTACCCTTGTACCGTGGATCAAGGAGAGTGGCCAGCCAGTAATGGTCCCTCTCCTTGATCCGAAGAATACGAGGATCCTTCCGCAGACTTTGCAGGATCAGGGAGGCCATGCAGCGTAGGTTTGCTGAGGCATTCGCTCCGGAGTCCTCTGGGTCACTAAGGACGACATGATCCGCAGCCACCTCCTCCCAGCCACGTACAAGTCCACTGGTTTCTTGGGACTGTAAATCATCCCTAAAAGACTGCTGCTGATGATGCTGAGTGCCAGCCTCCACCTCCATGCTGACACAATCCTCCTCCTCCTCCTTCTCCTCTTCCTGTGCGATGGGTGGGACAGAAGGAACACTGTCTGGGTAAAGGGGGCCTTGAGAGGCAAGGAAGTCCTCCTCTTCCTGCCTCTGTTCTGCCTCAAGTGCCCTGTCCATTATTCCACGCAGCGTGTGCTCCAACAGGTGGACAAGAGGTACAGTGTCACTGATGCATGCACTGTCACTGCTCACCATCCTCGTGGCCTCCTCAAATGGTGCCAGGACAGTGCATGCATCCCTGATCATGCCCCACTGGCGTGGAGAAAAAAAACCAAGCTCCCCTGACCCTGTCCTGGTGCCGTAGTCGCACAGGTACTCATTGATGGCCCTCTGCTGCGTGTGCAGCCGCTGCAGCATGGCCAACGTTGAGTTCCACCTGGTGGGCATGTCACATATAAGGCGGTTCTTGGGCAGGTTCAACTCCTTTTGCAGCTCAGCCAGGCGAGCACTGGCATTATAAGATCTGCGGAAATGCACACAGACTTTCCTGGCCTGCCTCAGGACAACCTGTAAGCCCGGGTACCTGCCCAAGAACCGCTGCACCACCAGGTTAAGGACGTGAGCCACACAGGGCACATGGGTCAGTTGTCCCTGTCGGAGGGCGGAGAGGAGGTTGGTGCCATTGTCGCAAACCACCATTCCTGGCTTAAGCTGGCGTGGCGTCAACCACCTCTCGGCCTGGCCCTGCAGAGCAGACAGGACCTCTGTCCCAGTGTGGCTTCTGTCCCCCAAACACACCAGCGCAAGCACGGCATGGCATCTTTTTGCCTGCGTACTTGCGTAGCCCCTTGAACGGCTACGGAGCACCGCTGGTTCAGAAGACAAACCACAGGAAGAGGCCATGGAGGAAGAAGAAGAGGAGGGGGTGGAGGAGAGAGGTGTGTCACAACCAGTAGTAGCATTTTGGAGGCGTGGCGGTGGAACAACCTCCAACACTACTGCACCTTGTCCTGCATCCTTCCCAGCTGCCAAAAGAGTGACCCAATGGGCCGTGAAAGAAAGGTAACGTCCCTGTCCATGCCTGCTGGACCATGAGTCAGCGGTAATATGCACCTTACCGCTGACCGCCCTGTCCAGCGAGGCCAAGACATTGCCTTCCACATGCCGGTAGAGAGCCGGAATAGCCTTCCGTGAGAAAAAGTGGCGTTTGGGAACCTGCCACTGAGGAACCGCACATTGCACAAACTCACGGAAGGGGGCCGAGTCTACCAACTGAAAAGGCAGCAGTTGAAGCGCTAGCAATTTAGCCAAGCTAGCATTCAACCGCTGGGCATGTGGATGGCTGGGAGTGAACTTCTTTCGACGGTCCAGCAGCTGGGGCAGGGAAATTTGCCTGCTAGAATCGGACGTCGGTGTACTGCTAGCAGAGTGGCCGCAAGTACTTGGCTGTGACACACCTAATTCTACACCTTCATTCCCCTCAGTGCATGTTTCAGAGAGGACTGAAGTTATAGTGGGGTTGGAGATCCCAGCTGATGCGGTGCAAGGAGAGGTCCGCTTTGTTCTTTGGTGTGGGTCTTTGAGGTAGGCTTGCCAACGAGCTGCATGGCAGGTCAACATATGTCTGGTCAGGCATGTGGTACCCAAGCGGCTGATGTTTTGGCCACGCGATATACGCTTGAGACATATGTTGCAAACAGCAGCTGTGCGATCTGATGCACTAGCCTCAAAAAAGGCCCACACCAAAGAACTTTTTGAATGACGGGCAGAGGCAGCGCCCTGCACAGGCGGAGCTCTGCGGTGTGATTCCGTCGGTGTACTGCCCTTACGCTGGCCACCAAAGGGCATCCTGCCTCGTTGGAGATGTGCCTCCTCCTCATCCTCCTCCTCCTCCTCTCTCCTATTAGGCACCCACGTGGAGTCAGTGACCTCATCATCCCCTCCCTCCTCATCACTGGAGCCAATCTGGCAGTATGCTGCAGCTGCTGGAACATGACTGCCAGATTGGTGTCCTTCTTGAGCATCCCCTCTGTCTGCTCTCACGCTACTGCCTTCCTGTAGCTGGGTTTCATCATCAGACCCTTCGAAACGCTGGGCATCCTCCTGGAGCATGTACCCAACACTGTGCTCAAACAGTTCGGGGGACTCCTCAGGAGGAGGACATGGTGGGTCTAGGGAAGGAGTGACTGATGATGAGTCTGACATTGATACCAGGGAAGAGGACGCTTTGGCAGCTGCTTTGCCAGTACCCTGAGCCTGGGTGAGAGAGGATGAGGAGGAGGAGGAGGGCTTGGTCATCCACTCTACCAAGTCTTCGGCATGATGTGGCTCAACATGTCCAGCTGCCGAAAAGAAGGACAAGCGTGTCCCATGGCCATGTGCTGATGACAATGCACCGCGTCCACGACCAGCACTGTTGCCCCCAGACACAGAGCCTGCTTGCCCTCTTTTATTGCCTCCTGACTGTCTGCCTCTCCTTGTTTGCCTTCCAGACATTCTAATAGATGGCCTGCAGGGAGATGGGAAAAAAGCAATAAGGGCTACCTTCAGGTGTCCTTCTCTGTCCCTTTACTTAGGGATTTCTAAATATGGTTGAGGATGATTGCTTTTGCACAGAATAGCACAACGACAATTTCCCTGACTGTCCAAAAAACAAGGATTTCAAAGATGGTTGATGAGGAATGCTTTAGCACACTATAGCACAAGGAGAATTTCCCTCACTGTCCTTCCCTGTCCCTAGAAACAAGGATTATCACAGTGAAAGAAACTGACACTCTTCCTACCTATAGTTTTCAGTCCCTAGAAAAAATGTTTTTTTAAAGCTGATTGATGATCAATGCTTTAGCACACTATAGCACAAGTAGAATTTCCCTCACTGGCCTTCCCTGTCCCTAGAAACAAGGATTATCACAGTGAAAGAAACTGACACTCTTCCAACCTATAGTTTTCTGTCCCTAGAAAAAATGTTTTTTTAAAGCTGATTGATGATCAATGCTTTAGCACACTATAGCACAAGTAGAATTCCCCTCACTGTCCTTCCCTGTCCCTAGAAACAAGGATTATCACAGTGAAAGAAACTGACACTCTTCCTACCTATAGTTTTCTGTCCCTAGAAAAAATGTTTTTTTAAAGCTGATTGATGATCAATGCTTTAGCACACTATAGCACAAGTAGAATTTCCCTCACTGTCCTTCCCTGTCCCTAGAAACAAGGATTATTACAGTGAAAGAAACTGACACTCTTCCTACCTATAGTTTTCTGTCCCTAGAAAAAATGTTTTTTTAAAGCTGATTGATGATCAATGCTTTAGCACACTATAGCACAAGGAGAATTTCCCTCACTGTCCTTCCCTGTCCCTAGAAACAAGGATTATCACAGTGAAAGAAACTGACACTCTTCCTACCTAAAGTTTTCTGTCCCTAGAAAAAATGTTTTTTTAAAGCTGATTGATGATCAATGCTTTAGCACACTATAGCACAAGTAGAATTTCCCTCACTGTCCTTCCCTGTCCCTAGAAACAAGGATTATCACAGTGAAAGAAACTGACACTCTTCCTACCTATAGTTTTCTGTCCCTAGAAAAAATGTTTTTTTAAAGCTGATTGAGGATCAATGCTTTAGCACACTATAGCACAAGTAGAATTTCCCTCACTGTCCTTCCCTGTCCCTAGAAACAAGGATTATCACAGTGAAAGAAACTGACACTCTTCCTACCTATAGTTTTCTGTCCCTAGAAAAAATGTTTTTTTAAAGCTGATTGATGATCAATGCTTTAGCACACTATAGCACAAGGAGAATTTCCCTCACTGTCCTTCCCTGTCCCTAGAAACAAGGATTATCACAGTGAAAGAAACTGACACTCTTCCTACCTATAGTTTTCTGTCCCTAGAAAAAATGTTTTTTTAAAGCTGATTGATGATCAATGCTTTAGCACACTATAGCACAAGTAGAATTTCCCTCACTGTCCTTCCCTGTCCCTAGAAACAAGGATTATCACAGTGAAAGAAACTGACACTCTTCCTACCTATAGTTTTCTGTCCCTAGAAAAAATGTTTTTTTAAAGCTGATTGATGATCAATGCTTTAGCACACTATAGCACAAGGAGAATTTCCCTCACTGTCCTTCCCTGTCCCTAGAAACAAGGATTATCACAGTGAAAGAAACTGACACTCTTCCTACCTATAGTTTTCTGTCCCTAGAAAAAATGTTTTTTTAAAGCTGATTGATGATCAATGCTTTAGCACACTATAGCACAAGTAGAATTTCCCTCACTGTCCTTCCCTGTCCCTAGAAACAAGGATTATCACAGTGAAAGAAACTGACACTCTTCCTACCTATAGTTTTCTGTCCCTAGAAAAAATGTTTTTTTAAAGCTGATTGATGATCAATGCTTTAGCACACTATAGCACAAGGAGAATTTCCCTCACTGTCCTTCCCTGTCCCTAGAAACAAGGATTATCACAGTGAAAGAAACTGACACTCTTCCTACCTATAGTTTTCTGTCCCTAGAAAAAATGTTTTTTTAAAGCTGATTGATGATCAATGCTTTAGCACACTATAGCACAAGTAGAATTTCCCTCACTGTCCTTCCCTGTCCCTAGAAACAAGGATTATCACAGTGAAAGAAACTGACACTCTTCCTACCTATAGTTTTCTGTCCCTAGAAAAAATGTTTTTTTAAAGCTGATTGATGATCAATGCTTTAGCACACTATAGCACAAGGAGAATTTCCCTCACTGTCCTTCCCTGTCCCTAGAAACAAGGATTATCACAGTGAAAGAAACTGACACTCTTCCTACCTATAGTTTTCTGTCCCTAGAAAAAATGTTTTTTTAAAGCTGATTGATGATCAATGCTTTAGCACACTATAGCACAAGTAGAATTTCCCTCACTGTCCTTCCCTGTCCCTAGAAACAAGGATTATCACAGTGAAAGAAACTGACACTCTTCCTACCTATAGTTTTCTGTCCCTAGAAAAAATGTTTTTTTAAAGCTGATTGATGATCAATGCTTTAGCACACTATAGCACAAGTAGAATTTCCCTCACTGTCCTTCCCTGTCCCTAGAAACAAGGATTATCACAGTGAAAGAAACTGACACTCTTCCTACCTATAGTTTTCTGTCCCTAGAAAAAATGTTTTTTTAAAGCTGATTGATGATCAATGCTTTAGCACACTATAGCACAAGGAGAATTTCCCTCACTGTCCTTCCCTGTCCCTAGAAACAAGGATTATCACAGTGAAAGAAACTGACACTCTTCTTACCTATAGTTTTCTGTCCCTAGAAAAAATGTTTTTTTAAAGCTGATTGATGATCAATGCTTTAGCACACTATAGCACAAGTAGAATTTCCCTCACTGTCCTTCCCTGTCCCTAGAAACAAGGATTATCACAGTGAAAGAAACTGACACTCTTCCTACCTATAGTTTTCTGTCCCTAGAAAAAATGTTTTTTTAAAGCTGATTGATGATCAATGCTTTAGCACACTATAGCACAAGTAGAATTTCCCCTCACTGTCCTTCCCTGTCCCTAGAAACAAGGATTATCACAGTGAAAGAAACTGACACTCTTCCTACCTATAGTTTTCTGTCCCTAGAAAAAAATGTTTTTTTAAAGCTGATTGATGATCAATGCTTTAGCACACTATAGCACAAGTAGAATTTCCCTCACTGTCCTTCCCTGTCCCTAGAAACAAGGATTATCACAGTGAAAGAAACTGACACTCTTCCTACCTATAGTTTTCTGTCCCTAGAAAAAATGTTTTTTTAAAGCTGATTGATGATCAATGCTTTAGCACACTATAGCACAAGTAGAATTCCCCTCACTGTCCTTCCCTGTCCCTAGAAACAAGGATTATCACAGTGAAAGAAACTGACACTCTTCCTACCTATAGTTTTCTGTCCCTAGAAAAAATGTTTTTTTAAAGCTGATTGATGATCAATGCTTTAGCACACTATAGCACAAGTAGAATTTCCCTCACTGTCCTTCCCTGTCCCTAGAAACAAGGATTATTACAGTGAAAGAAACTGACACTCTTCCTACCTATAGTTTTCTGTCCCTAGAAAAAATGTTTTTTTAAAGCTGATTGATGATCAATGCTTTAGCACACTATAGCACAAGGAGAATTTCCCTCACTGTCCTTCCCTGTCCCTAGAAACAAGGATTATCACAGTGAAAGAAACTGACACTCTTCCTACCTATAGTTTTCTGTCCCTAGAAAAAATGTTTTTTTAAAGCTGATTGATGATCAATGCTTTAGCACACTATAGCACAAGTAGAATTTCCCTCACTGTCCTTCCCTGTCCCTAGAAACAAGGATTATCACAGTGAAAGAAACTGACACTCTTCCTACCTATAGTTTTCTGTCCCTAGAAAAAATGTTTTTTTAAAGCTGATTGATGATCAATGCTTTAGCACACTATAGCACAAGGAGAATTTCCCTCACTGTCCTTCCCTGTCCCTAGAAACAAGGATTATCACAGTGAAAGAAACTGACACTCTTCCTACCTATAGTTTTCTGTCCCTAGAAAAAATGTTTTTTTAAAGCTGATTGATGATCAATGCTTTAGCACACTATAGCACAAGTAGAATTTCCCTCACTGTCCTTCCCTGTCCCTAGAAACAAGGATTATCACAGTGAAAGAAACTGACACTCTTCCTACCTATAGTTTTCTGTCCCTAGAAAAAATGTTTTTTTAAAGCTGATTGATGATCAATGCTTTAGCACACTATAGCACAAGTAGAATTTCCCTCACTGTCCTTCCCTGTCCCTAGAAACAAGGATTATCACAGTGAAAGAAACTGACACTCTTCCTACCTATAGTTTTCTGTCCCTAGAAAAAATGTTTTTTTAAAGCTGATTGATGATCAATGCTTTAGCACACTATAGCACAAGTAGAATTTCCCTCACTGTCCTTCCCTGTCCCTAGAAACAAGGATTATCACAGTGAAAGAAACTGACACTCTTCCTACCTATAGTTTTCTGTCCCTAGAAAAAATGTTTTTTTAAAGCTGATTGATGATCAATGCTTCAGCACACTATAGCACAAGGAGAATTTCCCTCACTGTCCTTCCCTGTCCCTAGAAACAAGGATTATCACAGTGAAAGAAACTGACACTCTTCCTACCTATAGTTTTCTGTCCCTAGAAAAAATGTTTTTTTAAAGCTGATTGATGATCAATGCTTTAGCACACTATAGCACAAGTAGAATTTCCCTCACTGTCCTTCCCTGTCCCTAGAAACAAGGATTATCACAGTGAAAGAAACTGACACTCTTCCTACCTATAGTTTTCTGTCCCTAGAAAAAATGTTTTTTTAAAGCTGATTGATGATCAATGCTTTAGCACACTATAGCACAAGTAGAATTTCCCCTCACTGTCCTTCCCTGTCCCTAGAAACAAGGATTATCACAGTGAAAGAAACTGACACTCTTCCTACCTATAGTTTTCTGTCCCTAGAAAAAAATGTTTTTTTAAAGCTGATTGATGATCAATGCTTTAGCACACTATAGCACAAGTAGAATTTCCCTCACTGTCCTTCCCTGTCCCTAGAAACAAGGATTATCACAGTGAAAGAAACTGACACTCTTCCTACCTATAGTTTTCTGTCCCTAGAAAAAATGTTTTTTTAAAGCTGATTGATGATCAATGCTTTAGCACACTATAGCACAAGTAGAATTCCCCTCACTGTCCTTCCCTGTCCCTAGAAACAAGGATTATCACAGTGAAAGAAACTGACACTCTTCCTACCTATAGTTTTCTGTCCCTAGAAAAAATGTTTTTTTAAAGCTGATTGATGATCAATGCTTTAGCACACTATAGCACAAGTAGAATTTCCCTCACTGTCCTTCCCTGTCCCTAGAAACAAGGATTATTACAGTGAAAGAAACTGACACTCTTCCTACCTATAGTTTTCTGTCCCTAGAAAAAATGTTTTTTTAAAGCTGATTGATGATCAATGCTTTAGCACAGTATAGCACAAGGAGAATTTCCCTCACTGTCCTTCCCTGTCCCTAGAAACAAGGATTATCACAGTGAAAGAAACTGACACTCTTCCTACCTATAGTTTTCTGTCCCTAGAAAAAATGTTTTTTTAAAGCTGATTGATGATCAATGCTTTAGCACACTATAGCACAAGTAGAATTTCCCTCACTGTCCTTCCCTGTCCCTAGAAACAAGGATTATCACAGTGAAAGAAACTGACACTCTTCCTACCTATAGTTTTCTGTCCCTAGAAAAAATGTTTTTTTAAAGCTGATTGATGATCAATGCTTTAGCACACTATAGCACAAGGAGAATTTCCCTCACTGTCCTTCCCTGTCCCTAGAAACAAGGATTATCACAGTGAAAGAAACTGACACTCTTCCTACCTATAGTTTTCTGTCCCTAGAAAAAATGTTTTTTTAAAGCTGATTGATGATCAATGCTTTAGCACACTATAGCACAAGTAGAATTTCCCTCACTGTCCTTCCCTGTCCCTAGAAACAAGGATTATCACAGTGAAAGAAACTGACACTCTTCCTACCTATAGTTTTCTGTCCCTAGAAAAAATGTTTTTTTAAAGCTGATTGATGATCAATGCTTTAGCACACTATAGCACAAGTAGAATTTCCCTCACTGTCCTTCCCTGTCCCTAGAAACAAGGATTATCACAGTGAAAGAAACTGACACTCTTCCTACCTATAGTTTTCTGTCCCTAGAAAAAATGTTTTTTTAAAGCTGATTGATGATCAATGCTTTAGCACACTATAGCACAAGTAGAATTTCCCTCACTGTCCTTCCCTGTCCCTAGAAACAAGGATTATCACAGTGAAAGAAACTGACACTCTTCCTACCTATAGTTTTCTGTCCCTAGAAAAAATGTTTTTTTAAAGCTGATTGATGATCAATGCTTTAGCACACTATAGCACAAGTAGAATTTCCCTCACTGTCCTTCCCTGTCCCTAGAAACAAGGATTATCACAGTGAAAGAAACTGACACTCTTCCTACCTATAGTTTTCTGTCCCTAGAAAAAATGTTTTTTTAAAGCTGATTGATGATCAATGCTTTAGCACACTATAGCACAAGGAGAATTTCCCTCACTGTCCTTCCCTGTCCCTAGAAACAAGGATTATCACAGTGAAAGAAACTGACACTCTTCCTACCTATAGTTTTCTGTCCCTAGAAAAAATGTTTTTTTAAAGCTGATTGATGATCAATGCTTTAGCACACTATAGCACAAGTAGAATTTCCCTCACTGTCCTTCCCTGTCCCTAGAAACAAGGATTATCACAGTGAAAGAAACTGACACTCTTCCTACCTATAGTTTTCTGTCCCTAGAAAAAATGTTTTTTTAAAGCTGATTGATGATCAATGCTTTAGCACACTATAGCACAAGTAGAATTTCCCCTCACTGTCCTTCCCTGTCCCTAGAAACAAGGATTATCACAGTGAAAGAAACTGACACTCTTCCTACCTATAGTTTTCTGTCCCTAGAAAAAATGTTTTTTTAAAGCTGATTGATGATCAATGCTTTAGCACACTATAGCACAAGTAGAATTTCCCTCACTGTCCTTCCCTGTCCCTAGAAACAAGGATTATCACAGTGAAAGAAACTGACACTCTTCCTACCTATAGTTTTCTGTCCCTAGAAAAAATGTTTTTTTAAAGCTGATTGATGATCAATGCTTTAGCACACTATAGCACAAGGAGAATTTCCCTCACTGTCCTTCCCTGTCCCTAGAAACAAGGATTCGCACAGTAAAACACACTGACACTCTCCCTACCTATCCTTCTCTTTCCCTAAACTAAAGGAATCCAGGTTAAGCAAGAAAAAATAAATGTCACTGTCCCTGCCTATGCTTCTCTTTCCCTGCTCCGGAACACACTACACTAGGCCGCTGTGCTGGCGGCCTTTTATAGTGTGGGGCGTGTACTAAACACCCTCAGCAATAATTGGCCACAGGCATCCTGCCTGTGGCCAATCATTGCTCTCCTCGCTGCCGGCGCTGTGATTGGCCAAGCATGCGGGGTCACAGTGCATGCTTGGCCAATCACAGCGCCTGGATGACACTGCGATGGCGTAGTGCATTGTGGGCCGTTCGCGTCACTCGAATTAGGCGCGAACGGCCCAAATCGTTCGATCTTCGTCGAACGATCGAACAGCCGATGTTCGAGTCGAACGTATGTTCGACTCGAACACCGAGCTCATCCCTATTGGGCGACTATGTGGCAGATGAGGTTTAATGTTGATAAATGTAAAGTTATACACTTGGGGGCTAAGAATATGAATGCATCATACATACTAGGGGGAGTACAACTGGGGGGATCCGTAGTGGAGAAGGATCTGGGGGTTTTGGTAGATCATAAGCTCAATAATGGCATGCAATGCCAAGCTGCGGTTTCCAAAGCGAGCAAAGTCCTTTCTTGTATTAAGAGAGGTATGGTCTCCAGAGAGAGAGATATAATTTTGCCTCTGTTCAAATCATTAGTAAGACCTCATCTGGAATATGCAGTTCAGTTTTGGGTCCCAGTTCTCAAAAAGGATATTGGGGAACTGGAGAAAGTGCAGAGAAGGGCAACCAAACTGATAAGAGGTATGGAGGAGCTCAGCTATGAGAAAAGATTAGAGGAACTGAATTTATTCACTCTTGAGAAGAGGAGAATAAGGGGGATATGATCAACATGTACAAATATATAAGGGGTCCATATAGTGAACTTGGTGTTAAGTTATTCACTTTACGGTCAACACAAAGGACAAGGGGGCACTCTTTGCGTCTAGAGGAAAAGAGATTTCACCTCCAAATACGGAAAGGTTTCTTCACAGTAAGAGCTGTGAAAATGTGGAATAGACTCCCTCCAGAGGTGGTTCTGGCCAGCTCAGTAGATTGCTTTAAGAAGGGCCTGGATTCTTTCTTAAATGTACATAATATAACTGGGTACTGACATTTATAGGTAAAGTTGATCCGGGGAATATCCGATTGCCTCTCGGGGGATCAGGAGGGAATTTTTTCCCCTGCTGTAGCAAATTGGATCATGCTCTGCTGGGGTTTTTTGCCTTCCTCTGGATCAACTGTGGGTATAGAATTGGGTATATGGGAATGTACGATATTTCTTTTTTTTTTTTTTTTTTTATGGTTGAACTGGATGGACTTGTGTCTTTTTTCAACCTTACTAACTATGTAACTATGTAACATATAAGACAGGCTATGCAGAGGTGATGCTACCTGATGTTGTGGTTGAGGCTTCTCCTTTAGGGGCCAATTCAGCACAACAAGCTGAGCTCCATGCACTCGCCAGAGCATGTCAACTATTTAAAGATAAAGATGTAAATATATATACTGACAGCAGATATGCCTTTGCCGCAATTTTCGATTACGGACTCATCTGGGAAAAACGAGGGTTTAAAACTGCAGACAACAAACAATAAGGAGATTGTTCTTACCCTACTCGTAGCCCTACAGATGCCCAGAAAAATCAATGTTATAAAAGTAAAGGGACATTCATTTGACAAGTCCAAAGAAGCTCAGGGCAACGCCTTGGCAGACAGAGTTGCTAAAACAGCAGCCGATTCGGCACACGGGGCCCAGCCCAATCTAACACTGTTTGCTACAGATTTCAGTTTACCAGAATTCCCAAATACTGTGAGAATGTTACAGGACAAAGCATCAAGAGAGGACATAGCTTTCCGGGAAGGTCAGAACTTGACCAGCGTGCCAAGTGGCATCTGGTCAAGCAAGGAGGGAGTAATAGGTATACCAGAGTCAGCTGCCCCTCTTTTGATTTCTTACTTACATGGTCCAGGTCACCTAGGAAGGAAAACAGTTTTGACAATGTACAGACAGTCTTTCAGCACGGTCAATTATACACACCTCGTTACCCAGTTGATAGACTCATGTCTTACTTGTGCACAAAACAATGTACAGTGCAAGAAGCAGGGTATACATGGAAACTTGCCCCCCCCCCTATAGGCCCCCTCCAAGATCTACAAATAGACTTTACACATATGCCAAAACAGAAAGGAAATATAAAATATCTTTTAGTTATAGTGGACAAGTTTAGTTCTTGGGTCGAGGCTATCCCAACTACAGGCGAGACAGCCAAAATAGCATCAAGAGCACTAATAAATCACTGGATTTCGAGGTATGGGTTACCAGCTAAGATCTGGTCAGACCAAGGTCTAGCTTTTACAGCTGCTCTTACCCAGGATCTTGCAAAACTCCTGGGCATTCAATGGAAATTACATATTCCATATCATCCACAATGCGCAGGAATAGTGGAAAGGATGAACAGAAATATAAAGGATAAACTTAAAAAGGCAACAGGAGGAACCATGAAAGGGTGGATTGATTACCTCCCAGCAGTTTTGTTTCAAATTAGGACAGCCCCTAATTCTAGAACAGGATTGTCACCATTTGAAATACTTATGGGTAGGCCAGCACAGAGGAAACCTGATGAGGGAGAAGAGGTTAATCTTTATTCTTTACAGGAAGAGTACATGAAACATCTGGTAAGTAGCCTTAGTGAAACAGAGGACAAGGTTGCTGTCACTTTCCCTCCTCTCTCCACAGAGCCTACACATCCGTATATCCCAGGAGACAAAGTACTGATAAAACAACTTGCTGTCTGGAAACAACCAGGCCCTATCTTCCAAGGACCATTTGAAATTCTGAAGGTTGCCAGAACAGCTGTTCTTACAGATCAAGGGCCACAATGGATCCATGCATCCAGACTAAAGACATTTCCGAGGGAAACTGGAAGAAGGTGAAGGAGAAGACAAAGACCTCTGTTCTGGAGAGTATTCCAGAAAAGGATCCGGAAAATACTCCCTAGTGGACCATGAAAAACAAGAAACTCAGAGTTCCATACCCATAGACACTAATGGTCCAAAAGGAGGGATCACTTCGGGGAAACTTTTTCTTTTTTCCTTAATGACCACATTGTTTATTTTAATGCTCATAATCATAGGACACTGTTGGTCAGATAATTCTAACAGACCAAAAAGAAGTATGGAAGACAATTTTAGTGGTAAAATGCTGCTGCTTAATATTAAATATGCTTATGCTCAAAAATCAGGATATGAAAAATGTTGGATATGTAGTAAACTCCATCCTAGCACTGCTAGGATACCCCTAATGGCAGTACCTCTAAACTTCACCCCTCTCCTAAACGGCACACCACCTGTCGTCCTTACAAATGTCACAAGAACGCTTTCAGATAATACCCTTACTTTCCAAATTATTGGTAGAAGTCATTCCCCAGACTGGTGTTTTAGGTTGGGAAACTCCACAAAGGGAGCTGAAGTGTGCCAACAAGCTACAATTAATTTTCAATGACTTCAATTGAAAGCCCTTTCTTTCACACTTCAGAACCTGCCCTAAACACCACTCTAATAAACTTTCTTAACTCCAGTTCCACTTCCACAGTAGGAAAATTATTGCCAAGTTTAACCTTTTCGGGTTTTTCTGATGAAATGATGACAATATTCAACAAACGACCTTTAGCTCTAGGAAACAGTATTTATATTTGTTGTGGAAAAAATTGTCACCCTTGGATCCCCACTGAACCCCAAGGATGGTGTTATCTTGCATCCCTAGTCCCCATTATGGACATAGTAGGAGATAGCAAGGGAACACACCTCCTTGAAGCTAGCATGCATCCTAGGTACCCCCCTCAAACACCGAAATAAAAGGGAGTTATTTTTCGAAAAAGATATGGCTTGGGCCTGATTCCCTTCCTGGACAGGTTGGGGAATAGATTTAATGAAAAGGCTTAATAATTATAAAAATATTACAGATGATGTATTGGTGAAGAATTCTGATGATATTACTAGTTTAAACATTGAAACTAGAGCAATCAGAAAACAATTAGAACTTCATGATCTTGCTATTGAAAGCATGAGTGCTGTACTCACTGGCCTGTGTGAAGTTACGGAGGACTATGAGTGCTGCACTTGGATCCACAACACATCTGTTGAGATTCCTGATTACTATGGTGTAATTGCCCAACATAGGAAAGAGGTAAATAAATTGCAACAGGAGGCAAGGGATATCGCGAAAAAAAGGAGCCCCTTTGGAGAGGGAGGATTCGGGGCACAGGTATTCTTTCATTTCTCAGACAAATGGCTATAACAGTAGTAATGGTGTTAATCTTCATTCTACTGTTATATTTAGTATTTAAATTAATTGTCTGGGTAATTGGAAAGATCACTAGTAAAAAGAGACAGGGTTCTAAGGAAACAATCTTGATGATGTCCACGGTACATACTAAACAAAAATGGTATAATAAATAATATAATGATCTATGGGCTTCAATTCTTGAAGCCATGATCAAAAGAAGGGGTTGTAAGGTATGAGAAAATCATGAACCAATATATTCATGATAAGAATTCTTCTTAATATATATGTTGTAATATATATTAGTACAGAATATGTTTCTCTGAAAAATATGTGTAAGCAGGATGTGACTTTGTGGTTAAGCCTGTTCCGAGAAAATGTTCTTATCTTTCTTCTTCTTTAACTGTCAGTCATATGTTTTAGATTGACCGCAGTGATGCCTCACTTTCTTATTTTCCTGTTTCAAATATCAGACACATGTTTAGTTTGAAAGCAATGACGCATGATGATCTTATTTTTAAATGACTACTTCTGCAAAAGCCTAAAACCTGTTAGAATCTATTTTTGTTTAACTCATGATGTTTTTGCTTATTGCTGATTGGTTCATACGAGGGAGGCAACTTTCCTTGTTATGCATAAAAGAGATATGTTGCCAATAAACCAATATATTCTTGTATATCCATTCACTGTGTATGGTGTCTTAAATATCTGCCGGACAGAGAGTTACTTCCACAGATCCTGAGTCCAGCTCGAGCCAAGAGGGTCCAACAGAACCAGAACCAGAACCTTTCAATGATCAAACTGTATCTTTGTTAAAGAAAAACTTTCCATTTATGTGGTGTCCCCAGACATTTGAATATCTTGGAGTCAATGTCTCCTCGTCCCACAGCCAGCTATATAAGAAAAATTATATCCCTTTATTTACGCACATATTTGCGCTTCTCAAAACTTGGTCTACTTATCACATTTTATTTCTGGGGAGAATCTGTGCTATAAAAATGACAATCCTCCCTAAATTGCTTTATTTTTTCCGCACCCTTCCTATAAAAGTCCAAATTAGCCTCCCTCCAAAGAGAAATTAATACATTTATTTGGGCGGATAAGAAACCTAGATGTAGCTATGCACACATGCACAGACCACAATCTAATGGGGGGGGGTGGGTCTTCCCAACCTTTGGTTATATTTCCTTGCTGCAAGACTCACACATATGACACAATGGTTCACCCCCACCCAAAACATCCCATGGCAAATCTTCGAAGCATGTTCAATCTCACCACTCTATACAAGGGTTTCTTTGGACTAATGTTACCTCATACAACAAACTCTCCAAATGCAACACCATTGTAGCACACTTATACCAACTATGGCATGAAATTAGTCACCTATATATCCTGGCTTCTCCTACCCCCCCTCTAGCCTCATATCTTGGGGACCCCAGATTTACTTTAACATATAAAGATAGTCGCCCGCTCTCCTGCTGGATTGATAAAAAGTTAACTACATTAAAATCATTTCTAACAAAATTGGAGTTCTCCCCTTTCTCTACACTACAAACTAGACATGGTATACCGGCTTCGGAGTTTCATCACTATAACTTGATCAAGACCTTCTATGCAGAGTTTTTTTCACTCTCCACCAGCCCCCCCAGTACAATTTTTGAGCAGATATGTTCATCCTCATCTAGAGACAAGGGCCTCATCTCGCGTCTGTACAATCACCTCAACAACTTTAATACACCAGACAGATCTGCACAGATGGCCCATTGGGAAACTGATCTGCGAATTTCTCTTTTTCTCTTTCAGTAGAAGACTGGTGTACCATGATAGACAACTTGCGCAAGAGCAATAAAGCCATCTCATTTAGAGAAACCCCTATTAAAATCTTCTCTAGATGGTACCTCATCCCAGCCAAGCTCCACACGTTCTATCCTTCAGTCTCCCCAAATTGCTTTAGGGGCTGTGATGAGCAGGACACCATCTTCCACACCTTTTGGAGCTGTAAACATTTAAATAATATTTGGCGCAATGTCGTAGATAGATTTGAGAGTTCATCCAAACAGAAAATAACCCTTAACCCCCAAATCTGTATTTTATACGCCAACATTCCCAATATCCCCATACCTTTTATGAGACTTTTTCACTCTTTATGCAGCTGTGTCCAATGGATGATAGCCTTTAATTGGAGATCTAGTGTTCTTCCTTGGTCACAGGTGCTGGCTAGAATGGAAATGATAAAAATTTCTGAGTGGATTTTTCATACCCTTCATGATTCTAAACATATATATGAGAATAAATGATCTTACTGGAATGATATCTAATATGTTACTCATCATGTTTCTCTACCTGCTATTTGCGGTCCCAATGTCAACCCTTGCTATTAGTTGTACATCTTTTTGCTGTACTATCTTTTAAGACTGAATATTGTATGCCAATATTAATATACCATATCTGTACTAGTAATATTCATTTACATTAATGTGTTATGTTGATGATTACTTCCATTGACTCCTATTGTGATTGTACTTTTGAAATTTCAAATAAAACTTTTGTAAACAAAAAAAAATAAAAATTATTAGAGACTGTGAACATAATACAGGAGATAGTCAGAGACTGTGAACATGATGAAAGAGATGGTAAAAGACTGTGGATATGATACAAGAGATGATCAGAAACTGTGGACATAATACTAGAGATAGTCAGAGACTGGGGAGATGATAAAAGAGATGGTCGAACACTTTGGACATAATACAAGAGATGGCCAAAGACTGTGGACATAATATGATAGAAGATCAGAGATTGTGGATGTGGTACAGGAGATGGTCAAAGATTGCAAATATGATACAAGAGATGGTTAGAGACTGCACGGTGCCCCCCCAGGGAAAGCGGCTTTCCATGGGGGGACCCCAAAAGAAGAGGATCGGGTCTGCTCTGTGCAAAACCATTTGTAGCGGTCCTCCCCCAGCTTCTCCCCTCTCTTCGCGGCTGGTTCTACTTGTCTAGGGGTATCTGGGAGAAGGGGGAAAGATGCACACCACCAGCTCAGCTCTCTGATGTAGGATGCAGAGATATGAGCTAACCGTTTACCATCGGGTCTGCGCTTTAGGCTGGAATCTCAGCTTCTCCTATGGAGGATGATTATCACTGTCACTGACAGGGACACTTAGCTTCCAGTAACACGAGTTCCACACCAAGAAAGGTCCAACACTGTTTTATTGACTTGAACTGGTTGACTTTTAAAAGGTGTAGGAAAGAGTAGGTCCAGGCACAACTAATGAATAAAGTTTCTCCTGTTCCGTTCAGTGCAAACAGGCTTGGCGCACAGTCGCTGCCACCGACCGTGAGTTTGGTCACTGCCACTGACCTGGGTGAACGTTGACGCCCCTGCCACAGGCCTTGGATGAGGCCTGCCACTGACCTGAGAAAGATGGGTCCCTGCCACAGACCATGAGAACATGAAGTACCTCCTTTAGAACAAACGACCCCTGTCAGAGGAAGACATCCATCCGGATGGTCACCAGAGGCCTCCACCGGCACCAGCAAATGCTGCGCTGGCTCTACGGGGAGGTCACGTCTACGGTCCCTTACGCCCAGGATTCAGGCACCCAATACTGGGGGCACCTTAGGAATGCTTCGCCCTTGCGGAACCCAGTCGAAGGTACTGGGCCCCAGGCCTCCTGATGTAGTACCTCACCCCAGGCTGAAGGTGCCTGGGATGGAACTTGACTCTACGCGCCCAGGCCAGGGGCGCCTGGGCACAGACGAACCACAGCAGCCCCCAGGCTGAAGGTGCCTGGGGAATGGACCTCGTACGCAAGATGTCCGCCCCCTTTTATATCCTCTCCCAGCAGGCACCGCGGGTTCCCCGCCCCGCCGCACTACTGCCGAGAGAGAACAAAAAGGGCACGGCTCTAGAATGGTAGTTCAACCCCGGTCCCAGGTGACAGCGCCACCCAGGGACCGCAGGGAACATGACACCATTCATACCACCCACACTCCAAAATGTCCATAAATCCCTAAGATCAATGTATCTGGGCCATCTGCTGCCCAGATACACCCTACTAAATTTAACACCCGCTACACATTGCACAGAGCAGGTACGTATAGGCATGTCTGTTATTTTTTTTAAAAATAGGGTTTACAACCACTTTAAGCACCAGGGCTCTAAATGTTCAACTATATACAGGGGCTTTTTACTGACACCGTAGACACAATGGGCTCCATTCAAAAATCAGATTGCATGCGGCATGTAGGTGTTTTCCCAAATACTGCATGCGATCCTGAAAAATGTCAGTTCACTATTGCATAAAGCATGAAGCAAATAAGCTGGGTAAATACTGCATAAAACAGGAATTAAAAGTAAATTCACAAAATGATGGTTAGAGGCAGTTAGAGGCAAACCAGATAAAGTGGAACTAAAGTAAAACTTTTGAAAGAGCAGGTTAAATTACGAAAGAGCGTAAACCAACAGCCATTTGATGGTTTGACAGTTTGGTTGAGAGCACAAGCAAATTTGACAGTTAGCAATCCTGGCATGTCGGGAATGTAACTCTTTTTTTAAACTGTTAAACTCCTTTCACACTGGGGCGGGAGCGGCAGTGGTGGTAAAGCGCCGATATTTTTAGCGGCGCTTTACCGCTAATTTTGTGGCGGTATTCAGCCGCTAGCTGTGCGGTTTTACCCCCCCCCCCCTCACCCAAGGATTGAGGCTCAGGCATTGACACCGTTCATCCACAATGTATCTGCCGGCTGCTGAGCTTCAAATTTCTAGCTCACCCATTCCTTTCCTGAGGGACAGAAAACCGGGGATTAGAGTGTGGGTGGGCAAACAGAGAGGTGAGGGTGGGAGGAGAAGATTGAGCGCTCTCCCCTCTCCTGTCCATGTATGGGGGTGGGGCCCGTGTGCACGCCTATGTACTTGGTGGTTGTGGTACTCAGTTACTTGGAAAACTGCAGTCCATTCTAAATAATGTGTCTGGGTTTCAGACGGTCTGAAACCCGGACACACAATATAAATCCCAGGCTGTCCGGATCAATATCGGACAGGTGGCAACCCTAGAGCCCACATGGGCCCCAAGGAAATCGGCTTTCCGTGTGGGCACCCAATGAAGAGGAGGGGCTTGAAGCGTCGGCGGGAGACCCCAGAAGTAGAGGATTGGGGCTGCTCTGTGCAAAACCATTGCACAAAGCAGGTTAGTATAGGCATGTTTTTTATTTTTATTTCTTTTTTAAATCATAGGTTTACAAACACTTTAAACTTAACAGTGCTGCAAGACATCTCTTATGACAGTATCCAGCAGCTGTGTAGGACTTCAGGGAAGATTTTTTTTTAGCAGAAGCAGTCACCCGCATATAATTACACATTACTAATATACAGTATATGGTTCTGTGTTCCAAAATAATATTAATAAACCTCAGCTTTATGCAGCCTTAGCTAGTATTCACTTTTACAGTCTGTTTTTTTTAATATATTTTTCTCCATCAAATCCTCTGCGATACAGATACAAGTTCTGCCCTTATTAAATATGGCCGCGCCGTTCACACACGTCATGCCTTACAATGATTCATATTCTTATGAACACGTAGAAACATAGAAGGACCCCGCGGGTCCTTCAGTGCCGGGTGCTGTTCTATAGCGCCTGCCAAATAGGAAACCTATTATGCTTTATTCTATGAAAGCTAAGCCGGCTGCTGAATTAATATCAGTCAGATTACAGTACGATGAAGCTAGCGTGATGGAATACTTCTCTTGCTTTTGCAGTTAGATCGATCAAATAGGTCAGGCGTGTTCTCGGGCAGCCCTGAAGTGAGGAAGCCTGCGCGGGTGACGTCAGTCCCGGTGTAGCAGCATCTTGTGTGGAGTGAGTGAGGAGAGGAGTGTGTACAAGATGTAAGTAATGGAGGGTCTGGGGGAGCTGGGCTGGTGGAGGAATGGCGGGGGTCATAGACGTTCGGGCACAGTTGGGCAGGAGTGGAGTTTCCAGTGCGGACATCTGCTGCCTGCCCATGTCCTGGAATGTGTTGAGCCTGACAGGGGGCTGCCATTGGTGTTTGCCCCTGTACTGTCACCTTCCTCCTTCCTTTCCAGCAAGCTGACACTGAGTGTACCAGGCCCACATCCTGCAATGGCAGCTCCCACATTTCTGTCTGGGGCCCAGGCACTAAACTAAGTTTATATGAAGCCACAGATTGGTTATAGAGTATTGGATAGTGTATGGAAGGGTTAAACCCCAAATCCCCCCCCCCTTTCAGCTTTTGCTGCCTGTGCCTATTGGGGAAATTTCCCCTCATTTCCTGTCTCAAAGATGTAACAGGAAGTTAGAGGAAATTAGGGATGCACTGGTTTTTTTTTTTTTATCGGCGATTACCAATTCTTTGCAGTGCGATTTGCACCCATTTATTTTGTATTGACGCAAATTTGCATCAATACAAAATAAATGGACGCAAATCGCCCTGCAAAGAATTGCATGCGATTTGAACAGGAATGCAGTGTGATTTCCCCCACCACTTTTATGTGTGTGTATAGAAAGGGAAACACCACAGATGGCTCAGTTCTCTCGGCTCCCCGAGAGGAGAGCTGCTGATTGTCAATCAGCAGCTCTCCGCTCTGCTCCTCCTCATTGGAGCGCTGAGCTGTGGAAGGGGTGGGGAGCGGCTCGCTTAGACTGCTATCACTCAAGACAGCTGGCGGATCCAGACTTTGTCGGGATGACGCAGTGCCTGGACTGATTCCTGTGATGTCAGCAAAGAGCGGATTTCAGACCACTCTCTGCTGAAAATGGGTCACAGGAGTGCAAAATGAATTGCACTTCTGTGACCCAGAGGAGAAACCCAGGCTGGACTTCTCCTTTTAACCACATCAATACTGGGCACATTCGCCACCCTTCCTTCCCAGACCAATTTTCAGCTTTCAGCGCTCTCACACTTTCAATTGCGCGGTCATGCTACACTGTACCCAAATGAAATTTCTATCATTTTGTTCCCACAAATAGAGCTTTCTTTTGGTGGTATTTTTTGTGATATAATCGATCAAAGGACCGGAAATTTGGGAAAAAAAACAATATTTTCTTCTTTCTATTTTAACCACTTATACCCCGGACTATTTTGTTGCTAAAGGACCAGGCCCCTTTTTGCGATTTGGCACTGCATCGTTTTAACTGACGATTGCGCGGTCGTGCGGTGTGGCTCCCAAACAAAATTGACGTCCTTTTTTTCCCACAAATAGAGCTTTCTTTTGGTGGTATTTGATCACCTCTGCGTTTTTTTTTTTTGTTTTTTTTTTGCGCTATAAACAAAAATAGAGCGACAATTTTGAAAAAAATTCAATATTTTTTACTTTTTGCTATAATAAATATCCCCAAAAAATTTATAAAATTTTTTTTTTTTTCCCTCCAGTTTAGGCCGATATGTATTCTTCTACATATTTTTGGTAAAAAAAATCGCAATAATCATTTATTGATTGGTTTGCGCAAAAGTTATAGCTTCTACAAAATAGGGGACTGTTTTATGGCATTTTTATTAATATTTTTTTTTTTACTAGTGATGGCGGCGATCAGCGATTTTTATCGTGACTGCGACATTATGGCGGACACATCGGACACTTTTGACACCATTTTGGGACCATTGTCATTTTTACAGCGATCAGTGCTATAAAAATGCACTGATTGCTGTGAAAATGACACTGGCAGTGAAGGGGTTAACATGTAGGGGGCACTGAAGGTTAAGTGTGACCTAATGACTGATTCTTACTGCGTGGGGGCGTGGCTTGGCGTGTGACGTCACTGATCGTCGTTCCCTATGACAGGGAACAGACGATCAGTGACAGTCTCACTAGGAAGAACAGGGAAAGGTTTGTTTACACTTACCTCTCCCAGTTCTTCAGCTCTGTGACCCGATCGCGGGACACCCGTGGCGATCGGGTCTGCGGGTGCGGTCACGGAGCTCAGGACCGTGTCGCGAGCGTGCCACCCACGGCTGGGCATCTTAAAGGGGACATACCTGTACGTGCTTGTGCCCAGCTGTGCCATTCTGCCAATGTATATCGGCGTTAGGCGGTCCTTAAGTGGTTAAAAGAAATTCAATAAAATCGCATTTTGTCATAAATTTAAGCCAAAATGTATTCTGCTACATGTTTTTGGTAAAAAAAAAATCCAGTTAAGTGTAGAGGTCGACCGATATGGGTTTTTCTCTGGCCGATGCCGATTATTTAGAAATCGTGGTGGCCGATGGCCGATATATGATGCCGATTTTTTTTTTATTTTTTTTTAGGCCGATATGGACCCCTTTCACACTGGGGTGTTTTTCAGGCACTTTTGGGCTAAAAATAGCACCTGTAAAAGTGGCTGCAAAACAGCTCCCCTGCAGTCTCACACTGAGGCGGTGCGCTGGCAGGGCATTAAAAAAGGTCCTGCAAGCAGCATCTTTGGAGCGGTGTATACCGCTCCTCCACCACTCCTGCCCATTGAAATGAATGGGCACTGCTGCCGAAGCACCTGCAAAGCGCTTCTGCAGCGGTGCTACACGGGTGCATTTAACCTCTTCATCGGCCGCTAGCTGGGTTATAAGCGCCCCGCTAGCAGCCGAATATCGCCACTAAAATGATGGTACGGCACCGCTAAAACTAGCAGTATTTTGCCGTCAACGCCTACCCGCTCCAGTGTAAAAGCAGAGTTCCGCCGAAAAAAAAAAAATATATATTAAAAGTCAGCAGCTACAAATACTGCAGCTGCTGACTTTTAATCATATGGACACTTACCTGTCCTGGGTGCCCGCGATCTTTCCCTCGGCTCTCGGGTGCTGCCCCCACCATCTTCGGTAAGGGAATCGGGAAGCAGGCACAAAAACAGGTAATCAAAATTTTTAGACGAAAAAAATAAATAAAAACGGCTAACTTTACTGTTTAGTTTTATTTAAAATTCATTAAAGTGTATTTTTTCCCAAAAAAGTTCATTTGAAAGACCGCTGCTCAAATAACGCGTGACATAAAATATTGCAACAACCGCCATTTTATTCCCTAGGGTCTCTGCTAAAAATATATATATATATATATAATGTTTGGGGGTTCCAAGTGATTTTCTAGCAGAAAATACAGGATTTTTACTTGTAAGCTACAAGTGTCAGAAAAGATTTTGTCTTTAAATGGTTAAACTGAGAACTAGTTCAGTTCATTGATAAGAAGAAACATTGTATCTCTTTTCTCTTACTTGGCAGGCTGCCCAGAGACACATCGCTCCACCTCCACGGGAAACTTCAGGAAACTTGCATTGACTTCTACGAAAGAACTTATTTGCAAGTTGCGCTGAAGTTTTTTAAATCGTCTTTTTTTTTTTTCAGCGCTATCGGCCGATGCCGATTAATTAAAAAGTGCCAAAAATCGGCCGATATATCGGTCGACCTCTAGTTAAGTGTATAATAATTGGTTTGTGTGATCACGGACGGATGTGTGCAGATAATCATTGAGACATATGATTTTACTGTTACATATGTGAGGGACAGGTGTTTTTACCGTGTGGGGATGTGTTTTGGGGACATGTGTGTTAACTTTGTGTGTTTACACTGTGGGGACACTAGACTGGTGACCAGTGAGTAAAAAACAGCTCATACTCACTGATCACCGGCCGGCTGCAGCGATCTGCTCTCCTCACCGACCTCTTCTGTGTGAGGAGAGCCTAGCAACCGGCTCTCTATTTACATCACATGACGGCTGTGATTGGACATGGCTGTAATGTGATCAGGAGGGCCAATCACAGAGCCCTCCTGCCGATCAGAGATGCGCTGTGTCCGGGTGAATTTCACTGATATAAGCAACCATTTTCACTGAATGAAATGGTTTCATTCAGAGTGTGTATTGTTGTGATTGGCCACAGCTAATCGCATGGTACAGATGGGCTGTGATTAGCCATGTCTGTACCATGTGATCACTGTGACCAATCACAGCTATCAACAATTGTACACAATGAATAGCATGAATCAAAGCCATTCATGGTTTACAGATGTCATGTGATTGATCACGTGGTACCGGCAGCGTGTCCACTGACAGATCGCACTGCAGCGCAAACCTTGGGGCGCAGGCGAGGTGCGTCATATGATCTCCACCCTGGACGACAAATGTCCCGCCCAGCCATCATTTAACAATGGGTGGTGGGGAGTGATTAAACCCCAATTGCACATTAAAATCTGATCAGTGTGAAAGGTCTGTCAGGTCTTGTTTACACTTGCAGTTGGGGGACAGTAAAATTACATGACTGAGCCTTGTTTTTACTTCCCCTCAACTGCACCCCCCCCCCCTTAACTGGAAAGGTGGGGGTGTACACATGCTGCGGCCACAAAGCAAGTTATACTCCAGATGTAAGCACAGTTTGTGTTTTATATGTAAGCTTTGCCCTCTTCTTCCTCTGCCACCGACCCACCCTATCTTTTTCATTTTTCTGGAGCTGGTGTTTCTCCTGCCTTGTCCTGTAAGTCAGACTTCTCTCACTGACCACCAACTAAAAGAGGACACACCGATCAGCAAGAGGAGCACAAAGATCACTATTGAGCAGGAATAAGGGGGGCTAAAATATTGATAAAAAAATCGGTAGAAACAACAGGAAGTTTAGCTGTGTTTTTTTTTTTTTTTTTATTGGTTATTATAGAAAAGTAAACTTCCAACTTACACCGATCAGCCATAACTTTATGACCATGGGTAAAGTGAATACCATTGATTATCTTCTGACAGTGGCCTCAAATATTAGTGGGATATATTAGACAGAAAGTGAACATGTTGTTCCTGAAGTTGATGTGTTGAGAGAAAAAAAAAATGGGAATCGGTTTGTTGTTTATGGGGCTTTGTCACCTCAAACCGGTCAGGGTGCCCATGCTGTCCCGTGTCCACAGCCAAAAGCGCTTACAATGGGCACGTGAGCATCAGAACTGGACCACGGAGCAATGGAAGAAGGTGGCCTGGTCTGATAAATCATATTTTCTTTTTACGATGTGAATGGCCGGGTACATTGCTTACCCTGGGAAGAGATGGCACCAGGATGCAGTATGGGAAGAAGGCAAGCCAGCAGAGGCAGTGTGATGCTTTAGGCAATGTTCTGCTGGGAATACTTGGGTCCTGCCATTCATGTGGATGTTACTTGACATGTATCACCTACCTAAAATTCATGCTGACCAAGTATACTCCTTCATGGAAGCGGTATTTCGCTGCCTGCTTCCAGGTTCAGGGTGTGCGTGCGCTCCTGCTGACACCTGCTGTGATTGTACACAGCAGGAGTGAGCCAGCAAGTCCTGACCAATAATAGGATGGGACCTGCTGATTGGCTGGGTCCATTCACAGCCCAAAGCTTTGTGCTGACAATCAACACAAAGCTCTGTACAGGGGGAATAATCTCTGTTTCCTATCTCTGAAAAGCAGGGATAAGAAACAGAGATCTGTAGTAAAAAAGTAACACACATTACATGTTAGGCACACATGTAACCCCTTGATCGCCCTAGATGTTAACCCCTTCCCAGTACAGTGACCATGTATAGTATTGGCACAGATCACTGTATTGTCAGTGGCAATCAGTTCCCCCCCCCCCAGAGTAATTTAGTTTTCGATTACCCGCCGCACTATCGCAGTCCCATTATAGTTCGCTGATCAACGTCATCCGCAGTATAAAAAAAAGTATACATACAGTATATATACCATAGTTTGTAGGCGCTATAACTTTTACACAAACCAATCAATATATAGTTATTGGGATTTTTTTTTATCAAAGACATGTAGCAGAATACATATTCTCCACAATTTATTAAGAAAGTTGTGGTTTTTTTTTTATTACCGTAAATATGCTTTATAGCAGAAAGTATTTTTTTTTTTTTTCTGTCTTTTTTTTCGTTTATATCGCAAAAAAAACAAACAAAAAAAGAAACCCAGTAGTGATCAACTACCAACAAAAGAAAGCTCCATTTGTGTGAAAAAAAAATTATATAAATTTCCTCTGGGTACAGTATTGCATGACTGAGCAATTACCAGTTAAAGTAGCGCAGTGCTAAATAGCAAGAATGGCCTGGTCATGAAGGGAGTAAAACCTTACAGAGCTCAAGTGGTCAATTGACCAAACTGTCCATCAAAACTGTTGCTGTGACTGGTTATAAAGTGTTAGCTATTTTATTATCTGTAGTCTAAAAGCTATCCACTTTATTACCACAAAATAAGATTTTGTAAAGCTATAAAAGTTATTTCTGATCAGAGAAACTGAAATACATCAATCTGTGATAACTTTATGACCACCTACCTAATACTGAGTAGGTCCCTCTTCTGCCACCAAAACAGCCCTGACCTGTTGAGGCACGGACACCGCTAGACCTCTGAAGGTATGCTGTGTTATCTGGTTCCAAGCCATCAGTAGCAGAGTCTTTTAAGTCCTATAAGTTGCAAGGTGGGGCCTACATGGATCAGACTTGTTTTTTCAGCATATCCCACAGATGTTCGATTGGATTGAGATCTGCAGAATTTGGTAGCCAAATCATCACCTCAAACTCGTGTTACTCAAACCATTCTTGCAGTGTGGCAAAGTGCGTTATCCTGCAGAAAGAGGCCACCGCCATCGGGGAAATATCCTTTCCATGAAGGAGTGTAATCGGTCAGTAACAATCTTTAGGTAGGTGGTATAACCTCTGAATGGCAGGACCCAAGGTTTCCCAGCAAAACATTGCCCAAAGCATCACACTGCCTCTGCTGGCTTGCCTTCTTCCCATACTGCATCCTGGTGCCATCTCTTCCCTGGGCAAGCGAATTGCCCAGCCATCCACATAATGTAAAAGAAAATGTGTTTCATCAGACCATGCCACCTTCTTCCATTGCTCCATGGTCCAGTTCTGATTCTCACGTGCCCATAGTAGGTGCTTTTGGCTGTGGACATTGGTCAGCATGGGCACAATGACCACTCTGGCTACCATACACAGCACCGATGCACTGTGTTCTGATACCTTTCTTTTGGAATCCGCATTAACTTTTTCCAAGTCATCTTCCAGGACGGCTTACAGAGAGATAGGCTCCTCCCACCTAGAACAGGAAACACATGATCCACATCATAAAAGTCTTACTCATGCATTAGCACCTCAGTATTTGTGTTTCCTCAGGCTAGACAGGCACTATCCAAGGGATGTTTGTTATTTTTTTGGGCCTTCGTGCCAGGCGGCAGGGGCCCCCCCGACGTCCATACCCAGTCAACAGGGGTAGTTCCCCTGGGGTATGAGTCAGTTTGGGGCCACCCAGGAGACCCGAAACAGGGGTCATGGGTGATGGTATGGGACCCCACCTCCCAAGTCGGGTGTATCCTCAGCGAGGTTACCTGTGAGGGTGGAGGAGGTGATCCAGTGGGTCCAGCCGCGGCACAGCAGGGTATCCTCCTGGCGGAGGCTCGGGCAGCCGTAGAGCCGGTATCCTTCCCGGACAGATGGATCTACAGAGGGGAGTCTCTAGCTCCAGGACAGCATGGAGCTGGGCGCACAGCTAGTGTGTCACTTCCGGCGCAGAAAACAGGAAGTGACACGACAGGAAGTCCCGCGGCGGCCATCTTGGTACACCCATTTGGAAGCCTAGTTGAGAATAACAGGCGTGCTGTGCCGTGGGGCGGCGTCGGATCCACAGCGCCACTCCGGACCTCCACTCCTCTCATATTTAAGGGACCCGGACCTAAAGATGGCGCCGCGCAACATGGAAGGACCCAGAGACGCAGATCTGGAGGCGCCATCGGTCGCATCGGGCCCTAAGGTAAGAAAATAAGGGGCAGACCGCTTCTTTCCTTTTCTTACCCTCCTGTGGGGGCGGCACAGGGGGAGTCTGTTTATTCCAGAGACCGTTTGTTTCTCCTATGCTGATGGTGGCAGACGTCACATATTCTAGCATAGGCTCTGGTGGTGGGTACTTCTCATAATTCTTAGACTAGAATAAGAGAGTCCACGTGGTGTTTCTGGTTTGGGTGTTTACTTCAGTGTAAGTAATATGCAGGCGCTTGTCATTTACTGTATTACAGGACAGGACCCACGAGCCCAGAGATAAAACAGAAACACCTAGAAAAAGATGCCCAATATGTACCAGGAAGTTGCAAATTGGGTGGAAAGAGAATGCTTGTCAGGACTGCATAGACAGACTTATCAAGGGAGAAACAGGCCCTGTTCTCAAAGGCTTTATGGACTCATTAAAGTCAGGGATGAAACAGACGTTTCAGTCCTTTAAGCCCACACAGCAAGAGACACTTGCTGAACCCAGCCCAGGTACTTCAGGCACCAGTACTACCGTGAGGCCAGAAGTTAGGGCCCAGGTACGGGCAGTCCACCAGCATCGAGTCCTGGAGGACAACTCAGGCTCAGCCTCAGACCCTGAGGAGATAGACCCGAGCGAGGAAGGGCCAGAAAAGATGCAAAAATTCCTTTTTCCTTCAGAGGAGACAGAGGAGCTCCTGAAAGCAATCTACGACACCCTGGAACTGGAGTCCCCAGAGAACCAGGAGTTGTCAGTGCATGACCTCCTATATGAAAGCTTTCAGCCTAGACAGGGCAGAACCTTTCCGGTGCATGGATCCCTAAGGGAGACCATACTTCATGAATGGAGGAAGCCGGAGAAAGCAGTATTCTTCCCTAAAAATTTAAAGAGAAGGTTCCCTTTTAAGGAAGAGGATACAAAGCTGTGGGATAGATGTCCCAGACTGGACGCTTCCATAGCCAAGGTCTCTAGAGCTTCAGAACTTTCCTTTGAGGATACAGGTATACTGAAGGACCCAATGGACAGGAAGGCGGAGGGCTATTTAAAAAAGGGAGTGGGAAGCTTGCTCCGCCAACTTTAGACCCGCACTAGCCACCACATGCGTGGCGCGTACACTTGACTTATGGCTTAAACAGCTCCGCACTCTTCTGGAGTCAGACACTCCTAGGGAAGAGATTCTGGATGCTTTACCCACGCTAAGTAAGGCAGTGGCCTATATAGCGGATGCATCCACGGAGTCGGTCACATTCTCGGCCAGATCCACAGCCTTGGTTAATGAAGCCAGGAGGGCTATCTGGCTGAAGACCTGGGGAGGAGACTCTGTCTCAAAGACAAGACTCTGTTCCCTCCCGTTTGATGGAGATCTGCTCTTTGGAAAGGAGCTGGAATCCGTCCTAGAGAGGTCGGCCGATAAAAAGAAAGGGTTCCCTTCCACAGTGACAGACCATCTCCAGCAGCCGTTTTATCCTAGATCTGATCGCATCAGGGTACAGGATAGAACTTTTAGGCTGCCCCCCTCAAAAACTTTTCATAACAAGTCTCCCAAGAGACGCGGAAAAAGCCACAGCTATGTCTTCCCTCCTGCAGAGTATGCTGGAAGAGAAGGTGATAAGCTTCATCCCCCCATCTCTAAGGAAAGAGGGATTCTACTCTCAAGTTTTTCTGATAAAGAAATCATCAGGAAAATTCCGACTGATTCTAAATCTGAGACAAGTAAACATGTACGTAAAGTACAGACGTTTCAAGATGGAATCAATCTACTCCACCAGAGAGCTGTTAACCCCTGGGGTCTTCATGGTCTCATTGGACCTAGGGGACGCCTATCTTCACGTCCCTATTCGAGAGGAGTCCCAACAATTTCTCAGATTTGCAGTAAGAAAAGGGTTCAGAACCCTCTATTTTCAATTCAATGCTCTGCCCTTCGGACTAGCGTCAGCTCCACGCATTTTTACGAAGATACTGGCAGAAGCGCTAGGGACTCTGAGATCAGAGGGAATTCAGATTATCCCCTATCTGGACGACCTACTGTTTTTTTGCAGACTCAGCAGAAGAAGTCAGACGGAACCTGAGCAGAACTACCAGACACCTTCAGCAACTAGGGTGGCTGGTAAATCAGGAGAAGTCACAATTAGTACCTACTCAGAGCATTGTATACCTAGGATACCTGATAGACTCAAGGAAGTCCAAGATATTCCTGACAAAGGAAAAGGTAGAGACAATTTTGACAGAGGTGAGGAACCTCTGCACTTGTTCAAGGACCTCAATTCAGAGTATGAGGGTCCTTGGGTTAATGACAGCGGCCATCCCAGGAGTCCAGTGGGCTCAGTTCCATACTCGAGCGCTTCAGGCGTTCATGCTTTCTCTCTGGGATGGACAAACAAATTCACTTCAGAGACAGACGGAAATTCCGCAGGAAGTAAAGCTCTCAATAGAATGGTGGTTGATCCCTGCAAACCTCTCGGCTGGCCGACTCTGGTCCCAACACTGTCCTCTGGCAGTCACCACGGACGCCAGCGGGCAGGGCTGGGGGGCCCATTCAGGCACTCTGATAGCCCAGGGGCTCTGGAACCGGCAGGAAGCCGGCCTCTCCTCCAATGCGAGGGAGATGAAGGCGGTTCTAAAGGCCCTAGTAGCCTTTTGCCCATCCCTAAGGGGAAGACATGTGCAGGTCCTTTCGGACAACATTACCACGGTTTGTTACCTCAACAAGCAAGGGGGTACGAGAGTCCCGGGTCTGAGGAGGATAGCAAGAGAGATCCTTCAATGGGCAGAAGAAAACCTGTTATCCCTATCTTCCATTCACCTAAAAGGGGAATTAAATTCTCTGGCAGATGCCCTAGGCAGAGAGACGCTGTCTTCGACAGAATGGTGCTTGAATCGAACAGTGTTCGAAGAAATAGTGCAGAAGTGGGGAGACCCACAGATAGACCTTTTTGCTACAAGACACAACAGGCAGGTGAAACAGTTCTATTCCCTACAGAGAGATCTTCTCAGTCTTGGGAGGCAGATCTGGTATACGCATTTCCACCGTTTGCCCTCATTCCGAGGATTATCCGGAAGATAAAAGGGTCCAACACAAGGGTCATCCTGATCGCGCCATTTTGGCTGAGGAGGTCTTGGTTCTCAGGTCTTCTAAGACTCAGCATTGCAGAACCTTGGAGACTACCTTACAGGTCGGACCTCTTATACCAGGGAGAAGCGAATCATCCAGAACTGAGCTCTCTTTCTCTGACGGCTTGGCTTCTGAAAGGGAGCTGTTAGAGCTGAGAGGGTTATCGGCCAAGGTAATCGATACCATTCTTAGCAGCCAAAAGCCGTCCACTAACACAATTTATAATAAAATTTGGAAGAGATTTGGGGACTGGCGCAGACTCGACAACAGAGTGTCAGGTGCCATGGTCCCGGCGGTTCTAGATTTCCTCCAAGCCGGAGCAGATCTAAACCTTGCAGTTAGTACTCTTAAGGTTCAGGTGGCCGCCCTGTCCAACTTTTTAAATCAAAGACTGTCAGAAGAACCACTGATCAAAAGATTTCTTGTGTCCATCAGCCGGAAATGAGTCCCCAAAGCAAGGAGGTTCCCTCCCTGGGACTTATCAACAGTATTACAGGGTCTCGGTAGGGCACCATTTGAACCTATAGATGAACTACCCATAAAACTGTTAACCCTGAAGACAGTAGTTTTGGTGGCCCTAGTCTCGGCTAGGAGAGTCAGTGAGATCCAGGCACTTTCAGTGATCGAGCCTTTCTGCACCATTTTACAAGACAAAATTATCCTCTCGCTTGACCCAGCTTTTCTCCCCAAGGTATCGTCTAACTTCCATAGGTCAGAAGAAATAGTGATACCATCATTCTGCGGAAATCCAAAGAATGAGAAGGAAGCAGGATTTAATAAAATAGATGTCAGGAGATGCCTGATTGCCTACATAGAGCACACCAAGGAGTGGTGACGCTCCACCAGCTTGTTTGTTTTATTCGCAGGTCCTAACAAGGGGAAAGAGGCATCCAAAGGTACCATCGCCAGGTGGATGAAGTCGGCCATGGCGGAGGCATACAAGGCAGTCTCCCGCACACCTCCATTAGGTATAAATGCTCACTCCACAAGAGCGGTTTCTACTTCTTGGGCTGAAAGGGCAGGAGCATCTCCCCTCCAGATCTGCAAGGCCGCAACCTGGTCCAGTTTCCAGACTTTTGTGAAGCATTACAGACTGGACCTGCTTGCCAGCCAGGACCAGTCTTTCGGCAGGAAAGTGCTGCAGGCTGTGGTCCCGCCCTGATCAGGTAGTACTATATTGTCCTCTCTGTAAGCCGTCCTGGAAGATGACTTGGAAAAACAGTGTTATTACCTGTTAACTACTTTTTCCAGGAATCTTCCAGGACGGCGTCAGTTCCCTCCCTTTTTATGAGGTGAGTAGCAATGTAAAGCATATATAAGGATAGAGCTACGCTGATCCAGGTTTAATGATTCTGAGGCCTTCGGTTATTTGTTAAATACTGAGGTGCTAATGCATGAGTAAGACTTTTATGATGTGGATCATGTGTTTCCTGTTCTAGGTGGGAGGAGCCTATCTCTCTGTAAGCCGTCCTGGAAGATTCCTGGAAAAAGTAGTTAACAGGTAATAACACTGTTTTTTTGGCGAATTGAACCACAGTAGCTCTTCTATTGGATTGGACTACCCGGGCCAACCTTCACTCCCCATGTACATCAATGAGCCTTGGCCACCCATGAATGACCTGTTTACTGGTTTATCTTCCTTGGGCCACTTTTGGTCGGCCCTGACTACTGCAGACCAGCAACTAACTACAAGAGCTGCTGTTTTGGAGTTGCTCTGACCCAGTCATCTAGCTTTTACAATTTTGCCCTGGTCAAAGTTTCTCAAATCATTACGCTTGCCAATTTCTTTTCTACTGTCAACACATTAACTTCAGGGACGTGTTTACTTGCTGCTTACTATATCCCACCTACTTTCAGGTGACATCGTAACAAGTTATTTAATGTTCACTTTTCACCTGCCAGTGGTCATAATGTTATGACTGATCAGTATATAGCTGTGTGAGAGATAACCTCATGATCTTCAATGTGTTTTGCTGCTAAACCCCCAGGAATGAACAAGGAGTCAACACTACTGTTTTAGCTGTCTGCTTGTAAATATGGCTAAAGCCCCATACACACGGCAGGACTTTTTGACAACAAACTTCAAAATGAGCAGGTTTTCAAAAAAATCTTACCGTGGTTACGCTCCATCGGACAAACTTTTTCGGTTTTCATCGGACAAAAGTTCGCTCTGCAAACGGACAAACTTTTCGGCAACAAAAGTCCTATGGTGCAAAGTCCTATCGTGTGTACAGAAATCCATCTGACTTTATTCCAAAGTACAAACGGGCCTGCCCAGAACCAATGTTAAAATCAACCAACAGTAGCAGAAGTTGACCAAAGGGTGGCGGTAAAGAGCAGAAAAACCACGTAGTACGTCACCACGTTCATGTTTGTTGGCTGAAAAAGTCCTGTTGTCTGTATGCTATGGGTGTTCCCGGCCAACTCCCTTCAAACAAAAATCCATGGAAAGGTTTGTTTGAAATCTGATCGTGTGTAGAGACGCTAGGTGAAAACTTGATTCCAGATGTACATTTATATATTCATTATAGGTGTGTTCTGGTGAATTGAATAATAAACTATAAACCTACTTAAACTTTGCAGTGTAATGCTAGTCAAGTGGTGGGGATTAAGTTGTTGAACCCTGTAGACGGCATTATAAAGGTTTACTTTGGTTGAGCTACACATAGCTTTGAGCCAACAAGCTTGAGCACTTTCTTAGCACCCTTGTACCTGTGAGCAAGGCTGCCATCAAGAATAACCAACATTGTGCATCTCCTACTTTGCTTGCAGGTTGACTTCTTGCGGCGTTGGAAATAACTAGATAAAGTACTTGTCTTATTTTCAAGATCTCTTCCCTGATTAGCTGCACTCAGTGGTCTAGCAAAGGAAAATTCAAATGTACATAGTAATCAGCAGAAGTCATCAAATTACATTTTTATGTAATATTGTAGCTGATTGGAATATTTTATTCAAAAGATATTGCTTTAGAATAGTCAGAAGGCATTTATGCAAAATTGGACGCTGTTATGTTAACTACTTCTGTACCAGCCTGTAAATCCCCTTCATTACCAGGCCATGTTTCAGTTTTTAATACTGTAGTAGTTTGACTGAATATTACTTGTAACCCAAATACATTAATATAATTTTTTGGGACAGAGCTTTCTTTTGATGGCATTTTATCAATTCAATACCGGGCACTGATGCACCTTCCTGCCCAGACCAATTTTCAGCGCTGTCGCATTTTGAATGACAATTGCGCGGTCATGCTACACTGTACCCAAATTTTTATAATTTCGTTCCCACAAATAGAGCTTTCTTTTGGTGGTATTTGATCACCTCCTCGGATTTTTATTTTCTGCTAAACAAATAAAAAAAAGGCCGAAAATTTTGAAAAAAAAATGTGTTTTCTGTTTCAAAGTTTTATAATCAAGTAAGTTTTCTCCTTCACTGATGGGGCTGCACTGATTGGCACAGATGAGGTGGCACTGATAGGCGGCACTGATATGCAGCATGGATGGGCACTGATAGGTGGCACTGATGAATGGTACTGATGGGCATCACCGATTGGCAGGCATTATTGTTTGGCACTGATTGGCATCCATTGTGGGCACTGGCATCCCTGGTGTCCATGGGTGGCATACTTGGTAGTGACTAGTGGTAGAAATCCCTGGTGGTCCTGGTGGTGTCCCTGGTGGTTCAGTGTGGGCATCCTGGGGGGGGGGGGATTTGCGCTGATAATCAATCAGCACAGACCCCCGCCCCCCCCCCCCCCCTTTTTAAAGGTTTAAGGTTTTCTTGCCTTCATGCATTCTGTGTGTGCAGCTTTCTCCCCCCTCCTATAGTCACCTGAGCCCCATCACAATCCAGCAATGTGCAGGGGAGCCTTGGCTCTCTGGGGACTATCCCTCCTCATTGGCTGAGACAGCAGTGGGAGCCATTGGCTCCTGTTACTTACAATCACAGCCAGTGAGCCAATGAGAAGAGAGAGGGGGCTATGCCAAGCTGCGGCTCTGTGTCTGATTGGAGCGAGTCTGCTAGGTTGCCCCCCTAGCAAGCTGTTTGCCAGGAGCGCAGTCGAGGGACCAGAGAAGAGGAGGATCGAGGCTGCTCTGTGCAAAACCACTACACATAGCAGGTTAGTATAACATTTTTTGTTTTTTAAACCGTACCTATAATATCACTTTAACCACTTAAGCCCCGGACCAATATGCAGCTAAAGGACCAGGCCCCTTTTTGCGATTCGGCACTGCCTCGCTTTAACTGACAATTGCGCGGTCGTGCGATGTGGCTCCGAAACAAAATTGGCGTCCTTTTTTTCCCCACAAATAGAGCTTTCTTTTGGAGGTATTTGATCACCTCTGCGGTTTTTATTTTTTGCGCTTCAAACAAAAATAGAGCGACATTTTGAACAAAATGCAATTTTTTTTTTACTTTTTGCTATAATAAATATCCCCCAAAAATATATATATAAAAATTTTTTTTTTTCCTCAGTTAAGGGCGATACGTATTCTTCTACATATTTTTGGTAAAAAATATCGCAATCGCCGTTTATTGATTTGCGTAAAAGTTATAGCGTTTACAAAATAGGGGGTAATAAAATAGGAAATAAAAAAAGGTATAGCAATAAAGGAAGTATTGACAAAAATATAAAATATAATAACCAAATAGAACAGGGTATCCATACCTTTTTAAAAATACTGGATTAGTGACCATGAGGCGAACAAACAGCAAGGCAAACATCCTCTAGTCTACTAATAGGCCATGAAACGAAAGCTCACCATCTAAGATCTAAAAGAACATGGAGAGAGAAACTGTCAATTGAAGGGAAAGGGAAAAGAAAATTCAGCAGTTCAGCCAAAGAAGCTTCAAAGTTTCAACTTACCAGCGTACAAGACTAGCATTAGAACCATAGGGAGCCCAGTAGTTATCAGACCTCCTTCGTGTTCCACCCGCTCTGGGGAAAGCTGGTGTGGTGTGGGATATAAATATGATTAAGAGAAAGTCATATGACTCGAAAGAGCTGATGACACAGCTGAGAAACTTCAGTTTGTACCTCCTGTCTTTATGTATACTCGTACTTTTGTACTCCTACAGAGCTTCTTGATTTGTTATCCAAGGGCAATACCCTGAGGAAGACCATCAAGGTCGAAATGCGTTGGGGCTTCTTAGAATTTCACAATCTGGAATATTGCTATATGTTGTATCAATTTTTTTTCTTTTATTTGTTTGCCAACAATGTTTACATCTACTTCCCCCTATAGTGGTGTCTACAGGGGCTATTTTAATCTTTTACAATTTTCTAAACAAAATATTTGTCTTTTATGCCATATAACGTGTTACATTTTTTTTTGATATCCCAAATCCCTGGTGTTCTTTATTCCCCATCCCCCTTGCGGATTTTGTTTGGTCTTAGCCTCTCAGTGATCCGCTGAGAGCCTGATGCTCCAGTGAGCACTGGAGGGTAGAGCAGAGAGCCACTGACTAACAGTCAAAGCTTTCTGCTTAATGTGATTGTAAAGTCTCTTTTTTTTTTTTTTTTTTTTCTGTTTGTTTTTTAAAATAACAAACATGTTATACTTACCTTCTCTGTGCAGTGGATTTGCACAGAGCAGCCCGGATCCTCCTCTTCTCGGGTCCCTATTCACTGGTCCTGGCCCCTCCCTCCTGTCCAGTGCCCCCACAGCAAGTAGCCAACCCTACAATATATTATTAGTATAGTGCTACTGTGCAAACTATGATGCTATTAAAACAATATTTATGGTGAACAAAACTTTAGAGCAAGTAACAATCTCCGTGTGCACATTCACATGTACCCAGGAAAGTAAATCCCCCCCAAAAACCAATACAACAATGCTGAAAAAATAATTGTGAAAAGAGAAAAATATAAAAATGAAAATAAAAATAAGTACTAACATTTATGAATCATTAGAATGTGCTCATAATAAAGTCCCATTTCCCATACTAAATGTGAGTGAGCATTGTTACCATTGTTTTATTTATATTTTAAAATAAAGAGCTCAATATATTGCGCAATGATCGTTTTTTTGCTTTTCATGAACGCTTGAGAAACATTAATAAGGAAATCCATGAGATGAATATTGGTTGAACAAGCGGCAGATTGGTTCCTAGGTGTGGAGTGGTTAACCCCAAGATAAACCAAAGGCGTTTACATAACCTAGCTCTGGTGAGTGCCCACTTCAGAAGTTGGTGGTGGTAGCACAAATTGGTGGATTAGCAGCTACTTCTTTACAGCACGGAGTTGCACACATGAGGATTTAACAAAATACCTTTGAAGAGGTTCACTGGGACTTTATTATGAGCACATTCTAATGATTTATAAATGCTAGCACTTATTTTTATTTTCATTTTTATTTGTATATTTTTCTCTTTTCACATATATTTTTTTCAGCATTGTTGTATTGGTTTTTGGGTAATTTACTTCCCTGGGTACTTGTAAATGTGCACATGAAGATTGTTGCTTGCTCTAAAGTTTTTTGTTCACCATAAATATTGTTTTAATAGCACCATAGTTTGCACAGTAGCACAATACTAATAATATATTGTAGGGTTGGCACAGTTACCATTTTCTTTTTTTGCACTGGGGACACAAGCTGGCTAACTGGCTGACACAGGCTTGCTGCATCTGACGGGCACTGGTGAGGCTGCATATCATGATCTCTTGTATCATGTCAGTCTCTAACCATCTCCTGTACCATGTCCCCAGTCTCTGACCATCTGCTGTATAAAAATATTTCTCTTATTGTCCATGGACTGGCACAGCCTCTTCATACTGAACACGTGGGTATATGTCCCTGCTTGCAGAAGAAGATCTAGGCAGAATGTTAGATGTTACAACATACATTCTAAAAAACCAGAGCTGAACAGCCCCGCCCAGGGGGCGGTCCCTCCGGAAATAACCCTCCTACCTGCAGTCAGCAGCCTCCGTTTTTTCAGTCTCCTGATTTTTTTTTATTCCTTTTGAGAATTTTATTTTATTTTTGAGATCTTCTATCAACTGTCGGCTGGGCAACAGGTTGGGTACAAGGTATCCTCGTAGTCTTCCCTGTCTGACCATCGAGCGTGCTGATCCTCGCCTTGTGTGCGTGAGACTCAGTTCACGACATGCCCCATGACTCCAGGGGTGGCCGGTGGGCTTTTATGCTCCGTGGTCTTAACAAGATTGAGTAGTCCTGCTGTATCTTTTGCGGTGGACCGGGCCGACGGCTACTCCGTACCGCACTGTGATAGGTCTGTCAGAAACACACCAGTGGGTCCCTCTGGGATGGGTAAGTAGTCTCTCCTGCTTGCAGGTGAGTACATGCTGGGTGTTTCTCTGTGTGGGGGATTTTCCCTGTCTCCCCCTTGTAATTACTGGTTCACCTGCTTCCCCATTCATGTCGGAGGCAACAGACAGTGCTCCAGCACCTACCGTCCCTATGGACCAGTTGTCGGCAGTCCTGGAAACATTTCTTGTCAGGAGGGAAGCGGTGAGAGAGCGCAAGGGAGCTAAAAAAGCGCCCTCTCCCCACACAAGGGGGGTGCTCCGATTCAGATATGGGCCTAGCTGCTGCTGCTCAGGACCCTAGCTCTGAAATTTTTGATGTTTTTTGAACAGGACATTCCTTCTGAGGAAGACCACAGTCTGTAAATAACAGGGTGCTTGTAAGTGAACTCATTGATGCTGTGAGGGACACTCTCAAGCTGGATGCTGTGGCTGAGGTACCTCAGGCGGACGCTGTCTCCTTTGGTTCTTTTCTGGGTCGACGTGGGTTTCCTCCGGGTACTCTGGTTTCCTCCCCCGCTCCAATTGCAGTGCACAGCATAACCATGTGCAATATGTTTATTCACATGCTATCATTCCTACACGGTATCTATGTGCTGTCTGCGTGGGTTTCTTTCGGGTGTTCCGGTTTCCTCCCCCGCTCCAATGGCAATGCACAGCATAACCATGTGCAATATGTTTATTCACATGCTATCATTCCTACACGGTATCTGTGTGCTGTCTGCGTGGGTTTCTTCCGGGTGTTCCGGTTTCCTCCCACGCTCTAAGGGTATGTGCGCCTTTGGCTCTCTGCACAGTATAAACATGTTCCATATGTTTATCACGCATACTATGATAGCTTCGCGGTATGTGTATGCAGTCTGTGTGGGTTTCCTCTGGGTACTCCGGTTCCCTCCCACACTCCAATGGTATGGGTGCTTTCGGTTTCCTCCGGTTTCCGCCCAATGACGTGCGCGCCTTTTGGTCCCATACACAGTATAAACATACACATTATGTTTATACACAACACTAAATACATTCACAGTATATGTATGTTTTGTACTCTCTGGGTCTGCGTGGGTTTCCTCCGGGTACTCCGGTTTCCCCCCACGCGCCAACGGTGTGCGCGCCTTCGGCGCTATGCACATATAAACATGTTCGAAATGTTTATCACACATACTATAGTACCTACACGGTATGTGTATGCAGTCTGCGTGGGTTTCATCTGGGTGCTCCGGTTTTCCTCCCGCGCTCCAATGGTGTGCACGCTTTCGGCGCCATGCACAGCATAAACGTGCAATTTGTTTATTCGCATGCTAACATGCCTACACGGTTGTGTACGCAGTCTGCGTGGCTGGTTTCCGCCCACGCCCCAATGATGTGCACGCTTTCGTCGCCGGCACAGTATAAACGTGTTTAATATGTTTATCCACACATACTAAACTACATACACCGTATGTGGTTGTACTATGCTCTTAGTGGCTGAGTGGGTTTCCTCCCACGCTCCAGTTGCACGTTTTGACGCAATACGCAGTATAAACTATGTGTTTGTACAATCAGCACTTATCAATGAAGTAGCTGCTGGATGGAGCATTGTCATAAGGATATGTGTTTTTTTTTCTCTAGGAAGTTGATTCCCTGGTTTCAGGGGTACCACTTTCCGGGGGGGTCACCTGCCCTTCGGTGGTGATCAGAAGCGATGGCTTGGACTGTGTTTGCCATGCTGAGGTTAGCGTTATGCCCGTTAGTGGCTGCGTCTCTGGCGTTTCTGAAGCTCGATGACTGGGCAAAGCCTCTGCTTCATCTATCAGTCGACCAGCAGGTGCAACTGCTTTAGCCTCTAGGGTCTCTGTGCCCAGGGTGGTTTTGCGCCACCTGTAGAGGCTGAGTTACTGGTCCACTGACCGAGTTTCTAGGGAAGCTCTGTCAGGTTTGCCTTTCTTTGGCCAACAATTGAGGCACCCCATAAGCCGGGGCCTCCCTTCTCCGATATATTGCCGGGTTTCTTTGGAATTGTCATACCCATACCGCTGCAGGACGGCCCTGTCGGCCGTTTGCATTCCAGGGGAAGGGTCCTTACATCCGGAGGTGTTCATCTCCTTTACCGGAGGTGGGGCACCGGATGTGGACCTTCTGGCCTCTCGACTCACTCGCAAGGTGTCGAGATTCGTGGCCAGGTCCAGGGATACCTGGGCAGACGCGTCAGAGGCCCCGTGGGGGCAGTATCGCCTTTTGTATGCTTACCCTCCACTACGGTTGTTGCCTCGCCTGCTTCGCAGAGTAGGGGCCGAGGCCATTCCGGTGATCCTCATTGCTCCGGAACGGCGTCATTGGTACGCCGATCTAGTGTGGCTAGTCGCAGACGTTCCTTGGCGACTGCCTCTGCAGGAGGACCTTCTGTCTCGTGGTCCCATACTTCATCCTGCTTTTCAGTCCTTGGCTTTATCGGCATGGCTGTTGAAAGCCAGGTGCTGAGGGACCGAGGTCTCTCGGATTCGGTCATCTCATCTATGTTGAGGGCACAGAAATCCTTCCTCCAGAAAGATCTATCACCGTACCTGGAAGGCTTACATCGCTATGTGCGAGGAGCTTGATTGGCGTCCACGGACGTATTCCGTTCCCAGGATTCTGCTGTTCTTGCAGCATGGTGTGACCCAAAAGCTGGCCTTGTGTACCAGCGTTTGGGTCGGATTTCGGCCCTGGCTGTCTTTTTCAACGACCACTAGCGGGCCATTCCTTGATTGACACCTTTTGTGCAGGGAGTTCGCCATATGATCCCCCCTGTCAATCCTCCTCTCCCTCCTTGGGATCTGAATTTGGTGCTCTCGGTTCTCTAAGAACCTCCCTTTGAAAACATCAGAGATATTCCTCTCTTGACTTTGTCTCAAGGTGGCTTTCTTAGTGGCCATTACTTCTGTTAGAGGGGTGTCTGAGTTGGCGGCCTTGTCCTGGAAGTCGCCTTACTTGGTCCTCCTTAAGGATAAGGCGGTGTTGCGCCCGCGACCGTCTTTCCTTCCAAAGGTGGTCTCGGCCTTTCACCTTAATGATGACATTGTTCTTCCGTCCTTGTGTCCTCACCCATCGCATTCCAGAGAATTTGCGCTTCACACATTGGATGTGATACGAGCCTTACGGGTGTACCTGTCTGCTACTGCTTCCATTCGGAAGTCTGACTCACTGTTTGTGTCTGTCTCTGGTCCAAAACAGGGCCATGTGGTGTCGTCTGCCACCATTTCTAGGTGGATCAGACAGACCGTCATACAGGCCTATGCCCTTAAGGGGCGGGCGCCTCCCTTTCCGGTTACGGCGCATTCCACCAGGGCAATTGGTGCTTCCTGGGCTTTCTGACATCAAGCGTCGGTTGCACAAGTGTGCAAGGCGGCGACCTGGTCGTCCGTTCATACCTTTTCTAAGTTCTATAAGGTTGATGTGGCTGCATATTCGGATGCTTCCTTCGGCCGCAAGGTGTTGCGGGCCACTGTTTAAAGTTGCAACTCCTCCGTTGAGGAGCTCTGCTCGTTTTGGAGTGAAGTTTGGTTTTTCCTTTACTACTGCTCCCTCCCTCTTCTTTATACTGCTTTGGGACATCCCACGTGTTCAGTATGAAGAGGCTGTGCCAGTCCATGGACGCTGAGAGAAAATAGGATTTTTGTACTCACCGTAAAATCCGTTTCTCTGACGTCCATGGACTGACACAGCACCCACCCTTCCTTTTAAGGTTTGTACTGCTTTGTTACGAACTGAGGCTGCTGACTGCAGGTAGGAGGCTTATGTCCGGAGGGACCGCCCCCCTGAGCGGGGCTGTTCAGCTCTGTTTTTTTTAGAATGTATGTTGTAACATCTAACATTCTGCCTAGATCTTCTCCTGCAAGCAGGGACATATACCCACGTGTTCAGTATGATGAGGCTGTGTCAGTCCATGGACGTCAGAGAAACGGATTTTACGGTGAGTACAAAAATCCTATTTTTTTTAAAAACAGTCACTTTCGGTATCGGTGCTGTTTCGGTTTTCGGGATCCTGAAATTTTTATTATCGGTTTCGGCACCAAAAAAAACATTCGGAGCATCCCTAGTTTTAATGTTGTTTGCATATATAAAAAAAAAAAAAAGATCTGATTTAAAAAATTTAATAAAAACTCTCACTGGATTGTAAGATGCACCTGTTTGGGATAAATACCCTGCTGGGCCAAACAGTCCGGTGAGAGTTTAAAATTGTTATAAGAAGCTGTGTAGATCTGAAAGCTTTAAGACTGTGCTAATTGATTATATAAGCGCTGGTTTTATTTGTATAAATTATTTACAGAATATTACCAAAGCTTTTAGGCAAGCTACGTAGTTCACCAGTATTCTGCCCTCCATCCTGATTTCCACTTCAGTCATCCTAGGCTTATGGAGGAACAAGGGGAGCCCCAAGAGAAGAAAAGGCTGAGCAGAATTCCAGATATTTTGACAGGTGTACTATATTTCTGCCATGTGTTTAGCTGTTTGGTTCAATGTTGCATGACAAAACAAGACTGAAATGCAGCATTTTGGCAAAATTCTGTATAATTTATTTTTTCTTAGGCAAAATGTTTTTGTATGTATGTAAACTTATTATTCATTTTTTTTTTTGTCTTCGTGCTGATAAAGAAAGTTTTCACAAGAACACTTTCAATTAGTCAGACTGTTCTAGTAGGCAGATGGTTTTAGAAATAGAAACTTCCCCTACAAAGTAAGTTATTTTACACTGGTGTTTGAGTATCTACGGTAAATTGCTGGTTTATTGTGAACTATGTAATGTAGGAGTTTTAAATGTCAGTTTATTTTGAGATTTTAGCACACAAGAATTTGAAATGGCAGTTGAACAGTATTCTCAGTAAAATTATATATTTTGTTTTTAATCTTAGGTCAAAAGTAACGTTTAAAATTATACAAACAGCAGACCCCCGGCTTCCTTACAAAGTGTAAGTGTGTTCCTCTATTATTCTGTTTATACATGAAAATGAAATATGACTAGATTGTTGACATTATTTGGGCTGTTAGGACCGCAGCAGGCATTTTAATATTTCCTGAGATGTAAAATATTACTGGAAATGCTAAAGGAACACAGAAATTAGATAAAGGTGTAAGAGTAATAACACGTATAATGACCTAGGTCTGTATTTGGCTAACTTGAGACTTTATAACAATATTTGGTTAGTAAAGGTGACAGTCTCTAAGCATACCCAGTGGTTAGAGACATCATCACCTTTAGAGGGCATAGTGACTGTGTCTTTACATATGGCATCCCTGATCTCCTTATACTCAACTCACCTATACACTGGCTACTTGTTTCTTCACTGCCAGAATAAGGGGGAGCGTGAGACCCTCCTCCCTGTGATGATGACTAGACCTAGCAGCCACTCGCTAAATCCGAGCACTGTGAGTAAGTGAGTGAGAACTTGTATAGCGCTGCAAATGCGAACTAAATCGCCTGTCACATCACCGCTCTACTAGGATGCCGAGCACTGTCCCATCACCACCCTACTGGGATGCCGAGCACTGTCACATCACCACCCTACTGGGATGCCGAGCACTGTCACATCACCACCCTACTGGGATGCTGAGCACTGTCACATCACCACCCTACTGGGATGCTGAGCACTGTCACATCACCGCCCTACTGGGATGCCGAGCACTGTCACATCACCGCCCTACTGGGATGCCGAGCACTGTCACATCACCGCCCTACTGGGATGCCGAGCACTGTCACATCACCGCCCTACTGGGATGCCGAGCACTGTCACATCACCGCCCTACTGGGATGCCGAGCACTGTCACATCACCGCCCTACTGGGATGCCGAGCACTGTCACATCACCGCCCTACTGGGATGCCGAGCACTGTCACATCACCGCCCTACTGGGATGCCGAGCACTGTCACATCACCGCCCTACTGGGATGCCGAGCACTGTCACATCACCGCCCTACTGGGATGCCGAGCACTGTCACATCACCGCCCTACTGGGATGCCGAGCACTGTCACATCACCGCCCTACTGGGATGCCGAGCACTGTCACATCACCGCCCTACTGGGATGCCGAGCACTGTCACATCACCGCCCTACTGGGATGCCGAGCACTGTCACATCACCGCCCTACTGGGATGCCGAGCACTGTCACATCACCGCCCTACTGGGATGCCGAGCACTGTCACATCACCGCCCTACTGGGATGCCGAGCACTGTCACATCACCGCCCTACTGGGATGCCGAGCACTGTCACATCACCGCCCTACTGGGATGCCGAGCACTGTCACATCACCTCCCTACTGGGATGCCGAGCACTGTCACATCACCACCCTACTGGGATGCCGAGCACTGTCACATCACCACCCTACTGGGATGCCGAGCACTGTCACATCACCACCCTACTGGGATGCCGAGCACTGTCACATCACCACCCTACTGGGATGCTGAGCACTGTCACATCACCACCCTACTGGGATGCTGAGCACTGTCACATCACCGCCCTACTGGGATGCTGACACAGCTGATTACAGTACTTGCTGCTGAAAAGCAGGAAGCTGTAGGGAAGTGAAGGTACGCGAGTATATTGAGGTAAAGGGAACCCCTTTGCAGAGACTGTCACCATGCATTGCTTGGACAAGGTGATGGTGTGTCTTTTTAAAGGGTTAGTTTACCTTTACCAAAAAACTGCCTATGCAGGGAATGGGCACCTGTAGATAAAAATGAGCGGTGCAGCTTTGACTAAAGTTGGATAATGCCCTTATAAGTGTAGGCCATTTTTGTACTTCCCAAAGCCTTACTGAAAAACTGAAATGGCATCATCCCATCCTGCATCATTGCTAAGACAATCCCAGTTGTTACTGTTCACCCCCACCATCACGTGTGGTCCATCTCCTGCGTCTCAGCATTGATGATCTCAGAGCTACTGCATCTGGGTAGAGAGATCACATGCAAGGGGGTTTGAATCAACTGGGAGTGTCTTACAAAGCAGGGCAGGATGATGCCATCTGTAGGCATTTTTCAGCCAGGCTTTGGGAGGTACGTAAATGGCCCACACCTATAGCCAAGGGCGTTATTTAATCTTTGTCAAAGCTGCAGTTTTTTATATATATCTACACGCACCCTTTTTCTGCATGATGCGTTTTTTAATAAAGGTGAACTAACGTTTTAATTTATTGCTGTTTAGTAAGTCTGACTAACTCGTAACTAGTTAGAACATTAGCATGTTTATTTGCTACAGCATCCATTTACGATTCACAGCGGCCATGTCACATTAGTCATCCTGATGCTGGTGAGAAATCGTCTGTGGCAGGTTTGCTTTGGACGACACATACGGGTGGTAAGACACTAACCTATTTGTATGTGTTGCTCCCTCACCAGCTGGATGTGTGACACGGCACTCTGCCATTGGTATTGCAGCATTTTCAGTAGCAAGAGAACCATGCCTCATAGCTCAAACCAGCAAAAAATCAACATATACAAAGTAGGCATGCAATGTCTTTGCATTTTCTGGCAATCCTATCACTTGCTAATTCTCGCTAGTGACAGGATTACTAGTGTGATGACTTCCTAAGTCTTCAATGTCTTCAGGACATGACAGATGTTAAAAGCCAACAACATTACAGATGGTGCAAGACAGACCTCTGCAAAATAAAGCAAACATGTACATGTCTAAAGATAAATTTTATATTTCTTTTGTTTATTTTTCAGCCTAAGTGTTCCTGAATGTACGCCATTTACTGCAGTTTTAAAGTTTGCAGCAGAAGAGGTAAGCCTGTGTCTATAATTGTGTATTAAGCAATATTGCTTCTAGTTTTAGAGGAAAGTTGTCACTGTAGCATTTATGAGGTTTAATTCTCATTGATGGATTTCATTTAACCTATTGAGGGGTATAAATGATGATATGGAAATGCTCAGAATCCCTCCTGTGTATATGGACAAATGACAGTGCAAAGTGACCAGCAACTAACCCTGAAAAATTATGGCTAAGATATTTTACCTTTTGGGTCACCGTGTCCTAGTAAAAAAGGCTGATGTTGACCCAGTCCACCACTCAGTTTTTATTGGATTGACTCTTTTTAAAGTATATGTAAGCCCAATCACTAAAATCTCATATAAGCTTTAAAGGGACACTAAAGGTTCAGTTTTTTTTTTTTTTTTTTAAATAACAAACATGTTATACTAACCTCCACTGTGCAGTTCGTTTTTTTGCACAGAGTGGCCCCGATCATCCTCTTCTGGGGTCCCACGGCGGCTGTCTCGGCTCCTCCCCGCAAGAGCTAATCCCCTCTGGGAAGCTCGCTCCCAAGGGGGTTACCTTGCGGGCGCGCTCACGTGTTATACATTAGGCGTGTATAGACTCCGAGTGTATGACTCGGCCCCGCCCCGTCACTGGATTTGATTAACAGCAGTGGGAGCCAATGGCTGCGCTACTATCAATCTATCCAATGAGGTGCCGATAAGCAATGGAGAGAATGACGCGGGATCGCGCCAATGGAGATTCGGGGCTCAGGTAAGTAAAATAGGGGCTGGGGGGGGGGGGGCGGGAGAGTGCAAGGGTTTTTTTCACCTTAATGCATAGGATGCATTAAGGTGAAAAAACAAAAAGCTTTACAACCCCTAACATGTACATGGAGTATATTGTACACGCATTTATAAGCATTTTCCCAAAAACACTAGATAAAATGTAAGCATAAAAACTGTTGACGTGCCTAAATGTCACATTTTACGCACATCAAGCATTTTTTCTGCCTGAAAGCTGCTCTCAAAAACACATTTGTGATGTTTTGTTTTTTTTTCAGCCTGTAAATGCCCAAATGTGCATTGACAAATAGGCTAACATAGAGTTGCTACAGTCTGAAAGAGAAAAAAAATGCCAAACTCATGTATAAGTGCCATTTTTTTATGCCCAGTGTGCATGAGGCTTATTATTTCAAAAGTAACTTTCAAACCTTTGAAATCTGCGACTTTCACTCAAATAGTGATCTGGCCCAAGATACATGTGCAGGCACGTCCTGTTTTGGGGAATTAGACTCTTTTTTTTTTTTTTTTGATTAATTGTTCTCCTACATTGTCACCCTGTCACACAGGCTTCTGATGGGGACTACAAGTGGCAGTTTTAAAACGCGTTATATAGGCATGGTCCACTGTTGTCATCCTCATCAGGAAACCTATCCTGAGAAATGCCTTTCAGCCACAATAAATGTGTGCAAAGAGGTCAAGAAGTCTCTCTTATGAACTTTAATAGGTCTTTTATTTTTCTCCTCCAGTACCAGGAGGAAGCATAGTAAGAAATAATAACAATAATTGGTAATTTCATGTGTTATAATTGTAATTTCTGTTGCTGACATCTACAACTTGGAAATGACTGGCTTTATAACCACTTACGGACCAGTCGTCATACGTTGGTACTTTGTCGTGGAATATGGTTGTTATGGTTACAGATAGCTGCCATAACCCAGTATCTTCTTAAACGGCGGGCGGTCCACTATGAGATAAAAGTGGTCTCTGTGGCAGACTCGCCACAAGATGACTTTTATCAGCAGTGGGAGAAGTGCCCTCCCACCGGTCGTCTTCGCCGTTTACCAGAGCCAGCGGCTCCTTGTAATAGGAATAAAAGTGACCCAATTTTATTTATTTTTTTAAAAGGATAGTGTCAAAATAAAAAGTAAAATAAATAAGAAAAAAAAAGTTTCCCGCCAAGCTCGCGCGCAGAAGGGAACGCATATGTAAGTCACGCCCGCATTTGAAAACGGTGTACAAAACCACACATGTGAGGTATCGCCGCGATTGTTGGAGAGCAATTCTAGCACTAGACCTTCTCTGCAACTCTAAACTGATAATCTGTTGAAATTTTTAAACATCGCCAATGCAGATTTTTAAGTTCCAATGTTTGTCGCCATTCTACCAGCGGGCGCAATTTTGAAGCATGACATGTTGGGTATCAATTTACTCAGCGTAACATTATTTCACAATATAGAAAAAAATTGGGCTAACTTTGCTGTGGTCTTATTTTTTAATTAAAAAAAAATATTTTTTTTCCCAAAAAAGTGCGCTTGTAAGACCACTGCGCAAATACAATGTGACATAAAGTATTGCAACGACCACCATTTTATTCTCTAGGGTGTCTGAACAAAAATATATATAATGTTTGGGGGTCCTAAGTAAATTTCTAGAAAAAAAAAATATTTTATCTTGTAAACAACAAGTTTGAAAAATAGGCCCGTTCTTAAAGCGGAGTTCCACCCATTTAAAAGTCGGGAGCTACAAAAGGTGTTGCTGCTGACTTTTAATAATCAGACACTAACCTGTCCCACGGTGCAGCAATGCGGGTGTACGAAGCTCCGCTCCCCCTTTCCACGGCGCCGGAATTCTAACTGTGGGCGCCCGGCTGTGGCTTCGCAGCAGGGCACGCACTGCGCATACACGAGCTGTGCTGTGAATGGCCGGGCAATCTTCTGGGACCTGTTACGTGTATAAAAGAATGCACAACATTTTTATTATTTTCCTACAATTGTTGATTGCCGGTATACCACAGCCATGTGGTATACCGGCAATCAACAATTGTTGGAAAATAATAAAAATGTTGTGTTTCTTTTATAATTCTTTTTTTTTTGGGTACAGTTGTGTTTTTTTTAACATATTTGAGCAGACATATATTGGATTCATTCAAACAAAGTACACATACAAATGACTTGGTGTTTTCATTTTCATAATCCAAATTATTGTCATTTTGTCAAGTTTCCATGTGGTGTACCTCCTTTTTGTTCACATGACTGTAAATGTGAAATCTAGCATGTTAACATTTGATATTTAGATCTTATGCCCAGCAGGCGGTGAGCTGTGCGCTCTTTGAAGGCTCTTTCATACAGCTATTGTGTAAAAAAAAAAAAAAAAAAATGGGCTGCTAAAGGAATTTTCTCTCCCAGACAGAGAGAGTAATCAGTAAAATGGGACAGGGATGTCCGAAAAGCATGTTGGCAATGCCGGGCCTTCTATTTAGGCATGTCAGTTTTTTTTAAAACTGAATTCAATTGTGACACCCTGTTAATGATTGTTCACTTTTCTTTTTCTTTTTTTTTTTTTTTTTTTTTACTTAATTTTTAATTTTTTTATTTATGGCCTCATTCACGCAAGCACTGAGGCCTGTTGACCTTGAATGGGTTATGTTAATTCCACTTGAGCCACCAGGTGCTGCATGTAGGCAGCCCATGTAAGCATATAGGGATGCAGTGCCGGCACGGGCATCTTAATGTGATACTAAAGGTACATTTGTTTTTTTAATAAACATGTTATACTTACCTGCTCTGCGCAGTGTTTTTGCACAGAGCAGCCCAATCCACCTCTTCTCGGATCCCCCAGAAGTGCACTGAGCTCCTGCCCCCTGCTGAGTGCTCCCATAGAAAGCTGCTTGATATGGGGTTACTCGTGTGTGCTTGCTCCCAAGCCCCGCTCTGTCTATTGACACACAACAGGGCTCAGCCCCACCCCTGCTCCATCCTCAATGGCTGTGATTTGAGAGCAGCGGGAGCCAGCCAATGGTTCCTGCTGCTGTGTCTGATCCACTAAAGAGAGAGAGAGAGAGAGAAACAGGCTGCTGTCCTGTACATTGCTGGATAGAGTTCGGACTCGGGTAGGTGTGTGTGTGTGGGGGGGGGGGGGGGGGGACCGGAACACAGAAGGTTGCACACAGAAGAATACATGAAATAAAATAAAAACTTCAGTCTTTAGAACCACTGTCATTTGCACTCTCCAGTTTAGGTAAATCAACTCCTGTGTGTTTTGGAGTCGCTCATCTGCAGGGCTGTCAAATTAGGACAAGCAGATGCTTACATGAACCTTGTGGTTCAACCCACATAAACACAGCCCATTCATGGTCTACGGGCCTTAATGCCTGTGTGAATGAGGCATTTTACACACTACTGAATGTTCAATAAAACAAATGTGAAAACTTACAAGTTGTTTAAAAATGCAAACCTAAGATAAAATTGATCTTTTCAATGCAACGCTACTGTCTAAAAATGAGAATGCAACAACATATGCAATGGCAGCAGCAACAAGTGGATGGAGCGGGGAACGCAGGTGCAGAGATCTCTGTATCAGTTACAATAGATATCCTTCTTTCTATCCATAATGGAAATACCAGTACTTGGAAGACCGACTTTGTAATGCCTGCCATGGTGGTAACGTTCGTCAATTTTGGTCGATTGCTAGTACAGAGGATATCTAATATGAAAATGCAAGAAAGGAAGACTGTATTTTTGATGCACAGCTGACTTCCTGTTCAGGAATTCTATTGCTGAAAATTGCCAATCACCCTCCTACCTTTTTACTGACATGGATTTCTCTGTACAGGTGTAAATGTTTTAATACATGATCTACTTATTTTTAGATGGTAATAGTGACTTTAAGTACCCCCCCCCAGCACTGGCAGCACTTTTTACAGCATTACTATTCAAGTGACGCTCATCTGATTTAGTCAGCTGTTAGCAGATACCCCTGCTGTTCCACTGTGTGCATTCCCATTTGGGAACCCAATTTCAGGATTATTTCCTATTGCATATTTGACTTTCTGTAATGTGGTTTTCTATGCGGACTTAGTAAATGAGGGAAGTCGGCTGTAAAGAATTGCTTCCTGGTCCCTTTTTGCCCGGCTGATTAAAATGTCAATGCAGGAGCGGGTTTCCATAGCAACCTCTATTGTGATGATGACATGAAGAACCCTGACAGCCTTCTCTCCACTTGCTCTTCCTGGGTTTGAATTTGTTACTGATTTGCCGTAGCCTATTCTATGCCTGTAATATTGTTACTGTTTCTATTCTGTCAGTTCTTTGTGAATCCATGCAGAGCATTATTCTCGGTACAGGCTTGAACTATTTTCCAAAATTACATATTTTTTTATTTATTTTTTCCTTCCCCTAAATTTTTGCTGCTTTAATTCTCATTTCATAAAAATGATCAAAACCTTAAAAATATCCAAAAGATTTCTATCTTGAATTAAAAAAAGGGAAATCTCTAGTATAATGGAATAGCAATAAAAGGTACCTCCAACATGCTCATACCTCTATTAACCATCTGAGCAAAATAATAATAAAAAATAAATAAATAGGAATGTCCCAGTATCTAAGCTGACTACATTGGGTTCCAGAAGATGGGCTGCTCATCTACCAAAGAAAGTTAGTGTACATCTAGACAAAATAAAATGTAAAAAAATATTTGGCTGGTCTCTAAAATATGTACTCCTTCCGCTCTCCCCCCCCCCCCTTTTTTTTAAAAACGCTGCAAGTACAAAAATATAACGTGATCCTGCCAGAAAAGCAGTTTTAGTGCCTAACTGCCTCTACCTGTAGTGAGCTGACGTTTCTATCTCTGCTGCACTCAAATCACAAGCTATGTTATCAGCCCTGTCTGTGTTATTCCCTGCTGGACTAAAGAACATTCCCCTCATGTTTAAGAGATGTTGATGAGGAGGAAAGGGGTATGAAAAAAAAACTCAGGCAGGGGTGAAAATACTTTTTGAGTTTTTAGTGCAGCAGGGGGGCACTTTGGTGTCAGCTCCCTATGGGATGTTTGAAACTCTCTGCATTTCTGGCAGGATCAACAGAAAATTTTCTGTACTTGCAGCATATTTTAAAGAGATAAAATACTGGGAGTTGTGTCTGTATTGCATAAATGTACTGAGTGTATTTTCCCAAAACAATATAGGTCCTTGGTGCTGGAAATTGTATTTGGCTGATGAGTAGGCCATACTCGGGGAACACATTGCTGTCCATTGTTTTCCAATACTCCTATTAGTTAAAGAAAAGTGACCAACAGAAAATGTGGTTTGCTCACCACAGAAAATTGCTCTGATTATTCCACACTGGGCAGAAGTTTTACTTTTTTATTTATTAAATACAGAGTACGAGCCTGCAGTTTTCAGCACAGTGTTCTCTGCATAATGCTGCAGAGAATATTCCCAAATAGGAGGCAAACCCTATCAAATCCCGTCTCCATTCATTAGAATTAAGAGCCCTGAAGCAGGGCAAGTGCAATTCATATTGGTAAATAACATAGCTGTCCTTTTTAAAATGTGCCGGAAATGTGTTTTTTTTACCCACAGAAACTAGGAACATTGATAATTGATTGGAGATATAACTGTAGCTATGACTAGCTGTCGAATGAAATACAGACTACTTTTAAGGTTTTATTTAAGAGTTACCCTATATACTCGAGTATAAGCCGAGTTTTTCAGCCCTTTTTTTTAGGGCTGAAAATACCCCTCTCGGCTTATACTCGAGTCAGTGTACCTTCAGATACCTCCTCATCCAACACAGAGGCGTGACTACCGCAGTCACGGCCGGACGTGACTAGCAGAGCTCGTGTTCCAGCTTAAAGTCTCCGGCGTTTTGCAATTGTAGCACAGCGGTTTTTACTCTGAAAGCAGCCGAATGAGAAACTGAGAGTAAGCAGCATTTCCCTATCTGCCTATCTGACTCCCTCTGGGCTCTCTGAGATCTGGAGCCATATCCGCTGTATCGCAGAAACACAGACAGTTTGGCAGACTCGGTAGTGATCTCCTTCACCTGTAGCCTGGACACGGCGGCGGCGGCTGACAAGCGGTGGAGTGCGGGAGTGTTCTTCCACCCCCCTCCCTCTGAGCCTTCCTAATCTTCTGAGAATCGGAGCTCTCCCCGCTGGTGAGCGGTGTCATTGACAGACTTGGTTTACCTGGCAGACTCGGCAGTGATCTTCCCCACGCTGAACCTCAGTGGTAGCGGCGGCTGATTGATAAAGCGGTGGAGTGTGTGAGTTTTTACTGTCTTTCCTACAGAGTTTACACTGAGTTTGCACTGGGTGAACTTGCAATTGCTCCTGCAAATCTTGAAAGTGAAGCTATAACTGCCTGTGTGATTATCCCTGCAATCACCCTTGCAATCCTGGCAATCCCTGCAGCTATCTCTCTGTGACCTATGTAATATTTGTAATTTCAGTGTATCTACACTTTTGTAATCTCTGCACCCCCTGCAACCTTCGCAACCCCTGCAACCACCCTTTGCAACTACCTTTTTGATATTTACGTGATTAGAGAGGTGGGGTGACCCTCCAGCCCCCCAGCGGTGTGATTTGCGAGCTTCCCTTGTCCTCTCCTCTCCCTCTTGAGCCCACAGGGAGCATGCAAATGGGCATTGTTGACCCTCTTTTCCATTTACAGTAGCTGCTGCATTCTCACCCTAGGCTTCTACTCGAGTCAATAAGTTTTCCCATTTTTTTGTGGTAAAATTAGATGCCTCGGCTTATACTCGGGTCGGCTTATACTCGAGTATATACGGTAAGTGTCCCAAAGAATATAAAACTTCTGTTCTTCATTGATGGGATCTGGAACTGGGCTATAAAAAATAGGATCCTGTTATACTTTTGTTCTGGTAATTAAAAAAAAAGGACATTGTCTTTAGATATTCTAAATGATGTTTTTTGTTTGTTTAGTTTAAGGTTCCTCCAGAGACAAGTGCAATAATAACAAATGGTAAGTTGCTTTCCTGCCTTCTTGGTCACTGAATACAGGATCTCTCATTTGTAAAAACTTCTAGTAGATCTTGACCACTGATGAGGTGACTATTCATTTCATTCCCAGTCAATAGTTTTGGTGTTGAACACATCAGATGTTAGCTGGTGGTCCCTGTCACCTCAAATGCAGCTGTAAACATATCCCAATAGACTGTAAACCATAAAGATTATTTCTATAAGTAATTATAATGTCATAAGTAGTGTTACAGGCCTCTACATTAAAGAGTAAATTCATTCTTCTCCCCACACCCTCCAATTTGAGAGTTCATAAATTTAGTATTACCATTTGTAGGCATTTTCTGGTTCCTGTTTGAAAGCTGTCACAGGAATTGATTCTCCCATTAGCCACACATGAATACACTGTTATACATTTTTTTAAGTATTACATGGTATTGCAGTTTAATAAAACGCAGACATGACAATATATACAGTGCCTTAAAGTATTCATACCCCTTGCAATTTTCCGCATTTTGTCATGTTACAACCAAAAACGTAAATGTATTTTATTGGGATTTTATGTGATAGACCAACACAAAGTGGCAAATATGTGAAAAGTGTGGCGTGCATTTGTATTCAGTCCCCTGGAGTCAATAATTTGTAGAACCACCTTTTGCTGCAATTACAGCTTCATGTCTTTTGGGGATGTCTCTACCAGCTTTGCAAATCTATAGAGTAAAATTTATGCCCATTCTTCTTTGCAAAATAGCTCAAGCTCTGTCAGATTGGATGGAGGGCATCTGTGAACAGCAATTTTCAAGTATTGCCACAGATTCTCAATTGGATTTAGGTCTGGACTTTGACTGAGCCATTCTAACACCTGAATATGCTTTGATCTAAACCATTCCATTGTAGCTCTGGCTGTATTTTTAGGGTCCTTGTCCTGCTGGAAGGTGAACCTCCTCCCCAGTCTCAAGTCTTTTGCAGACTCAAACAGGTTTTCTTCTAAGATTGCCCTGTGTTTGGCTCCATCCATCTTCCCATCAACCCTGACCAGCTTCCCTGTCCCTGCTGAAGAAAAGCATCCCCACAACATGATGCTTCCACCACCATGTTTCATGGTGGGTATGGTGAGTTCAGGGTGATATGCAGCATTGGTTTTCCGCTACACATAGAATTTTGCTTTTAGGACAAAAAGTTCAATTTTGGCCTCATCTGACCAGAACCCCTTCTCGCAAACTGGACTTCTTATGGCTTTCTTTCAACAATTGCTTTCTTCTTGCCACTCTTCCATAAATAGCCAGATTTGTGAAGTGCACAACTAATAGTTGTCCTGTGGACAGATTCTCCCACCTGAGCTGTGGATCTCTGCAGCTCCTCCAGAGTTACCATGGGCCTCTTGGCTGCTTCTCTGATTAATGCTCTACTTGCCCAGCCTGACAGTTTAGGTGGACGGCCATGTCTTGGTAGGTTTGCAGTTGTGCCATACTCTTTCCATTTTCAGATGATGGGTTGAACAGTGCTCCGTGATATTTTCAAAGCTTGGAATGTTTTTTTATTACATAACCCTGCTTTAAACTTATCCACAACTTTATACCTGACCTGTCTGCTGTGATCATTGGCCTTCATGATGCTGTTTGTGTACTAAGGTTCTCTAACAAACCTCTGAGGGCTTCACAGAACAGCTGAATTTATACTGAGAATAAATTAAACACAGGTGGGACACTATTTGCTAATTAGGTGACTTCTGAAGGCAATTGGTTCCACTAGATTTTAGTTAGGGGTATCAGAGTAAAGGGGGCTGAATACAAATGCACGCCACACTTTTCAGATATTTATTTGTAAAAGAAATTGGTTTTAGTGTTGGGGTGGACTTCTACTTTTAACGTTTTTGTTGGTAACATGACAAAATGTGGAAATACTTTTTCAAGGCACTGTATCCTTATTACTACCAGCCTTATGGAGCTGTAAAAAAAAAATATACAGAGCTGGGACTTGTGGTATTTAACCCCAATGCAGTGGACCTGGACAAAGTGGTTGGCAAGTTTGCCTTGCAGCTCCAGGTCTCAGCTTCTGATCCAACCTGGGAGACCATCTGCATGGAGTTTGTATGTTTTGCCAGTCTATGTGGGTTTCCTCCCACAGTCCTGAAACATTATATAAGAAATATGAAGAATCGCGCTAATTCCAATATAAAGTTCATGGGATCAAAAAATATATACATGTGCAAAATAGTGCAAGAAACTTTGTTAAATTATTTGGCTTCTTCTCAAATTGCCCTTGATGTGCATTCACGTGTAGTAATGTTCCTACACTGTGAGCTATTAGAAGGGACGGGTGCCGATTTAAGTACTTCTACCATATGTGCTCTGGATAGCACTGTGTAACACATCAGGTTTCTAATACTACTGTAAATAAATATTCCATTACATCTTAGATTTCTTGTTAAACCCTCAACACCCCCCCCCCTCCTCCGCTCAAACAAGCCCATTTGTATTAATTGCTTAAAGTGGTTGTAAAACCTCACATATACCCAGTGAACTGACTGGTCTCAGGTGATTCACAGTGAGAAAACAAATCCTTCTACATAAATTGTACTTGTTAATCTGTAGTCTTCTCTATGTCTGTTCAAAGTGCACAATTTATAAAGCTTGTTTGAGCTGTCAGAAAAAAGGGGCGGGGATCTGAAGTTACACTCTGCAGAGCTCAGTGAGGAGAGAGCTGATTGGAAGGAAGGGACACACCCCCTCCACACAGGATCAGAGCTGTGGCTGACAATCAGTTGGAGCTCCCTCCGCTGTCAGCATTTTTCTCTTGGTGTCAGGAAAACTTGTCAGAAGAGATTCATGCTGATGGCAGAGGAACAAATCGGCAGACAGAAATGACACTTGGCACTCCTAATTGACACACACTATAGAGCAGTGATGGGGAACCTTGGCACCCCAGATGTTTTGGAACTACATTTCCCATGATGCTCATGCACTCTGCAGTGAAATTGAGCATCATGGGAAATGTAGTTCCAAAACATCTGGGGTGCCAAGGTTTGCCATTACTGCTATAGAGGGATTTGCTTTATTCCTATTTTATGCCTCTGGCTTCTATGGTGTCATCCTGCTGAAGAGATCCTCAGGAATGGCTGCAGCACAATGCTGAGATTGTCTTCTTAGCAAGATTTGTAGTACTGGCCATTCCCCATATCCCGCCAGAAGAAGGATGATATTGACCTCACTTAGGTGCTGATTGCAGAAGTCAGGAGAAAGGTAAGTATACTAACTTTTTTCCCTCCTGCAGGTTAAAACTGTTTTTCAGAAAGTGGCAGCAGTGCAATGCAAAGTCCACTTTAATGTCTTTTTGGCATACTGCAAATAAATGCTGACACTATCCATTGTCTTATCCAATTACCATTAATGCAGTAGTATTGATTTGTGGCTGCCTGTATAAGAGATTAAGCTTAATCTACAAAGTGATGAATGTAGTTGATAATACATTTTAATTGAATAGTTAATTAGAGAGGAACACATTGGTTTCAAGCTAGCCATATGCTATACAATTTGACTATACAATCTGCCTTGGATCTACCATCAGCTATGCAGTACAAGGGCCTGTCTGATTTCATACTAATTGGATGGATTGTTTAGGCTTGTCCTCAAATTAAATTTTTGTTAAAGCTAAAGTTTAGTTATGTTTTCTTTCTATGCAGCACCAGGAACATCTTATGACTCATGGATGTCCATCATACCTTAACCACTTCAGCCCCAGACCATTTGGCTGGCCAAAGACCAGAGGACTTTTTGCGATTCGGCACTGCGTCGCTTTAACTGACAATTGCGCGGTCGTGCCACGTGGCTCCCAAACAAAATTGACATCCTTTTTTTCATACAAATAGAGCTTTCTTTTGGTGGTATTTGATCGCCTCTGCAGTTTTTTTCTTTTTTGCGCAATAAACAAAAATAGAGTGTCAATTTTGAAAAAAAAAAACAATATTTTTTACTTTTTGCTATAATAAATATCCCCAAAAAATACATAAAACGTTTTTTTTTCCTCAGTTTAGGCCGATACGCTTTCTTCTGCATATTTTTGATAAAAAAAATCGCAATAAGCGTATATTGATTGGTTTGCGCAAAAGTTATAGCGTCTACAAAATTCGGGATAGTGCTATAAAAATGCACTGGTTACTGTAAAAATGACACTGGCATTGAAAGGGGTTAACCTGTAGGGGGCTTTGAAGGGGTTAAGTGTGTCCTAGGGAGTGATTCTAACTGTTAGGGGGCATGGCTACGAGTGACATGTCACTGATCGCTGCTCCCAATGAGAGGGAGAAGACTATCAGTGACAGTGTCACTAGGCAGAACGGGGGGATGCTTGTTTACACTTGCCTCTCCTCGTTCTGCAGCTCTGTGACCCGATCGCGGGACATCGAGTCCACGGGTCCCACGGGCACGGTCACGGAGCTTGCGGCAGGGGCGCCCGCACAGCGGGAATTTTAAAGTGACGTGTATATATACGTTACTCTGCCCAGCCGTGCCGTTCTGCTCACGTATATGTACAGTAGCCAGTCCTTAACCGGTTAATGAAGTGTGTTTTCATGTCTGACTGGCTGCTACATTGTGTAGAAATCTTCTCCGCACTGCCTCTGGGTCCTCCTGACAATGCTGTCCCTCTGCCCTGCTGGGGTTAACATCATCCGCAGTGAGTATTAAAGAGCTGTGTTGCTTGCCCCTTCTACCTGCCTCCTGCATTCATATAACTCATATTATTCTTTCCCAGATTGCAGTGTTCTGTAATTGGAGGAGGCAGATCCTGTCCTCCATTCACGGAATGCTTTGTATTCTGGAAAAGAATAATATGAGTTCTGTAAATGGAGGAGGTGAGCGGAAGGGGCGGTCAAGCAGCGCAACTCTTTTACACTTGCAGAATCTGATGTTAACCCTTGCAGTGCCTGAGGATCGATGCTGTGGGCAGAAGATTTTTACACTATGGAGCAGTCAGTTGGATGTGGGGCACACTTCATTAGAGGTAAGTTATGTCCCTGGAAATGCATACCAAAGATTTTTTTTATTTAATTTTTTTAGCTAAACTTCAGCTTTAAATCCAAAGTGTGTTGCCGGCTTTAGAGTTATTGGTACAAATGTGGTTATAGTTGAGGATTCCAGTTTCATCAGATCACATTATATTGCTTTTTTTTGTGGCCATCAAAAAAAACACATACATTTGTGCTAGTTTTCCATTTTCTGTGTGGCCGCTTCTATATTCCCCATCCCCAAACAACCAGATGTAGAAAGACTGAACCAAGCTGAAAAACTGGATGAACAGCGTTGATTAGTAACACACAATAAAGCTCCTATTGCTTTAACATGCCTTTTTTGTATGTGTTTTTGATGCTTTTGTTTTTGATGCTTTTGTGATGCTTTTTTGAAGCTTTAAAATGGTTGTTAAGCCACTGATATCAAATCATCCCATCTCCTCTGTAATATAACAATAAGTGTCCTTGTGTCTGTGTTGTATAAAAAAATATGCCGATCTGTACCTATATCACAGTGACTCTTCTGCTCTCTCCTCTGCCTGGCTGACAGCTTCGGCGGTCGGGGCCAAGAACTCCCGCTGATGTCAGCCGGGGAGGAAGGGAGGAGAGAGAGGGAGAGGGATCCGAGGAGTCACGTAAGCCGCTGTGATATAGGTACAGCTCTGCATATTTTTATATAACACAGACACTGGGACACTCATTGTTATATTACAGAGGGCATGGAAGCATTATATATATATATATATATATATATATATATATATATATATATATATATATATATATATATATATATATGTATATATAAAGCAGCAGGAGCGGAGGGGACGTGCACTGACACGAGCAGATAGGCAGGGTGGGGGGAGAGGACAGAGAAGGACCAAGCAGGGCTGTGGATGACGGAGGCACGTAAACTGACCACGGTGTCAGTGCTCGGCAGCCATGATATACCGTGGTCAGTTTACAGGGGGGAGGGTATAGCCAGGCAGGATCTGGCAGGTTTTTTAGGTGATAGAGAGGGCCAAATGATACAGCACAAGCACTGTGCTGTATAGCATGCTTTAACCACTTGCCGACCTGCTCACACAGATCTACTGCTGCAAGTCGGCTCTCCTGCGCAAACTGATGTACCTGTACGTCAGTCCGTAAAGGCAGGCTAGTGAGAGCGGGTCCCACAGACGCTATGTTCACCAGCAGCCCGCGATCGTGGTGAGTAGAGGCAGAATGGGGAACTGCCTATGTAAACAAGGCATTTCCCCATTGTGCCTAGTGACATGACAGGGATCTACTGTCCCCAGTGATCGGGAACAGTGATCTCTGTCATGTTTCAGTAAGCCCATCCCCCCTACAGTTAGAACACGCTGAGGGAACACAGTTAACCCCTTGATCCCCCCCAGTGTTAACCTCTTCCCTGCCAGTGTCATTTTTACATTGATCCAGTGCATTTTTCTAACACTGATCAATGTAATAATGTCACTGGTCCCCAAAAAGTGTCTGGGGTCAGATTTGTCTGCCGCAATGTTGCAGTCCCGCCAAAAATCGCAGATCCCCACCAGTCCCTAAATCTTTCCCATCGTTTGTAGATGCGATAACTTGCGCAAACCAATCAATATACGCCTATTGCGTTTTTTTTTGTTTTTTTTTTACCAGAAATATGTAGAAGAATATATATCGGCCTAAACTGATGAATAAATTAGTGTGTGTATGTATATATATATATATATATATATAAATATATATATATATATATAATTTATTATTTTTTTTGGATATGTATTATAGCAGAAAGTAAAAAAATATTCAAAATTGTCGGTCCTTTTTTGTTTATAGTGCAAAAAATAAAAACCGCAGAGGTGATCAAATACCACCAAAAGAAAGCTCTATTTGTGGGAAGAGAAGGATGTCAATTTTGTTTGGGTACAGTGTCGCACGACCGCGCAATTGCCAGTTAAAGCGATGCAGTGCCGTTTCGAAAAAAATGCTCTGGTCATTAAGGGGGCAAATCCTTCCGGGGCTAAAGTGGTTAATTGAACAGGATCTGTTTTTTTTTGGGTGGGGTTAACAAACACTTTAATGAAGCTTGGCAAATGCCCTGTGTTTATTGGCTTTCTATGTTCTCCTATACATGAAATACAAAGCAAAGCTAACTCTGAATAAGTGCCTCACTACAGCCTGTTTCACAGTCTTCAGCTTATATAAGAGCAGTGTAAAGAGCAAGCTTTGAGAAAGCATTGCAGCGCTTTCAGCAAGCTTTATTGAAGCTTTTAAAGTACCATTCAACTCCAGTTTGTAAATGTTGAACAAAAGTCAGAGATAAACATCTCAGAACACTGGCAGGCTCTTTCCAGAAGAAAGGATATAAAGACAAAACCATCAACAACAGCATAAACACAGCCTTGAAAACCCGAAGAGAAAATCTCCTCCAATACAAAGAGAAAAAAACAAATAACCGAGTACCTCTAGTCACCACATACAACCCAACACTAGAAGGGATCAAAAAGATAATCAAAGATTTACAGCCCATTATAACAGAGGATGAAACTCTGAAAGAAATATTCCAACAACCCCCATTATTGGCTTTCAGACAACCACCCAACCTCAGACACAAACTAATCAGCAGGAAACTTCACTCTGATTATGAAGTCACAAATAATGGAAGCAAACCCTGCAATAAAAAACGCTGCAAACTGTGCAACCAGATCAATCCATCCAAAAGTGTCACACACACAAATGGGACCTTCACCATCATGGGATCTTACAACTGTACCTCCAGTAATGTTGTGTACCTCATCCAATGCAACAGGTGTGGCAAAGGATCTTATGTTGGTGAAACAGGACAGAAGTTGCAAGCGAGGATGAATTTTCACAGACATACCATCAAGGAACATAAAGAAGAGAGTTTCTGCACACCTGTGGGACATCACTTCTCACAACCAGACCACACTATAGAAGACCTCAATGTTTTAGTTCTTAAAGGGAATTTCAGAACTATCCAGGAAAGGAAAACATTTGAACTAAGAATGATAATTCTTTTTAATACAAAAACGAATGGCCTAAATTTAGATATTGATTTCCTTACCCATTATACTAATGTTTTATGACCCCCTCTGTGACTAGCATCTCCCCCCTCAAGTCTATAGCTCTCCCTCTGTCTTATCTCACTAACTCTGCTGCTATCTTTATTACCATTGATTTGTATGTGTTTTTTTTCCTTTCCCTCTGAGATTTTTTTCTTGTTTTGTTTCAACATTCTGCTAAAAAAATTGTGAATCAGTACTGCTTGGACCTTGAAGAAGGGGACATACCCCGAAAGCTTGTCCTGAAAAATTCTATGTTAGTGCAAATAAAAAAAGTATCACGGACAGTACTTTATTTTTTAAATGTTGAACACAGATCCTAATGGTAGTGTTGATTGCCACTTTAAGCAAGCTTCTAGCAGGCTTTCAACAAGCCTCAAGAAATGCTAAAACCTGCTATCGGCTTGTTTAAAAGATAAGTTCACCTTGTGAACATGTTACATGATCCACCCGTTTTTAGGATGGAACATGTAACATGGTCCAGTGTCTGCACCTTCTTCCCCAATCCCCTCACCCGCTGTCACAATTTGAAAACATTCCGGCCATGCAGGACTCTGTCCACACAGCTGCCTCATTAATTCACAGTATTTATTTAAACGAATAGACTACAAGTACAGTCAGCCATTGAAGCTGACGGCTTGTAGTACTCTATGAACTACAAGGACGCTGGTGAGCGCTCTCGTAGTTCATTGATCTTCCTGTTCTCAAGTAACTGCCTGCCCGTATTGGAGGTATGGGCAGACTGCTATTCTGAGTCTGCGGGAGCCTGACATTGCACATTATCAAACTGGAGCTGAATAGTACTTTAAAAAGCTTGCCGAAAGCTCTGCAAATGCTTTGTCAAAGTTTGCTGTTCACACTGCTCTTATACAAGCTGAAGCTCCTGGGAAACAGGCCTACTGCTGGAGGTGCTATGATAGACTTCTGTGGAGGCTTCTAAAGTGTGGTAAAGCACCAAGAAAGCAACATGGGCTAATAATTCTGAAGCAAAGTAACACCACCATTTTATTCAGTGATCGCTGCTTTGATTGGCATTCAAAGTGCTCCAAAAATTGTAGGTCTTTTTGGTTTTGCTGTGTTCCTTCTTTACTTGACCCATTCTGCTTATGATGGTGACCATTGTCACTGGGACAGAAGGTAATGGTAAATCCAAATTATACATGTCCTAGGAACATAAATGGAGAGCAAATCCTTCACTGGGGATACTTGTCCAAGTGACATCTGTCTAAGATGGGTTGTTCCCTGAAATTGGAGAGAATTCCTCTCACTTCATGTTGTGTATCCAGGAATGGAAGGAAGGACTGAAAAAAAGCATGACAGGAGATGTAACCTTTTAGTCTTGGTTATCTAATAAATGCTGGCAGAAGAAAAGGAATGTTACATTTTTCTTAGCCTATATCGATTAGTGAAATTTGTATTTGATGGCTTGCTTTTTTGTGTTCTCTTACGAACAATGCAATTACATAGAACAGTGAACCACATTGCCCCCCATATTCACAAAGGAATGTTTAGCATTTAGTACTACTGTAGCTTACAGGCAGAAAATGAAATGTTAAGTGCCCCTAATTAACATTATGTACCTTAACTGGTATTTCTATATCTTCACTGGACTAAATTATGTTCCGAGGTATGTTTGCATATAGGCATGTAAACACTAGAGGCTTCGGTGATTTCCCATAAACAGTTATTAGAGCAGGCATTTAATTTACCGGTAGCTTCTGACTAAATGTTATGGGTAACTGCGTATCATTGCTCTTGAACAATACATGTTTAGCAAAGCCTGCATTTTCGGACAAGCTACACAGCAATAAAGGAAATTCAAAACTGTCAGTGTCGCAGCCTTTTTCCATAATTTTTTAATTTTTTGAACATTGCATGTTTGTTTTAATTTCAATGTTTTTTTTTTTTTTTTTAACAATTTGAATTTATCCTACAGATGGAGTAGGGCTAAATCCAGCACAGACAGCTGGTAAGTAAACTTTTTTTTTTTTAACGAAGACATATTGCAAAGTAAATTGTACAAAGCTGTAATCGCTAATTGATTTAAATCAGACCATGCTCCAGTAGTTTTCACCCTTTCCCCACAAATTAACTAATTAGGATAGTATCACAACTGGTATAGCATTAAACTTTGTTAATCGTACAGTACGGGGCACAGGATAAGTATTTGGGTACAGTAGGTGCCGCCAATATTGTGTCAATCTCGTCGTTTTAGCGGCGAGATTGACACCCTATGAGCTCCGTTGCGAAAGCCAGCGCCGAGCTGTCTCGTCATCAGGAAAGAAAAAATGTTCCTTTCACGATGAGCGGCCCCCCTCCCTCCTGAACCGTACCAGGCCGCATTCCCTCAACATGGGGGGTTTGGCGCTCTGGGGCAGGGGGGCGACCTGCGGCCCCCCCACCCCAGAGCACCCTGCCCCCATGTTGATGAGGACCGGACCTCTTCCCGACAGCCCTGGCCGTTGGTTGTCGGGGTCTGCAGGCGGGGGGCTTATCGGAATCCGGGAGCCCCCTTTAATAAGGGGGTCCCCAGATCCCGGCCCCCCACCCTATGTGAATGAGTATGGGGTACATTGTATCCCTACCCATTCACCTGGTGGAAAAAAATGGCAATAAAAAAACACACAGCTTTTTAAAGTATTTTATTGCACAGCTCCGGGGGTCTTCTTCCGTCTTCGGGGGTTTCCGGTGTCGTTGCCGCGCTCTCCGGTTCTTTCTTCTGCCGGGCCACCGCTACCTTTTTCCAGCTCTTTTGCTAGCGGGGCCCGGTCTTCTCCGTTGCCTTCTTCCCTCTTCTCCTCTCCGGTTCTTTCTTTCTTCTGCCGGGCCTCAGCTATCTTCTTGCAGCTCTTTTGCTAGCGGAGGCCCGGTCTTCCCGTCGTCTCGTCCGGTTCTCCGTTGTCCTTCTGCCGGCCCCTCCACTATCTTCTTGCAGCTCTTTTGCTAGTGGAGGGGCCGGTCTTCCCGTCGTCGCCGTCGGGGTCTTCTTCTCTCTTCTCCTCCTCGATGTTGACTCGTCGCTTCCTCTCGCAGTAATGCTAAATCTTCGGTCCGCAGAGATTTATATAGGCTTCTCATGACGTCACAGTCACATGCTCTGGGTGGAACTCAGGGCGCATTACTTATCCCTTAAACGCTTGATCTCTGATATGTGAGGTCACATCGACTATTGGGGAAAATTAGTGTCTCTCGGGGAAGTGGATCTGATTCTGGTTTGAGCAGAAGTTCACATTGCAGCCCTGTCTGCTGTCCACATCCCAGTTAAGGAAAATTGACAGATGTACTTCCTCAGTTGCCAACATCTAGGCTCCAAAGAATGGTCAATTCACCCCGAGGTATTTACATCTCTATCACAGCTGGGGTACATGCCAGGCTTGGACATTCTGGCTTCTAGGATCAACAACAACCTGAGCAGGTTTGTCTCCTGATCCAGGTGTCCTCCAGCCTTTTTAATAGTTGTTGATGGTGACTCTGTGGGATCAGTTCTACATTGTCTATGCCTTTTTAATTCCTAAAACACATTCCTCACCTACTCTGTAGAATCAAGCTGGAGGGTATTCCGGTGAAACATGAAGGGTATTACTGTGAAACCGAATTGCTCTCCATCTTGGCCTTCCTCACTATTCTGACAGACTCTCTGTGGTTTCTTCTCTGTCGCTGGCTTTAATGGCCCCACAGATTAGTTCATCCCTACGCTCTTGAAGTCTAGGAAGTAGATTTCTCGCAAAGTCTACCATTGCACTTGAAAGACATATTTCTCATGGTGTAATGTAAGGCAAATTCAATCCAAGCAAGTTCTTTGTGGGACAAACCCTGTCTTTTCTCCATTCTGGTCTGGATCGAGATTTGGCATGGAGTACCCTTGAAGGTCACGTCTCAGCTTTAACTATTCTTTTTCAGAGACTGCTTGCCTCTCTCACTCCTTATTGAATGCCTTCGTACATGGTATCACTCACATTGTTCCTTCCATACCCAGTGTGCCCATGAGATCTCACCCTGGTTGCTTTTATTGCCACCTTCACTTCTTTGAAGTGGGTCTCTGAGTTGGTGGCCTCAAATGTGAACTCCAATCAATCTTGCAGTTGTACAGGCTCCTCTGTTGTACTAAAATAGCTTTCTCTAGTTTTACTTCACTGTGAGCCTCCCACAATGTACATTAGTAGCTGCAGCAAGTCAGATGGATCCCATCTAATTTCCTGGCTAGAGGGTGCCCAGAATTATTTAGCCCTTCTCTTCTGTCCCCAGCCTTACTGTTGCTAGCCCCACTACCTTTCATTCATTGGATTTCAGTTCTTTGAATATGGAATATTACATCTGGGTGTGTCCTAGGGCGGACTGCTGTTTACAGGAAGCTATGTACAGCCCTTTCCACCAGCCATGATGTGCCTTAAGCACAGAGACCCAGTGATGACTTTGCTGAGTCTAAAATAAGGCATGTCCTGAAAAAGGAAAGGTTTTATATAAAAATGTCATTAGCATGTTGTTAAGAGGAGATTGAGGAACCATGTAACTGAATACTTCTGTGTCCTGTAATAATCTCCAGAAGGAGAAGAAGAAGATTTTATAGTAAGTAAAATATCCTATTTTTTTTTATCTGTATACTGTTAGACTTCAAGTGGTTATAGTGGGATGATGCCTGCAACTGTCTTCTGCGGCTTTACCTTGGATCTCCCATCCCACCGGAAGCTCTGATCGACCAGCCAGCGCATAGAGGCGATCTAAGACCAGAATGGCTTTGATCGCCTCTTTGATATAGGAACTCATAAGCGTCACTTTTGGTTTCCCCAGATGTCAACACCGCTATTTTCAAAAATGAAAAGCATTTGATTACACCGATCTTAATGTAATCAAATGCCTTTTAAGGGAAGAGGGGAGGTATCTGGGGTCTCCATAAAGAGTACCTGCCACATGCCTATTGTTGTCACAAGTAATGCTTACATTAAAAATGAGATGTTTACAATAAAATAAGCACATTATTGTCGTGAGTTATTACCACGAATGTCAGATCATGGGCAGTAATTCTAGCATGAGACCTTCTGTGTAATGCTGGCCATACATTTATACTATTTTCTTGCACAACTTTCCTTTAGATTTGCCAAAACCATAGAATATGAGGTCAAACCTAAACACTTTAAATTTTTTATGCAATCAGGCAGGCCCTTGCACTACATAGTTGAAGGTAAATCTAAAGAAAATTGTGTGGCCAGCTATAATCTTAAGTGGTAACCTGTAAAGGATTTTAAAGCATCACCTATCGATAGTAAAATTTACAGCATTTGTCGCCATTGCACAGACATGCCCAATTTTAAAGCATGACATGTTTAGTATCCATTTACTCAATTACGTAACATCATCTTTTATATTTTACCAAAAAAAAAAAAGCTGGTTATGTATCACAATACATTTGTTTTTTTGGGGGGGTTTTTTGCATCAAAATTCAAAAGTGTATATTTTCCCCAAAAAAGTGCATTTGAAAAAACGTTGCGCAAATACCATGTGACACAAAAAATGTGTGTGTATATATATGTGTGTGTGTGTGTGTGTGTATATATATATTTATTTATTTTTTTTTTTTAAGCTCCCGGTGTCCTGAGAGTTATAGAACAATATCTTGATCTGTTAGTAATATTAATTTAAAGGGTCAGTCCATTCAAAACAAAAATTCTGTTTATCGTTTTATGTTGGGGAGTTGAATTCCCAACTGACTTCTTACATCTCCCCATTTGACTTTGTCTACTCCGCCATGATGCATTCTCCATATTGTTGTGCAGCAAATAAAGAATCTTTCATAGACGTAGACTCTCCATGGGATGATTGTAATAGGTGGAAAATCTTGGAATTCAGGTGCAGCCTTGTCGGCCTTTTTAGAACTGACTTGTCAGTTTCTGGTGGGCTGCTTTTTAATATCAGATCTACACATTTTGGTATTATATCCATCCAATTAGTCAGGCAACAGGCATTGTTTATCTGCTGTTTATCTGTTTATCTTGGAGTGAACTGCCATGATTTTCCTCTTATCAGTAATGCAAGAGGGGTAATTTATTTGTCTTTAATAGAGGCGTAGTGTACACGTGTGTGTTGCCAGTATTAATTGAAAACGAATATTGGATAAATTAAAGTGGTTGTAAACCCACTTTTCAAAAAAATAAATAACACCTGCAAGAAAAGGTACATACTAGCTCAATATGTGGCACTTACCTCCGATTGAAGCCTCCGCCGCGCTACTCGTCCCCCTCCGCCGCCATGTCCGCTCCGACCGTCTTCCTGTTATCGCCGCTCCGGCGCTGTGATTGGCCGGAGCGGCTATGACGTCACACGCATGCGCGCGAGGCCGGCAGTCTTCATTGAGAGAACTGGCAACACTCAGTGCGCCTGCCCTGTTGTCTACGGCACGCATGCGCCGTAGACATCGGTGCAGGGTTTTCTGCAAATATCTCCTTAACCGTGTAGGTTAAGGAGATATTTCTTGCGCCTACAGGTAAGCCTTAATCTAGGCTTACCTGTAGGTGCAAGTTGTGTGGTTGGGTTTACAACCACTTTAAGACCAGCACATTCAATTACTCTTGTGTGCAGAATTGTATACTTTTTGTAGCTTGTTGGAGGACATCGTAATTGACTTTAGCTGACTTTATTTCCCTGAACCCACTAGTTGGGAAAATTAATTTTAGACCTTCTGATCTTGGATAATTTAAAATTCCTCCTGATGGTTTCTGCATATTTCTATTAAATATTTACACTCGGCAACAGGGTGCAGCCTAACAACAGTGGGTAAATGGCCCTGCAGATCAGATTAAAATGAAGATGTAATTTCAACATGCATGAACCAATTAATTCAGACTTCTTGCTGGGTAATTAATATACCTGTCATTTAATTCCATAATGAACCTGCCCCGTATTAAATGTACTGTAACGGATTGTATTTTTGTTCTCAAAAGAAAAGGTACAGTTATTGCAATAAAATATGTTTTTGTGCATAATCTTCCCCAGTACAACTGTTGTCTTTGCATACCATAGTAATTATAAATGCTTGGATAGTTAAATGAGAAATGTTAGCATTTTTACTTGGTATTGTAGAGTATAGACGTAGTAGATAATTGCCTGTAGATATATGCTTAATTATCAAGCTTTGCATTTCTATATCCAATGTGCAGATAAAAATGTAAATTAATTTGGAGCTTGCCTAATTCGATAATGTGATGTTTTAAATTCCCTTAATGCTTATGTTTAATTGTACATATTTGTGTTAATGAATGTGTCACCTATGTATGTGTTTGGTTGTTGTGTGGTGACTTTGCTGTACGGTTACTGCATAAACAATGCAATTACAATTTTATTTCAATTTTTCTGTTTGTGGGGACATGTATCTGAAGATTCTCATTTATACACGTCATGGTATAGCTAGTAATAGTAATCATATTTAAAGTAGAGGTTTGTGTTTGTTCTAAAAAAAAAAAATGATACTTGCTTGCTCTGTGCAAGAATTTTGCGCAGAGCAGCCCCGATCCTCCTCTTCTGGGGTGCCCCAGTGGCGCTTCTGGCTCCTCCTCTTTATCGGGTGCCCCCACAGAGAGCCGCTTTCCATGGGGGCACTCGTGCAGGTTTTGCCCAGGAGTCCCGCTGCTGCGTCCATTGACACAGACAGTAGGACTCGGGCCTTTAACTGTTTCATGAATAAAAAAAATTTAAAAACACTAAAGCTTGTCCCTTTTTTTTTTTTGTATAATTTGAAAGATGATGTTATGAAAAGTAAATGGATACCTAACATGTCACGCTTTAAAATTGCGCACACTCAAAGAATGGCGCCAAAATGTTGGTACTTAAAATACTCCATAGGCGTCGCTTTAAAAGTATTTACAGGATACCAGTTTAGAGTTACAGAGGAGGTCTTGGACTAGAATTGTTGCTCTTGCTCTAACATTTGCAGCGATACCTCACATGTATGGTTTAAATGCCATATACATATGCGGGCAGGACCGCATCTGCGAATGAGCACGTTGGGACGGGGGTGCTTTTAAATTTTTCCTTTTTTTTTTTTTTTTTTTTTTTTTTTTACTCTTTAACTTTTTTTTTTTTTTTTGATCACTTTTATTCCTATTACAAGGAATGTAAACATCCCTTGTAATAGGAATGAGGCATGACGGGTCCCGCTTACAGAGAGATCTGGGGTCTATAAGCTCCTCTAGCTTGGAAAGCCTGAGATCAAAAAAATAAAGAAAGCGATTTCAGCCTTGCCGGGTAAAAAAAACAGCAGTGTTTACGTCTGCCTAGGGCAGATGACGTCACGCCCGGCCTCTGAAGCTCATAGAGATTGCCAGGGACCATCTGGTTCACGGTATTCTCTATGGTAAATGCCGCCGCTGGCCAATTTATTCTCCGGCTCGCTCACGTGGATATTTAAATGTTGGAGTATGTTCCTGACGCTTAGAGCTGAGGAGGCAGCACACATCTTCAACATTACAGAAAAAATTAAAATGAATGTGATTAGCTAAAAAATAGCTGTGCATGGGGGTCACGTGCTGTATTCATGCTATGCCTATTGCACACAATCTGCTATCCTAACAATTTTTTTTTCTCTGTAAGGCTACTTTCGCACTAGGGCGGTGAGGCCGTCAGCGGTAAAGCGCTGCTAATTTTAGCGGCGCTTTACCTTCGTTTTAGTGGCACTTTTCGGCCGCTAGCGGGGCGCTTTTAACCCCTGCTAGTGGCCAAAGAAGGGGTTAATAGCGCCCGTGTAGCGCCGCTGCTGAAGCCCTTTGCAGGCGCTTTGGCAGCGATGCCCATTCATTTCAATAGGAGCCCCAACTAGTAGCTAAAAACCTGACTTAAATTCTCATCCTTCTCCACTATCCAAAACGGTAAACATTTGACTGAATATGCACTTTAATTTCACAAAGAATCCTTGTTGAATCTAGAATATGCCATTTTGACCTACATTTTGTAATTTTCTTTTTTTTTTTTTTTCCAGGAAATGTTTTCCTCAAACACGGCTCTGAACTCCGGCTCATTCCCAGAGACCGAGTGGGCAGCTCTTAATACCTTCTGGATGTCTTGCTTTCTGGAACATGGAAAGAACATATTTATTGAGGGCCTAAAAAAAGATCAGACTCTGAATTTTAATTTAAGATTTAATTCAGTCAGCCCCGGTTCTCCTTTAAAATCAAAGTGACTTTGAAGATTAAAGATTTGGAAGATTTAATTATGGCTTCAGATGTCTTTAAAACCATATAGCCCTGGCGCCAACGTTAATGTGTATAAAAGAACGTACAGTGTATGTTTAAACTGTAACACTGGCTGTGTACAGAAAATTCTAATGCAGTCGAAGAGGAATATAACTTTTTATCTTGTGAAATTTGGGTTGCATTTACGTATGTTTCTTTTTTCCTATATTTTTTCTTTTTTTTTTCTTTCTATTTAACCTAATAAAACTGCGCTGGTGGCACAGTTTTAATGATCTGACTTTCCGCATTGATAAGTTAAGATCACTCCAGTTTTCTGCTGCTCACTAAATGAAAGGACCCAGAGATTAAATGATTTCTGTGTTTGTAAGGGACTTTATATGTATAAAAATTGTGTCAGAAAATGGTGTTGAAAGCAGAAATCCAAAAATTTGCTCCTCAACAGTCAATATTTCATGCATTTTCCTTTATAGTCTTTGGTGTATCTGCCATTATTAGGATGTGAATGTATTCTGCCTTCCACAGTTTTCTTGCACAACTTTTTTTAATGTGATTGGTTCACATACATAATTTAGAAACTACTTTTCCACTGTTTTTGCTGTTCAGTTTGTTTGTAGAGAAATAAAGTGGTGGGAAATAACTAGTTTTTTAGTCCTGAATTTGTTAGCGTGGGATAAGAAAATAAAATCATCAAAGCAAAAATTTACATTTTCACACCCTGTATAGAATACCCTATTGCCATTTAAAATACATATGTCACTATTGCACAAAAGTTTCACCTGTAGAACAAATATTTCACTTACCATCTCCCATTCTTTTAGCGGATGCCTCAGGTTTAAGCGCTTCAGCTCCAAAAGGTTTACCCCCCCTTAATGACAAGGCCATTTTTGCAATATGGCACTGCAACAATTTTGTGGCCGTGCAACGTTGTACACAAGTAAAACTGATGTCCTTTTTTTCCTACAAATAGAGCTTTCTTTTGGTGGTATTTGATCACCCCTGCAGTTTTTTATTTTTTACATTATAAACAAGAGAGAGCGACAATTTTGAAAACCCAATATTTTTTTACTTTCTGCTATAAAACCTATCCAATAAAAAAAAATTAAATCACATTTTTTCATCAATTTAGGCCAATTTGTATTCTGCTACATGTTTTTTTAATAGTAATGGTGGCGATCAGTGATTTATAACGGGACTGCGGCAGACAAATTGTGATATTTGTGATACTTTTTTGGGGACCAGTGACACCAATACAGTGATCAGTGCTAAAAAAAATATGCACTGTCACTGTACTTATGACACTGGCAGGGAACATCAGGGGTGATCAAAGGGTTAAATGTGTTCCTAGGGAGTGCTTTGTAACTGTGTGGGGGTGCTTTAACTGTGGGAAGACAGAGATCCGTGTTCCTGCTTAGCAGAAATACAGGATCTCTGTCTTCCCTACTAACAGAACGGTGATCTGCCTTATTTACATTGGCAGACTGCCGTTCTGCCTCTGTCGGGAATAATGGCTGGGTCCTGGTGGATATCGGGTCTGCTGGACCCGTTGATTGGCTCCCGCTGTGTCCTAAATATGGGTGTAACAGGTTGAGAAAGGTGAACTTAACCTTTTTAATCTCTTTTTTTATGCTCGTGACAGTCACTTTAGAAAGTTTGCATGCAAAATTACACACATTCAGAATTTGCAAAAAAAAAAAAGGACTTGTTGGAAGTCACATCCTTAATCCAGTAGAACATACCTGCATGTCTATACCTCAATATAAAGGATGGATGCAACTGAACCTTCCCCTGATTTGTCTTGTAAAAGTTGTACTGTGTGAGGTACAGGGCTTAAAATTAGATTTCTTCTCTTTGACAGTTAAAATGAGGAAATGGTGTTATCTGGATTTATTTTATGATTTCAAGAGTTCTTTCATAAAAAAAAAAAAAAAAAAAAAAAAAATCCCACATTAGACCAGCTTTCCTCTGTAATACTCAATACATTTTCATTGTATAAAGCACAGATATGTGTGTGTGTGTGTGTGTGTGTGTGTGTATGTATGTATGTATGTATATATATATATTATAAAATAAACAACCCTTGATGTATTTGCTTCTAACATGCTAATATGATTGAATATTACTGCTTCTGCAGTATTTTTACCGAACTAATACCCATGAATGTGGAGAAGGTAATTTTACCTTTCAAGTGACTCATGCAACTGAAATGAAAAAATAAATAAAAATAAATCTTCCAGTAAAAGAAGGCTTTTAATACTTAACTATTCTGGCCACACTGACAACTTTTGTTGCGTTAAAGAAGCTTAATTGTCCAGTGTAATGACATAGGGTTTGGTAGGTCCGGAGCCCAACCTAAGGCACTTTGATACTTATTGGGGTTGATTTACTAAAACTGGAGCGTGCAGAATTTGATGCAACTCTGCATAGAAAACAATTAGCTTCCAGGTTTTATTGCCAAGGCTTAATTGAAGAAGCTGATTGGCTAACATGCACAGCTGCACCAAATTTTTCTCTCTACATTTTTTGTTTATCGACCTCATTGTATTAATTTTACTCCAGAAGCTAGTAGTTGTAGTGGGAGAATGGACTTGTAAAGATAGTGATCTCTAGCAGTCTTATGTAATATGACCCTAGTTTCTGATTGTCTCCTATTACATGTTCCCAGTCTCAAACTACATGTTTAGCATATCTACAGTCTGTGAAATCTTCTGCATTATATATCCTGAATATTATGTGTGACCCCCCCCCCCCAAGGGATGTCAGGGGCAGCTGAGCTGATGAAACCAATATATTTGGTAAGAGGAGCATCGGTGATCCAATGTAATATTTCACTTTAATATAATGTATATACATATATTTTATACATAAATGTTATTAAAATTCTCAGTTTCAATCTTCAGCTGTTGCCGTTCTCTAAAACTTTGTGCAAACGAGAATGTCACCTCCTAGCAATATACAAAACCGTATGGAAAACACTGACACTGAATGACAGCTGAAGCTAACAATACTGGTAAATTTTCAAATGAATGTTAGTTCGAAAATTTTCCTTTTTACATTTGATAATGCCAACAATGACCTGATGAACATTGTTCAAAATTACTTTAAACATTTGCTTACATTCGATTTTAATATGAATGTAACTTTCCAAATGAAAACCACATGCACTGTTAGAAATTCAATTGTTCAAGAAAAAATGTCAAACCTGTTCCTTTGAATTTTCTCGCCACCACAGTCAATAGCAAATGTTGATTTGACCCCATTGACCATGCAAAAGTTGAACAAAGGTCCTGAAAATGAACATTCTTTGTTTCAATCATTTATATTAGTATTCTGAAAAAGTCCAAAAATGTGAGTACTTTTACAGAGCAGCAACAGTACATAAGTGACTGGGAAAGAAAAAACAAACACCACAAGAAGATCTTGGTAAACGGGTTTGGTTTTCCATAAAGATATCAACAAATAAACAGAAAAAAAAATAAGCATTGAGCTATGAACATAGTACAGTATATGGTAGATTTGATAAAGATCTTGAGGTCGAGACCTCACTAAAGTGTAATGACTGTGAATAGGACTGCAAAATGGAAAAGCCTATAGCTTCCTAAGTATTTCCCCTTACCAGGCAATAAACGGTCCCCATAACGGGGCTCCAATCCCCGACTATAAACTTAAGCCGTTTGAGTATGAAAAGAAGGAAAAAAATGAAGGGGGGGGGGAGATGGAGTATTCTGCCAAGGCTGGCTCGAATCAAGGGAACATTAGAAGAGGTAAAGAGAGAGGGAGGAAAAAGGTGAATCCGTCCGGGTTTCCTCCAGACATTATCGGCCTCGCTCTTTTGGGACCTGCTGGAAGGCCAGACAAGGGGACCATATTTTTTATCAAAGGTGGATTGTTTATCTCGTAGGACACTCCTGATTTTTTTATTCAACATGATCCACGTAAGTTTCCATTTCACTAAGGCAATATCTATAACAGGGCGTTTCCACACTATGTTTTTAGCTGCTAAAATCGCTATAGCAACAAAGTGCATCAAGGTCTGGGTATGTCGTGGAATTTTTTCAACAGGCTTATTTAGTAGGGCTATACTCTCATCTTTAGTGATATTAACCATCGTGATTGGGAAAATAAATGAGTGAACCCTTATCCAAAAGCAATAAACCTTAGGTACACCATTGCACATATGGTGGACATGCCCTATCTGGCCACAACCCCTGAAGCATGCTGCTGAGGTGCCTGGATAAATTTTGACAAACGCTCTGGTACCAAGTACCATCTGACGTGGACTTTATAGCCTGCTTCTAGGATACTGTTAAGAATCTGTGTACTCCATTTACGCCAGTACTCCACCTCAGGGGTTATGGACAGATCCCTTTCCCACACCACCTGGTAGGATAATCCATCAGTAGTGTTGATAAACAGTTTGTATAGTATAGAGACGTGCATCCCGCCCCCCCCCCCCCCCCCGTAGAGCAGCGTCCTGCATGCACCTGTTTTCAAACACCGTACAGACTGCTACATCAGAGAAAATGAAAATTTTCGAAAAATTCAACTATTGATGGCCAGCTTAAGCTGCACAAAAATCCATTGTGACCGCTTCACCAACTGGTAAATGTTCTTGCATTGTTCTGTTGATTTGTAAGGCTTCATGTACACACAGCCTACTTTGACCGCCGGGCACAGGAAAATGCAAAACGTGGCAAAATCACAGTGCTGGCCTGCGGTCAAAATGTTTTTAGCTTTTTTTTTTTTTACAAGAAAAACATTTTCTTATCTTGAATGCGATTTTTTTCGCGTTCAGGAGAGAGAAGTTGAAGCTCTCCTAACTGAAGAATCTCCTAAACTCTGCTAAAAGCCTATGTGTACATTGACACATTGTGGATGATTTACTAAAGACAATTAGTCTGTGCACTTCAAGTACACCCACAAGTGCACTTGCTCTGGATCTGAGGGGCACATGCAAGGAAAATTAAAAAAACTGAATTTTTGCTTGCACATGATTGTATGATAGAAATCAGCAGAGCTTCCCCTCATTTCAGAGCCTCCCCTCAGATCTGGAGCAACTGCACTTTCAAGTGCACTTGTAGTGCACAGTATATATGCCTTTAGTAAAAAGACCTCATAGGCTTTGATGCAGTTGAGTTTAGGAGCTTTGGCAAAAAAAACTCAAATTTAGGAGCTGTAGTGTACAGGAAGCCTTAAACCTCGTACACATCATCTGATTGTTGGCAGGGGATTGTCTGTTGACAGACTGTCCTAAAATCTGACCGTTAGTACGCTCCTTTTGACAATTGTCCAACTTTCGGCCAACAAATGTTGGATGACATGCTAGTAATTTTTTGGCGGACAAGATTTTCTTTGTTGTCAGATTTTCTGATGATCAGTACACAAATCCATCACACAAAAGTCGAAAGAACAAACACGCATGCTCGGAATCAATGCTCACCAAACACGAAATTAGCAGAAGGGGCCCAAAGGGTGGCGCTCAATAGCTGAAATTCCTCATAGTACGTCACTACAATGGTGTTTGTTGGCCGAAAATTGTGTACCGTTAGTATGCAAGACGAGATCCAGGCACACACCCTGAAGACAAAATATAAGGAATAATATAAATACTGGCAGACATCATGAGGGGTCTGCAATTGGGTTGCATTTATGGCATTGTACTTTTCTATTAACTGCTAGCTTTAAAGTGAAAAATGAAAAGGTGACCAAACTCCGTACACCCTTCCACCCCTCCAGTCCTTGCTTTACTCACCTCTGGGGATGCTGAGCTGTTGGTGCCCACGCAGCTGATCCAGCAGTCTGAGGATATAAAATCCCCACTCTCTTCTGTGCAACGCTTCTGGGACAGATCAAAGCAATTCACAGAGCAGGCGCTGCCCAATCAGAATTGCTCTGGTCTGCGCTGGAGTGATGCACAGAGAAGCGCAAGGATTTCATGTCCCTGGACCAGCTTCATCGGTAAGTACAGCAGGGACGGAGAAGGAAGAGGGGGAGGGGTGAGGAAGTTGTACAGTGTTAGTTCATCTTTTCAGAAAAAGTAAAAAGGCAAACTAACACATGTTTTCCCAGCTACCAAAAACATGGCATTTCGCAGATATTATACAAGCATTGTCATCATGTTGATTGCAGGATTTATTTTAACATTACCATCTGAATAACGCTCATTTAGTCACTTGTTATATGATAAGCAATCATCCCATTGTCTGCAGTGTGTTTCATACACTTTTAAACACATGTTTTTTACAATTGCACATTGAAGTTCCAAATGTCACCATATGGGACCTATTAAGCAAAAGTGTGAAGTCAGCTGTAAACAGAATTACTTCCTGGTCCTTTATTCCACCTGCTGATTATTATTTCGGCAGTGGAGCCGGTTCCCTTGGCAACTCACACTGTGATGGTGACATGGAGGATGAACCCTGACAGACATCCCTGTATACATTCTTCCTGGGTTATAGTTTGTTATACTGTAACTGGTTTGGTTCTAGTCTTACAGACACTTTTTATCCATGATATTGATATAACATGACTGACTGTCTAACCCATATTAGTTCATCATTATGTGATCTAGAGGAATGCAGGTACTGTCAGCCTAAAGAAACATCACTTCAATGTAATTACATTTTTGACCTGTCATTGTTAAACTATAACAATATAAACTCATCTCAATCTCTTAAAGGGTTTGGATGGAGAATGGAATATACCGGTTTTCAGTTTGTTTCCCCCCTCTGGATATCTATTAAAATCAAGTGCTCCTGGTGGCATTTTGTGAAGCAAGATATTAAAGTAAATTCCACCTTTATCTGGGTATTGTCATGTCAAATGTATTCAGACCCTTAATTACAGTGCCTTAAAAAAGTATTCATACCCCTTGAAATTTTCCACATTTTGTCATGTTACAACCAAAAGCATAAATGTATTTTATTGGGATTTTACGTGATAGACCAACACAAAGTGGCACATAATTATGAAGTGAAAGGAAAATGATAAATGTTTTTCAAAATTATTTACAAATAAATATCTCAAAAAGTGTGGTGTGCATTTGTATTCAGCCCCCTTTACTCTGATACCCCTAACTAAAATCCGGTGGAACCAATTGCCTTCAGAAGTCCACCTGTGTGTAATTTAATTTCAGTATAAATATAGCTGTTCTGTGAAGCCCTCAGTAGTTTGTTAAAAAACCTTAGTGAAAAAACAGCATAATAAAGGCAAAGGAATGCACCAAATAGGTCAGGTATGAAGTTGTGGAGAAGTTAAAAAAAAGCAGGGTTAGGTTACTAAAAAAAAAAAAAAAAAAAAGCTTTAAACCGCTCATGGAGCACTGTTCAATCCATCATCTGAAAATGGAGTATGACACAAGTGCAAAGCTGCCAACACATGGCCATCCACCTAAACTGACAGACCAGGAAAGGAGAGTATTAATCAGAGAAGCAGCCAAGAGGCCCATGGTAACTCTGGAGGAGCTGCAGAGATCCACAGCTCAAGTGGGAGAATCTGTCCACGGGACAACTATTAGTCGTGCACTCCACAAATCTGGCCCTTATGAAAGAGTGGCAAGAAGAAAGCCATTGTTGAAAGAAAACCATAAGAAGCCCTGTTTGCCATTTGCGGAAAGCCATGAGGGGGACACAGCAAACATGTGGAAGAAGGTTCTCTGGTCAGATGGGACCAAAATTTTAACTTTTTTTGTCTATAAGCAAAACACTATGTGTGGCAGAATACTAACACTGCATATCTGTAGGGGTTGGGGTGTATGCGAGATAACATGAAGCTCCTACTGAGGCACCATCCCCTAAGAATATGCCACTATGTGTCAAGAAAAAGGTTGAGCAGGGTGGGAATCTGTGTGTGCCTCAGTGGAGTAAATAAATATAGAAATACCAGAATTTATAGAAAAATAAACAACTTTTATTTTTCTGCCATGTGGCAGTAATATCATTTTTTTTTTATTTCAAAACATAAGATAAAATCACGTTACAGTTCAGAAGCTCAATATCGGGGTATTCAAGAAGAATAAGAGGGCCCGCGGATTTCCGCTACGTCAGGGCCTTTGAAAGCGGCACAATGGGATATTATATACATTCTAGAAACAAACAAAAGGTTGGTAGAATATGTATATACATATCACAGCCAATGCATGTAAAAGAAGAAAAATCAAAAAACACACGAATCAACAATATACAAAAATAAATATAAATAAAGAGTAATGGTGAACATACAAAAAGCACACATACTATACTCCTTTATATGTTCACTAAAAATACATTCATGATTTTCAATATGCATTAATGCAGGTTAGATGTTGTATTATATAGGAAGACACTTTATACTATGTATGTGACTGTATACATGTGCAACGGTGACCCACGTATCAAGGGGATGTAAAGAAGACAGGACTTCTACAATTCACATGATCTAAATGTGTTGACATCATTACATGTGCTTAGTGTGTATCAATATCTATAGGAAGATACACTTACCAGGAAGCTGTAACTGCATGGAGACAGTGCGGCGGACAATTAAGGCTTACGTGCCCGTGAGGACACTTCCCCCTGCTGGGTATGTGCGGAATGGCAGGGGCGGATCCCTAAATATATAAGGACGATAACGCCAATAAGTATGTGTGTGACAGAAAGTGAAAGTGATGTGGCAAACAGAGGGAGGGGGGAAGAAAAGACGGGAAGGGGGTGAGGGAGAGGGGGAAGGAGGAGAATGTGGGGGTTGGGAAGAGTATAAGATGGGGGGAGGGAAAGGAAGGGAGAGAGGGAAGAGGAAGGGATTGAAAAGGAAGGGGTGGGAAGAGAAGGGGAGGAGGGAAAGAAAGAAAGGGAAAGGGGGAAAATGGAAGAAAGGGGGGAAAGGACATGGGAAGGGAAAAAGAGAATAGGGGGGGAGACGGAAGGGAAAAGGGGAGACAGGAGAGGGGGAATAGAAGTGTGTGCTTACAGTGTGGGGGAGTGGGATAGGTGCGAGTGGGAGACATAAGGATGTATGCTTAGTCACTTACCCGATACGTATACCAGTGTAAACTTAAAGACAGTGCATGTATATAAGTCAAGTTGAAAGGGGTGAGATAGGATATCTCACTGGTGTGTGTGATAATCACACAATGCCAGTGTGTGCAGAGGGGGTAACCAATCCCTCAGGATGCCAAAGATTGTAGACACCAACCCCGATCCACCCACATCAATGGGAACCTGGGTAAATGCATATCATATGGGCATATAAGTGATGGGGTCAAACAAAGACACCAAAGAAATAAGGAACTGAAATAATGGGGAAAGTTTCCTTTCCTATAATACTTTAAGTGTTTGGAAGAAGCGTCTCTCCTCGTAGTCCCTCTCATGCAGAGAGGTGCACTGCTAAGGGGAGAATGTGAGAGTGTACCTTATATAAAGGGAGAGCCGCCTGATTGCCGCCGCGCTGACAGGTGGAAGAGAGGGGGAGGATCCATAGGATCGCTCCAGTCGCCCAGACCATAAGGAAATACCGGAGTAGATCCAAGGGGTCTGGAGGGCGCCCATCTGGTCACTGATCGCCGCGGGGTGCATGCTGCGAGATTACATGCATAGAGATCCCCGGTCCATGTCCATGTCCCGTTTGTTCAGAAGATGAGATGAACAGGGGCAGGTCTCAAACTCCAGCTGCCCACAATGTATTGCAGGGGAGTGGAGGAGGAGCTGCATGTGATGGGGATGGACTGGACCTACAGCGGCGTGACGTGCTGAAGTCGCTGTGAACCGCATCGTCAGCAACGAGGCGTTCCACCGCTAGTAGAGGAAAAAAATGTACATGCTGGCTGGTTTAAAAGAACCAGTCAGCATGTAGTATTCCCAGATGGATGAACTAGGTGGGAGCGCCACGGGGGTAGTCTAATGGGAGCCAAGCAAGTTTGACAAAAAATTTGACTGTGTTTACGCTCCATCGGACAAACTTTTTTGGTTTTCATCGGACAAATGTTCGGTCTGCAAACTGACAAACTTTTCGGCAACAAAAGTCCGATGGAGCAAAGTCCGACCATGTGTATAGAAATCCATCGGACTTTTGTCCAAAGGACAAATAAGCATGCCCAGAACCAATGTTAAAATCAACCAACAATAGCAAAAGTTGACCAAAGGGTGGCGGTAAAGAGCAGAAAAACCACGTGTTGTTGGAAAAGTTTTGGGAAAGTTTGCAGAAAAGTCCTGCCGTGTGTATGCTATGGGTGTGCCCGGCCAACTCCCTTCGGACAAAAATCCACAGAAAAGTTTATTTGAAGTCCGACCGTGTGTACGAGGCTTTAGAATGGCCTAGTCAAAGTCCAGACTACATCCAATTGAGAATCTGTGGCAAGACTTGAACACTGCTGTTCTCAGATGCTCGCCATTAGGGATGAGCCGAACACCCTCCAGTTCGGTTCTCATCAGAACTTGCGAACAGGCAATAAATTTGTTCGAACATCCGAACACCGTTAAAGTCTATGGGACTCGAACATGAAAAATCCACCGGGCAAGGGTTGTGGGGATGAGGCCCTTGTCCCCATCAACATGAGGACATGGTGCTTTGAGGGGTCACAGACCCCCAAAGCATCCTCCCCATGTTGAGAGCATATGGCCTGGTACAGTTCAGGAGGGGGGGCGCTCTCTCGTCTCCCCCTCTTTTCCTGCAGCCTGCCAGGTTGCATGCTCAGATAAAAGGGCTGGTATGGATTTTTGGGGGGAACTCCATGCCATTTTTTTTTATTTGAGGCAGGTTCCCCTTAATATCCATACCAGACCTGAAGGGCCTGGTAATTGAATTTGGGGGGACCCCCACGCATTTTTTTTATTTTTATCAATGACTTTTCTCTGTATTGCCGGGAGTCGACAATTCATTATAGCCGCGAGTGCTTTTAAATGACTTTTTGTCCTTCAGAAATGACACTTTGTGCAGGGACAGTTCTAAGCACGGGAAACAAGCGCTGCTTTACAGGCATACTATACACACCCCCTAGGTACGAAATTTAAAGGAATATTTCACTTTTATTGTTTCACTTTAAGCATTATTAAAATCACTGCTCCCAAAAAAACGGACGTTTTTTAAAACTTTTTTTGCATTGATACATGTCACCTGGGGCAGGACCCGGGTCCCCAAACACTTTTTATGATAATAACTTGCATATAAGCCTTAAAATTAGCACTTTAGATTTCTCCCACAGACTTTTACAGGGTGTTCCGCGGCTTTTCGAATGTGCCGCAAACGCCCCAAATTGTTCGCTGTTCGGCGAACGGGTGAACAGGCAGTGTTCAAGTCGCACATGAACTCAAAGCTCATCCCTACTCGCCATCCAATCTGACAGAGCTTCAGATATTTTGCAAAGAAGGATGGGCAAAAATGTAATCAAAAGATGTGCAAAGCTGGTAGAGACATACCCAAAAATACTTGCAGCTGTAATTGCAGCCAAAGGTGGTTCTACATTGACAGAATTGACGCAAGGGGGCTGAATACAAATGCACCCCACACTTTTCACATATTTATTTGTAAAAAAAAATTAAAAACATTTATAATTTCTCCTTCATTCATTGACGGACACAGCAACTTAATTTTGACCTTAGGGTTATATCGCCACCTTCAGGAGAGGACTAGGCAGAACATGTTAAAAACAGCAAAACTGCACAGCACCGCCCAGGGGGCGGTCCTACTGGCTATAACCCCTCACACTGCATCCAGCAGCTCAGTTTTTTTCTGCCTAGTGTAGGAGAAGGACCTGGCTCCCGGTGGGGACCATTGATCCTGGAGATTTTTTGTTTTTTGATCCTGTGATCTTCTATCAACAGCCGGGCTGAGTGACAGGCTGGATAATATAGATCCTGGTAGTCTCCCCAGCCCGGCCATCGAGCGCGAGCAGGCCTTAGCTACGCGCTGGGTCGGCCACGACATGCCCCGTCTGATCCAGGGGTGGCCGGCGAGCTATATGCTCCGGGGCGCACACATATGACCGGGCTACTGCTATCCATGTCACAGTGTGCCGTGGCCGACAACCACCCCTTACCGCTCGGGTGATGGGTCTGTCCGCGGAATGCGTCCAGCAGCCCCCACAGGATGGGTAAGTATGTTCCACCTGTCTCGGCAGGACGGAGCAGCTGGGTATTCCCTGGGAGGTCGAATTGGGTCTCTCCTCCTCTTCTTCTCTCCCCGTCCCTTCCCTCCTCCCCATGCTTGGGCCGCTGCGCGACTGAACGGGGGTCTTCCAGGGGCGCCATGTCCGGCGAGGGGGCTGCGCTGGGTGTTGGGGGTCCGCTGTTTCTCTTCCTTATTTTTGACATAGTGGGGTGTTCTGGTGTGCACATTGTGGAAGGCCTCCGCGCGGAGGGTCAGCGTGGCCGCGCCATTTTCCTGTAGTTTTAGTCAGGAAGTTTGGCGGCCATTTTCCTGTAACCTCTGTCAGGAAGGATATTTTCTTGTAGTCTCAGCTTGGTTTTTGCCTCTAGCGCTGGCTATCCTTCTAGAATGGCGCAAATTGCACAGAACACCTCGTGAGGGAGAGTGAACGGCGGCACAGCACAGTACAGCGCAGTACCTGGGCCGGGGTGGTGAGTCCTGCGGGGGGTCCTCAGTCTGTGGCAGCTAGGAGGGTGGACTTTTGGTGTAACTGGCCTACGGTCCCTAAGGACGCTTTGTTGGCAGTCCTGGAGTTCTTTGTTGCAAGGGTAGAAGCGGCATGCGGGCGCAAGAGGGGTAAAAAACGCCCCCTTGCCCCACCATCTTCTGGAGAAAGCTCTGATTCAGACTCGGGCCTTGCTGTGGCAACCGACCCCTGTTCTGACATTTCAGATGATACAGACCAGGACCGTTCGGACAGTGAGGATGACTCTGTGTCCGGGTCAGTGCAGGAAAGGGCGCTTGTAGGTGCACTTATCACAGCGGTGCGGGATACCTTAAAGATGGAGGATATGGCGGGGGCATCTACTGAGGTGTCGGTCCGTTTTGGGTCTCACAAGTTGGCTCGCACGGCTAAGGTGTTTCCCTACCTGACCTATTTTGATAAATTTATCTACATAGAATGGGAACGCCCGCAGCGGGCCTTTTCACTCCCAAAATGCATGGCGGTGTGTTACCCTTTTGAGGAGAATTTTCAGAAAAAATTGACATCTCCCACGATTGTGGACCCCCTGGTATCCAGTTTAAATAAAGTAACCACGATTCCGGTGGAGGGGACCCCTGCCTTTAAGGACCCTGCTGATAGGAGGGCCGAGGCGGATGCCCGGTCCATGTTTACGGTGGTGGGGTCAGAAATGCGACCAGTGTTGGCCACGGCCCTGGTGTCCCAGACACTTACTGAATGAGCAAAGTTGTTGCACCTTGAGTTGGAAAAGAAACAGGCTTCCCTGGTCTGCATGGAACTGGCGGACCAGTTGGTGCATGGCCTTAAGTATGTCTGTGATGCGGCCTTAGATACGCTTTCTAGAGCCTCAGTATCTGCTGTGGTGCTACGTTGCCTGATTTGGCTAAAAATGCTGGTCTGCGGACCAGACATCTAAGAAGGCACTGGCGGATTTGCCATTCCAGGGAGAAAGGCTCTTGGGAGCCTCGCTGGATGACATTATTAAAAATGTTACTGGGGGTAAGAGTACGTTGCTCCCACAATCCAGAAAAGGTAAGGAGCCTCGCCGTAGGCCAGGACCTTCCTTTTCTGCTCAGAAGCGTTTTTCGTCAGCCCGGGGCGGCGGGTAAGCGTCCCCAGACCGACAAGGTGTCCACTGAGGGACAGAAGCATCCCTGGTTTCGCAAGCCAAACAAGCCTGCGAACAAATCCACGACAGCATGAAGGTTTGCCCCCACTCGACTCTCGGATGGGGGTCGGCTTCGGGAGTTTGCAGCTCGGTGGACCTCCCTGCTTTCCGACTAGTGGGTCTATGAAGTGGTTTCATCTGGATACAAGATAGAGTTTCTCTCTTGTCCACCAAACAGGTTTTTTCCCCTCAAACCTTCATCTTTTTCTGGCTCGTCGGGAAGTCTTGCTGGGGGCAGTGCAGGACCTGCTACTGCGCGGGGTGATAGTGCCAGTACCGTCGCAGGAAAGGTTTCAGGGGTTCTACTCCAATTTGTTTGTAGTCCCAAAGAAGGAAGGGGTCCGTCCGATTCTGGACCTCAAGGCCCTCAACAGATTTGTGAAGGTGAAAAGATTCAGTATGGAATCAGTTCGCTCTGTGGTCGCTGTACTCCATCCGGGGTATTTTCTGGCGTCCTTGGACATCAAGGACGCATACTTACATGTCCCCATATGCGTCAGGCATCAGAGATTTCTGTGGTTTGCAGTCAGGGACGAGCACTACCAATTTGTAGCTCTCCCTTTTGGCCTGGCGTCGGCACCAAGGTGCTCGCCCCGATTCTGGCTTTGCTGAGACAGCGAGGAATCGCAATTATGGGCTACCTGGATGACCTCCTTCTGAGAGCGGCTTCAGCCTAAGAATTAGAGGAGGATGTGGCGATAGCCAGTCAGACTCTGTGGGAGTTCGGTTGGGTTTTGAACCTCCAGAAGTCGGTGTTAGTACCGACTCAACACCTGGAGTACCTGGGCTTGATTCTGGACTCCTCAGAGGCAAGGGTTTTTCTCCTTTCGGACAAGCTGCAGACTCTTCAGGCTGTGGCGAAGCTGTTGACGTCCTGCAAGTGGTCGTAGCTGCGTTTTTGCATGCGAGTCCTGGGTCTCATGGTGGCCACTTTAGAGGCAGTACTGTATGCTCAATTCCACACTTAAGTCTTGCAAAAGGAGATTCTGTCCAAATGGGACAAGTCTCCGTTGTCTCTGGATTGTCGGATTCGGGTGAGCCACCTAGTCAGGGAATCCCTGGTCTGGTGGCTGAGGTCTCCGGCTCTTCAGTTCGGGAGGTCGTTCCTTCCTTTTCATTGGACGGTGATCACGACAGACGCCAGCCTGCCCCGTTGGGGGGGGAGTTTGGCACGTACAGTCGGCACAGGGTCGCTGGAGGCAGGAAGAATCCCGCCTGCCGATCAATGTGCTGGAACTTCGGGTGATCAGGCGGTGCCTCTCCACATGGTCACAGAGGCTGCAGGGACACCCAGTCAGGATCCAGTCGGACAACGTCACGGCGGTGGCGTATGTCAACCATTAAGGAGGAACAAGGAGTTTGGCTGCAGCATTGGAGGTCGCTCACATCCTGCGGTGGGCAGAGCAGCGCGTGCCGGCTCTATTGGCCGTGTACATTCCAGGTGTAGAAAACTGGCAAGCAGACTACCTGAGTCGCCAGATGTAGGACCAAGAGGAATGGTCGCTACATCCGGAGGTCTTTCGACTCCTTTGCCTGAGATGGGGCACGCCAGATGTGGATCTCCTGGCCTCTCGACTCAATCGGAAGGTACTGAGGTTTGTGGCCAGGTCCAAGGACCCATGGACGGACGCGGCAGACGCGTTGGTGGCTCAATGGGGGCATTATCGGCTGATTTATGCCTTCCCCCGATAAAACGTCTCCCTCGTCTGCTTCGCAGGGTGGAGACCGAGGGGATTCCGGTGATTCTAATTGCCCCAGATTGGCCTCCGCGTCCCTGGTACGCCGACAAAGTGTGAATGGTGGCGGATGTTCCTTGGCGACTGCCGATGCGAGAGGACCTTCTGTCGCAGGGTCCTATACTTCTTCCTGCTTTACAGTCGCTGGCTTTAACGGCATGGCTGTTGAAAGTCAGGTGCTAAGGGACCGAGGTCTGTCGGACTCGGTTATCTCCACTATGATGAGGGCGTGGAAGTCGTCTTCTCGGAAGATTTATCATCGCACATGGAAGGCCTACATCTCTATGTGTGAGGAGATGGGGTGGCGTCCGCGTTCATATTCGGTTTCCAGGATTCTGCTGTTTTTGCAGTGGGGCGTGGATCAAAAACATGCCTTAAGCACTATTAAGGGGCAGATATCAGCCTTGGCTGACTTTTTTCAGTGACCCTTGGCGACTCATTCATTGGTAAGTATGTTTGTGCAAGGGGTTCGACATGTGGCCCCTCCGGTTCAGCCACCGCTGCCTCCGTGGGATTTGAATCTGGTGCTCTTGGTTCTTCAGAAACCGCCATTTGAGAACATTAGGGAGATCCCCTTATTGACACTCTCTCAGAAGGTAGCTTTTCTGGTGGCTTTTACATCTACCAGGAGGGTTTCTGAGTTGGCGGCCTTGTCGTGCAAGTCTCCCTACTTGATCCTCCACAAGGATAAGGAGGTGCTATGCCCACAGCCTTCATTTCTTCCTAAGGTTGTTTTGGCATTTCATCTAAATGAGGACATTGTGTCCTCGGCCGTCGCATCCTAAGGAGGTTGCCTTGCATTCCTTGGACGTGGTCTGGGCTCTGCAGGTGTACCTGGCTGCTACGGCTCAGTTTCGGAGGTCAGACTGACTCTTTGTGTCGGTAAGTGTTCCGAAGAAGGGCCTGGCGGTCTCGTCGACCACCATTTCTCGATGGATTAGACAGATCGTGATCCAGGCTTATGCCTTGAAAGGGCAGGCGCCTCCCTTTCCTGTCACGGCACATTCGACCAGGGCAATTGGTGCCTCCTGGGCTTTCCGACATCAAGCTTCCATTTCCCAGGTGTGTAAGGCGGCGACCTGGTCGTCCGTTCACACTTTTACAAAATTTTACATGTTTTTTTTTTTTTATTATTTAATATCTTTTTATTGTTTTTTTTTAACAACACATCACATATTTTACAATACAGTACATAGGACACATACACACTCTCAATATTTCCAGACAGCAAAAAAAAAAAAAAAAAAGGGGGACGACAATACTCTACACTCCTATATATAAAAGGCCCGGCCATGAAATCTCCCAACGCCTAGGGGAATCAAGGCTGGGCGGGAGAGAGGGCAAGGAGTAATCAGAAATAGAAACAGAGCAGGGAGGAAGGGAAAGAGATAAGGGAGAGAGATAAAGAGAGGGGAGAAAAAAAAAAAAAGAAAGGGGGGGAAAGGGAAAAGAATTAAGAAAAAAGGGAAGGGAAAGTGTCAATACCTATGTGTAGAGACAAAAAGTGACCAGGATGTGGAAGGGGAAGGAAAAAAAAAAGAAAAGGGGGGGGGAAAGGGAAAAGAATTAAGAAAAAAGGGAAGGGAAAGTGTCAATACCTATGTGTAGAGAAAAAAAGTGACCAGGATGTGGAGGGGGAGAAAAAAAAAAAAGGGGAAAACACTTCTTCATACTAACAAAAAGACAGGTATTAAAACCTGATATAGGCCAAATGAATGACAAAGTGACAGAACATATGTGTATAGTCATAAAGTGAACAGCCAAAAAAAAAAAAAAACTTCTACCTACTAACAAAAAAGACTTATAAGTGATACTCTAATATGAGTGCTCTTTAATATAAACACTTCTACTAACTAAAAACCTAATGTTAGAGAAAAAAAAAAGAGGGGGGGGGGGAAGGGAAGAGAATTAAGAAAAAGGGGAGGGAAGGGAAAGGGGAGTAATATTATTTTCTCCCCGGTGTCTTATAAGTGATACTCTGGTATAGGTGCTCTTTAAAGTGGGATAGTTCCAGACATTTCTACTAACTAAAAACCTAGTGTTAAAATCTGCCAAAAAAAAGGAAAAAAGGGGGGAGGGGGTGAAAGGGAGAGGGGAGTAGGGTCCACCTTATTCTCACCCCAATATCTTATGTGGTGAAACTCCAATATTAGTGCCTTTTATGGTGAAGTGATTCCAAAAACTACCTCAAACTAAAAGTCTAGTGTTAGGGTCCACTCAACACAACAAACCCCCCCCCCTCCTCTCTGTGTTCGTTAATTTTACAGTGTGTATCTCCTTCCTCATTGTTATTTAACTATTCTCTCCTGAATAATTTATCTTAGCTTCACTTGAGGTCCCTCTCGGAGCATACAAATATAAGAAAAAAAAAAAAAAAGGAGGGGTAGGGGGGGAAAGAGGGGGATGGGAGGGGATAATTGGGAAAAGGGACAGAGGAAAAATAGGAAAAAGAAAAAAGGGAAAAATAGGCCGGCTTGCATGGTGTCTAGCGATATATATATAGCTCCATATAATTTATAGTCTCTTAAGGAATAGGCCCATCAGTACCCCAAATAGCTCGATCTTAAACTCTAAGTAACTTATTCAGTATATATGGGTTAAGTCTTAGTGAAGTTGTGCCATTATTTCCCTATAGGTTGAGGTGTCCTTAAACTCCATCCACGGAGTCCAAGTTGAGATGTGTCGTTGATAAGTGTCCTTGTTATAATGGGTAATATCTTCCATGAGATGGACCTCTGATATTTTTTGGAACCACTTTTTCATGGATGGAGTCTCAGGTTGGCCCCAAAGGGTAGGTATTAGTGCTTTGGCCGTATTAAGCAGATATGGTACTAGAGAACATTTATATTTTCTGACAGATTCCTTAGTAGCATGGAAAAGAATGGTCCATGCATCCATAGGGAGATTAATATTAGTTATTTGTTGAATAATTTGAATAATGCTAAACCAGTAAGGGCGAATATGTGGGCACGACCACCATATATGTGCGTGGGTTGCTCTGTTCCCACAGTTCCTCCAGCACAGTGGGAAATTGGCGGGGAACATCTGATGGAGCCTTGATGGAGTATAGTGCCATCTAGTTAGCAATTTATAATTAACCTCAGCCGACTTAGATGCAATTGAAGAAATATGAGTCAACTGCAGAACTTTATCTTTTTGACTATCTGGGATACAGGATTCCAAATCTGTCTCCCACTTAGCAAGAAAAGGAGGATAAGTGTCTTCTTGGAGTTTACTAAGTGATTTATAAAATGCAGAGATACTATGTTCAGGTAATTCCGTTGAGTTGAAAACTTCCTCAATGCTGTTTAGGTCCTGTATACCTTTAAGCGGCTGAGGCAAAGTTCTAAGAAACTCCTGCATTTGGGTGTATCTCCATTTGTCAAGAAACGTAATCGGCTTATGGTCAAGGATTTCCTTAAGGGGCTTGGGAGCATTTGCTCGCAGGATTCGGTGTAATAAAAGGGGTCCTTCTGGCGACCATGTCTTATATCCCGGATCTAATAGACCGGGTAAGAAATAATCATGTTCCAAAAGCGGTAGCAGAGGAGAAGCATACGACCACGAAATCTTCCTATGTAAAGCATCCCACACATCAAGGGTGGATGTGGTTAGTATAGAGGTACTTGAGGCAAGGTGCCTATGTGTGCGTGGTAACCAGGGTATAGTTGCTAGATCTGTTTTACTCAGATCGTATTCCAAACTCACCCATAGTTTGGTTTTAGCAGCATATTTCCATTCAACAATTCTAGATAAGATAACAGCCTGGTAATACCTCTTGAAATTTGGGAGGGCCAGCCCCCCAGCCTCCTTGGAGTGAAATAACACTTCCTTAGATACTCTGGGGTGGCTGTTCTTCCAAATAAAGCGGGAGACCATGGTCTGTACTAATGAAAAAAAACCTATGGGCACACCCAATGGGATCATTTGAAAAAAAAAAAGAACTCTGGGTAGAATATTCATTTTGACTATACTTACTTTACCCAGCCATGAATGTGTCAGCGAACTCCACTTTTGTAGATCCTTTCTAATATTATTCAATAATGGAATATAATTATATTTAAAGAGGGACTGGGTATGAGGTGTCAAATTCACTCCCAGATATTTCATACTGCATTGAACCCATCTGAAAGGGAAGAGGGGTTTTAACCTTTCCGCCTCTCTTCCTGGTAGATTAATATTTAGAATTTCAGACTTAGTAAGGTTAATTTTAAAGTTAGAAAATGTCTGAAAAGTGGAGAAGGCTGTCATTAAATTAGGAAGCGATATGCGGGGCTGCTGGATAAAGAATAATATGTCGTCCGCATATGCCGCATATTTGTGTATTTTATTTTCTACTTGAATCCCATGTATATTTGAATTATGTCTTACAGTTGCCAAAAAAGGTTTGAGTGTAAGGGCAAATAAAAGGGGTGACAGGGGACAACCCTGTCTAGTCCCATTAAATAGTTGAAATTACTCACTCAAAGTGCCGTTGATGTGAATTTGTGCCGTAGGATTAGTATAAAGGGAGGTGATACGGTGGAGCATCCTGGGTCCCAACCCAAAATGTTGCAGGGTCATTTTTAAGTATTCCCAGTCCACCCTATCAAACGCTTTTTCTGCGTCTGTGGATACAAATAGGGTGGGCTGGGACGTCTTTTGAACGTGTTGTATAAGAGATATCGCCCAGAGAGAATTATCCTTGGCTTCTCTATATGGCATGAAACCTGTCTGGTCTGTAGAGATCCATCTAGGTACCAGAGGGAGTAGTCTGTTAGCCATTACCTTCGAGTATAATTTAATATCAACGTTTAATAAGGAAATTGGCCTGTAACTACTGCATTGAGTGGGGTCCTTATCTGTTTTAAGAATAACTGAGATATGAGCTGTAAGAGATTCCGGGCGTAATCCCGAAGTCTGTGAAATTGAGTTGGCATAAGTCGTGAGCTGGGGCAAAAGAACATCGCTAAATGTTTTATAGTATCGAGTAGTGTAACCGTCCGGTCCCGGTGCTTTACCTATCGGTGAAGATTTCAGAGCTATCTGAAATTCTTCTACCGAGAATTCTGATTCAAGCTCTCTGAGAGCTGAGTTTGAAAGTTTAGGCAAATTAGCTTCTTTTAAATATGCAAGCATGAGACTACGTCTCTCCTTTATAGTCAGAGACGGAGAATCACATTGCACCTTATACAGATCTGCATAATACTCCCTAAAAGCTTTAGCAATATGGGGAGTCGCATAGACTATGTTTCCATTAGATAATTTTATTTTAGGGATAAATGATCTAGTCTGTTTTTCTTTAAGGGATCTTGCTAATTGTCTACTGGGTTTATCCCCCCACTCATAAAGTTTTTGTGAGTAGCGTTGAAATCTCCGAGTTGTGTCTAAGTTAAGCAGGTTTTTCAACTCTTCTCGCTTCAACGTAAGAGCTTCTAAATGGGATATATGTAAAGTAAGTTTGTGTTGTTTATCCAGTTCAGTTATTTGATGAAGAACCTGCTCCAGACGTTGACCATGCTCTCTCTTTTTCCTTGCCCCAAGTTCTATAAATCGCCCTCTCATAGTTGCCTTGTGTGCCTCCCATATAATAGCAGGAGGTGTTTCAGATGGTTTGTTGTCTCTAAAGTATTGTGATATATGTGAGGCAAACGTTGCATCCTCTGTTGCATTAGATAAAAGGGAATCATTAAGTTTCCAATTACTGGAGCGTTGAGGCAGAGTGGGCATGGTCATAGTCATCGACACAGGTGCATGGTCTGATATTGTCGCTGTGCCTATATCCGCCGATTTTAATAATGGAAGATGATGATGGTCTAAAAAAATATTATCTATTCGAGAATAGGACTGATGAGTCTTCGAAAAATGAGAGAAGTCTTTTTCTTTTGGGTGTAAAATACGCCATACGTCTATTAATTGCCAGTCTATTAGTTTTTTTTTAACAGTAGACAGACGTTTAAAAGAGATATTAGAACGACCATGGGATGTATCTAATGTAGGGTCTAGAGACATGTTTATATCCCCTGCCAGTATAATGAATCCCTCAACAAAATGTGATAGATCAGTAAGAGTTTGAGAAAAGAAAATAGTTTGATTTTGGTTCGGACAATATATGTTTGCTAGAGTACATTGGGTAGTGCCCAGATAGCCCTTTATAAAAAGAAAACGGCCATGGTCATCCGCTTGCATATCTAAAAAGCGAAAAGGTACGCTAGCACTAAGACCAATAGCCACACCCTTAGCCTTATTCGTATCTGAAAGACCGTAGTACCACTGGGGAAAATATACCGAATTCAATTTGACCTGTGTCGTATGGGTTAAATGTGTTTCTTGAAGATACACAATGGAAGAAGACAACTTCCGTAATTCACGGGTAACCTGATGGCGTTTAGCCGCCACGTTTAGACCCCTAACATTATAGGAGGTGACTTTAAGTGTGGCCATCATCTCTGTGGAGCGTAACTCCTGCGCCTATTTCTCCATGCATACCGGCCTCAAGGGGGGGGAAAGAATAAAAATAAAACAGGTATATATTGAGAGACAAAAACACAGAAAACAAACAAATTTGCATAAACAGCAATAACGCCCATCAGGGCGCATGTGGGAAATTTTTATTTGTCATGCAGATATCTGCGGTGGTCCCTGTGGGGTTAGGGAGGGCAGGCAGCCATCCAGAGCTCCCTAGGGAGGACGGGACCGAGAATTACTCGAAGGCTACCCACTCTCTCCAGCCCCAAAAGGAAAAAAGGGAGGGGGAACATGTCGTATGAAGGACACTTGGGGGCATTATGCTCCACCTGCATTTAGCTGTGCGACTGGCAATATGCCAAATAAAAAATACTTTTTACTCCAACATAACTCAATAAACCATAAGCAATAGACCTTCTTAGAATCAATATTCTCTAACTGCTAAATCTTATTTAATTTCGTTAAGCATAGTAGCTTGAAAGCGTGTTATATCAGGGAGGAAACAAACGCATGGATCCAAATACTCTTTACTCATCTATGTTGTTGTTCAATGTCTCGTGTAGAAGAACGTCCTTTTTTAGTAATAGGTTTTTGCCAATGAGAGTCCTGGATATGTGAGACCTTAGGGATCGGGTCATGCCAACCCGGAAGGTCCATTGATGGAAGATCAAGGACCTTTAGAAATTGTGGTAATTCCTCTGGGAACCGAAGAGTGTGTGAACGACCATTTTTGGTGGCAATAAGGCACGCCGGGAAACCCCATCTATAAGTGATTCCATTAGAACGTAAATGTTCCAAAAGTGGTTTTAGGCCTCTACAGCGGTCTAAAGTTTCTTTGGACAAATCTGAGAAAATAGTGAGAGTCGCTCCATCGAAATCAATGTTGGGGATACTTCTCATCTTGTCCATTATGGCGTTCTTATCTGAAAAATAATGTAATCGACATATTACATCCCTAGGTTGCTCAGTAACAATATTCCGTGGCCTGTAGGCTCGGTGTACTCGGTCAAAGCGTAGTAGATCAGTGGGTGCCTTTCCCAACACTGAATTAAATATACCAGTGATCGATGGCTCCAGGTCATTATCACCAGTAGCTTCAGGTAAACCTCGAATTCGCAGATTATTTCTGCGATTTCTATTCTCGAGATCCTCGAGCTTATATAGTGAGACGCGGTGAGCAAGAGCTATCTGTGTGACCGCCTGTTGTAATTCTCTTATAGCGTTTTCATGAGTATCTTGTCTCTTTTCTGTATCTTCCACCCTGTCAAGAATATGTGCCATATCTGTTCTTACCCCTGCTATTTCCTTTTTTATTGATGTTTCAAGACCATAGAACATCCCGGCTAGTTCTTTTCTAATGCCACTCAGTAGGGACGACATGTCTGAGGCTGTAGGGGATTCAGGTTCTTCCATGAGGTCTGAGCAGTAAGATGATGTAGGCGAATTTTTTCTCTCAAAGGTTGCTAATGAAGCGAGAGATGTGGTGCGTCTCGTGCACCTCGTTTGGCCGCAACTAGCATTGGGGCTAATTCCGCTGGTAACCAGGAAACGCTGTATAGAACTAGTAGCAGCTTGATTAATCGCTATTTCTTTATTATGTTTTTTAGTCAAGCTAGAGCGATTTTTTTTGGATGTCTTTATTGGCATATTTAGGACTTTAGAGCTTCAAGGCTGCATGCTGGGTAGAGCCCCCCTCAGTCTCATCTACTCAGCAGCATAAGCAACACGTGGCATAGAGCATATGGTTATTCCAAACCATTTCAAACATACAGTCCTATTGGTCTTATTTCTGTTAGATATGGTTTTTCCAGCAAAAATAACAACCACTGGATATTATATCACGGTTTAATAATAAAGCTATCCAGCATCCTCATATATCAGCAGTCAAGCAAAAACACCACCAGATATTTTTCTCCACCGTATATCTCCTTACTTTGTTGTCTCATAATGTCTCATATTCACTTAGAGAGTAAGAGATTGATGTTAACTGGCACTAAGTCATAGTTCATCTAGTTCAACTAGAGAGGCCGAGGATGTTTCCAGGAGAGGGGCACATATACTGGGCCTTCACCTAGAGCTTATAGGGGGATAGCTAGGTGTCCGGGGGGCTGATATCGGGGGCTGGTTGGCTGGGTGGCTGGTGATTTGGGTCTGGGTGTAGCAAGATGGCCGCCGACTTCCAGATGTAGGCCGAAGCCGCGGCCTTTCCTAACACAATCCCCGGCCCGAGAAAACCTGTTTTTTCAGGTATTGAGCCTTTAAAGCAGCCCCCACCTGGCACCCAGACTGTCCGCCGCTACAAGGGGTGCAAATACTGGGAGCAGAATGTACCTGAGTGGCGGGGATGCGGGCCTCCTGTCTGGCCTCCAAATGGTGTCGGCCGGGATGAATGTTTTATCTCTCCAGTAGATTCCCGACTGTACAATTGATTTCCCTTTAACTCTCCGTCTCCACCGCTCACTCCACAAGTCTCTCCTTCACTCCCCAGCTATCTTAGTTCTCAGTCAATGCAGTGATACTAATGTCCGACGGGGGGGAGGGGGAGTAAGAGGGCTCCAGTCTCCCGACGTACCCCTTACCTTGAACAGAGAACAGCTGAGATGTCCGGCACAGGTTCGGCTTCAGACGGCTTCACAATAAACAGCTGCACGGCTACACGGCATGGGTTCCTGTATCCCGTATCCTGTATCCCGTGTCACTCACGCTTCTCACCTCTCTCTGAGATGTCCGGCACAGGTTCAGCTTCAGGCGGCTTCACACTAAACAGCTGCACGGCTACACGGCACGGGTAGGGAGCTGTAAGATGCTGTAGCTGATCCCGGGTATGAGCCACGCTGAGCCGCAGACAGTGTGATGTGATATCCACCGCTGGGAGATGGAACCGCTACCCCTCTCTGTTCAACAGAAGCTGGTCTTGCTTGCTTAAACACAGGGATCAGGGATCAGCTTACTGCAGGCTTTCTGCACTCGCCACCACCACAGCTCGAAACCATCAGCTTGTCGGTTCATCCTCTCCTCTCTTCTGCTGTTAATGTTACATGGTTAATGTGAGTGCATCTGTGGATGCTTCCTTTGGCCGCAAGGTTTTGCAGGCGGCTGTTTAAGGTTGCAACTCCTCCATTGAGGAGCTCTGGTTGTTATGGGCGGACGTTGTTTGCTTGCTGTTCCCATCCCTCGTTTTTTTGACACTGCTTGGGGACATCCCTAAGGTCAAGATTAAGTTGCTGTGTCCGTCAATGAACGAAAGAGAAAATAGGATTTTTGTACTCACCGTAAAATCCTTTTCTCTGAAGTTCAATGACGGACACAGCACCCACCCCTCCTTTTTCTGTTTGTACTGCTTTTTGATGAACTGAGCTGCTGGATGCAGTGTGAGGGGTTGTAGCCAGTAGGACCGCCCCCTGGGCGGTACTGTGCAGTTTTGCTGTTTTTAACATGTTCTGCCTAGTCTTCTCCTGAAGATGGCGATATAACCCTAAGGTCAAGATTAAGTCGCTGTGTCCGTCAATGAACTTCAGAGAAAATGATTTTACGGTGAGTACAAAAATCCTATTTTTCCTTCCACTTCATAATGATGTGTCACTTTGTGTTGGTCTATCACATAAAATCCCAATATAATACATTTACATTTTTGGTTGCAACATGAAAAAATTTGGACAATTTCAAGGGGTATGAATACTTTTTCAAGGCACCGTAAGTCTCTCATTTTCCTAACGACAACACCTATACTTTAATTGTTTTCTTTTAATCTTATTTTAGAGCAGTGAAGTTCAATGATCCTTATAGAAAACTTAGTGGAATGTTGTTAGCTCTAAAATAAGATAACATTTTCAAAAAATAAGGCTGCTGTTACTGACCGCCTAACTGCCTCCCTATTATGCTTATGCTCTGGCATCAAACTTGAATCAAGTATACATATTGTAAAAGTCACAAAAAAAGTCAGAACTCCTCGTCACTAATTCTCTAAGTCTGGGTTGGCGACTCAATGTGTTCAAACACTAAAGCCGGCCATAGATGGTTCACACTTTGTATGGGCAGGCTGAATATACCCAAGTTGATCGATCGATCAACTTGGGTAAAACCAGCATGCCAAATTTTACATAAGACACGCCTGCTCCATATGCTGTGCACTGTGGTGAATGGCACCCCAAGCATTTTAAGTATAGCATAATGCACCACAATGTGTCTACTGTGAGTTGTGATGTGCTATGCTTTTAAAAAAAGGGTCATACATGTTTTTTCATGTACAGTTGTGCTCATAAGTTAACATACCCTGGCATAATTTATGATTTCTTGGCCGTTTTTCAGAGAATATGAATGATAACTCAAAAACTTTTCTTTCACTCATAGTAAATGGCTTCAGCCAAACATTAACCATCAATCAACTGTGTTTACTCTTTTTAAAGCATGATGACAACAGAAACGACCCAAATGACCCTGATCAAACGTTTACACACCCTGGTGATTTTGGCCTGATAACATGCACACAAGATGACACAAAGGGGTTTGAATGGCTATTAAAGGTAACCATCCTCACCTGTGATCTGTTTGCTTGTAATTAGTGTGTGTGTATAAAAGGACAGACCCTTGTTCATCCAGCACTGACGTTTCAGGATTCTGAGTCATGGGGAAAGCAAAAGAATTGTCAAAGGATCTACGGGAAAAGGTAGTTGAACTGTATGAAACTGGAAAGGAATTTAAAAAGATATCCAAGAAATTGAGAATGCCAATCAGCAGTGTTCAAACTCTAATCAAGAAGTGGAAAATAAGGGGGTCTGTTAAAACAAAACCACGGTCAGGTAGACAAACTAACATTTCAGCCACAACTGCCAGGAAAATTATTCAGAATGCAAAGAAAAACCCACAAATAACTTCAGGTGAAATACAGGACTCTCTGAAAACATGTGGTGTGGCTGTTTTAAGATGCACAATAAGGAGGCACTTGAAAAAAGATGGGCTGCATGGTCGAGTCGCCAGAAGAAAGCCATTACTATGCAAATGCCACAAAGTATCCCACTTACAATACGCCAAACAGCACAGAGACAAGCCTCAAACCTTCTGGCACAAAGTCATTTGGAGTGATGAGACCAAAATTGAGCTTTTTGGCCACAACCATAAACGCTACATTTGGAGAGGAGTCAACAAGGCCTATGATGAAAGGTACGAATGTGGATCGCTGATGTTTTGGGGATGTGTGAGCTACAAAGGCACAGGAAATTTGGTCAAAATTCTTTGCAAAATGAATGCAGTATGTTATCAAAAATAACTGTAGGAACAATTGCATTCATCAGCCAGGAAGCTGCGCATGGGACGTACTTGGACATTCCAACATGACAATGATCCAAAACACAAGGCCAAGTCGACCTGTCATTGGCTACAGCAGAATAAAGTGAAGGTTCTGGAGTGGCCATCTCAGTCTCCTTACCACAATATCATTGAGGTCAGTATTAAGAACTGGGGAATGTAAACTTTTGATCAGGGTCATTTGGTTAGTTTCTGTTGCCATTATGATTTAAAAAGAGAAAAGAGTTGATTGATAATAAATGGCTTCAGCCAAACACTAACCATGAGTGAAAGAAAAGTTTTTGTGTTATCATTCATATTCTCTAAAAAATGGCCAAGAAATCATAAATTCTGCCAGGGTGTGTAAACTTATGAGTTCAACTGTATGTTGCTTTGGCAGCGCATTCATAATGAATAGACCGTCTTGACACAAATCACATTAAAGTGCTCAATAATGTGACACAACGATCTGCTTAATTGTGATTGGGCTTTGAAATTTTACCAGGAATAGGAGGTAGGGACCTGATAGTCAAGCTCAGGAGGTGCAGGAAACGGCAGAATCAGATATAGGTAAAAATGGAATCTAATTTAGGGAATAGAATAGCCCCCAATATACCCGATTCACCAAAGAAAAAGGTAACATTTTTATATCAAACAGGCTTCTAATATTGTAAAAGGTGTAAAGCATGCAAAACAATGAGGAGTAAGACAAGGAAAGCAGTTTCATTTAAATCAAATAGTACAGGGAAAGAGTACGGCATTTCATGGGGAACTAACCGCTTTGCCCACGTGTATGTACGTGAGCCGGTCAGCAAGTGGTTAATTCATTCATGCAGATTGATCAATGTATGTGCAATCCATATATTTCACTTGTGATTGTTCCACCAACTGTACTGCTCTTCCCTTCACTGACAAATATATATACAATTACCTCCAGTATTTGACCCAAAATAATATTAGGCCAATTAACGCCTTTCCCTTTAAACCAGGTAGGTGTAAGTTGATGTTTCTCCAGATCCAATTCTCTCAGGAATTCAATCCATCTTCATACTCCTTCCTCATATCATATTTCTTCCACCAAAACTCAAATGAAGATAGAGTATAATTTTTTTTTATTTTTCCCAATAGTATTTATTAGAAAGTAAATTGAAATCTCACATTTAAAGTGCATAGCTGCTGCACTGCAGACAACAAGCCTCTTTCCCCTTAAGGTTCCTGATCTCCAGACAATCACAATATGGCAGATCGCAAACATCCTGCCATGCTGCTTGACGTCATCAGCCCCTCCCTACATGTTACATCACTTCATCAGGGGATTAGATTAGGGGGATTGTTCTGTGAATGGCGGCTGTGCACTGGACCTGGAAGATCACTGCAGTAGCGGCAACTTCTACAGTGATTTTTTAGCTCTGGTATGAGATATGCATTCTTACATTGGTATAAGCCAAGGGTCTCCAATCTTTCTAAACAAAGGGCCAGTTTCAGACTTTAGGGGGGCTGGACTGTGGACAGTGGGAGTAAATAATGCCCCATCTCTGGCATTAGGGGGAGAAATACTGCCCCATCATTGGCGTCAGTGAGATGAATAGTGCCAAATTGTTGGTGTCAATGGCAGGAATAGTGCCTCAAGGGGAGAATAAAGGCAAGCAAAGGGCCACACCTGGGCTGCAGTTTGGAGACCACTGGTTTAAGCTGTATAAAATTCATACCTGAACTTTAGCTTTCATATATTTCCAGATGTAGAGATGCATTTGCTAAATAAGTATTTTAAAAGTAGTACAGGAACAAGGTGCGCCAGACTCAGTGTAGTATTTAGGAATTAATTTAATAAGAAAAACAAGCCAAATGGCTACTCACAAAAGGATGATAATATCAGGCACATAAGTAGTAAAGGGTCCAGGGTCACTCTGCGGTCCGTGATGCAGTCCGTGTAATAAGTAGCTGTGTCCCAGTAGTGTTGGTGGTAAGCCGCTAGGGGATGGAGCTGCGGTGAAGCCTCTGTAGGTGTCCGGAAGGCTGGCTGACCAGTGCACTGTTGTTCTCTGTGGCATCCGGAAACCCGGAAATGCCTGTCAGCGTGGAACGCAAGCTCCGAGGACCGGAAGTGAGGTTTAGGCGACCAATCAGATGACACGTTTCACAGCCGCCGCCGTTTCTTCAGATCTATCTGGCTATCCAGGAAGTCAGGTATTTATAGAATGAAGGGGGACGTCCATAACGAACGTTACGCTGTATTCATACACGGATATAGTCACATATATAATTACATGGACCAGTAATCACCAAATATTGATATAAAACAGATGAATCAAAGTTATATAATAAAACAGATGAATAAGAGTTATAGAGATATAAACACATTTAATATAAATATATATATATATATATATATATATATATATATATATAAAGAGACGGTCTTATAAATGTATCATATTAATTGGCAATTAATATCACAAATTAGATAAATAGAATTAATTCAGTATGTAAATAGGGAAACCATAAAAATCATAAAAAACCATCATAAAAAATCATCAAAAATCAATCCATCATCAAATAAATCAAATTAGTGACCATTACTAGGAATACTTTATTAGGGCAGTAATATTAATAGTGCACTATATGTGCTTACTTACAAGAGAAGCCAGCACAGCACATGTGCATATATGGTATGGGCCATATAAATTACAGGGCAAGATGGAGCATGTGCATGCATATAAGTATATGCATATATCACATGGTCAAAATTAACATATACATTCCAAATATTCTAAATATATATGGTGGGAACTGAGGAAGATTAAGCGAAAGGTTACATGAAGGAGTATATGTAAGTAAAAGCATGTATTAAAAATATATATATATCTATACAGGTAAAGGCTAACTGGTGGAAAGGTTTATACATAAAACACATAACTGTGGGATACAGACATGTGAAAAAGAGTTTTATGGGGAAAAGAGGCTCTAGGGAGTGGAATCATAGGTTACATTATTACTTACCACCCTGGAAAAATCTATATATTTAACTTCAAAGAAAACAAGGTAGATAGATGGGTAAAGGAATCTAAAACAATGCAAGTGAAATATTAGGGATTTAAAAAAAAAAACAAACACAAACAGTATTTAATAATTATATTACTGTGTTAATTTCAATTTCTTTGTTCAGGCCATGAGGCAACATGCTATTTAAAGAATAGATCCAGAAAGTCTCTTGTTTACATAGACGTTGGAATCTCTCCGCTGGAGCATATTTGTCAGATATAGATTCAATGACCCAGACTTGGAGATCAGCAATCTTTTTTTTGGTGGTGGGCAGCAAAAACACTATATGTGGGGTTACCAGCCTGGACAGCTCGACGGTGCTCTCCAAATCAGGCACTTAGGGCTTTAATTGTTCTACCAATATATAAAAGTCCACATGGACAAGATATACAGTAGACTAGATGTGTAGTGGAAGAATTATAAAAGGATCTTAAAGTAAAAGTCTTACCATTGGTCAAAAAATACTTTTTACCATGAGTGACATGCGAGCAGGTGAGGCATAATGCTTTTTTACAACAAACCATCCCTATAAGTCGGATTAACGTAGCTTCACCGCAGCTCCATCCCCTAGCGGCTTACCACCAACACTACTGGGACTCAGCTCCTTACAGCTCCTTATTACACAGACTGCATCACGGACCACAGAGTGACCCCGGACCCTTTACTACTTAAGTGCCTGATATTATCATCCTTAAGTGAGTAGCCATTTGGCTTGTTTTTCTTATTAAATGAATTCCTAAATACTACACTGAGTCTGGCGCACCTTGTTCCTGTTCTATTTTGTCTTCCAGAGTTGTGCTTCCACTCCCAAGGCAGCTGCCGCCAGTGTATACTGGAACTGATTATACCTGGATTGTTTTTTTTTAAAAACTCCCGCCCCATCCCTTCTCCTTTATACATATTGCTTTTATGCACTTTATTTGGGACCTTTTAAACATTTATACAGTTACTACCTAGTTGGTTCTCGCGCCATCTCTCTCTTTTTTTTGTATTTTAAAAGTAACCTAGTGATTGGGGCTACAATGACACAGAAAAGTATTTTACAGTGCTGGTCACATTCCAATGATCCTTCAATTGCTACGATGAAAGAAAAAGGTTGCTTTTCTCTTCAGTGTAGTGGCTGGAAACTGCCCTATATATATATATATAAAAGAACAAAAACACAGAAAAATTTTCCCAGGTTTGGCATTTCTTTTGTTAAAGTGGATCACAGCAAATTAAGCACCACACAATTGTTTTAAATATACATTATTGTATTATACCAAACATTTTTGTGGATATAATCCAATAGGACTGACAGATAATGATAATACAGTGGGCAATAGTTAAGGTAATCCTATTATTAGAGACAAGGACATTATTGAGAACCCAGGGCACAGATAATGAAGGATGGGAATAAAATGTGAATTTCCTAAAATACATTCCTACATCTTGAAAGTTCAGTGTCGTAATATAGATAGGAAGCTAATCAATAAAAAAAGACTTGTCGCTAAGCTGGAACAAATTGTGCATCTAAAATCACAGGAACAGACATTATCCCTTGCCTGGGCTCAAGAGATTAATGATTAGTCAAGGAAAGCGACATGAGTTGCCTGTTACCCTGAATGAAAAACGATGCCTTATATTACACATGAAACTTTTTTCAGGTGAAGGCAGAGTATTATGCTGAGAGTCAGAAGTGTAAATTTGTTCTTATTTTGAATATTTTGAATAAACTAATTACTGGACATTGATATGACATACAATATATATATATATATATATATATATATATATATATATATATATATATATATATATATATGCACTCACGCAGACACTCCTCATTTAACGACCTATTTGTTTAATGAACATGCAGACTGTTTTTGCATGCTGTACAAGAACTTTGGTCATGGAAATGGCAGCGCAGTGGGGGAGATTTACTAAAACTGCAACACCCAGAATTTGGTGCAGCTGTGCATGGTAGCCAATCAGCTTCTAACTTCAGCTTGTTCAATTAAGTTTTGACAATGAGGCTGGGTTCACACTTGTACGACAAACTCTCCGACTTTGGGAGCTCATGTCACATGATGTGTGCAAATCAATGATTCCTTATGAGAGCCGTCTTAAAGCGGAGTTCCACCCAAATTTACAACTGTATCTTATCGCATTCAGTAAATTACATATATATTGCAATGTCACTCCAATAATTTTTTTGCTGTTTAAATACCTTAATATTTATGTTTTAAGTGTTGCTTCCGGTCTATTGCTCCCACGGGAGTTGACGTGTTTCCTTCATTCCCCGACGCCACACTGTCTCATGGGAGCTAAGTGTAATGCTTCCCAAGAGTCAGTGCAGAACGCCACCCAGCGAAATCGCGCGTGATTTGGAAACAGGAAGATGACGCATGACGCCGGTCACGTGACGAGGGGGTAGCTATTGTATTCGTTGCCATCACAATGGGGGGGAACTTTCGACGACGCCGCCCGTTGTGATGGCAACCCTCAGTGTTGATGGCGCTGCGCACCGTCAACACTGAGCATGCGCGGGATCGAGTGGTGAATGCTGGGAAATAAGCATTCACCGCATCCAGGAAATAGGTGTTTGTGGGCTTTACTTGCCCACAAGCAAAATGGAAACGTCCCTCTGCACTTTTTATAACTCATCCTTGAGAACGATAATGAACTGCAGATGTTTTAGAAAACCTAAACAGTGAGTATTGATTTGTAATGGGGTAAATAATTGAATGGACAAAAAAAATTAAAAAATCACCGCGGGACCTCCGTTTTAACTGGTCCGGCACAAGTTGGTCTGATTTTGAAAAAAGTTCCTGCACTACATTGGTCCGATTTTGGTCCTACTTCAGCCCATTGAATATCATACAAGTCGGAGGCTTGTCCTAACCATCCGACTTGTGACATCCGACATGGTGATTGCAGCAGCAGTAAAAGGAATTTATGTCACACTGGGATTGTTTTGATTGGTCTATCTCAAAGTCGGAGCAAAATCGTATCCTGTTCATTCAAGTCGGATGGAAGTAGGACTGATGTAAGACTGATGTTGCAGGGCAAAATAGGATGACAGTCTGACTGGCCTGAAACCTGGAAGCTAATTGCTTTCTATGCAGAGCTGGTCCAGTTTTGGTAAATCCCCCCCTGTGTCTCAGCGTCAAGCATCTCATCTTGCATCACCCTTTCTCAGTCTCGGTCTCATTCCTGCAGTCGTTCAGTATTTACTACACTAGCGCTTGCAATCTCCAAGACATATACATATTTCATTTTTACTACTGTATAAACATTTATAAATATATTAAAAATGTTAAATCCACTACCAGTACAACATGCTTGGTATAGCGGTAAGGGGCAGTATTTCGCTTATTGATCAATTTGCTTAATGAACTAGTCATACGAACAGAACTGTGTCTTTAAAGCAGATCTTCATAAGTTTGCTCCTCGCCATACCCACCCTTCCCCCCTCCACTACACAAATTCCTGTTTTATTTTTTGGCCTTTTTTTTTTTTTATTGGATAGGTTTTGGCCTGCCTCCCCATCCTCCCTCCTCACCTAGGTGAACTCCTGCATATCCCAGGAGGCACTGGGAGCACTACAGTCATTTCATTTGCTAAGGAGGAGGGGGCAAGCCTAGCAGCTTATCATCGAATGACTGCACCTGAAACCAGTAGAGCCAGAAGCCTCCCGATGATGTCACAGGGGAACATGGCAGCACAGGACCTGAGCAGCGGCTCAGGAAAGAGGATCTCAGTAGGACAATGCTGGATCCAATGGGAGGGTATCTGAATCGAAGATAACTAAGCATCAGGTAAGCAGGGTAAAAAAAATAGGGGGGGGGGGTGAGGGGTAAGTTGCTCTTTAGGTGAGTACTGTGTGTGTATATATACAGTATATATATATATACAGTATGTATATTGTATTTATATATTGTTCATCAAGCAGGAGCATCATTTCATCTACATGCAGCAAGCTTAAAAAAGCACAAAGGATGCTTGTATATAGAGTTCTATTTTCAGCCCCATCATTATTTTAGTGTTGGCCGCCTTCCCCCTGAAAAAACTTTAGATTGCTTCTTATTTTAAAAGAACACAACAGCCCAGGGGAAAATTGTTTGTAATATTTTCAGAAGAGAAGCATGTAAAAAATCCCAACTAAGCTTTGCTAAAACCCTTACTATTACTTATTTATATAGCGCCATCATGTCCCATGGTGCTATACAAAGTACGGGTTATAACAAAGGAGGTTAGTAGAGGTAATACAATACATTGTTCCAAAGGCTAGTACATACAGTTGTTAAGTAAATTGTAACAAAAAGAAAAAGAAGGAAGCAACACTTTAAATATTTAGCACCAAAGAGAAATATAACAGATGATTATGAATGTCAATGCAAGCAAAGTGTGTTGTTTTGTATGTAGTATAGCCTGCTAAAGGCATTTATTAACAACATGAAATTAATGAAAGCCAATTGCACTCAGTTCCCGTGAAATGGTCAGCCAGCTGTGTAGGATTGCATTGTCTGCTCTCGTCTCTGTACACATTCAGAGCATTTTCCCCAGCAGTCAAGTGATTTAATAAATGTTCTGAAGCTATTGAAATGACAAAGTGATAAGCAATCTTCTTGACAGGTGTTCAGTTAAAGAAAGCTAAACGTTACACAACACACGATGGAGAGAAAAAAAAAACAGAATTAATCAGACAAATTGATATTTATTTTTTTCACAAGATAGCTTTTTGGTTGCCGGCTGTAGCAGCATAGTCCTTCATAAAAGAAAAGTATAGATTCTTTCTCTTATCTAAGTATTCTGAGCGAATTCTTACCTGGAAGGATGGCACATAAGAGAGCAATAATTCACGATCTCTCATGATATGCTGGTCATGACCAAATGAATTAATAATGTGTTTTGTTTCCGACTAAATCTTTTTTTTTTTCTTTACAAACTTAGTTTTTTTTTTGGACTTTGTAAAAGGAAAACTCCACTTTTACTAAAATAAAAATAAAATGATCCAGCTTGTACAATTGCTACACAGCTACTTTGTAATTGAGGCTCGGTTCACACTGGTGCAACATACAGGCTATTCTTCCGACTTTGGGAGCACATGTCACATGACATATATAAATCAATGGTTCCTTATGCGAGTTGTCTTAACTGGTCCAACACAAGTCGGTCCAACTTTAGAAAAGTTTTCTGCATTACTTTGGTCTGACTTTGGTCCATTTTCAGCCCATTCAATATCATTGAAGTCAGTTCAAAGTCGGATCCTCGTCCTAACCATCTGACTTCTGACATTTGACATGGTGATTACAGCAGTAGGAAAAGGAATTTATGTCACACTGGGATTGTTTTAATTGGTCAAAGGACAAGTCGGACTATCTCAAAGTCTGAGCAAAATCATATCCTGTTCATTCAAGTTGGATGGAAGTAGGACCGATGTCGCAAGGCAAAGTAGGATGAGTCCTAGGGAGTGATTCTAACTGTGTGGGGGATGGGCTACATGTGACACGACACTGAACGCTGCTACCGATTACAGGGAGCAGAAGATCAGTGTCGTGTCACTAGGCAGAACAGGGAGATGCCTTGTGTACAACGGCATCCCCCCATTCTGCAACCCCGTGACATGATCACGGGACACCGGCGGACATTGAGCCCGCGGGCACGGTCACGGAGCTCGCGGCAGGGGCGTGTGCGAAATTCAAAGTGACGTACATATACGTCACTTTGCGGAGCCGTGCCATTCTGCCGACGTATATCGGCGTGAGCCGGTCGGCTAGCGGTTAAACACATATCTTTACATTATCTGCAAATGGAACAGGATAGCAAGACGTGAAAACAAGGATACTTATTTTTGTCTTTATTTGCAGTCATGCTGTTCTGGCTTTTGAGGGTGTCTGGAACTGCAACTTTCCTCATTAGAACATCAGCTAATTATTAATGAAAAGCTACTCACATTCAGATGCACTTTGCACATTGATCATTACAAGAGGTATTCCTCATAGCAGAAAAAGGTAGGAATCTTCAGCAAAGTTTGTTAAAATCCCTGAAATGTATATAGATCAGCAAGAGGGGAATGTTTTTTTTTCTCAATAAAAGTGCTTTTACTCTTTGAAGGAATGTGGAGGATATAAGTGTTACTGAACTAGCCATCTACAGACATTTCTGTTCCTATTTAACCCTTATATCCTTGGCAATAAAAGGGTTGAAGTTAATGTTACCCCAAAACAAGTATATGTCACCCCAAAACATTTTCCTTCAGTTTTGTATAAAGTGGGTAAGTATTAAAACCCTTGCCAGGTTTTACTTTACCAGTCAGGAAATTAGAAAAAAAAATCTGCAACAAGGACACAGACAGAAATAAAAAGAAGAGGGGTTTAAGCCCTGTTACCAGCTACAGTCATGGCCAAAAATATTGGCACCCTTGCATTTCTGTCAGATAATGAACCACTTTGCCCAGAAAAGTGTTGCAATTACAAATGTTTAGACATTCCCATGTTTATTTCTTTTGTTTGTAGTGGTATGACACAAAAAAGTGGAGAAACAAAAAGGCCAATCTGACTCTTTCCACACAAAACTCAAGAAATGGACTGGATTATTTGCACCTTCTCAAAATTGTAAGAAACAATTGCATTCCAAATTTGTGATGTTCCTGTAATTTTTAATTAAACTCACCACACAACCAGTTAAAATTGTGAAAAATTGGCTCAAGCTTTCTGTTGTGTGTCTCTGTGTGCCACACGGAGCATGGAGAAGAGAAAGAGTAGCAAAGAATTGGACAATCTCAAGGTTACAAGTCCATCTTCAGAGACCTTAATGTTCCTGTGTCCACTGTGCACAACATTGTCAAGAAATTTACAGCCCAAGGTACTGTAGCTAATCTCCCTGGACATGGATAAAAAAGAAAAAATATATCAAAGATTGCAACAAAGGATTGTTGGAATGGTGGATAAAGAACCTCGATCAACTTCCAGACAAATTCAAGCTGACCTTCAGGCACAGGGTGTCAGTTTGCACTATACGTCGCCATCTGAATGAAAAGGTAGACTATGGTAGGAGACCCAGGAGGATCCCACTGCTGACACAGAGACATAAAAAAGCCAGATTGGAGTTTGCCAAAACCTACCTGAGAAAGCCAAAATCCTTTTTAGGAGAATGTGCTCTGGACAGACGAAACAAAATGACAGCTTATTGGTAAAGTCCATCATTCTACTGTTTTCAGAAAAAGAAAAAATAATAATAATACAGTCCCTACAGTTAAACATGGTAAAGGTTCACTGATGTTTTGGGGTTGCTTTGCTGCTTTAGGCTCTTGACTGTTTGCATGGTATTATGAAATCTGAAGACTACCAAAGAATTCTTGTATGCAACATAGCGCCCAGTCTCAAAAAATTGGGTCTACGTCAGAGGTCATGGACAATGGAGCAAAGTATACGTCAAAAAGCACCCAGAAATGGTTTAAGACAAAGTGCTGGAGAGTACTGAACAGTCCAGATCAAAATCCCACATGTGGAGAGATCTCAAAACAGCAGTTGGGAAAAGGAACCCTTTCAATCTGAGAGACCTGGAGCAGTTGGCGAAAGAAGCGTGGTTCAAAATTCAAGTAGAGAGGTATAAGAAACCCATTGATGGTTACAGGAAGTAATTGATTTCAGTTATTTTTTCCAAGGGGTGTGCTACCAAATATTAAATTGATGGTGCCAATAATTCTGTCCAGTCCATTTTTGGAGTTTTGTGTGAAATGTGTCAGATTTGGCTTTTTGTTTCTCCACTTTTCTATGTCATACCAATACTACCAAAAGAAATAAACACAAGAATGCCTAAACATTTGTAATTGCCACAATTTTCTGGGCAAAGTGGTGCATTATCTGACAGAATGCAAGGGTTCCAATATTTATGGCCATGACTGTAAACATGCTTCATTCATCCCTATGGATGAAGGCAGCTGCCATTCAGACACATCAGGGGTTATTGCAGTCACAGGCAACAGCATGTACAGGAACTTATTTTTATGTATTTTCTAAACACTTTTGTCCAGTGCCTGTATTAGCCACCAATGTGTCTGAATAACTGTTACATTGATTCAAAAAGATGAATGAAGACACTCACTTCTGCTTTGAATGTTTGTCTACAGCAAAAGGTCACAGCAGTCATCTGTGTCTAGAGACAAGGAAATCTGATATAAATTATGCTTTAGGCTTTGCATCTTTCTTGAACAATCTTTAGACAATCTACGCAGTCTTGGAAGTCTAGCAGCCAGGTCAAAACTGATTTTGATACAAAAAACTAAAAATTCTGTATAAATAGCTCATCCACTATATTATTGCCAGGGATCATGTATATTTAATCCTGTTTAAAGGTCCCCCACATAAATTAGTAATATGTCCTCGTATGATATTCAAGAAATTATCTGTAGTATACAGGGTTCACCGAGGGTTAGTTCCTCTGAATAAAAACGCATATAGAAAAAAAGAGGAGAATGTAGGACTAAAAAGTCCTCCAAAAAAGTATTCTTCAACAAGGAACTAATAAATAATATATAGACTTTATTTTGTAAACCGCAATTAATTTAGCTAATACATATATAATTATTGAAACCCACAGCACCTAACACAAATTATTAAAATCAGACTAGTCTTAAACTATGAACTAGGGTGACCACCCAACCAGCCATACACACCACAATCATCCACCCACTAATTTCCAATAGGAATTATTCACAGTTCCGGTAGTTGCCAAGCTACTGAGTTTCCATTCATTTAGGTAATTGACCTTAGATGCAAATGAAGAAAAAAACACAGTCAATCGATTAGGGATACTAGTATATCTGGATACTTTCACAGGATACTGTCTTAGAATGAATCAATGACCAGCAGATTTATTGCACAAGCCGACTTAATTGCTCATATGTTGGTCCGGTGGAGGTAACCATGAGAGAAGTCTGGCGTTTCAGGGCAGATGACCCGCTATAACAGCATGGAAACAACAGGTAAGATTTTGGAACTCACCTTTTGATGTATTCATAAGCCGAACAGCCCTTCAGTCATGTATCCTCAGGTTTTAAATCGTCCCGTATGAGGGGGAACGTTATACAACACTCACCGGTTCCTTGCGAGTCTGGGGATTTTTAATCCCAGCTGATTTTATATGGTAAGCTTTTGATCAGTTTAATCCTACCAGTCTGCTTTAATCCGTGCAGTTTGTCTGGGAAGGGGGGTATCCGGGTATCCAGGTGTATCCAGATTAACGCAGCGTTAATGTCAGCGTTTAGGCTAGGCACTGTCCAGAATAAAAGTGGATGATTTTGTCTGGTGACGATCAGATGTTTAGCTGCATGGGTCAGAAAGACAGTATCCTGTGAAATCCTGTGAAAGTATCCAGATATACTAGTATCCCTAATCGATTGACTGTGTTTTTTTCTTCATTTGCATTTAAGGTCAATTAACTAAATTAATGGAAACTCAGTAGCTTGGCAACTACTGGAACTGTGAATAATTCCTATTGGAAATTAGTGGGTGGACGATTGTGGTGTGTATGGCTGGTTGGGTGTCCACCCTAGTTCATAGTTTAAGACTAGTTTGATTTTAATAATTTGTGTTAGGTGCTGTTGGTTTCAATAATTATATATGTATTAGCTAAATTAATTGCGGTTTACAAAATAAAGTCTATATATTATTTATTAGTTCCTTGTTGAAGAATACTTTTTTGGAGGACTTTTTAGTCCTACATTCTCCTCTTTTTTTCAAAACTGATTTTGAACTGGGGTATATTTCAGAAGTTGTCCTCTCCATCCTCCATTCTTTATTGGCTTTCGTTGAGAGTGTCTCTTTTTTGTTTTCTTCGAGCCCACAGTCTGGTGCACAAAAACAAAACACCAAAAAGTGCATGTGAACGTGCACAAAAAATGCTCTAGAGTGTGACAAATGGTCCCCTCCCAAAGAGGAAGAACCCTTCCCTGACCCCCCGAAGAGCAAGACTCCTGATAGGGGTAAGGCTTACTCAGGTCCACCTAGCCAAAAGCCCTAGTCGACCCCATTCCTCATGATCAACCAAAGCCAACCAACAAGTACTGGGTTTCTTGGCTTTCCCGAAGAGGGTCCCCCAAGGCCGTAGAGGAAGGAACCTAATGGCCACATATACTCTCCATAAACTTCAGGGCAGGCCAAAAGACCCACACCCTACCATCCTAAGTTAAAAGGTAACACACAGAAATTAAGCAACAGATTGTGGTAGAAAAAGTAAATAAAAAGTGCTAATGTGTTCAGCAATGGATACTGTAGGTCTTACGGTCAAAGTGTCTCTTGTTTCCCCCACTAGAATGCCCATCTTTACACCCCTGGCATCAGTATTTTAATGTACTGTAGGTAAAGTGTCAAAATCTAATTTTTTCCTACAACAGAGATTCTTGCTCATTTTGTGATGTGAGTTTGTTCAAACATCTAGCTTTTCAAAATCTCAATAGAACAATAAGAAGAAATGATCTGATACATCGCTCCCGGGCAAAAAGCATTCCTCATATGAAAGCCATGTTCTTTTTATTTTCAGAGCAATACCTCACTTTTATTAAGGAATGTTTATTCGCTTACCATCAAGTGTCTTCCGTCACTTCTGATAATTTTGTGGCCCTGCAGATTTGAATTGATATTCTATAACATAACCTTAATGAAAAAACATGTCCCCAAGCTCCGAAGGCAAATTTGTAGGAGAGAGGAACAAAAGTTAATATAAGCGCTTAGAGGTGCCTAGAAGAATTACAATATGCAGGGTAGAGCTAAAATGCTAATCTGCAGAATACAAGAATAGGTGGAATTAGAAGAAGCTATGTTTTCAACGATCTGAAGGAAATTACTGTATATGAGCATTTTTTATAATAAGATACTTATGAGCTAGGGGGGCAGAGTAAAGGGGGGGAGGGTGCCCCAAAATGTACTATATATGTTTATCTAAAAGTGGCCTGTGAAGGACACACAAGGCAGATAGAAAAGAAAATATTAAACTAATGATGGTATTGCTTAGACGTGCTACAACACTCTCTGCAGCTCAAGTAGCACGTATTCATCCCCCTTTTCTCTTTAAGTATTGCCTGGTGGAGCATAGATTTTAATAGGACCTCTGCACCTACATTTGTTAGTCTACTGCTTCAACAAACAGTTTTTGTTTTGAGTGTGAAACATAATAGTTTTGAGTGTGAAATATAATTGAGAAAAAAAGTAAAGCTTAAATTGTTACTGAACCCAGGACCCTGCATTCACTATATCTGGTCTTCCATAGTACACAGAACATGGAAATGCAATTACTGTATTTATTGGCGTATAACACTCACTTTTTTACCCTGAAAATAGAGGGTAAACTGTGCCTGTGTGTTATACGCAGGGGGCTGTGGAAAGTTTTTTTCCTGAAACGACCCTCTTAAAGTTAGGGTGCGTGTTATACGCCTGTGTGTGTTATACGTCGATAAATACAGTATTTTAGTAAATATAAACTGCTAAATACCTTTTCTCATCAGCAGTATATAGCAGTCTTATGACTTCTATCAGTGTCTGGCTGAGCACTGGTTAAAGCTTGTAGGAGAAGTTTTTATTCTCCTCTCGCTGTCCTATGAGGCTGCAGGACCCCTGACCCTCTGTCTGAACAGTGCTGATTGGCCCTGTGCTGATCACATGCACCCTCCCAAAAAAAAAAAAAAAAAACTCTCTAGCAGTACACACCAAGCTGAGCATGTGCAGAGTCCATCAGGAATTGTATTGGGGACTGTGGAAGAAGGGGAGGATCAGAGAAGACAGGATCAAACAGCCTTTTTACAGACTGATTTTACTGCTGTGGGTTTAGTAACACTTTACAGGGTATTCATAGAGGACATGGTGTAACCATCCACACAAGCCAAGGGTGGCATTACCACTACTGGATACTAATCTAGACTTTAAAGTGAACCTGTATCTAGACAATGCAAAATTAAATATTCTCAAAAAGTAGGTATGGAGCTTTAAAACAATCCCTCACTGAGCTATGTAGCTGGGGGCACTATGGAGCTATTCATCCTCAAAATTAACAGCAGAAGCACTAAAATTGTTCAATCATTCTCCCAGTAGCTCCATCACCATGGGCGTCCGCTCCATAGGACAAGGGAGGGCGTTCGCCCCCCCCTGGCAGGAATCAAAAGACACCACATTTAGCCATGCCGCCGCCGATTGTCACTGTCTGCCTCAGTGTCACGTCACTCATTTGTTTTCGCTCCGCTCCCGCCCCTGTTTGCCGCCAGCCAATAGTTGATCGCTCCCCCTACAACCCCGCCCGGCGCCCGTCCTGGCGGCGTGACGACACTCACGCCGGGAGGCGATTACAATGGGACTGACACTGATGGGAGGAATGGAGAGATGTCCCTGCTGCATCAAGAGGAACCAGCGCGCCGCTGTTTAGGCAAGTACACTGTGAAACATCTGTATACCCTCCTACATGATCCTAAAAGCTGCCTTGAAGTTTTATCTATTGCACCAATGCTAACTCAGTACAGGATCCATCCCAATAGACCTAGTACATGATGATTTGTATTGTAATTGTTATTCCAGCGCCATTTATTTTATAAGTGTGTGTCACTGAGTTACACACACTTGTAAAATAAATGGCGCTGGAATAACAATTACAATACAAATCATCATGTACTAGGTCTATTGAGATGGATGTACTGAGTTAGCATTGGTGCAATAGATAAAACTTCAAGGCAGTTGCACTATGTTTTCTGAAGCAGTGCACCACAACAGGGGCAGCAATTGGTGGGCACACAGGGGCTGCAATTGGTGGGCACAGAGGCTGCAAGTGGTGGGCACACAAATGCTGCAATTGGTGGGCACAGAGAGGCTGCAATTGGTGGGCACAGAGGCTGCAGTGGTGGGCACAGTGAGGCTGCATTCATGGGCACAGAGAAGCTGCATTAGTGGGCACAGCAAAGCTGCATTGGTGGGCACAGCAAGGCTGCATTGGTGGGCACAGCGAGGCTGCAATGAAGTGAAGCTGCATTGGTGGGCACAGCGAAGCTGCATTGGTGGGCACAGGGAGGCTGCATTGATGGGCACAGTGAGGCTGCAATGATGGGCACAGAGAGGCTGCATTGATGGGCACCATGAAGCTACAATAATGGGCACAGTGAGGCTGCATTGATGGGCACAATGAGGCTGAATTGGTGGGCACGGCGAGGCTGCATTGATGGGCACGGCGAGGCTGCATTGATGGGCACGGTGAGGCTGCAATGATGGGCACAGTGAGGCTGCATTTGATGGGCACAGATGAGGCTGCATTGATCTATTGTATTATGTATCTCTGGTCATCTTTAGTATGATTTCCTCAGTCTCTAACCATCTCCTGTACCATGCCCGCAGCCTCTGACACCTCCTGTATCATGTCTGCAGCCTCTGACATCTACTGTATCATGCCTGCAGCCTCTGATCATCTCTTGTATCATGTCTGTAGCCTCTGACCATCTCTTTTATCATGTTCTCAGTCTCTAGGTAATATGAAAAATAACTTCAGCAGTTCCCGCACTCCTGTGTCTCTCCCTCTGGCTGCATGATTAAGGTAGGAAGGGGGAGGGGGCTGTCACAGTCTATGTAACATGCAGGGGGTGCAGGGTGCTGTGTAAAGGGATCAAGAGGTGCAGGATGCTGTGCGAAGGAGTTCAGTGATGCAGGGTGCTGTGTGAAGGGGTCCAGAGGCGCAGGGTGCTGTGTAATGTAAAGGGGGCCAGTGATGCAGGGTGCTGTGTAATGTAAAGTGGTCCAGAGCTGTGGGGTGCTGTGTAATGTAAAGTGGTCCAGAGCTGTGGGGTGCTGTGTAATGTAAAGGGGAGCAGAGGTGCAGTTGTGCAAAGGGGGTAGTAGTGGCAAAGAGATATTGAAAGATGCAGGGGGCACAGTGGGGTGTTTTTACATTTTAACGTGGGGGGGGGGTCGCTTTTAACCCCCCGCTAGCGGTCGAAGAAAGAGTAAAATGCGACTGTGTATCGCTGCTGCCGAAGCGCCCCCCCCCCCTGAAAAAAATTCAGCGGACGCCCATGTCCATCACCCCCTACTTTCCTGTACCAGAGTGCTTGCTTTGTTCTTATATTAAATATTAGAAGGTTAGAGGTTTGTCACTGTGAGAACTAAAATTACTTCACAGCAACTACTTTGAGGACGAATTGCGCCACAGTGCTTATTGCTACACAGATCAGTAAGGGATTGTTTTAAAGGTAATGTACTGCTTAAAAGGAATATGTACATATTTGAATGTATTTACCTTGGTCATAAATTCACTTTAAAGAGGATTTTGGAGAGTGGAATATAGTTGAACTGCATTGTTTTTAGCACTTGAGTGGACTTGTATTGACATGCATATATTTTAGCATTGTGTTGTGCATTTTCTTTTCACTGCAGAAGCCAAACTACATTGTATTTCTGGCCTTAACGCATGCTGCAGCATGCTGTGATGTGGTGTTGGTTATTTAAGCACAATGTGCTAAATTTTAATTCACCATATTCCCTTTTCACCCAGCACACATCAGTGCAGCATGTTAGTGTGAACTAAGCTTATTGGAAACAATGGATTTCAACTTGTCATTGCTCAGCACAGGCCCAACGCAGCCTAATGGACATGTGTCCATCAAGCCCAACTTTAATAACAATAAAAGATCCAGAGAAAAAATAACAGGCCTTGCTTCTCTTTGAAAAAGAGGCAGCCTGCCTCAAAACATGTAACCATGGCTATTGGTTTAAGAAAGAGGCAGTACTGCCTCAAAACTCATAACCATGGCTAGGACCTTAGGGTTAGGGTTAGGGTTTTCCCTTTAAGAATAAGGCTAGGACCCAGGTTTTTTGAACAGGGACCTCCCCCAGAGGTCAAATGTCAGAAGGCGGGCCCCCAGAGGTCAAAGGTCACTGGGCTTGGCTGACCCACCCCCACCAAAGTGTACCGCCTACCCCAACTAAGTCGGGGAATGAACAAGTCGGGAATGAACAAGTTGGGGAAAGCGTTAGCTTGGTTTGAGAAAGAGACAGCCCTGCCTCGAAAAACATAACCACGGCTTTTGGTTTGAGAAAGAGGCAGCCCTGCCTCGAAACACGTAGCCATGCCCACACACAACATCACTTCCTAAACCACTTGCTCTCCACTGCAGCCATCTTGTAGTTTCCCAGTGCTCTCCAGGGCTCCCCGTCCACATCCATAGGATCCAATGACAGCTGAACCCTGCTTGGCTCTCCTACATCTGGAGAATTATTGGACAATCGGACCCTGAGGTAGAAGACCCACATGTTTTAAGCCTTTACTTCTCTACAAGTGCTGCAATCCCTCCCAAGAAAGCGCGTACTGTTCTGCAAGGGTCAATCCCCAGAAGCTGACCCTGCATGACATTTTTACATGTACAGCATATGCCTGATATCACTACATTGTCTTGTAAGTTGCCAAATGTCATGTGAATAAATTTGTTTTTATACTGCTCCCTCTGCTGTCCTTATCTATTACCATATAGAGAATCTGCATTCTCTTGAGAGATGCTGCACTACAGTGTTTTGGAATCACTCCACCACCTCGCGCAGACTCCCCAAGCCATCTCCCTCCAGTGTGTTGACCACATACACGTCTACACCTTATCTCTCCACTAGTGATGAGCCGAACACCCCCGGGTTCGGTTCGCACCAGAACCCGCGAACGGACCGGAAGTTCGAACGAACATTAGAACCCTATTAAATACAATGGATGCGAACGTTCGAATTCTAAAGTGCTAATTATAACAACTATTATGCATGTTATTGTCCTAAAAAGGGTTTGGGAACCCGGGTTCTGCACCAGGGGACATGTATCAATGCAAAAAGAAGTTTTAAAAACGGTCGTTTTTCGGGAGCAGTCATTTTAATGATGCATAAAGTGAAAAAAAAAAAGTCAAATATTCCTTTAAATATCGTACCTGGGGGGTGTCTAAAGTATGCCTGTGAAGTGCCACGTGTTTCCCGTGTTTAGAACTGTCCCTGCACAAAATGACACTTCTAAAGGAAAAAAAAGCCATTTAAAACTGCTTGCGGCTTTAATGTAATGTCTGGTCCCGGTAATATGGATGAAATTCTTTAAGAAAAATGGCATAGCTACCCCATGACCCCCCCCCCCTACCCCAGCCCATTACCAGCCCCTTTGGGTCTTGTATGGATATTAAGGGGAACCCCGCACATAAAATAAAAAAGGCCCTATATACTCTGAACAGCCGTATACAGGCGGTGCATACAAGACAGGGACTGTAGGTTTGTTCTTATGTAGAATCTGTTTGTAATTTTGAACAGGTACATTGTTGAAGTGTAGCTCCAGCCCAAAAATCTATTTTTAAACTTTTTGGAAAACATAGGTAAGGGTTATCACCCCTGTAACATTTGTTTTGCTGTCTGTGCCCCTGTTCAGAACATTTCACCTCACTTTCCGTCCCAATGACAACTGTTTTTGAAATGTGGTGTTTTTCTTGAAACAAGGATTGCTGATAAAGCATCAGTACAGAGGAGACACCTTTCTCCCATATTTATTCTTACAGGAGAGAATTTTCCTTCCTAGTGGTAGATTTCCTCTCACTTCCTGTTGTCTTCTTGCGTTTGCAAGTAGGAGTCGTTTGTAAGTTGGATGTTTGAAAGTAGGGACCTGCCGTATATACTCTGCAGAAATAGGCCCCTTAGTTGTTGGTGTTGGCACAACACTGTAAGCACTCACAGTTACTCTTGGTTGGTGCTGGAACGCCCTGCTGTCAACTATTATATCAGGAATTTTAATTACATATAATTGTTGAACAGTGGTAGTAAAAATTGGGCCTTTGATGGTGGTGCTGGTGCCACAACACTGTAAGCCCTGACAGTTACTCTTGGTGGGTGCAGCAATGGGCCCTGCTGTGAATTATTAGATCAAGAATTGTAATTACATGCCCCTGTTGAACAGGGGCTGAAAAATTGGGCCTTAGGCACTGGTGGCACAACACTGCAACCCCTCACAGATACTGTACTTGGAGCACAGCAATGAGCCCTGTTGCAAAGTATTGCTTCAAAAATTGTAATGACACGCCCCTGTTAAACAGGGGCTGAAAAATTGGGCCTTAGGCACTGGTGGCACAACACTGCAACTCCTCACAGATACTGTACTTGGAGCACAGCAATGAGCCCTGTTGCAAAGTATTGCTTCAAAAATTGTAATTACACGCCCCTGTTAAACAGGGGCTGAAAAATTGGGCGTTAGGCACTGGTGGCGGCACCCATAAACAAAAATGATCTTCCAAGCTATCATCATCAATCGTATCATTGAGGACTCGGAGGAGGAGGATAGGCAGTCAACATAACAGCACAGGCACTCAGCATCAGCATCAGTCTTGAAGGGATGTGACATTTTAAAATCAATTAGTCTGTTATATCAGCATCAGGTGTGTGGTAGCTGGTGGTGATCCAAGACTGGTTCATCTTGATGAAAGTCAGTCGATCAACCGAGTCGGTGGACAGGCGCACCCTGTGATCCGTGACAAATCCTCCAGCAGCACTGAATGTGCGTTCCGAAAGAACGCTGGATGCAGGACAGGCCAGTAGCTCAATTGCATACTGTGCAAGCTCTGGCCAGTGATCCATCCTCAAGACCCAGTAAGCCAGAGGATTTTCGGTGGGGAAGGTGTCCAAGTCTGACCTTGCCCCTAGATATTCCTGCACCATGTTTATCAGACGCTGGCGATGGTTGCTGGAACCAATCATACTTTGGGGCTGCGGACTAAAGAATTGTCTGAACGCATCGGTCAGACGGCCACCTTCCCCACCGCTCCTTCTTTGACTGGCCGAAGCCTCAGCAACTCGTTGTCCAGGACCAGGAGTTTGCAACCTCCCAGTCTCTGGGAACGCGTTGCACAGACCTTTCTGCAAGGCCTCCCGGAGTTGTCTCATCCTCTGCTCCCTCTGCGACGGTAACATAAGGTCCGCAACCTTACCCTTGTACCGTGGATCAAGGAGAGTGGCCAGCCAGTAATGGTCCCTCTCCTTGATCCGAAGAATACGAGGATCCTTCCGCAGACTTTGCAGGATCAGGGAGGCCATGCAGCGTAGGTTTGCTGAGGCATTCGCTCCGGAGTCCTCTGGGTCACTAAGGACGACATGATCCGCAGCCACCTCCTCCCAGCCACGTACAAGTCCACTGGTTTCTTGGGACTGTAAATCATCCCTAAAAGACTGCTGCTGATGATGCTGAGTGCCAGCCTCCACCTCCATGCTGACACAATCCTCCTCCTCCTCCTCCTCCTCCTCCTCTTCCTGTGCGATGGGTGGGACAGAAGGAACACTGTCTGGGTAAAGGGGGCCTTGAGAGGCAAGGAAGTCCTCCTCTTCCTGCCTCTGTTCTGCCTCAAGTGCCCTGTCCATTATTCCACGCAGCGTGTGCTCCAACAGGTGGACAAGAGGTACAGTGTCACTGATGCATGCACTGTCACTGCTCACCATCCTCGTGGCCTCCTCAAATGGTGCCAGGACAGTGCATGCATCCCTGATCATGCCCCACTGGCGTGGAGAAAAAAAACCAAGCTCCCCTGACCCTGTCCTGGTGCCGTAGTCGCACAGGTACTCATTGATGGCCCTCTGCTGCGTGTGCAGCCGCTGCAGCATGGCCAACGTTGAGTTCCACCTGGTGGGCATGTCACATATAAGGCGGTTCTTGGGCAGGTTCAACTCCTTTTGCAGCTCAGCCAGGCGAGCACTGGCATTATAAGATCTGCGGAAATGCACACAGACTTTCCTGGCCTGCCTCAGGACATCCTGTAAGCCCGGGTACCTGCCCAAGAACCGCTGCACCACCAGGTTAAGGACGTGAGCCACACAGGGCACATGGGTCAGTTGTCCCTGTCGGAGGGCGGAGAGGAGGTTGGTGCCATTGTCGCAAACCACCATTCCTGGCTTAAGCTGGCGTGGCGTCAACCACCTCTCGGCCTGGCCCTGCAGAGCAGACAGGACCTCTGCCCCAGTGTGGCTTCTGTCCCCCAAACACACCAGCGCAAGCACGGCATGGCATCTTTTTGCCTGCGTACTTGCGTAGCCCCGTGAACGGCTACGGAGCACCGCTGGTTCATAGGACAAACCACAGGAAGAGGCCATGGAGGAAGAAGAAGAGGAGGGGGTGGAGGAGAGAGGTGTGTCACAACCAGTAGTAGCATTTTGGAGGCGTGGCGGTGGGACAACCTCCAACACTACTGCACCTTGTCCTGAATCCTTCCCAGCTGCCAAAAGAGTGACCCAATGGGCCGTGAAAGAAAGGTAACGTCCCTGTCCATGCCTGCTGGACCATGAGTCAGCGGTAATATGCACCTTACCGCTGACCGCCCTGTCCAGCGAGGCCAAGACATTGCCTTCCACATGCCGGTAGAGAGCCGGAATAGCCTTCCGTGAGAAAAAGTGGCGTTTGGGAACCTGCCACTGAGGAACCGCACATTGCACAAACTCACGGAAGGGGGCCGAGTCTACCAACTGAAAAGGCAGCAGTTGAAGCGCTAGCAATTTAGCCAAGCTAGCATTCAACCGCTGGGCATGTGGATGGCTGGGAGTGAACTTCTTTCGACGGTCCAGCAGCTGGGGCAGGGAAATTTGCCTGCTAGAATCGGACGTCGGTGTACTGCTAGCAGAGTGGGCGCAAGTACTTGGCTGTGACACACCTAATTCTACACCTTCATTCCTCTCAGTGCATGTTTCAGAGAGGACTGAAGTTATAGTGGGGTTGGAGATCCCAGCTGATGCGGTGCAAGGAGAGGTCCGCTTTGTTCTTTGGTGTGGGTCTTTGAGGTAGGCTTGCCAACGAGCTGCATGGCAGGTCAACATATGTCTGGTCAGGCATGTGGTACCCAAGCGGCTGATGTTTTGGCCACGCGATATACGCTTGAGACATATGTTGCAAACAGCAGCTGTGCGATCTGATGCACTAGCCTCAAAAAAGGCCCACACCAAAGAACTTTTTGAATGACGGGCAGAGGCAGCGCCCTGCACAGGCGGAGCTCTGCGGTGTGATTCCGTCGGTGTACTGCCCTTACGCTGGCCACCAAAGGGCATCCTGCCTCGTTGGAGATGTGCCTCCTCCTCATCCTCCTCCTCCTCCTCTCTCCTATTAGGCACCCACGTGGAGTCATTGACCTCATCATCCCCTCCCTCCTCATCACTGGAGCCAATCTGGCAGTATGCTGCAGCTGCTGGAACATGACTGCCAGATTGGTGTCCTTCTTGAGCATCCCCTCTGTCTGCTCTCACGCTACTGCCTTCCTCTAGCTGGGTTTCATCATCAGACCCTTCGAAACGCTGGGCATCCTCCTGGAGCATGTACCCAACACTGTGCTGAAACAGTTCGGGGGACTCCTCAGGAGGAGGACATGGTGGGTCTAGGGAAGGAGTGACTGATGATTTGTCTGACATTGATACCAGGGAAGACGACGCTTTGGCAGCTGCTTTTCCAGTACCCTGAGCCTGGGTGAGAGAGGATGAGGAGGAGGAGGAGGGCTTGGTCATCCACTCTACCAAGTCTTCGGCATGATGTGGCTCAACATGTCCAGCTGCCGAAAAGAAGGACAAGCGTGTCCCATGGCCATGTGCTGATGACAATGCACCGCGTCCACGACCAGCACTGTTGCCCCCAGACACAGAGCCTGCTTGCCCTCTTTTATTGCCTCCTGACTGTCTGCCTCTCCTTGTTTGCCTTCCAGACATTCTAATAGATGGCCTGCAGGGAGATGGGAAAAAAGCAATAAGGGCTACCTTCAGGTGTCCTTCTCTGTCCCTGGAAACAAGGACTTGCAGAGTGAAAGAAAAAAAACACTCTCCCTACCTACAGTTTTCTGTCCCTAGAAAAAATGTTTTTTTTAATCACAATATAGCACAAGGAAAATTAACTCACTGTCCTTACAGGTCCCTGGAAACAAGGACTTGCAGAGTGAAAGAAAAAAAACACTCTCCCTACCTACAGTTTTCTGTCCCTAGAAAAAAATGTTTTTTTTAATCACAATATAGCAAAAGGACAATTCACTCACTGTCCTTCCAGGTCCCTGGAAACAAGGACTTGCAGAGTGAAAGAAACTGACACTGTCCCTACCTAGAGTTTTCTGTCCCTGGAATAAATGTTTTTTTCAGCACAATATAGCACAAGGACAATTAACTCACTGTCCTTACAGGTCCCTGGAAACAAGGACTTGCAGAGTGAAAGAAAAAAAATACTCTCCCTACCTACAGTTTTCTGTCCCTAGAAAAAAATGTTTTTTTTAATCACAATATAGCAAAAGGACAATTCACTCACTGTCCTTCCAGGTCCCTGGAAACAAGGACTTGCAGAGTGAAAGAAACTGACACTGTCCCTACCTAGAGTTTTCTGTCCCTAGAATAAATGTTTTTTTTAATCACAATATAGCAAAAGGACAATTCACTCACTGTCCTTCCAGGTCCCTGGAAACAAGGACTTGCAGAGTGAAAGAAACTGACACTGTCCCTACCTAGAGTTTTCTGTCCCTAGAATAAATGTTTTTTTTAATCACAATATAGCACAAGGAAAATTAACTCACTGTCCTTACAGGTCCCTGGAAACAAGGACTTGCAGAGTGAAAGAAAAAAAACACTCTCCCTACCTACAGTTTTCTGTCCCTAGAAAAAAATGTTTTTTTTAATCACAATATAGCAAAAGGACAATTCACTCACTGTCCTTCCAGGTCCCTGGAAACAAGGACTTGCAGAGTGAAAGAAACTGACACTGTCCCTACCTAGAGTTTTCTGTCCCTAGAATAAATGTTTTTTTTAATCACAATATAGCACAAGGAAAATTAACTCACTGTCCTTACAGGTCCCTGGAAACAAGGACTTGCAGAGTGAAAGAAAAAAAACACTCTCCCTACCTACAGTTTTCTGTCCCTAGAAAAAAATGTTTTTTTTAATCACAATATAGCAAAAGGACAATTCACTCACTGTCCTTCCAGGTCCCTGGAAACAAGGACTTGCAGAGTGAAAGAAACTGACACTGTCCCTACCTAGAGTTTTCTGTCCCTAGAATAAATGTTTTTTTTAATCACAATATAGCACAAGGAAAATTAACTCACTGTCCTTACAGGTCCCTGGAAACAAGGACTTGCAGAGTGAAAGAAAAAAAACACTCTCCCTACCTACAGTTTTCTGTCCCTAGAAAAAAATGTTTTTTTTTATCACAATATAGCAAAAGGACAATTCACTCACTGTCCTTCCAGGTCCCTGGAAACAAGGACTTGCAGAGTGAAAGAAACTGACACTGTCCCTACCTAGAGTTTTCTGTCCCTGGAATAAATGTTTTTTTCAGCACAATATAGCACAAGGACAATTAACTCACTGTCCTTACAGGTCCCTGGAAACAAGGACTTGCAGAGTGAAAGAAAAAAAATACTCTCCCTACCTACAGTTTTCTGTCCCTAGAAAAAAATGTTTTTTTTAATCACAATATAGCAAAAGGACAATTCACTCACTGTCCTTCCAGGTCCCTGGAAACAAGGACTTGCAGAGTGAAAGAAACTGACACTGTCCCTACCTAGAGTTTTCTGTCCCTAGAATAAATGTTTTTTTTTAAGCACACTATAGCAGAAGCACAAAACACACTGACACTCTCCCTACCTATCCTTCTCTTTCCCTAAACTAAAGGAATCCAGGTTAAGCAAGAAAGAAATAACAGTCACTGTCCCTGCCTATGCTACTCTATCCCTGCTCCGGAACACACTACACTAGGCCGCCGTGCTGGCGGCCTTTTATAGTGTGGGGCGTGTACTAAACACCCTCAGCAATAATTGGCCACAGGCATCCTGCCTGTGGCCAATCATTGCTCTCCTCGCTGCCGGCGCTGTGATTGGCCAAGCATGCGGGGTCACAGTGCATGCTTGGCCAATCACAGCGCCTGGATGACACTGCGATGGCGTAGTGCATTGTGGGCCGTTCGCGTCACTCGAATTTGGCGCGAACGGCCCAAATCGTTCGATCTTCGTCGAACGATCGAACAGCCAATGTTCGAGTCGAACGTATGTTCGACTCGAACACGAAGCTCATCCCTACTCTCCACATTCTTGCGAAAAAGGTCAAATTCCTTGCAAAACTGATATTTTAGATTTGTTCGGCTTTTGGTAAATAAATTACAGTATATGCTGGCTGTTCATAGCTTTTGGGATCTCCAGTGTGAGCTTATTCCCATTAATGTTCCAATTTCATCCAACCACTTTGGCCATTACAACACCCATTAAAGGTTATTGTTATTGCAGAATAACCTAAGAGTTAGGAAATCTGCCTAGAAGACAGTGACCTTGCAGCCTTTGGAGCTTCGGAAAAAATAGGGAGCTGCCAGATAAGTTATTACAATACCTAACCCTATATAAAAATGAATGTTTACCTTGCCATAGGTAAAATTTATTTTAAGAACATTTATTACAGTAACACGCAGTATAATGCACATTAAATAGGTGTGAAGCAGTGGCAGCTGGTGCTGGAGGATTTTGGGAAGGGGGACATGAAATAAGCAGAAGCAGGAGAGGGAGGCATTGCCTGTCAACTGCAGTGTCTGTGTCTCGTGTGGCGGCCATCTTGGATTTTGTGTCGGCTGTGACATAGTCCTGTAGCCAGCGGAGGAGAGAATGGGAGCGGGTTCTTTTTCTGACCCCAAATTGCTCCATCGATGGAGAGTGTCGGCGGGCAGTGGGCTGGGCTAGAACCAGATTGCCCGTTCTCTGCACTTACCCTACTGGTGCCCGGCACTACGGCTTCTGCAATGACACAGTCTTTAGCCTCCTGTCCTGATTGGCCGGATCAGGAAGCCAGAAGACAATACAGATCCGCTGGTACCACAGAGTGGAAGAGCTCGGGGTGCAGTGCTCATTGTCCCGAGGACAACATAAAACTGGCCAATTGGGGCCTCAAACTGTGGTCATGTGCTTGTGAGGGGGTGACCAGGTAGAGACCTGTTGGTCCGGCACCCCGCACAGTGCACGGCCCCACAGAGAGTTTGGGCCCGGGGGGGCGGCGCCTCTTGTGGACCGGCCGCCACTGTGAAGCCAGCCTTAAATCCATGCCACAGAAATTGATTTACATCAGAGAGCGGTATAAGATTCAGTACAACTCTTCCATCATTTTCATACCTGATTTTTAACTAGTTACAAAGGTTCTGCTTTAAATAGTCACAATACAAGACTACATATCTACAAGTCTGTGGTGGGGCATAGCCATCATTATCATCTGCTGAACTGCATATCAGCTCCATAGGGGAGCAATGTTTATTGATCGCTCCAAATGCAACTGAAATTGAAACACTCAGTGCCTGCATATCTACAAATGCTGTGACACTGAATTTTTTTAGCTCAATTTGTTTTTCCTAGCAACAAAAAACACTTAGAGAGATTTGGAGTTGATACAAAAAGGCTACTGCGTCATGGTCTTAATACATAATTTACTATTTACTAAAGCTAAACTGTGATCGTCTATCTAGAACAAGCAGGAGTGTACTTTAACCTGGTAGAAATCCTTCCTCGATTATAGAAACCACTGAATGAGAAACTCTGATTTATATCATCAGAAAATGTAGGGTATAGGAACTGTATATAACCGATGCCTCAACCGTAATAAATACTTAACCAGCTTAAGGCAAACCCACAGAAGTGTTACCTTAAAACACTAAAGATCCACCATGATAAAATTTATGTCTGCTTAATTTTTATTTTTATTTTTTTAAACCTACATAAAATCTTAAAGTGAACCTGTGCATTTCCCATGTAGAAGAAAAGCAACAGCGTTCACTTAAAAGAGAAGTATGGGTTTACTTTTTTTTTGGGTTCATACTTACCTCGGTGGATGGAGCATCAGACCGATGCTCCATCTGTCCCCCGGCGTCTCTGCACTGAGAACCAAACCACCGAACATCGCCGATGGCTCAGTTCTCACAGATCCCCGAGACGAAAGCTGCTGTCAGTCAGCGTCTTTCCTCTCTGCTTCTCCATGCTCATTGAAGCCGTGGAGGGGCAAGGAGAGGCTGTCCCAGAGTCTCAGTGGCTCGCTGAGATGCTGAGACTGCCATCAATCAGGGGCAGCTGGTGGATCCCGACTTGGAAGTCGTGATGATGCGCTGCCTTGACTGATGGTGGTGATGTCAGCGGAGAGCGGACTTCAGACCGCTTTCCACTAAAAACGCGTCACAGGAGTGCAAAACGAATTGCACCCCTGTGACCCTTAGGAGAAGCCCAATCTAAAAAGCTCAGGCTGGACTTCTCCTTTAATTGCTACACTTTCCCTAATGCAACCATAATGGGGGGGGGGGGCACAGGTTTCAAATACATCTGTAAGTTTTGGATGCTGAAAATTCCAGAGGTATGCATAGATTATCAAACATTTATTCATGATTATCAAAACATGTATTTCTGATTTAGTATATATACATGTAGCCACCTTACACCTGCTACTCAGGATTCACATTTTGGTATTAAATGGGATTCTACTGGTTTCGTTACTTTGGGTCTGCAGCAATTACCTCCCACGAGTGGATCCTTCAGCTCCATTGTCTAGGTACACCAATATCTTCCAGGAATAAGGCAATGTCCAGACACGAGTAAAACCTAATCAGCAAGGCTTTATTCTTTTTCCACTTTGAGTTAACTTGAAGAAAGCAAGAGCAGAAAAGTTGAAAGACGTAGGGGAAGGTTCAGGCATGCAACACTTAAATCCAGTATCTACACTTGTGTGATCGTTGATTACATTAGCCCTGGGGTAGTAATCGGTCCCCCTAAATAACAAAGGTGCCACGTCCTAGTTGAGTGTATGTAGCTAAGTAGATTGAAAATGGACTTTGAAGGCACGAATATATATAAATTATACAAATTTTATTAGCACAATAGTACAGTTTACTAATTGTATTCTCAGAATACAAGAAGATATAATCTAAAATAAGAAAACATGGACAAAAATCATACTGGGACATTCAATGATACAAAATACTCAATTCGTGGGTGTGCATAATGAATCTTCCCACTGAAGATATATATGGCAAAGAGATGTCCCCCAAAAGGAAGTCCATGTATTTCTTGATAGTTTGAAAATAGCTCAGCTCAATGAGCTGAGCTATTTTCAAACTATCAAGAAATACATGGACTTCCTTTTGGGGGACATCTCTTTGCCATATATATCTTCAGTGGGAAGATTCATTATGCACACCCACGAATTGAGTATTTTGTATCATTGAATGTCCCAGTATGATTTTTGTCCATGTTTTCTTATTTTAGATTATATCTTCTTGTATTCTGAGAATACAATTAGTAAACTGTACTATTGTGCTAATAAAATTTGTATAATTTATATATATTCGTGCCTTCAAAGTCCATTTTCAATCTACTTAGCTACAGTATCTACACTTGTCGCCACTCAAGCCTGAGTGGGTATTGCTCACCCGGATTGTCCCTATGAGATGATTGTCCTAGCAGCCGGGATGGAGCACGGATGTCAGAGATGATGAATTCTCCTCTAGGCAGGTCTCCAGGCCTCTCCCTGAGACAGCAGTACCAACGCTAGTCTCCACTAGGACTGTTCTTCCCCTGGAACTCCTTTCCTAAAGATGGGCCCCCTACAAACGGGCAGCCTGGGATCCTTCTCTGAAGCGTAAGCCCTTGTCAGCGGAGCTGGGCCTACAATGCAGCAACAGGGCCTCGGGCTGAAGGTGCCCAAGGCCTAAGCACACTAGAGGTCCCCCTGAATGCCTTGGGGTCCCCCTGGAATCGCCTCATGCCAAAAGGCGTCTGCCCCATTTGTACCCTCTCCCAGCATGCACCGCGGGTAGACCACGCCCACTGCACGGCTGCCGAGAGAGGACACCCAAGGTGCTGTGATACCCCCGTAGTCTAGCCCGTGCCGGCGGTGACAGTGCCACCTGCAGGCAAAGGAGAACAAAACTTCCGGGCAGTATCACACCCAGAGCAGAGCAACAATTGAAACATAATTGGTCTGAGCCCAACTACTGGCTCAGATTGCCCTTAAATTTCCACATAATGCCCCCAAATATTGGGGGGGCGCTGCACACACCCCTCTCTTGAAAAGACACTGTCCCCAGTGGCTAGGGAAATCAAAACCCTTCAGTCCTGAAGGCCATTGATTTCTCTATAAGTACAAAAAAATTTAAACAGCTGCCTGAACCAACACTTTTGGGAAGGGAGAAGAAAAGGAAAGAAGCACACAGATAACATTACATCCAGATAATGACATTTCTTTTAAAGGAAAATATAATATACATTCCACCCATCACTAGCTATCTATCCCACCCCATTCTCCGGTGTTGTTGATAGCCGTTCTCATACCTGCAAGAAATCACAACATACAAATAAAATATAAACATCCTATCCCTAATATTCTATACAATTTAGAAGTAAACTGCCTCCCCTAAAGGAAGCAATTCCCTTCTCTAAAGCCCTATTACGCTAAGCCTAGCATAAAATAGCAGAAAGGAAAAATAAAAAATCTAAACCTAGATGCTTTCTCATTAGTGCAGTTATTTTTTTCTCTGCAAACCACTGCCACCTAGCGCTGGCATAACTTCAACACTCCATAATAGCTGCGCATGGGACTGTAACGCAGCACACTTGAACATTTCACATCTTGATGACGGCGTCCCTTTACCATGACCTACTGACTAATCTACCCCAAAGTTCAATTTAGAGGAGGGGGGAGAGAGAAAAAAAACAACAAGCTCACCACTTTTCTTCATTTTTAAGAGTAGACATCCCCTTTTCAGCGGGGCAAAGTCACTTGATTCCAGAGTAATGGACTTCCATTGTTTGGCCAGGGTCTCTATAAAATAAACAGCATCCTCTTTCCCTGGACAACAGATCACCACACGATCAGCGTGAATATGCCGACCGTAGCTCCACTCCTTACGACAACCATTGAAGTGGTCAGTCATGGCTAGTCATGGCGGTTGAGCAAGCAAAGTACCTGCATGACTTGGGCACTTCAAGATAGTCCCATATGGCCTCCGCGTACCACCTTTCTCAATAGGCCTCTATTTCAAACAACAGTTCTTTGGGTACGTAGGGGTACTCCCAGCCATACTCACTAGCCACTCTCTTGTTAATAATCCGCTGCAAGCAAGCAAGATGGGGCAGAATTTTGCGATCCCCGCTTCCAACGTGCACAATAGCATCCGGCGATCTCCGGACTGTAGCCTCATCAGGCGGTAGGTGCTAGGGCAGGTTTCGACTGCGGCTGTGGGAGGCCTTAACATATTACACTTTTCGCTTTGCTGGCGGGACATGAAATTCCGTTGTGGCAGAGGCAGCGTCTGCTGAGGTGTCCGTCAAAAGTTTTGTAGGCTCAGGGGCATCTTTCCCCGAGGCACTGGCAGTAGGGGAGGCGATGCGCGTGGGCTCGGCTTTAGGAGTGTAGGCGTTTTCCTCCGAAGTTACGATGCCTGTGATGCAATTCACCCGGTAGGCCCGGGGTGATTCAGTGGGCTGCTCCACCTCGAAGAGGAAGTCTCCACAAGCCGAATATCTCCCGAAGGGGCGTAGTTGCACGGCCAGGCCGTGGCATTTGGGACAGAGCATGCCCAGGGCCTCCGCATCTCTGCAGGTGTACAAGGCGAAGCGGCCCCGAGGCTTGAGCCGGATCCCCGTATCCATAAGTGGGGCGGTGAGTGGAGCAATGTCGATAGAAGAAGGCATCGGGAACATCCGGGGTCCCGACAGGGCTGAAGTACCTGGAAAGGCAGACATATTGCTAACTCTCACTCGATCCAACTCTCTCTGTCTCTTGGCCCCAATTCACCCACGTGTAGCTCGTGGGTGGTGGGAACTCCTCCCCTTTTTCTCTTTCTGCATGTAGCTCGCGGGCTTTTCTTTTTCTGGACACACCCACGAACTACGCAGTTGGAAAAACAGTTCTGTGCCCCTTAACCCCTTTTTCTTCACTCAAAATTTGTAACACAGTCCAATGGCCGACTTTCCAATCACATAAGTTTCACTCCACTCGTACAAGAGGTAGCCACAAATCCCGGACTCGAGCTCCCACGTGTAGCCACCTTACTTCTCTTTTAAGTGAACGCTGTTGCTTTTCTTCTACATGGGAAATGCCCCTTTTGTGCCCTCTCCCAGCATGCACAGCGGGTAGACCACGCCCACTGCACGGCTGCCAAGAGAGGACACCCAAGGTGCTGTGATACCCCCGTGGTCCAGCCCGTGCCAGCAGTGACAGTGCCACCTGCAGGCAAAGAAGAACAAAACTGCCGGGCAGTATCACACCCAGAGCAGAACAACAATTGAAACATAATTGGTCTGAGCCCAACTACTGGCTCAGACTGCCCTTTAATTTCCACATAGCGCCCCCAAATATTGGGGGGGGGCGCTACATACAGTATAAATAAATATATATATATATATATTTTCAATCTGGCTTCAGCAGTCAAAATGTTACTGAAACCCATGAATTTTGGGGTTCCCGATCGCTAGATTCATCAGAGTTGGTCCTGATAAGTACCGTATTTTCCGGCGTATAAGACGACCTTTTACATATAAAAAAAACGGCCAAAAAGCAGGGGTCGTCTTATATCCAGGGTAAAAAATGCAAAATTCTATAAGATGTCAGCCCGCTGGATGCCTGCTGGATGTGTAGTAACACTGTATGTAACTTCAACTACATACAGTATATACCGCTGAGCTAATCCCGGCGAGCGATGTATTCTATTAATGAATACAGAGCCTGCTCGGATTGGAGTAACAACCTCTGCCAATCTGAGCAGGCTACATACAGTAGCCTGCTCGGATTGGCTTTGAGAGTCAGAGAGGCGCAGGCTGATGATGTTACAGCCTCTGCCAATCCAAGCATGCTATGTATGTGATTGGCTCAGCGCGGCATGTCTCCAGCTCCAGCAAGAAAAGGAAATATGAAGCCTGGGATGGGGGGTCGTCTTATACGGTAAGTATAGGCAAAAACTGTAAAAAAAAAAAGTAAAATTAGGGGGTCGTCTTATACGCCCGGTCACCTTATCCACCGAAAAGTATGGTATAATAATATACTTTTATAGGCAGCCTTTTTTATTTTATTTTGTTTTTAGCTATAGTGTTGTATTAAAGTGGTTGGAAACGTCAGACATGAAATATCCATTTGTGGATAATGGCTCTCACCGTGGTTCGCTGGCATCCCAAAGCCTAATGCCGCGTACACACGATCATTTTTCCCGTCGGGAAAAATGACATTTTTTTTTTTCGCCGAGTCAAACGATCGTCTGTGGGCTTTATGCCGTTTTTCTCGTTGAGAAAAACAGCAGGAAAAACGACGAGAAAAATTAGAACATGTTCTAAATTTTCTCATCGTTTTTTCCATCATTTTTTTCCGCGGCAGTTTTCCCATAGGGAGACACTGCCGCGGAGCCCACAGACGGTCGTTTTTCTCGACAAAGAAAAAAATGAGGGGAAAAACGGTCGTGTGTGGGGGAAAATGCCGTTCCCTCGTTTTTCATTTAATTTCATGTCGTGATTCACGGCGGTGTTTTCACCACCGTGAATCACGATCGTGTGTACGCGGCATTAGAAATGGCTGTGTAATCCTTTCCAGACTGATACATGTTAATGACTTTGTTTCTCATCTGTTTTTGAATTTCTTTAGATAATGGCATGATGTGTGGCTTTTTGAGATCTTTTAGCGTGCTTCACTTTGTCAGATAGCTTCTATTTAAGTGATTTTTTTTTATTCAACAGGTCTGGTAGTAATCAGGCCTGGGTGTGGCAAGTGAAATTTTAACTCAGCTTTCCAAAAAATTGTGGTTAATCACAGTTCATTTATGATTCAGCATGGGAGGGGGCAATTACTTTTTCACATAGGGCCAGGCAGGTTTGAACAGCTTTTTTCCCTTAATAAATGAAATAATAATTTAAAAACTGCATCTTGGATTTACTCGGATTATCTTTGTGTAATATTAAAGATTGTTTGATGATCTGAATCATTTAAGTGTAAGAAATATGTTAAAAAAAAAAAATGAGGAAAGGTGCAAATACTTTTTCACAGCACTGTATCTCTGCTATTAATATCACTCATGGATCTGCCACTGTATAAAATCTTCATTTTTGGCGTACCGTATATACTCGAGTATAAGCCAAGTTTTTCAGCCCTTTTTTTAGGGCTGAAAGTACATACCTCGGCTTATACTCGAGTCCGTACCTGAAAATCTTCTTATACTGCGGCCGGCGTCCATTGTTTAAATATCGCGGCTTTCTCCTGGTCCCTTCCGTGATAGGCGTTTCCAGCAAACACTGTGTTGAGTGTTCCGCCTATCACAGAGGTCCTCTCATTCTCGGACTCCGTTTCCCAGCAGACACTGTGTTCAGTGTTCCGCCTATCATGGATGCTTGGATGCTCTCTTGTCCGAGGATGAAAAGACGTCCGTGATTGGCGGAACACTGAACACAGTGCCTGCTGGGAAATGGAGTCCGAGAATGAGAGGATCTCCGTGATAGGCTGAACACTCAAACACAGTGTTTGCTGGAAATGCCTATCACGGAAGGGACCAGGAGAAAGCCGCGATATTTAAACAATGGACGCCGGCCTCAGTATAAGAAGATTTTCAGGTACACTGACTTGGGCACAGGGAGGCTGCAATGGACACAGTGAGGTTGGGCACAGTAAGCTGGCAATGGGCACAGTAAGGTGGCACAGTGAGGTGGCAATGGGCACAGTGAGGTGGCACAGTGAGGTGGCAATGGGCACAGTAAGGATGGGCAATTGGCACAGTGAGGTGGCAATGGGCACATTTCCCCCCCTAGGCTTATACTCGAGTCAATATTTTTTCCCAGTTTATTGGGGTAATATTAGGTACCTCGGCTTATACTCGGGTCGGCTTATACTCGAGTATATACGGTACTTTGTTATATTTTCATTTATTTCTGCCAGGTATTAATAAACTAACTTTCAGTGTACTTTTCACATCCTTTTTTTCTGCAAAAAAAATTCACACCAGGCTCCCTCTACTGAGACACAAATAGAAATCTTGGTGAAGATAGCCTCTGTGCAGCGATTAACTCATCCAGGGGAGCTATTTGTTGTGCTAACTGCTACCTCCTCAAGCTGGATGAGTCACCAAATGATAGATATTCCTTGCAAGAATGCTTTCATAATGTCATTTGGATTCTTTCTCCAGAACAAATAACATGGATTATTTATACATATTTTATTTGATTGTGTCGACATCTGTTAATTACACCAAACAAATGTATTTGTTATTAAAATTCTAATATTGACAAGACAATGTCAACAGTATTTTATTTTAATAAAAGCCTAAAATGAAGCCATGCTGTGGTTTCTAATTTTGTGGTCGTTTCCAAATGAAAAATCATGCCTTTTGTATCTCAACAGAACCGTTGCAGCAAACATGCACAGTGGAGATCTGTCAATCTCAGTCTAAATCACATGGTCTCAGCCCGCCAATCACCGCTAGAGAGCAGGTATAAAAGGCTAGTGTACAGCTTACCTATAAATATAATTTATAACTACACATAGAATTTTTTTTTTTTTTTTTAAATATTAGCACTCGCTGAAAAGATTTCTACATTATCCTCTCGCCAATCACAAAACACATACATGCATCAGAAGGATGGGTGGGCCTTAATGCCTACATGCCGCACATATGCATCCATGACGGCCAAGGTTCCTGTGCTGGGAATGTGTTCACCGTATCCGTGGCCGAGTTGTCACAGATAGCTTCCAGTCTTGAGACAGGAGGGACAGGCTCCAGATCATGTAACCACTCGGACAGCCAATCACAACGATCATGTGATTGCAGGGCCAGGACAAGGGGTGGGAAGGATGGGCGGCTGCCCTGGGCACTGTGGTATCACGTGAGGTGTGGGGGCACCACAAGGAGGTTTGGGGAGGGGATTTATGTTGGGAGGGGGAATGTGGGCGGCGGCAGGGGATAAGAATTGTTCTAGGAGGGGAAATTTGGAGAGATGTGCTAGGAGTGGTGATGTCAAGAACGGGTATGGAGATCGAGATGCCAAGAGGGCTCCCCTTGAGGCTGAGTGCAGCGCGACCCTGGAGTTGGGAACAGGGAGCGCGGTGCCCACAGAAGCACGGTTGGCTAGGTGCTTGCTTGCAGTCTGATGGGCTTAGCCACTGAGGGATGGCTGGAGCAGGCAGAACTGAGCCTCAGTGTGCTCGGGTGAGCGGAGATACCAGAAGCCAGGCAGGGGGTCATACACAGGTAGGTCAGTCCAGAGCAACTACAGGGGCAAACCAAGGTCATACACGAGCAGGATCCAGGTACAAGCCGATGGTCAAGCCGGGTGGTCAGGAAGCAGAATCAGAGTCCGGAAGCAGAATCAAAGTCCAGAAGCAGGCCAAGGGTCAAAACTAGGAGATCAGGAAGCGAGGTCAAGGCAAGCCGGGTCACAACAGATAGGCACGGATCAAGGAACAAGGTCAAGGTACACAGGAGACTGAAGAGATATTCCAGCACCGTCCAGCAGTCACAGGCTGACTTAAATAGAGCCTTTGGCACCAGCATCAGTCATGGCACTTGCACGCCGTCTCGTACACGCCGTACTGCGTGTGCATGTGCGCCGATCCGCGCCAGTGCGCGTCAATGCACGCTGATGCGCTGCGCTTGCTCGTGCACATCTCGGAACCCTCCTTGAGTGTCCATGGAGGTTCTGGGCAACATTGCCAGTACTGTAACGGCCATGTCCCTGGCAGGTGCTTTTAGGGGATTTGTGTTGGGGGGGGCGAGGGAAGAAGATTTGTGCTATGAGGACGAATTTTAGGGGGTTCGTGCTAGAAAAGGTAATATGGTAGGGGGAAAGGGATTTGAGCTGGAAGGGGATTTTTGGGGGGTAATATTTGTGGGGAGATTTGTGGGGGGGGGGCACAATTTGGTACTGTAGTCGGATTTTAGTTGGGTTCTCAACTTTAGCTCTTCTTACTCCCCTCAGCCGACAGCAACCCACCCTCCACCCGGGTGGCTGGTGGCGCGGCACTGACACCACCCCCCTTCCAGGAGACAGGGGGCGCGGCACTGAAACCAAACCCCGCCAGGGAGGCCGGCGGCGCAACACTAACTATCCCCCCACCCCCTTCCCCCCAGGCAGCGGCGGTCAGGAACCTACCCGATCTAGGGCTGGCAGGCTGTGTTGTCCTCTCCTCCTCTTCCAGGGTTCGGGCAGCGGCTTCCTCCGCCGTGTGTCTTCACTCTGTTCCTCCTAAGCGCTAGGCATCCAATAGGATCACCCGATGCTTTGGACAATCGGGGAAACAGGTCTCACGACCTGCCTTCTAAGTGGCAGGGAGGAACTTTAGTGTGAAAATAGGGAAAATGTATGCGCTATTGTCACACACTTTTTTGAAGTCTATTAGAGCCTCTGATGAGGTGCTTTAAAAAAACACATAATTGGAATCCATAGTCCGACGCCCTAATATGTAGATCAGGGAGCGTACGCAAGGATGGGGGGGGGCGGCGCCCGTGCGCCCTCTATGGACGGGCCGCCGCTACTGGAATGTTTTGTTTTGTATTTTTTTACTTCCCCCTCCCTCTCCTTTTCTGTCTGTTGTCTACTGCAAGGGCAGAGCGACTGGTAAATACGTGATATATACTGTATGCTATTTTACCATTTTTGAGAACTTTTTTGAAAACCTAAATGATCTAACTGCTGTGACTATACATTTTTTACTGTTATATTATTAACAATCCTTCTGATGTTTATAGGAGACTGGAAGAGTCCTGAGAAAGTGGGGACTCCCATGAAAAGCGTAGACTGCAGTTCTTAAACTATATAACTTTGTAAAATTAGGTGCTGTTTTAAAAAATCATTATATGGGATGTTTTTAACTAAAAATAAAATTAAAATTAATACTCAGTAGTTATTGTAGAGGTCACTATCGAAGGTATATTCAAAGTCCCATTTTTCTTGAGATATGGTGATGTTTTGTAAATACTTGTTGATCCTGCTAGTAGAACCAGGTGACAACATTCCTCCTTCTGCAGTGGGATCTTTCCAGTGTTGTCACCCTTGCTGCTACTATACTTACTTATAGTAGATGTTGGCACCATTGGTAGCCTTACCAGTAAATCTACATGTCTGCAGGAGCTTAGGGAAATTATGTAAAAGTCCTGCTCAGACCATCCAACCCCTCCACAGGTGTCTAGCAGGGCGCTTTGAGAAATCCTCCAACCCATGGGTGTTTTTAATTTAAAAATCACTAAATTAAATTTTTTAGACATTTACCATCCTGCATCTAAAATACCTATTTATAACTCTGTGAGGAAAAAACTAGAGAGTCTATATGGACTTCACGTTACAAAATGAAACATGTAGCAATTACACCAGCCTTTCTCAACCTTTTTAACACCGAGAAACCTGTGAAACAACTTTCAGGTCTCAGAACCCTTGCTAATAATTGCTATATCTACAGCTCACGGTACATTAGTGTGATGGTCAGTGTGAAGAATGTTCCTTACACTTGTGGTCAGTAGGACTCCCCATCCTTACAGATAGCTAAACATATAATTGGTGTCAGTGGTTACTTATCTGAGAGGCAGAAATTGCTCATTGCTCTAGCTACCCCTAGCAATCTCTGGAGAAATTCTATGGTTCCACAGAACCCTTGTTAAGAAAGGCTGTGTTATACCATTTTTTTTAGAGGTTGTAGGTTCTGCAGCAGACCACTTTTTTTTGTGTGCTTCACGTCAGCTACAGTATATGATATACCCTATCCATGATTGGACACAAAAAAAAAAGCTGAAACTGAAAACTTAGAGAACATCTCGCTTTACGTGTTCTTCAATTAAATTTTTTAGGCACTGTGTGTTGCCTTGATTCAATATAAGTATTACACCTTTTCAGCAGCTTTGTAATGTATATGATTTAGTTAAACCACTTCATACCTTATAGAGCTCAAGTGAAAACAGAATTACTGCATAGGCTCAAAGGAAATCACAGCCACAACACTATACCCTCTCTAGTGACGAGATGCACAAGAATCACAGAGACTTCAAGGAGAATAATAAAGCACGCCTCTCACTGATTCCAAATGACATGACGATGTATTGAAAATTCAAAGACCATATGTCAGCTCCAAGCTTCCTAGAGCTCACTTTTATGTCAGGTAATTGTTTCTGGATAATCACTAGAAATAGCTTTATCTTTATTTTTTTATGATTATACCCTATAAAACGCTTCGAACAGAATTCAAATAATTACTGTTATGGCAGTTTTTTACAGTTTGGAGAATACACCTGGATTCATTAGTGTCAGTCTTGTGCAGCTAGACCAAAAAAAAAACCTGCAGTACAATATGTATTTATGGAAAATGACATTCTATCTCTTTTTTTGCATTTAGAGATGCAAAGTTATTTTTTTTTTGTGAAACTTAGTAACCATTACTGCAATAGAAATTCAAACTCCTGTTTATTCTATTAAAGGGCTCATAGCCCATAGCAAAGAATGTGGGAAATTACTGGTTGGAAATATTTTTCTGGATATTGCCTAATATATTACTGTGCTGCTAAAATGTTTTTTTGGGGGGATTGCCTGCAATGCCCTGAATACAGACAATTATTAGGGTATCTGATTTAGATCAGCGTGTATGGCCAGGTTTGCACAGCCCCTAAGTGCTCCTGGTTTCCAGACTAAGTTGCAGGTTTTAGAAATGCCCCTGAAAAATGTTGATGCTTTTTTATGTTTGATCATCATTAGGGTTGAGCGGACCCGAACTGTAAAGTTCGGGTCCGTACCGAACTTTTGGGTTTTGGGGTCCCGGACCCGAACCCGAACCCGAACAATTGACTGTATGTTCGGGTTCGGGTCCGGTGTTCGGCAATATGCATGTAAAGTCACGGTTGTTTCCCGTGCTTAGAACTGTTAAGGGGAAATGCTTTTAGAGTGCAGTTTTGCACAAATTATACAGTGGGTATTTAGACCCCTTAAAGGAGCACTAAAGCTTCCCTTTTTTTTGCCTAAAAAGAACAAACATGTTATACTTACCTCCACTGTGCAGCTCGTTTTGCACACAGTGGCCCCGATCCTGGTCTTCTGGGGTCCCTCGGCGGCTGTCTTGGCTCCTCCCCGCAAGGACTCCACACCATAATGCGAGTGAGCTCGCATGGTGTGGAGTGATTGCGGGCGCGCTCCCGTGATACAGCGGCGGCCATAGCCGCCGACTGTATCACTTGGCCCCGCCCCCCGCGTGCCGCGTCATTGGATGTGATTGACAGCAGCGCCAGCCAATGGCTGCGCTGCTTTCAATCCATCCAGTGTAGCCAATCTCGGCGGCCAGGCTGAAAAACGAAGAGGATGACGGGGACGAGCGTGGGACTTTCGAGGGGCCAGGTAAGTAAAACGGGGGCTCAGGGGGGGGCGGTATTGTCGAATGTTTTTTCACCTTAATGCATAGGATGCATTAAGGTGAAAAAACATGTAACTTTACTACTCCTTTAAAAAAAAAATTCACTCTTTGTTATATTGCAGCCATTTGCTAAAATCATTTGAGTTCATTTTTTTCCTTATTAATGTACACACAGCACCCCATATTGACAGAAAAACACAGAATTGTTGACATTTTTGCAGATTTATTAAAAAAGAAAAACTGAAATATCACATGGTCCTAAGTATTCAGACCCTTTGCTGTGACACTTATATATTTAACTCAGGTGCTGTCCATTTCTTCTGATCAACCTTGAGATGGTTCTACACCTTCATTTGAGTCCAGCTGTGTTTGATTATACTGATTGAACTTGATTAGGAAAGCCACACACCTGTCTATATAAGACCTTACAGCTCACAGTGCATGTCAGAGCAAATAAGAATCATGAGGTCAAAGGAACTGCCTAAAGAGCTCAGAGACAGAATTGTGGCAAGGCACAGATTTCGCCAAGGTTACAAAAACATTTCTGCTGCACTTAAGGTTCCTAAGAGCATGGGAGAAAGTTGTAGAAAGTCAACCATCAATGCAGCCCTCCACCAGTCGGGGCTTTATGGCAGAGTGGCCCGACGGAAGCCTCTCCTCAGTGCAAGACACATGAAAGCCCTCATGGAGGGTGAGAAATAAAATTCTCTGGTTTGATGAGACCAAGATAGAACTTTTTGGCCTTAATTCTAAGCGGTATGTGTGGAGAAAAGCAGGCACTGCTCATCACCTGTCCAATACAGTCCCAACAGTAAAGCATGGTGGTGGCAGCATCATGCTGTGGGGGTATTTTTCAGCTGCAGGGACAGGACGACTGGTTGCAATTGAGGGAAAGATGAATGCAGCCAAGTACAGGGATATCCTGGAAGAAAACCTTCTCCAAAGTGCTCAGGACCTCAGACTGGGCTGAAGGTTTACCTTCCAACAAGACAATGACCATAAGCACACAGCTAAAATAATGAATGAGTGGCTTCACAACAACTCTGTGACTGTTCTTGAATGGCCCAACCAGAGCCCTGACTTAAACCCAATTGAGCATCTCTGGAGAGACCTAAAAATGGCTGTCCACCAACATTTACCATCCAACCTGACAGAACTGGAGAGGATCTACAAGGAGGAATGGCAGAGGATCCCCAAATCCAGGTGTGGAAAACTTGTTGACTCTTTCTCAAAAAGACTCATGGCTGTATTAGATCAAAAGGGTGCTTCTACTAAATACTGAGCAAAGGGTCTGAATACTTAGGACCATGTGATATTTCAGTTTTTCTTTTTTAATAAATCTGCAAAAATGTCAACAATTCTGTGTTTTTCTGTCAATATGGGGTGCTGTGTGTACATTAATGAGGAAAAAAATGAACTTAAATGATTTTAGCAAATGGCTGCAATATGACAAAGAGTGAAAAATTTAAGGGGGTCTGAATACTTTCCGTACCCACTGTATTGCGGGTTCTGGAAATAGTTTGGTGTCACCTAGGGTTTTCAACCATACAGGGTAAGGGGTTCCAGAAAACATGTATAATACAAAGAAAACAGGCTTTTAGGTTTCCCTGGGATTGGGTTCTGGAGCCTGGTGGCTTTGTAAATTCTTGAGTGGGATGAAGCCTCAACCCTAGGTCCATCTTTTGCTGACAACCAGTATCTCTTAACTGTGCAGGTGTGCTCAGGGTTTGGGGTATGGGAGCTTACTACAGTTCAGGACTCCACCTGTAGGGGACAGAGGAGGTCTGGAGGGCTTCACATAACAATGAAGGTGGGAGCCAGTGAAGCAGGGAGCTCTGAGATGCTCCATGTAGGTAGAAAGAGTCTGAGTTATGTGAAGTGCCATTAGTATGTGTTTGCAAGAAAGTTCAGTTGGGCTTTAACTACTGTATTTAACATTTATTATTGAAGTCAATTGCTGCCCATCACCAGGGCCTTTGTTCAGCAGGAACATGGGGGAAAGCAGGTCTGGCACCTCCAGACCTGAATTTATGTAATGGCAAAGGGTGCGGGGGTGTTCTGGAGAGTCTATTGATGCTGGTTGCTGGGGGATCTATTGTCCCTGGGGAGATCTATAGTTGCAGGGGGTCTATTGTTGCTGGGGGCAGTTGTTGCTGGGAAGGATCTACTGTTAAGGAAGAGGTCTATTGTTGCTGGCTGCTGGAAGGTCTATTGATGCAGGCTGCTGTTGTTGAGGGATCTATTGTTGCTGGGGTCATCTATTGTTGCTAGGTGGGGGTTCTATTGTTGCTGGCTGCATAGGATTTACTTTACTACTTTTCTTGTTATCATTAACAAATTCCATGCAAATTAATTTGAATCACAAAATTATACTTGGTTCTTTATTCTCTAAAAGGTGGGGAGTGGGTAGGGGGTGAAACCAAGGGATGGTGCTGGAGATGGGTAGGGGGCGGAGACATGGGGTGATTCAGAAGGGGGTACCTGCACCTATTCTCTAAGAAAAAAAAAGTTCTTGTGGTGTGGCTTTTTTTTTTGGTAATGTTTATAGAAATGCATGATTAAAAATGCAAAAACAAGTATCAGTTTTTCAAGATTTATAACTATCTTAATTAGATATATTTTTCCCTGGTCCTCTAACACAGTATTTTCCATGACAAGTTACCAGAACAGCAAAAAAAAGGATGGAAATTATTTCACAATGGTGACAACTTGTCATCGCTGCTGTCAGTCAGGAACATCCCAGACCAAGAGATATTCACAGGTAGGTTTCCTGCCATGCGCGACTCTGAAGCCTCGAACACACGACTGAGTTTCTCGTCGTAAAAAACCCGTCGATTTTCTCGACGAGATTCTTGTCAAGCTTGACGAGCTTCTTGTCAAGCTTTCCTTGCATACACATTGTCAATTCCAAATCTCGTCGTCGTTCTGCGCGGTCACGTACAGCACGTACGACGGCAGTATAAAGGGGAAGTTCGATTCCAATGGCGCCACCCCTTGGGCTGCTTTTGCTGATCTTGTGTTATCGCGTGTTAGTAAAAAATTTGGTGAGAGACGATTCGTGCTTTTCAGTTCAGCATGACGAATGTGCTATTTCCATTACGAACGCTAGTTTTACCAGAAGGAGCGCTCCCGTCTCATACTTGATTCTGAGCATGCGCGATTTTTTAAGACTCGGAAAAGCATACACGCGACCAGTTTTCTCGTCGCAAAACAGGCCGACGAGAAACCTGATGAGAAAAACGAGAATCCTGACGAGAAATTAGAGAGCAGGTTCTCTATTTTTCTCGTCGAGATTCCCGGCAGTTTTCTCGACGAGAAACCATACACACGAACTGTTTTCTCGGCAAGAAAGCTCTCCCAACAGTTTTCTTGTCGTTTTTTGATGAGAAACTCGGTCGTGTGTACGAGGCTTTACAGCATGTTAGCTTGCCATATCCCAGCAGCCACCACAGCTTTCTGCAGCAACTCTGAGAATGTAGCAATCACAGAAGCTCGAAGAAGTTCACAGACAGGAAGATCCAGGTGGCCCAATCAGATCAAATTTGGACTTGCAGCAGACAAGGACAGTCAAGGGACTATAATTAGACACAACAAGGTGCTAGTTTATGTAAACATGGACACAATCACGCCAGAAAATCGTTATGGCAATAACCTCGATGGTGTCTGACAAGCAGGGCCGGACTTTCCATAGGGCTTGATGGGGCTCAAGCCCATGGGCCCCGTCCAATAGGGGGCCCCTTCTGTTTCCCGGTGTCCTTATCATTTTTACACTAGGCGTCCGCGCTATAGCAGGCAGGCTACAGCGCGGACGCCAATTGCTGGGAGGACGTCCCTGGACGTCCTCCTGTTTATTTCCCCGATGCGCCCCCCCCCGGCGAGCATCAGGGAAGTTCTGTGTTGGCAGTGTGTCCCTTGGACACAGTCAATCACAGATCATGCTGAATGGCCAATCACAGCGGCCATTCAGCACTGATCTGAGTGTCCAATGAGAGATGATCTCATGAGATCATCTCTCATCGCCGGCTCTTCCCCTCACACAGAGACAGCCTGTGAGGAGGGAGAGCGACGTGCAGCTTGTGTGTGAGTAAAAAGTGCTGCTAACTGTGAGTGGAAAATAAAGTGCTGTTTGCCTGTCAGTGCCATGATAATCTGTCCCCACAGTGCCACCTGTCCCCAGTGCCACCTGTCCACAGTGCCATCTATCCCAATTGCCATCTGTCCCCAGTGCCACGTATAAGTGCCATCTGTCATCAGTGCCACCTGTCATCATCAGTGTCACATGTCATCATTGCCACCTATTAGTGTCATCTGTCAGTGCCACCTGTCCACAGTGCCACCTGTCCCCAGTGCCACCTGTCCCCATTGCCATCTGTCCCCAGTGCCATCTGTCCCCAATGCCACGTATAAGTGCCATCTGTCATCATCAGTGCCACCTATTAGTGTCATCTGTCCACAGTGCCACCTGTCCCCAGTGCCACCTGTCCACAGTGCCATCTGTCCCAATTGCCATCTGTCCCCAGTGCCACCTGTCCCCAGTGCCACGGATAAGTGCCATCTGTCATCAGTGCCACCTGTCATCATCAGTGTCACATGTCATCATTGCCACCTATTAGTGTCATCTGTCAGTGCCACCTGTCCACAGTGCCACCTGTCCCCAGTGCCACCTGTCCCCATTGCCATCTGTCCCCAGTGCCATCTGTCCCCAATGCCACGTATAAGTGCCATCTGTCATCATCAGTGCCACCTATTAGTGTCATCTGTCCACAGTGCCACCTATCCCCAGTGCCACCTGTCCACAGTGCCATCTGTCCCAATTGCCATCTGTCCCCAGTGCCACCTGTCCCCAGTGCCACGTATAAGTGCCATCTGTCATCAGTGCCACCTGTCATCATCAGTGTCACATGTCATCATTGCCACCTATTAGTGTCATCTGTCAGTGCCACCTGTCCCCAGTGCCACCTGTCCCCAGTGCCATCTGTCCCCATTGCCATCTGTCCCCAGTGCCATCTGTCCCCAATGCCACGTATAAGTGCCATCTGTCATCATCAGTGCCACCTATTAGTGTCATCTGTCCACAGTGCCACCTGTCCCCAGTGCCATCTGTCCACAGTGCCATCTGTCCACAGTGCCACCTGTCCCCAGTGCCACCTGTCCCCAGTGCCATGTATAAGTGCCATCTGTCACGTATAAGTGCCATCTGTCATCATCAGTGTCACCTATTAGTGTCATCTGTCAGTGCCACCTGTCCCCAGTGCCACGTATAAGTGCCATCTGTCATCAGTGCCACTGCCACGTATAAGTGCCATCTGTCATCATCAGTGTCACGTGTCATCAGTGCCACCTATTAGTGTCATCTGTCAGTGCCACCTGTCCACAGTGCCATCTGTCCCCAGTGCCACGTATAAGTGCCATCTGTCATCAGTGCCACTGCCACGTATAAGTGCCATCTGTCATCAGTGTCACGTGTCATCAGTGCCACCTATTAGTGTCATCTGTCAGTGCCACCTGTCCCCAGTGCCACCTGTCCCCAGTGCCATCTGTCCCCATTGCCATCTGTCCCTATTGCCATCTGTCCCCAGTGCCATGTATAAGTGCCATCTGTCATCAGTGCCACGTATTAGTGCCATCTGTCAGCAGTGCCACATATTAATGTCATCTGTCATCAGTGTCACATGTCATCAGTGCCGCATATTAGTGCCATCTGTCATCAGTGTCACGTGTCATCAGTGCCACGTATTAGTGCCATCTGTCATCAGTGCCACATCAGTATCACGTGTCATCAGTGCCATCTGTCATCAGTGCCACGTCAGTGTCACGTGTGATTGTCCTGGTGCTCCAGGGCATTCAAAAGTGTAATATGTAGTCAACAAGTTATATGTGTAATTTATGCTCCTAGAACACGTGATGGTGCTCCCTGCATGTTGGGCCTCTCTAAGTGGGCAGGCTGTGGAAAAGTCCCACACATGTGGGAGGAGTAGCAGAATGTGTTTTGGGGCGTCATTTGTGGTATACACATGCCATGTGAGAGAAATAACCTATTACAATGACAATTTTGTGAAGAAAAAAATCTTAATTTTGAAGAATTGTGGGAAAAAATTACAACATCAAAAACCTCACCATGCATCTTACTAAATACCTTGGAATGTCTACTTTCCAAAAAAGGGGTAATTTGGGGGGTATTTGTACTTTCCTGGCTTGTTAGGGTCACAAGAAATGAGATCGGCCACCAGTACATCAGATGTGATCAATTTTGTATGATTTGCACCACAATTTGTAGACTCCCTAACTTTCACAAAGAACAAATAATATCCATTAATTTGGGTTATTTTTACCAAAGATATGTAGCAGTATAAATTGTGGCCAAAATTTATGAAGAAAAATTAGTAATTTGCTAAATTTTATCACAGAAACTGAGAAAAATTTGTTTTTTTTCAGAATTGTTCCTTGCGCCATCTCTCCTTTTCTCTTATCTTGCGGTTTGCTGATTGGTTATTGGCAGTTACGTAGTGCCTCGTTTACTGCCGTTGAGAAAACCTGTCTGCATTAGACAGTGATGTAATGGCGGACAAATGGTATCAGAGTGGCGCGCTTAAAAGGAAACTAATGAATGAAAGACAGCAACGCAAAAAGGAAGTTCTCAGTAAAATGAAAAGGATTACTGGATTTTTTACACCCATGACACCACAGCCTGATGTGCAAGCGGAGAATCCAGAGGACAACAACCCGAAACCCGCTGGAAGAAACGGTTGGAGACGATTTGAATTCACGAGCAGGGCAGCCCATCAATGAATCATCATCTCTTCAGTCAGAAACAGCAACCGAACAATGTCCAACTACAGATTCTCTATCCACTGATCCTGCTTGCTGATGTAAAATTGATGAAAGCGTGCGTGCTTATTGGGCGCGAAAAGGTCCGGAGTCCGTTCAAAATAAGGATGCTAATGTCAAGGCTTCTGAACGCCACTACAAACATCAGAAGAGACTGTTTTCTAAAACTCATTTCAAACGCAAGCATTTGAATGGTGAGTACTTGCCCAGAGAATGGTTGCTCTACTCACCATCCACCGGTTGTGTGTTTTGTTTTGCTTGCCTCCTTTTTGGTGATGGTAACGGTCAATCCCTTTTTGAGTCTGGATATAATGACTGGAAACATGCTACCAGACGCATTGCCGAGCACGAGAATAGTGAAAGTCATAGAAAGGCTATGTTTAATTACATCAACAGAGCAGCAGCTGACGGAGTTATAGATTCTCAGCTTAAAAAGCAGTTTGAGTCGCAATGCAATTATTGGAGTGAAGTTTTGCAAAGAGTGGTTGCAGTTGTAAAATTTCTGTCAGAGCGGGGATTGGCTTTCCGAGGCTCCAGTGAAATATTTGGTTGAGCTGACAATGGGAAATACATGGGAATCCTGGAACTGATCAGTGAATTCGACCCATTCTTGAAATCACACATACAGATATATGGCAATGCTGGGGTAGGAACCCCCTCATATCTTTCATCAAAAACATGCAATGAATTTATTGAGCTAATGAGCAATAGAGTACTTTCTGAAATCATTGCTGAAGTGAAAGTGACAAAGCACTTTGCCATTTACATTGATTTAACTCCTGATATGACGCACATTGATCAGCTTACATTTATCATAAGGTATGTTTCACCAGAGGGCCTCGTAGAAGAGCGATTCTTAAAATTTCTCCCTATATCTAGCCACACAGGGAAGGCACTCTGTGATGCAGTGTTCACAGTTTTACAAGAGATGGACATAGATATCAGTAACTGCCGTGGACAGTGCTATGATAATGCTGCAAATATTTCAGGAGTGTACAACGGTCTGCAAGCTCACATCAAAGACATTAATCCACTAGTAGAGTGGGTGCCGTGCGCCGCACACACTCTTAATCTGGCTGGAGTTAATAGTGTAAACTGCTGTACAGAGACCGCCAATTTTTTTAACTTCATTCAGACTTTGTTCAACTTCTTCTCGAAATCCACAGCTGGATGGAAGGTGGTAACTGCAGGTTTGCAGCCTAATGAAAACCACCGCATTGAGACACTAAAATCTCTCTCTGACACCAGGTGGGCTGCGCATGCACAGGCCACCAAGGCACTGTGCAGGAACTATGCCAATATTCAAGAGTCACTGATGAACATTGCAGAAGACAGCAAACAGAACCCGACAACACAAAATGAAGCTTGGTCACTGCATAAAAAAATGAACAGGCTTGAGACTGCTTTTCTTTGCACTATGTGGAATTATGTTCTACAACGCTTTCATGGGACAAGTGTTGCACTTCAAGCTGTGGATCTGGACCTGTGCAATGCTGTTGATTTGGTGAGGTCACTGCGGGAATATATTGTTGGTTTGAGAGATGAATTTGATGTGTTTGAAGACTAAGCAAAAGCAATGTCTCCCACCGTTTCCGCAACATACAAACAAGACACACAAAGACAAAGAAAACGCAAGACTCATGTGGATGAGTCTGCAACACCTGAGATTCACTTATCAGGAAGAGAACGTTTCTCATCTGGTGTGTTTCTAGTTGTGATGGATAGGCTGCTGGCTGAACTTGATCGCCGTTTTCAGTCCTATAATGACCTCAACAGCACTTTTGGTTTCCTGAACAACATATCTACCCTCTCTGCAGAACATCTTCGTAAAAAAGCAGCAGATCTACAGAAGAGATACCACACTGACCTGGAAAATGAATTTTGTGAAGAAATCATCCAGTTCAAAGAATTCATCTGCCATGATGAGCCATCATCTGCTAGGGAACTTCTTCTGTGCATTAAAAAAAGAAAACTACAGACCATCTTCCCAAATGTGGATGTCGCTCTCAGACTTTACCTGACATTACCAGTCACAAATGCAAGTGGGGAAAGCAGTTTCTCCAAACTGAAACTAGTAAAAAATAGACTAAGATCCACAATTGTACAGCAAAAATGAAATCATCTCACTCTGATGTCAATTGAGAGTGACCTTCTACGTAAACTGGATTTTACTGATTTGATCAAAGACTTTGCTGCAAAGAAATCCAGAAGATGCCACTTCTAAAAAGTAATGTTAATATCTTTAAAATTAGATGACATGCATAAAGTCATAACCTGATCACCTTTCTCTTTCTTTCTCACCCTTGCCTGTTGTTGTTTTAAATGATCAGCCTCTGGATTCTGTTGTTGATGTAATGCTTTAAGATATGATAGTGTACTATTTTTATTTTATTTTATTGACTGTACATTTCTAATTTGTGTGCATAGTTAAGATTTTTCACTACAACGCTCACTTACGTACTACACACACACACAATTTATCTTGCACTTTGTTTAATGTGTTATTTTGCTATATTCTTGCAATTGATTTGTTATGATTGCAACCTTACAAGGTAGTTTGTTTTTCAATATGTTTTCCAGGTAAAGAAGTGTTTTATGTTCTCATTTGTTGTGCATTGCAATAAACACATGATCACTTTGAATGTTTTTAATCATTATTTATATATTGGAAAAAAGCTTTTCAAGCTTCAATCAGTGGTCATATAAATAGATTATTAATTTTTTTTAGCATTTAACACTGTCTACGGTACCAGTCACCTTTTAAAAGTAGCTTGGCACTTCAAATAACGATTAAATCGTTTATATTGTTACGGCACCAGATGGCGACAAATGAATATAGAAGGTAGGGCCCGAAAGTGACTCAAGCCCAGGGGCCCCCAGCACCCTAAGTCCTGCTCTGCTGACACAAGTATGTTCCTAATGAATAGGAGACAGAGTAGGCATTGCAACTTTGAAAGCACTTTACAGGTCAGATGCCAAAGCACATATCAGAGTTGTGTAGCGCCCCTCTACTTTGAGGGGTGCTGTGTGCCTAAATTTAGGGGTTGGTCTGAGCTAGTAGCCAGGCTCAGACCGCTTTTATTAATAGGTTCGGTTATTTGTTCTTCAGGTGTTGTACTGGTGTGCAGTTCCCTGTGGCCTGTAGGTGGCACTGCCATGACAGGTCAGGGTTGAACCACTGGTAACAGTGCTGTGCCTTAGGGTGTCCTTTCTCGGCAGTAGTACAGTGGGCGTGGTCAACCTGATGTGCATGCCGGGAGGGGATACATAAGGGGCAGACGCCGCCTGGAGGGGTTGTTGTTCCAGAGTTCCGGGGCTCCGGAGTTCGGGTCGTGTGATCTGGCCCTTCAGGTCAGGGGTGCGCGTACGCATCGGTCCCAGGCACCTTTAGCCTGGGGCTGCAACTTCGCCATTGGGCCCAGCACCTTTAGCTGGGGCTCAGCTCTAAGAGGAGGAATCCCAGGGTGCCCCTGAGAGGGGTCCCGCTCTAAGAAGAAGAGGTCGGGGGAGGACCTTTCTGAGGGACCGGTGAGAGTTTCACGGTGAAAGAGAGGCCCGGAAAACTTCTGGAGGGATTCCGCTAGTCATCTAAGGCCTTGTAATGTGCAGCAACTTGCACCTGTTCTTGAATTACAAGAGCTGAGAGGTTCAGGGCTCAGAGATTCTGTGACAGAGGGTCTCCCGATCGTATCTCCAAAGAAACTTAAGTAAAGTAAAGTTTGTGCATCACTCCGGCTGCTCGGACCGTGAGAGGGGACTATCCGGGTGAGCAGAGCCCACTCGGGATTGAGTGGTGATACCAAGTGCCTGAACCTGCCTCCCTGTTTCTTTGTTCTTCAACTCCAACTTTCCTATCCAGTTATCAGCATAAAGAAAATAAACCTTTCTTCATTAAGGTTTAACCTTGTCTGGATATTGGCCTTATTGGTGCACCTACAACAGACTCTTCCCTACACTCTAGGGGTGAGAACCAGCTGAGGGAAGGTAAATTGCTGCGGGACCCAACAATTTCTGAACACCGCTCACCCTCTTATTCAAGAAGGAACCTGGGCATTGTGGTACGGTGTGTCCTGCCTTGAGGAGGTAAGGCCAGGGATCTGTGTGCTGCAGTTGCATTTGAAAAATATCTATATGGGGTGAGTGTATAATACAATTATGACATTAGATGATGTCAAATAGGGTCTAGTCTAATTCACAAATATATACAGTGCATGAAATAAAAAATATACAGCTCCTACTTGGTCCCAATTGACTGATAAAGTAAATCACTATGGTAAACTCACCTATAACATTAACCTACAACGACAAGGAAAATATTCCTTCCTAATTCCCTCAGGCAGATGTGTCAAACACAAGGCCGAAGAATCAGCCTTCCTCTGGTCTTCCTCCAGACCCTGCACTTTTTGCTTCCCAGCTCCACCCACAGCTTCTGCCCAGCAGCAGCACAAGGTAAGGTGGGTGCATTGTGATATAAGGGAGTGTGGGGACTCTTGACTTCTGATGGTGGTGGGGGGTGCTCTAGACATCTAGTCTTACAGATACAGCTACAACCGGCCCTTTGAGGGCAACCATAATGCTGATGCAGCCTGCAATGAAATTGAGTTCGACCCCCTGCCCTAAGGCATCCTTTCTCAAACAGGGTTCTGTGAAATCTTAACCACTTCCTACCCGCAGGACGACTATAAACGTCCTGTCTTTGAAGAGGAATACCATTGTTATGGTAGCAGCTAGCTACCATAACCCCGGTATCCTCTTCAAGAGCGGGCGGTTCTCTTTCAGATAAAAGTGGTCTCTGTGGCGGATTCGCCGCAAGATCACTTTTATCGGCGGCGGGAGAGGGCCCCCCTCCTGCCGCGCTCCGGTGCCCTCCACCGCTTACCGTGGCCATCGGTAACGGCAGAGGCGATCCGGACCTGTTCCTTCTGTGACATGGAGACAAGTGAGGGGAAGATGGCCCCCAACTGTCTCCAAGTCATTGCAGGGCGGAAGCGACGTCAAAACTTCACTTCCGCCCATAGCTCTTAAAGGGACATTTATTTATTTTTTATTGCATTTTAGTGTAAATATGAGAGCTGAGGTCTTTTGGACCCCAGATCTCATATTTAAGAGGACCTGTCATGCTTTTTTCTATTACAAGGGATGTTTACATTCCTTGTAATAGGAATAAAAGTGACACAATTTTTTTTTTATTAACCTCCCTGGCGGTATGTTTATGTCAGACTTTTGATGCTGAAAGCGGTACAATTATTTTGCATGGAAATTTGGCGTTTTATATTGTAGGCCTGTATTGTAATTCTTATGCCGCGTGCACATGACCGTTTTTAATGACGAGAAAAATTTAATTTTTTTAAATGGTCATTAAAAATGATCGTGTGTGGGCTTTACAGCATTTTTCCTGATGAGAAAAACGCAGAGAATCACGACAAGAAAATTGGAACATGCTCTAATTTTTCACGTTGTTTTTTACATCGTCGTTTTTCTCGTCATGAAAAACAGCCGTGTGTGGGCTTTAACGACGTGAAAAAAAATGTGCATGCTCAGAATCAAGTATGAGACGGGAGCGCTCGTTCTGGTAAAACTAGCGTTCTTAATGGAGATGGCACATTCGTCATGCTGTAACGGACTGAAAAGCACGAGGCTGAAAAGTGCGAATCGTCGCTCAATAAACTTTACTAACATGAAGGGTGGCGCCATCCGAATGGAGCTTCCCCTTTATAGTGCCGTCGTACGTGTTGGACGTCACCGCGCTTTACTCGAACATTTTTTTCCACGATAGTGTGTAGGCAAGGCAGGCTTGAGAGGAAACACGAAAAATCACGTCGAGAAAAATGCAGTTTTTTTCAATAACATTAAAAACGGTCGTGTATACGCGGCATTAGAAATAACTCACATAAATCTGTCCAAACAAGTGTCTAGTAGACATCCCGGGTATGATAAAGTTTGAAACACAAAATCATAAATTATAATATAATAAATAACTATAAATAATTATAACAAATAATAATATAATAATAATAAAAATTATTCAATAATGTAATCAAATCAAAAACACAGAAATTTGCTCAGTTGCAGAATTGTCACTGTCATTAGATTTAGTGTTTGATAACGAATTTCCCCACAAATCACTATCGCTCAATTCTGCAAGTGATTCTAATTTATTATCGCTGTTTTCTAGCTGGTCTAAAACCACTTTTGACATAAAGGGACACTTTTTGGTTGCTATGGACAAGCTCCAGTTTTCAGGCAGAAAAAACTGTATTTATAATATAAAAGTGCATGCAGGACACTGGACAGACCACTAGGGACAAAGGGGATGTGTAATTATTTTATACAGTACTGTAATCTGTAAGATTACAGTGTACTGTATGTGTTTTGTGTTTTTACTTTTTTGAATTTGGCGCCGATCTCCGCCCCCGTGCGCCGCAACGTCGCAGGGAATGGAGCTCAGCGGTACTCGGGCACTGTGTAAATAGAGCGAGGAGACAGCTCGCACACACTGCGGGGAGACATCGCAGGATCCAGGGGATAAGGTAAGTAACTTTCCCTGTATCCTGCGATGCAGCCCCGAGTCTGGCTTGGGGTTACCGCTAATGGTATTGAAATTCCACCCAGAGCCAGACTCGGGAATACCGCCAGGGAGGTTAAAGAACGGTGAAAAAATAAAAGGTAAAATAAATAAGGAAAAAAAAATGTTAACGCTCCCCGTCCCGCCGAGCTTGCGCGCAGAAGCGAACGCATACGTGAGTAGCGCCCGCATATGAAAACGATGTTAAAACCACACATGTGAGGTATTGCCGCGATCGGTAGAGCGAGAGCAATAATTCTAGCCCTAGACCTCCTCTGTAACTCAAAACATGCAACCTGTAGAATTTTTTAAATGTCGCCTATGGAGATTTTAAAGGGTAAAAGTTTGTCACCATTCCACGAGCGGGTGCAATTTTGAAGCGTGACTTGTAGGGTATCAATTTACTTGGCGTAACATTATCTTTCACAATATAAAAAAAAATGGGTTAACTTTACTGATGTCTTATTTTTTTATTCAAAAAAGTGTATTTTTTCCAAAAAAAAGTGCGCTTGTAAGACCGCTGCGCAAATACGGTGTGACAGAAAGTATTGCAACAATCGCCATTTTATACTCTAGGGTGTTAGAAAAAATATATATAATGTTTGGGGGTTCTAAGTAATTTTCTAGCAAAAAAAAAAACTGTTTTTAACTTGCAAACACCAAATCTCAGAAATAGGCTCGGTAATATAGTGGTTAAACTTATTGTAAAGGCAGAAGGTTTTTTATCTTAATGCATTCTATGCATTAAGATAAAAAGTCTTCTGTCTGCAACAGCCCCCCTCAGCCCCCCTAATACTTACCTGAGCCCCATCTAGATCCAGCGATGTTGTAGGAATGTCTCGGCTGCCCTGGACTCCCCTTCTCATTGGCTGAGACAGCAGCACTCCGCCATTGGCTCCCGCTGCTGTCAATTAAAATCAGTCAGCCAATGAGGAGAGAAATGAGGAGGGGTCAGGCCGCAGCCTCGTGTCTGAATGGACACATAGAGCTGTGCTTTGGGTGCCCCCATAGCAAGCTTCTGGAGCACCGAAGAGGGACTCGAGAAGAGGAGGATCCAAGCTGCTCTGTGCAAATCCATTGCATAGAGCAGGTAAGTATAACATGTTTGTTATTTTTAATAAAAAAAAACAAAAAAAAAACAAGAGTTTACAATCACTTTAAAGCAGAGTTCCACTGACGGTTGTGTTTTTTTTTTTTTTTAAGAAACAGTTAAGCCCCGTACACACGATCGGTTTAACCGATGAAAACCGTCCGATGGATTGTTTTCATCAGACAAACCGATCGTGTATGGGACCCATCGGTCTTTTTTCCATCGGTTTTAAAAAAATAGAACATGTTTTAAATTTTTCCGATGGATCAAAAACCGATAGAAAATACAGATCGTCTGTGGGGAACTCCATCGGATAAAAAACCCACGCATGCTCAGAATCAAGTCGACACATGCTCAGAAGCATTGAACTTCATTTTTCTCGGCTCATCGGAGTGTTTCACCGCGTTTGGGATGGTCGGTTTTTGGACTGATGGTGTGTGGCCAAGACTGATGAAAAACAGTTTCATCGGATTTCTGATGGACAAATCCATCGGACTAAAATCCATCGGAAATCCGATCGTGTGTACAGGGCTTAACACAATCACACATTCACAATGCCACACTCACTGTTTGGGAGAATTAGCTTGCCCGATGTCCGGTTTCATCGCAAAGAAGAAGTTTGATAAAATGTGCACGGCCGTTTTCATCTTGCTTGTGGGCATTTGAAGCCCACAAGCATTTACTTCCTGATTCCAGTGACGCTGGACTTTCTCGTTCCTGCGCATGCTCAGTTGCAACGGCTTGGAGTGCCGTAAACTTCTCTTTCGAAATCCCGCGAGAACTCCGCGAGAACTCCTCCGCAATGACTCCTGGGAACAATGACACAAGCTCCCAGGAGTCACTGCAGTGCACAGGAAACTACGAAATACCCGCAAATACACGCCCATAGCCGCAGGGGTGATATACAGGAAGCAGAGATGAACAGGATAAATACACAGGTACAGTCTTAGACAGGTATCTGCACCCCCCTCCCCCTGAAAGGTGTTAATTGTGACACCGGAGGGGGGGAGGGTTCCGATGAGCGGAAGTTCCACTTTAGGGTGGAGCTCCGCTTTAAGGTTCCTCCAGCGTTCACTAGGGCATTCCTAATCAATCATCTATTTCTAATTTTTAGATAAGTAACCACTAACACCAATGATCTTTTTCACTATATGTACATGATCCTTTAAATTGTAACTTCAGTCAAAACTTTTTTTGTTTTGTTTTGTATTGAATAAAGTGAATGAAAATAAAAAATGGTATTGCTATTTGAGGCCTTGAAGGGAGAGTTTTCCACACTTCCTGTTTTAGCGACAACGTTATAACACGGACAAGACAGGGACGTAGGGGTTTATTTACTAGAGGCTGTTCACTTTGCAAGGAAAGTTTCATTTTTCCAGGGAATTTTCCCTTAGCTTAGTGAATGAGGTAAAGCTGTGCTGACTTCCATCATCCAATCATGTTCAAGCAAGAATGCTGTTTTTTTTTCTTCCCTTGCACGTGATTGGCTATTCTTTACAATGTGAAATTTCCATGACATTTACTAAGCTCTACGGGGAAAATGTATTTGCAAAGTGCAGCTTCCCATGCAAAGTGAACAGAACATTTGGTATTAGTCAGGGCTTTTTTTCTCAAAAAATAGGTGCTGGAACATAACCACGGCCCCACAAAACCCCTCCCCTTACACTCACCCTCCAAATCACATCAAATAGTGGGTGTGGTCAGTCAAATAAAAAAAAAACAGTAGGAAGGTCTTAAAGGGGCAATAAATACCAGGATTGCATTACATACAGAGTGCAGAGCTGTCACTTGTAAACACAGAAACCAGACTTCTGTGTTTACAAGTGATTGTAGTGAACGGGCACCAAAGGGTTTGAGCCAGAGGTGGTGGAACTGAGTTCCACCAAATTCATTGTGAAAAAAAGCCCTGGTATTAGTAAATCAACAGCACGGAGAGCAATAAAAATACTGATAGGGGTTGTAGACTTACCAACTCTCCTTAAAGTGGTTGTAAACCCACTTTAAAAAATAAAAATAAAAATAACACCTGCAAGAAAAAGGCATAATGAGCTAGTATGGTATGCATACTAGCTCATTATGTGGCACTTACCTCAGATCGAAGCCTCCGAAGCGCTCCTCGCCCCCCTCAGCCGCCGCCGCCGCCATGTCCCTTCCGACTGTCTTCCGCTGTGATTGGCCGGAGCGGCGATGATGTCACACGCATGCGCGCGGTGCCGGCATGCTCCCATTCAGAAAACCGGCATGATCCCATTCATGAAGCCGGCCTGCTAGTGCGCCTGCCCCGTTGTCTACGGCACGCATGCGCCTTAGACATCGGTGTAGTGTTTTCAGCTAATATCTCAGGTAAGCCTGATGCCGTGTACACATGACCATTTTTAATGACGAGAAAAATTACATTTTTTAAAATGGTCATTAAAAATGATCGTGTGTGGGCTCCAGAGCATTTTTCACGACGTGAAAAATGGCCATGAAAAAATTGGAACATGCTCTAATTTTTCACGTCGTTTTTTACATCGTCGTTTTTCTCGTCATGAACGACGTGAAAAAAAATGCGCATGCTCAGAATCAAGTATGAGACGGGAGCACTCGTTCTGGTAAAACTAGCGTTCGTAATGGAGATAGCACATTCGTCACGCTGTAACGGACTGAAAAGCACGAGGCTGAAAAGCGCGAATCGTCTTTCAACAAACTTTACTAACATGAAGGGTGGCGCCATCCGAATGGAACTTCCCCTTTATAGTGCCGTCGTACGTGTTGTACGTCACCGCGCTTTACTCAAACATTTTTTTCCACGACAGGCTTGAGAAGAATCACGTCGAGAAAAATGCAGTTTTTTTCAATGACATTAAAAACGGTCGTGTGTACACGGCATTAATCTAGGCTTACCTGTAGGTGCAAGCTGTGTGGTTGGGTTTACAACCACTTTAATGGAGTGGGGTTTTTTTGGTTATTTTTTTGCTGTATGTGTCCCTCTTGGAGATTCCCCGTTCACATCCACATTGCAATTTTTTTTCACTTGATAGGGATACAGAGAGCAGTAAAAACTAACAGAGGTTGTAAACCTTCCTCGCCGTACCAAAAAAAAAAAAAGCATGGGATAAATACATTTTTCTTTATATGGTTTAAAGCAGAACAACTTTCAGGTTAGATTAGCCTGCCATTTATGATAAGATAGGGAATGTCCTTTACATGTTAACAAGAATATGAAAGGGAAGGAAAATGCAGCATGGGATTGGTACATTACATATCAGATCATGAAAGAACATCCTTCACATTGCTCAGTGAAATGTTAGCTGTGTCAAGCAGGATCCCCATGGATGAACAATTTTATCAGGCCAGGCTTCATTACAGACACGTTCAGGGAGCAGGTGGTAAAGGTGGCATCATAATAGAAGGTAATGAGAGCAGATCAAGCAATTGAGTGGAAACCAGAATCGGTGTCACTGAAGACAGCATCTACTAAAGATAATCAATGCCATGCTAAAGAACTGCGGCTGGAATGAGAAAAAGCTAAAGCCAGGTGTGTGCACCCTATTGACTTGATCTTAAAGGAAAACAACACATCCGTCAAGAGCATTCACAGGAACATTTCAGATTAATGTGGGAGGTAGGTGTTGTCACCGTTCACCCTCATTGATTACCACCTACACAAGGTCCCTGCCTGTTTTATCAGTACTGAGCACCTGAATGTTAAATTAATGAAGTCCATCCATTATTCACATTATGGAGTTGTTTTTACAATGACCTGCTTTAAAGTACCCGTGGGCTTCTTCATTTGTCACCTCTCCTTTGAACATGCAGAATTCATTATGTAGCACTACCCCCCCCCCCCCCCCCGTAGGAGCTGCTGGTTTAAGTTTTGGGCCTGTACTCTGCCTATCAACCCCCTTAACTTTGGCTCGACTCCCCTTGGCACAACTGGATAATAGTAACAATAATGTGATTGTGGACCCCTAAGAGGGCCACAATGATATCACACAACAATAGATATAATAAAATATTGTTACCTGGTGGTGGTGTTGCCTGCCACACAGCTGCAAAAGACAGAGCTCCACACAAGAAGTAGTTCAACCAAAAAGAATAGGTTTACTTGTTAAAGAAATAAAGATTATACATGTGACATTTGACTCAAACAGATCCCTGAGAGAGCTCTCTAGTATACACACGCATAACAGTTCCAGGGCTTCACCTATAGGCGAAGAAACCCAACTTAAAGTCAGACCTGAAGAAGTGCACGGTGGAGGAATCTCTCACTGCAATGGTATATACAGTGGGATACTTCTCCACCAAGTCCAACCCAGCTCACTAAACAGCAAAAATGACAGTAGAATAAATGCAACAGTTGATTTACACATGCGGATTCAACAAGCTATCTGGCTCCCTCTGGTGGGCAGCTTTACTGGTATGTGTCCCTCTGTATCAACCTAGTCAGTGAGCTGTACTGATGATTGATTCTGAAAGTCTCCAGTAATCTTCGCTAGCCTTTGTTGGTACACTTGAGTATTTGACATCCAGAGAAAAGATGACGAAAGATTAAACAGTTAACATGTGTGGTGAAAGGGACAAATGGAATGCTGATCCTTCCCAAGGCGCTAACTCAATCCTGAATGTAGCGTGGCTCTGCTTGCGGTACTGCAGTTACCAGCAAGCGTAAGTAATTAAGTAAAAGTATGGAAGTCACTTTCCTGTGACACAGTTAGTTGTGTTAGTGGGCAGGTGCCCTCTCACCACATGAGGCCTCGCCTCGATGGTATCCTCCGACAGGGCTCTCTTGGTTCGCGACCTCCCGACGAGTCACGGTTCCTGGTCCTCCGATTAGCCGCTCAAAAGGTGCCGGTGGATAGGTGACTCTGGGTGCTCAAGGATGTGGAGCTGTCCTTCTCCCAGGTCCGATCAGTCAGGCTGTAACGGGAATCCCTCCAACAGGCGATCTGGCCCTCGTCACTTTAGGCCCAGGCTTCTCCGGCCTAAGCATATAGTATAAATATGTAAACTAGGCTAAATTGTAATATACCATGTGAGAGCACAAAATATGTAAAGTAACCACTGTTCAGCCCCTATCTGCATAAACAAAAAAACTATCCAATCACGAGATTGGAAAAAGAGGAGGCTCATGAACAGCCTAAGCACCCTCGCTGCAGGCCTCTTGCCTCTTGCAAGATGGCGTCCCAAGAGAATGAACACAAGCCCTGCCTCCCTTTAAATAAGTCCTCCCAGTAGGAAGTGCATGGTGCCACACTCCTTTGCAGCACAGTGGCGTTGTGGGCCTTGTACTCTATTTCTGACCCATAGCAATAGAGTCTCTGTCTCTCCGTACCACAAGGTCCGTCATGCATTTTTCTACCATAGCTGAACCAAACAACTTGCAGCAGTTTGATACAGACGGGCAATGAAAATAGTTTAAGTTCTTATAGGCACAAACTGTAGTCCATAAGCTACGTGCAAAAGTGACACCTTGCTACAGTTATAAAAACTTGTACAGTGAAAACTCATCTCTGTAAAGACTGTTGAGTGAAAACAAAAAACAAACTGCATTTAGGTCCAGATCCAGATCCATCAAGGCTGAATACAGAAAACACAGTGAAAGAAAAGGGCAGGGGCTGAAATGTGATAAATTAAAAACAAAAATATTGAGAAGAGATATTTACTTAAAGCGGAGGTGCAGCCAGTTTAAAAAAAAAGAAGTCAGCAGCTACTAAGGACACTTACCTGTCCTACTCGCCCGCGATGGCGGTCCCGTCACGGCGATCGATCGCTGCTGTCAGGACCCGGCTCCTCCATCGTGACTAAAGGAAACAGGCAGTGAAGCCTTACGGCTTCACTGCCCGTTTCCTACTGCGCATGCGCCACTCGCACGGCGCTTTGTGAATGGGCGGCTTGCCTCCTGGGATACACACAGTTCCCAGAAGGCAGTGCGCCCCATTCACAAGAAGAGGAAACAGAAGTTCTCAATCCGAGGACAAAGAAGAGGCACAGTAGAGGCAGATTAGGGGACTTCCGCATAGCAACAGGCATTTCGGGTGAGTATAATTTTTTTTATTTTTTTTTCTATTAATTTTTTTCTCTTTTTTTTTAGGATTTTTAATGTAAAAAAAAATTCTGGGTGGACCTCCTCTTTAAAGCAAAAAGAGCTTGCCGGCTTCAGCTGTTATTGTGCCTCTTCCCAGGGCCGGATTAACATAGGGGCTATTGAAGCTGCAGCTCCAGGCCCCTTCCTCAAGATAGGCCCATTTGCCCAAAAAACAAAACAAAAAAAAAATCTAAAAAAAAAAAAACAAAAAAAAAAAGATCGGCTTCGAGGATTGTAGCTCGGCGACCAGGGGCCACAGAGACCCCATATTTGGGGTGTATGCAGCTGAAGACCCACCCCACCACTGGTCAAAATATGGGGCTGCTATCATTTAGGGTTCCGGAGATACGAGGATGCTTGCGCAGCCTGTCAGAAGCTATATACAGAACGGCCAGTTTAAATACAAGCTGACACACTCTGCAGCAGAGAGGATGAGTTTACAGTGCTTATAATAATTATTTGTATATCACTAAGACTGCTTTCACACTATGCCGCCCCGAGCGTTGGCGGTAAAATAGCGGTAAAACGCTGCTATTTTACCGTCGGATTTGCGGCACATTTCGGCCACTAGCAGGGCGCTTTTAACCCCCGCCAGCGACCGAGAAAGGGTAAAAAACGCCCGAGATGTGCCGCTACAGCGGCGTATTTCCGGCATACGGCGGTGCTGCCCATTGATTTTAATGGGCAGGAGCGCATTAGGAGCGGTGAGTTCACCGCTCCTAATGCACTCTAAAGAAGTTGCTGGCAGGACTTTTTCTGACGCCCTGCCAGCGCACCGCTCCAGTGTGAATAGAGCACCTGTTTAAGGGCGGATTGCAGGCGCTATTTTTAACGCTATAGCGCCTGCAAAACGCCCTCAGTGTTAAAGGGGTCTTATAGTAATTAACCCCTTGCCACCCAGGCCAATTCTGAAACTTCTCTCCTACATGTAAAAATCATCATTTGTTTTTTGCTAGAAAATTACTCAGAACCCTCAAACATTATATATTGTTTTAGCAGAGACCCTATGGAATAAAATGGTGGTCTTTGCAACTTTTTATGTTACACGGTATTTGCGCAGCAATTTTTCAAACCTGTTTTTTTTTTTTAAAGAGACTGTTTGATTCATAAAAAAAAAAAAAAAACACTAAAGTTATCACGATTTATTTTGTTGTATACTAAGCGATGCTTTAAATTTTTTTACAGGTTACATGTTGAGAGATACAGAGGAGGTCTAGTGCTAGAATTATTGTTCTCGCTCTAACGATCGTGGCGCATGTAACCTGTGTGTATCTGGCTCTGATACTAGCCAGTGCCTACCCAGGGACTGACTAGTATCTCTCCCCAGCCTGTCCCCACACACCCTCTCACCTGCTGACCTGTGGATGGGGGAATCACTCCTGCAGTGTTATTGTGTTCTGCCTGCGAATACAATGATTAGTGTTGCTAACTATAGCTGGCAGCACTGATTGTTTTGGGAAAAACCTGACAGGCTGGTTGTACTCAAGTCAGATAATAGATTGACTTGTGTAAAACCAGCTAGCCCATACATAGATTGACTATGGCTGGTCTCTGCTTAATTGGCGTAATTTCAATCCATGTATGGCCCGCTTAACCACTACGCAGTCCCTAAACATCCTTCCACAAACCTTTACATTTTTCCTTCCCAGATTCCCTTTATCCTCTTCACCTGTAAATACTCTCCACACTTCTCTCCTGTACATACTGCTCACTGTCATACCCTCCACACTTCTCTCCTATACATAGTGCCCACTGTCATACCCTACACACTCCTCTCCTGTACATAGTGCCCGCTGTCATACACTTCTCTCCTGTACATAGTGCCCACTGTCGTACTCTCCACACTCCTCTCCTGTACATACAGCTCACTGTCATACCCTCCACACTCCTCTCCTATACATAGTGCCTACTGTCATACCCTCCACACTCCTCTCCTATACATGGTGCCCACCGTCATACCCTCCACACTCCTCTCCTGTGCATACTGCTCACTGTCATACCCTCCACGCTCCTTCCCTATACATACTGTTCACTGTCATACCCTCCACACTTCTCTCCTATACATAGGGCCCACTGTCATACCCTCCACACCTCTATCCTGTACATACTGCCCATTGTCATATCCTCCCCACTCTTCACTGTCATACCCTCCACACTTCTCTCCTATACATAGTGCCCGCTGTCATACCCTCCACACTCCTCTCCTGTACATACTGTTCACTGTCATACCCTCCACACTTCTCTCCTATACATAGTGCCCACTGTCATACCCTCCACACCTCTATCCTGTACATACTGCCCATTGTCATATCCTCCCCACTCTTCACCGTCATACCCTCCACACTCCTTTCCTGTGCATACTGCTCACTGTCATACCCTCCACGCTCCTTCCCTATACATAGTGCCCACTGTCATACCCTACACACTCCTCTCCTGTACATAGTGCCCGCTGTCATACACTTCTCTCCTGTACATAGTGCCCACTGTCGTACTCTCCACACTCCTCTTCTGTACATACAGCTCACTGTCATACCCTCCACACCCCTCTCCTATACATAGTGCCCCCTGTCATACCCTCCACACTCCTCTCCTATACATAGTGCCCACTGTCAAACCGTTTACATTCCTCTCCTATACATAGTACCCACTGTCATACCCTCCACACTTCTCTCCTATACATAGTGCCCACCATCATACCCTCCAAACTCCTCTCCTGTGCATACTGCTCACTGTCATACCCTCCACGCTCCTTCCCTATACATAGTGTCCACTGTCATACCCTCCACACTTCTCTCCTATACATAGTGCCCACCATCATACCCTTCACACTCCTCTCCTGTACATACTGTTCACTGTCATACCCTCCACACGTCTCTCCTATACATAGTGCCCACTGTCATACCCTCCACACCTCTATCCTGTACATACTGCCCATTGTCATATCCTCCCCACTCTTCACTGTCATACCCTCCACACTTCTCTCCTATACATAGTGCCCACTGTCATACCCTCTACACTTCTCTTCTGTACATACTGCTCACTGTCTTACCCTCCACACTCATCTCATGTACATACTGCTCAGTATCATACTGTCCCCACTCCTCTCCTGTACATACTGACTACTTTCATAAACTCCTCTATTGTACATAGTGCCGGCTGTCATACCCTCCACACTCCTCTCCTTTACATGCTGCTCGCTCTCATACCCTCCACATTCCTTTCCTGTACATACTGCCTTTTGTCATACCATCCTCACCTGTACATACTGCCCACTGTCATTCCCTCCACACTCTTCTCCTGTACATACTGCTCACTGTCTTACCCTCCACACACATTTAATGTACATACTGCTCAGTATCATACCGTCTACACTCCTCTCCTGTACATACTGCTCACTGTCATACCCTCCACACTCCTCTCCTGTACATACTGCCCACATTCATAAACTCCTCTATTGTACATAGTGCCGACTGTCATACCCTCCACACTCTTCTCCTGTGCATACTGCCCACTATCATACCCTCCACACTCCTCTCCTGTACATACTGCCCCCATTATACCCTCCACACCCCTCTCTTGTACATACTGCCCACTATCATACCATCCACACTCCTCTCCTGTACATACTGTAACCCAACCTTACCCTCCACACTCCTCTCCTGTACATACTGTAACCTAACCTTACCCTTCACACTCCTTTCCTGTACATACTGCCAACTATCTTTCTCTCCACATTTCTCTCCTGTACATACTGCCCCCATCATACCCTCCACATTCCTTTCCTGTACATACTGCCCACTGTCATACTCTCCACACTGCTCTTCTGTACATACTGCCCACTTTCATACCCTCTACACTCCTCTCCGGTACATACCACCCTCTGTCATACCCTCCACACTCCTCTGCTGTGCATGCTGCCCACTGTCATACCCTTCAAACTCCTCTCCTGTACATAGTGCCTTCTGCCATACCCTCCACACTACTCTCCTGTACATAGTGCCCACTGTTAGACCCTCCACATTCCTCTCCATTACCTGCACATACTTCCCAGTTTTATACCGTCCATACTCCTTCCCTAAGCCTCTTACCCACAAAAAACAGTTATTTAAAATTATACAGAATATCCTCAATGTTACCAGATCTAGAATAGGCACAATTTTGTTAGTTCAACTGAAGGAAATCTTCTCAGTCCTCATATTTGTTCTGCCCCATTATTAGTACTCATTTCATTTTGTGATTACTATTGTGATGTATAGAGGAACAATGGGGATCTCAGCTACTCTAAATATAGCACTGGTGAAAAAAGTGGCCCTTAAAAATATTTTTGAAATGTTGGCAACTATGCACTTAGGCACTGACCAAAGGCCACCGGGTCAGTAGGGGGCCCCATGAGAGGCTCCTGGGATCCTGTGATAATAAAGCGGTATTAAACTTCACTAATATTACTACTTTTTAGAGGCCCTGAGGTAGGTTTTGCCATAATGTACAAGTATGTACAGCATATTAGCACATTAGGGTACATTTAAATTGTCAGACTGAGCCCTCCAGCGCTGTGATCAATCCGGCGGGTCCTGAGCGCTTCCATTTTCACCCGGTCTTCCTTCTGGGCTCTGTGCCTTCGGTCACTTGCCTTGGCTGGGCTGCGTTGATGTCATTCCCACGCATGCTCATGCGCATCCTCTCTCTCTCATCCCCCCTTTCTTCCTCATCCTCCCTCCCTTACCCCTCACCCCTCTCTCACCCTCTCTCTCTCTCTCTCTTTCTCATCCTCCCTCTCTCTCTCTAATTTAATTTGTTATAACAAAAAATTGTTTGCATATTTATTTATTTATTATTTATAAAAGGCCCACCAAAATCCTCAGCACCAGGCCCATGATGTTCTTAATCTGGCCCTGCCTCTTCCTGTTTGAAGATCAGTGACAGCTGAAGCCAGCAGGACTGTTTGTAAACAAAACCTTGTGTGATCACCATGATTGGCTGTCAAAGTAATCACATGATTAGGAACCATGGTGATTGGTTCCCAAACATTAGTTTAGACTAACGGCTGTCAAAGACAGCATTGTCTTAAGCCTGGTACACACGATCGGATTTTCAGTGGACAAAGCATAGGACTTTTGTTCGAAGGCCGTTGGCCAGGAATTTGTCTTGCATACAAACGGCAAATAATTATCTGCCAACAAACACGAAACTTCCTGGGTTTTGAGCTCTTTAGCGCCACCCTTTGGGCACCTTCTGCTAATGTTGTGTTTGGTGAGCATTGATTCCGAGCATGCGTGTTTTTACTTTGGACTTCTGTCCGACGGACTTCTGTACACACAATCGTATAATCCGACAACAGACCGTTGTTGGCGGAAAATTTTAAAGCATGCCATCTAACATTTGTCCGCGGAAAATCCAACAATCGTCCGATGGAATTTGAATAGAGATTGGGCTTAGGGGACCCCAAGAAACCCCAAAGACCAAGAGCAAAAAGCTGTCCGATGGAGCATACAAACGGTCAGTTTTTCCGCCAACAGCCTGTCATCACACAATTCCCGTTGGAAAATCCGATCGTGTGTACGAGGCTTTAGAACTAAAACAGAACAAGGAACTTTCCATACATGTGCAGCTCATTGTACAATCTTGGTATGTGTAGGTGCTGGGACAATGTAACTTCAGACAGAGAGAGAGTACACAGAGTAAGAGCTATACATGCATCAACCTGATGTTTTGGCACCTAGTGACCTTTTGTAAGCTGTACAGGAATGCAGAAGATCGCTGAGAAATCCTCAGCTTATGTGACCTGTGACTAGCTGTACTGTACTTGCATCTGTGTTTTGACCAAGCTTTGTTTGTCTCTGCTTGATCCCGATATTTTGTTTAGACCCCGGTTTGTGATCTGACCTTATCTCCTGTCTGCTGATTCAATACCTTCTCTCCTCATCTGATACTGACCTTCCCCCAGCATGACTCTGCTTCCTGCTTCTGTACTTCTGCTGCCCAGTAGTTGCTGATCAGAGGCAGCTGGTGCTCAAAATTTTTGGGGGGCGCAAACAAACTGAAAAAAAACCCCCATCAATTGCAGCCACTGTGCCCAAACACCGCCTGTTTGCCCCCACAAATGCAGCCAGTTTGCCCCCCCAAATGCAGCCAGTTTGCCCCACCAAATGCAGCCAGTTTGCCCCCCAAATGCAGCTAGTTTGCCCCCCAAATGCAGCCAGTTTGCCCCCCAAATGCAGCCAGTGTGTCCCCAAATGCAGCCAGTGTGTCCCCAAATGCAGCCAGAGTGTCCCCAAATGCAGGCAGTTTGTCACCATATGCAGCCAGTGTGTCCCCCATATACAGCCAGTTCCCCCCAAATGCAGCCAGTCCCCCCCCCCAGCCCTACACTTACCTTCCTCGGGTCAGCGCCGTCCTTCTTGTCTTCTCCCGCCCTCGATGTCGCTTCAGCCAATCAGGTTACCTGTAACCAGATCTGGTGAACCTGATTGGCTGAAACGCCTGTCAGTGTTTACCAAGGAACGCACCCCCCGTGCGTCCCTCGGTGAACTATTTGGAAGCTGAATACAGCCTGAGGGCTGTAATCGGAAAGCCTATCAGAGCCGCTGGCTCTGATAGACACTTCCAAAACACACCCACCGCCGGCCACCACTCTAATTCAGATGGCCGGCGCTCGCCAGGGGGCCGGCCATCTGAATAGTGGTCGGCAGCGGTGACAATACATAGGTTCATGCAATGATTGAACCTATGTATTGTTTTTCAGTGGCGGTGCAGGAGCGAGAGGGGGCGGCGCTCCGGCGCCCTCTATGGACGCACCGCCACTGTTGCTGATGCCTCCCTGCCTGACTACGCTTCAAGATCCTGCATCTGCAAGCTTCTAGATTGCTTTCTGTATGGATTCCAGTCCTGCGACCACTGCATCTCCTGCACAACCCATATACTTGCCAACAGTCCAGATTTTCCCAGGACAATCCCGATTTTTGGACCCTCGTCCCGATCTGGGGCCATCTTGATGAAAATCCTGGGATTATGCTTTCGTCCTGGAAAATCTGGACTGTTTTTGGCACCACAGCTTCTGGCTCCAAAAATATGGCCGCCGCCGCAAGATCTCTTTCCGGCTAGCAGGTTCTTTCTCCTTGTGTTCAATGGAGAGGGGGGGGGCTCTGATACATGCAGCCAATCGGCTTCTGTCTTCAGTGTACAAGTAGACAATTCTCTTGTACACTGAAGCCAGTTAGCTGCACGGATCAGAGGCCCCTCCCCTCTCCACTGAACACAAGGAAACGAGACCTGCCTCCAACCATCCGTCCAGTGGCCTGCTGCCGGTTTGTGAGAGGCAGAGCCAAGGGACTCTACTGCACTGGGGGCACCTGATGTAAGGAGGCACTCCACTGGGGACACCTGAGTAAGGAGGCACTCCACTGGGGACACCTGATGTAAGGAGGCACTCCACTGGGGACACCTGATGTAAGGAGGCACTCCACTGGGGACACCTGATGTAAGGAGGCACTCCACTGTGGACACCTAAATGTAAGGAGGCACTTTGCTGGGGACACCACTGCAAGGAGGTACTCCGCTGGGGACACCTAATGTAAGGAGGCACTCTGCTGGGGACACCTGATGTAAGGAGGCACTCTGCTGGGGACACCTGATGTAAGGAGGCACTGCGCTGGGGACACCTGATGTAAGAAGGGACTCTGCTAGGGAACACCTAATTTAAGGAGGGACTCCGCTGGGGACACCTGATGTAAGGAGGGACTCCGCTGGGGACACCTGATGTAAGGAGGGACTTTGCTGGAAATGGCTGATGTAAGGAGGGACTCTGCTGGGGACACCTGTTGGCATCTGGTGGCAGGCAACGTGGCAAGTGACATGCTCAGGGTTTCCACTGATTCTGCAATACGGGGAGTTTAACTATTTAATTTTATATAGAAATAATGCGCTTCAATCATTCTGACACCATAACAACCATGGTGCCGTGATGATTGAAGCGCTAACACCAGATGTTTGGAGTATCTTTATCTGCTGATTGTTAAACTTTATGGAATGCACATATTTCTATTGTGGTGTAGGATCTGGGCCTGCTGTCCCTTCATCCCTCTTTCTTTCCTTCCTTCTCTCACCTTCCCCTCTATTTCTTTCTTTCTCCCTCCATCCCACGTTCATCTCAGACCCGGACCACACCCCTTTGTGCCACGCCCCATTTAAGCCACATCCACTATTTAGTTTAAACCTTGCCCATTTTTCGCTGCGGCGTGCGCTTTCCCCTCTACACCACATCTAAAAATGAATGACGCGCCCCCTAAATATATTAAGACTCCGCCTACAAAAAAAAAGTGTCCCTATAAATTTTTGGACAATGTTTGCAACTATGCCCACAGAGCGTCTTCCAACCAGGATCCTCTACAGACACCCGTGCCACTCTCTAACCTCTTATACCCTGTCATCAATTTCAGGAGAAACAGGACAGGAGGTGTAAGGGAAGCCCTCTCATCTACTTGGACTCTACCAGGTGCGTGAGTTCCATAATGTGTAAATATGCTGAGCATACTTGCACATCATATTAAAAGCTCCTGGCAAATTATGTCTATCTTGGCTGGAGTTGGACTTTATCATAGTGTAGTAATTTTCTAGTGATATTATTAGGAAATTGTACAATTTCTCTTATTTTAGTGATGTTGCCTCTGTTTGACTTCTAATTACAGAATAACAAAAGCTTATACATAGGAAAGGCAGCTTCAAACAATTCTTTTTATGTTATTGGATAATGGCTTTCATTTGCATAGCAGTTTGCCCACTGAAAGTTGGTATACATCTGTTCTGTTCAAATGAGGCAAAAAAAACAATTGTCATCAAGCTATTTCCGGTGCTGATTGAATGTTGTTTCAAACCAGTAAATACCACAATTGGCAACTAGATGGGGCTAAGTACCATGTAAAATTCCTATGATGCTTAGTGCCATCTAGTGGCCAAATGTAGAATTCAGAAATATTCAATCAGCACAGAAAATAGCCTAATAACATCCCCTTTTTTCCCCTATCCGCACAGAATGAATGTACATGCACTGTTATGCATTTGCAGCTGCCCTGCCGCTCTTCCTATCCAACTTCTTTTGCTGCCCGCCCCCCATGCTCTTTGGCCTTCCAGTGCTCTCCAGCCCCCCCCTCAGTGCTCTTCAGCCTCCCCAGAGTGCTCTCAGATCCACCAGTGCTCTCCAGCCCCCCTAGTGCTCTCTGGCTTCCCCAGTGCCATTCAGCTCCTACAGTGCTCTATGCCCCCTGTGCACTCTGCCCCCCTGTGCTCCCTGGTGCCCCCAGTAGTCTCCACCCCCCTGTCCTCTCCAGCTCCCCCCAGTGCTCTCCAGCCCCCATACTGCTCTTCAGCTCCCCCCATGTCTCCAGCTCCCCCAGTTCTCTCCAGCTACCCCAGTTCCATTTTGGCTCCCCCAGTGCTCCCTGCTCCCCTGTGCTCTCCACTTCCCTTTGCTCTCCACCCCTCTCCTGCCCCCCAGTGTTCTCTAGCTCCCACCAGTGCTTTCCAGCTCCCTCCTAGTGCTCTCAGACTTTGCCCAGTGCTCTCCAGATGCTCCCCAGTGCTCTCCGGTTCCCCCCAGTGCTCTCTGCCCTCCCCCATGCTCTCAACTCTCACCAGTTCTCGCCACCCTACCAGACCCTTTGCCCTCCCCAGTGCTCTCCAGCTCCCCCCTGCTCTTTGTCGCCCCATGCTCTGCACCTCCACCAGTGCTCTTTGCACCCCTGTGCTCTCCGCCCCCCATGCTCTCTGCCCCTAATGCTCTCCAGCCCTCCCAGTGCCCTCTGCCCCACTCCTGTGCTCTCTGACACCCCTGTGCTCTTTCCCTGCCCCCTCACTCCACAGCAGCGCTGCTAGGCTCCCCACTCCTTTCTCCCACAGGCTGCGGCAGGGGATCTGTCAGTATTAGAAAGGGGAAGGGACCGGTATCGTTGGCTGCTTAGTCTAAAATGCCCAGGCCTATTTTTTGTCCCACTCTGGGCCTGGACATCACCACAGTCTGGGTAACCAAGTGGCTAATGAGTTGGAACTGGGCAGGATGACCAGGAGAAGATGTCAGCACTCGTGACTAACGGGAACACTGACAGCAGAGCAGTTTAACCAGGCCCGTCGCGACAAGGCAAGCAAACCAAGCAATTGCTTGGGGCCCTGAGCTGGCCTGGGGCCCCCAAACAGGGCCTTTGCCGCGCTGTTTTCACTAATCCTCCAGTCCGGTGCGCGTGGAATGGCCGCGCCGTACTGTAGCAGTCCCCTGTCTGCGCCCGCCCCCTCTGTGTGTGTCGGCTCCTCTCACAGACATAGACAGCTAATGAGAGGCTTCTGGTTGACCGGAGCTGCTACCAATCATCCCCTGCACTCCCAGAAATGCCCTCCTAGCAACTGAAGATGTAACGTATGCCCCACCCCCTGCAACGTGCTTCTGCTCCCAGCGCGCCTGAGCTACAGGGACCTATTGGACAGGTACAGTTCTAATGATCTGGGGACAACTGCTGTGGGGGGCTCTGATGGGGACACCACCTGATTTGGGGTGACTCTGCTGGGGACACCTGCTGTGGGGTGGACTCTGATGGGGACACCTGCTGTGGGGTGGGCTCTGATGGGGACACCTGCTGTGGGGTGGGCTCTGATGGGGACACCTGCTGTGGGGTGGACTCTGATGGGGACACCTGCTGTGGGGGGGACTCTGATGGGGACACCTGCTGTGGGGGGGACTCTGATGGGGACACCTGCTGTGGGGGGGGGACTCTGATGGGGACACCTGCTGTGGGGTGGACTCTGATGGGGACACCTGCTGTGGGGTGGTCTCTAATGGGGACACCTGCTGTGGGGTGGTCTCTGATGGGGACACCTGCTGTGGGGTGGGAGGGGGAGGGGGGAGTAAGAAGTACGTTGAATTTAGTTATTGTGTACTTTTTTAATGTATATTAATTGATTTTATGGTACAGTGGTGTTGTTTGCAAATGTTCAATTGTTGAAAATGTTCAAATTTTATGCATATTATATGCAACAGCAGTATTTGCACTGTAAACCTTTTTTTATTTATATAAAGTGTGGGTGAACATAAACTGTATCGCTATGCTGTGGTTCCTGTAGGCTTTGCGTGCGTGCGTGCGTGCGTGCGTGCGGGGGTTGGGGGGCCTCCATGTCCATTTTGCTTGGGGCCCCCAAATTCCTTCAAACGACCCTGAGTTTACTATAATGTGCAAATATGCTGTGCATACTAACACATTATGGCTAAACGCTCCAGGGGCCAATTTAAAAAAAGAAATTGACAGACGTTTAATTCCATTCTTAATAATTATACATGACACATTTTCTTTATCATGCTATTTGTATTGCTGTATGATTATTTCAGCAGTAAAAGGAAACTATTTAATGGACGTTAAGGTGAAAGGTTGAAGAAATTAGCGTGCCACGATAAGAAACATTAAAATGTATCCATTTGTATAATATGCTTCATTGGAGGTGCCACATTTAATTGGTCAGCACAATGGTCTGATTTATTACACTCCACAGCTGAGAGATGAAAACAAACATGGAGGTGTAGTGGGGTTTTCGCAGATGTTTACATCTCCTAGGGAGAACATTTAATATTTTTTTGAAAAAGCCATCTGGATTTCAGTGTTCTCCCTAGAGGAATTCATTTTGACTAGAATTCAAACTGTTTTATGTGAATTAGCATACAGGGATTGTTTTCAACTGTAACCTGACATCATTTGGTGAAATAACATGACTATTTTTAACTTTCAATACCCACTAATCAAAGGGAATACAATTAATTCCTAACTGGTAGGAATCAGCTTCATTAGTGACTGATAAGTGAGTCTTCATTATATGTAATTATCAATGCATCACACAACACTACAACAGAGCTGCTTGCAAGCCAATCTGTGAGGCTAGAAACAAGAGAACTAGGCAAATCTTAGGAATTGCTTCTGCAATGCAACATTGTAAATGCTTACCTCTCCAGAAGTGCTAAAGCCTCTGCCAGAATCTTGACTTTCAACACATTTCCAAGAATGTCAAATTCATGATGCTCCCACCACCTATTTAACTACTGTGTTATGTAGTGATGTAGGAGTGTTAGATGGAACCAAAGCACACAATGGAACAACCTGGGTCATCTTCTTCCTGGACTCAAGCCTTCATACGCACGACCGGCTTTCTTGCCGAGAAAACCGTGCGTGTGTACGAGGCTTTCAAGTTTCTCGTCAAGAAAAATGCCCAGAATCTCGACGAGAAAAAAAGAAGACCTGCTTTCTTTTTTCTCGTCAGACTGTATTTGGACGAGAAAACCGTTTGTGTGTATGCTTTTCCGAGTCTTCAAAAACCGCGCATGGTCAGAATCAAGTATGAAACGGGAGCGCACCTTCTTGTAAAACTAGCGTTTGTAATGGAGATAGCACATTCGTCACGCTGTAACGAACCGAAAGCACGAAGACTGAAAAGCGCAAATCGTCTCTCCCCAAACTTTTACTAACACGCGGTAACACGAGATCAGAAAAAGCAGCCCAAGGGGTGGCGCCATTGGAATAGAACTTCCCCTTTATACTGCCGTTGTACTTGTTGTACATGACCGCGCTTTACAACAACGAGATTTTGGATTGACAGTGTGTATGCAAGGAAAACTTGACAAGAATCTCGTCAAGCTTGACAAGAAACCCGTCGAGAAAAACTATGTTTTTTTTGCGACGAGATTCTCGGTCGTGTGTACGAGGCTTGAGAGGCTGGCTCAGAGATGGCACAGTTCTAGAAATCCTGGCACCTGTCCTGTTTTTACTCCCAGATATCTGATGCAGATTATCCCCTGCTGCAACCTCTCACCTTGATTTGCCACAATGTTGCATTTAGGGATGAGCTTTGAGTTCGAGTCACTTGTCTTGACAGTTTGTTGAACAGTCAAACAAATTTACCAAATTTGCTGCACACTTCCCCTCCCTTTTTTGGCCATCCAGGTTGCATGCCTAGATAAGGGTCTGGCATGAATATTAGGGGGTGTTCAGAAATAGTCGGGCAGTGAGAATGCACACCCCCTCTTCCTGAAAAATACCAGGCCATATGCCTTCAAGACTGGGAGGGTACCCTAAAGGAAAGGCAGTAAAGCCTCTCCCTTGCAATGCACCTTGTCCCTATTTTGAGTGGAAAGGACCTCCTCCCCAGATCCAGTTTTAAAAAGTATGAAGGGTTTGCAAAGATATCTACCCCTCCAGGAGAATGAGTATTATTTATACCCCCAAAAAGTCAAAGGTAACTAAAACACACACACCACAAGAAATACCTCTATTTGAACAAAAAAAAAAGGAAAATTGTCCCCAAATGTAAATTCATTATAAATCACGTCGTCAAGCAACATACTGTAGATCCTAGTAAATCATGACGACCTACCACCCAACTATGTTTCTATGCTACCACAACAACCCGCCACCCGACGATGTTGACCAGTCATGATCATATTTGGCCAATGACGTCAACCAAGATTCCTGCCCTGTTTGTCTACCAAAGTGCCTGCAGGCTGTGTTTTACCCAATTGACCTTCATCCTCCACCCCTCCACTGCATCCTTAACACTACACCTGCAATCTCCCCTTAAGCTTACACCCCCCTCCTCCTAATACCATGCCTGTACCCCCCTCTTATGACCATGCCTGTACCCCCCCCCCCCAACACACCTCACAGCTGTGCCTTCCACTGCTTTAACATCATGCCTTCACAAAGTTGACCCAACAAAACTTTCGCTAACAAGCCTGCACCACCACTAACGCCCCTGCAGTTGCAGACCCATTTCTTCCCCCACATAACTCCCAACCCCCACAAAAAAATCCACCCCTTCTCCTAGTCATAACACTGCATGGCCTAATAAATATTAAAGATGAACTCCAGTCAAACATCTAAATACAAAGTTAAAATTCCTATAAGGGAGCTGTTTTACCATGTAAAATAAATATAGCGCCTCCGAACCCTCTCTTCACCTGTCTTTGGCTCCTCGCATAAAGAGAGGGCACACCCCGCTATATGCCCGTACCCTCCTGTGTAAAGAGGTTGAGCGGTGTTATGAAACAGGTCTCCACAGCCAGGTTCTCCAGAGAATGGCTCTTATCTCTATGCTCAATAAAGACAAGTCTCTACTTCCCCCAACAACTCCAAGGTCCACACCAGCCGCAACTCCAATGTAGAGTTTATTTCTCTTAAAGCACAGTCTCTGATAGGAAAGGTTGGAGAGAGAACAGGACAGCATAAGGTGTGGGAGAGGTCCAAGCACAAACATAATACACTTCACTGCTTGGCTTCTCAAGCAGACTTAGCCCATTTGGATAGTCTCCCTAGATAGGGACTAGCAGCCAGAATGGTACTCTAACTAAACGCACAGTCACAACACAAACTGGTGATCTTGGTCTCTGCCACAGACCTGGTGAACTTGGTTTTCAAAGCTTGGCCTCTTTGTAAGGAGAAGACATCCCTCCAGAGAGTTACCGGCCCCCTTCCTTCACTGAGACTTCTCACTAGTCCCTCGGAATGGTCTTTCCCCGGCCTCCTCGTCTAAGATGCGGGTCCCCTCGCAAGGCGGCACCCTGAGATTCCTCGATCCTTAGTAGGCCCCATCCAAAGGCGCTGGGCCCAAGGCCTTTAGTTGCAGACCCAGGGCTAAAGGTGCCTGGGACTGATTCACCGACCACCGCCCCTGGGCCAAAGGTACACACTCCCTAGGAGTAGGACCCCCGACAACGAACCCCAAAACAGGCAGCGTCCGCCCCTTTTATATCCTCTCCCAGCATACACAGCAGGCCGACTACACCCACTGGTTGCCGAGAGGGGACACACAAGGCACAGCACTGTATCAGCGGTTCAACCCTGGCCCACCATGGCAGCCCACACGCAGGCCACAGGGAACGGTACACTGATACTCTTCCTGCAGACAAAATTGTTGATAATGTCCTAACAAGCTAGGTGTTTGAGCATAACTACCACTCAAACACTACCCGTAAATTTAGGACCCCGCTACATAAAATTTACCCAAAATCATTAAAGTAAAAATAAGTTAGTTTGTTGAAAAAGATCATATATATAATATAATATAATATATAATGTATATTCTATTGTGTTTGTATGATAATAAAACTATTTATCGACAAGCTATTCCAGCTATAAATACCTGTTTCTAAAAATTTGTCAGTCGCCTACCCAACTCATCATTTCAATAATCAAAGCAATACTGCAGAATACTTCCACATCTAACTGCTCTCCATGAACCTGCCAGTATATTTGCTGAATGGCTTATAACAAAAGTGTTGCTCACCACCAAGACTAAACGATTATAAACACCGTAATCGCTCATAGTGACATACAGTGTATAATGCTTACAAAGGCAAACCATTAGGCTAACATATTTTACTAAAGAAAAGGAATAAATAATTCCAGACATACAAAATTCATAGAAAACGGCAATTGACTTCCAGAGAGAAAACTTTTTCTTAGCACCCACACAGTGACTATATCAATTAACCTTGTACAGTGTCCTCTGTCTGCTGAATCTAGAATAATAATGCTCCTCAAAAAGAACCTTTGGAGTCTCTAACAAGCAGAAAAGAGAATACAAAATAAATTCTTGACTCGTTTGTTTTAACCCTTTTATGTAAATCACTAATGTGTTCCCATCTTATACTGTATCCATGTGAAATGAATAAATGTCACAACCTACAAAGACCTTTTAAATATTTGAAATCATTAAAATGTAAAGAATCTTAACAAAGCGTGTTCATGTTCTAAAAAACTCATATCCTCTATTGTGCTGAACCCTGCAGATTTACTGCTTGCAGCCCGGTCCTCTTCTGGGTTGAATGACGCCCAATATCATTCAACCCACATCCTGTGAGCCCAGGGCATCAAGAACCCACTCTCCGGGGGCCACCCGGGACTAACAGAAGAAATATACAGAGTGTGAGGCCACATCATTCAGGACCTGCTCAGTGCCAGAGTAGAAGAAAATGTAGAAAACCATACTGACACAACTGGATACAACTGGTCCAAAGACTTGTGCAAAAAAGGGAGAAGGATGGCGGGGTTGTGTAGGAAGGCATACCGGTAATTGATTATGGGTTGAAGGCAGAACTGGGTTAAAGGAAAAAATGTGTGAGGCGGTTAGTTTATATTGCAGTGGTGCTCCATTGGGTCTTTAGGGCCCTTTCACATTTCAGAACATCATTTGAAAAAGAAGCACTATTTTTAACCAAAATAACATTTTTAGGCTACATGCAGGCAGGTGGTTTTGCCCATCAGCAGAATTCCTGCATTCGGGGCTTATATCCCTGAATGCATATGGCCCTAAATAAGAAAACCAAACAACACCCAGCTGCTGTCCATGTCAGCCTGTCATAGATGTTGACAGGCTTCTGGCTATAATGCTGGACCCTACACCTGTGCTTTCAAGGTTCATGAAAACGCCCATGCGCATGAGGCCTTATGCTGTGTACACATGATCGGTTTTACAGATGAAAACAGTCCGATGGACTTTTCTCATCGGACAAACCGATCGTGTGTGGGCCCCATCGGTCTTTTTTCCATCAGTGAGAAAAAATAGAACATGTTTTAAATTTATCCGATGGGAAAAAAAACTATAGCAAATTCCGATCGTCTGTGTGGAACTCCATCGGACAAAAAAAACATGCATGCTCAGAATCAAGTCGACGCATGCTCAGAAGCATTGAACTTCATTTTTCTCGGTTCATCGGAGTGTTTTACGTCACGGCGTTTGGGACGGTCGGATTTTTGACTGATGGTGTGTAGGCAAGGCTGATGGAAGTCAGGGCTTTAGAGATGCATTTCATATGACTTTACTGTTAGTAAATCAAGCCTGCATGTGTTATACTCCTAAATAGGTTATTAATTAAGGCATCTGTCAGTAAGGTCTTACTGACCCATGTGCATGGGATGAGTGTGGACACATGCAAGTGTTCTGGTACACAAACCCTTACAGAAGGCTATTGCTGGGTGCACATCTGTATGTCAGTGAACCTTGTGTCATGCTGGCACACACACCCAGGACTGGCTCCAAGTGGTCTATTTAAAGAGACCCTATCACCAACTTTAAACATTTCATATACAGACAAATCAAGTATTTTAATTGCTCATTTGAAGCTTTTTTTTTCCTTTCTATCTTTCTATAAATTATTTTTGTCCACTTGCAATTTGCCTTACTTGCTAAAAAAATTACTAGTCAATTGTACAATTGTACAGGCTGAGGCTTTACTGTATAAACTAACATGCTGCAGAGGATTCATGCTAGAGATTTAGAGAGGAATGTTAGGTGCAGGAAGTAAAATGTCCACCTTGGATACCACATCCTTACATCCGTAAAACATAATACAAACAATAGAAAGGGACTTTATGTGTGGTATCAAGGCCTGTACATAATAAATATCCCATATCTTTTATTCATTATTATTGTATTGTTATCACATTACAATACAACAGCTACACAATTTTTAAAGATCCTCCACAGCAGGGGTAGGCAACCTTTGAGAGGTGGAGATCTACCTGGACAACAAAGAAGAGATCAAAGATCACTGCAGGGTGAGGCACTTTAAAAAAAAAAAAAAAAATTATCTAGCAAGCCTCCAATAAAAAATAAAGATGACATAAAGAAAACGTAGAAAGGTCTAACAAAACTAATGTCACTGTAAAAATATAAACTCAGTCTACCTTACAATTTTGCTACAGTGAAAAACGCTGCTTTCACTTTCATTCACAATTTTTTCATGTCTGTGGAGTAATTGGTTACCCCCACAAGTCTGATGCCAGAGCTCATCATGAAAGCAGAACATCTCATACTGCGGGCCAATTTGCTCAACTAGTTTCAGGCCTGGCTGTCTGCTCTGGCCAGTCTAAGTAGTATGTAGGGCAGTGTACAGAGGTCAGTATTATGTAGGGCAGTGTACAAAGGTCAGTATTATGTAGGGCAGTGTACAAAGGTCAGTAGTATGTAGGGAAGTGTACAAAGGTCAGTATTATGTAGGGCAGTGTACAGAGGTCAGTAGTATGTAGGACAGTGTACAGAGGTCAGTATTATGTAGGGCAGTGTACAAAGGTCAGTAATTTGAAGGGCAGTGTACAGAGGTCAGTAGTATGTGGGGAAGTGTACAGAGATCAGTATTATGTAGAGCAGTATATATAGAGGTCAGTGGGATATTGGGCAGATTACAGTGTACAAAGGTCAGTATTATGTAGGGCAGTGCACATAGGTCAGTAGGATGTAGAGCAGTGTACAGAGGTCACTAGTATGTAGGACAGTGTACAGAGGTCAATAGTATGTAGGGCAGTGTACAGAGGTCAATAGTATGTAGGGCAGTGTACAGAGTTCAGTAGTATGTAGGGCAGTGTACAGAGGTCAATAGTAGTGATGAGCCGAACACCCCCGGGTTCGGTTCGCACCAGAACCCGCGAACGGACCGAAAGTTCGCACGAACATTAGAACCCTATTAAATATAATGGATGCGAACGTTCGGATTCTAAAGTGCTAATTATAACGACTATTATCCATGTTATTGTCCTAAACAGAGTTTGGGAACCCGGGTTCTGCACCAGGGGACATGTATCAATGCAAAAAGAAGTTTTAAAAACGGACGTTTTCCGGGAGCAGTCATTTTAATGATGCATAAAGTGAAAAAAAAAAAGTCAAATATTCCTTTAAATATTGTACCTGGGGGGTGTCTAAAGTATGCCTGTGAAGTGCCACGTGTTTCCCGTGTTTAGAACTGTCCCTGCACAAAATAACATTTCTAAAGGAAAAAAAAGCCATTTAAAACTGCTTGCGGCTTTAATGTAATGTCTGGTCCCGGTAATATGGATGAAAATCTTTAAGAAAAATGGCATAGCTACCCCATCAACCCCCCCCCCCCCCACCCCAGCCCATTACCAGCCCCTTTGGGTCTTGTATGGATATTAAGGGGAACCCCGCACACAAAATAAAAAAGGCCCTATATACTCTGAACAGCTGTATACAGGCGGTGCATACAAGACAGGGACTGTAGGTTTGTTCTTATGTAGAATCTGTTTGTAATTTTGAACAGCTACATTGTTTAAGTGTAGCTCCAGCCCAAATACCTATTTTTAAGCTTTTTGGAAAACATAGGGAAGGGTTATCACCCCTGTAACATTTGTTTTGCTGTCTGTGCCCCTGTTCAGAACATTTCACCTCACTTTGTCCCAATGACAACTGATTTTGAAATGTGGTGTTTTTATTGAAACAAGGATTGGTGATAAAGCATCAGTAGAGAGGAGACACCTTTCTCCCATATTAATTCTTACAGGAGAGAATTTTCCTTCCAAGGGGTAGATTTCCTCTCACTTCCTGTTGTCTTCTTCCGTTTGCAAGTAGTAGTCGTTTGTAAGTTGGATGTTTGAAAGTAGGGACCTGCCGTATATACTCTGCAGAAATTGGCCCCTTAGGTGTTGGTGTTGGCACAACACTGTAAGCACTCACAGTTACTCTTGGTGGGTGCTGGAACGCCCTGCTGTCAACTATTATATCAGGAATTGTAATAACATATAATTGTTGAACAGTGGTAGTAAAAATTGGGCCTTTGATGGTGGTGCTGGTGCCACAACACTGTAAGGCCTGACAGTTACTCTTGGTGGGTGCAGCAATGGGCCCTGCTGTGAATTATTAGATCAATAATTATAATTGCATGCCCCTGTTGAACAGGGGCTGAAAAATTGGGCCTTTGGTGGTGGTGGTGGTGGTGGTGGTGTTGACACAACACTGTAAGGCCTGACAGTTACTCTTGGTGGGCGCAGCAATGGGCCCTGCTGTGAATTATTAGATCAATAATTATAATTGCATGCCCCTGTTGAACAGGGGCTGAAAAATTGGGCCTTTGGTGGTGGTGGTGGTGGTGTTGACACAACACTGTAAGGCCTGACAGTTACTCTTGGTGGGCGCAGCAATGGGCCCTGCTGTGAATTATTAGATCAATAATTATAATTGCATGCCCCTGTTGAACAGGGGCTGAAAAATTTGGCCTTTGGTGGTGGTGGTGGTGGTGGTAGTGTTGACACAACACTGTAAGGCCTGACAGTTACTCTTGGTGGGCGCAGCAATGGGCCCTGCTGTGAATTATTAGATCAATAATTATAATTGCATGCCCCTGTTGAACAGGGGCTGAAAAATTGGGCCTTTGGTGGTGGTGGTGGTGGTGGTGGTGGTGGTGTTGACACAACACTGTAAGGCCTGACAGTTACTCTTGGTGGGCGCAGCAATGGGCCCTGCTGTGAATTATTAGATCAATAATTATAATTGCATGCCCCTGTTGAACAGGGGCTGAAAAATTGGGCCTTAGGCACTGGTGGCACAACACTGCAACCCCTCACAGATACTGTACTTGGAGCACAGCAATGAGGCCTGTTGCAAAGTATTGCATCAAAAATTGTAATTACACGCCCCTGTTAAACAGGGGCTGAAAAATTGGGCCTTAGCCACTGGTGGCGGCACCCATAAACCAAAATGATCTTCCAAGCTATCATCATTAATCGGATCATTGAGGAGGAGGAGGAGGATAGCTAGTCAACATAACAGCACAGGAACTCAGCATCAGCATCAGTCTTGAAGGGATGTGACATTTTAAAATCAATTAGTCTGTTATATCAGCATCAGGTGTGTGGTAGCTGGTGGTGATCCAAGACTGGTTCATCTTGATGAAAGTCAGTCAATCAACCGAGTCGGTGGACAGGCGCACCCTGTGATCCGTGACAAATCCTCCAGCAGCACTGAATGTGCGTTCTGAAAGAATGCTGGATGCAGGACAGGCCAGTAGCTCAATTGCATACTGTGCAAGCTCTGGCCAGTGATCCATCCTCAAGACCCAGTAAGCCAGAGGATTTTCGGTGGGGAAGGTGTCCAAGTCTGACCTTGCCCCTAGGTATTCCTGCACCATGTATATCAGACGCTGGCGATGGTTGCTGGAAACGATCATACTTTGGGGCTGCGGACTAAAGAATTGTCTGAACGCATCGGTCAGACGGCCACCTTCCCCACCGCTCCTTCTTTGACTGCCCGAAGCCTCAGCAACTTGTTGTCCAGGACCAGGAGTTTGTAACCTCCCAGTCTCTGGGAACGCGTTGCACAGACCTTTCTGCAAGGCCTCCCGGAGTTGTCTCATCCTCTGCTCCCTCTGCGACGGTAACATAAGGTCCGCAACCTTACCCTTGTACCGTGGATCAAGGAGAGTGGCCAGCCAGTAATGGTCCCTCTCCTTGATCCGAAGAATACAAGGATCCTTCCGCAGACTTTGCAGGATCAGGGAGGCCATGCAGCGTAGGTTAGCTGAGGCATTCAGTCCGGAGTCCTCTGGGTCACTAAGGACGACATGATCCGCAGCCACCTCCTCCCAGCCACGTACAAGTCCACTGGTTTCTTGGGACTGTAAATCATCCCTAAAAGACTGCTGCTGATGATGCTGAGTGCCAGCCTCCACCTCCATGCTGACACAATCCTCCTCCTCCTCCTCTTCCTCCTCTTCCTGTGCGATGGGTGGGACAGAAGGAACAATGTCTGGGTAAAGGGGGCCTTGAGAGGCAAGGAAGTCCTCCTCTTCCTGCCTCTGTTCTGCCTCAAGTGCCCTGTCCATTATTCCACGCAACGTGTGCTCCAACAGGTGGACAAGAGGTACAGTGTCACTGATGCATGCACTGTCACTGCTCACCATCCTCGTGGCCTCCTCAAATGGTGCCAGGACAGTGCATGCATCCCTGATCATGCCCCACTGGCGTGGTGAAAAAAACCCGAGCTCCCCTGACCCTGTCCTGGTGCCGTAGTCGCACAGGTACTCATTGATGGCCCTCTGCTGCATGTGCAGCCGCTGCAGCATGGCCAACGTTGAGTTCCACCTGGTGGGCATGTCACATATAAGGCGGTTCTTGGGCAGGTTCAACTCCTTTTGCAGCTCAGCCAGGCGAGCACTGGCATTATAAGATCTGCGGAAATGAACACAGACTTTCCTGGCCTGCCTCAGGACATCCTGTAAGCCCGGGTACCTGCCCAAGAACCGCTGCACCACCAGGTTAAGGACGTGAGCCATACAGGGCACATGGGTCAGTTGTCCCTGTCGGAGGGCGGAGAGGAGGTTGGTGCCATTGTCGCAAACCACCATTCCTGGCTTAAGCTGGCGTGGTGTCAACCACCTCTCGGCCTGCCCCTGCAGAGCAGACAGGACCTCTGCCCCAGTGTGGCTCCTGTCCCCCAAACACACCAGTGCAAGCACGGCATGGCATCTTTTTGCCTGCGTACTTGCGTAGCCCCTTGAACGCCTACGGAGCACCGCTGGTTCCGAGGACAAAGCACAGGAAGAGGCCACGGAGGAAGAAGAAGAGGAGGGGGTGGAGGAGAGAGGTGTGTCACAACCAGTAGTAGCATTTTGGAGGCGTGGCGGTGGAACAACCTCCAACACTACTACACCTTGTCCTGCATCCTTCCCAGCTGCCAAAAGAGTGACCCAATGGGCCGTGAAAGAAAGGTAACGTCCCTGTCCATGCCTGCTGGACCATGAGTCAGCGGTAATATGCACCTTACCGCTGACCGCCCTGTCCAGCGAGGCCAAGACATTGCCTTCCACATGCCGGTAGAGAGCCGGAATCGCCTTCCGTGAGAAAAAGTGGCGTTTGGGAACCTGCCACTGAGGAACCGCACATTGCACAAACTCACGGAAGGGGCCGAGTCTACCAACTGAAAAGGCAGCAGTTGAAGCGCTAGCAATTTAGCCAAGCTAGCATTCAACCGCTGGGCATGTAAACTTCTTTTGACGGTCCAGCAGCTGGGGCAGGGAAATTTGCCTGCTAGAATCGGACGTCGGTGTACTGCTAGCAGAGTGGCCGCAAGTACTGGGCTGTGACACACCTAATTCTACACCTTCATTCCTCTCAGTGCAGGTTTCAGAGAGGACTGAAGGTATAGTGGGTTTTGAGATCCCAGCTGATGCGGTGCAAGGAGAGGTCCGCTTTGTTCTTTGGTGTGGGTCTTTAAGGTAGGCTTGCCAACGAGCTGCATGGCAGGTCAACATATGTCTGATCAAGCATGTGGTGCCCAAGCGGCTGATGTTTTGGCCACGCGATATACGCTTGAGACATATGTTGCAAACAGCAGCTGTGCGATCTGATGCACTCGCCTCAAAAAAGGCCCACACCAAAGAACTTTTTGAATGACGTGCAGAGGCAGCGCCCTGCACAGGCGGAGCTCTGCGGTGTGATTCCGTCGGTGTGCTGCCCATACGCTGGCCACTCAAGGGCATCCTGCCTCGTTGGAGATGTGCCTCCTCCTCATCCTCCTCCTCCTCCTCTCTCCTATTAGGCACCCATGTGGAGTCAGTGACCTCATCATCCCCTCCCTCCTCATCACTGGAGCCAATCTGGCAGTATGCTGCAGCTGCTGGAGCATGACTGCCAGATTGGTGTCCTTCTTGAGCATCCCCTCTCTCTGCTCTCACGCTACTGCCTTCCTCTAGCTGGGTATCATCATCAGATCCTTCGAAACGCTGGGCATCCTCCTGGAGCATGTACCCAACACTGTGCTCAAACAGTTCGGGGGACTCCTCAGGAGGAGGACATGGTGGGTCTAGGGAAGGATTGACTAATGAAGATAATGATACCAGAGAAGAGGACGCTTTGGCAGCTGCTTTGCCAGTAACCTGAGCCTGGGTGAGAGAGGATGAGGAGGATGAGGTGGGCTTGGTCATCCACTCTACCAAGTCTTCGGCATGATGTGGCTCAACATGTCCAGCTGCCGAAAAGAAGGACAAGCGTGTCCCATGGCCATGTGCTGATGACAATGCACCGCGTCCACGACCAGCACTGTTGCCCCCAGACACAGAGCCTGCTTGCCCTCTTTTTCTTGTTCATACATCACGGGACACAGAGCAGCATAGTCATTACTATGTGGGTTATATAGAATTACCTTCAGGTGCTGGCACTGGCAACTTCCAAAACAGGAAGTACCCTCCCCTATATAAGCCCCTCCCATCCGGGAGTACCTCAGTTTTTTGCCAGTGTCTAAGGTGTTGGCCAAGGTTAACATGTATTCATCTGGACTTGTGTACAGGTTCTCTGGGCCTTAGCAAGCTATTCCGGATCCGACCAAAAAAGCTTCATAGCTAAACGGTCGGTACCCGGGCCTTGCAGAGAAGAGCAAGGTTTTGCCTGTAATGCCTCTCTTAGGAGGGCTGGACCCTGGGATCCAGAGCTCTGGTCATACCCAAAACCAAGAGGCTATCTGTGCAGGGTGCTATACAGGTCCAGGGGAGTGGAATCCTTGGGAACCCGGTCCCTGAAGGTCTAGTACAATGCCTGCCGTGAAAGGTGAAGTTTGGGCTTCTGTGGACCAAAGAAAGTCCTGCGGCGGGGAAAAGGTAAGTGAGGGCCCCTCAGGAACTTGGTTCTATTGAGGGGACCCCCAAGCCTAATATGTCTTTCTGCCTGTTACCTAAAAGGTATTCCCGCTAATAGCTGTATATGCCTAAGAAATCCTAGAAATGTTTTTTCATAAAGGAAGTTTTAAAAACTGTAAACCTGGAAATGTTTTTCATAAAGGAGGTTTTAAAAAGAAAAAGAAAAAGACAAAAGTGCGGTACCTGTGTTTGTCCACTAGAGGCCGCTGTGGAACGTCTTTTTTTCTTGGGACTATTCCTTCCATGGTGAAAGTCCAGGCAGATGAGTGAGCTCTCTATCAGGGAAGCTGCATTCCTCTGTCATGCTGCCAAGTAGTTTCCTTCCATCCCCGAGTCCTGGTGAAACAGGGACCCTGGCTCCTCTCCCTACAGGGCGCCAAGAGCGCACACGTGCACGTGCGCGCGCACACACGCTTTCTTTTTATAGATTTAGCTTCAAAAAGTGGGCGGAGCCTGGCGGATGACGCGCTCTGTGCGCCCAGCGCTTCTGCGCATGTGCGGGCGTCCCAGCAAGATAAAAGGACTCAGTCCACGCTGCTTGCTATGGACACAGAGCATGAAAAGGAGCTGGTAGCATGGTATAGGGGCTTACAGCGGGCGGTTGATACAGGCATCCCCAGAAAGACGCATTAGTAGACACCCACTGATGTACATAGCAGCAGATTGCATTAGACTATTTCAGTAAGGGGTGTATTGCGGCTGGAATACCTCAGCTTTGAACTAAGGAATATGCCGCCTAAAAAACTCCGAGATATACCTCTCAGGAAGTGTAGGGGGTCTCCATCGGGCTCTGAGGATCTGGAGCAGTCATCTGCACCCTCCTCCCCTGAGAAATCAGAGGTTAATACCCATAAGGAACCCCTGGGAGTGCCAGGTACTGCGGCTGTCCTCAGTCCACCTGCTCCTGCATATATAACAGAGGAGGTTTTTTCCTCAACTCTGGAGGGATTGGAGCAGAGATTGGCAGCATTGATCGCTTCTTCTCTACAGGAAAGAAAGCGCGCCAGATCTCCATCACCTCCATTAGAGTGCCTGTTGGCAGAGCAACAATCCCAGGAAGGGACCGACCTACCTGAAGGGGATCAGGAGGAGGTTAACTCTGTTTTTGAGGAATCGACAGTAGATGAACCATTTTCAGCATCACAGACTGAAAGATTGTGGGTCCAGACCCTAACTGACATGGTTCGATCTGCATTTAAAATGCCTCTTGTTGAACCATCAACTACTGCTGTCTCCTCATTGGGGTCGCTAAAAGCTCCCCAGGTTAATTGCTCCTTTCCAATACATCCATTATTGGAAGGACTTATATACCAGGACTGGGAACATCCTGATAAACTATTTGTTCCGCCTAAGAAATTTCCGGTGATCTATCCCATGGAGGAAAAGTTCACCCAGAGATGGAATGTTCCTACGGTGGATGCAGCCATCTCTTCTGTGAACAAATCACTGACATGTCCAGTAGATAATGTTCAAATGTTCAAAGATCCAGTAGATAAAAAATTGGAATCTTTATTAAAATCTGCTTTTTCCACAGCAGGGGCTGTTACACAGCCAGCAGTGGCAGCTATTGGGGTCTGCCAAGCTTTAAAGGATCAAATGAAAATGGTCCTGAGGGATTTGCCAGACCAGCAGGCCCAGGCTCTGGCTGATCTGCCTAGAGCATTATGCTTTGCGGTTGACGCCATCAAGGATTCTATCCATCAGGCCTCCCGCCTCACGCTGTCTTTGGTACATATGCGTAGGCTTCTGTGGCTCAAAAACTGGTCTGCTGAAGCTCCCTGTAAGAAGCTCTTAGTTAGCTTCCCATTTCATGGGGAACGCCTTTTTGGCGAGGACCTGGATAAGTATATCCAGAAGATTTCCAGTGGTAAAAGTACTCTCTTACCGAGTAAGAAGACGTCTAGGGGTCCATCTTTTAAGAGGACTACCTCTCCTATCCCTGCGACGTCTGCTACTAAGCAGTTCCGACGGCCTCCTCGGTCAAACTCAGGGGGTAAAAATCAGGGACAGTCACAGGGTAATAAGAAACCCTGGATCCGAAGGGGTACTAAACCAGCCTCCAAGTCAAGCCTATGAAGGGCTGCCCCCACTCAAACGGGTGGGGGGAAGACTTCAGTTGTTCGCAGAGACCTGGCGGGAGACGATCAAAGACAGATGGGTGCTCTCCGCAGTAACTCTGGGATACAAGTTGGAGTTAAAAGAGTCTCCTCCTTCCCATTTTATGTGGTCAGGCATGCCAAGAGACCCTCTGAAAAGAGGGTCTCTCCTATTGGCGTTAGAACAACTATTGCTCCAAGGAGTAATTATGGAGGTTCCTATGGAAGAGTGGGGGTTGGGTTTCTACTCAAACCTTTTCACAGTCCCGAAGCCAAACGGGGACATAAGACCCATATTGGACCTAAAGAGTCTAAACAAATTTCTAAACGTCCGGTCTTTCCGGATGGAGTCGATCCGATCGGTCACCGCTGCCCTACAAGGGGAGGAATGGTTAGCCTCGATCGACATCAAAGATGCTTACTTGCATGTTCCCATCTTTCCAGGTCATCAAAAATTTCTACGCTTTGCAGTAGAAGGGCGCCATTTTCAGTTCAGAGCCTTACCATTCGGTCTGGCCACAGCACCACGAGTGTTCACAAAAATTCTGGCCCCACTGTTGGCCGATCTAAGAACACGAGGTGTAACGATAATGGCATACCTAGACGACCTGTTGTTGATGGACCACTCAGTTGCCAAGCTAGAAGTGGTAATTGTCGATACAATCAAGTATCTAGAATCTCACGGTTGGGTCATCAACCTGGACAAGTCAGCCCTACAGCCAGTGAAAAACCTGGTATATCTAGGGCTACGGCTGGATTCAGACCAGAGGAAGATTTTCTTACCTCTAGACAAGGTATCCTCTTTGAGGGGCTTGGTCCGTCTGCTTTGTGCAAAAAGACAGCCGTCCATACGCCTGTGCATGAGGCTGCTAGGAAAGATGGTAGCATCATTCGAAGCTGTGCCATACGCCCAATTCCACTCAAGGAATTTACAGAGGGCCATATTGTCAGCCTGGAACGGAAAAATTCAGGCTCTAGACTTCCCAATGGCTTTGTCCCCTTCCGTTCGGAAGAGTCTCTGCTGGTGGTTGATCCCCCAGAATCTCCAGAAGGGAAAACCCTTCAGTCCGATATCTTGGAAGGTGGTCACTACAGATGCCAGCCTTATAGGCTGGGGGGCAGTACTGGAGCAATGGTCTCTCCAGGGCAGATGGTCAAATGTAGTAAAAACCCTGCCCATCAATCTCTTAGAGATACGAGCAGCCCGGTATGCCCTAGTAGCCTGGACATCCAGACTCCAAGGGTCCTCTGTCAGAATTCAATCAGACAATGCCACAGCAGTGGCATATATCAATCATCAGGGAGGCACCAGGAGTCGTGCAGCCCAGAGGGAAGTAAGTCACATCCTGGAATGGGCAGAAAAGCATGTCCCATGTATATCAGCTGTCTTCATTCCAGGGGTGGAGAATTGGAAGGCGGACTTTCTGAGTCGCCAACAGTTATGCCCAGGGGAATGGTCCCTTCATCCCGAGGTCTTCCGAGCAATATGTCAGCGGTGGGGAACACCGGATGTAGATCTGCTAGCATCCAGATTCAACGCAAAGGTGGACAGATTTGTCTCCCGGACAAGGGATCCCCTCGCTTGCGGCTCGGATGCTCTGGTGTTCCCTTGGGATCAGTTCAGACTGATATATGCATTCCCTCCGCTACAATTGTTGCCTCGACTCCTTCGCAGAGTCAGGTTGGAGAAGAAGCAGGTGATCCTGGTGGCTCCAGCGTGGCCCCGAAGGGCCTGGTACGCGGAGATCATCAAAATGTCTGTGGGGAGTCCTTGGACCCTTCCACGTCGTCCGGACCTGCTTTCGCAAGGACCGATATACCACCCTTCCTTACTAACTCTAAGTTTAACGGCCTGGCTATTGAATCCCACATCCTAAAGAAGAGAGGTCTCTCTAACTCTGTGGTATCAACTATAATCAATGCCAGGAAGCCTGTATCCAGGCAGATCTACTATAGAGTTTGGAAGGCGTGCATCACTTGGTGCGAGGCCAGAAAATGGCATCCACGTAAGTACGTTATAGGCAGAATTCTGGACTTCCTGCAGTGGGCTGTAGACAGGAAGTTTGCCTTAAGTACTATCAAGGGCCAGGTTTCGGCCTTATCAATACTATTTCAAAGGCCCCTGGCTATGCATTCACTTGTCAAATCCTTTATGCAAGGGGTGACTCGTATTATTCCACCGATTAAAGCTCCCATATGCCCATGGGATCTAAATTTGGTTCTGTCGGTTCTGCAGAAGCAGCCGTTTGAACCTTTGCGGCACATTTCCCTGGTTCTACTCACCAGAAAATTGATATTTTTAGTAGCCATATGCTCGGCTAGAAGAGTGTCGGAATTAGCCGCCATGTCCTGTAAAGAGCCATATCTGGTTATCCATAAGGACAGAGTAGTATTACGCCCTCACCCAGCCTTTCTTCCTAAGGTGGTATCGAGGTTTCACTTGAACCAGGATGTGGTTCTTCCTTCTTTTTTCCCAAAACCAAGCTGGGTAGAGGAAAAGTTATTGCATTCTTTGGATGTAGTAAGAGCAGTTAAAGCTTATCTAAAAGCCACTGCTCAGATTCGTAGAACGGATTCTTTGTTTGTTCTGCCGGAAGGCCCCAGAAAGGGTCAGGCAGCATCAAAATCTACTTTAGCCAAGTGGATTCGACAGGTCATAATACAAGCCTATGGCTTGAGAAGTAGACCGCCTCCGTTCAAAGTTAGGGCGCACTCCACGAGAGCAGTTGGAACTTCATGGGCAGTGCATCACCAGGCCTCCCTGGCTCAAATTTGTAAGGCCGCAACATGGTCTTCAGTACACACGTTTACTAGGTTCTACCAGGTGGACGTTAGAAGTCAGGAGGATGTCGCCTTTGGGCGCAGTGTGTTGCAGGCCGTAAAAGATCCTCATGCCTGATGGCGCCCAGCTTATGTATGGTGTATCCCCCCCCCTCATTTGGCATTGCTTTGGGACGTCCCACATAGTAATGACTATGCTGCTCTGTGTCCCGTGATGTATGAACAAGAAAGTAGGATTTTTAAAACAGCTTACCTGTAAAATCCTTTTCTTGGAGTACATCACGGGACACAGAGCTCCCACCCCTCTTTTGGGGACACGTATTGCTTTGCTACAAAACTGAGGTACTCCCGGATGGGAGGTGCTTATATAGGGGAGGGTACTTCCTGTTTTGGAAGTTGCCAGTGCCAGCACCTGAAGGTAATTCTATATAACCCACATAGTAATGACTATGCTGCTCTGTGTCCCGTGATGTACTCCAAGAAAAGGATTTTACAGGTAAGCTGTTTTAAAAATCCTACTTTTTGCCTCCTGACTGTCTGCCTCTCCTTGTTTGCCTTCCAGACATTTTAATGGATGGCCTGCAGGGAGATGGGACCTCTCTGTCCCTACAAACAAGATTTAGCACAGAATAGCACACTGATAGTTTCCACGAGTGTCCTTCTCTGTCCCTAAACTCAAGGATTTCAAATATGGTTCAGCAAGATTGGTTTAGAACAGAATAGCACACTGACACTTTCCCTCACTGTACCTCTCTGTCCCTAAACTCAAGGATTTCAAATATGGTTCAGCAAGATTGGTTTAGAACAGAATAGCACACTGTTAGTTTCACTCACTGTCCTACTCTGTCCCTACAAACAAGATTTAGCACAGAATAGCACACTGATAGTTTCCACGAGTGTCCTTCTCTGTCCCTAAACTCAAGGATTTCAAATATGGTTCAGCAAGATTGGTTTAGAACAGAATAGCACACTGTCAGTTTCACTCACTGTCCTACTCTGTCCCTACAAACAAGATTTAGCACAGAATAGCACACTGATAGTTTCCACGAGTGTCCTTCTCTGTCCCTAAACTCAAGGATTTCAAATATGGTTCAGCAAGATTGGTTTAGAACAGAATAGCACACTGTCAGTTTCACTCACTGTCCTACTCTGTCCCTACAGACAAGATTTAGCACAGAATAGCACACTGATAGTTTCCACGAGTGTCCTTCTCTGTCCCTAAACTCAAGGATTTCAAATATGGTTCAGCAAGATTGGTTTAGAACAGAATAGCACACTGACACTTTCCCTCACTGTACCTCTCTGTCCCTAAACTCAAGGATTTCAAATATGGTTCAGCAAGATTGGTTTAGAACAGAATAGCACACTGTCAGTTTCACTCACTGTACCTCTCTGTCCCTACAAACAAGATTTAGCACAGAATGGCACACTGATAGTTTCCACGAGTGTCCTTCTCTGTCCCTAAACTCAAGGATTTCAAATATGGTTCAGCAAGATTGGTTTAGAACAGAATAGCACACTGTCAGTTTCACTCACTGTCCTACTCTGTCCCTACAAACAAGATTTAGCACAGAATAGCACACTGATAGTTTCCACGAGTGTCCTTCTCTGTCCCTAAACTCAAGGATTTCAAATATGGTTCAGCAAGATTGGTTTAGAACAGAATAGCACACTGTCAGTTTCACTCACTGTCCTACTCTGTCCCTACAAACAAGATTTAGCACAGAATAGCACACTGATAGTTTCCACGAGTGTCCTTCTCTGTCCCTAAACTCAAGGATTTCAAATATGGTTCAGCAAGATTGGTTTAGAACAGAATAGCACACTGACACTTTCCCTCACTGTACCTCTCTGTCCCTAAACTCAAGGATTTCAAATATGGTTCAGCAAGATTGGTTTAGAACAGAATAGCACACTGTCAGTTTCACGCACTGTCCTACTCTGTCCCTACAAACAAGATTTAGCACAGAATAGCACACTGATAGTTTCCACGAGTGTCCTTCTCTGTCCCTAAACTCAAGGATTTCAAATATGGTTCAGCAAGATTGGTTTAGAACAGAATAGCACACTGACACTTTCCCTCACTGTACCTCTCTGTCCCTAAACTCAAGGATTTCAAATATGGTTCAGCAAGATTGGTTTAGAACAGAATAGCACACTGTCAGTTTCACTCACTGTCCTACTCTGTCCCTACAAACAAGATTTAGCACAGAATAGCACACTGATAGTTTCCACGAGTGTCCTTCTCTGTCCCTAAACTCAAGGATTTCAAATATGGTTCAGCAAGATTGGTTTAGAACAGAATAGCACACTGTCAGTTTCACTCACTGTCCTACTCTGTCCCTACAAACAAGATTTAGCACAGAATAGCACACTGATAGTTTCCACGAGTGTCCTTCTCTGTCCCTAAACTCAAGGATTTCAAATATGGTTCAGCAAGATTGGTTTAGAACAGAATAGCACACTGTCAGTTTCACTCACTGTCCTACTCTGTCCCTACAAACAAGATTTAGCACAGAATAGCACACTGATAGTTTCCACGAGTGTCCTTCTCTGTCCCTAAACTCAAGGATTTCAAATATGGTTCAGCAAGATTGGTTTAGAACAGAATAGCACACTGACACTTTCCCTCACTGTACCTCTCTGTCCCTAAACTCAAGGATTTCAAATATGGTTCAGCAAGATTGGTTTAGAACAGAATAGCACACTGTCAGTTTCACTCACTGTCCTACTCTGTCCCTACAAACAAGATTTAGCACAGAATAGCACACTGATAGTTTCCACGAGTGTCCTTCTCTGTCCCTAAACTCAAGGATTTCAAATATGGTTCAGCAAGATTGGTTTAGAACAGAATAGCACACTGTCAGTTTCACTCACTGTCCTACTCTGTCCCTACAGACAAGATTTAGCACAGAATAGCACACTGATAGTTTCCACGAGTGTCCTTCTCTGTCCCTAAACTCAAGGATTTCAGATATGGTTCAGCAAGATTGGTTTAGAACAGAATAGCACACTGACACTTTCCCTCACTGTACCTCTCTGTCCCTAAACTCAAGGATTTCAAATATGGTTCAGCAAGATTGGTTTAGAACAGAATAGCACACTGTCAGTTTCACTCACTGTACCTCTCTGTCCCTACAAACAAGATTTAGCACAGAATAGCACACTGATAGTTTCCACGAGTGTCCTTCTCTGTCCCTAAACTCAAGGATTTCAAATATGGTTCAGCAAGATTGGTTTAGAACAGAATAGCACACTGTCAGTTTCACTCACTGTCCTACTCTGTCCCTACAAACAAGATTTAGCACAGAATAGCACACTGATAGTTTCCACGAGTGTCCTTCTCTGTCCCTAAACTCAAGGATTTCAAATATGGTTCAGCAAGATTGGTTTAGAACAGAATAGCACACTGTCAGTTTCACTCACTGTCCTACTCTGTCCCTACAAACAAGATTTAGCACAGAATAGCACACTGATAGTTTCCACGAGTGTCCTTCTCTGTCCCTAAACTCAAGGATTTCAAATATGGTTCAGCAAGATTGGTTTAGAACAGAATAGCACACTGACACTTTCCCTCACTGTACCTCTCTGTCCCTAAACTCAAGGATTTCAAATATGGTTCAGCAAGATTGGTTTAGAACAGAATAGCACACTGTCAGTTTCACTCACTGTACCTCTCTGTCCCTACAAACAAGATTTAGCACAGAATAGCACACTGATAGTTTCCACGAGTGTCCTTCTCTGTCCCTAAACTCAAGGATTTCAAATATGGTTCAGCAAGATTGGTTTAGAACAGAATAGCACACTGTCAGTTTCACTCACTGTCCTACTCTGTCCCTACAAACAAGATTTAGCACAGAATAGCACACTGATAGTTTACACGAGTGTCCTTCTCTGTCCCTAAACTCAAGGATTTCAAATATGGTTCAGCAAGATTGGTTTAGAACAGAATAGCACACTGTCAGTTTCACTCACTGTCCTACTCTGTCCCTACAAACAAGATTTAGCACAGAATAGCACACTGATAGTTTCCACGAGTGTCCTTCTCTGTCCCTAAACTCAAGGATTTCAAATATGGTTCAGCAAGATTGGTTTAGAACAGAATAGCACACTGACACTTTCCCTCACTGTACCTCTCTGTCCCTAAACTCAAGGATTTCAAATATGGTTCAGCAAGATTGGTTTAGAACAGAATAGCACACTGTCAGTTTCACTCACTGTACCTCTCTGTCCCTACAAACAAGATTTAGCACAGAATAGTACACTGATAGTTTCCACGAGTGTCCTTCTCTGTCCCTAAACTCAAGGATTTCAAATATGGTTCAGCAAGATTGGTTTAGAACAGAATAGCACACTGACACTTTCCCTCACTGTACCTCTCTGTCCCTAAACTCAAGGATTTCAAATATGGTTCAGCAAGATTGGTTTAGAACAGAATAGCACACTGTCAGTTTCACTCACTGTCCTACTCTGTCCCTACAAACAAGATTTAGCACAGAATAGCACACTGACACTTTCCCTCACTGTACCTCTCTGTCCCTAAACTCAAGGATTTCAAATATGGTTCCGCAAGATTGGTTTAGAACAGAATAGCACACTGTCAGTTTCACTCACTGTCCTACTCTGTCCCTACAAACAAGATTTAGCACAGAATAGCACACTGACACTTTCCCTCACTGTACCTCTCTGTCCCTAAACTCAAGGATTTCAAATATGGTTCAGCAAGATTGGTTTAGAACAGAATAGCACACTGACACTTTCCCTCACTGTACCTCTCTGTCCCTACAAACAAGGTTTAGCACAGAATAACACACTGACACTCTCCCTACCTATCCTTATTTGTCCCTAAACACAAGGAATCCAGGATTAGTAAAGGAAAAAAAATGACACTGTCCCTGCCTATGCTTCTCTTTCCCTGCTCCGGAACACACTACACAAGGCCGCCGCGCTGGCGGCCTTTTATAGTGTGGGGCGTGTACTAAACCCCCTCAAGAATAATTGGCCACAGGCATCCTGCCTGTGGCCAATTATTGCTCTCCTCGCTGCCGGCGCTGTGATTGGCCAAGCATGCGGGGTCACAGTGCATGCTTGGCCAATCACAGCGCCTGGATGACACTGCGATGGCGTAGTGCATTGTGGGCCGTTCGCGTCACTCGAATTTGGCGCAAACGGCCCAAATCGTTCGATCTTCGTCGAACGATCGAACAGCCGATGTTCGAGTCGAACGTACGTTCGACTCGAACACGAAGCTCATCCCTAGTCAATAGTATGTAGGGCAGTGTACAGAGGTCAATAGTATGTAGGGCAGTGTACAGTGGTAAGTAGTATGTAGGGCAGTGTACAAAGGTCAGTAGTATGTAGGGCAGCGTACATTGGTAAATATTATGTAGGGCAGTACACAGAGGTCAGTAGTATGTAGGGCAGTGTACAGAGGTCAGTAGTATGTAGGGCAGTGTACAAAGGTCAGTAGAATGTAGGGCGGTGTACAGAGGTCAGTAGTATGTAGGGCAGTGTACAGAGCTCGGTATTATGTAGGGTAGTGTACAAAGGTCAGTATTATTTAGGGCAGTGTACAGAGGTCAGTATTATGTAGTCCAGTGTACAAAGGTCAGTATTATGTAGGGCAGTGTACAGAGGTCAGTAGTATGTAGGACAGTGTACAGAGGTCAGTATTATGTAGTGCAGTGTACAGAGGTCAGTAGTATGTGGGGAAGTGTACAGAGATCAGTATTATGTAGAGCAGTATATAGAGGTCAGTGGGATATTGGGCAGATTACAGAGGTCAGTAGGATATAGGGAAGTGTACAGAAGTTGGTAGTATGTAGGACATTGTACAGAGGTTAGTAATATGTAGGAAAGTATACAGAGGGTAAGTATTATGTAGGGCAGTGTACAGAGGTAAGTATTATATAGGGCAGTGTACAGAGGTAAGTGTTATGTAGGGCAGTGTACAGGGGTCAGTATTATGTAGGGCAGTGGACAGTGGTAAGTATACAGCATCACTGTATTAGTGTCACTGGTCCCTAAAAAGTGTCACTTGGTGCCCGATTTGTCCACCGCAAGGTCGCAGTCCTGCTAAAAATCGCTGATCGCCGCCACTAGTAAAAAAAAATTCAGAAAAAATAAAGATTACCTAAATCTATCTCATAGTTTTTAGATGATATAACTTTTGCGCAAACCAATCAATATACGCTTATTGGGGGGGTTTTTTGTACCAAAAATATGTAGCAGAATACATATTGGCCTAAAATTATGAAGAAATTTGAATTTTTACATTTTTTAATTGGATATGTTTTATAGCAGAAAGTAAAAAATGATTTTATTTTTTATTTTTTTTTCAAAATTGTCGGTCTTATTTTGTTTATATTGCAGAAAATAAAAACCACAGAGGGATCAAATACCACCAAAAGAAAGCTCTATTTGTCAATTGTCATTTAAATTGTAATTTAACCGATTCAGGACCGCCGCACGCCGATGTACGTCGGCGGAATGGCACGGCTGGGCACATGGGCGTACAGGTACGTCCCCTTTAAGAGCCCAGCCGTGGGTCGCGAGTGTGCCGCCAGCGGTGTGCTCGTGACCCGGTCCTCTTCTCCGTGACCGTCCCCGCGGGAACAGCAGACCCGATCGCCGCTGGTGTCCCGCGATCGGGTCACAGAGAGGAAGAACGGGGAGAGGTAAGTGTAATCAAACCTCTCCCCGTGCTTCCTAGTGAGCCTGTCACTGATCATCTGTTCCCTGTAATAGGGAACGACGATCAGTGACGTCACATGCTAAGCCACGACCCCCACAGTAAGAAACACAAATCAGGGCACACTTAACCCCTACAGCGCCCCCTCCTGGTTAACCCCTTCACTGCCAGCGTCATTTTTACAGTAACCAGTGCATTTTTATAGCACTGGTCGCTGTAAAAATTACAATGGTCCCAAAATAGTGTCAAAAGTGTCCAATGTGTCCACCATAATGTCACAGTCACGAAAAAAATCACTGATCATCGCCATTACTAGTAAAAAATATATAAAATAATAAAAATGCCATAAAACTACCCCCTATTTTGTAAACGCTATAACTTTTGCGCAAACCAATCAATAAACGCTTATTGCGATTTTTTTTAACCAAAAATATGTAGAAGAATATGTATAGGCCTAAACCAGGGGTGCCCAATCAGTGGCCCGGGGTCACATGTGGCCCGCGGAGCCCTCTGATATGGCCCTCGACCCCCTGCTCTGGGATGGCAGATTGGCAAGCCCAGATCACGGGTTGCCGACCTGCCATCCCAGAGCAGCAGTTTTGTGAATGATGCCGCTGGTAGAGCAAGCAAGTGGCTGCGGAGCATCAGTGTGAAAGCAGCCTTAGGCCCCTTTCACATGATCGGTCTGACCCAATCGGACTCACTATTTACCTCTATGGAGCAGCAGATGTAAACAGGCTTGTGTCTGTTTACACCCGCTTACCTTAAAAAAAATAGAGAGATCTGCCCCCTTCCGTCTCGGTGGATTGGATCTGAGGGGCCATAGAGTAGAGTGGGCTGTGTCCGTGGACAAGGACCTGTCATCCTCTCGCTCTGCTCATTGTGGCCCGCGACCGGTTACCAATTCGCTTAAGTGGCCCTCACTCTTCAAAAGGTTGGGCACCCCTGGCCTAAACTGAGGGAAAAAAAAAAATTTTTATATATTTTTTGGGGATATTTATTATAGCAAAAAGTAAAAAATATTGCATTGTTTTCAAAATTGTCGCTCTATTTTTGTTTATAGCGCAAAAAATAAAAACCGCAGAGGTGATCAAATACCACCAAAAGAAAGCTCTATTTGTGGGGAAAAAAGGACGCCAATTTTGTTTGGGAGCCACGTCGCACGACCGCGCAAGTGTCAGTTAAATCGTCGCAGTGCCGAATCGCAAAAAGGGGCCTGGTCTTTATGCTGTATATTGGTCCGGGTCTTAAGTGGTTAACCACTTAACAACTGCCTGACGACAAATAACGTCGACAGGGTGGTTGCTTAACTCTGGGAGGACGTTATATAACATCCTCCCAGAATCGCGCTCCCGCGCGCCCCCTGGTGCGCGCACACGGGAGTCTCCGTGACCGCCGGGTCCAGAGGACCCGGCGCATCACGGATCACGGTAAATCGCCGCTGATAGCGGCCGTTAACCACGTGATCGCTCCGTCAAATGACGGAGCGATCACTTGTAAACAGACCGGCGTCATGTGATGACGCCGGTTCCTCTCTCCCCTCTCTGTACCGATCAGTACAGTGTGAGAGGAGAGGGGAGGGAGCAGATCATGGCAGCAGCGCTGTGGGCTGGATCTGTGACAATTGCAGTCACAGATCCAGCCATCCATCCATCCCTGCTCAGCCATCCCTATGCAATACTCTGCATGCAATACCCTGCCAATACTCTGCAATACCCTGCTAATACTCTGCAATACCCTGCCAATACTCTGCAATATCCTGTGCAATACTCTGCAATACCCTGCCCAATACTCTGCAATTCCCTGTGCAATACTCTGCAATACCCTGTGCAATACTGTGCAATACCCTGTGCAATACTGTGCAATACCCTGCCAATACTCTGCAATACCCTGCCAGTACCCTGCAATACTCTGCAATACCCTGCCAATACTGTGCCATACTCCGCAATACCCTGCCATACTCCGCAATACCCTGCCATACTCCGCAATACCCTGCCATACTCCGCAATACCCTGCAATACTCCGCAATACCCTGCAATACTCCGCAATACCCTGCAATACTCCTCAATACTCCGCAATGCCCTGCAATACTACGCAATACCCTGCAATACTCCGCAATACCCTGCAATACTCCGCAATACACTGCAATACTCCGCAATACACTGCAATACTCCGGAATACCCTGCAATACTCCGCAATACCCTGCAATACCCGGCAATACTCTGCAATACCCGGCAATACTCCGCAATACCCTGCAATACCCGGCAATACTCCGCAATACCCGGCAATACTCCGCAATACCCAGCAATACTCCGCAATACCCTGCAATACTCTAATAACCACTTCCCGCCCGTCGGGCCGTCATATGACATCCTTGATTTTGTGCGGGGATATCTGAATGATGGGTGCCGCTACAGGCATCATTCAGATATTAGCTTTTTCAGCCGGTGATTCCCTACACCATAAGAACAATCATAGCGGCTGTTCCGCCGCTTGATCATTCTTACGGGAGACGAGAGGGGATGCCCCCCGCCGCCCTCCGGTGCTTCTACCGACTCACCGCTACGATCAAAGCCAAGATTGTTTTTGTTTTTTTCAGGCTTCCCAGCCTAGAGGTGGGATGTGGGGTCTTATTGACACACATGTGAGGTATCTCTGCGAACGTTAGAGCAAGAGAAATAAATTTGGCCCTAGACCTCCTCTGTAACTCAAAACATGTAACCAGTAAAAATATTTAAAGCGTCGCCTATGGGAATTTTTAAGTAGCAAGTTTGGCGCCATTCCACGAGCGTGTGCAATTTTGAAGGGTGACATGTTAGGTATCTATTTACTCTTCATCTTTGACATTATGCAAAAACATTGGGCTAACTTTACTGTTTTTTTTTTTTTTTAACCACAAAACTGTTTTTTTCCGTAAAAAACGCGTTTAAAAAAATTGCTGCGCAAATACCGTGCAAGATAAAAAGTTGTAATGACCACCATTATATTCTCCAAGGTCTTTGCTAAAAAAACATATATAATGTTTTGGAGTTCTATGTAATTTTCTAGCAAACAAATGATGGTTTTTACATGTAGGAGAGAAATGTCAGAATTGGCCTGGGTGCTCTAGAACGCCTGACGGTGCTCCCTGCATGTTGGGCCTCTGTATGTGGCCACGCTCTGTAAAAGTCTCACACGTGTGGTATCGCCATACTCAGGAGTAATAGCAGAATGTGTTTTGGGGTGTAATTTGTGGTATGCATATGCTGTGTGTGAGAAATAACCTGCTAATATGACAATTTTGTGAAAAAAAAAAAAGAAAAAAAAATCTTAATTTTGCAAAGAATTGTGGGAAAAAATTACAATTTCAAAAAACTCACCATGCCGCTTTCTAAATACCTTGGAATGTCTTCTTTCCAAAAAGGGGTCATTTGGGGGGTATTTGTACTTTTCTGGCATGTTAGGGTCTCAAGAAATGAGATAGGCCGTCAGTACTTCAGGTGTGATCAATTTTCTGATTTTGGCACCATAGCTTGTGGACTCTATAACTTTCACAAAGACCAAATAATATGCACCAATTTGTACTTATTTTTACCAAAGATATGTAGCAGTATAAATTTTGGCCAAAATTTATGAAGAAAAAATACTAATTTGCTAAATTTTATAACAGAAACAATTTTTTATTAATTTTTTTTACAGAATTTTCAGTCTTTTTTCTCTTATAGCGCAAACAATAAAAAACCCAACTGTGATTAAATACCACCAAAAGAAAGCTCTATTTGTGTGAAGAAAAGGACAAAAATTTCATATGGGTACAGTGTTGTATGACTGAGTAATTGTCATTCAAAGTGTGAGAGCACCGAAAGCTGAAAATTGGTCTGGTTATTAAGGGGGTTTAAGTGCCCAGTGCTCAAGTGGTTAAAGTAATGTCACAAAAAATGGCCTGGTCATGAAGGGGGGTCAACTTTCAGGAGCTGAAGTGGTTTAAGGCAGCAGCTCTTCTGCACCTATAGACAAATTTTTTTGGTTTTGGGTGCAGTGTAATATTATTGGTTTTAAGCTGGCATATATTTGTATATATGGTATATAATAATGTGGTGTATTATAAAGTGACTCAAAGATGGTAAATAATAATGGGTCACCATAATGGTATATAATAATAATGCGTCATAGAGATTGTTTAAAATAATGTGACACTAAGCTGGTGTATGATAGCAGGGCACTGAGCTGGTATATAATAAATACTGTGATACTCTGAGATGTTATGCAATAATCTGCCATTGAGCTTATACATAATGGAAAACTAAGCTGGTATATAAATATGTATATTTTAGGATAACATCTTTGATATCATGTTTGTACGCTGTAATTTAAATCATTCTATTTCTTGGAGGTGAAATATGAAATATGACATACAACTGCTTTCCAATAATTTGCCTCGCTAATTACATCAAGGGCCTTAGGACGTTTATAAGTATTTTTTATGGTATTTATATCTAGTTTGATTTGATTTATTAACATAGGTATTATCATTCATTTAATCTCAATCATTGCCAGCAGCAAATCTCATTTTTCATTTGAATTTCATATGAAAAACACCAGCAATGTAAAATGATAAAATTATGGGACAGCAGAGCTGAATAATGTTGTGTAGTATTATCTTCCTGAGAGTTTCTGAATCTTATTCTAACAAATCTGTGCATCAAAATATACGATCTCATCACAGATAAAGCCAAAAAACGCCATACTTTTTCTTATTTTTTAGATAAGATAGAGACGGGTTAGAACCTCTGTAAAGCATTCATTGTTACTTGTGTCATTATTGTGGAGATTACTCTTTATTTCCTGTCCGAGGGAAAGGGTGTCAGAACGACAGAGAGACAGTAAATCTTTCCAATAGGAAGAGACAGCCACCAAACATCTCTTTTAACCACTTGACCTCTGGAAAATTTACCCCACTTCATGACAGGCCATTTTTTGTCATACTGCACTTCGTGACTTTATGTGTTGGTGATCTCGCGCCAAATAAAATTAACTAAGACAATGAATAAATATAACAGCTGCTTAACCCCAAAAGTTTCAATGAGAAACCAACATATGATAAAAATTAGGGCTACGGTCTGACGACACTTCCGGTCCCGCTGGTTTCCTGCCTGTTGTAGGTGGAACGCACGCCGGACCTTCCTCCATCTGGGACTCACAGCGCTGCTCCATCCATGCTATCCAGCCTCAGTGCCGGGTCTGTGGCACTATTCAAGTAAGGGGGCATTTTGCTGTTTTTTAAATAGATGTTTTACCCAATAAAACGGAGTTACACTATTGCTGGTTTTTATATTCCCTCAATATTCCGCATTATCTGATCTGGGCTTCCTGAGGCGTGGATTTCGTTCCGGTCACTGACATCTCTATCCATATGAGCAAGTGGAGTTTGCCAAAAGCGCTATTGACCTCTTTTTTAAATAAAAGGGTCAAATACCTCTGGTAAGCTGCCACCTTTATTTTGAGCACTATTGGTTGGTAAAGGAATCACTGCAAGTTTTTTACGTTTTGGATTCATCATTTCACGTCATATGTGTTTTTGGTCGCATCACTTCAATCAATATTGATTTATTTAGTGGACTATTGGGACTTTATGGTTTATCCTATGTTTGATCAATTGGTCATGATTTATCACTGAAACAAATTTATTTTTGCTCACAAGGTTAAGAGGGGACTCAATACCCACTGATTGGTGGGCTTGATTTTGTCTCACACTTCAGTCTGTAGACAACAACATTATGTTATAAGTTATACAGGCAGGCTGGTGTTATTTCATTGTTATTTCATTTTGATTCACTGTATGTACATGATTTGTCACTTAATCAGTGGTATGTTATATATCACTTTATTTTTATAAGCGCCCCCACTATATCTACATACTGTGTATATATAATTTTTATCACTTCGTTACTTTAACTGACAATTGCGCGGTCGTGTGACACAAAATACCCAAATAACACTTCTGTCTTTTCTTCCCTCAAATAGAGCTTTCTTTTGGTGGTATTTGATCACCTCTGCAGTTTTTATTTTTTGGGCTGTAAACAAAAAAAGACAGACATTTAAAAAAATAAATAAAAATTGTTTACTTTCTGCTATAAAACATATCCAATATAAAAATCGAATTTCTTGATCAATTTAGGCCAATATGTAGCGTATACAAACTATGAGATGGATTATTTTTATTTTTACTAGTAAAGATGGCGATTAGCGACTTATAGCGGGACTGTGATATTGCAAGGGACAACCGGACACCTAACTGATAGTTTTGACACTTTTTGCGGACCAGTGACACTAATACAGTGATCAGTGCTAAAAATATGCACTGCCACCGTACAATAAAAACTGCACCCACAACATGTGAGCCCATCATTACAAGGTAAGATAAACAAACATCACAGGGAATATAACTACACTAAAACCCAGTAAAATAAAACTGAAGCGCCCATAAGCAATCACTAGCTTCCTGTAATTTAGCTATCTTTCTTTGCAGTTGTTCGTGACATGATGTTGCTGACGTTGCCTTGGCTATGGGCTTTACCGTATACAAAAATTGGTGTAGCGCTGAGTGATGGAACCAGGTTGGTGGAAACATCTATGTATAAACCTGGGAAAAGTATATACAAATAAAAGCGGACAAAAGAATAGTGATAGTGACAGTGAGTCTCCAACTCTCAGTGACAATGGGTCTAATGGGACCAAACCCACTATAAGATATGAAAAATGTGCAAATATGAAGTGAGTATAATGTGTAATAAAACACAATGTGTGCGTTTATAGATAATAAACACCAAGGTCTCTCAGTGACAGTGAGTGTAGTGAGAGTAGACTCACTATAACACATGAAAGGTGAAAAAATTATGCGTAGTCTGGCACAAAAAAAGTTCATAAATAATGAACATCAAAGTCCCAACGGGTGCTTTAGGAAGAGGAACAACTTCCAGGTTGGGTGTTGACATATAATCCAAGTGGACCAATCAGATGCCCAGGGAAACTTCAAAAGAATTCTCAGATAAAAGATGGAATACTCTTACCGAATATGGTAGAGAACACATGTCACACGACAGTGGGTCAAAACAAGCTTTGAACTCTCGGTTCTAGATGTTCCAATGCTGTAGGTATATCACTCTGAATGGGATGGTGAATCCTGTGAATGGTGGTGAGTAGGGATGAGCCGAACACCCCCCGGTTCTGTTCACACCAGAACATGCAAACAGGCAAAAAATTTGTTCGAACACCGTTAAAGTCTAGGGGACACGAACATGAAAAATCAAAAGTGCTAATTTTAAAGGTTAATATGCAAGTTATTGTCATAAAAAGTGTTTGCGGACCCGGGTCCTGCCCCAGGGGACAAAACGGAAGTTTTTTCAGGAGCAGTTATTTTAATAATGCTTAAAGTGAAACAATAAAAGTGAAATATTCCTTTAAATTTCGTACCTGGTGGGTGCAGGGTTCCCCTTAATATTTATACCAGACATGAAGGGCCTGATATGGAATTTGGGGGGACCCCCACGCATTTTTTTTTACATTTTGGTTCGGGGAACCCCTGCCGTTTTTTTCAATTACTTTTATCCGAATTGCCGGGACCCGACAATTCATTATAGCCATGATAGCAATTCATTATAGCCATTATAACCATTATAGCAATTAGGGATGAGCTTCGTGTTCGAGTCGAACATACGTTCGACTCGAACATCGGCTGTTTGATCGTTCGACGAAGATCGAACGATTTGGGCCGTTCGCGCCAAATTCGAGTGACGCAAACGGCCCACAATGCACTACGCCATCACAGTGTCATCCAGGCGCTGTGATTGGCCAAGCATGCACTGTGACCCCGCATGCTTGGCCAATCACAGCGCCGGCAGCGAGGAGAGCAATGATTGGCCACAGGCAGGATGCCTGTGGCCAATTATTGCTGAGGGGGTTTAGTACACGCCCCACACTATAAAAGGCCGCCAGCGCGGCGGCCTTGTGTAGTGTGTTCCGGAGCAGGGAAAGAGAAGCATAGGCAGGGACAGTGTCATTATTTTTCCTTTACTAATCCTGGATTCCTTGTGTTTAGGGACAAATAAGGATAGGTAGGGAGAGTGTCAGTGACAGTGTGCTATTCTGTGCTAATCCTTGTTTGTAGGGACAGAGAGGTACAGTGAGGGAAAGTGTCAGTGTGCTATTCTGTTCTAAACCAATCTTGCTGAACCATATTTTCAATCCTTGAGTTTAGGGACAGAGAGGTACAGTGAGGGAAAGTGTCAGTGTGCTATTCTGTTCTAAAACTATTTTGCTGAACCATATTTTCAATCCTTGAGTTTAGGGACAGAGAGGTACAGTGAGTGAAACTGACAGTGTGCTATTCTGTTCTAAACCAATTTTGCTGTTCCATATTTTCAATCCTTGAGTTTAGGGACAGAGAAGGACACTCGTAGAAATTATCAGTGTGCTATTCTGTGCTAAATCTTGTTTGTAGGGAGGGACAGAGTAGGACAGTGAGGGAAAGTGTCAGTGTGCTATTCTGTTCTAAAACTATTTTGCTGAACCATATTTTCAATCCTTGAGTTTAGGGACAGACAGGTACAGTGAGTGAAACTGACAGTGTGCTATTCTGTTCTAAACCAATTTTGCTGTTCCATATTTTCAATCCTTGAGTTTAGGGACAGAGAAGGACACTCGTAGAAATTATCAGTGTGCTATTCTGTGCTAAATCTTGTTTGTAGGGAGGGACAGAGTAGGACAGTGAGGGAAAGTGTCAGTGTGCTATTCTGTTCTAAAACTATTTTGCTGAACCATATTTTCAATCCTTGAGTTTAGGGACAGAGAGGTACAGTGAGTGAAACTGACAGTGTGCTATTCTGTTCTAAACCAATTTTGCTGTTCCATATTTTCAATCCTTGAGTTTAGGGACAGAGAAGGACACTCGTAGAAATTATCAGTGTGCTATTCTGTGCTAAATCTTGTTTGTAGGGAGGGACAGAGTAGGACAGTGAGGGAAAGTGTCAGTGTGCTATTCTGTTCTAAAACTATTTTGCTGAACCATATTTATTTTCAATCCATGAGTTTAGGGACAGAGAGGTACAGTGAGTGAAACTGACAGTGTGCTATTCTGTTCTAAACCAATTTTGCTGTTCCATATTTTCAATCCTTGAGTTTAGGGACAGAGAAGGACACTCGTAGAAATTATCAGTGTGCTATTCTGTGCTAAATCTTGTTTGTAGGGAGGGACAGAGTAGGACAGTGAGGGAAAGTGTCAGTGTGCTATTCTGTTCTAAAACTATTTTGCTGAACCATATTTTCAATCCTTGAGTTTAGGGACAGACAGGTACAGTGAGTGAAACTGACAGTGTGCTATTCTGTTCTAAACCAATTTTGCTGTTCCATATTTTCAATCCTTGAGTTTAGGGACTGAGAAGGACACGCGTAGAAATTATCAGTGTGCTATTCTGTGCTAATTCTTGTTTGTAGGGAGGGACAGAGTAGGACAGTGAGGGAAAGTGTCAGTGTGCTATTCTGTTCTAAAACTATTTTGCTGAACCATATTTTCAATCCTTGAGTTTAGGGACAGAGAGGTACAGTGAGTGAAACTGACAGTGTGCTATTCTGTTCTAAACCAATTTTGCTGTTCCATATTTTCAATCCTTGAGTTTAGGGACAGAGAAGGACACTCGTAGAAATTATCAGTGTGCTATTCTGTGCTAAATCTTGTTTGTAGGGAGGGACAGAGTAGGACAGTGAGGGAAAGTGTCAGTGTGCTATTCTGTTCTAAAACTATTTTGCTGAACCATATTTTCAATCCTTGAGTTTAGGGACAGAGAGGTACAGTGAGTGAAACTGACAGTGTGCTATTCTGTTCTAAACCAATTTTGCTGTTCCATATTTTCAATCCTTGAGTTTAGGGACAGAGAAGGACACTCGTAGAAATTATCAGTGTGCTATTCTGTGCTAAATCTTGTTTGTAGGGAGGGACAGAGTAGGACAGTGAGGGAAAGTGTCAGTGTGCTATTCTGTTCTAAAACTATTTTGCTGAACCATATTTTCAATCCTTGAGTTTAGGGACAGACAGGTACAGTGAGTGAAACTGACAGTGTGCTATTCTGTTCTAAACCAATTTTGCTGTTCCATATTTTCAATCCTTGAGTTTAGGGACAGAGAAGGACACTCGTAGAAATTATCAGTGTGCTATTCTGTGCTAAATCTTGTTTGTAGGGAGGGACAGAGTAGGACAGTGAGGGAAAGTGTCAGTGTGCTATTCTGTTCTAAAACTATTTTGCTGAACCACATTTTCAATCCTTGAGTTTAGGGACAGACAGGTACAGTGAGTGAAACTGACAGTGTGCTATTCTGTTCTAAACCAATTTTGCTGTTCCATATTTTCAATCCTTGAGTTTAGGGACAGAGAAGGACACTCGTAGAAATTATCAGTGTGCTATTCTGTGCTAAATCTTGTTTGTAGGGAGGGACAGAGTAGGACAGTGAGGGAAAGTGTCAGTGTGCTATTCTGTTCTAAAACTATTTTGCTGAACCATATTTTCAATCCTTGAGTTTAGGGACAGAGAGGTACAGTGAGTGAAACTGACAGTGTGCTATTCTGTTCTAAACCAATTTTGCTGTTCCATATTTTCAATCCTTGAGTTTAGGGACAGAGAAGGACACTCGTAGAAATTATCAGTGTGCTATTCTGTGCTAAATCTTGTTTGTAGGGAGGAACAGAGTAGGACAGTGAGGGAAAGTGTCAGGGTGCTATTCTGTTCTAAAACTATTTTGCTGAACCATATTTTCAATCCTTGAGTTTAGGGACAGACAGGTACAGTGAGTGAAACTGACAGTGTGATATTCTGTTCTAAACCAATTTTGCTGTTCCATATTTTCAATCCTTGAGTTTAGGGACAGAGAAGGACACTCGTAGAAATTATCAGTGTGCTATTCTGTGCTAAATCTTGTTTGTAGGGAGGGACAGAGTAGGACAGTGAGGGAAAGTGTCAGTGTGCTATTCTGTTCTAAAACTATTTTGCTGAACCATATTTTCAATCCTTGAGTTTAGGGACAGACAGGTACAGTGAGTGAAACTGACAGTGTGCTATTCTGTTCTAAACCAATTTTGCTGTTCCATATTTTCAATCCTTGAGTTTAGGGACAGAGAAGGACACTCGTAGAAATTATCAGTGTGCTATTCTGTGCTAAATCTTGTTTGTAGGGAGGGACAGAGTAGGACAGTGAGGGGAAGTGTCAGTGTGCTATTCTGTTCTAAAACTATTTTGCTGAACCATATTTTCAATCCTTGAGTTTAGGGACAGACAGGTACAGTGAGTGAAACTGACAGTGTGCTATTCTGTTCTAAACCAATTTTGCTGTTCCATATTTTCAATCCTTGAGTTTAGGGACAGAGAAGGACACTCGTAGAAATTATCAGTGTGCTATTCTGTGCTAAATCTTGTTTGTAGGGAGGGACAGAGTAGGACAGTGAGGGAAAGTGTCAGTGTGCTATTCTGTTCTAAAACTATTTTGCTGAACCATATTTTCAATCCTTGAGTTTAGGGACAGACAGGTACAGTGAGTGAAACTGACAGTGTGCTATTCTGTTCTAAACCAATTTTGCTGTTCCATATTTTCAATCCTTGAGTTTAGGGACAGAGAAGGACACTCGTAGAAATTATCAGTGTGCTATTCTGTGCTAAATCTTGTTTGTAGGGAGGGACAGAGTAGGACAGTGAGGGAAAGTGTCAGTGTGCTATTCTGTTCTAAAACTATTTTGCTGAACCATATTTTCAATCCTTGAGTTTAGGGACAGACATGTACAGTGAGTGAAACTGACAGTGTGCTATTCTGTTCTAAACCAATTTTGCTGTTCCATATTTTCAATCCTTGAGTTTAGGGACAGAGAAGGACACTCGTAGAAATTATCAGTGTGCTATTCTGTGCTAAATCTTGTTTGTAGGGAGGGACAGAGTAGGACAGTGAGGGAAAGTGTCAGTGTGCTATTCTGTTCTAAAACTATTTTGCTGAACCATATTTTCAATCCTTGAGTTTAGGGACAGACAGGTACAGTGAGTGAAACTGACAGTGTGCTATTCTGTTCTAAACCAATTTTGCTGTTCCATATTTTCAATCCTTGAGTTTAGGGACAGAGAAGGACACTCGTAGAAATTATCAGTGTGCTATTCTGTGCTAAATCTTGTTTGTAGGGAGGGACAGAGTAGGACAGTGAGGGAAAGTGTCAGTGCGCTATTCTGTTCTAAAACTATTTTGCTGAACCATATTTTCAATCCTTGAGTTTAGGGACAGAGAGGTACAGTGAGTGAAACTGACAGTGTGCTATTCTGTTCTAAACCAATTTTGCTGTTCCATATTTTCAATCCTTGAGTTTAGGGACAGAGTAGGACACTCGTAGAAATTATCAGTGTGCTATTCTGTGCTAAATCTTGTTTGTAGGGAGGGACAGAGTAGGACAGTGAGGGAAAGTGTCAGTGTGCTATTCTGTTCTAAAACTATTTTGCTGAACCATATTTTCAATCCTTGAGTTTAGGGACAGAGAAGGATAGGCAGGGGACAGTGTCAGTGTCATTGTTGCTAAGCCTCCTGCACAGTATACACCTGAAGGTAGCCCTTATTGCTCTTTTTCCCATCTCCCTGCAGGCCATCCATTAAAATGTCTGGAAGGCAAACAAGGAGAGGCAGACAGTCAGGAGGCAAAAAAAGAGGGCAAGCAGGCTCTGTGTCTGGGGGCAACAGTGCTGGTCGTGGACGCGGTGCATTGTCATCAGCACATGGCCATGGGACATGCTTGTCCTTCTTTTCGGCAGCTGGACATGTTGAGCCACATCATGCCGAAGACTTGGTAGAGTGGATGACCAAGCCCACCTCATCCTCCTCATCCTCTCTCACCCAGGCTCAGGGTACTGGCAAAGCAGCTGCCAAAGCGTCCTCTTCTCTGGTATCATTATCTTCATTAGTCAATCCTTCCCTAGACCCACCATGTCCTCCTCCTGAGGAGTCCCCCGAACTGTTTGAGCACAGTGTTGGGTACATGCTCCAGGAGGATGCCCAGCGTTTGGAAGGATCTGATGATGATACCCAGCTAGAGGAAGGCAGCAGCGTGAGAGCAGAGAGAGGGGATGCTCAAGAAGGACACCAATCTGGCAGTCATGCTCCAGCAGCTGCAGCATACTGCCAGATTGGCTCCAGTGATGAGGAGGGGAGGGGATGATGAGGTCACTGACTCCACGTGGGTGCCTAATAGGAGAGAGGAGGAGGAGGATGAGGAGGAGGCACATCTCCAACGAGGCAGGATGCCCTTGAGTGGCCAGCGTATGGGCAGCACACCGACGGAATCACACCGCAGAGCTCCGCCTGTGCAGGGCGCTGCCTCTGCCCGTCATTCAAAAAGTTCTTTGGTGTGGGCCTTTTTTGAGGCGAGTGCATCAGATCGCACAGCTGCTGTTTGCAACATATGTCTCAAGCGTATATCGCGTGGCCAAAACATCAGCCGCTTGGGCACCACATGCTTGATCAGACATATGTTGACCTGCCATGCAGCTCGTTGGCAAGCCTACCTTAAAGACCCACACCAAAGAACAAAGCTGACCTCTTCTTGCACCGCATCAGCTGGGATCTCCAACCCCACTATACCTTCACTCCTCTCTGAAACCTGCTCTGAGAGGAATGAAGGTGTAGAATTAGGTGTGTCACAGGCAAGTACTTGCGGGCACTCTGCTAGCAGTACACCAACGTCCGATTCTAGCAGGCAAATTTCCCTGCCCCAGCTGCTGGACCGTCGAAAGAAGTTCACTCCCAGCCATCCACATGCCCAGCGGTTGAATGCTAGCTTGGCTAAATTGCTAGCGCTTCAACTGCTGCCTTTTCAGTTGGTAGACTCGGCCCCCTTCCGTGAGTTTGTGCAATGTGCGGTTCCTCAGTGGCAGGTTCCCAAACGCCACTTTTTCGCACGGAAGGCGATTCCGGCTCTCTACAGGCATGTGGAAGGCAATGTCTTGGCCTCGCTGGACAGGGCGGTCAGCGGTAAGGTGCATATTACCGCTGACTCATGGTCCAGCAGGCATGGACAGGAACGTTACCTTTCTTTCACGGCCCATTGGGTCACTCTTTTGGCAGCTGGGAAGGATGCAGGACAAGGTGCAGTAGTGTTGGAGGTTGTTCCACCGCCACGCCTCCAAAATGCTACTACTGGTTGTGACACACCTCTCTCCTCCACCCCCTCCTCTTCTTCTTCCTCCATGGCCTCTTCCTGTGGTTTGTCCTCGGAACCAGCGGTGCTCCGTAGGCGTTCAAGGGGCTACGCAAGTACGCAGGCAAAAAGATGCCATGCCGTGCTTGCGCTGGTGTGTTTGGGGGACAGGAGCCACACTGGGGCAGAGGTCCTGTCTGCTCTGCAGGGGCAGGCCGAGAGGTGGTTGACGCCACGCCAGCTTAAGCCAGGAATGGTGGTTTGCGACAATGGCACCAACCTCCTCTCCGCCCTCCGACAGGGACAACTGACCCATGTGCCCTGTATGGCTCACGTCCTTAACCTGGTGGTGCAGCGGTTCTTGGGCAGGTACCCGGGCTTACAGGATGTCCTGAGGCAGGCCAGGAAAGTCTGTGTGCATTTCCGCAGATCTTATAATGCCAGTGCTCGCCTGGCTGAGCTTCAAAAGGAGTTGAACCTGCCCAAGTACCGCCTTATATGTGACATGCCCACCAGGTGGAACTCAACGTTGGCCATGCTGCAGCGGCTGCACACGCAGCAGAGGGCCATCAATGAGTACCTGTGCGACTACGGCACCAGGACAGGGTCAGGGGAGCTCGGGTTTTTTTCACCACGCCAGTGGGGCATGATCAGGGATGCATGCACTGTCCTGGCACCATTTGAGGAGGCCACGAGGATGGTGAGCAGTGACAGTGCATGCATCAGTGACACTGTACCTCTTGTCCACCTGTTGGAGCACACGCTGCGTGGAATAATGGACAGGGCACTTGAGGCAGAACAGAGGCAGGAAGCGGAGGACTTCCTTGCCTCTCAAGGCCCCCTTTACCCAGACAGTGTTCCTTCTGTCCCACCCATCGCACAGGAAGAGGAGGAGGAGGAGGAGGAGGAGGATTGTGTCAGCATGGAGGTGGAGGCTGGCACTCAGCATCATCAGCAGCAGTCTTTTAGGGATGATTTACAGTCCCAAGAAACCAGTGGACTTGTACATGGCTGGGAGGAGGTGGCTGCGGATCATGTCGTCCTTAGTGACCCAGAGGACTCCGGTCTGAATGCCTCAGCTAACCTACGCTGCATGGCCTCCCTGATCCTGCAAAGTCTGCGGAAGGATCCTCGTATTCTTCGGATCAAGGAGAGGGACCATTACTGGCTGGCCACTCTCCTTGATCCACGGTACAAGGGTAAGGTTGCGGACCTTATCGTACCGTCGCAGGGGGAGCAGAGGATGAGACAACTCCGAGAGGCCTTGCAGAAAGGTCTGTGCAACGCGTTCCCAGAGACTGGGAGGTTACAAACTCCTGGTCCTGGACAACGAGTTGCTGAGGCTTCGGGCAGTCAAAGAAGGAGCGGTGGGGAAGGTGGCCGTCTGACCGTTGCATTCAGACAATTCTTTAGTCCGCAGCCCCAAAGTATGATCGGTTCCAGCAACCATCGCCAGCGTCTGATATACATGGTCCAGGAATACCTAGGGGCAAGGTCAGACTTGGACACCTTCCCCACCGAAAATCCTCTGGCTTACTGGGTCTTGAGGATGGATCACTGGCCAGAGCTTGCACAGTATGCAATTGAGCTACTGGCCTGTCCTGCATCCAGCGTTCTTTCAGAACGCACATTCAGTGCTGCTGGAGGATTTGTCACAGATCACAGGGTGCGCCTGTCCACCGACTCGGTTGATCGACTGACTTTCATCAAGATGAACCAGTCTTGGATCACCACCAGCTACCACACACCAGATGCTGATATAACAGACTAATTGATTTTAAAATGTCACATCCCTTCAAGACTGATGCTGATGCTGAGTGCCTGTGCTGTTATGTTGACTGGCTATCCTCCTCCTCCTCCTCAATGATACGATTAACGATGATAGCTTGGAAGATCATTTTGGTTTATGGGTGACGCCACCAGTGGCTAAGGCCCAATTTTTAAGCCCCTGTTTAACAGGGGCGTGTAATTAAAATTTTGGATGCAATACTTTGCAACAGGCCTCATTGCTGTGCTCCAAGTACAGTATCTGTGAGGGGTTGCAGTGTTGTGCCACCAGTGCCTAAGGCCCAATTTTTCAGCCCCTGTTCAACAGGGGCATGCAATTATAATTATTGATCTAATAATTCACAGCAGGGCCCATTGCTGCGCCCACCAAGAGTAACTGTCAGGCCTTACAGTGTTGTGGCACCAGCACCACCATCACCACCACCACCACCACCAAAGGCCCAATTTTTCTGCCCCTGTTCAACAGGGGCATGCAATTATAATTATTGATCTAATAATTCACAGCAGGGCCCATTGCTGCACCCACCAAGAGTAACTGTCAGGCCTTACAGTGTTGTGGCACCAGCACCACCATCACCACCACCACCACCACCAAAGGCCCAATTTTTCAGCCCCTGTTCAACAGGGGCATGCAATTATAATTATTGATCTAATAATTCACAGCAGGGAGCATTGCTGCGCCCACCAAGAGTAACTGTCAGGCCTTACAGTGTTGTGGCACCAGCACCACCATCACCACCACCACCACCACCAAAGGCCCAATTTTTCAGCCCCTGTTCAACAGGGGCATGCAATTATAATTATTGATCTAATAATTCACAGCAGGGCCCATTGCTGCGCCCACCAAGAGTAACTGTCAGGCCTTACAGTGTTGTGGCACCAGCACCACCATCACCACCACCACCACCACCAAAGGCCCAATTTTTAAGCCCCTGTTCAACAGGGGCATGCAATTATAATTATTGATCTAATAATTCACAGCAGGGCCCATTGCTGCGCCCACCAAGAGTAACTGTCAGGCCTTACAGTGTTGTGGCACCAGCACCACCATCACCACCACCACCACCACCAAAGGCCCAATTTTTCTGCCCCTGTTCAACAGGGGCATGCAATTATAATTATTGATCTAATAATTCACAGCAGGGCCCATTGCTGCGCCCACCAAGAGTAACTGTCAGGCCTTACAGTGTTGTGGCACCAGCACCACCATCACCACCACCACCACCACCAAAGGCCCAATTTTTCAGCCCCTGTTCAACAGGGGCATGCAATTATAATTATTGATCTAATAATTCACAGCAGGGAGCATTGCTGCGCCCACCAAGAGTAACTATCAGGCCTTACAGTGTTGTGGCACCAGCACCACCATCACCACCACCACCACCAAAGGCCCAATTTTTCAGCCCCTGTTCAACAGGGGCATGCAATTATAATTATTGATCTAATAATTCACAGCAGGGACCATTGCTGCGCCCACCAAGAGTAACTGTCAGGCCTTACAGTGTTGTGGCACCAGCACCACCATCAAAGGCCCAATTTTTACTACCACTGATCAACAATTATATGTTATTACAATTCCTGATATAATAGTTGACAGCAGGGCGTTCCAGCACCCACCAAGAATAACTGTGAGTGCTTTCAGTGTTGTGCCAACACCAACACCTAAGGGGCCAATTTCTGCAGAGTATATACGGAAGGTCCCTACTTTCAAACATCCAACTTACAAACTACTACTACTTGCAAACGGAAGAAGACAACAGGAAGTGAGAGGAAATCTACCCCTTGGAAGGAAAATTCTCTCCTGTAAGAATTAATATGGGAGAAAGGTGTCTCCTCTCTACTGATGCTTTATCACCAATCCTTGTTTCAATAAAAACACCACATTTCAAAAACAGTTGTCATTGGGACGCAAAGTGAGGTGAAATGTTCTGAACAGGGGCACAGACAGCAAAAAAAATGTGACAGGGGTGATAACCGTTCCCTATGTTTTACAAAAAGCTAAAAAAAAGGAATTTGGCATGGAGCTCCACTTAAACAATGCAGCTGTTCAAAATTACAAACAGATTCTACATAAGAACTAACCTACAGTCCCTGTCTTGTATGCACCGCCTGTATACGGCTGTTCAGAGTATATAGGTCCTTTTTTATTTTGTGTGCGGGGTTCCCCTTAATATCCATACAAGACCCAAAGGGGCTGGTAATGGGCTGGGGTAGGGGGGGGGGGTTGATGGGGTAGCTATGCCATTTTTCCTAAAGATTTTCATCCATATTACCGGGACCAGACATTGCATTAAAGCCGCAAGCAGTTTTAAATGGCTTTTTTTCCTTTAGAAATGTTATTTTGTGCAGGGACAGTTCTAAACACGGGAAACACGTGGCACTTCACAGGCATACTTTAGACACCCCCCAGGTACAATATTTAAAGGAATATTTGACTTTTTTTTTCACTTTATGCATCATTAAAATGACTGCTCACGGAAAACGTCCGTTTTTAAAACTTATTTTTGCATTGATACATGTCCCCTGGTGCAGAACCCGGGTTCCCAAACTCTGTTTCGGACAATAACATGGATAATAGTCGTTATAATTAGCACTTTAGAATCCGAACGTTCGCATCCATTGTATTTAATAGGGTTCTAATGTTCGTGCGAACTTTCGGTCCGTTCGCGGGTTCTGGTGCGAACCGAACCCGGTGGTGTTCGGCTCATCACTAATAGCAATTCATTATAGCCAATTATCGCAATTCATTATAGCCATTATAGCATTAGCCGCGAGTAGTTTTAAATGACTTTTTTTCCTTTAGAAATGTCATTTTGTGCAGGGACTGTTATAAACACGGGAAACATGCGCTACTTTACAGGCATACTATAGATACCCCCTAGGTATGAAATTTAAAGGAATATTTCCCTTTTATTGTTTCACTTTAAGCATTATTAAAATCACTGCTCCCGAAAAACTGACGTTTTTAAAACTTTTTTTGCATTGATACATGTCCCCTGGGGCAGGACCCGGGTCCCCAAACACTTTTTATGACAATAACTTGCATATTAACCTTTAAAATTAGCACTTTAGATTTCTCCCATAGACTTTTAAAGGGTATTCCGCAGCTTTTCGAATTTGCTGCGAACACCCCAAATTGTTCGCTGTTCGGCGAACGGGTGAACAGCCAATGTTCGAGTCGAATTCATGTTTGACTCGAACAGATAGCCCATCCCTAGTGGTGAGGTGGATTTGGTCACCAGTGCCCCAACGCAACATGAAATGGAAAAAAGGGCTCCATATCGTGCAGGTCAACCAAATACGGTTTATTTGTAGAAAAATATTGTACAAACCAATGTAGGATATAAGGAAAAAAGTGATCACAAAATGGTAAAATGTAGGTTAAAAGCAATGTGGGAAGTGTAAAGATGTATTTCCGATGCGTTTCGACTCTAAAAGGTCTTCAACAGGGGCATAGCAGCTGATGTTGCTGACCTTGCCTTGGCTATGGGCATTACCCAATAATGCATGCCAAAGCATATAATGTGGTAACACAAATTGCCGTGTCTTTCATTTATGAAGCACCGCATTGTTTATTATCTCTTTCAGCTAACTTCAACAGGGCCACGCAGGGCAGCAAACTGAGAATCTAGTATTTTACCAATGCAGCACAGTACATAAGCAGTCCAGGTGGAAACATTGTATTTTCTAATGTATATGCTTGACCTGCATGGTGAAACACAGAAATATACAGATTAATGCATTTGGTAAGATTGAGCCCCTTTACCTCTGCAGGGACTGTTATAAACACGGGAAACAAGCGCTACTTTACAGGCATACTATAGATACCCCCTAGGTATGAAATCTAAAGGAATATTTTACTTTTATTGTTTCACTTTAAGCATTATTAAAATCACTGCTCCCGAAAAACTGAAGTTTTTAAAACTTTTTTTTGCATTGATACATGTCCCCTGGGGCAGGACCCGGGTCCCCAAACACTTTTTATGACAATAACTTGCATATTAACCTTTAAAATTAGCACTTTAGATTTCTCCCATAGACTTTTAAAGGGTATTCCGCAGCTTTTCGAATTTGCTGCGAACACCCCAAATTGTTCGCTGTTCGGCGAACGGGTGAACAGCCAATGTTCGAGTCGAATTCATGTTCGACTCGAACAGATAGCCCATCCCTAGTGGTGAGGTGGAATTGGTCACCAGTGCCCCAACGCAACATGAAATGGAAAAAAGGGCTCCATAACGTGCAGGTCAACCAAATACGGTTTATTTGTAGAAAAATATTGTACAAACCAATGTAGGATATAAGGAAAAAAGTGATCACAAAATGGTAAAATGTAGGTTAAAAGCAATGTGGGAAGTGTAAAGATGTATTTCCGACGCGATTCGACTCTAAAAGGTCTTCAACAGGGGCATAGCAGCTGATGTTGCTGACCTTGCCTTGGCTATGGGCATTACCCAATAATACATGCCAAAGCATATAATGTGGTAACACAAATTGCCGTGTCTTTCATTTATGAAGCACCGCATTGTTTATTATCTCTTTCAGCTAACTTCAACAGGGCCACGCAGGGCAGCAAACTGAGAATCTAGTATTTTACCAATGCAGCACAGTACATAAGCAGTCCAGGTGGAAACATTGTATTTTCTAATGTATATGCTTGACCTGCATGGTGAATCACAGAAATATACAGATTAATGCATTTGGTAAGATTGAGCCCCTTTACCTCTGATTGCCTGCCAGTTTGACCTAGCTTTGTGGATTAAAGTTTGGATTGATGTTCTTCCCTTGTATTTACTCTGTTTGCCTTGCAAGCTACCTTTGTTTTTGTTCCTTCTGTTTGAGAGACAGCTGGAGTTTACCTATTATCTAAAGTGGTCATTCTCAACTAGGGTTCCTCAAGGGGTTGCTAGAGGTTCCTCAAGCTGTGGTTGATTGACCTTCCTTTTGTTGGTGACTGTGTAGATCCGGAGCCTATGCCATTTGGCAGAGCCAGTAACATGAACCCAATGATCTGTAGCTTTCTGTAAGCGCGGTATTCAAACCACTATTGTAAGGGTGGTCCAAATGATTACCAATGTAAGGGGCATATTTCCCACTGTTCTCCAAAGAATTTATTTTAGCAGGGTTTTCTTGAGACCTGTAAATTATTCCAAGGGCTCCACTGGGGTACAAAGAATCAGAAATACTGATCTATAGTAGATTTCTCATGGCCAGAAGCTCTTATGCCACTGTTGTTCTTTTACGGGAGAGTTTCGGTCCTATGCTGGTCAGATGAAGGCAGTGTCTTGCTTCCTCACTGATGAAGCTCAAAGATGTACATAATCACATTTTTGTCTCACCTAACCTTAAACGGCACCTTGAAGATTCTGCAGCCACATGGAAAAACGTGTTATGTTCGGATGAGAAAATTGAATGATTTGACCTAAACACTAAACGATAGAGCTCTCCTTCCAAATAACACCATTCTTAAAGTAAAACATGGAGGTGGTTACATTCTGTTATTGGGGTGTTTCTCTGCAGCAGGGACTGGAGAACTTGTCAGGATAGAAGGGAAAACTGATGGGGCAAAATACTGTCAAATTCTTGAGGAAAATATGCTGCCCTCTGCCAGAAAGTGGTCAATGGGAAAACACATAGGTGTGCGCAGGGGGTGTGCCAGGTGTGACTGGGCATAACCTAATCACTGCGTGCAGTACCAATTCCCCCCTATTGCCTGGGCTTCCCCTCGTGTTGTGTGCCCCCTCTTCTGTGCACTGCTGCTGGCTTCCCTCTTCTCCTCTCCCCTGGCTCCATGTACCAGATAAAAATGCTCATTGTGTGTCAATTATGGAAACTTCTCCCCTGGATGTGACATCACTGGATGCCGGAAAGGATCGCTGAAGTCCTCACCCAACGTGTTTCACCACGAGGAGTCTTTAGGAAGCCCGTAAGTCTCCATATTACCAGATTCTTATATAACCCATGAGTGTTTGTGATTTGTGGGCCAATAATACATGTTAAGAATATACTGGCTGCATATATGGTATCATGATCATAAGAACATAACATAAGAAAAAATGCCCTAATCTAAGAACTATTGTCTAATGCAACTACGATGTACCTACAAAAAAAATGAACAGGATTCCCCCTAAATAACTATATACCATAAATTATTCTATAGTTTACATTCAGATCACTAAATTAACCATCAATAAAAGCATTATTACAAATCAATATTAAAAATACAAATTAAAATAATAACTTGTCTATATTAGTGCCATTTAGGGGGTGTAATAGAAAATGACACAGTAATGGCTAAATTTACAAAGTACACCAGAAAAAAAATATTATAACAATTTTTAGCCAACATAAATGTATTTGTATATTTATTAATAATTGGTTCGAAAATAATTTTGATCAAAATCAATATTTAGCCTTTGCAGGGTCAAAGTATTGAGCTCATAAATCCTTTAGTCTCCTTCTGTGAGCCTTTACAGAATACAGGGGGATATCCTGTTAATTAGCATTTCTGTGAATGTCTTTATTGTTTCTGAAGGTACACCGTAGTTGCATTAGACAGGCTGATTGGGATACCATATATGCAGCCCGTATATTTTTAACATGTAACATTTTCGACCCACCAATCACAAACGCTCATGGGGTATATACAACTCCGGTAATATGGTGGCAGACAAGCTTCCCGAGAACGCCTTACAGTGAAACGCAATGAGGCCAGACTTTGAACATCATTTCCTGCATCTGGTGATGTAACGGCCAGGTGCTAGAACATTCGGTGATTGGAGCGCATACCGGCTTCCATTGGGAGCGAAGCAGTTTGGCATCATATATACAACGCAGGGCTGTATAAACTGGTGCCCATCACACTATCAAATGTGAGTGCAATATATGTTGACTTTTATTTGTTTTAACATTTTTATGGCAATAAATACTACACTATGAGCATTTTTCTCTGATACCTGGTATTCTCTTTAAGCTTTAATGGAGATGTAAAGGTGTGATCAGGAGCCATCTGTGAGGCCGTTTTGAGGATTGGTTGCCTTGAGCTGTGTAATCATTACTGTTAAAATCTATAAAGCGTGTATTGACCTATATTCAGGAGTCAATGTTATCTGGTGAGTGAGCATTTCTTACTTCACATGGTGGCACTATCGGCATGATATATGTGGAGAATAATCATATTTAAACTCCACGGTGTGGGGACACACTACATTTATACTGCTTTTGGAGGCACAGACATTAATTTTTGCATGGACATTTGGTTTATTTATGATATTAACACCAAAATTTTGTTTATATCTTATTTAGTAGAACAGACTTTTAGGCTGATTTACTAAGACAGTTGAGAATGCTCAAACAATAAGTCATGCCAAGATGATAATCTTGGTTATTGGCCGGCATGACTGATTTTATGGAGCAGAATTCCTGTTTGGTATATTGAGTGCTCATTTATCCATTTTACTATGTGAGTGTTTTTTCCTTTTTAAATACAATTGGCTATACATTATCATCAGTGTGAATTTTGGCATTGAATTTTGATTTTGTTTGTTATAGTCTTTTGAGTAAAATGCCATTTTAGTTTTTAAGCCCTGTACACACGGGTGAGAATCCCATCAGGAAAAAAACGTTGTTTTTCCTGACGGGATTCCTTTTTCTTGCCAAGCCCTGTCTACACACACACATTTAAAAGAACCGCAGTTCTTTTGAATGGCAAGAACGCGGTGACATCATCGACTACAACGAGCATGCACTCGTCACATTCGATGCCGTCGCCACCATCTTGCTTCACCCTACACTACCCTTGTAAGCTACCGCGCATGCGTCGAAGTCTCATCGAGCATGCGCGGGCTTACCTGGGGACAGGTAAGCATACAAGCCTCGTACACACACATGGTTTTCTCATCAGGAAACAGGCCGACAAGAATCCCAATGTGAAAATAGAGAGCTGGTTCTCTATTTTTCTCGTCTAGATTCCTGGCAGTTTTCCTGACGAGAAAGCATACACACGAACAACTGCTGTAAAACAACTATATCCATGCCCAGTCTCCCAGAACTCTCACCTTGGTACCTTAAAAACTTGCATGTAGTATTGGTGTCTTAAAGATGGTATCTCACACTTCTCTCCACATCCTCTCCACTGGTGTATATAGTAAGGTGGCCCGCCTGTAATGTTCCCGCTGGTCTCAGAGGCTCCTATTCACTTAAAGCGGAGGTCCACCCAGAAATTTTTTTAACACTAAAATTCCTAAAAAAAATTTAAACAAAATAACATAATTTTTTTTATTTTTATATACTTACCCGAAATGCCCGTTGCTATGCGGAAGTCCCATAATCTGCCTCTTCCTTTGCCTCAGTGGTTCTCCTTCCTCTTCCTCTTCTTGTGAATGGGGCGTGCTGCCTTCTGGAAACTGTGTGTAATCCCAGGAGGCAGCCGCCCATTCACAAAGCGCTGTGCGAGTCGCGCATGTGCAGTAGGAAATGGGCAGTGAAGCCATAAGGCTTCACTGCCTGTTTCCCTTAGTCAGGATGGAGGAGCCGGGACCTGCCAGGACCGAGCGATCGCCATCGGGGGCCCGACATTGCGGGCGAGTAGGTCAGATAAGTGTCCTTATTAAAAGTCAGCAGCTACAGTGTTAGTAGCTGCTGACTTTAAAAAAAATATAAAAATCGCGGGTGGAATCCCGCTTTAACATGGTGTGCCATAACCATGTAACACAAGGGGGAAAGAGGATAAAATGCCTCCAATAGTGAAATATTGTAAAAAACTCCAATGCTTTATTAATCTAATGTGTGTACTCTTACATCAAACAAGGTTAAAAATTAGCATATAGCAACAAGCCGTCTTACATCTCCTCCGGTCACTTCCGATCTCCATCCGTCTCACGTGATCCCTCAGATCCCGCAGATCACGTCGGAAGTGACCGGAGGAGACGTAAGACGGCTGCTACGCCGCGTCTTGTTGCTATATGCTAATTTTTAACCTTGTTTGATGTAAGAGTCCACACATTAGATTAATAAAGCATTGGAGTTTTTTTACAATATTTCACTATTGGAGGCATTTTCTCCTCTTCCCCCCTTGTGTTACATGGTTATGGCACACCATGTTAAGTGAATAGGAGCCTCTGAGACCAGCGGGAACATTACAGGCGGGCCACCTTACTATATACACCAGTGGAGAGGATGTGGAGAGAAGTGTGAGATACCATCTTTAAGACCCCAATACTACATGCAAGTTTTTAAGGTACCAAGGTTAGAGTTCTGGGAGACTGGGCATGGATATAGTTGTATTACAGCAGTATTTCCAGCGCAGACAGCTATAGAGGAGAAGCTCAGCTAACTATACCACATCACTTTGAGAAGCATCAGTCATATAGGAGGAACCCTCCATTTAGGACTTTTTTCACGTATATTCAACCATTGTGATTTCCAGCCATTTCCATTTAGATTTGGTGTCATCCATTTGTTTATATTTGTATTCACCACATTTAGTTATGAATAAGCACTGAGCTACAGTGTGAAATGTGTCAGCTTACATCTGTTTTTGCTGTGGTATGTATTTTTGTGATTTGATTTTACAATAAAAATAGGATTTTTATAACAGCTTACCTGTAAAATCCTTTTCTTGGAGTACATCACGGGACACAGAGCGACATAGTCATTACTAATGGGTTATATAGTTACCGTCAGGTGCTGGCACTGGCAACTTCCAAAACCGGAAGTACCCTCCCCTATATAAGCCCCTCCCATCCGGGAGCACCTCAGTTTTGTAGCAAAGCAATAAGTGTCCCCAAAAGAGGGGTGGGAGCTCTGTGTCCCGTGATGTACTCCAAGAAAAGGATTTTACAGGTAAGCTGTTATAAAAATCCTATTTTCTTTCTCGTACATCACGGGACACAGAGCGACATAGTCATTACTAATGGGATGTCCTAAAGCAATGCCAAATGAGGGGGGGGATACACCATATATAAGCTGAGCGCTATCAGACATGAGGATCTTTTGCGGCCTGCAACACACTGCGCCCAAAGGCGACATCCTCCTGACTTCTAACGTCCACCTGGTAGAACCTAGTAAACGTGTGAACTGAAGACCACGTTGCGGCCTTACAGATTTGAGCCAGGGAGGCCTGGTGATGCACTGCCCATGAAGTTCCAACTGCTCTCGTGGAGTGCGCTCTAACTTTGAACGGAGGCGGTCTCCTTCTCAAGCCATAAGCTTGCATAATGACCTGTCGAATCCACTTGGCTAAAGTAGATTTTGACGCTGCCTGACCCTTTCTGGGGCCTTCCGGCAGAATAAACAAAGTATCCGTTCTGCGAATCTGAGCAGTGGCTTTTAGATAAGCTTTAACTGCTCTTACTACATCCAAAGAATGCAATAACTTTTCCTCCACCGAAGTAGGTTTGGGGAAAAAAGAAGGAAGAACCACATCTTGGTTCAAATGAAACCTCGATACCACCTTAGGAAGAAAGGCTGGATGAGGACGTAACACTACTCTGTCCTTATGGATAACCAGATATGGCTCCCTACAGGACATAGCTGCTAATTCCGATACTCTTCTAGCCGAACAAATGGCTACTAGAAAAATCAATTTCCTGGTGAGAAGCACCAAGGAAATATGCTGTAATGGTTCAAGTGGTTGTTTCTGTAGAACCGACAGAACCAAGTTTAGATCCCATGGACATATGGGAATATTAACCGGAGGACTAATACGCATCACTCCTTGTATAAAGGCTTTGACTAGTGAATGCGAAGCCAAGGGCCTTTGAAAAAATATTGACAAGGCCGAAATCTGACCCTTGATAGTACTCAAGGCAAGCTTCCTATCTACAGCCCACTGTAGGAAGTCCAGAATCCTACCTATTACGTACTTATGTGGATGCCATTTCTTGGCCTCACACCACGCGATGTACGCCTTCCAGATTCTATAGTAGATCTGCCTGGATACCGGCTTCCTGGCATTGATCATGGTAGATACCACAGCATTAGAGAGCCCTCTCTTTTTTAGAATGTGGGCTTCAATAGCCAGGCCGTCAAACCTAGGGCTGGTAAGGAAGGGTGGCACATCGGTCCTTGCGAAAGCCGGACGACGTGGGAGAGTCCAAGGACTCCCCACTGAAATTTTACAATCTCCGCGTACCACGCTCTTCGGGGCCACGCTGGAGCCATCGGAATCACTGGTTTCTTTTCTACCCTGATTCTGCGGAGTAATCGAGGTAACCATTGGCGGTGTGAATGCATATATCAGCCTGAACTGATCCCAAGGGAACACTAGGGCAATCGAGCCGCAAGCTAGGGGATCCCTTGTCCGAGAGACAACCCTGTCCCCCTTTGCGTTGAATCTGGATGCTAGAAGATCTACATCCGATGTTCCCCACCGCTGACATATTGTCCAGAAAACCTCGGGGTGAAGGGACCCTTCCTCTGGGCCTAATTGCTGGCGACTTAGAAAGTCCGCCTTCCAATTCTCCACTCCTGGAATGAATACCGCAGATATGGCTGGGACATATTCTTCTGCCCATTTCAGGATGTAATTTACTTCCCTCTGGGCTGCACGACTCCTGGTGCCCCCCTGATGATTGATATATGCCACTGCTGTGGCATTGTCTGATTGAAATCTGACAGGGGACCCTTGGAGTTTGGATGTCCATGCTACTAGGGCATACCGGGCTGCTCGTATCTCTAAGAGATTGATGGGCAGGGCCTTTTCTGCATCCGACCATCTGCCCTGGAGAGACTATTGCTCCAGTACTGCTCCCCAGCCTATAAGGCTGGCATCTGTAGTGACCACCTTCCAAGAAACCGGACTGAAGGATTTCCTTTTTTCCAGATTCTGGGGAACCAACCACCAACGGAGGCTCTTGCGAACGGAAGGGGACAAGGACATTGTAAGTCTAGGGCCTGAACTTTTTTTGTTCCAGGCTGACAGTATGGCCCCTTGCAAATTCCTTGAATGGAATTGACCGTAGGGTACTGCTTCGAATGATGCCACCATTTTTCCCAGCAGCCTCATATACAGGCGTATGGACGGCTGTCTTTTTTGTACCCACTAAGTGGATCAAATCTTTCAAAGACAACACCTTTCCTCGAGGCAAGAATATTTTTCTCTGGCCTGAATCCAACCTTAGCCCCAAGTATTCCAGACTTTTGACTGGTTTTTAGGGCTGACTTGTCTCGGTTGATAATCCAACCGTGAGATTCCAGATACTTGATCGTCTTGTGAACGACCACGTCTAGTTTTTTCACTGAGTGGTCTATCAGCAACAAGTCATCCAGATATGCCATTATCATTACACCTTGTGTTCTTAGATTGGCCAATAAAGGGCCAGAATTTTTGTGAACACTCTTGGTGCTGTGGCCAAACCGAAGGGTAAGGCTCTGAACTGAAAATGGCGCCCTTCTACTGCAAAGCGTAGAAATTTTTGGTGGACTGGAAAGATGGGAATGTGCAAATAAGCATTTTTGATGTCGATCGTGGCTAACCAATCCTCCCCTTGTAGGGCAGTGGCCACCGATCGGATCGACTCCATCGGAAAGTCCTGATATACAGGAATTTGTATAGCCCTTTTTAGAATTAATATGGGCCTCCCGTCCGCGTTTGCTTCGGGACTGTAAAGAGGTTTGAGTAAAACCCGAACCCTCATTCTTCCAGGGGAACCTCCATAATTACTCCTTGGAGCAATAGTTGTTCTAGTGCCAACAGGAGGGACTCTCTCTTCCGGGGATCCCTTGGCACGTTTGACCTCAAAATGGGAAGGAGGGGAGTCTTTTAACTCCAAACTGTATCCCAAACCTACTGCGGAGAGCACCTATCTGTCTTGATCGTGTCCCGCCAGGTCTCCTGCGAACAACTGGAGTCCTCCCCCCACCCGACTGAGTGGGGGCTTCAATGAATTTAACTTTGGGGGAGGTTTTGTACCTCCCCTGACCCAGGGTTTCTCATTACCCTGCTACTGTCCCTGTTTTTTACCCCCGGGATTTAACCGAGGAGGCCGTCGGAACTGTTACACAGCCGATGCCCCAGGGACTGGAGAAGCAGGCCTCTTAAAGAGGGACCTCTAACTCTGCTTTTAACCGGCAAGAGCGTATTTTTACCGCTGGAAATTTTCTGGATATATTTGTCCAGGTTTTCCCTGAATAAGCGTTCACCATGAAATGGGATGCTAACCAGCCATTCTTTACAGGGAGCTTCAGCAGACCAGTTTTTGAGCCATAGGAGCCTACGCATATGTACTATAGACAGCGTAAGGCCTGATGGACTGAATCCTCTATGGCGTCAACCGCAAAGCCTAAGGCTCTAGGTAGATCAGCTAGGGCAAAGCCTGCTGATCTGTCAAGTCCCTCAAGACCTGTTTCAACTGATCCTTCACTGCTTAGCAGACCCCAATAGCTGCTACTGCTGGTTGTATCACCAAGCAGATTTTCATAAGGACTCCAATCTTTTATCTATTGGGTTCTTGAACATTTGGACATTATCCACTGGACATGTCAGTGATTTATACATACAAGAGATGGCTGCGTCCACTGTAGGGACCTTCCATTTTTTTTTTTTATTTTTTTTTGATGAACTTATCCTCCATGGGATAGACCACCGGAAATCTCTTGGGGGAATAAATATTTTCTCAGGACGTTCCCAATCCTGGTAAATAGTGATGAGCCGAACACCCCCGGGTTCGGTTCGCACCAGAACCCGCGAACGGACCGAAAGTTCGAACGAACATTAGAACCCTATTAAATACAATGGATGCGAACGTTCGAATTCTAAAGTGCTAATTATAAAAACTATTATGCATGTTATTGTCCTAAAAAGGGTTTGGGAACCCGGGTTCTGCACCAGGGGACATGTATCAATGCAAAAATAAGTTTTAAAAACGGTCGTTTTCCGGGAGCAGTCATTTTAATGATGCATAAAGTGAAAAAAAAAAAGTCAAATATTCCTTTAAATATCGTACCTGGGGGGTGTCTAAAGTATGCCTGTGAAGTGCCACGTGTTTCCCGTGTTTAGAACTGTCCCTGCACAAAATGACACTTCTAAAGGAAAAAAAAGCCATTTAAAACTGCTTGCGGCTTTAATGTAATGTCTGGTCCCGGTAATATGGATGAAAATCTTTAAGAAAAATGGCATAGCTACCCCATGACCCCCCCCCTACCCCAGCCCATTACCAGCCCCTTTGGGTCTTGTATGGATATTAAGGGGAACCCCGCACATAAAATAAAAAAGGCCCTATATACTCTGAACAGCCGTATACAGGCGGTGCATACAAGACAGGGACTGTAGGTTTGTTCTTATGTAGAATCTGTTTGTAATTTTGAACAGGTACATTGTTGAAGTGTAGCTCCAGACCAAAAATCTATTTTTAAACTTTTTGGAAAACATAGGTAAGGGTTATCACCCCTGTAACATTTGTTTTGCTGTCTGTGCCCCTGTTCAGAACATTTCACCTCACTTTCCGTCCTAATGACAACTGTTTTTGAAATGTGGTGTTTTTCTTGAAACAAGGATTGCTGATAAAGCATCAGTACAGAGGAGACACCTTTCTCCCATATTTATTCTTACAGGAGAGAATTTTCCTTCCTAGTGGTAGATTTCCTCTCACTTCCTGTTGTCTTCTTGCGTTTGCAAGTAGGAGTCGTTTGTAAGTTGGATGTTTGAAAGTAGGGACCTGCCGTATATACTCTGCAGAAATAGGCCCCTTAGTTGTTGGTGTTGGCACAACACTGTAAGCACTCACAGTTACTCTTGGTTGGTGCTGGAACGCCCTGCTGTCAACTATTATATCAGGAATTTTAATTACATATAATTGTTGAACAGTGGTAGTAAAAATTGGGCCTTTGGTGGTGGTGCTGGTGCCACAACACTGTAAGCCCTGACAGTTACTCTTGGTGGGTGCAGCAATGGGCCCTGCTGTGAATTATTAGATCAAGAATTGTAATTACATGCCCCTGTTGAACAGGGGCTGAAAAATTGGGCCTTAGGCACTGGTGGCACAACACTGCAACCCTTCACAGATACTGTACTTGGAGCACAGCAATGAGCCCTGTTGCAAAGTATTGCTTCAAAAATTGTAATGACACGCCCCTGTTAAACAGGGGCTGAAAAATTGGGCCTTAGGCACTGGTGGCACAACACTGCAACTCCTCACAGATACTGTACTTGGAGCACAGCAATGAGCCCTGTTGCAAAGTATTGCTTCAAAAATTGTAATTACACGCCCCTGTTAAACAGGGGCTGAAAAATTGGGCGTTAGGCACTGGTGGCGGCACCCATAAACAAAAATGATCTTCCAAGCTATCATCATCAATCGTATCATTGAGGACTCGGAGGAGGAGGATAGCCAGTCAACATAACAGCACAGGCACTCAGCATCAGCATCAGTCTTGAAGGGATGTGACATTTTAAAATCAATTAGTCTGTTATATCAGCATCAGGTGTGTGGTAGCTGGTGGTGATCCAAGACTGGTTCATCTTGATGAAAGTCAGTCGATCAACCGAGTCGGTGGACAGGCGCACCCTGTGATCCGTGACAAATCCTCCAGCAGCACTGAATGTGCGTTCCGAAAGAACGCTGGATGCAGGACAGGCCAGTAGCTCAATTGCATACTGTGCAAGCTCTGGCCAGTGATCCATCCTCAAGACCCAGTAAGCCAGAGGATTTTCGGTGGGGAAGGTGTCCAAGTCTGACCTTGCCCCTAGATATTCCTGCACCATGTTTATCAGACGCTGGCGATGGTTGCTGGAACCGATCATACTTTGGGGCTGCGGACTAAAGAATTGTCTGAACGCATCGGTCAGACGGCCACCTTCCCCACCGCTCCTTCTTTGACTGGCCGAAGCCTCAGCAACTCGTTGTCCAGGACCAGGAGTTTGCAACCTCCCAGTCTCTGGGAACGCGTTGCACAGACCTTTCTGCAAGGCCTCCCGGAGTTGTCTCATCCTCTGCTCCCTCTGCGACGGTAACATAAGGTCCGCAACCTTACCCTTGTACCGTGGATCAAGGAGAGTGGCCAGCCAGTAATGGTCCCTCTCCTTGATCCGAAGAATACGAGGATCCTTCCGCAGACTTTGCAGGATCAGGGAGGCCATGCAGCGTAGGTTTGCTGAGGCATTCGCTCCGGAGTCCTCTGGGTCACTAAGGACGACATGATCCGCAGCCACCTCCTCCCAGCCACGTACAAGTCCACTGGTTTCTTGGGACTGTAAATCATCCCTAAAAGACTGCTGCTGATGATGCTGAGTGCCAGCCTCCACCTCCATGCTGACACAATCCTCCTCCTCCTCCTCCTCCTCCTCCTCCTCCTCCTCTTCCTGTGCGATGGGTGGGACAGAAGGAACACTGTCTGGGTAAAGGGGGCCTTGAGAGGCAAGGAAGTCCTCCTCTTCCTGCCTCTGTTCTGCCTCAAGTGCCCTGTCCATTATTCCACGCAGCGTGTGCTCCAACAGGTGGACAAGAGGTACAGTGTCACTGATGCATGCACTGTCACTGCTCACCATCCTCGTGGCCTCCTCAAATGGTGCCAGGACAGTGCATGCATCCCTGATCATGCCCCACTGGCGTGGAGAAAAAAAACCAAGCTCCCCTGACCCTGTCCTGGTGCCGTAGTCGCACAGGTACTCATTGATGGCCCTCTGCTGCGTGTGCAGCCGCTGCAGCATGGCCAACGTTGAGTTCCACCTGGTGGGCATGTCACATATAAGGCGGTTCTTGGGCAGGTTCAACTCCTTTTGCAGCTCAGCCAGGCGAGCACTGGCATTATAAGATCTGCGGAAATGCACACAGACTTTCCTGGCCTGCCTCAGGACATCCTGTAAGCCCGGGTACCTGCCCAAGAAGCGCTGCACCACCAGGTTAAGGACGTGAGCCACACAGGGCACATGGGTCAGTTGTCCCTGTCGGAGGGCGGAGAGGAGGTTGGTGCCATTGTCGCAAACCACCATTCCTGGCTTAAGCTGGCGTGGCGTCAACCACCTCTCGGCCTGGCCCTGCAGAGCAGACAGGACCTCTGCCCCAGTGTGGCTTCTGTCCCCCAAACACACCAGCGCAAGCACGGCATGGCATCTTTTTGCCTGCGTACTTGCGTAGCCCCGTGAACGGCTACGGAGCACCGCTGGTTCATAGGACAAACCACAGGAAGAGGCCATGGAGGAAGAAGAAGAGGAGGGGGTGGAGGAGAGAGGTGTGTCACAACCAGTAGTAGCATTTTGGAGGCGTGGCGGTGGGACAACCTCCAACACTACTGCACCTTGTCCTGAATCCTTCCCAGCTGCCAAAAGAGTGACCCAATGGGCCGTGAAAGAAAGGTAACGTCCCTGTCCATGCCTGCTGGACCATGAGTCAGCGGTAATATGCACCTTACCGCTGACCGCCCTGTCCAGCGAGGCCAAGACATTGCCTTCCACATGCCGGTAGAGAGCCGGAATAGCCTTCCGTGAGAAAAAGTGGCGTTTGGGAACCTGCCACTGAGGAACCGCACATTGCACAAACTCACGGAAGGGGGCCGAGTCTACCAACTGAAAAGGCAGCAGTTGAAGCGCTAGCAATTTAGCCAAGCTAGCATTCAACCGCTGGGCATGTGGATGGCTGGGAGTGAACTTCTTTCGACGGTCCAGCAGCTGGGGCAGGGAAATTTGCCTGCTAGAATCGGACGTCGGTGTACTGCTAGCAGAGTGGGCGCAAGTACTTGGCTGTGACACACCTAATTCTACACCTTCATTCCTCTCAGTGCATGTTTCAGAGAGGACTGAAGTTATAGTGGGGTTGGAGATCCCAGCTGATGCGGTGCAAGGAGAGGTCCGCTTGGTTCTTTGGTGTGGGTCTTTGAGGTAGGCTTGCCAACGAGCTGCATGGCAGGTCAACATATGTCTGGTCAGGCATGTGGTACCCAAGCGGCTGATGTTTTGGCCACGCGATATACGCTTGAGACATATGTTGCAAACAGCAGCTGTGCGATCTGATGCACTAGCCTCAAAAAAGGCCCACACCAAAGAACTTTTTGAATGACGGGCAGAGGCAGCGCCCTGCACAGGCGGAGCTCTGCGGTGTGATTCCGTCGGTGTACTGCCCTTACGCTGGCCACCAAAGGGCATCCTGCCTCGTTGGAGATGTGCCTCCTCCTCATCCTCCTCCTCCTCCTCTCTCCTATTAGGCACCCACGTGGAGTCATTGACCTCATCATCCCCTCCCTCCTCATCACTGGAGCCAATCTGGCAGTATGCTGCAGCTGCTGGAACATGACTGCCAGATTGGTGTCCTTCTTGAGCATCCCCTCTGTCTGCTCTCACGCTACTGCCTTCCTCTAGCTGGGTTTCATCATCAGACCCTTCGAAACGCTGGGCATCCTCCTGGAGCATGTACCCAACACTGTGCTGAAACAGTTCGGGGGACTCCTCAGGAGGAGGACATGGTGGGTCTAGGGAAGGAGTGACTGATGATTTGTCTGACATTGATACCAGGGAAGACGACGCTTTGGCAGCTGCTTTTCCAGTACCCTGAGCCTGGGTGAGAGAGGATGAGGAGGAGGAGGAGGGCTTGGTCATCCACTCTACCAAGTCTTCGGCATGATGTGGCTCAACATGTCCAGCTGCCGAAAAGAAGGACAAGCGTGTCCCATGGCCATGTGCTGATGACAATGCACCGCGTCCACGACCAGCACTGTTGCCCCCAGACACAGAGCCTGCTTGCCCTCTTTTATTGCCTCCTGACTGTCTGCCTCTCCTTGTTTGCCTTCCAGACATTCTAATAGATGGCCTGCAGGGAGATGGGAAAAAAGCAATAAGGGCTACCTTCAGGTGTCCTTCTCTGTCCCTTGAAACAAGGACTTTCACAGTGAAAGAAACTGACACTGTCCCTACCTAGAGTTTTCTGTCCCTAGAATAAATGTTTTTTTTAATCACAATATAGCACAAGGACAATTCACTCAATGTCTCTCCAGGTCCCTGGAAACAAGGACTTGCAGAGTGAAAGAAACTGACACTGTCCCTACCTAGAGTTTTCTGTCCCTAGAATAAATGTTTTTTTTAAGCACAATATAGCACAAGGACAATTAACTCACTGTCCTTACAGGTCCCTGGAAACAAGGACTTGCAGAGTGAAAAAAAAAAAACACTCTCCCTACCTAGAGTTTTCTGTCCCTAGAAAAAATGTTTTTTTTAAGCACAATATAGCACAAGGACAATTAACTCACTGTCCTTACAGGTCCCTGGAAACAAGGACTTGCAGAGTGAAAGAAAAAAAACACTCTCCCTACCTAGAGTTTTCTGTCCCTAGAAAAAATGTTTTTTTTAATCACAATATAGCACAAGGAAAATTAACTCACTGTCCTTACAGGTCCCTGGAAACAAGGACTTGCAGAGTGAAAGAAAAAAAACACTCTCCCTACCTAGAGTTTTCTGTCCCTAGAAAAAATGTTTTTTTTAATCACAATATAGCACAAGGAAAATTAACTCACTGTCCTTACAGGTCCCTGGAAACAAGGACTTGCAGAGTGAAAGAAACTGACACTGTCCCTACCTAGAGTTTTCTGTCCCTAGAATAAATGTTTTTTTTAAGCACAATATAGCACAAGGACAATTAACTCACTGTCCTTACAGGTCCCTGGAAACAAGGACTTGCAGAGTGAAAAAAAAAAAACACTCTCCCTACCTAGAGTTTTCTGTCCCTAGAAAAAATGTTTTTTTTAAGCACAATATAGCACAAGGACAATTAACTCACTGTCCTTACAGGTCCCTGGAAACAAGGACTTGCAGAGTGAAAGAAAAAAAACACTCTCCCTACCTAGAGTTTTCTGTCCCTAGAAAAAATGTTTTTTTTAATCACAATATAGCACAAGGAAAATTAACTCACTGTCCTTACAGGTCCCTGGAAACAAGGACTTGCAGAGTGAAAGAAAAAAAACACTCTCCCTACCTAGAGTTTTCTGTCCCTAGAAAAAATGTTTTTTTTAATCACAATATAGCACAAGGAAAATTAACTCACTGTCCTTACAGGTCCCTGGAAACAAGGACTTGCAGAGTGAAAGAAAAAAAACACTCTCCCTACCTACAGTTTTCTGTCCCTAGAAAAAATGTTTTTTTTAATCACAATATAGCACAAGGAAAATTAACTCACTGTCCTTACAGGTCCCTGGAAACAAGGACTTGCAGAGTGAAAGAAACTGACACTGTCCCTACCTAGAGTTTTCTGTCCCTAGAATAAATGTTTTTTTTAATCACAATATAGCACAAGGAAAATTAACTCACTGTCCTTACAGGTCCCTGGAAACAAGGACTTGCAGAGTGAAAGAAACTGACACTGTCCCTACCTAGAGTTTTCTGTCCCTAGAATAAATGTTTTTTTTAATCACAATATAGCACAAGGAAAATTAACTCACTGTCCTTACAGGTCCCTGGAAATAGGGATGAGCTTCGTGTTCGAGTCGAACATACGTTCGACTCGAACATTGGCTGTTCGATCGTTCGACGAAGATCGAACGATTTGGGCCGTTCGCGCCAAATTCGAGTGACGCGAACGGCCCACAATGCACTACGCCATCGCAGTGTCATCCAGGCGCTGTGATTGGCCAAGCATGCACTGTGACCCCGCATGCTTGGCCAATCACAGCGCCGGCAGCGAGGAGAGCAATGATTGGCCACAGGCAGGATGCCTGTGGCCAATTATTGCTGAGGGTGTTTAGTACACGCCCCACACTATAAAAGGCCGCCAGCACGGCGGCCTAGTGTAGTGTGTTCCGGAGCAGGGATAGAGTAGCATAGGCAGGGACAGTGACTGTTATTTCTTTCTTGCTTAACCTGGATTCCTTTAGTTTAGGGAAAGAGAAGGATAGGTAGGGAGAGTGTCAGTGTGTTTTGTGCTTCTGCTATAGTGTGCTTAAAAAAAACATAATTTATTCTAGGGACAGAAAACTCTAGGTAGGGACAGTGTCAGTTTCTTTCACTCTGCAAGTCCTTGTTTCCAGGGACCTGTAAGGACAGTGAGTTAATTGTCCTTGTGCTATATTGTGCTTAAAAAAAACATTTATCTAGGGACAGAAAACTCTAGGTAGGGACAGTGTCAGTTTCTTTCACTCTGCAAGTCCTTGTTTCCAGGGACCTGTAAGGACAGTGAGTTAATTGTCCTTGTGCTATATTGTGATTAAAAAAAACATTTATTCTAGGGACAGAAAACTCTAGGTAGGGACAGTGTCAGTTTCTTTCACTCTGCAAGTCCTTGTTTCCAGGGACCTGTAAGGACAGTGAGTTAATTTTCCTTGTGCTATATTGTGATTAAAAAAAACATTTTTTCTAGGGACAGAAAACTGTAGGTAGGGAGAGTGTTTTTTTTCTTTCACTCTGCAAGTCCTTGTTTCCAGGGACCTGTAAGGACAGTGAGTTAATTGTCCTTGTGCTATATTGTGCTTAAAAAAAACATTTATTCTAGGGACAGAAAACTCTAGGTAGGGACAGTGTCAGTTTCTTTCACTCTGCAAGTCCTTGTTTCCAGGGACCTGTAAGGACAGTGAGTTAATTGTCCTTGTGCTATATTGTGATTAAAAAAAACATTATTCTAGGGACAGAAAACTCTAGGTAGGGACAGTGTCAGTTTCTTTCACTCTGCAAGTCCTTGTTTCCAGGGACCTGTAAGGACAGTGAGTTAATTTTCCTTGTGCTATATTGTGATTAAAAAAAACATTTTTTCTAGGGACAGAAAACTGTAGGTAGGGAGAGTGTTTTTTTTTCTTTCACTCTGCAAGTCCTTGTTTCCAGGGACCTGTAAGGACAGTGAGTTAATTGTCCTTGTGCTATATTGTGCTTAAAAAAACATTTATTCTAGGGACAGAAAACTCTAGGTAGGGACAGTGTCAGTTTCTTTCACTCTGCAAGTCCTTGTTTCCAGGGACCTGTAAGGACAGTGAGTTAATTGTCCTTGTGCTATATTGTGATTAAAAAAAACATTTATTCTAGGGACAGAAAACTCTAGGTAGGGACAGTGTCAGTTTCTTTCACTCTGCAAGTCCTTGTTTCCAGGGACCTGTAAGGACAGTGAGTTAATTTTCCTTGTGCTATATTGTGATTAAAAAAAAACATTTTTTCTAGGGACAGAAAACTGTAGGTAGGGAGAGTGTTTTTTTTCTTTCACTCTGCAAGTCCTTGTTTCCAGGGACCTGTAAGGACAGTGAGTTAATTGTCCTTGTGCTATATTGTGCTTAAAAAAAACATTTATTCTAGGGACAGAAAACTCTAGGTAGGGACAGTGTCAGTTTCTTTCACTCTGCAAGTCCTTGTTTCCAGGGACCTGTAAGGACAGTGAGTTAATTTTCCTTGTGCTATATTGTGATTAAAAAAAACCATTTATTCTAGGGACAGAAAACTCTAGGTAGGGACAGTGTCAGTTTCTTTCACTCTGCAAGTCCTTGTTTCCAGGGACCTGTAAGGACAGTGAGTTAATTTTCCTTGTGCTATATTGTGATTAAAAAAAACATTTATTCTAGGGACAGAAAACTCTAGGTAGGGACAGTGTCAGTTTCTTTCACTCTGCAAGTCCTTGTTTCCAGGGACCTGTAAGGACAGTGAGTTAATTGTCCTTGTGCTATATTGTGCTTAAAAAAAACATTTATTCTAGGGACAGAAAACTCTAGGTAGGGACAGTGTCAGTTTCTTTCACTCTGCAAGTCCTTGTTTCCAGGGACCTGTAAGGACAGTGAGTTAATTGTCCTTGTGCTAGATTGTGATTAAAAAAACATTTATTCTAGGGACAGAAACTCTAGGTAGGGACAGTGTCAGTTTCTTTCACTCTGCAAGTCCTTGTTTCCAGGGACCTGTAAGGACAGTGAGTTAATTTTCCTTGTGCTATATTGTGATTAAAAAAAACATTTTTTCTAGGGACAGAAAACTGTAGGTAGGGAGAGTGTTTTTTTTCTTTCACTCTGCAAGTCCTTGTTTCCAGGGACCTGTAAGGACAGTGAGTTAATTGTCCTTGTGCTATATTGTGCTTAAAAAAAACATTTATTCTAGGGACAGAAAACTCTAGGTAGGGACAGTGTCAGTTTCTTTCACTCTGCAAGTCCTTGTTTTCCAGGGACCTGTAAGGACAGTGAGTTAATTGTCCTTGTGCTATATTGTGATTAAAAAAAAACATTTATTCTAGGGACAGAAAACTCTAGGTAGGGACAGTGTCAGTTTCTTTCACTCTGCAAGTCCTTGTTTCCAGGGACCTGTAAGGACAGTGAGTTAATTTTCCTTGTGCTATATTGTGATTAAAAAAAACATTTTTTCTAGGACAGAAAACTGTAGGTAGGGAGAGTGTTTTTTTTCTTTCACTCTGCAAGTCCTTGTTTCCAGGGACCTGTAAGGACAGTGAGTTAATTGTCCTTGTGCTATATTGTGCTTAAAAAAAACATTTATTCTAGGGACAGAAAACTCTAGGTAGGGACAGTGTCAGTTTCTTTCACTCTGCAAGTCCTTGTTTCCAGGGACCTGTAAGGACAGTGAGTTAATTGTCCTTGTGCTATATTGTGATTAAAAAAAACATTTATTCTAGGGACAGAAAACTCTAGGTAGGGACAGTGTCAGTTTCTTTCACTCTGCAAGTCTTGTTTCCAGGGACCTGTAAGGACAGTGAGTTAATTTTCCTTGTGCTATATTGTGATTAAAAAAAACATTTTTTCTAGGGACAGAAAACTGTAGGTAGGAGAGTGTTTTTTTTCTTTCACTCTGCAAGTCCTTGTTTCCAGGGACCTGTAAGGACAGTGAGTTAATTGTCCTTGTGCTATATTGTGCTTAAAAAAAACATTTATTCTAGGGACAGAAAACTCTAGGTAGGGACAGTGTCAGTTTCTTTCACTCTGCAAGTCCTTGTTTCCAGGGACCTGTAAGGACAGTGAGTTAATTGTCCTTGTGCTATATTGTGATTAAAAAAAACATTTATTCTAGGGACAGAAAACTCTAGGTAGGGACAGTGTCAGTTTCTTTCACTCTGCAAGTCCTTGTTTCCAGGGACCTGTAAGGACAGTGAGTTAATTTTCCTTGTGCTATATTGTGATTAAAAAAAACATTTTTTCTAGGGACAGAAAACTGTAGGTAGGGAGAGTGTTTTTTTTCTTTCACTCTGCAAGTCCTTGTTTCCAGGGACCTGTAAGGACAGTGAGTTAATTGTCCTTGTGCTATATTGTGCTTAAAAAAAACATTTATTCTAGGGACAGAAAACTCTAGGTAGGGACAGTGTCAGTTTCTTTCACTCTGCAAGTCCTTGTTTCCAGGGACCTGTAAGGACAGTGAGTTAATTTTCCTTGTGCTATATTGTGATTAAAAAAAACATTTATTCTAGGGACAGAAAACTCTAGGTAGGGACAGTGTCAGTTTCTTTCACTCTGCAAGTCCTTGTTTCCAGGGACCTGTAAGGACAGTGAGTTAATTTTCCTTGTGCTATATTGTGATTAAAAAAAACATTTATTCTAGGGACAGAAAACTCTAGGTAGGGACAGTGTCAGTTTCTTTCACTCTGCAAGTCCTTGTTTCCAGGGACCTGTAAGGACAGTGAGTTAATTGTCCTTGTGCTATATTGTGCTTAAAAAAAACATTTATTCTAGGGACAGAAAACTCTAGGTAGGGACAGTGTCAGTTTCTTTCACTCTGCAAGTCCTTGTTTCCAGGGACCTGTAAGGACAGTGAGTTAATTGTCCTTGTGCTATATTGTGATTAAAAAAAACATTTATTCTAGGGACAGAAAACTCTAGGTAGGGACAGTGTCAGTTTCTTTCACTCTGCAAGTCCTTGTTTCCAGGGACCTGTAAGGACAGTGAGTTAATTTTCCTTGTGCTATATTGTGATTAAAAAAAACATTTTTTCTAGGGACAGAAAACTGTAGGTAGGGAGAGTGTTTTTTTTCTTTCACTCTGCAAGTCCTTGTTTCCAGGGACCTGTAAGGACAGTGAGTTAATTGTCCTTGTGCTATATTGTGCTTAAAAAAAACATTTATTCTAGGGACAGAAAACTCTAGGTAGGGACAGTGTCAGTTTCTTTCACTCTGCAAGTCCTTGTTTCCAGGGACCTGTAAGGACAGTGAGTTAATTGTCCTTGTGCTATATTGTGATTAAAAAAAACATTTATTCTAGGGACAGAAAACTCTAGGTAGGGACAGTGTCAGTTTCTTTCACTCTGCAAGTCCTTGTTTCCAGGGACCTGTAAGGACAGTGAGTTAATTTTCCTTGTGCTATATTGTGATTAAAAAAAACATTTTTTCTAGGGACAGAAAACTGTAGGTAGGGAGAGTGTTTTTTTTCTTTCACTCTGCAAGTCCTTGTTTCCAGGGACCTGTAAGGACAGTGAGTTAATTGTCCTTGTGCTATATTGTGCTTAAAAAAAACATTTATTCTAGGGACAGAAAACTCTAGGTAGGGACAGTGTCAGTTTCTTTCACTCTGCAAGTCCTTGTTTCCAGGGACCTGTAAGGACAGTGAGTTAATTGTCCTTGTGCTATATTGTGATTAAAAAAAACATTTATTCTAGGGACAGAAAACTCTAGGTAGGGACAGTGTCAGTTTCTTTCACTCTGCAAGTCCTTGTTTCCAGGGACCTGTAAGGACAGTGAGTTAATTTTCCTTGTGCTATATTGTGATTAAAAAAAACATTTTTTCTAGGGACAGAAAACTGTAGGTAGGGAGAGTGTTTTTTTTCTTTCACTCTGCAAGTCCTTGTTTCCAGGGACCTGTAAGGACAGTGAGTTAATTGTCCTTGTGCTATATTGTGCTTAAAAAAAACATTTATTCTAGGGACAGAAAACTCTAGGTAGGGACAGTGTCAGTTTCTTTCACTCTGCAAGTCCTTGTTTCCAGGGACCTGTAAGGACAGTGAGTTAATTGTCCTTGTGCTATATTGTGATTAAAAAAAACATTTATTCTAGGGACAGAAAACTCTAGGTAGGGACAGTGTCAGTTTCTTTCACTCTGCAAGTCCTTGTTTCCAGGGACCTGTAAGGACAGTGAGTTAATTTTCCTTGTGCTATATTGTGATTAAAAAAAACATTTTTTCTAGGGACAGAAAACTGTAGGTAGGGAGAGTGTTTTTTTTCTTTCACTCTGCAAGTCCTTGTTTCCAGGGACCTGTAAGGACAGTGAGTTAATTGTCCTTGTGCTATATTGTGCTTAAAAAAAACATTTATTCTAGGGACAGAAAACTCTAGGTAGGGACAGTGTCAGTTTCTTTCACTCTGCAAGTCCTTGTTTCCAGGGACCTGTAAGGACAGTGAGTTAATTTTCCTTGTGCTATATTGTGATTAAAAAAAACATTTATTCTAGGGACAGAAAACTCTAGGTAGGGACAGTGTCAGTTTCTTTCACTCTGCAAGTCCTTGTTTCCAGGGACCTGTAAGGACAGTGAGTTAATTTTCCTTGTGCTATATTGTGATTAAAAAAAACATTTTTTCTAGGGACAGAAAACTGTAGGTAGGGAGAGTGTTTTTTTTCTTTCACTCTGCAAGTCCTTGTTTCCAGGGACCTGTAAGGACAGTGAGTTAATTGTCCTTGTGCTATATTGTGCTTAAAAAAAACATTTATTCTAGGGACAGAAAACTCTAGGTAGGGACAGTGTCAGTTTCTTTCACTCTGCAAGTCCTTGTTTCCAGGGACCTGTAAGGACAGTGAGTTAATTGTCCTTGTGCTATATTGTGATTAAAAAAAACATTTATTCTAGGGACAGAAAACTCTAGGTAGGGACAGTGTCAGTTTCTTTCACTCTGCAAGTCCTTGTTTCCAGGGACCTGTAAGGACAGTGAGTTAATTTTCCTTGTGCTATATTGTGATTAAAAAAAACATTTTTTCTAGGGACAGAAAACTGTAGGTAGGGAGAGTGTTTTTTTTCTTTCACTCTGCAAGTCCTTGTTTCCAGGGACCTGTAAGGACAGTGAGTTAATTGTCCTTGTGCTATATTGTGCTTAAAAAAAACATTTATTCTAGGGACAGAAAACTCTAGGTAGGGACAGTGTCAGTTTCTTTCACTCTGCAAGTCCTTGTTTCCAGGGACCTGTAAGGACAGTGAGTTAATTGTCCTTGTGCTATATTGTGATTAAAAAAAACATTTATTCTAGGGACAGAAAACTCTAGGTAGGGACAGTGTCAGTTTCTTTCACTCTGCAAGTCCTTGTTTCCAGGGACCTGTAAGGACAGTGAGTTAATTTTCCTTGTGCTATATTGTGATTAAAAAAAACATTTTTTCTAGGGACAGAAAACTGTAGGTAGGGAGAGTGTTTTTTTTCTTTCACTCTGCAAGTCCTTGTTTCCAGGGACCTGTAAGGACAGTGAGTTAATTGTCCTTGTGCTATATTGTGCTTAAAAAAACATTTATTCTAGGGACAGAAAACTCTAGGTAGGGACAGTGTCAGTTTCTTTCACTCTGCAAGTCCTTGTTTCCAGGGACCTGTAAGGACAGTGAGTTAATTTTCCTTGTGCTATATTGTGATTAAAAAAAACATTTATTCTAGGGACAGAAAACTCTAGGTAGGGACAGTGTCAGTTTCTTTCACTCTGCAAGTCCTTGTTTCCAGGGACCTGTAAGGACAGTGAGTTAATTGTCCTTGTGCTATATTGTGCTTAAAAAAAACATTTATTCTAGGGACAGAAAACTCTAGGTAGGGACAGTGTCAGTTTCTTTCACTCTGCAAGTCCTTGTTTCCAGGGACCTGTAAGGACAGTGAGTTAATTTTCCTTGTGCTATATTGTGATTAAAAAAAAACATTTTTTCTAGGGACAGAAAACTGTAGGTAGGGAGAGTGTTTTTTTTCTTTCACTCTGCAAGTCCTTGTTTCCAGGGACCTGTAAGGACAGTGAGTTAATTGTCCTTGTGCTATATTGTGCTTAAAAAAAACATTTATTCTAGGGACAGAAAACTCTAGGTAGGGACAGTGTCAGTTTCTTTCACTCTGCAAGTCCTTGTTTCCAGGGACCTGTAAGGACAGTGAGTTAATTTTCCTTGTGCTATATTGTGATTAAAAAAAACATTTTTTCTAGGGACAGAAAACTGTAGGTAGGGAGAGTGTTTTTTTCTTTCACTCTGCAAGTCCTTGTTTCCAGGGACCTGTAAGGACAGTGAGTTAATTTTCCTTGTGCTATATTGTGATTAAAAAAAACATTTTTTCTAGGGACAGAAAACTGTAGGTAGGGAGAGTGTTTTTTTTCTTTCACTCTGCAAGTCCTTGTTTCCAGGGACCTGTAAGGACAGTGAGTTAATTGTCCTTGTGCTATATTGTGCTTAAAAAAAACATTTTTTCTAGGGACAGAAAACTGTAGGTAGGGAGAGTGTTTTTTTTTTTTCACTCTGCAAGTCCTTGTTTCCAGGGACCTGTAAGGACAGTGAGTTAATTGTCCTTGTGCTATATTGTGCTTAAAAAAAACATTTATTCTAGGGACAGAAAACTCTAGGTAGGGACAGTGTCAGTTTCTTTCACTCTGCAAGTCCTTGTTTCCAGGGACCTGGAGAGACATTGAGTGAATTGTCCTTGTGCTATATTGTGATTAAAAAAAACATTTATTCTAGGGACAGAAAACTCTAGGTAGGGACAGTGTCAGTTTCTTTCACTGTGAAAGTCCTTGTTTCAAGGGACAGAGAAGGACACCTGAAGGTAGCCCTTATTGCTTTTTTCCCATCTCCCTGCAGGCCATCTATTAGAATGTCTGGAAGGCAAACAAGGAGAGGCAGACAGTCAGGAGGCAATAAAAGAGGGCAAGCAGGCTCTGTGTCTGGGGGCAACAGTGCTGGTCGTGGACGCGGTGCATTGTCATCAGCACATGGCCATGGGACACGCTTGTCCTTCTTTTCGGCAGCTGGACATGTTGAGCCACATCATGCCGAAGACTTGGTAGAGTGGATGACCAAGCCCTCCTCCTCCTCCTCATCCTCTCTCACCCAGGCTCAGGGTACTGGAAAAGCAGCTGCCAAAGCGTCGTCTTCCCTGGTATCAATGTCAGACAAATCATCAGTCACTCCTTCCCTAGACCCACCATGTCCTCCTCCTGAGGAGTCCCCCGAACTGTTTCAGCACAGTGTTGGGTACATGCTCCAGGAGGATGCCCAGCGTTTCGAAGGGTCTGATGATGAAACCCAGCTAGAGGAAGGCAGTAGCGTGAGAGCAGACAGAGGGGATGCTCAAGAAGGACACCAATCTGGCAGTCATGTTCCAGCAGCTGCAGCATACTGCCAGATTGGCTCCAGTGATGAGGAGGGAGGGGATGATGAGGTCAATGACTCCACGTGGGTGCCTAATAGGAGAGAGGAGGAGGAGGAGGATGAGGAGGAGGCACATCTCCAACGAGGCAGGATGCCCTTTGGTGGCCAGCGTAAGGGCAGTACACCGACGGAATCACACCGCAGAGCTCCGCCTGTGCAGGGCGCTGCCTCTGCCCGTCATTCAAAAAGTTCTTTGGTGTGGGCCTTTTTTGAGGCTAGTGCATCAGATCGCACAGCTGCTGTTTGCAACATATGTCTCAAGCGTATATCGCGTGGCCAAAACATCAGCCGCTTGGGTACCACATGCCTGACCAGACATATGTTGACCTGCCATGCAGCTCGTTGGCAAGCCTACCTCAAAGACCCACACCAAAGAACCAAGCGGACCTCTCCTTGCACCGCATCAGCTGGGATCTCCAACCCCACTATAACTTCAGTCCTCTCTGAAACATGCACTGAGAGGAATGAAGGTGTAGAATTAGGTGTGTCACAGCCAAGTACTTGCGCCCACTCTGCTAGCAGTACACCGACGTCCGATTCTAGCAGGCAAATTTCCCTGCCCCAGCTGCTGGACCGTCGAAAGAAGTTCACTCCCAGCCATCCACATGCCCAGCGGTTGAATGCTAGCTTGGCTAAATTGCTAGCGCTTCAACTGCTGCCTTTTCAGTTGGTAGACTCGGCCCCCTTCCGTGAGTTTGTGCAATGTGCGGTTCCTCAGTGGCAGGTTCCCAAACGCCACTTTTTCTCACGGAAGGCTATTCCGGCTCTCTACCGGCATGTGGAAGGCAATGTCTTGGCCTCGCTGGACAGGGCGGTCAGCGGTAAGGTGCATATTACCGCTGACTCATGGTCCAGCAGGCATGGACAGGGACGTTACCTTTCTTTCACGGCCCATTGGGTCACTCTTTTGGCAGCTGGGAAGGATTCAGGACAAGGTGCAGTAGTGTTGGAGGTTGTCCCACCGCCACGCCTCCAAAATGCTACTACTGGTTGTGACACACCTCTCTCCTCCACCCCCTCCTCTTCTTCTTCCTCCATGGCCTCTTCCTGTGGTTTGTCCTATGAACCAGCGGTGCTCCGTAGCCGTTCACGGGGCTACGCAAGTACGCAGGCAAAAAGATGCCATGCCGTGCTTGCGCTGGTGTGTTTGGGGGACAGAAGCCACACTGGGGCAGAGGTCCTGTCTGCTCTGCAGGGCCAGGCCGAGAGGTGGTTGACGCCACGCCAGCTTAAGCCAGGAATGGTGGTTTGCGACAATGGCACCAACCTCCTCTCCGCCCTCCGACAGGGACAACTGACCCATGTGCCCTGTGTGGCTCACGTCCTTAACCTGGTGGTGCAGCGCTTCTTGGGCAGGTACCCGGGCTTACAGGATGTCCTGAGGCAGGCCAGGAAAGTCTGTGTGCATTTCCGCAGATCTTATAATGCCAGTGCTCGCCTGGCTGAGCTGCAAAAGGAGTTGAACCTGCCCAAGAACCGCCTTATATGTGACATGCCCACCAGGTGGAACTCAACGTTGGCCATGCTGCAGCGGCTGCACACGCAGCAGAGGGCCATCAATGAGTACCTGTGCGACTACGGCACCAGGACAGGGTCAGGGGAGCTTGGTTTTTTTTCTCCACGCCAGTGGGGCATGATCAGGGATGCATGCACTGTCCTGGCACCATTTGAGGAGGCCACGAGGATGGTGAGCAGTGACAGTGCATGCATCAGTGACACTGTACCTCTTGTCCACCTGTTGGAGCACACGCTGCGTGGAATAATGGACAGGGCACTTGAGGCAGAACAGAGGCAGGAAGAGGAGGACTTCCTTGCCTCTCAAGGCCCCCTTTACCCAGACAGTGTTCCTTCTGTCCCACCCATCGCACAGGAAGAGGAGGAGGAGGAGGAGGAGGAGGAGGAGGAGGATTGTGTCAGCATGGAGGTGGAGGCTGGCACTCAGCATCATCAGCAGCAGTCTTTTAGGGATGATTTACAGTCCCAAGAAACCAGTGGACTTGTACGTGGCTGGGAGGAGGTGGCTGCGGATCATGTCGTCCTTAGTGACCCAGAGGACTCCGGAGCGAATGCCTCAGCAAACCTACGCTGCATGGCCTCCCTGATCCTGCAAAGTCTGCGGAAGGATCCTCGTATTCTTCGGATCAAGGAGAGGGACCATTACTGGCTGGCCACTCTCCTTGATCCACGGTACAAGGGTAAGGTTGCGGACCTTATGTTACCGTCGCAGAGGGAGCAGAGGATGAGACAACTCCGGGAGGCCTTGCAGAAAGGTCTGTGCAACGCGTTCCCAGAGACTGGGAGGTTGCAAACTCCTGGTCCTGGACAACGAGTTGCTGAGGCTTCGGCCAGTCAAAGAAGGAGCGGTGGGGAAGGTGGCCGTCTGACCGATGCGTTCAGACAATTCTTTAGTCCGCAGCCCCAAAGTATGATCGGTTCCAGCAACCATCGCCAGCGTCTGATAAACATGGTGCAGGAATATCTAGGGGCAAGGTCAGACTTGGACACCTTCCCCACCGAAAATCCTCTGGCTTACTGGGTCTTGAGGATGGATCACTGGCCAGAGCTTGCACAGTATGCAATTGAGCTACTGGCCTGTCCTGCATCCAGCGTTCTTTCGGAACGCACATTCAGTGCTGCTGGAGGATTTGTCACGGATCACAGGGTGCGCCTGTCCACCGACTCGGTTGATCGACTGACTTTCATCAAGATGAACCAGTCTTGGATCACCACCAGCTACCACACACCTGATGCTGATATAACAGACTAATTGATTTTAAAATGTCACATCCCTTCAAGACTGATGCTGATGCTGAGTGCCTGTGCTGTTATGTTGACTGGCTATCCTCCTCCTCCGAGTCCTCAATGATACGATTGATGATGATAGCTTGGAAGATCATTTTTGTTTATGGGTGCCGCCACCAGTGCCTAACGCCGAATTTTTCAGCCCCTGTTTAACAGGGGCGTGTAATTACAATTTTTGAAGCAATACTTTGCAACAGGGCTCATTGCTGTGCTCCAAGTACAGTATCTGTGAGGAGTTGCAGTGTTGTGCCACCAGTGCCTAAGGCCCAATTTTTCAGCCCCTGTTTAACAGGGGTGTGTCATTACAATTTTTGAAGCAATACTTTGCAACAGGGCTCATTGCTGTGCTCCAAGTACAGTATCTGTGAAGGGTTGCAGTGTTGTGCCACCAGTGCCTAAGGCCCAATTTTTCAGCCCCTGTTCAACAGGGGCATGTAATTACAATTCTTGATCTAATAATTCACAGCAGGGCCCATTGCTGCACCCACCAAGAGTAACTGTCAGGGCTTACAGTGTTGTGGCACCAGCACCACCATCAAAGGCCCAATTTTTACTACCACTGTTCAACAATTATATGTAATTAAAATTCCTGATATAATAGTTGACAGCAGGGCGTTCCAGCACCAACCAAGAGTAACTGTGAGTGCTTACAGTGTTGTGCCAACACCAACAACTAAGGGGCCTATTTCTGCAGAGTATATACGGCAGGTCCCTACTTTCAAACATCCAACTTACAAACGACTCCTACTTGCAAACGCAAGAAGACAACAGGAAGTGAGAGGAAATCTACCACTAGGAAGGAAAATTCTCTCCTGTAAGAATAAATATGGGAGAAAGGTGTCTCCTCTGTACTGATGCTTTATCAGCAATCCTTGTTTCAAGAAAAACACCACATTTCAAAAACAGTTGTCATTAGGACGGAAAGTGAGGTGAAATGTTCTGAACAGGGGCACAGACAGCAAAACAAATGTTACAGGGGTGATAACCCTTACCTATGTTTTCCAAAAAGTTTAAAAATAGATTTTTGGTCTGGAGCTACACTTCAACAATGTACCTGTTCAAAATTACAAACAGATTCTACATAAGAACAAACCTACAGTCCCTGTCTTGTATGCACCGCCTGTATACGGCTGTTCTGAGTATATAGGGCCTTTTTTATTTTATGTGCGGGGTTCCCCTTAATATCCATACAAGACCCAAAGGGGCTGGTAATGGGCTGGGGTAGGGGGGGGGTCATGGGGTAGCTATGCCATTTTTCTTAAAGATTTTCATCCATATTACCGGGACCAGACATTACATTAAAGCCGCAAGCAGTTTTAAATGGCTTTTTTTTCCTTTAGAAGTGTCATTTTGTGCAGGGACAGTTCTAAACACGGGAAACACGTGGCACTTCACAGGCATACTTTAGACACCCCCCAGGTACGATATTTAAAGGAATATTTGACTTTTTTTTTTTCACTTTATGCATCATTAAAATGACTGCTCCCGGAAAACGACCGTTTTTAAAACTTATTTTTGCATTGATACATGTCCCCTGGTGCAGAACCCGGGTTCCCAAACCCTTTTTAGGACAATAACATGCATAATAGTTTTTATAATTAGCACTTTAGAATTCGAACGTTCGCATCCATTGTATTTAATAGGGTTCTAATGTTCGTTCGAACTTTCGGTCCGTTCGCGGGTTCTGGTGCGAACCGAACCCGGGGGTGTTCGGCTCATCACTACCTGGAAACAAGGACTTGCAGAGTGAAAGAAACTGACACTGTCCCTACCTAGAGTTTTCTGTCCCTAGAATAAATGTTTTTTTTAATCACAATATAGCACAAGGAAAATTAACTCACTGTCCTTACAGGTCCCTGGAAACAAGGACTTGCAGAGTGAAAGAAACTGACACTGTCCCTACCTAGAGTTTTCTGTCCCTAGAATAAATGTTTTTTTTAATCACAATATAGCACAAGGAAAATTAACTCACTGTCCTTACAGGTCCCTGGAAACAAGGACTTGCAGAGTGAAAGAAACTGACACTGTCCCTACCTAGAGTTTTCTGTCCCTAGAATAAATGTTTTTTTTAATCACAATATAGCACAAGGAAAATTAACTCACTGTCCTTACAGGTCCCTGGAAACAAGGACTTGCAGAGTGAAAGAAACTGACACTGTCCCTACCTAGAGTTTTCTGTCCCTAGAATAAATGTTTTTTTTAAGCACAATATAGCACAAGGACAATTAACTCACTGTCCTTACAGGTCCCTGGAAACAAGGACTTGCAGAGTGAAAGAAAAAAAAACACTCTCCCTACCTAGAGTTTTCTGTCCCTAGAAAAAATGTTTTTTTTAATCACAATATAGCACAAGGAAAATTAACTCACTGTCCTTACAGGTCCCTGGAAACAAGGACTTGCAGAGTGAAAGAAACTGACACTGTCCCTACCTAGAGTTTTCTGTCCCTAGAATAAATGTTTTTTTTAATCACAATATAGCACAAGGACAATTAACTCACTGTCCTTACAGGTCCCTGGAAACAAGGACTTGCAGAGTGAAAGAAACTGACACTGTCCCTACCTAGAGTTTTCTGTCCCTAGAATAAATGTTTTTTTTAAGCACAATATAGCACAAGGACAATTAACTCACTGTCCTTACAGGTCCCTGGAAACAAGGACTTGCAGAGTGAAAGAAAAAAAACACTCTCCCTACCTAGAGTTTTCTGTCCCTAGAAAAAATGTTTTTTTTAATCACAATATAGCACAAGGAAAATTAACTCACTGTCCTTACAGGTCCCTGGAAACAAGGACTTGCAGAGTGAAAGAAAAAAAACACTCTCCCTACCTAGAGTTTTCTGTCCCTAGAAAAAATGTTTTTTTTAATCACAATATAGCACAAGGAAAATTAACTCACTGTCCTTACAGGTCCCTGGAAACAAGGACTTGCAGAGTGAAAGAAAAAAAACACTCTCCCTACCTACAGTTTTCTGTCCCTAGAAAAAATGTTTTTTTTAATCACAATATAGCACAAGGAAAATTAACTCACTGTCCTTACAGGTCCCTGGAAACAAGGACTTGCAGAGTGAAAGAAACTGACACTGTCCCTACCTAGAGTTTTCTGTCCCTAGAATAAATGTTTTTTTTAAGCACAATATAGCACAAGGACAATTAACTCACTGTCCTTACAGGTCCCTGGAAACAAGGACTTGCAGAGTGAAAAAAAAAAAACACTCTCCCTACCTAGAGTTTTCTGTCCCTAGAAAAAATGTTTTTTTTAAGCACAATATAGCACAAGGACAATTAACTCACTGTCCTTACAGGTCCCTGGAAACAAGGACTTGCAGAGTGAAAGAAAAAAAACACTCTCCCTACCTAGAGTTTTCTGTCCCTAGAAAAAATGTTTTTTTTAATCACAATATAGCACAAGGAAAATTAACTCACTGTCCTTACAGGTCCCTGGAAACAAGGACTTGCAGAGTGAAAGAAAAAAAACACTCTCCCTACCTAGAGTTTTCTGTCCCTAGAAAAAATGTTTTTTTTAATCACAATATAGCACAAGGAAAATTAACTCACTGTCCTTACAGGTCCCTGGAAACAAGGACTTGCAGAGTGAAAGAAAAAAAACACTCTCCCTACCTACAGTTTTCTGTCCCTAGAAAAAATGTTTTTTTTAATCACAATATAGCACAAGGAAAATTAACTCACTGTCCTTACAGGTCCCTGGAAACAAGGACTTGCAGAGTGAAAGAAACTGACACTGTCCCTACCTAGAGTTTTCTGTCCCTAGAATAAATGTTTTTTTTAATCACAATATAGCACAAGGACAATTAACTCACTGTCCTTACAGGTCCCTGGAAACAAGGACTTGCAGAGTGAAAGAAACTGACACTGTCCCTACCTAGAGTTTTCTGTCCCTAGAATAAATGTTTTTTTTAAGCACAATATAGCACAAGGACAATTAACTCACTGTCCTTACAGGTCCCTGGAAACAAGGACTTGCAGAGTGAAAGAAAAAAAACACTCTCCCTACCTAGAGTTTTCTGTCCCTAGAAAAAATGTTTTTTTTAATCACAATATAGCACAAGGAAAATTAACTCACTGTCCTTACAGGTCCCTGGAAACAAGGACTTGCAGAGTGAAAGAAAAAAAAACACTCTCCCTACCTAGAGTTTTCTGTCCCTAGAAAAAATGTTTTTTTTAATCACAATATAGCACAAGGAAAATTAACTCACTGTCCTTACAGGTCCCTGGAAACAAGGACTTGCAGAGTGAAAGAAAAAAAACACTCTCCCTACCTACAGTTTTCTGTCCCTAGAAAAAATGTTTTTTTTAATCACAATATAGCACAAGGAAAATTAACTCACTGTCCTTACAGGTCCCTGGAAACAAGGACTTGCAGAGTGAAAGAAACTGACACTGTCCCTACCTAGAGTTTTCTGTCCCTAGAATAAATGTTTTTTTTAAGCACAATATAGCACAAGGACAATTAACTCACTGTCCTTACAGGTCCCTGGAAACAAGGACTTGCAGAGTGAAAAAAAAAAAACACTCTCCCTACCTAGAGTTTTCTGTCCCTAGAAAAAATGTTTTTTTTAAGCACAATATAGCACAAGGACAATTAACTCACTGTCCTTACAGGTCCCTGGAAACAAGGACTTGCAGAGTGAAAGAAAAAAAACACTCTCCCTACCTAGAGTTTTCTGTCCCTAGAAAAAATGTTTTTTTTAATCACAATATAGCACAAGGAAAATTAACTCACTGTCCTTACAGGTCCCTGGAAACAAGGACTTGCAGAGTGAAAGAAAAAAAACACTCTCCCTACCTAGAGTTTTCTGTCCCTAGAAAAAATGTTTTTTTTAATCACAATATAGCACAAGGAAAATTAACTCACTGTCCTTACAGGTCCCTGGAAACAAGGACTTGCAGAGTGAAAGAAAAAAAACACTCTCCCTACCTACAGTTTTCTGTCCCTAGAAAAAATGTTTTTTTTAATCACAATATAGCACAAGGAAAATTAACTCACTGTCCTTACAGGTCCCTGGAAACAAGGACTTGCAGAGTGAAAGAAACTGACACTGTCCCTACCTAGAGTTTTCTGTCCCTAGAATAAATGTTTTTTTTAATCACAATATAGCACAAGGAAAATTAACTCACTGTCCTTACAGGTCCCTGGAAACAAGGACTTGCAGAGTGAAAGAAACTGACACTGTCCCTACCTAGAGTTTTCTGTCCCTAGAATAAATGTTTTTTTTAATCACAATATAGCACAAGGAAAATTAACTCACTGTCCTTACAGGTCCCTGGAAACAAGGACTTGCAGAGTGAAAGAAACTGACACTGTCCCTACCTAGAGTTTTCTGTCCCTAGAATAAATGTTTTTTTTAATCACAATATAGCACAAGGAAAATTAACTCACTGTCCTTACAGGTCCCTGGAAACAAGGACTTGCAGAGTGAAAGAAACTGACACTGTCCCTACCTAGAGTTTTCTGTCCCTAGAATAAATGTTTTTTTTAAGCACAATATAGCACAAGGACAATTAACTCACTGTCCTTACAGGTCCCTGGAAACAAGGACTTGCAGAGTGAAAGAAAAAAAACACTCTCCCTACCTACAGTTTTCTGTCCCTAGAAAAAATGTTTTTTTTAATCACAATATAGCACAAGGAAAATTAACTCACTGTCCTTACAGGTCCCTGGAAACAAGGACTTGCAGAGTGAAAGAAACTGACACTGTCCCTACCTAGAGTTTTCTGTCCCTAGAATAAATGTTTTTTTTAAGCACAATATAGCACAAGGACAATTAACTCACTGTCCTTACAGGTCCCTGGAAACAAGGACTTGCAGAGTGAAAGAAACTGACACTGTCCCTACCTAGAGTTTTCTGTCCCTAGAATAAATGTTTTTTTTAAGCACACTATAGCAGAAGCACAAAACACACTGACACTCTCCCTACCTATCCTTCTCTTTCCCTAAACTAAAGGAATCCAGGTTAAGCAAGAAAGAAATAACAGTCACTGTCCCTGCCTATGCTACTCTATCCCTGCTCCGGAACACACTACACTAGGCCGCCGTGCTGGCGGCCTTTTATAGTGTGGGGCGTGTACTAAACACCCTCAGCAATAATTGGCCACAGGCATCCTGCCTGTGGCCAATCATTGCTCTCCTCGCTGCCGGCGCTGTGATTGGCCAAGCATGCGGGGTCACAGTGCATGCTTGGCCAATCACAGCGCCTGGATGACACTGCGATGGCGTAGTGCATTGTGGGCCGTTCGCGTCACTCGAATTTGGCGCGAACGGCCCAAATCGTTCGATCTTCGTCGAACGATCGAACAGCCAATGTTCGAGTCGAACGTATGTTGGACTCGAACACGAAGCTCATCCCTACTGGTAAATGAGCCCTTTCAGTAAAGGGTGAAGTGGAAAAGAACAAACAGTCTGGGGGCTTCTAGCGACCCCAACGAGGATACAGTAGTGGTTGATGGTTCCGCAAGGTGCATTTTTAAATGCTGATCGGACCATGTTAGTCAGAGACTGAACCCATAATCTTTCAGCTTGAGATGCTGAGAAAAGGTTCCCCCACTGTTGATTCCTCTATAACAGAATCAACCTTATCCTGATCCCCTTCAGGCAGGTCGATCCCTGTATGGGACTGTTGCTCTGCTAACAGGCACTCTGAAGGAGGAGACGGAGATCGGGCGTGCTTTCCCTGACAGGGAGGCAGCGATAAATTTTGACAATCTCTCTCTAATCCTCCCAGAGCTGAGGAAAAAACCTCCTCTGTTACATACACAGGAGCAGGTGACTGAGGACAGCCACAGTACCAAGTACCCCTGCGGGGTCTCTACGGTCACTTACCTCTGAACTTCAGGGGAGACTGGTGCAGCAGGAGTATGCCCAAGATCCTCAGAGCCCGATGAGACCCCCTTCGCTTCCTGGAAGATTCAGTTCCGGAGCTACTGGACGGCATATTCCTAAGCCTAAAGCTGAGGTATTCCAGCCGTAATACACCACTTTTACTGAGAATAGTCTAGCACAATTGCTGCTATATAACAGTTGGTGTCTACTAATGTGCCTTTCTAGGGGATGCCTGTATCAACCGCTTGCTGTATGCCTTTAAATGTTGCCAGCTCTGTCTCTGTACTTCATAGCCAGCTTACTGCAATAATGTGGCTTTTTTAAAAACCTGCTGGGACGCCCGCACATGCGCAGAAGCGCTGCGGCGCGCACAGAGCGTCATCCCCCAGGCCCCGCCCCTTTTTCCGGCCACCTCTATATATAGAGGCGCGTGCACGCGCACGCGCGCGGCCACGTGCGCCTCGGCGCTAATTTTCAAACATGGAAACCAGGGACAGGAGCCAGGGCCCCCTTTGCCGCAGGCCGGGGGATAGACGAACACTGCAACATGGCAGAGGAAACAGTTTCCTGTAGGAGAACTCACCAGCTGCCTGGACTTTGTTCTCTGAGAAGAAACTAGTCCATATGACAAGAAAAACATTCCACAGCGGCCTCTAGTGGACAAACACAGGTACCGCAGTTTAATATACTAAACATATATAAAAAAACATTCCTTTTTTTTTTTTTTTTTTTTTTTTTTCTTGACCACCATTAAAAATTATTACATTTTTTTAGTAGTTACAGGCATGCACAGATATTAGCGGGAATACCGTTAGGTAACAGACAGAAAGACAAATTAGGCTTGGGGGTCCCCCAATAGAACCAAGTTCCTGGGGGCCCCCACTTACCTGTTCCCCGCCGCAGGACTTTGTTTGGTCCACAAAAGCCCAAACTTCACCTATCACGGCAGGCATTGTAATCAAACCTTCAGGGACCGGGTTCCCAAGGATTCCACTCCCCTGGACCTGTATAGCACCCTGCACAGAAAACATCTTGGTCGTGGGTATGACCAGAGCTCTGGATCCCAGGGTCCAGCTCTCCTAAGAGAAGCATTACAGGCAGAACCTTGCTCTTCTCTGCAAGGCCCGGGTACCGACCGTTTAGCTATGAAGCTTTTTTGGTCGGATCCGGAATAGCTTACTGAGGCCCAAAAGAACCTGTACGCAAGCTCAGTGAAAAACACATGTTTCTTCTTGGCCAACACCTTAGACACTGGCAAAAAACTGAGGTGCTCCCGGATGGGAGGGGCTTATATAGGGGAGGGTACTTCCGGTTTTGGAAGTTGCCAGTGCCAGCACCTGACGGTAACTATATAACCCATTAGTAATGACTATGTCGCTCTGTGTCCCGTGATGTACGAGAAAGAAAGGAACTATTTTTGGAGTGCGGCTGTCCAAACTTTCTGCAATTTCTGCATTTCCACATGCATTGCCAGCACCCGTGGCTTTGGATTCAGTGAAGAGGTTCATCAGTCACATCTGAGCGGTAACTCCCTTTCTTTACTTGTATTCACCACATGTTCACGTTTCTTTGATGTATTATTTTGTGTATACTGCTAGTCATTGTCCTTAATGGGATTTCTTTAGCGCTAATCACCATATATATATCTATCCTTTATTGTGTACAGCGAACACTGCTAGATTCTGCTGCTTTAGAACACATTATATCCTTTTGGTCACATTTTTCTTTACTCACTAGTAGCGCGAAAGCTTTTCACTATTTTATACACAAAAAATGTTTTCTCTGCAAAAAGCTTTCCCAGCAGTTTTCTTGCCGAGAAAACCGGCCATGTGTACAAGGCTTTAGTCCCATTTTAGTGATCTGCAATAGGGATGAGCCGAACACTCCCCTGTTCGGTTCGCACCAGAACCTGCGAACGGACCGAAAGTTCGCCCGAACTTTAGAACCCTATTAAATACAATGGACGCGAACGTTCGAAATCAAAAGTGCTAATTATAATGGCTACTATGCAAGTTATTGTCCTAAAAAGGGTTTGGGGACCCGGGTCCTGCCCCAGGGGACATGTATCAATGCAAAAATAAGTTTTAAAAACGGCCGTTTTTTCGGGAGCAGTGATTTTAATGATGCATAAAGTGAAACAAATTGAAATATTCCTTTAAATATCGTACCTGGGGGGTGTCTAAAGTATGCCTGTGAAGTGACATGTGTTTCCCGTGTTTAGAACGGTAATAGTCACTAGTGATGAGCCGAACACCCCCGGGTTCGGTTCGCATCAGAACCCGCGAACGGACCGAAAGTTGGTACGTACTTTAGAACCCTATTAAATACAATGGATGCGAACGTTCGAAATCTAAAGTGCTAATTATAACGACTATTATGCATGGTATTGTCCTAAAAAGGGTTTGGGAACCCGGGTTCTGCACCAGGGGACATGTATCAATCCAAAAAAAAGTTTTAAAAACGGCCGTTTTTCGGGAGCAGTCATTTTAACCACTTCAATACAGGGCTTTTATACACCCTTCCTTACCAGACCAATTTGTAGCTTTCAGCGCTCTCACACTTTGAATGACAATTACTCAGTCATGCTACACTGTACCCAAACCAAATTTTTATCATTTTTTTCTCACAAACAGAGCTTTCTTTTGGTGGTATTTAATCACCGCTAGGTTTTTTATTTTTTGCAATATAAGCGAAAAAAGTTAGATTTTTTTTAAAAAAACACGTTTTTTTTTGTTTTTATTGTAAAATTTTGCAAATAAGTAATTTTTCTTCATAAAATTGGGCCAAAATGTATACTGCTACATATCTTTAGTAAAAATAACCAAAAAAGTGTATATTATTTGGTCTCTGTGAAAGTTATAGAGTCTACAAGCTATGGTGCAAATCATTGAAAAATTATCACATCTGATCACACCTGATGTACTGAAGGCCTATTTCATTTCTTGAGACCCTAACAAGCCAGGAAAGTACAAATACCCCCCAAATTACCCCTTTTTGGAAAGCAGACATTCCAATGTATTTAGTAAGAGTCATTGTGAGTTTTTTGAAGTTGTACTTTTTTCCCACAATTCTTGGGAATTTTTTTTAATTTTTTTAAATTTTTATTTTTTTGCACAAAATTGTCATAATAACAAGTTATTTCTCTCACACAGCACATGCATACTTGCAATGACACCCCAAAATACATTCTGCTACTCCTCCTGAGTATGGCGATACCAAATGTGTGAGACTTTTACACAGCCTGGCCAAATACAGAGGCACAACATTGAAATAGCACCTTCAGGCATTCTAGGAGCATAAATTACACATCTCATTTCTCAACCACCTATTACAGTTTTGAAGACCCTGGAGCACCAGGACAATAGAAACGCCCATAAAATGACCCCATTTTGGAAAGCTAACACTCCAACGTATAATCTATGGGGCATAATGAGTCTTTTGAATGGTTCATTTTTTTCCAGAAGTTTTTGGAACATGTGGGAAAAAAATGAAAATGCATTTTTTTTTATACAAAGTTGTCCATTTATAAGATATTACCAACACATAGCATGTACATAGCAAAAATGACACCCCAAAATACATTCTGCTACTCCTCCTGAGTATGGCAATACCAAATGTGTGGGACTTTTACACAGCCTGTCCAAATACAGAGGCCCAACATTGAAATAGCCCCTTTAGGCATTCTAGGAGCATAAATTGCACATCTCATTTCTCAACCACCTGTTACAGTTTTGAAGACCCTGGAGCACCAGGACAATGGAAATGCCCATAAAATGACCCCATTTTGGAAAGCTAACACCCCAACGTATAATCTATGAGGCATAATGAGTCTTTTGAACGGTTCATTTTTTTCCAGAAGTTTTTGGAATATGTGGGAAAAAAATGAAAACGCATTTTTTTTATACAAAGTTGTCCATTTATAAGATATTACCAACACATAGCATGTACATAGCAAAAATTACACCCCAAAATACATTCTGCTACTCCTCCTGAGTATGGCGATACCAAATGTGTGAGACTTTTACACAGCCTGGCCAAATACAGAGGCCCAACATTGAAATAGCCCCTTTAGGCATTCTAGGAGCATAAATTACACATCTCATTTCTCAACCACCTATTACAGTTTTGAAGACCCTGGAGCACCATGACAATGGAAACGCCCATAAAATGACCCCATTTTGAAAAGCTAACACCCCAACGTATAATTTATGAGGCATAATGAGTCTTTTGAACGGTTCATTTTTTTCCAGAAGTTTTTGGAATATGTGGAAAAAAAAATGAAACCGCATTTTTTTTATACAAAGTTGTCCATTTATAAGATATTACCAACACATAGCATGTACATAGCAAAAATGACACCCCAAAATACATTCTGCTACTCCTCCTGAGTATGGCAATACCAAATGTGTGAGACTATTACACATCCTGGCCAAATACAGAGGCCCAACATTGAAATAGCACCTTCAGGCATTCTAGGAGCATAAATTACACATCTCATTTCTCAACCACCTATTACAGTTTTGAAGGCCCTGGAGCACCAGGACAATGGAAACGCCCATAAAATGACCCCATTTTGGAAAGCTAACACCCCAACGTATAATCTATGAGGCATAATGAGTCTTTTGAACGGTTCATTTTTTTCCAGAAGTTTTTGGAATATGTGGGAAAAAAATGAAACCGCATTTTTTTTATACAAAGTTGTCCATTTATAAGATATTACCAACACATAGCATGTACATAGCAAAAGTGACACCCCAAAATACATTCTGCTACTCCTCCTGAGTATGGTGATACCAAATGTGTGAGACTTTTACACAGCCTGGCCAAATACAGAGGCCTAACATCTAAGTAGCACCGTCATGTGTTCTAGGAGCATAAATTACACACATAAATTCCTGACAACCTATCACATTGTTGAAGGCCCTTCATATTTCTAAAACATAGCATGTACTGTACATACCAATTATAAACCAAAATACATTCTTCTGAGAAAAAGGGTAAAGAAAAGATTACCTGCGGTTTTAGTAGTGCAGTGGTCCAAAGAGGAGAGCATCGGTCCAGGCAGCAGGCAGGAACGTGGACAGCGACAGCAAAACAGGCAGCAGGCAGGAATAGTCAGTACAGGTAGAGATGATGTCAGCACAGCCAAAGCATTGGTCCAGATAGCAGGCAGAGATGTGGTCAGCAGTAGCAAAAGGAACAAAGGATCGTCCATGCAGCAGGCAGGAATACTGTCCATAGTTAGTACATGCAGCAGGCAGAGGTATGGTCAGCACAGCCAGAGTATTTGTCCAGGGAGCAGGCAGGACCATCAAGTTTAGGGAAACGGTCAGGAAAGAATGGGGACAGGGGTAGAGGCTTCTCCCACCCAAATCGCTTTGAAGCCTCCGGATAACCAGACCCTGTTCTGGGAACACAGAAAACCAAAAACTGGTTTTCTGAACTCAGAACACTATTCTGGAGCCCCTCACATGTGTGAGACCCCTGTGTAGCAGGGTGAAAGATCAGTCCAAGGGGGCAGGCAAAAACATGGTCAACAGGCCGAGGTCAGTGCAGGTAAAAGACAGAAATAAACGGTAGGCAGAGGCATAATCCATACAGTCCAGGGTCAGTTCACGTGAAAGGCAGAAACATGGCGGATAAACAATGCAGACGGTAGGCAGAGACATAGTCGAGAAACAGGCCAGGGTCAGTTCACATGGAAGACAATGATATGGTTGGTTGAGGCAGGGAAATATTCAGGACATATTGAAAACGGGGAAATGGCAGTATTAGAAATATGGGCTAATAGTTTTCGAGAGTGTGATATCGCTTGAAGCATTTTCCGATGCAAAGGCCAGGTTGGGAGGGACAGTCGGGACAATGGAAGCTGGTGTCTTTCCTAATTCCTCTTCTGTTGCACACCCGACATTTTTTTTGGCGTCGTCTTCCGGATCGTGATGGTGGAATATGGTCTGAAAAATGGCGCTCATGTAGTCTGCTGACACAATCTGAGTGAATGCTTTCTGGGGGGGATGTTTGTTGGTAGATCAGGGCAGTGACAATGTCTTCAATAAATCTCATGAAGGTGGTGGGTCTATGTGTGGATTTTTGGTAGACTATGAAAGAATTTAACAGGGCCAAATGAAAAAAGTAAATTGCGATTTTTTTATACCAGAAGAGGGATTTTCGGGTTGAAAGATAGGGCTGCAACATTTGATCATTTAAATCCACACCCCCCATGAATTTATTGTACTCATTGATGCAGGAAGGCTTGCGAACGGTACTGCGTCTTCTGTGAAGTTCCACCGAGGTGTCATCGTGGATGGTGGACATGATGTACACATCTTTCCTATCCCTCCACTTCACAGCCAACACTTCCTCGTTCCTCAAGCTTGCCGATTCCCCCTTTTGAATGGTTGTGGTGACAAGACGCTGTGGGAAGCCCTTTCTGTTTATTCTTGTTGTACCACACGCCAGAGTTTTTTTTAGGTAGAGGTGGCGGAGAAGGGGCAGGCTGGTATAATAGTTGTCCATATAAATATGATACCCCTTTTGGAGGAGTGGAAATACCAACTCCCAAGCAATTTTTCCACTTATTCCCATGTACGATGGACACTCAGGGGGCTCGAGCTGGGAATCTTTGCCTTCGAACATGCGGAATGAGTGCACATAACCAGTGGCGCTTTCACAGAGCTTGTTGAGCTTCAAGCCGTACCTCGCCCGCTTACTGGGGATATATTGCTTGATTCCCAGCCGGCCTGTGAAATGCACCAGGGATTCGTCCACAGAAATGTTTTGGTCAGGGACATAAAGTTCGGCAAACTTCTTGGAAAAAAAATTAATTAGGGGGCGAATTTTATATAATTTGTCAAAGTTTGGGTGATCTCGGGGGGGGGCACTGTGAGTTGTCACTGAAATGCAGGAACCGCATTATAAGTTCGTATCGGGACCTGGACATGGCCGATGTAAAAATTGGCATATGGTGGATGGGTTTCTTCGACTAATACCTATTCATTTCATTTTTTTTTGTAAGCCCCGTGTTAAACGTTAGGCCTAAAAACAATCTAAGCTCCACCACTGTTAGGGGTCTCCATTCAAAAGGGCGGGCATAGCTGGAGCTGGGGTTGTTTTCAATGAATTGTTGAGCAAAAAGATTAGTTTGCTCCACAATGCCTTGAACCAATTCATCAGGGAAAAATAAATAAAAAAAATCAAGTTTGGAAAAACCCTCAGTGTTGACCTGCACACCTGGCTGTGCTGTAAAAGGGGGGATCGTGGCTGACCCTGAGGTAGAAGGCAGCCACAATGGGTTTGCCAAGCCATCTGGAAGCTGGGTTCGGGTCCTACTTCTTTGGCGTGTACTTGCACTGGGCCTTTCCTCTTGGGGTCTAGCAGCGCTTGCACTGGGCCTTTCCTCCTGGGGTCTAGCAGCGCTTGCACTGGACCTCGCCTCCTGGGGTCTACCGCCGTTGGCACTGCTGGTCGCTGCCTGGTGTTCAGACCGTCTTCTTTTTGGACGGACTGTGTCCTCCTCTAATTCGGATCCGGATGTGCTGCCTTCGGGGGGTTCATATTCCGAACCAGAATCGGAATCAGAACTGAGCGGTGAGAGCTCCCCGTTGCTCTCATCGGTCAGACTGAGTATTTGATATGCTTCTTCTGGGGTGTACACCTTTCTGGACATAGTGGGTACGCTGGTGAGGTGGCAGGTACTCTGGTGGCAGGTTCTCTGGTGAAGTGGCGGGTACTCTAATGGACAGGTACTCCTGATGGATTGGTGGTGGGTACTCTGGTGAGGTGGCGGGTACTCTGGTGAGGTGGTAGGTACTCCTGATGGACAGGTACTCCTGATGGACTGGTGGCGGGTACTCCTGGTGAGGTGGCGGGTACTCCTGGTGAGGTGGCTGGTACACCTGATGGACAGGTACTCCTGATGGACAGGTACTTCTGATGGACTGGTGGCGGGTACTCTGAGGTGGCGGGTACTCAGGTGAGGTGGCGGGTACTGCTGATGGACAGGTACTCCTGATGGACTGGTGGCGGGTACTCAGGTGAGGTGGCGGGTACTCCTGATGGACAGGTACTCCTGATGGACTGGTGGCGGGTACTCTGAGGTGGCGGGTACTGCTGATGGACAGGTACTCCTGATGGACAGGTACTCCTGATGGACTGGTGGCGGGTACTCTGAGGTGGCGGGTACTCAGGTGAGGTGGCGGGTACTCCTGATGGACAGGTACTCCTGATGGACTGGTGCCGGGTACTCTGAGGTGGCGGGTACTCAGGTGAGGTGGCGGGTACTGCTGATGGACAGGTACTCCTGATGGACAGGTACTCCTGATGGACTGGTGGCGGGTACTCTGAGGTGGCGGGTACTCAGGTGAGGTGGCGGGTACTCCTGATGGACAGGTACTCCTGATGGACTGGTGGCGGGTACTCTGAGGTGGCGGGTACTCAGGTGAGGTGGCGGGTACTGCTGATGGACAGGTACTCCTGATGGACAGGTACTCCTGATGGACTGGTGGCGGGTACTCTGAGGTGGCGGGTACTCAGGTGAGGTGGCGGGTACTGCTGATGGACAGTTACTCCTGATGGACTGGTGGCGGGTACTCAGGTGAGGTGGCGGGTACTCCTGATGGACAGGTACTCCTGATGGACAGGTACTCCTGATGGACTGGTGGCGGGTACTCTGAGGTGGCGGGTACTCAGGTGAGGTGGCGGGTACTCCTGATGGACAGGTACTCCTGATGGACTGGTGGCGGGTACTCTGAGGTGGCGGGTACTCAGGTGAGGTGGCGGGTACTGCTGATGGACAGGTACTCCTGATGGACAGGTACTCCTGATGGACTGGTGGCGGGTACTCTGAGGTGGCGGGTACTCAGGTGAGGTGGCGGGTACTCCTGATGGACAGGTACTCCTGATGGACAGGTACTCCTGATGGACTGGTGGCGGGTACTCTGAGGTGGCGGGTACTCAGGTGAGGTGGCGGGTACTCCTGATGGACAGGTACTCCTGATGGACAGGTGGGTGGCGGGTGATCTGGTGGCAGGTACTAGATGACAGGTACTCTTTATTTAGGGGGGGCAATCTGGGCACAGTAGTACATATGTATATGTGTATAACATATGTGTATGAAGAGGAGAACCAGGCAACAGTGAGTTACACACAATTGTGTGTTTTGTTTACATTTAGTGACCTGCTGTGATTGGACACAGCCGGTCACGTGGTAAAGAGCCAATTTCATTGGCTCTTTACCCTGATCGAGGCTGGGCTGTATCCAAGGGAAAAACCTCAGCCCCGATCGCCGCGCTGTGCGCCGTGCACGCCGCTGCGCAGCTCTGCATCATCAATTCCGGTAAGTTTATACCGGAATCTCCGCCGCCCGCCGCCACATTACTTGAATCGGTGTGTCCAGAGGGACACACCGGATCCCAGATCGCCGCGCTGCGCACCCCCGGGGGCGCGCGCGGGCGCCGTGCACGCCACTGCTGCAGCTCTGCATATGGGAGCCGGTAAGCTGCTCCGCTGCCCGCCGCGCCGCACAGAAAGCTCCGCTGCCCGCCGCTGCTGCTCCGCCGCCACTCATTTACCCCCATCAGGGAACTGCTGTGTCCTAAGGAACACAACGGTACCTGGGAGAGCCGGCGAAGCACTGGATGGCGGCGGGAGGGGGGGTGCCCCCTCCCGCCGCCTATAAGAACGATCAAGCGGCGGAACCGCCGCTATGATCGTTCTTATGGTGCAGAGAATCGCTGGCAGAACAAAAGGATATCTGAATGATGCCTCTAGCTGCAGGCATCATTCAGATATTCCCCTACAAAGCAGAGGACGTCATATGACGTCCACCCAGGATGGGAGATCCCATCTGTGGACGTCATATTACTATGGCTGGGTAGGGAAGTGGTTAATGATGCATAAAGTGAAAAAAAAAAAGTCAAATATTCCTTTAAATATCGTACCTGGGGGGTGTCTAAAGTATGCCTGTGAAGTGCCACGTGTTTCCCGTGTTTAGAACTGTCCCTGCACAAAATTACATTTCTAAAGGAAAAAAAGCCATTTAAAACTGCTTGCGGCTTTAACGTAATGTCTGGTCCCGGTAATATGGATGAAAATCTTTAAGAAAAATGGCATAGCTACCCCATCACAGCCCCCCCCCCCCTACCCCAGCCCATTACCAGCCCCTTTGGGTCTTGTATGGATATTAAGGGGAACCCCGCACACAAAATAAAAAAGGCCCTATATACTCTGAACAGCCATATACAGGCGGTGCATACAAGACAGGGACTGTAGGTTTGTTCTTATGTAGAATCTGTTTGTAATTTTGAACAGGTACATTGTTTAAGTGTAGCTCCAGCCAAAAAATCTATTTTTAAGCTTTTTGGAAAACATAGGGAAGGGTTATCACCCCTGTAACATTTGTTTTGCTGTCTGTGCCCCTGTTCAGAACATTTCACCTCACTTTCCGTCCCAATGACAAATGTTTTTGAAAAGTGGGGTTTTTATTGAAACAAGGATTGGTGATAAAGCATCAGTAGAGAGGAGACACCTTTTTCCCATATTAACTCTTATAGGAAAGAATTTCCCTTCCTAGGGGTAGATTTCCTCTCACTTCCTGTTGTCTCCTTCCGTTTGCAAGTAGGAGTCGTTTGTAAGTTGGATGTTTGAAAGTAGGGGCCTGCCGTATATACTCTGCTGAAATTTGCCCCTTACATGTTGGTGTTGCCACAACACTGTGAGCCCTCACAGTTACTCTTGGTGGGCGCAGGAATGGGCCCTGCTGTGAATTATTACATCAAGAATTGTAATTACATGCCCCTGTTAAACAGGGGCAGAAAAATTGGGCCTTAGGCACTGGTGCCACAACACTGCAACCCCTCACAGATACTGTACTTGGAGCACAGCAATGAGCCCTGTTGCAAAGTATTGCATCAAAAATTGTAATTACACGCCCCTGTTAAACAGGGGCTGAAAAATTGGGCCTTAGCCACTGGTGCTGGTGCCATGACACTGCAACCTCTCCCAGATACTCTAGTTGGAGTGCAGGAATGAGCCCTGCTGCAAAGCATTGCATAAAAAATTGTAATAACAAGCCCCTGTTAAACAGGGGCTGAAAAGTTGGGCCTTAGCCACTGGTGCTGGTGCCACGACACTGCAACCTATCCCAGATACTCTAGTTGGAGTGCAGGAATGAGCCCTGCTGCAAAGCATTGCATAAAAAAATTATATTACATGCCCCTGTTAAACAGGGGCAGAAAAATTGGGCCTTGGGCACTGGTGCCACAACACTGCAACCCCTCACAGATACTGTACTTGGAGCACAGCAATGAGCCCTGTTGCAAAGTATTGCATCAAAAATTATAATTACACGCCCCTGTTAAACAGGGGCTGAAAAATTGGGCCTTAGCCACTGGTACTGGTGCCACGACACTGCAACCTCTCCCAGATACTCTAGTTGGAGTGCAGGAATGAGCCCTGCTGCAAAGCATTGCATAAAAAATTGTAATAACATGCCCCTGTTAAACAGGGGCTGAAAAGTTGGGCCTTAGCCACTGGTGCTGGTGCCACGACACTGCAACCTATCCCAGATACTCTAGTTGGAGTGCAGGAATGAGCCCTGCTGCAAAGCATTGCATAAAAAATTATATTACATGCCCCTGTTAAACAGGGGCTGAAAAATTGGGCCTTAGCCACTGGTGGCGGCACCCAGAAACAAAAATGTTCTTCCAAGCTATCATCATCAATTGGATCATTGAGGAGGAGGAGGATAGTCAGTCAACATAACAGGACAGTCTCTCAGCATCAGCATCAGTCTTGACAGTTGAAAATAAATTAGTCTGTTATATCAGCTTCAGGTGTTTGGTAGCTGGTGGTGATCCAAGACTGGTTCATCTTTATGAAGGTCAGACGATCAACCGAGTCGGTGGACAGGCGCACCCTGTGATCCGTGACAAATCCTCCAGCAGCACTGAATGTGCGTTCTGAAAGAACGCTGGATGCAGGACAGGCCAGTAGCTCAATTGCATACTGTGCAAGCTCTGGCCAGTGATCCATCCTCAAGACCCAGTAAGCCAGAGGATTTTCGGTGGGGAAGGTGTCCAAGTCTGACCTTGCCCCTAGGTATTCCTGCACCATGTATATCAGACGCTGGCGATGGTTGCTGGAACTGATCATACCTTGGGGCTGCGGACTAAAGAATTGTCTGAACGCATCGGTCAGACGGCCACCTTCCCCACCGTTCCTTCTTTGACTGACTGAAGCCTCAGCAACTCGTTGTCCAGGACCAGGAGTTTGTAACCTCCCAGTCTCTGGGAACGTGTTGCACAGACCTTTCTGCAAGGCCTCCCGGAGTTGTCTCATCCTCTGCTCCCTCTGCGACGGTAAGATAAGGTCCGCAACCTTACCCTTGTACCGTGGATCAAGGAGAGTGGCCAGCCAGTAATGGTCCCTCTCCTTGATTCGAAGAATACGAGGATCCTTCCGCAGACTTTGCAGGATCAGGGAGGCCATGCAGCGTAGGTTAGCTGAGGCATTCGGTCCGGAGTCCTCTGGGTCACTAAGGATGACATGATCCGCAGCCACCTCCTCCCAGCCACGTACAAGTCCACTGGTTTCTTGGGACTGTAAATCATCCCTAAAAGACTGCTGCTGATGATGCTGAGTGCCAGGCTCCACCTCCATGCTGACACAATCCTCCTCCTCCTCCTCCTGTGCGATGGGTGGGACAGAAGGAACACTGTCTGGGTAAAGGGGGCCTTGAGAGGCAAGGAAGTCCTCCTCTTCCTGCCTCTGTTCTGCCTCAAGTGCCCTGTCCATTATTCCACGCAGCGTATGTTCCAACAGGTGGACAAGAGGTACAGTGTCACTGATGCATGCACTGTCACTGCTCACCATCCTCGTGGCCTCTTCAAGTGGTGCCAGGACAGTGCATGCATCCCTAATCATGCCCCACTGGCGTGGTGAAAAAAACCTGAGTTCCCCTGACCCTGTCCTGGTGCCGTAGTCGCACAGGTACTCATTGATGGCCCTCTGCTGCGTGTGCAGCCTCTGCAGCATGGCCAACGTTGAGTTCCACCTGGTGGGCATGTCACATATAAGGCGGTTCTTGGGCAGGTTCAACTCCTTTTGCAGCTCAGCCAGGCGAGCACTGGCATTATAAGATCTGCGGAAATGCACACAGACTTTCCTGGCCTGCCTCAGGACATCCTGTAAGCCCGGGTACCTGCCCAAGAACCGCTGCACCACCAGGTTATGGACGTGAGCCACACAGGGCACATGGGTCAGTTGTCCCTGTCGGAGGGCGGAGAGGAGGTTGGTGCCATTGTCGCAAACCACCATTCCTGGCTTAAGCTGGTGTGGCGTCAACCACCTCTCGGCCTGCCCCTGCAGAGCAGACAGAACCTCTGCCCCAGTGTGGCTCCTGTCCCCCAAACACACCAGCGCAAGCACGGCATGGCATCTTTTTGCCTGCCTACTTGCGTAGCCCCTTGAACGCCTACGGAGCACCGCTGGTTCCGAGGACAAAGCACAGGAAGAGGCCATGTAGGAAGAAGAAGAGGGAGGGGGTGGAGGAGAGAGGTGTGTCACAACCAGTAGTAGCATTTTGGAGGCGTGGCGGCGGAACAACCTCCAACACTACTGCACCTTGTCCTGCATCCTTCCCAGCTGCCAAAAGAGTGACCCAATGGGTCGTGAAAGAAAAGTAACGTCCCTGTCCATGCCTGCTGGACCATGAGTCAGCGGTAATATGCACCTTACCGCTGACCGCCCTGTCGAGCGAGGCCAAGACATTACCTTCCACATGCCGGTAGAGAGCCGGAATCGCCTTCCGTGAGAAAAAGTGGTGTTTGGGAACCTGCCACTGAGGAACCGCACATTGCACAAACTCACGGAAGGGGGCCGAGTCTACCAACTGAAAAGGCAGCAGTTGAAGCGCTAGCAATTTAGCCAAGCTAGCATTCAACCGCTGGGCATGTGGATGGCTGGGAGTGAACTTCTTTCAACGGTCCAGCAGCTGGGGCAGGGAAATTTGCCTGCTAGAATCGGACGTCGGTGTACCACTAGCAGAGTGCCCGCAAGTACTTGGCTGTGACACACCTAATTCTACACCTTCATTCCTCTCAGTGCAGGTTTCAGAGAGGGTCTTTAAGGTAGGCTTGCCAACGAGCTGCATTGCAGGTCAACATATGTCTGGTCAAGCATGTGGTGCCCAAGCGGGTGATGTTTTGGCCACGCGATATACGCTTGTTGCAAACAGCAGCTGTGCGATCTGATGCACTCGACTCAAAAAAGGCCCACACCAAAGAACTTTTTGAATAACGGGCAGAGGCAGCGCCCTGCACAGGCGGAGCTCTGCAGTGTGATTCCGTCGGTGTGCTGTCCTTACGCTGGCCCCCCGAGGGCATCCTGCCTCGTTGGAGATGTGCCTCCTCCTCATCCTCCTCCTCCTCCTCCTCTCTCCTATTAGGCACCCACGTGGAGTCAGTGACCTCATCATCCCCTCCCTCCTCATCACTGGAGCCAATCTGGCAGTATGCTGCAGCTGCTGGAACATGACTGCCAGATTGGTGTCCTTCTTCAGCATCCCCTCTCTCTGCTCTCACGCTACTGCCTTCCTCTAGATGGGTATCATCATCAGAGCCTTCGAAACGCTGGGCATCCTCCTGGAGCATGTACACAACACTGTGCTCAAACAGTTCCAGGGACTCCTTAGGAGGACATGGTTGGTCTAGGAAAGGAGTGACTGATGATGACATTGATACCAGGGAAGAGGACGCTTTGGCAGCTGCTTTGCCAGTACCCTGAGCCTGGGTGAGAGAGGATGAGGAGGATGAGGAGGGCTTGGTCATCCACTCTACCAAGTCTTCGGCATGATGCGGCTCAACACGTCCAGCTGCCGAAAAGAAGGACAAGCGTGTCCCATGGCCATGTGCTGATGGCGATGCACCGCGTCCATGACCAGCACTGTTGTCTCTAGACACAGAGCCTGCTTGCCCTCTTTTATTGGCTCCTGACTGTCTGCCTCTCCTTGTTTGCCTTCCAGACATTCTAATGGCCGGCAGGGAAATGGGAAAACCAGCAATAAGGCCTAGCTTCAGGAGTATATTTTGCAGGAATCACACTATGCCTGATGTAGGTGCTGCAAATGCCTGTTGGTGTAACACACCAGGAAAACGCAGCAATGCAGGCTAACTTCAGGTGTATAATGTGCAGGAGGCACACTCCGCCCGCTGTAAGTGCTGCACATGCCTGTTGGTGTAACACACCAGGAAAACGCAGCAATACAGGCTAACTTCAGGTGTATAAGGTGCAGGAGGCACACTCCGCCCGCTGTAAGTGCTGCAAATGCCTGTTGGTGTAACACACCAGGAAAACGCAGCAATACAGGCTAACTTCAGGTGTATAAGGTGCAGGAGGCACACTCCGCCCGCTGTAAGTGCTGCAATTCCCTGTTGGTGTAACACACCAGGAAAACACAGCAATACGGGCTAACTTCAGGTGTATAATGTGCAGGAGGCTTAGCAACAATGACACTGACACTGTCCCCTGCCTATCCTTCTCTCTCCCTGCACACAAGGTTTATCAAAGTATATGACACTGACACTCTCCCTGCCTATCCTTCTCTCTCCCTGCACACAAGGTTTAGCAAAGAATATGACACTGACACTGTTCCCTGCCTATCCTTCTCTCTCCCTGCACACAAGGTTTATCAAAGTATATGACACTGACACTCTCCCTGCCTATCCTTCTCTCTCCCTGCACACAAGGTTTAGCAAAGAATATGACACTGACACTGTTCCCTGCCTATCCTTCTCTCTCCCTGCACACAAGGTTCATCAAAGAATATGACACTGACACTCTCCCTGCCTATCCTTCTCTCTCCCTGCACACAAAGTTTAGCAAAGAATGTGACACTGACACTGTCCCCTGCCTATCCTTCTCTCTCCCTGCACACAAGGTTTAGCAAAGAATATGACACTAACACTCTCCCTGCCTATCCTTCTCTCTCCCTACACACAAGTTTGAGGTACAAATAGCACTGACACTGTCCCTGCCTATGTAACTCTTTCCCTGCGCCGGAACACACTACACAAGGCCGCCGCGCTGGCGGCCTTTTATAGTGTGGGGCGTGTGCTAAACCCCCTGAGCTATAATTGGCCACAGGCAACCTGCCTGTGGCCAATTATGGCTCTCCTAGCTGCCGGCGCTGTGTTTGGCCAAGCATGCGGGGTCACAGTGCATGCTTGGCCAATCACAGTGCCGGGATTGCACTGCGATGGCGCAGTGTATTGTGGGCTGTTCGCGTCACTCGAATTTGGCGCGAACAGCCCAAATCGTTTGATGTTCGCCGAACGGTCGAACAGCCGATGTTCGAGTCGAACGTATGTTCGACTCGAACACCGAGCTCATCCCTAATAGTCACTAACTGTATTCAGGTAAGCTTTAGGTGAACGCTATGCAAAGCACACAGTACACTAAGTGAAACATTGACTGTCTGCAGCTAGCACAATCACCTGCCTGCCTGTCACAGTATAGAGACTAACTTTATTCTAGTGTAGCACCCCTTAACTTTCAGGGGTGCTATGTACTTAAATTTAGGGGTTGATCTGAGCTAGTAGCCAGGCTCAGACCACTTTGATTTGTTAGTACCTGCTTCTGCCTATGTGATGTAGCCTGACGCACAGTACACCTGTGGCCTGTAGGAGGCACTGCCATATCAGGTCAGGGTTGAATGGAGGGTGACATTGCTATGCCTTAGGGTGTCCTCTCTCTGCAGCGGTATAGTGGGTGCGGTTGGCCTGCTGTGCATGCTGGGAGAAGATACATAACGCCATTCTTTTTTGGGTGGGAGTCAGGAGTCTGGAGTGTGACCGGTTCACGCCATCCAGCCCTCCAGGCCAGGGGTGCGTGCATGCATCGGTCTCAGGCACCTTTAGCCTGGGGCTGCAACTCCACAAGTAGGCCGGCACCTTTAGCTGAGGCCTACCTCCAAAAGAAGAATCCCAGGGTGCCTGGGAAAAGGTGGACCTGCTCTTAGAAGAGGAGACCGGGGGAGGACCTTTCTGATGGACCGGTGAAACTTCACGGTGAAAGAGAGGCCTGGTTCCCTTCTAGAGGGATTCAAAGATCCATCACAGGCCTTGCAACGTGCTATCACTGGCACCTGTCCTTGTGTTGCAACAGCTGAGAAGTTTGGGGCTTAAAGATTCTGTGGCAGAGGATCTCCCGATCGTATCTCTAGGAAACCTAAAGTGAAAGTTTGAGCATCACTCCGGCTGCTAGGATCCACTCTTACAGGGAACTATCCGGGTGAGCTAAACCCACTCGGGATCGAGTGGCGACTATCGTACCAGTTTGTGCCTGGACCTATCTCCCAAACCTTACTGTCCTTTCTCTCATCCACCTTTCCTGTCTACTGAACTTGAACTTGCTTATAAAATAAACTCAGAGTTGGAGTTAAAGTGGTGTGGACATTGGCCTTCCTGGTAAAAATAGAGACTTGTCCCTATACCCTATACTCTAGGAGACGAGAACCAGTCTGTTGGAAAACCTTGCTGCAGGACCCAAAATTGTTAACAGGAGGGTACGGGCATATAGAGCGGTGTGCCTTAAACTGGTTGTAAACCCACTTTTTAAACAAAGACCTACAGGTAAGCCTAGATTAAGGCTTACCTGTAGGTGCATGAAATATCTCCTTAACCTACACGGTTAAGGAGATATTTGCATTTAAATGCGGCGACGCTGACTTCACGCGCATGCGCATGGGGTTAACCCCATTCACAAATTCGGCTAGGTCGCAACATTCGATGACGTAGCCGAATTCGACGGATCACGCGCGCATGCGCGGAGTCACGTCTTCGCCGCTTCGGCCAATCACAGCGCCGGAGCGGCGCTGTGATTGGCTGCAGCGGCGATACCCGGAAGTAACAGCGATGGATGCGGCTAGAGGAGGGACACGGACGACTTTGGGGGCCCCTGATCTAAGGTAAGTGGTACATAATGAGCTAGTATGCTAGTCATACTAGCTCATTATAGCTTTGTCTTGCAGGTTAGATAAAAAAATAAAAATTATCGACAGGGTTTACAACCACTTTAACCTGCGAGTGAGCCGAAGGCAGGAAAAGGTTTGTGTGCTACACGTGGGGGCTCATTCGGGATTCTGCAGCTATACCCCCCAGAAGTTGGACTTTATTTTCCCGTGTGGTTGCGTGAAGGTCGGCCATTTTGAAGAATTTGAGCTACGCCACTTGTGAGAGAAATGGAGGTACAGGGCTAACTGTATTTCTAACTGCGTAGTTCGTGGGTGTGTCTCAAATATAGAAAAGCCCGCAAGTTACGTGCAGTAAGAAGAAGAAGGGGGAGGAGTCCCCGCCAAGAGTGTGTTGCATGTGGTGTCTTTGGCACCAAAGGACAGTACAGATTGGACTAGTAAGTAAGCAACATCTCTGTCGCTCCATGGATCCCTGCTTCATCAGGACCTCGTGTGTTCCCACCTGTTTTATCAATGGATGTTGCTCCACTAACTGCCCTCCTGACGGATACAGGGATCCAGCTGAAGTCTCGAGGCCGCTTTGCGCTTTACACGTGCAGAGATGCAGAGGCTTTGGGCATGATCTGTCCTAAGTGCCAGGGACTGGTGGTACAGCTTCGGCCCTTTGGAAGATATACCCAGTGTGGAGAGTTCCTTTTCGAGGTAGATCAACCCACGGAAAAGCCCCGGGTCTGCCGGGTAAACTGCCTAACAGCACTACCACTCTAGAAGAGGAAACCTGTGCTCCCACAGCCATGCCCACGCGCACCACTGTGACTACAAAGGAAGTCATAGAGGAGGTTCCGGTCGCCACGGAGCCTGAGACGGAGACGGATGCTGCCTCCGTAACAACCGAGACCTCTCTTCCACCTCCCAAGCGTAAGGTGGGCTATGTTAAAGCCTCCCGCGGCCGCGGTCGAGGCCCACCCCAGCGCCTACCTGAACCGGAGCTTCGAACCGGAGGGACCTCCAGGAGATCCACGTCAGGGGACGGTAAGGAGGCTGGGGACAATGCAGTACAAAGTTTGTTGGGAGAAGGAAGAAGCCCGCTCCGCATGTTGGAGGGAGTGGAGCTGACGCCAAAGCCCCGGGACTATTGCGGGACCAGTGGGTGGTGGCTACCCTTACTTGCAGTTACAGAGGGTTGACTACCAAAGACCCAACATGGATGATAGCATGAGTAAGTGCCCCGGGTGATCTTAAGTGGACTCAGACAGATAGAAAAAAGACTTCATAAACCTATCAGATCACCCGACTCGTGCGTGTTACCTGGGAAAGGGGACCGGGAAACTTTGCCAAAACTTGCCCGGTCACAGAGAGACTTGATGGACCGCGTGAGCAGAGATTACGGCTTTGAATTTCCCTATGTACCTTGTGAAGTGATGAAAGAGGTAGAGGAGAATAGGGAATCTTGGTACGATGAGGCCGTTTGGAAATACCTGGCTACTCCTGAGTCCCGGAAATGGAAGGCTCACTTCAACATTCATGAAGAATTCTTTGCCATCCGGAGGATTTGGGGTTATGGACGGCATATCTATGCTGACAGGGTGGTTGTTTGTGCTGAGTGGGGAGCAGACGTTGAGTATCAAATTACTACCAACGGAAAGGATGGAAAAGCTCTTGTCCTCCTAGACCCACACTATTACCTCTAGAGTGAGAACTTGTTTTTTTTTATTATTATTACTCACTCTAGAAACCAAGCTGCATGAACATATGACTTTGTCACTGCCAGGGAATCTACTCTGTTGAGGATTGGAGAGCTGTTCTGTGTTTTTTTTCTCTCCTCCTCAACCAACGGAAAGAACGTTTTTTTTTCTTTGAAAGTACTGAACTTTGGGGTAGATTTAGCTAGGGTCAAGGTTGAAGGTCCCCGTGTTAAAGATGGGGAATGTTCTATAACATTGATACATTTCCATGTGAGGTAGTACTCGATGTGATGACGGTTGCACTACCACCAGGTGGCGGTGATTTGCAGAACTTTAATGATTAATGCATGCTAGGATTAGCAAAAATTTGAGCACTTAGTGAAGGGAGTTGTCTTTCCTCGGCGAGACATCTCATTTCTTTTGTATAGCGGTTAGATAGGATGTTTGTTTTGTGTGCTGTTTTTTCTCTCCCTCTGCAGGTGAACTACTAGCAATTCTGCCAGAGGATGGGCGGAGTGTTAGCTTAGAAGGGGGTGGAATATGTATATTATGCCATGTAAAATGTCACATTGAGAATGGGATGTCAATGTTTGTACTCTATGTTATCTATCCCTTCCTCTCTTTTATTCCTGCCCTTCCCATTATATTGGTTGCGGCACAAAAATTCGAAATTTTGTACATAGTTCGGAAACAAATCTGCGCTTGCTCAGGCTTGAGGAGCGTGAATTTATTTCAGACACTGGGGACAGTGTCTATTTCAGAGGGGGGTGTATGTAGCGCCCCTTTACTCTTTTTCAGGGGTGCTATGTACTTAAATTTAGGGGTTGGTCTGAGCTAGTAGCCAGGCTCAGACCACTTTGATTTGTTAGTACCCGCTTCTGCCTATGTGATGTAGCCTGACGCACAGTTCCCTGTGGCCTGTAGGTGGAACTGCCATATCAGGTCAGGGTTGAACGGAGGGTGACATTGCTATGCCTTAGGGTGTCCTCTCTCGGCAGCGGTATAGTGGGCGTGGTTGGCCTGCTGTGCATGCTGGGAGAGGATAAATAAGGGGCAGACACCATTCTTTTTGGGGTGGGAGTCAGGAGTCTGGAGTGTGAGCGGTTCGCGCCACCCGGCCCTCCAGGCCAAGGGTGCGCACATGCATCGGTCTCAGGCACCTTTAGCCTGGGGATGCAACTCCACAAGTAGGCCCGGCAACTTTAGCTGAGGCCTACCTCCATAAGAAGAATCCCAGGGTGCCCGGGAGAGGGTGGACCCGCTCTGAGAAGAGGAGACCGGGGGAGGACCTTTCTGATGGACCACTGAAAGTTCACGGTGAAAGAGAGGCCTGGTTACCTTCTGGAGGGATTCAAAGATTCATCGCAGGCCTTGCAACGTGCTATCACTGGCACCTGTCCTTGTGTTGCAACAGCTGAGAAGTTTGGGGCTTAAAGATTCTGTGGCAGAGGATCTCCCGATCGTATCTCTAGGAAACCTAAAGTGAACGTTCGAGCATCACTCCGGCTGCTAGGATCCACTCTTACAGGGAACTATCCGGGTGAGCTAAACGCACTCGAGATCGAGTGGCGATTATCGTACCAGTTTGTGCCTGGACCTATCTCCCAAACCTTACTGTCCTTTCTCTCATCCTTACCTGTCTGCTGAACTTGAAGTTGCTTATAAAATAAACTCAGCGTTGGAGTTAAAGTGGTGTGGACATTGGCCTTCCTGGGAAAAATAGAGACTTGTCCCTATACTCTAGGAGACAAGAACCAGTCTGCTGGGAAACCTTGCTGAGGGACCCAAAATTGTTAACACCGCTTAACCTCCTCAAACAGGAGGGTATGGGCATATAGCGCGGTGTGCCTTAACCTGCGAGTGAGCCGAAGGCAGGAAAAGGTTTGTGTGCTACACTAGTGCGCTTTAGGTGAACGCTATGCAAAGCACACAGTAGTACACTAAGTGAAACACTGACTGTCTGCAGCTAGCACAATCACCTGCCTGCCCTTCACAGTGTAGAGACTAACTGTATTCAGGTGAGCTTTAGGTGAACGCTATGCAAAGCACACAGTAGTACACTAAGTGAAACACTGACTGTCTGCAGCTAGCACAATCACCTGCCTGCCCTTCACAGTATAGAGACTAACTGTATTCGGGTGAGCTTTAGGTGAACGCTATGTAAAGCACACAGTAGTACACTAAGTGAAACACTGACTGTCTGCAGCTAGCACAATCACCTGCCTGCCTGTCACAGTATAGAGACTAACTGTATTCAGGTGAGCTTTAGGTGAACGCTATACAAAGCACACAGTACACTAAGTGAAACACTGACTGTCTGCAGCTAGCACAATCTCCTGCCTGCCTGACACAGTATAGAGACTAACAGGAACGGATCTAGCTAAACTCAATACAGTGTATAAATATATATACAACACCTAGGATGCATATATATCCTCTACACACTGTAACTGCAGCTAACTGACTCGCCTGCCTGCTCTATCTAACTCAATATAAATGACACTGTCTGTTTCTGTAAACTCTCTCTTTTCACAACTCCAACACACTACACAAGGCCGCAGAGGCGGCGGCCTTATATAATGTGGGGCGTGTACTAAACCCCATGAGCCATAATTGCCCAAAGCCACCCTGGCTTTGGCCAATTACTGTTCTCTGTTCAGACGGCGCTGTAATTGGCCAAGCATGCGGGTCATAGTGCATGCTTGGCCAATCAACAGCCAGCAATGCACTGCGATTCCGCAGTGAATTATGGGCCGTGACGCGCCACTCGAATTTGGCGTGAACGGCCCATAATGTTCGATCTTCGTCGAACGATCGAACAGCCGATGTTCGAGTCGAACATGGGTTCGACTCGAACTTGAAGCTCATCCCTAATCTGCAATGGTTTTAGTTTTGGTCATATTTTAGTCTACTTAAATCTCCAGTACATGTTAGTCGAAAAAAATCATTTTAGTTAACTAGAATCTAATGTGTTTAGTTAAATTGTAATGCATTATTTAAGAATTTCTATAGAATTTCCAAACGCATTATATATTGCTGGAGTAAAAAAATCTAATATCATTTTATTATTTATGGTATTAAGGTTTGAACAAACTCACAGATACAGATTTAACCACTCTGGACAGACTAAGGAGGCCAGTAATGCTGCACAGTGCTCTGGATGGTGGTCTGTCTAAGGAGGCCTGTAATGCTGTACTCTGCTCTAGACAGTGGTCTAAGGTGGCCTGTAATGCACACAGTGTTTTGGACAGTGGTCTGAGGAGGTCTGTAATGCTGCCCACAGTGCTGGATGGTGGACTCAGGTCTGAGGGATGGCCTGTAATACGCAGTGCTCTGGATTCTGGTGATCACTGGTCTAAGGAGGCTTGTAATGCTGCACAGTGCTGGATGGTGGTCTCAGGTCTGATGGATGGCCTGTAATGCACAGTACCCTGGATGCTGGAGGTCGCTGGTCACTGGTCAGAGGATGCCTGTAATTCTGCCAGTGCACAGTGCTGGATAGTGATCTCAGGCAGGGCCGTCGGAACAGGACAGGCAAAACAAGCAATTGCTTGGGGCCCCGAGCTGGCCTGGGGCCCCAGCCTAGGGTGCCTGCCTGCTGCCTGTCACTGTCCTCGATTTCCGCCCTGAGCCGATCCGCGGATTGCGGCCATAGGAAAGGCCGCGACTTCGGCCTAGCTCCGGAGCGGCGGCCATCTTGGTACACCCGGCGGCAGCGGCCGAGGTGAGATGTGGGGAGACGTGGACATTACAGGGGGGAGATGTGGACATTACAGTGGGGGAGATGATGTGGATATTAAAGTGGGGGAGATGATGTGGATATTACAGTGCGGAGTCCCCCTGTCCATCCCACGGTCCCCCTGTCCATCCTACTGTCCCCCCTTCCATCTCACTGTCCCCCCGTCCATCTCACGATCCCCCCGTCCATCCCACGGTCCCCCTGTCCATCCCACTGTCCATAAACAGTCCTAAACAGCATCTTAATGTTAATGTGAGTGTGTATGTGTTTTAAGTATGTTGGATTATATGCAACAGCAGTATTTGCACTGTAAATCCTTTTTTATTTATATAAAGTGTGGGTGAGCTTAAACTGTATCGCTATGCTGTGGTTCCTGTAGGCTTTGCGTGAGTGCGGGGGGGGGGGGGTCTCCATGTCCATTTTGCTTGGGGCCCCCGAATTCCTTCAAACGGCCCTGATCTCAGGTCTGACTGGGATGGCCTGTAATGCGCAGTGCTCTTGATATCGGTGGTCAGGGGAGGCCTTTAATGCTGCACAGTGCTGGATGGTGGTCTCAGGTCTGAGGGATGACCTGTAATGCACAGCACCCCTGGATGCCAGTGATCAGAGGAGGCCTGTAGAGCACACATAGTGCTCTAGATGGACAGTGGTCTGAGGGGAGGCCTCAGGCCCGTAATTGTAATATACACACTCACAGTGGGTGCTCTCTGCTCTGGACGGTCGTCATCGTGAGCCGGGAGTGGGACTCTCTTTAGGACTCGGAGGCCTGTAATGCTGGCTGCTTGCTTGCTGGTCACTTGCTTGCTGGGAGCGGAAGCAGGTAGAGCTCTGTGGAAACCGAAAGTTAGTTCACTATGGTCATACCTCCCAACCCGCACGGATTCTGCGGGTTTTTCCCAGGCATGTCGGGCCTGCGGGCGGCCGGGCTAATTTGTCTGTTATGTGGGTTTGCGGTCCCCTCGCCCCCCCTATAAAAATAAAAATAAGTAACTGTCCCGCGAAAATGTGGTGTGCTTTTCATTTAATTTTCGTCACTGCAAAAATCCCGCTGAAAAAAATTTTGACAAACGTTTTCGTTTACTAAATTAACACTGATTATTACAATATTGGCAGTGTTCATCCTTGTGTTTTATGTTTACATACTTTGCATACTGCACCTGGAAAGAAGAGGAGATCCCATTACAATAGCTGGGCTGACAGCTTGGCTGAGCTTGGGCCGATGCCTTTCCTAATCGTTCAAGTGCATTAGACCACTCAGGGTCTGAGGGACAACATGTTCTGGTAAGCTGCAGTGTTTTATATGTGAATGTACACAGGGGAGGGCTGGCAGCCTTAAGCCTGGGGGGCAAGTCCAGTCGAGTGGCCCATTGTACCACCGAATCAGCTCACCATCCATGCCCACCGGGTTTTATAACATATATTGATGTTATGAAGTAAGTCAAATATGGAAGCAATGACAGCATGACCCCGATCTTGGTAAAGAGACGATGACGCGCTCTTTGCCCATGTGATTGGCTGTGTCCAATAACAGCTAATCACATGTAAATGACAGCATGTGAGGAGAGCCGATCAGTGGCATCTCCTCGCATGGGAGACTGTACAGACAATTAGGGCACTGATTACAGTGCAGCCCTAGCAGTGTCCAGCAAGTGACGCCAGTCTGTGCCCATCAGTAACACCAATCAGTGCTGCCTTTCAGTGTCTAGTGCCACCCATTAATGCCCATCAGTGCCCAACTATACCGCCCATAAGTTCTGCCTATCGGTGCCGCCTATCAGTGCCACCTATCAGTGCCGCCACCTATCAGTGAACTTCAGTGAAGGAGATTACTTAGTGCCTTGAAAAAGTATTCATACACCTTGAAATTTTCCACATTTTGTCATGTTACAACCAAAAACATAAATGTATTTTATTGGGATTTTATGTGATAGACCAACACAAAGTGGCACATAATTGTGAAGTGAAAGGAAAATTATAAATGGTTTTCAATTTTTTTTACAAATAAATATGTGCAAAAAGGGGGGGGGGATTTGTATGGCGCCCCCCTGAGTCAATACTTTGTAGAACCGCCTTTCTCTGCAATTACAGCTGCAAGTCTTTTTGGGGATGTCTTTACCAGCTTTGCACATCTAGAGAGTGAAATTTTTGCCCATTCTTCTTTGCAAAATATCTCAAGCTCTGTCAGATTGGATGGAGAGCGTCTGGGTACAGCAATTTTCAAGACTTGCCACAGATTCTCAATGGGATTTAGGTCTGGACTTTGACTGGGCCATTCTAATACATGAATATGCTTTGATCTAAACCATTCCATTGTAGCTCTGGCTGTATGTTTAGGGTCGTTGTCCTGCTGGAAGATGAACCTCCGTCCCAGTCTCAAGTCTTTTGGAGACTCTAATGCCGCGTACACACGACCGTTTTTCATGACGAGAAAAATTGCATTTTTAAAAATGGTCGTGAAAAACGGTGGTGTGTATGCTCCAAAGCATTTTTCTCGTTCTTTTTAACGTCGTGAAAAACGATTGTGTGTATGCTTTTATGAGGGGAAAAAAAATGCGCATGCTCAGAATCAAGTATGAGACGGGATCGCTCGTTCTGGTAAAACTAGCGTTCATAATGGAGATCGCACATTCGTCACGCTGTAACGGACTGAAAAGCACGAAGACTGAAAAGCGCGAATCGTCTCTCACCAAACTTTATTAACACGAGGATCAGCAAAAGGTGGCGCCATTCTAATGGAACTTCTCCTTCATAGTGCCGTCGTACGTGTTGTACGTCACCGTGCTTTGCTCAAGCGTTTTTTTTCACGAACGTGTGTATGCAAGGCAGGCTTGAGAGAAAACACGAAAAATCACATCGAGAAAAACGTCTTTTTTTTCATGACATGAATAACGGTCGTGTGTACGCGGCATAACAGGTTTTCATCTAAGATTGCCCTGTATTTGGCTCCATCCATCTTCCCATCAACTCTGACCAGCTTCCCTGTCCCTGCTGAAGAAAAACATCCCCACAACATGATGCTGCCACCACCATGTTTCACGGTGGGGATGGTGTGTTCAGGGTGATGTGCAGTGTTTATAGGCCAAAAAGTTGAATTTTGGTCTCATCTGACCAGAGCACCTTCTTCCACATGTTTGCTGTGTCCCCCACATGGAATCTCGCAAACTGCAAATAGGACTGCTTATGGCTTTCTTCTTGCCACTCTTCCAGTTGTCCTGTGGACAGATTCTCCCTCCTGAGTTGTGGATATCTGCAGCTCCTCCAGAGTTACCATGGGCCTCTTGGCTGCTTCTCTGATTAATGCTCTCCTTGCCTGGCCCGGTCAGTTTAGGTGGATGGCGATGTCTTGGTAGGTTTGCAGTTGTGCCATACTCTTTCCATTTTCGGATGATGGATTGAACAGTGCTCTGCGAGATGTTCAAAACTTGGGATATTATTTTATAACCTAACCCTGCTTTAGTCTTCTCCACAACTTTATCCCAGATCTGTCTGGTGTGTTCCTTGGCCTTCATGATGCTGTTTGTTCACTAAGGTTCTCTAACAAACCTCTGAGGGCTTCACAGAACAGCTGTTTTTATACTGAGATTAAAACACAGGTGGACTCTATTTACTAATTAGGTGACTTCTGGAGGCAATTGGTTCCACTAGATTTTAGTTAGGGATATCAGAGCAAAGGGGGCTGAATATAAATGCACGCCACACTTTTCACATATTTATTTGAAAACAAAAATGTTGAAAATCATTTATGATTTTCCTTCCACTTCACAATTATGTGCCACTTTGTGTTGGTCTATCACATAAAATCATCAATAAAATTCATTTACGTTTTTGGTTGTAACATGTCAAAATGCGGAAAATTTCAAGGGGTATAAATACTTTTTCAAGGCAATGTATTTGCAAAAAATATATATATATTTTTAGCAATAAATAAAAACACCCAGTTGTGATTAAATACCACCAAAACGAAAACTCCATTTGTGTGTCAAATTGTATGCCAAATTGCTACAATGTGGTCCTGGGTTTAATACGAGAGCACTGAAAGCTGTAAATTGTCCTGGGCAGGAAGGGGGGGGAAAGTGCCTGGCAGGCAAGAGGTTAAATGATAAGGCTGAGAGAGACACGGAGTCAGAGGGAGGAGGGGAGAGTCTGGTCACAGCTCACTCACTTGCACAATGCACAGTCCCAGCAGGAGGCTCACTGGCTCAGTCACTCTCAGCGTCTTCATGTTTAGGATGGGACATTGTGGCTGCCGACTTTAAAATTTCCCACCAGCATATCCCCTTCACAGAGCAGAGGGGCTGCATCGAGTGTGGGCGGGCACAGGGAGAGAGGGGCCGGAGGAGGCAGAGCTGATTGTTCTCCCATTAGTGTAGACTAGAGGAGGGCTGTACTCTGCAAGATGGAACACACACACTCTCAGCCCTGTGACAGGTGCAGCTAACATCCCTGCCACAGGACACATCGCAGCTGCAGCACGGGATGGAGGGATCAGTGTGTTGTGTTCTTTCACTGCAATTTGGCCGCTAATTCAGAATCCAGCCCTGTTAACCCCTCCCCGCCGGAGCAGCCGGAGCAGTAGCACTTGGCCGGGTCCAGAAACTGCACATGCACAGTTCTGAGCTGGCCACACAGCAGCCCTTTTACAGGGAATCAGAGCAGCCCAGGGGGAAATTGCCACTCTGCCCTCTGGTCCAGCCCGCCCCTGGATGTACAACACTGGATGTCATCTTTTTGGGTGAGCTAAGACTTTTCTTCCTTTATTTGCACTAATGTCATCCAAAAGCTTTCTTTCCTCCTCGCAACATTTGATGACACCTGTTGCTAGATCCTCTTCCAAATTATGAGTATCTGCGTTCATTGGGACCATATCTTTGACCCCTTTTCATCTGGGTTGATGGTGCAAATTTGTTTTTAATACATTTTATTTTTTATATTATTTGCCTATGTGTAGCGGGTGTCAAATTTAGTGGGGTGTATCTGGGCAATAGATAGCCCAGATACATTGATTTTTAGGGATTTATGGACACTTTGGAGTGTGGGAGGTATGAATGGTGTCATGTTCCCTGCGGTCCCTAGGTGGCGCTGTCACCTGGGACCGGGGTTGAACTGCATTCTAGAGCCGTGCCCTTTTTGTCCTCTCACGGCAGTAGTACGGCAGGGCGGGGAACCCGCTGTGCCTGCTGGGAGAGGATATAAAAGGGGGCGGACATCTTGCGCACGAGATCCATTCCCCAGGCACCTTCGGCCTGGGGGCTGGTTCAGTTCGTCTGTGCCCAGGCGCCCTCGGCCTGGGCGCGTGGAGTCAAGTTCCATCCCAGGCACCTTCAGCCTGGGGTGAGGTACTTTTCCAGGAGGCCTGGGGCCCAGTACCTTCGACTGGGTCCCGCGAGGGCGAAGCATTCCTAAGGTGCCCCCGGTATTGGGTGCCTGAATCCAGGGCGTAAGGGACCGGAGATGTGACCTCCTCGAAGAGCCAGTGCAGCATTTGCTGGTGACGGTGGAGGCCTCTGGTGACCGTCCGGATGGATGTCTTCCTCTGACAGGGGTCGTTTGTTCTAAAGGAGGTAATTCATGTTCTCATGGTCTGTGGCAGGGACCCATCTTCCTCAGGTCAGTGGCAGGCCTCATCCAAGGCCTGTGGCAGGGGCCTCAACGTTCACCCAGGTCAGTGGCAGTGACCAAATTCACAGTCGGTGGCAGCGACTGTGCGCCAAGCCTGTTTGCACTAAACGGAACAGGAGAAACTCTATTCATTGTGTTGTGCCTGGACCTACTCTTTCCCACACCCTGTCTGTTCTTTTAAAAGTCAACCAGTCTACCTATTGATCTAAGCAATAAAACAGAGTTGGACTTTTTATAGTGTGGAACTCGTGTTACTGGAAGCTAAGTGTCCCTGTCTGTGACAGTGACAATCATCCTCCACAGGAGAAGCTGAGGCTCCGGCCTAAAACGCAGACCTGAAGGTAACCGGTTTAGCTCATATCTCTGTATACTACATCAAAGAGCCGAGCTGGTGGTGTGCATCTTTCCCCCTTCTCCCCTAGATGAGTAGAGCCAGCCGTGAAGAGAGAGGAGAAGCTGGGAGAGGACTGCTACATATGTAATGTGATATCACTGGCAATCTTTGACAAATGGTTTCATGCTTCTTTTAAGGGTGTGCATATGTTTTTATATGTATTTATGTAACATGTTGACATAAAATATTGGGTATACGCTTTTACACAAACAGATTTTTGTTATAAATTTTTATTAGAATCTATGTGTTATTCAGTTTTCACAATTGTTCACATTAGCCCTACACTTTTGTATACATCAAGGCAGGGTGGTGTGATGTTTTCAGAAAGCTATGTGCATCACCCTGCCGGCCCCCTTTCACAGAAGTACAGAAAATATGCAATAAACTCTGAAAAGTTTTATCTAAAAAAATGTGTTTGCATGTTAATGAGGAGAAAAAGGAGGAACCAGGAAAGGCAAACTATAAGCAGATTAAAGTTCAGCTTTAGTAATAATATTTGGATTCAAGAAAATGTGTAACTGGTATTTGTTGTACATTTGAACTGTTAATTTTTAAAGAGACAATTATGCAGTTTAGTTTTATTGATTACTAAATTTGTATGGTGTCAATTTATAAATAATATATGTAGCTGACCATTATCTGACTTGTTATATACAAAAAAGAAAATGAAGCATATTTCCCCAGAGGAATCTAGAACATTTCAAATGTTAAGTGATTAACCTATCAAGAAGTATGGTAACTAATTATTCTGTCTGCATTAAACATATATTATTCATGTATGGTGAATAGCTTACATGGAAATGGTATTATTGGTATTCATGCCACAATGTCTCTTGCATTCTAGAAATACTTGGTTGGTGTTTTGTAGGAATGAGCAAGTCATGTAAAATTCATCCCCACATGCATTTTACGTTTTTTTAACTCAAAACTCGAGGAGGAAGGGAAGCCGGTAATCCTAGTAGATCCGGCGTGGCCCAGGAGATCCTGGTGTGCAGAGATCATGAGGATGGCAGTAGGGGATTCATGGACTCTTCCATCTCGTTCAGACCTGCTGTCGCAAGGGTCGGTATTCCATCCTACCTTACAGTCGCTAAATTTGACGGTTTGGCTGTTGAAGCTCACATCCTAAAGAGTCGAGGGCTTTCAGGTTCAGTGATTACCACCCTGATTAATGCTAGAAAGCCGGCCTCTAGGACCATTTATTATAGGGTCTAGAGGGCCTATGTCTCCTGGTGTGAAACCAAGGGTTGGCACCCTCAAAAGTATGTCATAGGTAGAATTCTTCCCTTTGTACAGTTGGGGGTAGAAATGAAGCTGGCCTTGAGTACGATCAAGGGTCAGATCTTGGCCTTGGCAGTATTTTTCCAAAGGCCGCTTGCTTCGTATTCTTTGGTCCGGGCCTTTATACAAGGGGTAACTCGGATAAGTCCGCCAGTCAGGTCACCCTTGTGCCTATGGAATCTGAATTTAGTTCTCTCGGTCTTGCAAGGACAGCCCTTTGAGCCAATACACAATATTCCTTTGCTTCTTTTGACAAGGAAATTGGTGTTGTTAGTTGCGGTAGCCTCTGCAAGAAGAGTGTCAGAATTGGCTGCTTTTTCCTGTAAAGAGCCATACTTAATAATTCATAAAGACAAGGTGGTGTTGCGTCCTTACCCAACCTTTTTGCCTAAGGTAGTGTCAGATTTCTGTTTTTCAGAACCTCGTTCTGCAGAAGAAAGATTGTTGCATTCTCTTGATGTAGTGAGAACAGTCAAGGGCTATCTGAAGGCGACAGCTCAAATACGGAAAACTGATGTTTTGTTTGTACTGCCAGAAAGCCCCAAAAAGGACCAGGCAGCATCGAAATCAACTATTGCTAAGTGGATTCGTCAGGTGATCAGTCAAGTTTATAGTCTGAAGGAAAGGGTTCCACTTTTTCAGGTTAAAGCACACTCTAACAGGGCAGTCCGTGCTTCATTAGCAGTGCATCACCAAGCCTCTGTGGCTCATATTTGCAAGGCCGCTACTTGGTCGTCAGTTCATACATTCACAAAAATTCTATCAGATGGATGTAAGATGGCAGGAGGATGCCGCCTTCGGCGCACTGTGATGCAGACTGCAGTATAGGTCCTCACGCCTGGTTGCGGCCGTTTTGCTTTGTGTCTCAAATGGCATTGCTTTGGGACATCCCACATAAATATGACTATGGTGCTCTGTGTCCCATAATGTACGGAAAAAAAAAATAGGATTTTTATAACAGCTTACCTGTAAAATCATTTTCTTGGAGTACATCACGGGACACAAAGGTCCCGCCCCTCTTATTGGGATATATATATATATATATATATATATATATAAACTGAGGTACTCCCTGCATGGTAGGGGTTATATAGGGACGGGGACTTCCTGTCTTTTGAGTGTACCAGTGTCCATTCACCTATAGGTGGCGTATAACCCACATAGTTATGACTATGGTGCTCTGTGTCCCGTGATGTACTCCAAGAAAAGGATTTTACAGGTAAGCTGTTATGAAAATCCTGGCAGGGGAGATTTGGGGGAGAAGATTTGTGCTAGGATACAAAGTTTGAGAAGTAGGAGGATGTGTGCTAGATAGGGTGATTATTTGGGGTGAGGGAGACTTGTGCTGGGGGGGGGGGATTTTATCTGGGGGCTGGATTGGGGGAGGGATTTGTGGGAGGGGGATTGGAATTGGGAATTTATAGAATATATGCATTATTGTTTTGGGAGAATTTTGACTTGCAGGCGGAATTTATATTTTTGTATGTATGACAGAATGTTTGTGTCCACTTATAATTGATTTTCATGTATTTTTAGTGAAAATATTATTTTGATATTTTTGCGCGCGGGGTAGGCTGTATGGGTCTCGTGATTTCTTACAGCGGCCCTGGGTCCACAAGTACACAAATTCCAAATTGTACATCGCTGGAATTATTATTTTTTTTTATTAAAGGACTTTTCCCAAGCTGTCTGTGTGTTTTTTTACATTTTTTGACACTTTTTTTTGTGAAATGGTAGAGGTACAATTTACCCCATTACCAATTCACATAGGGGGGGCCCGAATCTGGGGGTCCCCTTTGTTAAAGGGGGCTTCCAGATTACGATAAGCCACCTGCCCACAGACCCCCACAATCACCAGGCAAGGGTTGTGGGGATAAGGCCCTTGTCCCCATCAATATGGGGACAAGGTGCTTTGAGGGGTCACAGACCCCCAAAGAACCCTCCCCATGTTGAGGGCATGTGGCCTGGTACGGTTCAGGAGGGGGGGCCGCTCTCTCATCCCCCCTCTTTTCCTGCGGCCTGCCAGGTTGCGTGCTCGGATAAGGGTCCGGTATGGATTTTTGGGGGAACCCCACGCCATTTTTTTTCCAATTTTGGCGCGGAGTTCCCCTTAAAATACATACCAGACCTAAAGGGTCTGGTATGGATTTTTTGGGGGAACCCCACGCCATTTTTTTAAAAACAAATTACAAATTACTTTTTTTTTTTTTAATTTTGGTTCCCTGCACAAAATGTCATTTTTTAAGGAAAAAAAGTAATTTAAAACTACTTGCACTATTAATGAATTGTCGGGTTATGCATGTAAATTAGTGCATTTTTCCCGTGTTTACAACTGTCTCTGCACAAAGTGTAATTTCTGAAGGAAAAAAAGTCATTTAAAACATACAAAATACACAGAAAAGTCATTTAAAAAAATGTCAGGGGTTCCCCTTAATATCCATACCAGACCCAAAGGGCCTGGTAATGGACTGGGGGGGGGTGACCCCTGTCATTTTTTTCAATGACTTTTCTCTGTATTTTGTATGTTTTAAATTACTTTTTTTCCTTCAGAAATTACACTTTGTGCAGAGACAGTTGTAAACACGGGAAAAATGCGCTAATTTAAATGCATACTTTAGACACCCCCCAGGTACGAAATTTAAAGGACTATTTTACTTTTATTGCTTCACTTTAAGCATTATTAAAATCACTGCTCCTGAAAAAACGTCCATTTTTAAAACTTTTTTTTGCATTGATACATGTCCCCTGGGGCAGGACCCGGGTCCCCAAACACTTTTTATGACAATAACTTGCATATTAACCTTTAAAATTAACACTTTTGATTTCTCCCATAGACGTTTAAAGGGTGTTCCGCGGCTTTTCGAATTTGCCGCGAACACCCGAAATTGTTCGCTGTTCGCCGAACGGGCGAACAGCCAATGTTCGAGTCGAACTCATGTTCGACTCAAACATAAAGCTCATCCCTACTAGAGATAACCACACAGGGACATAAGATCCTCAACTGAAGCATATAGTGTATATAAGCATGAGACTCTTCAGTTTGCAATGTACACCTGCCCACATGGCTCTGTGGCTTATGCCACGTACACACGATCGTTTTTAATGTCATTTTCAAAAACAACGTTTTTCTCGACGTGATTTTTCTTGTTTCCTCTCAAGCCTGTCTTGCATACACATGTTCATTAAAATAAACGCTTGAGCAAAGCGCAGTGACGTACAACACGTACGACGGCACTATAAAGGGGAAGTTCCGTTCGAATGGCGCCACCCTTCATGTTAGTAAAGTTTGTTGAGCGATGATTCGCGCTTTTCAGCCTCGTGCTTTTCAGTCCGTTACAGCGTGACGAATGTGCTATCTCCATTACGAACGCTAGTTTTACCAGAATGAGCGCTCCCATCTCATACTTGATTCTGAGCATGCGCGTTGTTTTTCCCCTCGTAAAAGCATACACACTACCGTTTTTCACGTCGCTAAAAAAAACGACGTGAAAAACGACGTGAAAAAATAGAGCAGGTTCTCATTTTTTATAGGCCATTTTTCACGTCGTTAAAAATGCTCTGGAGCCTACACACGATTGTTTTTAATGCCCAATTTAAAAAATGGCATTTTTAACGACGTGAAAAACGATTGTGTGTATGCGGCATTAATCTAAAAATCTTCCTCCCTCTTAATTTATTTTTTCAAAAAGGTTTCCATTTAGAAGATATTTTTGGGATATATTTCCTCCGCCCATACATTCAAGGTATAGTCCCTCTGGCATTTACTGAAATGTACAGGAAGGCCTGGCTTCAACGTAATGAGCTCTCACAATACTGTGTCCGCTCATGGTAGGTACAGCTCTGCTTTTATACAAGAATATCTATTTATTTTGTTTGTTATTTTTAACAGCAGTTGGCCATGTTTATTTTCAGAAGGTTTTTATTGAATTTCAAACCCCTCTGGCGATTATTCAGCTTCAGCTTGTTCAATACAAGGAAACACGGAGCCTTTATTCTGATGCCACACATTCAGATAGATGGGCTGCCTCTGGCACATTTATCAGGAAAAACTCAATTTTACAACAGGTGTCATTTTCTGCAGACACATGAATAATCCTTGTTGTCTGACTCACCTTGTCTCATGGCACCAGTTTATAGTAAATTCTTCACAAGCCAGCGTAGACACGGGTCTGCCTCCCTGAATGCTGTAGACAAGGCTCATTTGTCTTACTTATGTATAACTGTACCTACATCAACTTTTATATTAACACCCAATGCTCCCGACCTGGATTACTGCTGTGCTATAAATGCCTTTTTAATAAAGAAGACATCAATTACATTTTTTTTATAGAGGCTCCTAAAGCCACAAATCATCATTGTGCCATTTGCCCTAATTTTCTAAAATATACATTGGATTGTGTGTCAGAATAATTCTACTCAGGCTGTCATTTAATGGCAACTTCTTAATTCTTATTAGCAGCCAGTATTACTTTTTGTCTTAGCTATGTGCACGGGCTGTGCTTGCTGTTCATGCTCAGTCATGCTTTCAGGCTAATTTTGGTGATGTGCGCCATACAAAGACATAAAGAGACATATTCAAGGTCGTAAGATGCTGGCATATGTTTGACATATGGTCTGTGGGTAAATGTATTCACTAGTGCCTACTATTCCACTTTTCACATGACTAGAGAGAAGATTGAGACGGAGAGGTTCGCTTATATAGATAAAATAAAGAGGCAAAGCTATAGATAGATTATTTAACCACTTCAATACCGGGCACTTTCCCCCCTTCCTGCCCAGGACAATTTTCAGCTTTCAGCGCTGTTGCACTTTGAATGACAATTGCGCAGTCATGCAACACTGTACCCAAACTAGATTTTTTTCCCACAAATAGAGCTTTCCTTTGGTGGTATTTGATCACCTGTGGGGTTTTTATTTTCTTTGCTAAACAAACTAAAAAAGACTGAACGTTTTGAAAAATAAAAAAGTTTTTCTTTGTTTCTGTTATAAAATGTTGTTTTCTCCTTCACTGATGGGCACTGATGGACACTGATGAGGTGACATTGATGGGCACTGATGAGTTGGCACTGATAAGCTGGCACTGATGAGCACTGATGAGGAGACACTTATGTGTAGAATTGATGGGCACTGATAGGCGGGACTGATATGCAGCACTAATGGGCACCGATTGGCGGCACTGATATGTAGCACTGATAGGCACCAATAGGCGGCACTGATGGGCACTGATAGGTGGCACTGATGGGCACTGACAGGCGGCACTGATGGACAGCACTGATGATGAGGTACTGACAGTCATTACTGATGGGCACTGATTGGCATCTGTGAAGGGCACTGACAGGCATTACTGATGGGCACTGATTGGCACTTTGATAGGCACCGATTGGCACTTTGGTGGGCACTGACTGGCACATTGGTGGGCACTGGCTGACAGCTGATGGGCAGTGATTGGCAGATGTGGTGGGCACCTCTGATGGGTACTTAGCTGATAATCAATGCGCTGATTATCAGCGCAGACCACTCTCTGATAGGAGAGCTGCCGATCGGCTCTCCTGTCAGCACGAACCGAGGAAAGCCGTTTACTGGCACTTCCGTGTTTACACGATGTGATCAGCTGTGATTGGTCACAGCTGATTCCATGGTAAAGAGCCTATGTCATAGGCTCTTTACTACGATCGGAGTTGCGGTGTGTCAGAGTGATGCACGGCTTATCCTGCTCAACTTCATATGTTGTCCAATCAGGATAACTTAACCACTTTGCTCACGTCATTCTGTTATATGGTGGCCAGGAAGTGGTTAACTATTTCCTATGGCTGATTTACTGAAGGCAGAAAGACTGTGCTCTTTGTAAGTGCAGTTGCACTAATTTACCCCAGAGCTTAGTAAATATGGTAAAGTTCTTCTGATTTCCATCATCCAATCATGTGCAGGAAAGGTTGTTGTTTTTTCCTTGCACCTGATTGGGTATTCTTTACAACATGAAGCTTCAACACATTCACTAAGCTCTAGGGAAATTGAGTGCAGTAAGGTGCAAGGATAATTAAAAAAAAAAAAACAGCATTTTTGCTTGCACACGATCGGATGAGGGAAATCAGCAGATCCTCACCATATTTTCTAAAATCTGGGGAAAATGAGTCAGAAACAGAATCAGAAAATGTATTGTCATTTTACAATAACAATTATAAAAGTTGTAGCTCCCTCACATTAAAAAATAAATTCCACGCCCAGCATAAAAACACTTATAGAAAGGGAGGAGGCTCTCACAGCAGAAAAACCATCTTAAGATTCTTTATTAATAAAACAAGCAATACACTCCAATTTTTCGTGTGTCTCAACTGACACAAATATACAAACTTCAACAAGAAGCTAGTTTGCCTCCAGCTTTATTTAATATCTCTTTTTTATAAATTTTTCAACAACATATAACACACTTTACAATACATAAAACACATATACCGACTCAATATTTCCCAAAGAGAGAGAGAGAGAGAAAAAAAAAAGAAAAAAAAAAAGCCTCCAGCTTAAAGCTCCAAGCCGCTAGCACAATCACAGCATGTGTGGTGACGTCACGTCCAAACCCTGCCCTACACGTTTTGTCATCGGACGCTCTATATTCACAACTATTTTTACTATACAGAACCCCAAACAAACAAAACTAAACTATAGTGAGTCTTTTGACTCATCTTAACATCTCATGTGTCCTTACCTCTACAACTCTCTTGCAGAATTTTGGCACAAGCATCCAGAGGTGGACAGAAGAGGAAAACAAAATAAGAAACCATGCTCATACGTTAGTTGGCTCCTGCCTAAATTGGTCCTAGTATGTGTACATATGAATGTGAGTTATGGATTGTAACAACTTGCGTGCAGAGACTTATTTGAATGTAAATATACTTTATATGTAAATCGTTGCATAAAAAGTTGGTGCTATGTAATTACCTGTAATAAATGAAAAGAGGCAAATTATCAAAACCTGTACATATTGAGGTTTGGCATTGCCCCCTTATCCTGCTGTCATAGGCCCTCCAATACAGCTATGGCTTCATGCTGTTTTTATTTAATGTGTTAAATTTGGAGTCAGTAAGCAAAATGGCTGTTTCCTTGCCTAAGCGATCTTCAAAACGTGGCATTCACATTTTGCTTATTTTATTACCGGCTTTATTTACTGCTTTCTCACACTTCAGTGTCTCTTAAATGAATTTGAAAGATTCAGTGCTGGATTTAATTCGTAGTAAGTGCACCATAAACTAAAAATGTCTACTTCTAGCAATTCAAGAGCAATTTATGTTCCTGTTTTTATTTTACTTCACATTTGTCACCAATGTAATTTATTCCCATCTGCGGCCAATAAGCCTCATATGTTCACATTTGTTGTTGGCATACGCACTAAAACAAATGTTTATAATCATTTTTGTTACTTCTGGGAAATTCCTTTTGGTGTGGCATGCTTGCATATGGAGCATTTTTTTTCATACTGTATAATATCTGGAAACCTTTTGTGATTTAAGAATCCTGACTTTAAAGCCAAAATCCTTAATTAAAAAATAAATAAAAAATCTGATATTTTATTCAGTTATTTTAAATCTAAACTCCAGGCTAATGTAAAATTCACAAATAAATGCAGCTTTGTATACATTAGTGTTAAATGTATTATTTGAACGCAGTGAAAGTACCTAACCTTGAGTTAGTTTTACCTCTCTGCAGTCCCTGTACAGCAGAGACTAGGCTGGGACAGGCAGCAAAGAAGCCAGTCACTTGTGCTGTAGTTAGGGTTGCCACCTGTACGGGATTGACCCGGACAGTCCGGGTTTTAACACTTATGCCCGGATTTGACTCCACCTCAAACCCGGACACACAGCAGTCTCAGTCTTAAACACCAACTTTTCTGGGGATGGAGCCAGTGTCGATCCAGGGAGGGCTTCAGTCGGCTGTGCAGTGCCTGTCTGTGCTCTCTGCCCTCTCCCCCGCTCGGCACCTCTCCCGCCTCCAGCCACCCCAATGATCGCCTTTGAAGTAGATTGTTGCTAAAAGTGGTCGTGTTCGAACGACCGATGACACGCTCCAGCTTCGCACCCTAACTCTGGATCCCAGTGCACTTCCTGGCTTGCAGTGGCTGTGGCTTCTCTCCCAGCGGCACACTTAACCCTCCCTGCTCTCCCTGCATCTACAATATAGGAGGAGGAGAAGCAGGGGGCGGGGTGGGGTAAGCACACTCCAGTGTCCAGCCTCGCGCCCGCAGCATCTACTGAAGCCCATGCCAGCAGCCTGATTTTGTTGTAAGTGTAGCGGACCCCCAAAATTGGGGTCGCTATGATTTAAATTTAAGGGTAGCCTGAGCAATAGTTTAGCTCAGGTTCTTCAATTTTGCTTAGTATGGACTCTGCTCTGCTGTAATGTTGCCTGGAGTATAGTTCCCCTTGACCTGCAGGTGGCACTGTTGCCCAGGTCTTGGGAAGAACCACAGGTGGCGTGTGATTAAGTGTCCTCTCTCGGCTGCCGTGCGGTGGGCGGGTTCTGCCTGCTGTGCATGCCCGAGAGGGTACATAAAGGTCAGACGCCATGATCTGGTGTGGTGTGGCGGTGGGGATTCCAAGGAGGACCCCTGGTGGAGAAATCACGCCCTTTGGCCCTTTGGGGGTGCGTGAACTGGTCGAGGAGTCTTGGGCACCTTTAGCCCGAGGCTACAGAGTTACAGGTAGGCCCAGTACCTTCAACTGGGTCTACAAAACCAACCACTGGAGTCCCAGGGAACCCAAGGGAGGGTGGACCTCTCTGAAACAGAGGAAACCGGTGGAGGACCTGTCCGATGGATCGGTGAAGGAAGTCACGGTCTCGGAGAGGCCTGGTTGCTTATCAGAGGGAAGGATTCGTGAGTTGCAAGATAGCTCCTGTAGTTTGCCCCATTGGCACCTATGGTCTCTAATAATCTACAGGCGTTAGGATTCGGAAGTTCTAAATTCAGGAACCTAAGGATTCTGTGGCAGAGGATCTCCTGAACTTGTCCGTGAAGGGGACTTAAACTAAGTGTCATGTTCGTGCTTCACTCCGGCTGCTAGAACTGTGAGCGGGATCTATCCGGGTGAGCAATACCCACTCAGGCTTGAGTGGAGAATAGGGTGACTGGGTGCCGCGTGCCTGAACCTAATTCCCTACTAGATTCTATTGCTGTCTTCAACCTTTCTCCCAAAGTTATTTCAAGCAAGAGAAAATAAACTCCTTTGTTGGAGTTTAATTACTGTCTGGATATTGGCCTTCTTTCGGGGAAGATTAGACTTTTCCCTACATTCTAGGGATGAGAACCAACGGAGGGAGGTAACTTGCTGCAGGACCCAAAATTGCAAGAACACCGCTCAACCTCTTATACCAGGAGGATACGGGCATGTGGCATGGTGTGCCTTTTTGCTCCTGCAAGTGAAGGTAGGCAGGAAAAAAGGGTCTGTGTGCTACATAAGGTAAAGTACATTCTCTTCTCTGGGGTAGAGGAGTGCTGTGCGCTAGACAGGGAGGAGGGGAAAAGTCTGGAAAAGAGAGAAGCGCTCTGCATTGCGGGAGAGGGGGGCAGAAATTTGGGGAGCTGGGTGGGGGAAGGGGGTTATAAACTGGCCAGTATTTTTGCACACCTGCACTCTGTATGTAAGAAAACCTGAACCCTGCAGTCTGAATATAACTAACTCCTGAACCCTGCACTCTGAATGTAACCTACTCCTGAACCCTGCACTCTGAATGTAACTTACTCCTGAACCCTGCACTCTGAATGTAACGTACTCCTGAACCCTGTACTCTGTACGTAGCTCACCGCTGAATTCTTCACTTTGTATGTAGTGCACTCCTCAACCCTGTACATAACACACCCCTCAACACTGCACTCTGTTTGCAGCACACTGCTTAAACTCTGCACCCAGTGTGTAACGCACTCCTCAAGTCTGTACTCTGTAGATTGCACACCCTGAATTCTGAACTTTGTGTGTTTGAGAGCAGGGCCAGGGGTGGGGTCGAAGGGGCCTTGTCAGGTAGGCTGTATGGGGCCCTATGATTTCTAACAGCGGCCCTAATAAGGAGGATCTCTCTCATCTAATGGAGGTCTCTAAGAAAGGAGAGGGCTCTGATAGAAGGGTACTATGAAAAGTTCGGATTCATACCGGACTTTTGGGTCCCGGACCCGAACCCGAACAATTGACTGTATGTTCGGGTTCGGGTCCGGTGTTCGGCTATGTAATGGCGCATTTCTAAAAGCTACAGGGCAGCCAATAAACTTTTGTTTAACTGGTGTGCCCTTAGAAGCCATCACAGCCATGCCTACTAATGGCATGGCTGTGATTGGCCAGTGCAGCATGTGACCCAGCCTCTATATAAGCTAGAGGCACACAGCACAGCACGTCACTCTGCTTTAGACAGTATAGGGAAAGGATCCTGGCTGCTGTTGCTGTGAGGGAGAGAATGAAATGATAGGAGTTAGTCCTGATTCTGCAATCTACTGAGAGAAAAGATAGAGACAGTGTAGGGCAAGGTTCCTGTTGCTGCTTTCAGGGAGAGAGATTTATCTAGGAGTCCAGATTCAGAGATCTAATAACTCAGCAATCTGCATAGATTTACCTGGTTGGGTTGGAGTGCACAGTCTTTTTACACTGCCATGAGCCCAGTGCCAGAGAAAATCTAACTTTTATCTGCAAGCTCAGTGCACCAGCACTGCATATGTTATGTTGAGATACACCCTGTACATACTGTGGGTGTATTCTGCTCTTCCAAAAACACCCATTTAGGGCAAAAAAAATAAAATTTGCAGTGTTTTTGTGAGATAAACAATTTATATATTTTTCTTCTATTGTGCTATTCTAAAAAAATTATTTTAGGACAAAAAAATAAAAATTTAATAGCATTTTCTGCAGTTCTGTAGGTGTGAGATACACCGTTTACATACTGTGGGTGTATTCTGCTCTTCCAAAAACACCCATTTAGGGCCACAAAAAATATTTTGCAGTGTTTTCTGCATTTATATATTTTTCTTCTATTGTGCTATTCTAAAAAAATAATTTTAGGACAAAAACATTTTTTTTGAATAGCATTTTCTGCAGTTCTGTAGGTGTGAGATACACCGTTTACATACTGTGGGTGTATTCTGCTCTTCCAAAAACACCCATTTAGGGCCACAAAAAATATTTTGCAGTGTTTTCTGCATTTATATATTTTTCTTCTATTGTGCTATTCTAAAAAAATAATTTTAGGACAAAAACATTTTTTTTGAATAGCATTTTCTGCAGTTCTGTAGGCGTGAGATAAACCGTTTACATACTGTGGGTGTATTCTTCTCTTCCAAAAACACCCATTTAGGGCAAGATCCTATATTTGGAAAATATGAGGAGAACGTCAAAGGGACGTGGCCCCGATCGTGGTGCTGCTGGTGGAGCTCCTGTTGCAGGGAGAGAACGTGGTCGATCTGTGCCAGCTACACGCACAAGTGAAACACCTTCCTCAGCCTAATGAGGCTGTACGAATGTTGAGGCCAGGACAAGTACAGGCGATAGTAGATTGGGTTGCTGACAGTGCCTCCGGTTCCTTCACATTGTCTCCCACCCAGTCTTCTGATGAAAGATCAGAGTTGGAACCTGCAGCCGATGTCCATCAGTCTTTCTCCTCACCCCCTTGCAAATCAGCCAAGCAGTCTGAGCCCCAAATCATGCAGCAGTCTCTTCTGCTTTTCGATGACTCTGTTAGCAGGGTTTCCCAGGGCCATCCACCTAGCCCTGCCCCAGAAGTGGAAGAGATTGAGTGCACCGATGCCCAACCACTTATGTTTCATGATGAGTACATGGGAGGACCATCGCAGCACGCCTCGGATGATGACGAAACACAGGTGCCAACTGCTGCTGCTTTCGCAATTGTGCAGACCGACAAGGAGGACAGGGGTGAAGACTGGGTGGAAGATGATGTGGAGGACGATGAGGTCCTCTACCCCACATGGAATCAACGTCATGCAGGTGACCTGTGTAGTTCGGAGGAAGAGGCAGTGGTCGCACAGAGCCACCAGCACAGCAGAAGAGGGAGCAGGGTGCAAAAGCGGAGCGTCCGTCCCCTAGACAGTACGTCTGCTACTGCCCAACGCAGCAAGGGACCGAGCACTCCAAATCCAGGTCCAAGGAGTTCCCTAGCATGGCAGTTCTTCAGACAATGTGCTGATGACAAGACACGAGTGGTTTGCACGCTGTGCAATCAGAGCCTGAAGCAAGGCATAAACGTTCTCAACCTGAGCACAACCTGCATGACCAGGCATCTAAGTGCAAAGCACGAGCTGCAGTGGAGTAGACACCTCAAAAACAAAGAAAGGTCTCTGGCTCCTCCGGCTTCCTCTTCTGCTACAGTCTCGGCCTCTTCATCCACCTCTGAAGTGACAGTAGCACCTGCCAACCCGCAAACAGAGCATCTGCCAGCAACACTACCTTCTGGGTCACCAACCATCTCCACAATGTCCCAGGGAAGCGTTCAGCTCTCTATCTCCCAAACACTGGAGCGGAAGAGGAAGTACCCCCCTAGCCACCCGCGATCCCTGGCCCTGAATGCCAGCATTTCAAAATTCCTCACCTTTGAAATGCTGTCATTCCGTCTGGTGGAGACGCAGAGTTTTAAAAGCCTGATGGCATTGGCTGTCCCACAGTACGTCGTGCCCAGTTCAGTTTGCCTCCTGTTAACTCCTCCTACTCCGCTTCCTCATCGGTATCGGGACAACCCTAGTAAAAAGACTGTTGTTGAGGCCTCCAATGCCTAGATTAGAGGTGGCCAAGGCACCTCGCCATCCAGATGCGGTCGTTTTGTCTGGTGAAGGGGACAAGTCAACCATGCCTCCTTTGGCGAGACTACAGAGGCTGTTTGGTCAAAAAGTTGCAGCGGAATATGGATGGGAGTATCCCTACTTGCCGAAGGACCTGCTGTACGAGGTGGAGGTGTGCAGGGAGCGTTGGTACAATGATTTTGTTTGGACCCATCTCAAAGTCCCGCACGCTCGCAGATACCTAGCGTGTTCTCCAAAGGCTTCACAGCGTTTCAAAGACTGCAAGGCAGAATGGATGGTGGGAAGACACATCCACGCAGATAAAGTGGTGATAAAACGCAAAGAAGGCGAAGATGTGGAATATCATCTAGAGACTATAGATCAGCACCTAAAGCCACTAACTCTGCCGCACCCACGTTTCTATCTCTAGGGAGAAAAAGACTCCATTGGTATCATGCTGCTGAACTTTCTGGGGAAATTGTGTTTTAGTATGCCCAGAAGGAAAAAGAAAAGAACTGTTCCTGTTTGTTTCTTCCCGCAAAGTGATCACAGACTCTGGGGTAGATAGTGTTAGGAAAAAAGAAAAGAGAAGATGTTCAACGGGTGCAGTTACCGTGATGCTGTCACCAGGTGGCAGTGTTGCGCAACGTTACAAACACTTTTCACGCACCCACTCTTTGGAGAAAGAGGGATTTCTTTTAGGAGAAATTTCTTTTACTCACACACACGAATACATGTGTCAGGATTTTCTGTGTTGGTTTCTTTTGTTTTGTTTTTCCCTCTACAGGAGAACATCCCAGCAATATTTTAGACTCTGGGGAGGTCTTTAGTCAGGATGGGGAGGGAAAAAGTAAATGTTAAAATGCAACCTTGAAATGTTTGATGTTGTCTTTTGCTCCTCTTTCTGTTACAGGGGCTCAGACACAACTTCACAGTAGGATAGTGTTTCCAAAAGTTTGTTGGTTTTTCAACTTGTTAACGGTTTCTGGCCCGAATCATGTCAGCCGTGGAGGATATGGTTTGCTCCAGACACTGGGGACCAGTGTCAAAAGACAGAGGGGAGTATGTAGCGGGTGCTTATTTTCCCGCCAGTAATTTTGAATTTTTGCGGTGACACCGGTGGTGTATCTCCGGTGGTCCACCGGGTGGCGCTATCACTTTGGGCCGACGGACGAGTCATTGCTGGGTCGAATCCTTTTTTGTCTTTTCTCGGCAGCCGTGTGGTGGGGCGGGGAACCCGCTGTGCATGCCGGGGGAAGGTATAAAGGGGGCCGGCCATTTTGTCACGGGGTTCGTTGTCCCTGGCACCTTCAGCCTGCAGACGGAGTTCGTGTTTGTCCTCTAGGCGGACTGGGCCTAGAGGACCACCGGAGGTCGTGTTCCACCTCAGGCACCTTTAGCCTGGGGTGAGGTACTCGGTTGGCAGTCCGGAGCTCAGTGCCCAACACTGAGTTCCGTGAGGGAAGGATCCTAGGGTGCTCCGGAGACGGACGCCTGAATCCGAGGTGGACGTAATGGACCGGGAAGAGCTCCTCATCTGAAGACCCGGTGCAGCATACTGCCGGTGAGGGGTGAGCCTCTTGTCGGAGACCGTCCGGAAGGTGAATTCCCTTGTGCGGAGACCATTGCCCACTCTTTGGAGGAGAGTGGAGGAAAGAACTTGTGTCTGGGCCTATATACGCATTCACACCTCCTGTTCTGTTTTGTAAAGCAAGTAAGTCCATGCTATGTTCAAATAAAGGAGTGTTGGACTTGCAACGGTGTGAGGCTCGTTTCCTGGCAGATGACTCCTGGAGGGAGGACCCGATGCACAATGCAGGCCCGAAGGTAAAATAAACTTCTGCTAATACCACTTATACATCTGTGGTGGAGGCCTGGCGTAGCGGCCGCACTCCCTTTCCTATCATACCCCTAGACCAGAGACATTGCGAGCGAGAACTTTAATAGAGGGGATTGGGAGTGTGGTGGGGGTCGGGCGACCCTGTCCGCTACATATATATGTAACGATACCTTCAGCTAAGAGGGCCGCCAATTTAGTTTGGGCCCTGAAGACAGCTCCGCCAACCCCCGGCAATTTACTAGACCCACTCTGACACAGTTAGTCTAGGGTAATATATATATCTTATGCTCTATGGTTAAATTCAGACACCAATGCAATGATAGAAGAATAACGGACGCAATCCCAGTACGGGAACTTCCACCTGCTGTGTCTCCACACACAGCGTCTGCAGCGGTCGGGTCTCCGGCTCAGCAGCGGTTGAGGATCACCGAGTCAGGTGCCACCCAGGCTCGCAATGAGGGTGGAAGGCTCTTTTGGGTAGCAGCGCAAGGCCCCAGGCTTCAGGCCTTGCACCACAGCGCACAGGAAGATCTCTCCACTGAAGTCTCATGTCCCAAAGAGGCCGAGCTCAGCCTCGCCTCCTCCTTATATAACCCCACCCATGAGTCTCTAGGGTGGAAACATTGCACCCTGGGTGCCGAATGGGGTTCTGGGTAAGGTAGTCCTGAGAGTCTTTAAAGGAGACCCCGCTACACACTCCCCCCACTTAAACTCTTTGGTCCCCAAAGATAATTCTAACATACACTGCGTACAACCCTAGACAACGTTGCGTATGATGTTGGCATAGGGAATTCCCACCAAAACCTAGGGGTTGAATTCCCTTGCCCACAGGTCACACTATCATGAGTGGCCTGCCTAACTGTGCCAGAGAGTGAGTGGGGGTTGCCCTCCACCAAATGAACAGTGGAGGGATCCGGATTCTCTGCACTCCTCCTGGCAGTGACCACAGAATCTTCTAAACTCTTCCCCATTTGTGGGTAGGTCAACTTTATGACTTCGAGCCCTTTCCTCTCTTGGGGTTTCTGGCTCTGGCGCCACAGGCTCTTCTTCCGTAGCAGGTTCGGGCAACATGGCGGGCTCTGGAACATCTGCTTCAGGGGCCGAAGGATACATAGAGTCTCCAGGGTCCTCCTCTGAGCAAGTGTCCCAGACATCTTCCCAGTAATCTGATGAAGGACTAGATGGCATGAACTCAGTGGCTTCTGCATTCAGTTGTCCATCTATAGTGTCTTCAGTGATTGGAAGATCTATAGCAGAAGTTCTTGGAGTTGGGGAAGGCCACAGCCAGTCAAGTTCTCTTCCTTCATCTCCACTAAGTTCAGAAGCCTCTCCATCTTCAGCCCGAGAGGTCTGGGACAGAGTGTTTGGCCTGGGAGTATCCAGAATAGAGACTGGTTCAGGGGAGTCCCTCACTGGAGGTATCCTGACTGCTTCAGCAAGTGGGAGCAGGTGGTTTCGATGCCACGTCTTCAGTGGTCCTACCTTCCCTTCTGGCTTCAACTTGTAAACAGGCAGGCCCGGCAGCTTCCTACAGATGACATAGGGTTCAGATCTCCATCTGTCTGCAAGTTTGTGTTTTCCAGGGACCCCCAGATTGCGTAGCAGTACTCGGTCCCCGGGCTGCAGGTCTTGTACCCGGACCTTCAGGTCGAAGTTTCTTTTGTTTCGAGCTCCGCTTTGATCTGAGGCCGCTTGAGCTTGTTCATAGGCTACTTTCAGGCTGTGTCTGAGCCTGTCCACATATCCTTTGTGGGAGGTGGCTGAGGAATGGTCTAAGGAGGTGCCAAAGGCCAGGTCCACAGGTAACCTTGCTTCTCTCCCAAACATGAGTCGATAGGGGGAGTAGCCTGTAGCATCACTTGTGGTGCCTGTTGTAAGCGTGTACTATAGCTGCTATGTGTTTGCTCCAATGTTGTTTCTTCTCACTATCCAGAGTTCCCAACATGTTGAGCAGGGTTCGGTTAAACCTCTCCGGCTGAGCATCTCCCTGTGGGTGGTAAGGTGTGGTTTGGGTTTTCTTGATTCCTAACGAATCCAGGAGTTTCCGGATCAGCTGACTCTCAAAGTCCCTTCCTTGGTCTGAATGGAGTCGCTGTGGCAGCCCATAATGGACAAAATACTTCTCCATAAGCTACTGTGGAAGCCTTCTGGTCTTTGGTTGGGAAAGCTTGGGCATACCGGGTGAAATGATCGGTTATCACCAGAACAATTCCTAGTCCACTCAGGTCGGGTTCGAGGCAGAGAAAATCAATGCATACCAGATCCATTGGGCCTTGACTTTGTAGATGGCCCATTGGGGCGGCTTGATGGGGTAAAGTCTTCCTCTGGATGCAGCGTGCACATAAATGGCAGTACTCTTCTACTTCTGCCCTCATGCAGGGCCAATAGAACCGACTTCTGACGAGTTGAAAGGTCCTTTCCGCCCCTAGGTGGCCGTGATTGTCATGTAGGGCAATCAGAACAGTCTATCGATGTTTTTCCGGAAGGAACAATTGCCATTTATCTTCCAGGCCATCAGAGGGGCCCCTTCGGTAGACCACTCCCTGATGCACCTGCAACCTGCCCCACTCCTTCCTCAACAGGCGAGCTTCCTTTGAGGAGTGGCGTAGGAGTCTATTTGGATCCTGATTCTCCAGGGCTTCCAGGACCAATTTCCCCATGGGGTCTTCTAATTGGTCGCATCTCAGCTCCTTCTTGGACAGTTTCGGCAGATTGTCTTCTTCCAGTTGGGTTACTCCACAGTATTGTTTGGGGACTCCTACCATGGTAACTCCTATCTTTTCTGCCCTCGAGCCTCCTCTGGCTTGTAATTCAGCCCCTTGACAAAGGGCCTGTACCCCGTCAGGTGACACTTGAGTCCAGTCTTCTGTGTCACTGGTGGGGGCATGAGATCTCCTGGACAGAGCGTCTGCGTCTCGATTTCCAGCCCCTGGCCTGTACTTTAGGCTGAAATTGAATCCAGACAGTGTGGCCAGCCATCTGTGTCCAGTGGCGTCCAGCTTTGCCGTGGTGAAAAGGTAGGTGAGGGTGTTGTTTTCGGTCTTCACAGTGAACTCCGCCCCATACAGGTAGTCTTTGAGCTTGCCCACTTAAGGGCCAGGAACTCCAGTTTGTGAGTGGGGTAGATCTTCTCAGAGGGGGTCAGGCTCCTGCTCACGTAGGCAACGGGTCGCAGTTGTCCCTCGTGCTCTTGGTAAAGTACTCCTCCCAGCCCGTCATGACTAGCATCTACATGTAGTTCATAGGGTCTTGTTGGGGCTGCGTAGGCCAAGACTGGGGCAGTGGTTAGGCTCTTCGTCAACGCCTGGAAGGCCTCTTCACACTTCTGGTTCCACTGATCTCTGACTGACTCTCCCGGCTTCCTGGGTCCTGAGTCGTCCTCTTCCCCTTCAGTCTTGAGTAGTTCATTCAATGGTCTGGCAATCCGGGCAAATCCCTCCACAAACCTCCTGTAATAGGAGCAGAACCCCAAGAAGGATCTGAGTTCTGTTACTGTGGTGGGCCGCGGCCAGGAGGTAACTACCTCCAATTTCTCAGGGTCTGTGGCCACCCCTTCTTCAGACACTATGTGCCCCAGATAGTTCACAGAAGACTGGTAGAACAAACACTTCTCAGGCGAAAGCTTGAGTCCCTCCTCACTGAGTCTTCTCAGAACTTTTTCCAGCCTCTCTTCGTGTTCTTCCAAGGTTCTCCCAAAGACAATGACATCGTCCAGGTACACAAGGACTTCAATAAGATTCATGTCTCCTACAGTCTTCTCCATGAGACGTTGGAAGGTAGCAGGAGCTCCAGACAGTCCCTGAGGCATTCGATCAAACTCGAAGAACCCCACTGGGGTTATGAAGGCTGTCTTCTCCTTGTCTTCTGGATGCATAGGGATCTGGTAGTATCCACTCTTGAGATCCATACCGCTGAACCACTTGGCTCCAGACAGACTCTGTAAAGCGTCCTCTATCCTCGGAGTGGTGTACTGGTCGGGGATGGTTCTCCTGTTGAGAGTCCTGTAGTCTATACATAGCCTCAACGACCCATTCTTCTTCCTGACCACCACTATCAGGGAGGCATAGGGGCTTCTAGACTCCCGGATCACACCAGTTCTCTTGAGTTCTGCGAGTTGTTCCCTTAGATCCTCCAGATCTGCTAGTGGGACCCGCCTGACCCTCTCTCTGAAGGGCTTGTCTTCTTGGAGGCGGATTCGATGGGTGGCACTCCTTGCACACCCCACATCGAACTCATCTTTGGAGAAGATCTTCTCCCATCTGGTCAACTGGGCCTTGGCTCTCTCTTTCCAAGCCCTGGGCAGATTCGGGTTTTCCATGGACAGCTTCTCCCAAACATCTCCTCCTTCACCCGTCCCCTTGACTTCTGACAGGGTAACCGGGGCAGCAGGGCTCACCTGGCCCAGCAGCATTCTGGCTGGGATCTCCATGGGGTCACCTATAGTGTTCCTAACACTCACCGGAACTCTACAATGGGCCTTCTTCAGGGCCTTCAGCGGAATCACTTCTGGTATCACTTCCAAACCTGAGAACTCTCCCCTTGGGTCGGACTCCAGCACGACAAAGGGTCCAGGCTGCTCCCAAGTAAGCTTCACAGTGGCTCTGAGACAGGTTACTTCGCCGGGCTGCAACACTATCCCTTCTCTTCCAAGTCTCCACACCTTCCCTATCCCTTCTCCAGGGGTCTTCTGCTCCAGGACCAGCCGTTGGTAGGCCGTCTTCAGCATGGGGTGAATCTTGGTGGCCGCTTGCCCCTTCTCTTTCACTAGAGGGGTCAGGAGTCTTCGGACCAGGTCCGTGTTTGTCCCTATTATAAGGGAACTCTTGTTGGCTCCAGGCAGCCGAGGGCACACAACCGCCAGGGTGTCAAACACTTCGGCCTTCCCAGCCACAGATGGGTCAAAGGTCATCTTGATGGGCAAATAACCATCGTAGGGGAAGCTCTGGGTTCCGCTTCCCCATATTTCCAGTTCCTCTATCTTCTGGATGGGCAGATGACTCAAGTGCTTATCGTGGAAATCCCTGTATAATAGGGTCACTTGTGCCCCAGTATCCAAGATGGCTCTGGTGTAGACTCCCTCCACTTGAATGGGCACTATAGGAGATGGGCCCACCAGTTTCTCCGGCTATGGCCTGGCAGGGGTCGCCTCCTTCTGGCCCTTTCCCTTCGGACTCTTTCTCGTCCAACTCCCTTTGGACTTTAGTCTTTCTTGAGCCTGGTATGCATTGATTTCCCTCCTTTCAATGGGTGTACAGACCCACTGAGGGATATTATTGTTTTCCTTAGGTGTGCATCCCCTTTGGGGAATGCTGTACCTCTTCTGAGGGGTCTTGCCCCCTTTCTCTGGAGTGTATCTCTGTTGAGGAATGTTGTGTTTCCTCTGAGGGGTTTTGTCTCCTCTTTTCTTCTGCTTCGCATTCAGCTTGGAGCTCACTGAAGATGATGGGCACCCGGTTGACTCCTTCACCGGGGCCCTCTGCAGTTTCCCGCCGGCTTGCAGTTATCTGTTTTCTTCTTCTTGGGACTGGAGCATGTAGCTGCAATGTGGCCAACTCCCCCACAGTTAAAACAGATTATGTCTCCCCAGTCTTGCAGAGATGCGGGTGCCGAAGCAACTGGGAACAGTTCCTTCCTTGCTACCTCATTCTCTGGACCCTGTGTGTCTTTCGCCATCAGAGAGGTCAGCATTTCTAACACCTGAGACATTTGTGATTTCAAAGTGTCCACTTCTGAGTCCCTTTCTGGAGTCATCAGCGAGTTGACTATCACTGGTGTAGGAGCATGACTTGTCTTTATCATTGCCTGATCCTTCTGCAGTGCCTCTTTATCTCTGATGATTTTTATCAAATCAGAGTAAGTCAGTGACGTTCCTCCTCCCGAGGTTTTCAGGTGCAACCAGACTGGATCCGAGCGCAACGCTCCCTTTAAGACTTGCTTCATTCTTGCCGCATCTGTATCTTGGGGCATCATTCCCTTCTTCAAGACAATCTTACACAGCAACCTGTTCAGTCTTCTGACATACTCTGAAAGCTTTTCATTCGGCTGTTGGAAAGTATGTTCAAATTGGTAGACCATCTCTGTCACCTTTTCTAACTGACCGAACTCTTCCTGTAGCATGGCGAGACAGTCTTGAGCCGTGCAGTCTGTATTCCCAAACCGGAAACTTTTCACCGCTTCTGCTGCTGCGCCTTTAAGGCTTTCTATCACTCGTTGCCTCTTCTGCGCTTCAGGCACCTCCCATGCCTCCACTGCTTGTAATGCCTGCTCCACCCAAGTATCGAAGTCTTCCTCCCCTGCAGGGACAGGGAGCTTCCCTGAGAATGTCTTTAGTCTCCGGTAGCTAGTCTCTACATGCACCGTACTTGTCTTCTGACACTTGGTTAGCAGATCCCCTATTGCATTTATCAGTTCTGGTGATATAGCAGTGACAGGTGCAGGCGCCACCGGAGGCGTCGCCCTGTCTCCTCTTTCAGGTAGGGTACGGGCCGCAGCCTGCGGTGATCCCGTTGGTGATGGCTCCTTCTTTACAGTTACTGCATGCGCCAACCTATAGGTTCTGTTGTCTGGCGTCCGCACACACTTGCACTTGCAAGCCTCTGGCATCCCGTCCCAGTACTCCACTAGTGCATACTGATATGAGATGTCTGGGTCTAACTTTATCTCCGTCACCCACGGTGTGTGATCTGGGGACACTGACTTCATTAACTCCTCTACCGTTTCAGTCGACCATTCCTCCCTTGGGAGGCTGATGACTATCGACTGGTTTGGCTCTGCCCTAGAGGCTTTGCACCACGCTTCTACTGCTTGCGGGTCCATGGGGTCCATGCTGGCACTTCTGGCGTTCACCTGCTGTATCAGGATCCCGGACGAGCCCCCACGTGTAGCGATACCTTCAGCTAAGAGGGCCGCAGATTTAGTTTGGGCCCTGAAGACAGCTCCGCCAACCCCCGGCAATTTACTCGACCCACTCTGACACAGTTAGTCTAGGGTAATATATATATCTTATGCTCTATGGTTAAATTCAGACACCAATGCAATGATAGAAGAATAACGAGTTTACTTTCTACTGGCAATAAAAATCAACAGTTGTGACAAATCACATAAATATATCTGCAGAGCCCTGCAGCAATTGACACACTACAACTAGTAAGATGTGGCGCACACGCGCCACATGTAACAGTACTTCACTATGCGCCCTATGGTGCAGCAACTAAATAAACTATCTGGCTGGCCAGGCCTGACCCTATAATTCATTCTCTAGAACACAAATTCTTCGCATGCAAGTCTTTAAACGGTGGTGCACATTTCAGGAACACATTTGTAATCCAAAAGGGTAAAAGTACCAACACGGAACACTCCACTAGAGATCCGTTTGACTCAGTTCTGCTATGGATCTCCAGTGGGGACTTCAATATGAACTGGTGGGCCACGGCAGTCTGCAGGCCTAACAATAGTGTACAGTATATGGATTGAGCAGGTGCTCGCTCACCCCTCCGGACGCGATCCCAGTCCGGGAACTTCCACCTGCTGTGTCTCCACACACAGCGTCTGCAGCGGTCGGGTCTCCGGCTCAGCAGCGGTTGAGGATCACCGAGTCAGGTGCCACCCAGGCTCGCAATGAGGGTGGAAGGCTCTTTTGGGTAGCAGCGCAAGGCCCGAGGCTTCAGGCCTTGCACCACAGCGGATCCGCACAGGAAGATCTCTCCACTGAAGTCTCGTGTCCCAAAGAGGCCGAGCTCAGCCTCGCCTCCTCCTTATATAACCCCACCCATGAGTCTCTGGCGTGGAAACATTGCACCCTGGGTGCCGAATGGGGTTCTGGGTAAGGTAGTCCTGAGAGTCTTTAAAGAGACCCCGCTACATATATATGAAATCATATTTCTTTACTGGATTTATATCTATGTTACCAATTAAATATCAATGTATGTACTCATCTATTCCAAATGCTTATACTCTGTGCATGCTATATGTATATATATATATGAAATCATATTTTTTACTGGATTTATATCTACGTTATGAATTAAATATTTTTTAACTATTCATACCTCCGCATTTCAATTGCTTCATTCAAAGTCCCAAATTTCCTTTCCTTATTTACTTGAACCATGGGATGGAGGCACTCATTTGTGCTTCATTCAAAATCCCCAAATCCCCCCCTTCTAAAAAAAAAGCCTATATTAAGGCATACCTATAGCTACCCAGGATATCTCCTAAACCTGCACAGTTTAGGAGATCTCCCCTGTCCCCTGCATGTGCCGATGTAATCGGCACATGCGCACTGGGGTAAACTGAAGCAATGGCACCTATGTGCCGTTGCTTCAGTCTGCGTGCCGTTTCCTGCGGCTCCTACACACATGCGCGGGAGTAACGTCACCGCAGCTCCGGCCAATAACAGCGCCGGAGCCGCGATACCCGGAAGTAACTCCGGGATGACATGTCGGCGGCTGGAGGGGGAGACGTGGACCGATGCGGGGGCTTCGATCTGAGGTAAGTAATACATAATGAGCTAGTATTTTACGAGGGTTTACTTCCTCTTTAAGGTCTGATGACAAGCAGATCTTTTTTTCACTCATTTGTTTTATAATTTGTTTGTTTGAGCATTTGTCCATATTATTTTTATATTTGTTTGCACAGGTGTAAGTACACTGTATTGCTTGCCCTCACCTGGTGATACAGCCAGTAAGTCTGTTGTTTTTCAAAAGAACAAACTCTCCAGCAGAATGTATCAGTTACAGAGATGAGACAAACAATTTACCACTGACAGGGGTGCTTACATTGATCAGATTTTATTTATTTATGTAAAAACTTTATCCCAAAAGGAAAAAAATAAAATATTTGCAGTAACTGCTTAAAAAGTATTTGCTTGATTTTGGCATCAATTTGTTAGTGCAACTAAATCTACTAGTACATCTAACACTCCAACCCCCCCGACTGACAATTCTGCTATCCAAAGGTGTCCCCTGTACTCATTCATCCAGAATGGGGGCGCTCTAATACAGGAGGTGTGTTACTGGCAAGATTCCAGTAATGATCTGGCAACCGGATCAAAATTCCAGCTCTGCTGGATCAGTTCCAGAAAGTTCCCAGTTATGATCGTTATGAATAATAACAATTATTAGTGTATTTTATTTAGGAGTTTTTACACTGAAAAAAAGTTATAACATAAAGCACCTCTTTATAATTCTTATACTGTAGTTAGGTAAACTTTTTTTACTTTTGGGTATTGTTCATTGTAAACCATAAAACAATGTTGTGGTTATTTACATAAAAGCTGGGGCAGATATTTTTCTACCCTCCTGCCCCCAAGAAATGTAGGACAAGTGGGACTGACAATAAAGACTTTGCTACATTTGCAAAATGTGACTCTAAAAAGCAGATAAGAAATAGTCTCACATTTGTAGTGTTGGTGAATACATTTTTCCCCTTCCACAATACCCTGTGGACTTCGCATCAGCATTAGAGAACTGTTAGTTTTATCAGTATTCTCCCCGCAGAACATTGGGGATTTTCCACCTCTTTTGAAATCACACATTTGGATTTTTTGCATGTTTAATTATGTGATTAGATGCTGAACTCAATTTAGTCATGCCCTGAATCCTCCAAGCATGTTCAGTCAACACGGAACGCACTTTTAAATATTTACCAAGGCTTTGTTTACCTTTGTTTTTGCTATGTACTTAATAATGTATCTCATTACATGTACACAGGCTATAAAATGAAACACTGTAGAATGTTATTAACACCTCATAACATAATATTTAATTTAGTAGTCGAAAGTATACAGTATATTTTATCAATCTTACTGTAATGCATTTTCAAAATTAATTGTTTTTTGTTTTTTTAAAGAGGAAGTAAACCCTGATGGGTTTTACTTCCTCTTTTGCTCGCTGCAAACCTTGCAAATGAAAAGCATAATGGGCTAGTATGCATCGCTTACTAGCGCATTATGTGCCACTTACCTGCAAAAGAATCCAGCGATGTCCCCTGTGTAGGTAGCGTCCATCTTCTGACCCCTCTTCCTTCCGGGCCGCTGACTCCGGCTCTGTGATTCGCCGGAGCCGCGTGACGTCACTCCCACGCATACACACGGGAGCTACCATTAGACATGTGCACACTGAAATATGTTTTCGTCCGAAAAATACATTTATATAGTTACTCCCGAAATTAGTTTTTCGTTCGAAATTGCATTCGTCCGAAAATCCAAATGAATTAAGGTCGAATCTGTCATTGAAGGCTTATGGTGTCTGTCGAATGTTCAAAGAAGATTCGAGGGAGCAGCGAAACTGTACGACGCTGCAATCATACATTTCCGGTCGAATGTTCCGCCTACAAGCTATAGTAGAATTCTAATGTTGTATGACGAGTAATAATTACATTTAATTATTACTATTACTAGTCAACCAACATTAGAATTTTTCTATAGCCTATGGGCGGATGCATTTGACCGGAAATGTACGAATGCAGCGTCGTACAGTTTAGCTGCTCCGTCGAATCTTCTTAGAACTTTCGACAGACACGATAAGCCTTCAATGACAGATTCGACGTTTGTATGTTTTTCGATGCTTTGACAAATCTTCGTCGTTCATGTTGAATTGTCAAGTTAGTTCTAGCTATTTTACTGCTCCTCCTCTTTGGTTACAATCAGCCAATAACATTCATCATCATCATTATTTTTATTTTACTTCCCCCACCCAATTCCAGCAGCGATCTTTTCTCTCTATGTCTAATCTTTTCTCTCTATAATAACAAATCTTTTCTCTCCTATGTCGAATCTTTTCTCTCCTATGTCGAATCTTTTCTCTCCTATGTCGAATCTTTTCTCTCCTATGTCTAATCTTTTCTCTCTATAATGTTGAATCTTTTCTCTCCATGTCGAATCTTTCCTCTCTATGTAGAATAATCTTGGACTAATAGAGTTAAGGTCAGGCACATTCGACCGCAGGTTCGATAGCACAGATTGCTATTGTCAGCGTCACGTCGAATCTCCTATCTATATCGAACTGTTGTCGCAACGAAAACGAAAATAAAGCATTTGTTTATGTCGGATCTTTCGGTTTTCGGATTCTGTGCTTTCGTTTTCGTTTGTTAAAACGATAACGAAAATACCTGAAATTCGGACCAAAATGCATTCGGACGAAAACGAATGCACATGTCTAGCCACCATTAACGGCACAGTCTAGGGAAGAAACGGCACTTAGTTTCGTTTCTTCCCCGCGCATGCGCCGTTTGAATTTTTGGCGGACTACAAGTGAAATATCTCCTAAACGGCGCGCGTTTAGGAGATATTTCCACTACCTATAGGTAAGCCTTATTCTAGGCTTACCTATAGGTAGGTAGAAGTCCAAAAAGTGGGTTTACAACCACTTTAATGTTGGTAATACTTAGGCGTCTATTTCTAAAACATTTGTTTTGCAAATGTCAGAATTGTTTGTGCAAGCTGAACGAAATGGCGCTGTGATTTTTCTAAGAGTCTAATTCCTGTTTCATCAGCTCCATCTAGTGGCAAAAATGCAGTATAGTGTTCGCTTTCAAGTATTTCAGAAAACTATAAGGCATTTTGGCCACTAGATGGAGCTGACGATACAGACATTAATCTCTTCACAAATGACAGTAACATTTAGTTCTGCTTGCATTATTACTTTTAACATTTGTGCAATTAATGTTTTTAACATATTGTCTTTATTTTTTAATTACTTAAATCCACTGCCACATGACTCACCACAATGGCAATTTTGGTAGCGGAAACTGCTGACCCATCGCTGCAATCCCAGTTAGTCAACTGATCTGTTCACTGCCCCTCTTATCATGACATTAAGATGCTGCCACTTTAGTCTTTGGGACTGTGAGGACTGCTAATGGACTCTTCCATGTCACCAGGGATCAATATAGTGTGCTTCCACCCCACAAACATAAAGAAAGAAGACTAGGGACCTGTCATATGACCATGGATTTAGGTAAGAAATTTGAGCATTTAGGTAAGTTAAAGGGTGGTGTTTTTTTTTTTTTTTTGAAGATCAGCTTTAAAGTACCTGTTAATCCAGTCATTCAGCCTCCCTGGAACACTCACCCTGACCCAGATTAAACACAGGCTTGGCAGCTAGCCAAGCCTAACAATTTACAGACACTAACAAAGCCATCTACATTTCTAGCACACTACACTAGAGGGTGCTACATTCATTTTCAGCGGTGGGAGCTCAGTACAGTGGTTCCAACACCAGGCTTTTGATGCTGCACCTATTGTAGATATACTACTTCAACCAACTTTATGTTATGACTAGCTGAAGCCACAGTTCAAAAAAATGTTGTGGATCAGGAAATAGAATGAGACCCACAGGCTCACTTATATCTTTATTATACAAGGGAGACAGTACAGATACAATACAATGCAAGACAAGCAGATAAGGAGGGTCGTGCTTGTGAAAGCTTACAATCTAAAAGTTTGGGGATGTGTTGATATGTAAAATTTCATTTGCTAGTTAGAGATGGGATAAGCTTTCCTAAAGAGATGAGTTTTAATGGACTGCCTAAAGGTGGACAGAGTAGGAGATAGCTAGACAGATTGGGATAGGGAGTCCTGGGAAGTCCCGGGAGGCGAGCATGCCGGAGAGCAGGAAGTCTTGGGAGGAATGAAGAGGGTGGTTTGGGTGATATTGTGAGATGAGGTTGGTAATGTAGCTTGGGGCAAAGATGTGAAAGACTTTTTATGTTGTTAATAGTATTCTGATTTTTGTTCATTGTGCAAGCGGATGTCGTTGGAGAGACTGGTAGAGAAAGTTGGTGGATACTGAACAGTTGGTAAGGTAAATGTGTCTGGGAGCAGTATTCATGATATACTGACTGAAGTATAGCCCATGTAAAAGTAAGCCAATAAGATTAGAGTTGCAATAATCAGGTCGAGAGACAACAAAGGCGTGAATAAGTATCTTGGTGTTGTCATTAGTTAGGAAGGGTCATATTTTAGAAATGTTGTGGAGGTTGAGGCAACAACACTTGGACAATGATTGGATGTAGTGCCGAAAGGCAAAATCAGAGTCCAGGATTACATCTTGCACCCTGGCATGAGAAGAGGGACTAGTAGTTCTGCTTTTGATTTTGATGAAATGGTTGAGGGAGTGGACATGGGGGGGGGGAATATTTTGAGCTTAATTTTGAAGAATGGGGTGACATCCATACTGATATATTAATGAGTAAATTAGTAAAGTGTGAGGAGAATGAAGAAGTAAGCTGAGGGGAGATAGATTTTGGTGTCATCAGTATAGACGTAGTATTGGAAGGCATGGGAGGCAATCATCTGATCAAAAGAGGAGATGTAAAATATCAGAGAGCAGAGCAGGAAAGAGCATAATATTGAAGGCCAAGGAAGAGATTTATTTTTTTATTTTTTATGTGGAGTAGATGGTCAACTGTACCAAATGCAGCAGAAAGGTTTAATAGTGTAAGTATGGTGTAGTGGCCATTGGTTTTGGTAGTTAGTAAGTCATCAGTAAGTTTTAGAAAAGCAGATTCTGGGGCAGCTGGTACTGGTGACAGCAGGCAGAGTAGAAGAGTCAGGCAGGCCGGGTCATAATCAGACAAGGTAGATTGGGTACAGGACACAGGCAGGAGTGTGGTCAGGCAACAAGCCAGGTCTAGAACCAATCAGGAAAGCAGGAGCCAATGGTGCAGACAGAAGCGGCGGTCAGGGGGCAAGCCAAGGTCGATGCAGGTGGAGTTCAGAGAATTGTCAAGACAAGCTGGGTCAGCAACTGGAAGCAGGATACAGATTCACAGCTTCACAGGTTATACAGGAGGCTGAAGACAAAGCAGCACTTATCCTGAGCACTGGCTGAGTTTAAATAGCCTGTTTGGCGCCAGCAACTGTTACAGGTGCATGTAAGCACCGTCGCGCACGAGAATGCATGCGTGAGTATGCACATGCACATATGCATTAGCCAGTGCCCAATTGTTGCAAGCACGAAAGGGACCATGTTTTAGCCTGTGCACAGAAGGTCTTTCCTTACAGATGGCTGCACTAGTTTCTGGATTGTTCCCTTATTTTCACCTGGTGACTCTGCCAGTAACACATTTCCTAGCCTGAAGTGACACTTACTCACTGTAGTATATCTGTGTTGTTACCGTGAGATAGGAAATTTATGAGGACTGCAAAACACCTCCCTCCCTCCTCTGGTAATAACATAGGTGGGAGGAAAATGGGAATTGTGCTACCTGATAGCAATGCAGCAGAGTTAGAGCGTAGAGAAAGTTATCTGATCACTAGATTTCTGGCAGGCGTAATGCGGAACTGAATTTGAGACAGCGGGTAACTTTTTTTTAGTTAAAAAGACTTTATGAGTCTTTTTTCCCCAAAACTATTTTATTTCTCTTCTCGTTTTGGCTGTACAGTGACTGTGGCTCATGAGCGATGCAGTGTACAGTCCCTACCCATTTCCTGCATCTATAAGGTGCTATAAGGTGAGTCGGAATAAGGTCATTTCTACATGCAAATTAGTTACATCATCAGCGACTGCCCAATGAATGAAACAAAATGATTCCAGGCCCAGAAGAAGAACAAAAGAAATGGCTGTGCCAGTAACTGAGTAGCAGCTAGGATTTTGGGCCTTGTATTACAGGAGGAGAGCAAACCTAAAGGTAACTGTACCGTAATGTTTTTGCCCATTATGGCAAATGCTGCCTGCTGGTCTAAAAACCCCAACCCTATCTATAAAGTTCAATTTTAAAGCTGAATGGGAATTCTATTTTATATATTTTTTGTTAAAATAATTTGTTTTTAAACATGATAAAGAATTTCTAGAGCACTATGGGTTTTCTAAAGAAAGCTGTTATTTCCTTTCAGTCAAGCTCCCTGATACCTCAGGCAATTCAGGAAGGAGGAAAGGGAAGGAGGAGTCAGCACTCCAACTCATTCACTTGTGTGTGAAAACTTCACCTTGAGGTATTGAGTCATGTAAACAGTTTTTAATAGCCCGGAATACGAAAACAAAAAAATCATAGTGCTCCACATAACACAAAATATTCCTATTATTATTTTGCATGTTGACCTGACTAAACAACAATGAAAAACATTTTTTTTTAATATTTTTTTATTGTTTTACAAAAAGTTTGAGTCAATACAGACAAAATTAAACTCGTCACTGCCTGTATATATGCCCTTTTGTATACAATGATGTCATCATAAATAATTATAAACAATATGTATATACAGTATGTATCATTTTAAAGTTTGTTTAAAGAGGATCTTCAGGCTGTATAAAAAAATATTTCAGCAGCTACAAATACTGTAGCTGCTGACCTTTAATAAAAGGACACTTACTTGTCCAAGGATCCAGAGCTGTCCTCACCCAGGCCAGTTCTCCATCGGTCTTCAGGTTCCCATAATTGTAAGACAATAGCAAAAGAAGGGCGCACGACCTAGCCCATTACCAACATAAATTTTATTCCAAATAAAAACAACAATGTTTTACTTTCAAGGGCATTCCTGATTATGTACATATTGAAACTGTTTAGGTTTGACCTCAAATTATATCCTCTTCACGCCGGCTGTACGCATATATGCAGCCTCTAAGCAGGTGGGCCTTAATGCCGAGAGGCCGCATATATGTGTACCTAAATGTAAACAATGCTGTGCCAAGTTCCTGGTGGGCAATGGAAAGGTCCGATTCGCTACTTGCAAGTAGTGATCAAGAGCTTTTTGATCATGTGACTGCTGTGACATGGTGGTTAAATGACCGAAATGCCCGCTTACTGTCATCTGAAACCTCTTAAAGGGCCGGAAGGGATCGGCGCTAAGTGGTTAATGTGGCCCCTGGAAGCTTTATCCTTTTTACCTGAGTTTGACATGCTGTTAGTAGAGGTTTTTGTTTCTCCTTACATCTTAAACTATGTATATAGCCAGTTGTCAGTATCTATCACGAGGCAAAGGAGGCGTTTGCCTTGGGCAGCATTTTTCAGCGGGGTGTCGCCACCCCCAAGCAGATGGGCAGAGATGGCTCTTTAACCATGTCGCTGGACTTTTGGTGGTTGTACCGGGATGATGCCTGCAGATGCTGGCATCACCCTGATATCGTTTTTTAGAGCCGGTGGTCGGCCCTCTTGTAATAGCAATCAGAGCAGCTTACTAGCTGCTTAATTGCTATTACAAGCAGTGGGAGGGGCCCCCACCCTGCAGCACTCTGGGGCTCCAGGACTGGCTTTAAATTACCGTTTGTAACAGTAAACCTGAAGCGATGACATGACATCACTTCCGGTTTACTCGAAAACCATCGGCGCCAGTTTTTAAAAATCTAAAGCATTCAAAAACATTGATCTGAGCTTTTAAATTATAGACCCCAGATCCCTCCACAAAGAGTACCTGTACTCATCACATGCATATTGCTGTCACAAGGACATTCCTTGTGACAGCAATAAAAATGATAAAAACAAAAAATGAAAGCAACAGTATAAAAAATAAATAAATTCATTAATAATTAAAAAAAAAAATGTAAGCACCCCCGTCCTCCTATGCTCACGTGCAAAGACGAACGTGCATGTCGGTCCCGCATGCACGCAAACAGCGATCGTCCCACACATGTCAGATCATGGATAGTAATTCTATATTTGGCATTTGGACGCATTTGGACGAATCATGTCTCGAGGTCTGATTAGGAAGCCGCAGCTGTTCACTGTGAGCTTCCTCATAAAACGCTGAGACAGGAATGGTATACCGTGGCTGGGTTGGGACAAATTTAGATGGGGGACTGGGCGCCCGATTTTATTCTTGCCTTGGGCAGCACAAAACCAAAATATAGCGTGTATATAGCTATTATTTCTATTATTTCTGGCTGCTCCATCATAAAAAGCATAGTTTCCACGTATTGCTCTGATGATGTATCTGTGCTAGAAACTGGAGTTTAGATACAATTGGGTACAATTATCCATAAACGATTTGTTGGCATGGCTAATCCTGCCATTCTAAACAGAGCCCTAAATCCAATGTCTATAGATTTGTTATTAATACTAGAGTACTGAAAAAATGTACCTTTAAAGCTTCACTAAAAGCATGCCTTATTAATGTTGGTATTTTATTATATTCAGAATAGTTATTACGCCTTGCGAAAATTAATTATCAAGATCGATAATAGCTCAAAGTGTTTTGACTATTGCGCCGATGATGCGAAAACACTTGGAGCTCTTGGCCATAAACCTCCTGCAGAGCAGAAACTGTTTTATAGTCCAGTCATAAGCAGGACAAACGTGGGAGGCCGATTTCATAAACAAATGCATCCCTGCTCGCAGCAGAGAACCATTACCCCGAACTGTAAAAGACAATTTTACATTTTAGCAAGCCTTGGATTCCTTATCCACTTTTACCCCTGATAGGCAATGATTTCTGCAGCTTGCTACTTCATAAGCTGGAAGTGAATCTTTTAGCATTATAAATATTAAATTTCAGGTTTTTGGAAAGAGGCCTAAGGATTTTAGAACATTGCGGCGCATAATGAATCATCACCCCATGACTACAGACTGAGGTACCGCAGGATGATTTGATGTGCAATTCATGCGTACAGAGAATTAATTAACACAAAATATAGAAAAAAGTCCTCTTTTGAAATTGCCAACAGATTTATGTAAACGATTGTCACTCAAAAAATTATTCAAACACATTTTAGGAGAATTTCTGTACAATAAAATTGTGTTCACTTTGTGCACACTGTTTAATTTCATAAGCCACTATGTTCTGTGGTTTTATAAGCTTCCTGTTTATATTGGTACTTGAAACTTCCATGTCAACCCATCAGTCATCACAAAGGTCTATTTATATAAATGGTATTGGTCAAACCCACCTGATTTTAAACAGGTTTCCTGCTCGGAGCACAAAACATATTTGTCTGTGTCTGGATGTTAAGAGTGGAATTGTTTTCAAAAGGGGATTTCCAGGGAAAAAAAATATTTTACATCAGAACCCCTTTGTACAGTCCCACCCTTCCATAGTGCATCCTTTCTCTAAGGACAGGAATGTTACAATTACAGATTTTACTGGCTTAGCAAATCTGGTATTGGAATATGGCCTTAAAGTACAATAGTAGACTCCAGTTGGACAGGGGGTTTCTGATTTTCTTCAACATCCTCTTTTAATGGTTCCATCTACTTACAATAATAAAATTACATATGCATATTCAAAAAGGACTATTGCATAATGTGTTAGTAAATAAGCCTTTCTATCATTTCTGTGTAAATTATTATAGGGTATTTTTTTGGGCAGCCATGAGTACAAATACTCATGTTCACTATCAGGTCTGTATGAAAATAACTGTCATAAGACCTGCATAACAAGGTAATGGAACTTTATAACGTTTTAAAAGGATATAAAAAGAAATCCAAAGCCTTGAATATGCCAGTCAGTTTTGTTCAATCACTTATTAAGAAGTGGAAAATTATGGTATTTCTTGATACCAAGCCAAGGTCAGGTAGATCGAGAAAGATTGCAGCCACAACTGCCAGAAGAATTGTTCAGGGATACAAAGAAAAACCCACAGATAACCTCAGGAGAAATACAAACTGGTCTGGAAAATGACGTTGTGGTTGTTTTTAAGAAGAACATTAGGACGCTACCTGAACAAAAATGAGCTGCATGGTCGAGATGCCAGAAAGAAGCCTTTACTGCGCCAATGATACAAAAAAAAACTGGCACACTGTAATCTGGAGTGACAATACCAAAATAGAGCTTCATGGTCACAACCATAAACCCTGTGTTTGGACAGGGATCTACAAGCCCTATAGCTTCAAGAATACCATCCCCATTATGAAGCATGGTGGTAGTTCACTGATTTTTTGGGGGTATATGAGCTCTAAAGGCAATCTTGTGAAAATTGATGGCAAGATGAATAAAGCATGTTATCAGAAAATACTGGCGGACAAATTGTATTCTTATGCACGAAAGCTGTGCATGGGATGCTCTTTCCAGCACGACAAGGACCCTAAGCACAAGGCCAAGTTGACCCTCCAGTGGTTACAGCAGAAAAAAGTGAAGATTCTGGAGTGGCCATCACAGTCACCTGACCTTAATATCATTGAGCCACACTGGAGAGATCTCAAAGGTGTGGTTCATGCAAGACCTGCAGGCATTTTGCCAAGATGAATGGGCAACTATACCACCTGCAAGAATTTGAGGCCCCATAGACAACGAATACAAAAGACTGCACACTGTCATTAATGCTAAAGAGGGCAATACACTGTATTAGGAACTAAGGATATGCAGACTTTTGAAGAGGGGTCATTTTTTTCTAGTTGCCATGTTTTGTTTTATGATTGTGCCATTCTGTCATGACCTACAGTTGAATATGAATCCCATACAAAATAAAATAAATGTGTTTTGCCTGGTCACTCATGTTTTCTTTCAAAATGGTACATAAACTATATTGCCAAAAGTATTGGGCCGCCTGCCTTTACATGCACATGAACTTAAATGGCATCCCAGTTTTAGTCTGTAGGGTTCAGTATTAAGTTGGCCTAAACTTTGCAGCTATAACAGCTTACATTTTCTGGGAAGGCTGTCCACAAGGTTTATGAGTGTGTTTATGGGAATGTTTGACCATTCTTCCAGAAACGCATTTGTGAGGTCAGGCACTGATTCTGCACGAAAAGGCCTGGCTTGCAGTCTCTGCTCTAATTCATCCCAAAGGTGTTCTATAGGGTTGAATTCAGGACACTGTGCAGGCAGGCCAGTCAAGTTCCTCCACCCCAAACTTGCTCATCCATGTATTTATGGACCTTGCTTTGTGCACTAGTGGATGTTGGAACAGAAAGGGGCCATCCCCAAACTGTTTCCACAAAGTTGGGAGCATGACATTGTCCAAAATGTCTTGGTATGCTGACGCCTTAAGAGTTCCCTTCACTGGAACTAAGGGGCCAAGTCCAACCCCTGAAAAACAACCCCACACCATAATCCCCCCTTCACCAAAACTTGACTTGACTGGCCTGCACAGAGTCCCGACCTCAACCCGATAGGACGCCTTTGGGGTGAATTAGAGTGGAGACTGCGAGCCAGGCCTTCTCGTCCACATCGGTGCCTGAGCATGCAAATGCGCTTCTGGAAGAATGGTCAAACATTCCCATAAACACACTTCTAAACCTTGTGGACAGCCTTTGCAGAAGAGTTGAAGCTGTTATAGCTGCAAGGGGGTGGAACTCAATAATGAACCCTATGGACTAAAGTTTGGATGCCATTAATGTTCATGAGTGTGTAAAGGCTGGTGTCCCAATACTTTTGGTAATATAGTGCAGCCTTTTTCAACCAGGGTGCCTTCAGGTTTCTTCAGGGGTGTCTTGGCAAAATACCTATAAATTGCCCAAAAACTGTATACAAGCCAGCGGGTGGATCAAGCCTGCCTATTAGTTACACAAGGTTTTTGTTGTGCACCATTACAGCCTTCTAGCCGCCAGTGTCCTAACAACCAATGATGTGATCGGTTGATAAGGAAGATGTTGGGCACCTGCCCCTCTCCTTCAGCACCAGGTTCACATTAGCTGAGTGAGGGAAAGAAACGAAGGAGAAGAGTAACATTGGAATACTAATTAGTACCAGTGTGCAAAGATGTACTTGTTATGGAAGAATAAATCACAGCTAATGTTGGGTGTCCTACGCATGTGGCTGTTGCTACAATATGCAAAACTATTTGTTTATTTATTTATATTATTTTGGAATGGGGTGCCAAAAAAAAAACACATGGCGGAGGGGGGGCGTGACCGGATGTTGAGGTGAGAGGCCGTAGCAACCCGGCCCCCGTACCTCGCTCCCATGTTGCGCTGTGATTGTGGGAATGGATGGAGAAAGTAGGAGAGGAGCGGCGGCGATGTGAGTGGGACTGGTCGGCTGACCCCCCCCTGGAAACCGGGTGCCTGGAAATCCGAAGTTCGGAGAGTGGAGCTGCACGGAGCGGAGGATAGGTGGCAGTGTGCGCACCCGTGAGGAGGATACAGGAATACATACCGGGAACCGCGCGCTTGCTATCTGCCGCCTGAAGCATTAGTGTTCTGGGCTGCCTGTTATCATAACCCTGCCGCCCTGCTGCGAGCCTGTCACAGCCATCCAGTCACCCAGCTATCCATGCATAAGGAGGCATCATTAAGGTACACCAGGTTTTGCAATTCTGGACCCTGAGGTGAGCGGACTTTTTTTTTTGTATATTTAAAACTTAAAGACCCAGGCATGTGGAGTACATTGGGTACAATAGGATCAACAGTGATTCCCTATTTTTCTTAGTGTGAGGAGCCTGGAGGAAGGTGGACTGCTTCATAGGGGACTGCCTGGTCACCGGAGCCCGCAGAGGGATAGTGTGCGGGGAACACTGGAAGTTGCCGAGAGGGGAAAAGTATAAAAGCATATCTATAGGGGGGTAAAAATGCCGGGCACACTATCGGTAATGACCAGGAACACCTCCAAGGACGGGTCAAGTGCAGGTACACAGCAACAGCAACAGCCTCAGTCTCAACCCCAGGCACAGTCAACCAGGGGGACTAAAGCAAGCCAGGCAGCAGCCGCGGCCGCGGCTAAACTGGAAAAGTTTGGGCACGTCCTGGCATGTACAGCAAGCTACACACCTACAAAGGGACAAGGGTCTCAACAACTGAACCCCCAGCGGAAGAGTCTAGGCCAGATAACAACTATAGTGACACCTGGAAAGATGGCAGGGGGTACAGGGCCTAAGGGGAAAGTATCGGGCAATCTGGCAGAGCCAAATATAGGATCAATACCGGAGGGCGAACCCTCTATGAGAGAGATCTTTTCCGCAATTAACAGCTGCAAATCCTCATTGTCTGAAATATTTGGCCAGCTGCGGGAGATAAAGGAAGATATGTCAGTATTAAAGCAAGATGTGCAGGGGATTGGCGTGAGGACCTCCGCTTTGGAGGAGAGGTTAAGCCAGGTTGAGGATGATGTTAGCCCTATGGTAACCGAGATGGAAAAAATGAGAGAACAATTGAACATGTGTATTAATAAAATCGATGACATGGAAAATAGGTTACGAAGGAAAAATATAAGGGTACTAGGCCTCCCCGAGAAAAGTGAAGGTAACTGCCCTACTGAATTTATGGAAGACTGGCTAATAGGAGTATTTGGTAAGGACTGCCTATCAAAATACTTTTCAATCGAACGGGCCCATAGAGTCCCCTTTAGGGCGCCGGCTGAGGGAGGTCGACCGAGACCTATGCTCATTAAACTCTTACACTTCACGGATAAAATTACCATTCTCCAAAAGGCAAGAGAGTTGAAAAATATACAAGTAAACGGTGCAAGAATATCAATATATGCAGATTTTTCCCCTGAATTGCAGAGACAGAGAGCTAAATTTACAGAGTGCAAACACAGACTTCAGCAAAAAGGAATTAGATATGCAATGTTCTATCCAGCACGTTTAAGGATAACTGTGAATGGGGAAAACAAGTTTTTTAACACACCCGCCGAGTTGACATCTTGGATGAACACAAGGGAAGGAGAACCACAGCAGAGTGGAACTGCTTAGTAACTACACAAAGGAACTTTAGTAACATTTTTTTTTTTCAGTCTGTCTCTCTTTCTTTTTTCTTTTTGAGAGAGGGGGAAGGAGGGATGGAGGGAGGGAGGGAGAGGAGGAAGTGGAAACATGCACAGAAACTTAAGCGAAATTGCTCCCCCCCTTCCTCCCCCCTTTTTTTTTTTTTTTTTTCCCTTCCCCCCTTGGGTGTTCGTTTTTTTTTTGCACAACGCATTTTTCTATCTACTTATTTACTTATTTATTTACTTATTTGTTCATTTTTTTTTTTCTCTTTTGCACAATGAGAAAAAGGGAAAGGATTTTTTTTATGCAACATGGGAGCGGAAGGGGGGGAGGGTAGGAGGGAAGGGTTGTGAAAGTGTACTCTCAGTACTTTTTGTGGGGAGTGGTACAAGGGTGGAGGGCAAAGATGACAAAACATAATGCATGGAAAAAGTGCGTAAGAAAGTTTGTTACACTCAAATCATTCAAAACACTAAAACACATATTAAGAGGAGTGGTAGGGAGAGGTCTCACCTCAAAGGTAGGATGCGGTCACATTAGAAGCCCTCTATTTGGGCCCCAAGAAGGGCGGGGGGAGCAGCGGGTGGGAAGGGGAGGGGTGGGTGGGAAAGTATCTTTGTTTTGGGCACTAGAAGAGGGGGGAGATTCACTAAAAACACAAATTTTTGAGCGAAGAGTATTAACGGCACATTTTGGTAAGATGGGAGGTATAAAGACAAGAGCAGTCCTTAAAGGGGTAGATGACGGATAGTAGGGAGGTTGGGAAGAGAACCCCAAAACCTGGTAAAAGTATGAAAGTGTGTTCATGGAATGTTCGGGGGGTAAAAGATTCAACTAAAAGACAAGTGATTTTCTCAACAGCAGAAAGGAAGGACATCAAAATGCTGTGTCTGCAGGAGACGCACCTGGACGGGGAGACTATTAAGATACTAAAACACAGGAAATACAAAACACAGTACCATTCTACACACACTTCCTATTCAAGGGGTGTGAGTGTTTTGATAGATTCGGGTGCAGTGTTCTCCTGTAGACAGAGCAAGATAGATCCTAAGGGACGGTATGTGTTTCTTCATTGTTGGATAGAAACAAAAGAATATGTGGTGGCAAATATATATATCCCCCCCATTTGAAACCGTAGTCCTTTGGGCGCTAATAGAGTTTGTTATGGATAAGGTGGGGGTTCCCGTTATAGTGGTAGGGGATTTTAATATGACCATGGATAAAGGAATAGATAGGTTCCCGGCGGGTGCTTCCTCAGGACATCCGTCTGCCAGCCCTCTCCTTCATTTTTGTGAGGAGGTGGGTTTGACAGACGTGTGGCGGAGGAGACACCCGGGGGAAAAACAATTCTCCTGTCACTCAAGGACGCACGGTACCCTGTCCAGAATAGACCTCGTACTTTGTAACGAGGAGGCACTAGAAGTGGTGGGGGAGGTGGTTTATGAAACAAGAAGCATCTCAGATCACTCCCCAGTAATACTTGAAATAAAGCTGGATAAGGGGCATGGTAGTGGGGACTGGAAGATAAACCCATTCTGGTTGGAAGTAATTGGGGACCGGGGGAAATTTGCGACAGTCTGAATGAATTCGTAGTATTAAATACCGGATCAGCCTCAATAGGAGTGATTTGGGATGCTCTGAAAGCATTCTTACGGGGAATACTAATTCAAAAGGTATCAGTAGCTAAAAAACAGTCACGCGCTAAGGAAATTGCAGGGAGAGAAAAAGTGTTTAGCTCAGAGCTCAATTATATAAGAAATCCAACCCCAGAAAATCATGCAGAATGGTTAGTGTCACAGGGAGAGTACCAAAAAATAGTAACAAGCAAGGCGGAAAATAAAAAATTATTCCAGAAGCAGAATTTCTACGGGGAGGGCAAGAGAGTGGGGCGTATCCTGGCCCTAATAGCTAGGGCGGGGACCCCCCATCGGTTATTGCGGTGATAAGAGATGAGGAGGGGGAAGTCAGGAGAGGTACATCTGAAATAAAAGAGACCTTTAAGAAATATTATCAGAGACTGTATAGTAGTACAACAAATGACAACTTAGAGAGGGAGATGGCAGACCTTTTTAAGGGCTCACAGATCCCTCAGCTATCAGAGGAAGATAGGGAGAGCCTGGAGGCACCACTTACTCTGGAGGAGTTACAAATAGTAATAAAGGAGATGGCAGGTCAAAAGGCCCCGGGGCCGGATGGCCTACCAATAGAAATATATAAAACCTTTGGTGAGGTGTTGCTCCCAAAACTCCTGGAGGTTTTCAACTGGGCAGCAAAAGAAGGGCAGTTACCCCGGTCTATGACTGAAGCGACAATCATCACACTATTAAAGGAAGGGAAAGATCAGATGGAGACAGACTCATACAGACCAATATCTCTTTTATGTGCAGATGTTAAAATCCTGGCTAAAACCCTGGCAAGAAGGCTAAATAGGATAATCCCAAATTTGGTACATTTGGACCAGACGGGATTTATCCCAGGTAGGTCTACCTGCTCCAATATAAGAAGAGCATTTTTAAACACCCAGCTGCAGACGGAATCAGAGGGGTCTAGAGCGATATTGTCCTTGGATGCAGCCAAGGCGTTTGACAGCCTTGAGTGGCATTTTCTTTGGAAAACGTTGGCAGAGTACCATTTTGGTCCCAACTTTATCCAATGGATTAAAATACTATATAAAGACTCTAGAGCGAGGGTTAGGATAAATGGAGAATGTTCAGACTGGTTCCAATTGGCAAGGGGGACAAGACAGGGATGCCCTTTGTCGCCCCTTCTTTTCGCCCTCGCCATGGAACCATTGGCCAGTGCTATAAGGACAGATCCAGGAATAAAGGGTTTCAAGAGGAGACTGGGGGAAGAGAAAATAGCTATGTATGCGGATGATATATTGCTCTTCCTAGGGGATTTGCAAACCTCACTGGCAGGGGCAATAAACATAATAGGGGAATTTGGAAAGTTCTCTGGAATAAAAATAAATTGGGAAAAATCGGTTCTTCTACCGATTGACCCATTGATGGGAGAGATAGTACAAGTGAAGGTGGTGTCCCAAATAAGATACCTAGGAATTAATATAACAAAAGACCTGAGGCAATATATAACTGGAAACTTAGTTCCCTTATTAGCAAAGCTTAGACAAAAATGCCGGGTGTGGAATAAGCTCCCACTTTCAGTAGCTGGTAGGTCCAATTTGATAAAAATGGTCTGGATGCCACAAGTTTTTATATAACCTCCATAATTCTCCAGTATGGATCCCCAAACAGTGGTTTAATAAAATAGACAGCGTATTCAGGGAATTGATTTGGAGGAACGGAGCAGCAAGGATATGTCTCCGCGCCCTACAACAACCAAAAGAGAAGGGGGGACTGGACATCCCGAACCCTAGATATTACTTTTTAGCTGCTCAGATGCAGCACATGTGTGGCAGTAACCGAAGGGTAGAAAGTGAAATAAAGGGGTTAATTTTGAATGACACACGCCATGATACAGTAGTTGAGGCAGTGGAGGCGGACTCCTTCTGCTCTAAAGGCCCTACGGCCCAATTAATGGTAAAGAGCTGGAAAGAGGTCAAGAAGATCATGGGATATAAGGGATTTTCCGAATACTCACCTATATGGGATAAGAGCAATCTGCAAGAACTTAGGGTCATGGGTAGGGCTGAGGATTGGGATAGAGTGGGAATACACTTGCTGGCACAACTCTATAAGGAAGAAAGAATAAAATCATTTCAAGAAATAAAGGAGGAGTATGCAGTCCCAAATAGATCCTTTTATAAATACTTGCAAATCAGACACGCGCTGCACGCACAATTTGGACAGAGTTAACCAGAATGGAACGACATGCCCATCTTACGTAATTTAGTAGACACAGAGACCTCTAGAGGGGTAATCTCTGACATATACGGATCCCTAGTAAGGGCCGATCAGGGAGAGATTCTGGTTAACAAAAATAAGGTTAAATGGGAGAGAGATGTGGGCCCACTTTCCCAGAAACAATGGGAGCAAATAGTAGCGACAGGACCCAAGGTATCACTTTCACCCTCTAAAACAATATCCCAACTCTACCTGTTATATAGAGTATACTATACTCCCCAAAGGTTGTTCCAGTTTGGTAGGAGACCGGATCCGTGTTGTCAGAGATGTGGGGACAATAGGGGAGATTTAATACACATGGTCTGGAGCTGTCCCAAGTTATACCAATATTGGAAGCAAATAGTAGAAAGGATAAACCTGGTGTTTGAGACATCTCTTCGCCCAGAAGCCAGACTATGCGTATTGGGTCTCCTGGAAGAAGAGGGACTGCCAGTAGATGAACGGATAGCAATAACAAGATGTCTGTTCCAGGGCAGGAAAATAATTGCTCAGAAATGGCAAGCCGAAAGTCCCCCTACAATAAGCGAGTGGAGGATAGTGATGGAGGATACAGTAGCAAAAGAAGAATTTATATACAAAAAGAAAGGAAACAAACATAAATTTAATAAAATATGGAAAAAGTGGATAGAGAGGTGATCACGTTAAGAATGGGTGTGGGAAAGGTATGGATGGGTGAGAGGTAATATAGTTGTGTAGAGGGGACAAGATGGGTTTATATGGCATAATTTTATACATGCTCAATGTGTTGTATGTATGATTTGTTATGTGGAAAAAAGGAAAATAAAGAATATTTAAAGTAAAAAAAAGAGTTCCCTTCACTGGAACTAAGGGGCCAAGTCCAACGCCTGAAAAACAACCCCACACCATAATCCCCCCTTCACCAAAACTTGACTTGACTGGCCTGCACAGAGTCCCGACCTCAACCCGATAGGACGCCTTTGGGGTGAATTAGAGCGGAGACTGCGAGCCAGGCCTTCTCGTCCACATCGGTGCCTGAGCATGCAAATGCGCTTCTGGAAGAATGGTCAAACATTCCCATAAACACACTTCTAAACCTTGTGGACAGCCTTTGCAGAAGAGTTGAAGCTGTTATAGCTGCAAGGGGGGGAACTCAATAATGAACCCTATGGACTAAAGTTTGGATGCCATTAATGTTCATGAGTGTGTAAAGGCTGGTGTCCCAATACTTTTGGTAATATAGTGCAGCCTTTTTCAACCAGGGTGCCTTCAGGTTTCTTCAGGGGTGTCTTGGCAAAATACCTATAAATTGCCCAAAAACTGTATACAAGCCAGCGGGTGGATCAAGCCTGCCTATTAGTTACACAAGGTTTTTGTTGTGCACCATTACAGCCTTCTAGCCGCCAGTGTCCTAACAACCAATGATGTGATCGGTTGATAAGGAAGATGTTGGGCACCTGCCCCTCTCCTTCAGCACCAGGTTCACATTAGCTGAGTGAGGGAAATAAACGAAGGAGAAGAGTAACATTGGAATACTAATTAGTACCAGTGTGCAAAGATGTACTTGTTATGGAAGAATAAATCACAGCTAATGTTGGGTGTCCTACGCATGTGGCTGTTGCTACAATATGCAAAACTATTTGTTTATTTATTTATTTTATTTTGGAATGGGGTGCCTCGAGATTGTGTGGAATTTTAAAGACTGCCTTGTCTGAAAAAAGGTTGAGAAACACTGATATAGTGTACTTACCAATTCTATAAGGGTATGCAAACTTTTGAACACAACTGTAGTTACATCATTCTGATTGCTCAAACACACACGAATACATTGTCTATTTCTTCTTTGTTGATACAACTATGGGGTTATACAAAGATATTGGGCATTACTGACTTCAAAAGGGCATATTTATTATTTCTTCCACCATATCTATTAATATTTTAGACCGCATGCCTATCAGTTTTCATCATCATACTCTATAGGCACTGTATAGACTGACTTACAGTAAGTTATAAGGTGCAGGCCTCAGGCTTTTATTCTGATCTTGGCTTCAAAACCTAGGAAGCATCCGATCTTTTAAACATGTCAAGCAGGAATTCATACTATTTAGCCTTCGATAGTTGTGTGCTTGTTTTAGTTCAGTGGCAGGTATAGTTGATCCAGATTTTCAGATAATGTTAAATTTGTATCTTATTTTATGGACTTGAATGGTTAAAACTGAATCCAAATTTCAGGGTTACATTTGGCAGTTTGGATATCCACAATGCTTCTGGGACAAAAGGCTGTTTATTCCTCTATATCTGTTTTTGCTTTTTCCTGAGCACCCTTTGCTTGAATGCCCCTGAGTCTCATCCTTTCATTTTAAAGGAGAAGTCCAGCCTGGGCTCGTTTGGCTGGGCTCCTCCTCTGGGTCACAGGAGTGCAATTTGTTTTGCACTCCCCCGACCCATTTTCAACAGAGAGCAGTCTGAAGTCCGCTCTCTGCTGACGTCACCAAGTTCAGTCCAGGCATGGTGTCATCCCGACATCGGGAAGTCTGGATCTGCCAGGTGCCTGGACTGATAGCCATGTCAGCCTCTCAGCGAGCCAGCTGAGACAGCCACTCCTCGCCCCTCCACAGCTCAGCGCTCCAGTGAGCGTGGAGGAGCAGAGTGGAGAGCTGCTGATTGACAGTCAGCAGCTCTCCTCTTGGGGAGCTGCGAGAACCGAGCCATCAGCAATGTTCAATGGCTCGGTTCTCAGAGATGCCGGGGGACAGATATAGCATTGGACCGATGCTGCATCCACCTAGGTAAGTATGATTGGGGAAAAAAACCAAACCCCATATCTCTCTGTGACAGATTCACCCGGGACAGAGGCTTTTGGAGGGGACTGAATGTTAGCCTCTTTCCTACCAACTATGGGCCCTGACATTTGAGGGAGCTACAAGCATTTAGGAAGATATTCTGTTATGTAATGAAAAAGGACATTATTAAGGAGGCCATGATGGTCTCTGCCAGCTTGGGACTCAGTGGACAGATGTTTGTGAATTGAATGCTGATTAATAAGATCTGGAAAGCCCAGGTCTTTCACCCAATAGTTTATTGTGCTCATTAACACACCTTTGTCTCCTAGCAAACTATTGGGGGATGTGTTTATACTTATGTGTATTGTAAGTTGTGATTTAGGAGACGGCAAGTCTACCCTGAAAGGTCATATCTCTGAGTCACCAAGTCCGGGTAAATGATTAGTAAACTAGCTCATGTTAATTATTTTTCTGGTTACAGTTTGTATTGTCATCCTGCTGTATATATTTGTGTGTCATCTCAAATAAATCAGTTCATGTTCAGCAACCAAACGAGTATTGCCTTGTTGGTTGTTATCAGCGGTTGAAATATCTGATATCTATATTCAGACTGGGAGGAAGCGGTATATGACAAAAGCACTCAAGCGGAACGTGGGACGTTTCGTTACATATCCACAGTAGAATTTTTGAAGGAAGTTGCTTAGACAGTTTTTTTGCCCCATTATCTTATTAGGCAGGGCAGCCAAGAGTTTCCCAAACCATTCTCCACGATTTGTATAATTTGCCGCGCTATAATATATGCTCTAAAATATACACCATTTGGTAATATGGTTTAAATTTCCATTTACTTTTATAGGACTCAGAAGTTCATTAATTTATGAAATAATTAAATGTAATTTAATCAAATGTAAAAAAAAATGATATTAATAAAATGTAAATACAGTACTTTTAGAAATAAACCACAACTGATTGAACTTTTCAGAAGTTCTCTAATCTCTAGTGACAAGGTAGTCAAGCCAGAGCTATACAGAGATCATACAGCGTTCAGAGCCTGAGCATAAGTCTGTGCACATGCAGGTGCTATACCCATCCAGCTGCATCTTACAAATTCACCTCAATGCAGGGGCAGATCCAGGGGGGGCAACAGGGCAATTGCCCCCCCACCGAGACCATCTGTCACACTCGCTTGCTCTGTTTTTGTTTTTTTTTGCGCCTGATCTCCCGGACTTTGGGGACCTGGTACCGGCCGGCCATAGGTCCCCTTGACCCCAAACTTGGCACACATGTAGTCCCATGTCTCCTCTACAAGTGTTTAAAGTTTGGTGTCTGGAAGACCTACGGCCGGGGAGAACAGATCTTTCAAAGCCGGGCACTCCTTCCATAGACTCCAATGTTAAACGGTCATTTCTCCGGTGATTTTGCGGACCCGGTACCGTCTCCTTCCATAGACTCCCATGTTAAACATCAGTCTAGTCATGGGCACAGTGAAGCATGTGCACAGTGAAGCATGGGCACAGTGAGGCAAAGTGAGGCACAGTGAGGCATGCAGATGGTCACCCTAGGCTTATACTCGAGTCAATACGTTTTCCCAGTTTTTTGGGGTAAAATTAGGTGCCTCGGCTTATATTCGGGTCGGCTTATACTCGAGTATATACAGTACTTGTTCTGTGGCTGCCGCTGCCTCTCTGAGTCTCTCTCTCAGTTTCTCACATCAGCCGATCAGCGGTGGGTGGAGCCTCTTCCCTGTACTCATTGCTAACGCCTGGGCCGCTTGGCGTCTAGCAACGAGTGATGTCAGTGAGTCACGTTGGGCTGCTCTGCAGGCAGGTGCAATAGCGTGCGGCTCCACAGATGGGTAAGAAAGCGGGTGGCTCCACTTGTGGCGTGGTTTGTGGGCGGGCGGCGCGGTTCGTGGGCAGACCGTGCTGCTCAGTGTGTTGGCAGCGCAGGTGAGAGTGAGAGAGCAGGCTCATCTCTCACCACCCGTCCCTGCCCTATATTCCTGCAGTGACTTCCACCCTCACTGTGCAGGCAGCAGAGAGATTACATTATCACTCTGCTGCCTGACTCTGGGAGTCTGGGACACAGCAAGAGACAACCAAAACTACACCCTAGCAGGCAAGTTAGTGACAATCCGCAAATTGTGTCAGGTGACGTGGCAAATGACAATCTGCATCTGGTGGCAGGAAAGTGACAATCAGCAAGGTGTGGCAGGTGACAATCCGCAAGTTGTGGCTAGTGACAATCCGCAAGGTGTGGCAGGTGATGTGGCAAGTGACAATCCAAGGTGTGGCAAGTGACAATCCGCAACGTGTGGCAAGTGACACACTCGGGGCTCCCACTGATTCTGCATTGAACTATTTAATTTTATATTACAATGTAATAATAGAATTAATGCGCTTCAATCATCCTGACACCATAACAACCATGGTGCCGGGATGATTGAAGCGCCGACACCAGCCATTTCCCCGATAGATTTCCCAGAAAAAAAACATATTTTTTGGCAGTGCCCCTCCCGAGAAAAGACTCTGGATCCGCCCCTGCCTCAATGGGCATCTGTATGCAGCAGCTGCGGGCCCTGGGAAAGTAATTACACAGGCTTTGCATGATGTATGGTCCCTGTATGGCCATGTGCGCAAAGCCTCAAAAATAAGTCATCGGTAGAGACTTTTTTTGCTACCGCCATCACAGGTTCACTTTAAGCACACCAGCCCCTGTGGCAAACAATAGATTTCCATTCCAGACCTGCATGTTGGGAAACGGTTGAGGGTGGAAAGATTTTAAATTCAGGGCACGTTCAAACTATACCCATTGGCTGGCATTTTTCTGGGTAAGCGCCATCCACCCCAAGGGCACATAGAAAGTCATTGTATTCTACAGGTGAAACTCGAAAAATTTTAATATTGTGCAAAAGTTCATTTATTTCACTAATGCAACTTAAAAGGTGAAACTAATGCAGCGGGGTGTTCCCCTTTAATGCAGACAGACAAGAAGTTCCAGGTGAGAGGTGAGTCGGGAGGAAGTAGAGAAAATACATTGCTGAAGTGAGAGCAGAGAGAGAGACTACATTACCCAGAACCCCATTCGGAAATGTTTCCATCACAGAGACTCATGGGAGGGGTTATAAAAGGAGCAGGCGAGGCTGGGCTCGGCCTCTTTGGGACACGAGACTTCAGAGACTAATCCTCCTGTTCGGATGTGTCGGAGTGCAAGGCCTGAAGCCTGAGGCCTTGCGCAGCACCAAAGAGCCTTCCACCCCTCTGCGAGCCTGGGTGGCATCTGACTTCGCTCGACTACAGCCTTGTTGGATCGGGGACCCGATCGCTGAAGAGACTGAGTGTGTGTGGGACACAGTTGGTGGAAGTTCCCGGACTGGAACCGTAGTCCGGGCGGGTGAGAGGGCATATGCCCAACCGATATACTGTTACTGCATTTAGGCCTATAGACTGCCGTGGCCTACGAGTTATTCTTGGTGCTCTTATTGAAGGCCCTTGTCAGAGCTGAACCTACCGTTCGTATAGCCAAGTTTCTACCCCATCTTTACCTACCCCATTGGATTACAAAGTTTGTACTCTGTTAATGTGCACCACCGTTAAAGATCTGCCGGTGAAGAAAAAGGGCTAAGTTGTAGATATCAGAACCAGGCCTGGTGGAGTTTCTAATGTGTTTTGGTTACTGCGCCATAGGGCACTTAGCTAACGGTCGCCCGTGTGGCGCACTTGTTGTGTGTTAACCCTATAGTGTGTTAATGTGGCAGGGCTCTGCATTACTAATGACTATTCTGTAAACTGTTACTGATGTTACCCCTTTTCTTACCAAGAGCTTAAGTAAAAATCTTATACTTATTTCAATTTAGTATTGTCTCAATGCTCAGTTATTCATACAGTATAAGATATACAATTTACTGTCAGTACTAGCTGTGCCAGTAGGGGGTAGAGCATATTGCCGGGGGTTGGCGGAGCTGTCTTCAGGGCCCAAACTAAATCTGCGGCATTTTTAAGTGAAGGTATCGCTACACTAATATATGAGCAAGATAGTTCAAGCCGTAATTTGTCATAATTGTGATGTTTATGGCTTACAGCTCATGAAAATCCCAAATCCACAATCTCAGAAAATTTTAATATTACATGCAATCAATAAAACAAGGATTGTACAAAGAACAATATCGGATCTCTGAAAAGTATAAGCATGCATATGTACTCAGTACTTGGTTTGGGCCCCTTTTGCAGCAATTACTGCCTCAATGCGGCGTGGCATGGAAGCCATCAGCCTGTGGCACTGTTGAGGTGTTATGGAAGACCAGGATGCTTCAATAGCGGCCTTCAGCTCTTCTGCATTGTTCGGTCTCATGTCTCTCATCTTTCTCTTGGCAATGCCCCATAGATTCTCTATGGGGTTCAGGTCAGGCGAGTTTGCTGGCCAATCAAGCACAGTAATCCCACGGTCATTGAACCAGGTTTTGGTGCTTTTGGCAGTGTGGGCAGGTGCCAAGTCCTGCTGGAAAATGAAGTCAGCATCCCCATAGAGCTCATCTGCGGAAGGAAGCATGAAGTGCCCCAAAATCTCCTGGTAGACGGCTGCGTTGACCCTGGACTTAATGAAGCACAGCGGACCAACACCAGCAGATGACATGGCTCCCCAAATCAACGCAGACTGTGGAAACTTCACACTGGACTTCAAGCATCTTGCAGTGTGTGTCTCTCCATTCTTCCTCCATACTCTGGCTCCTTGGTTTCCAAATGAGATACAAAATTTGCTCTCATCAGAAAAGAGAACTTTGGACCACTGAGCAACAGACCAGGTCTGTTTTTCTTTAGCCCAAGTAAGACGCTTCTGACGTTGTTTGTTGTTCAGGAGTGGCTTGACAAGAGGAATACGACATTTGAAGGCCATGTCCAGGATCCGTCTGTGTGTGGTGGCTCTTGATGCACTGACTCCAGCCTCAGTCCACTCCTTGTGACAGTCCCCAACATTTTTGTGTTTGTGTGGATTTTGGGTTTTCATGAGCTGTAAGCCATAAGCATCACAATTATGACAAATCACAACTTGAACTATCTTGCTTTGCATGTAATGAGTCTATCTCATATATTAGTTTAACCTTTTAAGTTGCATTAGTGAAACAAATGAACTTTTGCACAATATTCTAATTTTTCGAGTTTCACCTGTATGTGCCTTGTTCCCACGGCAATGCTGGTCTAATGTGCTGGTCTAAAATTCAGTTCAAAAAAATGCAAACATGCTGTATTTTTTCACAGAACACTAAGGCTGGCCATACATTATACAATTTCCTTATTCAATTTACTTTAGATTTGCCTTCAACTACGTAGTGGCCTGTGTAAGGGCCTGCCTGATTGCATATAAATTGAAAGTGTTTAGGTTTGACTTATATGGTTTTGGTAAATCTAAAGGAAAATTGTACAAGAAAACTGTATAATGTATGGCCAGCCTTAGTGGCACCGCATGTCATTGTACTGAAGTGCAATGTACCACCCTGCTGTGTAGAGAATAACGTGAATAACGTGTCACTTTGTGTACTTCGAAAAATGATAAAAAAAAAGTAAACAGTATGATTCATCAAAACGTACTTCACATCGCCTCCTCACTACATGTCACCACAGAAGAAAACTGACAGCTGCCTTCAGGCTATAATGGAGCATTAATCATGCAGGCAATGTGAAGAAACCCAAAGGATCTGTAGTGTTATGCACCAACCCGTTATGGAAATCATGATAGGAATACTATAAAACGGGGGTTAGCAACCTGTAGATCACGGATAGGTGACTGGTAGATCACGATCTGCAATCCACTAAGGTGTAAAACCACAAGACTTTATAACTCCTTTAATCGATAAATCGACTTCTGTACAACCTCCCTGCCGATACATAAATCAAAATTTGGGTGGTCCCTGCTGAATCTGCTGTATGGCCAGCTTTACTATATCCAAAATGAAAAATGTTTTACCTTTAGTTCCACTTTAACTAGTGCTGGCAACTAAAATGTGACCATTGTATAGAAAAATGAGCAGACCCCTATGGTGTTTTTCTTATGTAATAACTGGACAATTATTTTTAATGTATTTTAAAGTAACTATTTTCGCCGCGTGTTTAAGCTTCATGGCGCTATTTAAATGGATGTATTTTTATATCAGTACAATTAAGAAAAGCACTCCCCCCCCCCCCCCCATCTTTTTCCTGCTGTTTAAAAGACTTTCCTTTACTCGCTGTGCCATGACTTTACACAGCTGTACTGGCCAGAGAACATTTTGACTACAATAATTAGAAAAATCTTTTTACCCATTTTGCTGGCAGTTCATGCCTTATTATTTAAATATGTTCCGGGTTGTTTTTTCAGCATTAGTTCTGTCAAACAAACGGAGTTGGCAGAAGCATATGCCACTGGAACAAACTCATCAAAGATCACTAGTTCCCCCTATTGGGCACAGATTGTAAGTCTTCTTCAGTAAAGTTCAAATACAGAATACATCTTCCTATATAAACCTTAATGGGCTCACCTAAATCACTTTAATATGAACTGAGTGTGTATTACACCAGAACAACAAAAATTAAGCATTAAACTGCCATTCTAAATCTGTAATTTTCCAGTATAAAGCCCCGTACACACGGTCGGACTTTTGGCCAACAAACTTCATTTTGAGCAAGTTGGACCAACAATCCGACCGTGTGTACGCTCCATCGGACAAACTTTTTTTTGCTTTTTTCTTGTTTTCATCGCACAAAAGTTGGGTCTGCAAACGGACAAACCTTTACCCAACAAAAGTCCGATGGAGCAAAGTCCGACCGTGTGTACAGAAAACCATCGGACTTTTGTCCGATGGACAAAACAACTAATGTTAAAATCAACCAACAATAGCAGAAGTTGACCAAAGGGTGGCGGTAAAGAGCAGAAAAGAGCAGAAAAAACATGTGATGTTGCAAAAAGTTTTGGGAAAGTTTGCAGAAAAGTCAGAGCGTGTGTATGCTATGGGTGTTCCCAGCCAACTCCGTTCAGACAAAAAAACACTGAAAAGTCCGATGGAAGTCCGACCGTGTGTATGGGGCTTTAGCTTCTATCTGTTTGAGAGCTACTGGAACACAGCAATCCTATTTTGTATAATCGGTGGATTTAAAAGTAGACTTCATCTTTTACATGCACAGTGTTTTGTGTAACTTTTAATGATTTCAATAATAAACCTATTACTTTTTAAGTCAGTTTCCTATTTGTATAGTGCCTATAAAGCCCCCTCTTTTTTTTTTTTGCTATCTACAAACCCTAGAATCTAAAAAAAACTATTGTCATTTTATTTTTTATTTTTTTTATAATACTGCTGTCTAGCTGTGAAAACCCTTATACAACCCCTGCCCATTAATAAAATTACACATCACAGGTCCTTCATTTTATCTGGAGGGGGTGTAATCCTTACTGCTGAACTAATCAGCGCTCACATTTTCAGGAGTGAGGGCCATGCAGCGCAATAATACTCTGAGCCCAGGCTGTGTGATGATTCCGCCCTTGAAATTTTCCCATGACAGCCTAAGCTCAAAGGTAGAGCATTGAATGATGCTGGCTATCATTTAATCTGGAAGAATGATGATCAGTGGCATCACTAGGGGTTGGCTTCTGGGGCTATAGCCCCGAATCTGAGGCCCATAGTCCTGAGGCCTTGCAGGGGTCCCCAACAACTGGGCTACGGCCTCTCTGCAGCCTGCATAACAGACCCAGAGAGCCGGCGAGCAGAATGGGAGAGCTGGCCAGCGGGCGAGAGAGAAAAGAGATGACATCATCTCTCACTGCCCACCCTGCATCGCCGCTGTTCCGCCCTCACTGTGCAGCTGCAGGCAGCAGAGAGATTACATAATTTCTCACTGCCCGCCCTCTCTCTAGGGACCCCGATGTAAGGGGAAGGCTCTCTGGGGACCCTGATTTAAGGGGGGGAGTTATTTGGGGACCCTGATGTAAGAGGAGGCTCTCTGGGGACCATGGTGTAAGGGGGGCTCTCTGGGGACCCTGATGTAAGGGGGAAGCTCTCTGGGGACCCTGATGTAAGTAGGGAGGCTCTCTGGGGACCCTGATGTAAGTAGGGAGGCTCCCTGGGGACCCTGATGTAAGAGGAGGCTCTCTGGAGACCTTGATGTACGGGGGCTCTGTGGGGACCCCGATGTAAGGGGGAGGCTCTCTGGGGACCCCAATGTAAGGGGTAAGCTCTCTGGGGACCCTAATGTAAGAGGAGGCTCTCTGGGGACCCTGATGTAAGGGGGAGGCTCTCTGGGGACCCTGATGTAAGGGGGAGGCTCTCTGGGGTCCCTGATGTAAGTAGGGAGGCTCTCTGGGGACCCTGATGTAAGTAGGGAGGCTCTCTGGGGACCCTGATGTAAGGGGGGCTCCCTGGGGACCCTGATGTAAGAGGAGGCTCTCTGGAGACCCTAATGTAAGGGGGGGGCTCTCTGGAGACTCTGATATAAGGGGGAGGCTCTCTGTGGACCCTGATGTAATGAGGGGGCTCTGGGGACCCTGATGTAAGGGGGCTCTGTGGGGACTCTGATGTAAGGGGGAGGCTCTATGGGGACCCTGATGTAAGGGGTAGGCTCTCTGGGGACCCTGATGTAAGGGGTAGGCTCTCTGGGGACCCTGATGTAAGGGGTAGGCTCTCTGGGGACCCTGATGTAAATGGAAGGCTCTCTGTGGACCCTGATGTAATGAGGAAGGCTCTGGGGACCCTGATGTAAGGGGGGGGCTCTCTGGGGACCCTGATGTACTGATAATATATAATAATATAATATATAATGTAATATACATGTGTATGCCTGCCCAAGCGTATGACTTTCTTTACTTCGCTGCTATGGGCCCCAGATCTTTTGGAGGCCTAGCAACACCCCTGATGATGATATCTAATTGCAGAAAAAAATTACTGCAGGGGTCAGCTCTGGGTTGAAGGTAAGTGCTGCAGAAAAAGCTGAATTTTATTTTACTTTCAAACTTTCCCATAGACACACTTCTAAACCTTGTGGACAGCCTTCCCAGAAGAGTTGAAGCTGTTATAGCTGCAAAGGGTGGGCCAACTCAATACTGGGTGCAGAGGGTGCAGAGAGTTCTGTCAGTTCTGTCAGCTAGCCAACCTCTAGTAAGCTTGTCATCAAAGGTTGGACCAGACTTTGAAAAAACAAAAAGGCGCTGTGTTAGAGAGGTGTTTGAGACTCTTTTGGAGTCGACTTTTCTACTCCTACATTCTCTGGAAAATCTGCCCAGTTTTTCTGCCCGGTTTAAAGGATGTTCCCCCTTAATATAAAGGGGTCACTGACTATCCCTGTCTTATGGCACTTACGCTATGATTGACTGTACCATCTTCTTGACATGTTATCACTGTCGACCATTAGGTTATCGACCACATTGCAACTAAATTTTTATAAGGCTGTGTTGGCCCTTAGACTCGAGTTATATCATAACAATGTGGTATTCTTTTTCTATTGCATTTCATTTCTAGTGGAATTTGCATTTTCCGTCTATACCTATTCATCATGTGACAACATGGTGTGGACGTGGTATACTTGGATTTTGCAAAAGTGTTCGATACAGTTCCCCACACACGGCTCATGTGCAAGGTAAAGTCTACAGGATTGTAAATATCAGTTTGTAAATGGATAGAAAACTGGCTAAAAGACAGAATTCAGAGAGTAGTGGTTAATAATTCTTACACTGAATTGTCTAAGGTTATCAGTGGTGTACCCCAAGGTTCAGTGCTGGGACCCTTACTTTTTAATATCTTTATAAATTATATTGGGTCTGAGATGAAAAGTAACATTTCTGTCTTTGCAGATGACACTAAGCTATGCAGTGGAATAACGTCCTTACAGGATGTCACCAATTTACAAGCTGACCTCAATGCTCTGTCTAATTGGGCGACTATGTGGCAGATGAGGTTTAATGTTGATAAATGTAAAATTATGCACTTGGGGGCTAAGAATATGAATGCATCATACTACGGGGAGTACAACTGGGGGGATCCTTAGTGGAGAAGGATCTGGGGGTTTTGGTAGATCATAAGCTCAATAATGGCATGCAATGGCAAGCTGCGGTTTCCAAAGCGAGCAAAGTCCTTTCTTTTATTAAGAGAGGTATGGTCTCCAGAGAGAGAGATATCATTTTGCCCCTTTACAAATCATTAGTAAAACCTCATCTGGAATATGCAGTTCAGTTTTGGGCCCCAGTTCTCAAAAAGGATATTGGGGAACTGGAGAAAGTGCAGAAAAGGGCAACCAAACTGATAAGAGGCATGGAGGAGCTCAGCTATGAGGAAAGATTAGAGGAACTGAATTTATTCACTCTTGAGAAGAGGAGATTTAGGGGGGATATGATCAACATGTACAAATATATAAGGGGTCCATATTGTGAACTTGGTGTTCAGTTATTCACTTTACGGTCAACACAAAGGACAATGGGGCACTCTTTGCATCTAGAGGAAAAGAGATTTCACCTCCAAATACGGAAAGGTTTCTTCACAGTAAGAGCTGTGAAAATGTGGAATAGTCTCCCTGCAGAGGTGGTTCTGGCCAGCTCAGTAGATTGCTTTAAGAAGGGCCTGGATTCTTTCTTAAATGTACATAATATAACTGGGTACTAATATTTATAGGTAAAGTTGATCCGGGGAATATCCGAATGCCTCTCGGGGGATCAGGAAGGAATTTTTTCCCCTGCTGTAGCAAATTGGATCATGCTCTGCTGGGGTTTTTTGCCTTCCTCTGGATCAACTGGGTATAGAATTGGGTATATGGGATTGTACGATATTTTTTTATTTTTATTTTTATTTTTTTTATGGTTGAACTGGATGGACTTGTGTCTTTTTTCAACCCGACTAACTATGTAACTATATGTCATACTATTGTGTTCTGTTGCATACCTTAAAAAAAAAAGAAGAAAAGAAAGGTCTTTAGCCAGTCCTCCCCCTTTGGGAAAGGAAGAGACTTCTGTCAGGCTTCTTAAATCGGGAAGCTGAGGGGGCTAGAAGGTCTGTTGTGGAAAGGGCTCCTGGGAACAGACAGTGTGTCTATAGACAGGCTCCATGTCTGAAGCCTGGGCCTAGTGGTTGTACAGGCTGTGGACATGAAGTGATTCCAATAAAGTCATCAAACTGAAACAAAGAAAAACTCAAACCTCCTGTTTTGTGGCTGCTGAGCTCCAGTTGAAGCTGTGATGCTCCCTGATGCCAATTCCCACCCAGGGACTGCTATCCAAAGAGTTGTAGGAGATTTCTAGTTGATTTTGGTTTCCACCTTCTGTTCTCCTGTCCTGCTTAGTTATAATGAAGAGTTCACATTGTGTCTTCATGTTTTGGTATCTGTATTCCCTCTGCAAGAGAATGTAAGTTATTTACATGGAGACCAGGTAGTCCTAAAGGGGTGTCTATATTGTATATCACTCTCGACCATTAGATTATCGACCACATTGCAATGTAGTTTTTTACTTACCATACTCCTCCTTCCCCCAGCTCCAGGAGTTCTACTCCACTCTTGGTATGTGGGCAGCCCCACCATCCTCATACAATATAGGAATGTTGGATGTTAATTGTACTTACTGCATGACCATCAAAGAAGAGTGGCTTTGTGAATCCAGTTGTTCTGTTGGGAGGGAGACCGCAGGAGCGAGGAATAAGGTAAGTATTTTTCAGCTTTAAGCCTCCCTTGGACTAAATGAGGTTTAAATGGGAAGGGGTGGGGGTGACAAAATAGTGACATTTATGCCTCACCCAAATTCAGTGCCAATGGAGCCACAGCAATATCCCGCATATCCAGTCACTAAGAATTATGTTTTATATTGTGTGTGGATACAGACTATACTAACTCCCAAATGAATTGCAGATGAGTCTGCTACAGTGTAAGGTCATTAATATATTCCAGGGAACCACTTCATAGTCTGAATTGGTAAACCGCATAAATGGTAATTCTAGTTCTCCCCATATTATTAATCTCATCAAACTTAATATAAATATTAAATAAACAGCCCATCCTGCCAAGAAATGTGACAGATGCCACCAGCTATTTTGTACTTACATTGATCTACAGCCTGCTCAGGGCTCTTGAAGCCCCATATCATGATTGCCAGATCCACTAACCGCTGTTAATTGATTTGGAACACCAGTTTAACACAACAAGTTTGAAAGTGCCCCTAGATTGTCATACATAGCGCCAAATCTTTCATTCTGGGGATGTGTTTGATACAGACAGTGAAAGCTCTGTTATACAGTATATTGTGGTATTAGCAAGGAAATACATTATCATGACTTTATATATGGATGAGCTCAATGCTGTAAAATGAATAATTTAAAGTGTATGTTTGTATCCGCATATAAAGTTAATTCACCAACCAGCTAAGTGTTTTTACCTCTATTATTTTATGATCATTTTTCCCCCAAAAAATTTAAATTTAAAAACATAAATATCACCTAGGGAGGGAATTGTTATTTTTTGCATGAAATAGGCATTCCAAAGAAAACTATATTACACTAATGAAAGTAATCAGGCTGTGCTAGAATTATCACAGAGGATAAATTAACTAACCAATAAAAAGCTATAGATTGCTTTCCCCCACTCACTGCTATCCATCTATCCACCCTGCTTCCTAAATGCCACCACCAAATGTATTCTGTCTTCATTACCTACAACAATGTAGGAAGGTTTGTAGAAGGCCATTGTTAGAGATAACAGAGGGCCATTAATGGCTGCTGGGGGTTAGCATTCCCGGATCACTGTTAGGCAATGTTTGTAAGAAATTTGCAAGAAGGAACCCCCCTTGTCGTCACACTAGCTCAAATTATGAGGCTAATCTGCTAAAGAAGTCGAGACTCTTCATTAACCTCTTCACGCTAAAGTAACACATATATGCGGCCTCACAGAACAGGGCTTTTTTCCATGGGGCCGCATATATACGTATCTCCCCTTGTGCTGGGATCGTGCCTCACCGCGCCGTCCCAGCCCTCCCAACACAGAGACCGGGGGCTCACCAAGAGCCCTGGGCCCTGTACTAACGATCAGGACCTGGATCTCCCGATTTCGGGTCACCTGATCGCTGTGGTAGCCTCCGATTTGCTACCACAGTGATCAGTCACTGTGAAGCCCACTCCTGTGTATTTTTTATTTTATTTCTGAGAATGGAGAGGAAAGATTCAATGTATATTTCTATTTCCTTGCAGAAAGAAAAAAAAGTGTATATTTTTTATTATTTCTTTTAAAAAAATTTACAAAGAAAAAATACCTAGATCAAGACTTGACCTGGGTTAGTGCCAGGGTTAATGTTTGGGTCAAGTAAGGGTCAAAGGTCAAGATCAGGGTTGCTATATTTTGGGCAGGATTTTAAAAAAAATTGAATTAGCAATATTTGTGGGAGTCGCACTGCCTCTTTAAGACCTCTCTGTATAGTGCGGTTCTAATCTGAAAGCGGAGTTCCACCCAAAAGCGGAACTTCCACTTTAAGGACTCCTCACCCCCTAACATGCCACATTTGGCATATCATTTTTTTTGGGGGGGGGGGAGGGAAGTGGGTACCTATTTTTGACAGATACCCAGCTCCCACTTCTGCTCGGGCCGCCTAGGCAACTCGAGCGGACATTCTCCTCCCTCTCAGAAGATTGCTTCGCCATTGTGGAGGCGCAGCATGACTCGTGCATGCGCAGTGAACACCCGGCTGTGAAGCCGCAAGCTGTCACAGCCGGGTGCCCTCACTGCCGGGGCCAGAAAGAACTGAGGGAGAGAACCCGAGGGAGAGAACCGAGGGTTCGGACGGCCACATCGCTGGATCGTGGGACAGGTGAGTGTGTGTTTATTGTAGCTGCTGACTTGTAATAAACACAAAACCGAGTGGATCTCCACTTTAATCCATGAGAGCATACATGTTGAAGCATATATAGCATTGGATAAATAAGGGCAGATATGCCGGGAGGGAGCCCATTCCTCTATAAATGTGCAGGGACACACCGGAAGCCCAGCAGAACCCAAAGATGGAAATCAGCCCAAACGTTAGCAAGCTTTTATGTAAGGCCTTTGTATACAACAAACAAAATTAAATCAAGGGTTTTTGTTGCATATGTTTGCAAAGAGATATAAAGTTACACTGCTGCACCAAGACACCTCTGTAGTGTGGCCCCCTGACCCAGAGGGGGTTGATTTACTAAAACTGGAGAGTGCAAAATCTGGAGCAGCTGTGCATGGCAGCCAATCAGCTTCCAAATTCAGCTTGCTCAATTAAGTGTAGTGATACCCCCAGCTAAGAGAGCCGCTGGTATGATTTTCGGGCCTGTAACACACCACTGTCAACCCCCAGTAATTGGCTCTACCCTCTCTCTGCACAGCTAGTATGGGATGATAGGATTGTGGAACCTGTAGCTTTAGGTAACACAATCCGGCAACAAAGGCACACAGTGATATTATATGGCTGACACTAACCGTCTCTTCTGCACAGTAATAACACCAAACAACTTGTCTGCTTAATCCTAATACTTTTACTGAATTAAATAGATCAGCAGATAAACAGTACACAGTAATATATGCAGAGCCCTGCAATAAAAGGTATTTATAAAGCAAGCAGATATACAATCCTGTACACATACAGCTAACGAACCCCGCTTGCAGCTCCCCTCCCTCGTGGGCAAGATGGCGCCCAGCAGTGTCTAAACTTAGAAGTCAGACCTGACTGTTCTATATGCAAGTTCCGTAGAGAAGGATCTTCGCTAGAAAATGGTGGTGCACTTTTTTGAAGATAAATTGTAATTCACAGGAATAGGTACTGGTTACTCGATGGATAACAGAAAGGGTATAAATACAGAGAGAGTGGGAAACGGAGAGATAACGAACATGAGAGGTCGAGGAAAGGGGTGGGGAAGGGTAAGGGGTGGTGTGTACTAACAAACATGTGTAAAAGGTTGTAATAGTGTGTTCATATGAACAATTTATAATGAAAGTAATTTAATATTAAAAAAAAGTAATAAGGAAAACCACAAATGATGCGAAACTGAAGTAGAGACGAGATGAGCAAATATAAAACATGACCAAGTCTCTTGCTATGGTTGAGTCTGAGGTGGGAAAAAAAAAAGAAAGTAACTAAGCTACTCAATGCACTGTCCCTCCGGCGTGCAAATGCAGACTCTAAACGGTGGGTCCTGAACAACAGGCACAAGGCCTAGAGATCCTGTAATAATCTTTGAGCAGGTGCTCTCTCACCCAACCGGATCAGTCAGTGTCAGTGTCTTCCGTAGCTGTGTCAGACGTCCCTTGGGCTCCTCAGTGGAAACGGAAGGCTCTTTGGAAAAACAGGGCCCAAACTTCAGGCCCTGTCAGGAACAACAGACTCAGCACAGAGTTCCACTTGCTGGGCGGGCGATGTCCAAAGAGACTGTTCTCCGGTCCTCCCCCTTCTTAAATAGCCCACCCCAGCAGTCCTTGCGCGGGGCAATGCACCCTGGGTGTCCCGCTGTACCCTGGGTACGGTAGACTCTGGGTCCTTAAAGCAACACCCCGCTAAACAAGCTTTGACAAAGTAACCTGGAAGCTGGTTTCTTTGCAGAGCTGCACCAGATTTTGCACACAGTTTAAGTAAATGAACGCAGAATCTCTCCCTATCTGAGTTTACAACTATGACACATATATATAGAGCAATACACAAACTGAAAGCACGCTTACATAGATTTAGCCCCCTCTTTCCCCAAATGTTTATCCTGAACTTTTCACTACCTCTTTTGCTGTACAGACACTCTAGGATTAGTGTCTTTCACCGTGACATCATCCCCAGCCCCTGGCCATGGCAGACATGAGGGATATTTAGAGACTAAGCTGAGCAAACTGCAAATTTTTGCCTTGCTTCCCATGCATTTGTGAATGTATTACTGCCTTTTTTAATTTAATACATCTGGATTATTTACTGCACTATTTAGGGTTGACTGCGCAGCTCTCCCACTTGTGTCTATATATTATAAGTGACTAGGACCTAAATAAGCTAGATATAGCCTACTTATTTGTGCATATGTCAGCTAAATTAGTCATGAATGTTGCCTTTTGCTCTAAAACAGAGAGGTCACTTAATGCATTATAGTGCTGGGGATATACAAGCACTGTTATTGTTCTTTTTATATTACTAAATTACTAACTAGAGGACACTGTCTAATTTGCCACAATGTTCTCATCTTCTATAACACAGTACAGCTGCAGTTATCACCAATGTACAGAGTTCCCACTTGTCCTATTACATGGAATTAGAAATAAGCATACCAAATTGGAATGTTCAGGATTCTTGCAATCAGGGAAAAAACACTTTTTTTTTTTACAGTTCGCTCATATTCAAACAGATTAGAATAAAAGAAAAGATAGGGCATCGAATTGTGAAAAAATTGTGTTCCGTTAGATTGCCTTCTGCTTTCCAAAAATGGAACTTCCGCTTTTGGGAACCCCCCCCCCTCCGGTGTCACATTTGACACCTTTCAGGGGGGAGGGGGGAGCAGATACCTGTGTAATACAGGTATTTTGCTCCCATGTCCGGGCTTAGATACCCGAGCCACCCGCGGCTATCTACGCCACTTCCGGAGCCTTTTCCGTCCCGTCCCCCGCTGTCTTCTGGGAGACACACAGGTCCCAGAAGACATCAGGGACCAGTGGGAACGCGCAGCACGAGTCACGAATGCGCAGTAGGGAACAAGGCTTCACTTACTGATTACCTTACCGAAGGTGGCGGCACCTCCACCCGAGAGCCGAGGGACAGATCGGCTTCAAATGCCGACATTGCGGGCGCCCTGGACAGTTAAGTGCCCTTATTTTAAAAGTCAACAGCTGCAGTATTTGTAGCTGCTGACTTAAATAATTGGCGGAGCTCCGCTTTAAATTAGAAATGCACACATTTTAATTTAAAGATTAAGAAATTTGTCCCAGTTTTTAGCCAGATCTCTTTATGCATTTTATACTCCACATGTAGGATATTTAGGAAATTTTGGACATTGCAAGACATACCTATACAGAAACTAGATGAAGTGTTGCCATGGGCAAGAATACAATGATCATTTAGGCTGGGTTCACACTAGTGCGAATGGGATGCGGCTTTTCCTGCATCCAATTCACATGACAGGAGATTGTGACCGGCTCTCTATGCAGCCGGTTCACATATCTCCGTGGCGGCTGCGGAGCGGCTTGCACAGGAGTCCTGTGCGTCTTTGGCTTAGTTTCAGGGCCGAATTCAGGCAAAAATTTGGCCCCGATTCATCTCTGAAACGGAGATCAGGGACGCACCGGACCCCTGCTGTGAGCCGCATCCAGCATCAGTATTAACCCAGCCTTAAGCCTTGTACACACGACCGAGTTTCTCGTCGCAAAAAAACGTTGTTTTTCTCGATGGGTTTCTTGTCAAGCTTGACGAGATTCTTGTGAAGCTTTCCTTGCATACACACCGTCAATCCAAAATCTCGTCGGTCTAAAAACCCGGTGACGTACAACACATACGACGGCAGTATAAAGGGGAAGTTCCATTCTCATGGCGTCCTCCCTTGGGCTGCTTTTGCTAATCTCGTGTTGCCGCGTGTTAGTTAAACTTTGGGAAGAGACGATTTGCGCTTTTCAGACTTCGTGCTTTCAGTTCGTTTTCTGCGGTTCAGTTGGTGCTTGTGGGTTCGTATCTTGTCTTTCAGGGCGAGTAGTCAGGTCGTATCTGTTTTTCAGTGCGTTCTTGTCCACTCGTTTCTGATTTTCAGGTCGTTCTTCATAGGCCTTGCTGTACTTCAGTACGTTCTGTTTAGTTCGTTCTGATCAGACAACCGTTTTTTAGCCATGTTGTGGATACGTTCTCATCGTAGAGATCGTGTTGTGCATCGACTTTGTGTTTCTGTTGGTATTCTTGTCTTAGACCAAGACGAGTCTATGAACAGGGTGAGGAGGAGTTCATGGACCAAGAATTGGTTGCTCCAGCTGGACCAATTCTCTCACATGCCTCTGCTGTGGGAGATCGTGGAGAATAATCCTGAGGACTACAGGAATTTTCTTCGGATGTCTGACCCCGTTTTTCAGCATCTGTTGACTTTGGTGTCCCCCTATATCACCAGGCAGGACACCCTTATGCGGGAAGCCATCAGTGCTGAGCAGAGGCTCATTGCCACGTTACGCTACCTGGCGACAGGGAGAAGTCTGCAGGACCTGAAGTTCACCACAGGCATCTCCCCCCAGGGTCTGGGCGTCATTATCCCAGAGACCTGTTCTGCCATCATCCAAGTCCTGCAGGATGACTATATGAGGGTAAGTTTTCGCATTTAATATCACATTCTATCTATTTCAGGTATGATAATGTATTGTATTTCTTTCATCCTTCCCTAATTAGCATGATTGTAATATGCTGAGAATGTCCCCTTTGTCCCCATGCATGCTGTAATTGTTTAAGTCTTTTTTTGGCCTACATGCATTTTTCCCTTCACTTACCTCTCCAGCATGCTCTCCTGGGCCGAAACACATCTAGCCTAGTCTGTTAACAATGTATTTTTTCATCTCCATTGTAGTCCCCCCCCCAAACTCATCTAGCCCCCCCCCAAAGAAAAACAATGGGCCATCAGAGGGGGGTGAGCAATGTGAGAATTGTGCATTTTATTTTAAATTTTCAATAATCCTTAAACAAAATGTTATACTTATGTTGGCCATGAATGTTTTTGTATAATCTGCTTGCAATGTTATTTGCAAAAGTACTAATATTTTTGTATCTTGTTTGATTCCCCAGCTTCCTTCCACGCCACAGGAATGGCAGACTGTGGCATTGGAGTTTGCCAGGCGGTGGGACTTCCCCAACTGCGGTGGAGCCATTGACAGGAAGCACGTCCGCATCGTGCCACCACCCCTTTCGGGCTCCTTTTTTTATAACTACAAGGGGTTTCATAGTATTGTGCTGATGGTGGTGGTGTCAGCACAGTATGAATTCCTCTATGTGGATGTGAGGAAGAATGGCCGGATGTCCGATGGGGGAGCCTTCGCACAGACAGAGTTTGCTCTTCGTCTACAGACTGATGACCTTGCATTGCCACCGGATGCAGGGAATGTGGAAGGACTCCCCTTTGTCTTTTTGGCTGATGAAGCCTTTGGCCTGGGTCGGCATCTCATGAGGCCTTTCCCCCAGAGGACCCTCACCCCGGAGAGGAGGGTATTCAACTACCGGCTGGCCAGAGCCCGAAGAGTTGTGGAGAATGCCTTCGTGATAATGGCCAGCCGGTTCCGTCTATTTTTAACTAGTATTAACATGGCGGAGTACAAATTGAACTATATAATTTTTTGTTGCTGTGTTCTGCACAATTTTTTCCGCAAGAAATCTACTACTTATATGGCCACAGTTGGGCCCGAGGCCGGACTTGCTGCAGACAATGCTATGCCGGGCCTCGAACATGTCCATGCTGGCTTGCCCCCCCAAAGTGCCCGTGCAATCCGGCAGAACTATGTGGACTATTTCATGGGTAGGGGGGGCCATTCCAATGCCAGACAATCTTTCATAGTTTTTTATATTTACCATAAAAAATAAATAAAAATATCTGAACTTTAATTTTGTAGTTTTGGTTTGTTTATATTTTAGCTGTCTGCTACTTTTTCAAAGTGTACTTGTAGTGCCAAGTGTATTTTCCTTAGTAAACACAAAACATGTCACTGCTAACAACAAAACTAACCCCAAAAAAGGTTATAGTGGTTAAAAAAAAGAGCAGCCACACTTTTTTTTTTCTAGTATTTTACTCTGTGCACAATCACACATATGGTCTTTTGAACATTTTTTCTGTCTCTACATTTTTGCAACACATTTTTTGGTTTTCACCTAACATGGCAATTTTTTGGGAAAAGGAAATTACAAAAACTCTCCTCAACATACCTCAAAATCCAACAACGTAAACCTCTAGTCTAGGCAAGATCTCAGACCTTCTTTTTTTAAACAAATGTCTATCTGCCCTTCATTAAAGATGGAGTGTTGTCACCCCTGAACAAGACAAAATTTGAAGATGCACACAATTTTAGGGTGGGTAAAATAGGTTATTTTCTTCCTCATCCCTATTGTCAACATGTGCTACCCGCCATCATGGGGGATCAATCAACATGTTTTGGGGGGGCAACCCCTTCTTCCTTTCACCTACTTGAGTTGTGAGGAAGAGGTTGCAACCCCAAAACACGTACATGGAGATCCCGTGATGGCAGATAGCACATGTTGAACACCCACTGTGTGCATCTTCAAAATTAGAGTTTTAGAAAAAGTGATAAAAAAGTGAAAAAATACTTTGAAAAAAAGGGGGGTTTTATTAAATTCTCCCCAAAACATCAATGATGTCCTTAAATGTATTCTCCATAGCATTCATCCTTTTCTTCATGAAGTCCAGTTGAGTACTACAATCCATTATTTGTTGGATGAGTCTTTGTGCACTATCACTGGAGAATTGTGGAATTTCAGCAACATGTTCATCCCCTAAAATAAAAATAAAATAAAAATCTCCAGCCCTACATCTCTTACCTGAAGCTGTGGTGACAGATACTGACCTGTTGTAGTGACAAGTTCCACCACCTCATCCACTTATCCTTCCTCCACTTCTCCTTCCTCCGCCTCTCCTTTATCCAATTCTACTTCCTCCACATCCTCAGGTTGGGCTTGTTGGGGAGGTTGGGGTTCTTTAGAATGTGTGGGGTTCCTGGGCTCCGAGGAGTGGTGTCCTCCCAGTCTTCTCTCCCTTATGAGAATAAAACAAATGGTACACTTAACACACACATATATGAAGTCATAACTAGGACTATGAAACATTGCTTGCAGGTGGGGTACACTTGTCTGTTTTGGCACAGTAACAAGCTGAAGACCAGATTTTAGAACTTAACAAAGCTGGAATACTGACCTTTTTGTGACAATTTTCTCACATGGGCCCCCTCCCCCCCAGTACCCACTGTAGCACCTGTGTGGGACACCCTAAAAAGGTTGTTCTGGCGGCCCACACTATAGTGCTTCTGTGAGTGCAGATGTGTAAACAACTGCTGAGTGTCCTCTCCTTTACATTGATTCAAGTTTGCATTTCATTCTAGTTACAAACACATCATCTAGACAACAATGTCATAACATTTATGGAATCTAAACAGCCATTTTTTGCAAAAAAATTTAACACGGATATTGACAATTCATCGTATGTAGTGTGCAAATGATGTGTCTGTATCGACCGATTACTGTGCCCACTAAATTGTAGAAGATGTCATTTTAGAATGTAAAATATTAAAAAACAACAACATGGAGCAACATGCAAGTTGTGAAATACAACAATAGGGAGACAGGAGAAGTACTTACTTTTTTTAAGCATTCTGTTAATGCTCCTTAACTGCTACGGCTCCCTCAGTTTGAGGTCAGACCACCTCTTTCTGAGCTGCTCCTTTGAGCTTTTCACACCGAAATTCTTCTTCAGACTTTTCACTACTTGCTTCATAATTTTGTCCTTCCGAAGATTAGGGTGGGAATACGGCCCATGCTTTGCATCATAATCAGAATTGTTCAATATGGCCACCATCTCCGCCATCTCCTCAAAGGACATATTAGACGTTTCCCGCTCTGGGCTTGTCTCCTCATTTGAATTCTCTGAATTCACAGACACCTGCTGTGACTCCACCATGTCGCCTGCGCGCCGAAAGAGAAGGGGCTGGGGAAACATCGAGAAAGAACGTCATGGGCGGGCGACGTGTGTCACGCATGCGTAGTGTATATAAAGCTAACACACATGTGACGTACCTACGTTCTGTGTGCAGAGGAAGGAGTTAAGAGTGCCGAACGTAAGACTGAAGGTATGATTTATTACTTGGTACATCAGTGGCCTATACTGCATAGAGATTGAAGAGGCATATATGGGCATAAAGATTGCTCGAGTTTAGAGTGTGATTGACATTTGTATTTTTGTCTGGTGTTTTGTCTTGCAGAAAAAATGAATGCTTTTCTCGAAAAAGAATTCCTGTCTGAGTTTATTGATCGCTTAAGGGAGCTGCCTGCTCTGTGGGAGACCAAAAATCCACAGCACAAAAAAAAAGGGGGGTAAGGAAAGCAGCGCTGGAGAGCCTGCTCCCATTTGTGCACACCAGGATGCCCAATGCAACCATTGAGCAGCTGGACACCAAAATTGGGACCTTGAGAGGCACATATAGGACTGCGCGCAATCGGGTCCTGGCTTCTCAGAGGTCAGGAGCAGCAGCAGGGGAGGTATATGCCCCACATTTGTGGTACTACGACAGGTTGGCCTTTCTGAATGACCACATTACACCGAGGGAATCACTTTCCAGCCTTCCCTCCAGCCTTCCCTCCAGGCAAGATGATCCTTCTCAGGATCAGGAGGAGCCTTCCATCTTGGATGAAGACCCAGATCTGTACGTCTGGAGCCAGGTATAGTATTTTCTAAAAAAAAATTGTGAAAAAATTAATGATGTAAAATAGATGTTAAGATGTGAACAAATTTAGTCAATCAAGAAAAAGTGTTTGACATAGCAATAGACAGTAGTGGGCAAAAAAGTTTGGGAGATGAATGCAAAATGATGGGGGCATAATGAGAGTAATAAAAAGAAAATTATAATTATTTGCAACAGTCAATGAGCTGAACATTGTGGGGGTTCTTTACTAAAAGCAAATCCACTTTGCACTACAAGTGCAAACTACAAGTGCAAAGTGCAATAAAAATTGCACTGAAAGTGCACTTGGGAGTAAAGTCGCTGTAAATCTGAGGGGTAGATCTGAAATGAGGGGAAGCTCAGCTGATTTTATTATCCAATCATGTGCAAGCTAAATTTCAGATTTTTCTTTGCCTTGCATGTCCCACTCAGATCTAGAGCAACTGCACTTCCAAGTACACTTTCAATGCAATTTCAAGTGCACTTGTAGTTTGCACTTTGTAGAGCAAAGTGGATTTGCCTTTACTAAATAACCCCCTGTGTGTGATTGATGAAACAAAACTCTAAAATATGTCCCTTTTTTTACACAGGAGGAGGTCAGCCAGGATGAGAGGTTTGGAAAATGTCAGGCAGGAGGAGGCTGGGATTAGTGGCAGAGTGGAGGTGGCTGGTCCAAGTGGCAGAGAGGAGGTGGCTGGTCCAAGTAGTAGGACAAGGTGTCAGGTGCCTCCAATCCGCATGCCACCAAGAAGGGCCAGGAGGGATAGGGCTGTGAGTGTGGCAGCACTGGCCCTCATTAAAGAGGCACATGCTACCCTTCAGCAGCCCCCAACCCCTGATGAGGGCTATGCGGCATTGGTCGGCATGAAAATGGCCCAGATGCAAACAGAACAATGTCTACTTTGTGAGGCCCTGCTCATGTCACTTTTAAATAAGGGGTTGAGGGGCAGACTCACTGAGACCACTGTAATTTGTGACCACGGCCATCCTCCTGCACCTTCTTCTTCTCCTCCACCTCCTTCTCCTTTTTCACAACCTCCTCCTTCTTCTTCTCCTCCACCTCCTTCTTCTCCACCTCCACCTCCTTCTTCTCCACCTCCACCTCCTCCTCCTGACATGAGTACACCTCCAGAGGCACAGCCTCCAGCCAGGCAGACAAGGAAGGCTGCAGAGAAGGCTGCAGGGAAGCATACCAAGAAGGCTGCAGGGAAGCGGAGCAAGAAGACCAGGAAGTGATTCCCTTGCTGCAATGTGGTCTGACAGAAGGCAGCCTGTTGTAGTTCCACAGACTTGGGACATGTATCTAACCTGCTGCTGTTTCTGACCTCTGGGAGTCCAAGACCAGATTGGGCTCACTAATGTATGTGCTTCTCAAGGTCCCAATTTTGGTGTCCACACAGTTGCACAAATTGCAGCAGGCTCTCCAGCGCTGCCTTCTAGTTTGTTTATTCTTATTTTGTATACCAGAATAAATGGCATTTTTTTTTACAGTTAATACTTGCCTATGTGTTTTTGTTAAAGCTAAATATTTAGCTGGTGAGTAGGCAGGTAATTTTCTAAAATTAGAAAGCTAGATTTTAAATGAGACAGACAACACCAAAAAATATCCTTGAAGGACAAAAAATAGAAGATAATTTTTTTCTAATTGTGTTAAATTTACACCGGAGAAAAAAAAAAAAAGGAGATCACTAGAAATAAAATAAGATTTTAAAATGCATATCAGAAAAAATTATTCCAAATTAAAAAAAAAAAAAAAATGACATCTTGCTCGAGAAAATAAAATAACATATTCATGAGATCTGCATTCAGAAATGTTGCACAAAGTTAGTCAGAAATCTGTGTGAATATCTGCAGCCAAAAACGTTCATAATTGTTCATCATTGTACCATTCTAAAGAATATTTTAATGTGCAGCATTTAAACTATGCAAAAATCGTTAACGCGTGACGAATGTGATATCCCCATTACGAACGCTAGTTTTACAAGAAGGTGCGCTCCCGTCTCATACTTGATCCTGACCATGCGCGGTTTTTGAAGACTCGGAAAAGCATACACACGAACGGTTTTCTCGTCCAAAAACAGTCTGACGAGAATCACGCCGAGAAAAAATGAGACTCCGACGAGAAAAAAGACCGCAGGTCTTCTTTTTTCTCGTCGAGATTTTGGCCAGTTTTCTCTACGAGAAAGCATACACACGAACGGTTTTCTCAGCAAGAAAGCTCTCCCAACAGTTTTCTTGTCGTTTCTTGCCGAGAAAAACGGCCGTGTGTACGCGGCTTTAGTCTTAGCTTGTAAGCTCTAACAAGCAGGGCCCTCTGATTCCTCTTGTATTGATTTTTATTGTAACTGTACTGTCTCCATCAATTTTGTAAAGCGCTGCGCAAACTGTTGGCGCTATATAAGATAAATTCTGTGTAATAATAATAAATTGCATGGACATTTGCAAGCAAGCTACACAACTGTTATTAACGTGGGACAGGCAACTAACCTATACCTCCTCTGCTTGTGTTATGGCCCCTTTAAGGGGGATGATAGAGATGTCTTGCGTACTCAGGAGTTCTCATCTTCGCAGGGTGAGGGGTTCTGGGGTAGCCTGATTAGAAAGGAAAGGACTGATTGTCCGTTTTTTCAGGATTGATAAGTCCTCATTGAGAACCCAGATTTCAGAGGCTCAGAGAAACTTTGGTTGGAAAGCGCCTCCAAACTTTAATTACAGGGACTTTGGTTTCCAAAAGAGTTAACCAGTCTGCAGGGGAGTCCAGAAAAGGCAAAGGAAACAGTCAGCGGGTGTGATATGGAGTAAAGCAGAACACAGCTGAGTGAGCAGTGTGAACTAGCTTGTGACTGAGACACAGTTGCTGAACTGTGAAGACCTCCTCTTTGGGACCCCTGAGGCAGGCGGGAACTCAAAAACCCTGTTAAGGGACAAGTGTTACTGGCAGTGAGCTGAGACTTTATTTTTTAACAGGAATTGATGGACTATTTTTTGCTTGTTTTTCCTTGCTGAAGAAAAACAATTTTCTGTTTGCCTGTTTTTTGACAATAGAAGGGCCATTTGCGTTTACCAATACAACTGTCTGGTGATCCCAGGCTTTCACATATTGCAGCACTAATTAAAAGATATATGACTAAGAAAATAAATATATAAATCTATATCACACATAACATATATACAATACAGAACACATAAAAAAAGATTGGTGTAATCATATTATCACTGCCATTTAAAACATATGGACATAGAAGATTTGGTAAAAGTCACATTCTCTACTTCTTAAATAGATTCCTAACTGTATTCTTGTAGATCACAATATATTATGAATATGCATATCTGCAAATTGGAAGGAAGCTTAATTAAAACATGTAGAAATTAATGAATGCAAAACATACTTTTGGGTCAATTTGCTGCTTATTGCAGGAAATGTTGCTCACCTCTGAATTCACTGAATCGTTTTATGGACAGTTGATTACAAAATTTGTGTTTGGTGTATATACTGTGTGTATATATATATTGTGAGGGGGTTAGCTCGGCAGCGGGTGTGTGTGACCCCCGGGATGGACTCCCCACACAAAAACAGGCCCAGCAAACGGAGGTTGTGGTTTTCAAAATCAAAAAGGTGCGGTTTATTTTCTATTTACAGTGACAAAACACAGCAAAGCAAAAGAAACATAAACAAAATAAATCCTGGTCAACTTGACCTCTGACTAAACATACAGGTTTCCTAACTAACAACTGGGATCAGCCTAGTGCTGTCCTAGTCCCTAAGTCCCTGGTTTTAAATGTCCAAGCAAATAGCCACACAGGCTTTGTCTCACCGCACAGGGGTTCACTCTCCCTAGACAGTCCACACAGGTCTGGGTCCAGGCATGGGCAAACATCTAATGAAGCTGGGAGTTCTTATAGAGGCCTAAATGAGCTGACAAGCTTCAGCTGGTCTCATCAACTCCCTGTCTGCACGAAGCCCCACACTCTCCCTAGAGGTATGAGTCATCCATGAGCCCACTAGCCCCAGCTGGGCTTATACAACTCTCCACCTAGTTGTATAAGTCGGCGTAAAGCCTGAATCTGGGCGAAATATATCTACCCCCCTGGATGCAACCAGGTGACTTTACCTTCCTGCTGTCACATACCCCCCCCTCTTGTTTTAACCTCGGGGTTGGAACACCAGCAATCAGGCATTCATGTACTCGAGACAAAGCATCCACATTCCCCATTTGAACGCCAGGGCGATGCTTTACTGTGAAGTTGAATTCCTGGAGGGCCAGGAACCACCTATTCACTCTTCTATTGGTTTCCTTGTTTTGAGCCATCCACTTTAACGGAGCGTGATCCGTAACCAAGTCAAAGTGCCTACCTAGCAGGTAGTACCGAAGGGAATCTAGAGCCCACTTCACCGCTAAACACTCCTTTTCAACGGTGGCGTAATTTACCTCATGGGACTTCAACTTCCTGCTGAGGTAAATGACTGGGTGCTCTTCCCCGTTCCAGACCTGGGACAATACTGCTCCTAACCCCACATCTGACGCATCACTTTGTACGACAAAGTCTTTAGAGAAGTCGGGTGAGTACAACACTGGCTGGCTACATAAGGCTTGTTTCAAGAATTGGAATGCTGCCTCAGCCTCGGGGGTCCATTTAATCATGACCGACCCTTTCCCCTTCGTCAGGTTGGTTAGGGGCACAGCCTTAGAAGCAAAGTGGGGAATGAATCGCCGATAATACCCAGCGATTCCCAGAAAGGCTCGTACCTGCTTCTTGCTGTTGGGACGTGGCCAACTCTGGATGGCCTCGACTTTGTTGAGTTGGGGTTTTATTACTCCCCTCCCAATGGTGTACCCAAGATATTTGGCCTCTTCCTGCCCAATGGTACACTTCTTGGGGTTAGCCGTAAACCCCGCTTCCCGAACAGAGTCCAGGACTGCTTGCACTTTTGGCAGATGTGAGGCCCAATCTGTGCTATGGACAATTACGTCATCCAGGTAAGCCGCAGCATACTTCCGATGGGGCCTCAGCATCTGGTCCATTTTCCGCTGGAATGTGGCCGGCGCATTCTGTAACCCGAACGGCATTCTTTTATATTGGAACGCCCCGTCTGGGGTTACAAATGCGGTTTTCTCTTTGGCCGACTTGGCCAGGGGGATTTGCCAATACCCTTTTGTGAGGTCAAGAGTCGTCATGTATCGGGCTGTTCCCAGCCGGTCGATCAACTCATCTATACGTGGCATGGGGTAGGTGTCAAATTTTGTAACTTTGTTCAACTGACGAAAATCGTTACAAAATCGCCAGCTCCCATCCGGTTTAGGCACCAACACAATGGGACTAGACCAATCACTTTGGGACTCCTCTATCACCCCTAAGTTCAGCATTTTCTGTACTTCCTCCTGTATTGCCTCCCGTCGGGCCTCTGGGATCCGATAGGGTTTTAACTTCACCCTTTCACCGGGCGGGGTAATGATGTCATGCTCTACCCCAGATGTTTGTCCCGGCAGCTCAGAGAATACCTCCTTGTTGCGAAGCACAAACTCCTTAACCTCCTGTTGTTGGGGTTGTGACAAGGTGGCTGCTATTCCAACCTCAGGAATCACGCAACCAGTTTGAGCTGGTGACCAAGTGTCTGCGACTAGGGACTCTCTATCCCTCCAGGCTTTCAACAGATTAACGTGATAGATCTGTTCGGGCTTTCGCCTTCCTGGTTGTCTGACCTTGTAATTCACTTCGCTCACTTTTTCCATTATCTCGTAGGGGCCTTGCCATTTGGCAAGGAATTTACTTTCAACCGTAGGGACAAGTACCAGTATCCTATCCCCCGGGGAAAAGGTACGGGTCTTGGCTCCACGGTTGTACACTCTCTGCTGTGCTAACTGCGCTTGGGCCAAATGTTCCTTCACGATGGGCATTACCTGGGCAATTCGGTCTTGCATCAGGGCGACATGCTCAATCACACTCCTGTGGGGAGAACTCTCACTTTCCCAAGTTTCCTTGGCAATATCCAACAGCCCTCTTGGGTGTCTCCCATACAGTAACTCAAAGGGGGAGAATCCCGTAGAGGATTGGGGCACCTCCCTAATAGCAAACATCAGATAAGGAAGTAGACAGTCCCAATCCTTTCCATCTCTATCCACCACTTTCTTCAACATTTGTTTTAGGGTTTTGTTGAATCTTTCAACCAGCCCATCGATTTGGGGGTGATACACAGATGTACGTAATTGCGTCACTTTGAACAATTTACACAGCTCCTTCATAACCCGGGACATAAAGGGTGTACCTTGGTCCGTAAGCAGTTCTTTACAAATACCCACCCGGCTAAACACAAGAGATAGCTCTTTGGCTATGGTTTTGGCCGAGGTATTTCGGAGAGGGATCGCTTCTGGATAACGGGTGGCATAGTCCATTATAACTAATATGTACTGGTGCCCCCTAGCGGACTTGATTATAGGACCTACCAAATCCATGGCGATCCTCTCAAACGGGACCTCAATGATGGGTAGAGGGACCAGCGGGCTACGGAAATGTGGCATCGGGGCCGACCTCTGACACACAGGGCAGGAGGAACAATAATTTTCTATGTCCTTCATCACCCCCGGCCAATAGAATCTCTGTAATACCCTCTCTCGGGTTTTCTCTGTCCCCAGATGACCTCCAAGAATGTGCCCATGGGCCAACTCCAACACCAACTTCCTGTAAGGTTTGGGCACCACAAGCTGCTCAACGGTTCCTTCTGCCCTTTTTGCCACCCGATACAGTAGGTCCTTCTCTACGCTGAAGTATGGGTAAGTGCAGGTATTATCTGGGTTCACTAACTCGCCATCTATTTTCACTACGTTTTCCCGTGCCTTTATTAGGGCGGGGTCTTTCAACTGTTCTGTGGCAAAGTTTTCCCTGTGAACCTCAAGATCAGAAAACTCCAGAGACGGTAGGTTTTCGTCTGAGGAGGTGGGCTCCTCTCCAGTTTCTTGAGTCTCCCCTGCCAATACTGATAAGGGAAATTCCGGAGAGTCCTCACCACTCTCAGGGGAGTTCTGGCTATCACATTCCTGGTACATAGGGGCACCAGTGGGGGGCTCAGGATCATCCCACAGTTCCCAGAACTTCGGAAAATCCCTTCCCACAATGGCGTCATGCGGTAACTGAGATACTAAGCCCACTGGATGAAAGAGGGTACCTTTGGGGGTCTCGAAACACACTGTAGTCACTGGATACTCTCGGGTGTCCCCATGCACACAAATAACAGCTACCTTGCTATTCCCAGAGACCTCTGTTTTAACTAACTCAGCCTTTATCAGGGTCACAAGGCTACCTGAATCCAGCAATACCACAACATTTCTACCATTAACACACATTTTGCATAAATGTTTCTCAGTTCCTCGAATGGCAGTGCATGCGACTGTCGCACACAGCGACTGACGTCTGCCCGTCAGAAAGTCACACTGCATGGGTTCCTCCACAACCGGGCAATTGGCTGCAATATGTCCCGCTTGCCGGCAGTGGTAGCAAACGATCCTTCTTGCCGCCTCTTGAGCCGCTGATTTCCCAGGCTGTTCTCGCCAAACTTGGGGTAGAGCTCCCACCCTCTCACTCTCTCCACCCTCACCCCTTGGAATCCTCTTATCCGCCCCTGGGGATGGTCTGGTCTTAGGGTGGAAAGTCCGAGTGTCTCTGGAAGAGGCCGTCAGGTTCTCTGTAGCCAAGTATTTCTCCACACGATCCACAAGACCATCGGTCGTCTCTGGGTCTCCATGGCTTACCCACTTTTGGATGGCAGTAGGAAGAGCTCTCAAAAACCGATCCATTACAACACGTTCCACAATCTTTGGTGCGGACAAAGTCTCTGGCTGTAGCCACTTTCTGCTCAGGTGAATGAGATCATACATTTGAGACCTGGGGGGTTTTCCAAGCTGGAAAGTCCAGTTATGCACACGCTGAGCCCGGACAGCCAGGGTGACACCCAGCCTTGCCAATATTTTAGCTTTTAGCATCACATAGTCTTTTGCTTGGTTAGGCTCTAGGTCATAGTAAGCTTTCTGCGATTCACCAGTTAACAGAGGAGCCACCAGTCCAGCCCACTGCTCCTCAGGCCACTTTTCTCTTTCAGCGGTCCTTTCAAATGTGGTCAAAAATACCTCTGGATCATCCTCTCCAGTCATTTTTGTCAATAAACGACTCACCCCAAAGGACGCGGTATTAGTGGGACGGCTTTCCTCACTGGTCTGCGGACGTTGCTGCATTACTGCTTCCATCTGTTGTTGTAGTCTCTGCTCTTGCTTCTGCAACAGGTCTATGAAGCGGGCCTCAGATTGCTGCTGGGCTTGTTGCTGAGCCTCCAGACTCTGTTGCAAAGTTGCGTTTGTCTGCTGCTGGGCTGCAAGGCTCTGTTGATGAGCTTGCTGCTGGGCTGCAAGGCTCTGTTGATGAGCTTGCTGCTGGGCTGCGAAGTTCTGTTGTTGAGCTGCAAGGCTCTGTTGATGAGCTGCAAGGCTCTTTTGCAAACCTGCATTTGTCTGCTGTTGATTGGCATTTGCTAGAGCCAGCTGTTTCAGTATCTCCTCCATGCTGGCTTAAAAAAAAACTGCCCGCATTCTCCACCAACTGTGAGGGGGTTAGCTCGGCAGCGGGTGTGTGTGACCCCCGGGATGGGCTCCCCACACAAAAACAGGCCCAGCAAACGGAGGTTGTGGTTTTCAAAGTCAAAAAGGTGCGGTTTATTTTCTATTTACAGTGACAAAACACAGCAAAGCAAAAGAAACATAAACAAAATAAATCCTGGTCAACTTGACCTCTGACTAAACATACAGGTTTCCTAACTAACAACTGGGATCAGCCTAGTGCTGTCCTAGTCCCTAAGTCCCTGGTTTTAAATGTCCAAGCAAATAGCCACACAGGCTTTGTCTCACCGCACAGGGGTTCACTCTCCCTAGACAGTCCACACAGGTCTGGGTCCAGGCATGGGCAAACATCTAATGAAGCTGGGAGTTCTTATAGAGGCCTAAATGAGCTGACAAGCTTCAGCTGGTCTCATCAACTCCCTGTCTGCACGACGCCCCACACTCTCCCTAGAGGTATGAGTCATCCATGAGCCCACTAGCCCCAGCTGGGCTTATACAACTCTCCACCTAGTTGTATAAGTCGGCGTAAAGCCTGAATCTGGGCGAAATATATCTACCCCCCTGGATGCAACCAGGTGACTTTACCTTCCTGCTGTCACATGTGGTATTAGCAAGGAAATACATTATCATGACTTTATATATGGATGAGCTCAATGCTGTAAAATGAATAATTTAAAGTGTATGTTTGTATCCGCATATAAAGTTAATTCACCAACCAGCTAAGTGTTTTTACCTCTATTATTTTATGATCATTTTTCCCCCAAAAAATTTAAATTTAAAAACATAAATATCACCTAGGGAGGGAATTGTTATTTTTTGCATGAAATAGGCATTCCAAAGAAAACTATATTACACTAATGAAAGTAATCAGGCTGTGCTAGAATTATCACAGAGGATAAATTAACTAACCAATAAAAAGCTATAGATTGCTTTCCCCCACTCACTGCTATCCATCTATCCACCCTGCTTCCTAAATGCCACCACCAAATGTATTCTGTCTTCATTACCTACAACAATGTAGGAAGGTTTGTAGAAGGCCATTGTTAGAGATAACAGAGGGCCATTAATGGCTGCTGGGGGTTAGCATTCCCGGATCACTGTTAGGCAATGTTTGTAAGAAATTTGCAAGAAGGAACCCCCCTTGTCGTCACACTAGCTCAAATTATGAGGCTAATCTGCTAAAGAAGTCGAGACTCTTCATTAACCTCTTCACGCTAAAGTAACACATATATGCGGCCTCACAGAACAGGGCTTTTTTCCATGGGGCCGCATATATACGTATCTCCCCTTGTGCTGGGATCGTGCCTCACCGCACCATCCCAGCCCTCCCAACACAGAGACCGGGGGCTCACCAAGAGCCCTGGGCCCTGTACTAACGATCAGGACCTGGATCTCCCGATTTCGGGTCACCTGATCGCTGTGGTAGCCTCCGATTTGCTACCACAGTGATCAGTCACTGTGAAGCCCACTCCTGTGTATTTTTTATTTTATTTCTGAGAATGGAGAGGAAAGATTCAATGTATATTTCTATTTCCTTGCAGAAAGAAAAAAAAGTGTATATTTTTTATTATTTCTTTTAAAAAAATTTACAAAGAAAAAATACCTAGATCAAGACTTGACCTGGGTTAGTGCCAGGGTTAATGTTTGGGTCAAGTAAGGGTCAAAGGTCAAGATCAGGGTTGCTATATTTTGGGCAGGATTTAAAAAAAAATTGAATTAGCAATATTTGTGGGAGTCGCACTGCCTCTTTAAGACCTCTCTGTATAGTGCGGTTCTAATCTGAAAGCGGAGTTCCACCCAAAAGCGGAACTTCCACTTTAAGGACTCCTCACCCCCTAACATGCCACATTTGGCATATCATTTTTTTTTGGGGGGGGGGAGGGAAGTGGGTACCTATTTTTGACAGATACCCAGCTCCCACTTCTGCTCGGGCCGCCTAGGCAACTCGAGCGGACATTCTCCTCCCTCTCAGAAGATTGCTTCGCCATTGTGGAGGCGCAGCATGACTCGTGCATGCGCAGTGAACACCCGGCTGTGAAGCCGCAAGCTGTCACAGCCGGGTGCCCTCACTGCCGGGGCCAGAAAGAACTGAGGGAGAGAACCCGAGGGAGAGAACCGAGGGTTCGGACGGCCACATCGCTGGATCGTGGGACAGGTGAGTGTGTGTTTATTGTAGCTGCTGACTTGTAATAAACACAAAACCGAGTGGATCTCCACTTTAATCCATGAGAGCATACATGTTGAAGCATATATAGCATTGGATAAATAAGGGCAGATATGCCGGGAGGGAGCCCATTCCTCTATAAATGTGCAGGGACACACCGGAAGCCCAGCAGAACCCAAAGATGGAAATCAGCCCAAACGTTAGCAAGCTTTTATGTAAGGCCTTTGTATACAACAAACAAAATTAAATCAAGGGTTTTTGTTGCATATGTTTGCAAAGAGATATAAAGTTACACTGCTGCACCAAGACACCTCTGTAGTGTGGCCCCCTGACCCAGAGGGGGTTGATTTACTAAAACTGGAGAGTGCAAAATCTGGAGCAGCTGTGCATGGCAGCCAATCAGCTTCCAAATTCAGCTTGCTCAATTAAGTGTAGTGATACCCCCAGCTAAGAGAGCCGCTGGTATGATTTTCGGGCCTGTAACACACCACTGTCAACCCCCAGTAATTGGCTCTACCCTCTCTCTGCACAGCTAGTATGGGATGATAGGATTGTGGAACCTGTAGCTTTAGGTAACACAATCCGGCAACAAAGGCACACAGTGATATTATATGGCTGACACTAACCGTCTCTTCTGCACAGTAATAACACCAAACAACTTGTCTGCTTAATCCTAATACTTTTACTGAATTAAATAGATCAGCAGATAAACAGTACACAGTAATATATGCAGAGCCCTGCAATAAAAGGTATTTATAAAGCAAGCAGATATACAATCCTGTACACATACAGCTAACAAACCCCGCTTGCAGCTCCACTCCCTCGTGGGCAAGATGGCGCCCAGCAGTGTCTAAACTTAGAAGTCAGACCTGACTGTTCTATATGCAAGTTCCGTAGAGAAGGATCTTCGCTAGAAAATGGTGGTGCACTTTTTTGAAGATAAATTGTAATTCACAGGAATAGGTACTGGTTACTCGATGGATAACAGAAAGGGTATAAATACAGAGAGAGTAGGAAACGGAGAGATAACGAACATGAGAGGTCGAGGAAAGGGGTGGGGAAGGGTAAGGGGTGGTGTGTACTAACAAACATGTGTAAAAGGTTGTAATAGTGTGTTCATATGAACAATTTATAATGAAAGTAATTTAATATTAAAAAAAAGTAATAAGGAAAACCACAAATGATGCGAAACTGAAGTAGAGACGAGATGAGCAAATATAAAACATGACCAAGTCTCTTGCTATGGTTGAGTCTGAGGTGGGAAAAAAAAAAGAAAGTAACTAAGCTACTCAATGCACTGTCCCTCCGGCGTGCAAATGCAGACTCTAAACGGTGGGTCCTGAACAACAGGCACAAGGCCTAGAGATCCTGTAATAATCTTTGAGCAGGTGCTCTCTCACCCAACCGGATCAGTCAGTGTCAGTGTCTTCCGTAGCTGTGTCAGACGTCCCTTGGGCTCCTCAGTGGAAACGGAAGGCTCTTTGGAAAAACAGGGCCCAAACTTCAGGCCCTGTCAGGAACAACAGACTCAGCACAGAGTTCCACTTGCTGGGCGGGCGATGTCCAAAGAGACTGTTCTCCGGTCCTCCCCCTTCTTAAATAGCCCACCCCAGCAGTCCTTGCGCGGGGCAATGCACCCTGGGTGTCCCGCTGTACCCTGGGTACGGTAGACTCTGGGTCCTTAAAGCAACACCCCGCTAAACAAGCTTTGACAAAGTAACCTGGAAGCTGGTTTCTTTGCAGAGCTGCACCAGATTTTGCACACAGTTTAAGTAAATGAACGCAGAATCTCTCCCTATCTGAGTTTACAACTATGACACATATATATAGAGCAATACACAAACTGAAAGCACGCTTACATAGATTTAGCCCCCTCTTTCCCCAAATGTTTATCCTGAACTTTTCACTACCTCTTTTGCTGTACAGACACTCTAGGATTAGTGTCTTTCACCGTGACATCATCCCCAGCCCCTGGCCATGGCAGACATGAGGGATATTTAGAGACTAAGCTGAGCAAACTGCAAATTTTTGCCTTGCTTCCCATGCATTTGTGAATGTATTACTGCCTTTTTTAATTTAATACATCTGGATTATTTACTGCACTATTTAGGGTTGACTGTGCAGCTCTCCCACTTGTGTCTATATATTATAAGTGACTAGGACCTAAATAAGCTAGATATAGCCTACTTGTTTGTGCATATGTCAGCTAAATTAGTCATGAATGTTGCCTTTTGCTCTAAAACAGAGAGGTCACTTAATGCATTATAGTGCTGGGGATATACAAGCACTGTTATTGTTCTTTTTATATTACTAAATTACTAACTAGAGGACACTGTCTAATTTGCCACAATGTTCTCATCTTCTATAACACAGTACAGCTGCAGTTATCACCAGTGTACAGAGTTCCCACTTGTCCTTTTACATGGAATTAGAAATAAGCATACCAAATTGGAATGTTCAGGATTCTTGCAATCAGGGAAAAAACACTTTTTTTTTTACAGTTCGCTCATATTCAAACAGATTAGAATAAAAGAAAAGATAGGGCATCGAATTGTGAAAAAATTGTGTTCCGTTAGATTGCCTTCTGCTTTCCAAAAATGGAACTTCCGCTTTTGGGAACCCCCCCCCCCCTCCGGTGTCACATTTGACACCTTTCAGGGGGGAGGGGGGAGCAGATACCTGTGTAATACAGGTATTTTGCTCCCATGTCCGGGCTTAGATACCCGAGCCACCCGCGGCTATCTACGCCACTTCCGGAGCCTTTTCCGTCCCGTCCCCCGCTGTCTTCTGGGAGACACACAGGTCCCAGAAGACATCAGGGACCAGTGGGAACGCGCAGCACGAGTCACGAATGCGCAGTAGGGAACAAGGCTTCACTTACTGATTACCTTACCGAAGGTGGCGGCACCTCCACCCGAGAGCCGAGGGACAGATCGGCTTCAAATGCCGACATTGCGGGCGCCCTGGACAGTTAAGTGCCCTTATTTTAAAAGTCAACAGCTGCAGTATTTGTAGCTGCTGACTTAAATAATTGGCGGAGCTCCGCTTTAAATTAGAAATGCACACATTTTAATTTAAAGATTAAGAAATTTGTCCCAGTTTTTAGCCAGATCTCTTTATGCATTTTATACTCCACATGTAGGATATTTAGGAAATTTTGGACATTGCAAGACATACCTATACAGAAACTAGATGAAGTGTTGCCATGGGCAAGAATACAATGATCATTTAGGCTGGGTTCACACTAGTGCGAATGGGATGCGGCTTTTCCCGCATCCAATTCACATGACAGGAGATTGTGATCGGCTCTCTATGCAGCCGGTTCACATATCTCCGTGGCGGCTGCGGAGCGGCTTGCACAGGAGTCCTGTGCGTCTTTGGCTTAGTTTCAGGGCCGAATTCAGGCAAAAATTTGGCCCCGATTCATCTCTGAAACGGAGATCAGGGACGCACCGGACCCCTGCTGTGAGCCGCATCCAGCATCAGTATTAACCCAGCCTTAAGCCTTGTACACACGACCGAGTTTCTCGTCGCAAAAAAACGTTGTTTTTCTCGATGGGTTTCTTGTCAAGCTTGACGAGATTCTTGTGAAGCTTTCCTTGCATACACACCGTCAATCCAAAATCTCGTCGGTCTAAAAACCCGGTGACGTACAACACATACGACGGCAGTATAAAGGGGAAGTTCCATTCTCATGGCGTCCTCCCTTGGGCTGCTTTTGCTAATCTCGTGTTGCCGCGTGTTAGTTAAACTTTGGGAAGAGACGATTTGCGCTTTTCAGACTTCGTGCTTTCAGTTCGTTTTCTGCGGTTCAGTTGGTGCTTGTGGGTTCGTATCTTGTCTTTCAGGGCGAGTAGTCAGGTCGTATCTGTTTTTCAGTGCGTTCTTGTCCACTCGTTTCTGATTTTCAGGTCGTTCTTCATAGGCCTTGCTGTACTTCAGTACGTTCTGTTTAGTTCGTTCTGATCAGACAACCGTTTTTTAGCCATGTTGTGGATACGTTCTCATCGTAGAGATCGTGTTGTGCATCGACTTTGTGTTTCTGTTGGTATTCTTGTCTTAGACCAAGACGAGTCTATGAACAGGGTGAGGAGGAGTTCATGGACCAAGAATTGGTTGCTCCAGCTGGACCAATTCTCTCACATGCCTCTGCTGTGGGAGATCGTGGAGAATAATCCTGAGGACTACAGGAATTTTCTTCGGATGTCTGACCCCGTTTTTCAGCATCTGTTGACTTTGGTGTCCCCCTATATCACCAGGCAGGACACCCTTATGCGGGAAGCCATCAGTGCTGAGCAGAGGCTCATTGCCACGTTACGCTACCTGGCGACAGGGAGAAGTCTGCAGGACCTGAAGTTCACCACAGGCATCTCCCCCCAGGGTCTGGGCGTCATTATCCCAGAGACCTGTTCTGCCATCATCCAAGTCCTGCAGGATGACTATATGAGGGTAAGTTTTCGCATTTAATATCACATTCTATCTATTTCAGGTATGATAATGTATTGTATTTCTTTCATCCTTCCCTAATTAGCATGATTGTAATATGCTGAGAATGTCCCCTTTGTCCCCATGCATGCTGTAATTGTTTAAGTCTTTTTTTGGCCTACATGCATTTTTCCCTTCACTTACCTCTCCAGCATGCTCTCCTGGGCCCAAACACATCTAGCCTAGTCTGTTAACAATGTATTTTTTCATCTCCATTGTAGTCCCCCCCCCAAACTCATCTAGCCCCCCCCAAAGAAAAACAATGGGCCATCAGAGGGGGGTGAGCAATGTGAGAATTGTGCATTTTATTTTAAATTTTCAATAATCCTTAAACAAAATGTTATACTTATGTTGGCCATGAATGTTTTTGTATAATCTGCTTGCAATGTTATTTGCAAAAGTACTAATATTTTTGTATCTTGTTTGATTCCCCAGCTTCCTTCCACACCACAGGAATGGCAGACTGTGGCATTGGAGTTTGCCAGGCGGTGGGACTTCCCCAACTGCGGTGGAGCCATTGACAGGAAGCACGTCCGCATCGTGCCACCACCCCTTTCGGGCTCCTTTTTTTATAACTACAAGGGGTTTCATAGTATTGTGCTGATGGTGGTGGTGTCAGCACAGTATGAATTCCTCTATGTGGATGTGAGGAAGAATGGCCGGATGTCCGATGGGGGAGCCTTCGCACAGACAGAGTTTGCTCTTCGTCTACAGACTGATGACCTTGCATTGCCACCGGATGCAGGGAATGTGGAAGGACTCCCCTTTGTCTTTTTGGCTGATGAAGCCTTTGGCCTGGGTCGGCATCTCATGAGGCCTTTCCCCCAGAGGACCCTCACCCCGGAGAGGAGCGTATTCAACTACCGGCTGGCCAGAGCCCAAAGAGTTGTGGAGAATGCCTTTGTGATAATGGCCAGCCGGTTCCGTCTATTTTTAACTAGTATTAACATGGCGGAGTACAAATTGAACTATATAATTTTTTGTTGCTGTGTTCTGCACAATTTTTTCCGCAAGAAATCTACTACTTATACGGCCACAGTTGGGCCCGAGGCCGGACTTGCTGCAGACAATGCTATGCCGGGCCTCGAACATGTCCATGCTGGCTTGCCCCCCCAAAGTGCCCGTGCAATCCGGCAGAACTATGTGGACTATTTCATGGGTAGGGGGGGGCCATTCCAATGCCAGACAATCTTTCATAGTTTTTTATATTTACCATAAAAAATAAATAAAAATATCTGAACTTTAATTTTGTAGTTTTGGTTTGTTTATATTTTAGCTGTCTGCTACTTTTTCAAAGTGTACTTGTAGTGCCAAGTGTATTTTCCTTAGTAAACACAAAACATGTCACTGCTAACAACAAAACTAACCCCAAAAAAGGTTATAGTGGTTAAAAAAAAGAGCAGCCACACTTTTTTTTTTTCTAGTATTTTACTCTGTGCACAATCACACATATGGTCTTTTGAACATTTTTTCTGTCTCTACATTTTTGCAACACATTTTTTGGTTTTCACCTAACATGGCAATTTTTTGGGAAAAGGAAATTACAAAAACTCTCCTCAACATACCTCAAAATCCAACAACGTAAACCTCTAGTCTAGGCAAGATCTCAGACCTTCTTTTTTTAAACAAATGTCTATCTGCCCTTCATTAAAGATGGAGTGTTGTCACCCCTGAACAAGACAAAATTTGAAGATGCACACAATTTTAGGGTGGGTAAAATAGGTTATTTTCTTCCTCATCCCTATTGTCAACATGTGCTACCCGCCATCATGGGGGATCAATCAACATGTTTTGGGGGGGCAACCCCTTCTTCCTTTCACCTACTTGAGTTGTGAGGAAGAGGTTGCAACCCCAAAACACGTACATGGAGATCCCGTGATGGCAGATAGCACATGTTGAACACCCACTGTGTGCATCTTCAAAATTAGAGTTTTAGAAAAAGTGATAAAAAAGTGAAAAAATACTTTGAAAAAAAGGGGGGTTTTATTAAATTCTCCCCAAAACATCAATGATGTCCTTAAATGTATTCTCCATAGCATTCATCCTTTTCTTCATGAAGTCCAGTTGAGTACTACAATCCATTATTTGTTGGATGAGTCTTTGTGCACTATCACTGGAGAATTGTGGAATTTCAGCAACATGTTCATCCCCTAAAATAAAAATAAAATAAAAATCTCCAGCCCTACATCTCTTACCTGAAGCTGTGGTGACAGATACTGACCTGTTGTAGTGACAAGTTCCACCACCTCATCCACTTATCCTTCCTCCACTTCTCCTTCCTCCGCCTCTCCTTTATCCAATTCTACTTCCTCCACATCCTCAGGTTGGGCTTGTTGGGGAGGTTGGGGTTCTTTAGAATGTGTGGGGTTCCTGGGCTCCGAGGAGTGGTGTCCTCCCAGTCTTCTCTACCTTATGAGAATAAAACAAATGGTACACTTAACACACACATATATGAAGTCATAACTAGGACTATGAAACATTGCTTGCAGGTGGGGTACACTTGTCTGTTTTAGCACAGTAACAAGCTGAAGACCAGATTTTAGAACTTAACAAAGCTGGAATACTGACCTTTTTGTGACAATTTTCTCACATGGGCCCCCTCCCCCCCAGTACCCACTGTAGCACCTGTGTGGGACACCCTAAAAAGGTTGTTCTGGCGGCCCACACTATAGTGCTTCTGTGAGTGCAGATGTGTAAACAACTGCTGAGTGTCCTCTCCTTTACATTGATTCAAGTTTGCATTTCATTCTAGTTACAAACACATCATCTAGACAACAATGTCATAACATTTATGGAATCTAAACAGCCATTTTTTGCAAAAAAATTTAACACGGATATTGACAATTCATCGTATGTAGTGTGCAAATGATGTGTCTGTATCGACCGATTACTGTGCCCACTAAATTGTAGAAGATGTCATTTTAGAATGTAAAATATTAAAAAACAACAACATGGAGCAACATGCAAGTTGTGAAATACAACAATAGGGAGACAGGAGAAGTACTTACTTTTTTTAAGCATTCTGTTAATGCTCCTTAACTGCTACGGCTCCCTCAGTTTGAGGTCAGACCACCTCTTTCTGAGCTGCTCCTTTGAGCTTTTCACACCGAAATTCTTCTTCAGACTTTTCACTACTTGCTTCATAATTTTGTCCTTCCGAAGATTAGGGTGGGAATACGGCCCATGCTTTGCATCATAATCAGAATTGTTCAATATGGCCACCATCTCCGCCATCTCCTCAAAGGACATATTAGACGTTTCCCGCTCTGGGCTTGTCTCCTCATTTGAATTCTCTGAATTCACAGACACCTGCTGTGACTCCACCATGTCGCCTGCGCGCCGAAAGAGAAGGGGCTGGGGAAACATCGAGAAAGAACGTCATGGGCGGGCGACGTGTGTCACGCATGCGTAGTGTATATAAAGCTAACACACATGTGACGTACCTACGTTCTGTGTGCAGAGGAAGGAGTTAAGAGTGCCGAACGTAAGACTGAAGGTATGATTTATTACTTGGTACATCAGTGGCCTATACTGCATAGAGATTGAAGAGGCATATATGGGCATAAAGATTGCTCGAGTTTAGAGTGTGATTGACATTTGTATTTTTGTCTGGTGTTTTGTCTTGCAGAAAAAATGAATGCTTTTCTCGAAAAAGAATTCCTGTCTGAGTTTATTGATCGCTTAAGGGAGCTGCCTGCTCTGTGGGAGACCAAAAATCCACAGCACAAAAAAAAAGGGGGGTAAGGAAAGCAGCGCTGGAGAGCCTGCTCCCATTTGTGCACACCAGGATGCCCAATGCAACCATTGAGCAGCTGGACACCAAAATTGGGACCTTGAGAGGCACATATAGGACTGCGCGCAATCGGGTCCTGGCTTCTCAGAGGTCAGGAGCAGCAGCAGGGGAGGTATATGCCCCACATTTGTGGTACTACGACAGGTTGGCCTTTCTGAATGACCACATTACACCAAGGGAATCACTTTCCAGCCTTCCCTCCAGCCTTCCCTCCAGGCAAGATGATCCTTCTCAGGATCAGGAGGAGCCTTCCATCTTGGATGAAGACCCAGATCTGTACGTCTGGAGCCAGGTATAGTATTTTCTAAAAAAAAAATTGTGAAAAAATTAATGATGTAAAATAGATGTTAAGATGTGAACAAATTTAGTCAATCAAGAAAAAGTGTTTGACATAGCAATAGACAGTAGTGGGCAAAAAAGTTTGGGAGATGAATGCAAAATGATGGGGGCATAATGAGAGTAATAAAAAGAAAATTATAATTATTTGCAACAGTCAATGAGCTGAACATTGTGGGGGTTCTTTACTAAAAGCAAATCCACTTTGCACTACAAGTGCAAACTACAAGTGCAAAGTGCAATAAAAATTGCACTGAAAGTGCACTTGGGAGTAAAGTCGCTGTAAATCTGAGGGGTAGATCTGAAATGAGGGGAAGCTCAGCTGATTTTATTATCCAATCATGTGCAAGCTAAATTTCAGATTTTTCTTTGCCTTGCATGTCCCACTCAGATCTAGAGCAACTGCACTTCCAAGTACACTTTCAATGCAATTTCAAGTGCACTTGTAGTTTGCACTTTGTAGAGCAAAGTGGATTTGCCTTTACTAAATAACCCCCTGTGTGTGATTGATGAAACAAAACTCTAAAATATGTCCCTTTTTTTACACAGGAGGAGGTCAGCCAGGATGAGAGGTTTGGAAAATGTCAGGCAGGAGGAGGCTGGGATTAGTGGCAGAGTGGAGGTGGCTGGTCCAAGTGGCAGAGAGGAGGTGGCTGGTCCAAGTAGTAGGACAAGGTGTCAGGTGCCTCCAATCCGCATGCCACCAAGAAGGGCCAGGAGGGATAGGGCTGTGAGTGTGGCAGCACTGGCCCTCATTAAAGAGGCACATGCTACCCTTCAGCAGCCCCCCAACCCCTGATGAGGGCTATGCGGCATTGGTCGGCATGAAAATGGCCCAGATGCAAACAGAACAATGTCTACTTTGTGAGGCCCTGCTCATGTCACTTTTAAATAAGGGGTTGAGGGGCAGACTCACTGAGACCACTGTAATTTGTGACCACGGCCATCCTCCTGCACCTTCTTCTTCTCCTCCACCTCCTTCTCCTTTTTCACAACCTCCTCCTTCTTCTTCTCCTCCACCTCCTTCTTCTCCACCTCCACCTCCTTCTTCTCCACCTCCACCTCCTCCTCCTGACATGAGTACACCTCCAGAGGCACAGCCTCCAGCCAGGCAGACAAGGAAGGCTGCAGAGAAGGCTGCAGGGAAGCATACCAAGAAGGCTGCAGGGAAGCGGAGCAAGAAGACCAGGAAGTGATTCCCTTGCTGCAATGTGGTCTGACAGAAGGCAGCCTGTTGTAGTTCCACAGACTTGGGACATGTATCTAACCTGCTGCTGTTTCTGACCTCTGGGAGTCCAAGACCAGATTGGGCTCACTAATGTATGTGCTTCTCAAGGTCCCAATTTTGGTGTCCACACAGTTGCACAAATTGCAGCAGGCTCTCCAGCGCTGCCTTCTAGTTTGTTTATTCTTATTTTGTATACCAGAATAAATGGCATTTTTTTTTACAGTTAATACTTGCCTATGTGTTTTTGTTAAAGCTAAATATTTAGCTGGTGAGTAGGCAGGTAATTTTCTAAAATTAGAAAGCTAGATTTTAAATGAGACAGACAACACCAAAAAATATCCTTGAAGGACAAAAAATAGAAGATAATTTTTTTCTAATTGTGTTAAATTTACACCGGAGAAAAAAAAAAAAAGGAGATCACTAGAAATAAAATACGATTTTAAAATGCATATCAGAAAAAATTATTCCAAATTAAAAAAAAAAAAAAAAATGACATCTTGCTCGAGAAAATAAAATAACATATTCATGAGATCTGCATTCAGAAATGTTGCACAAAGTTAGTCAGAAATCTGTGTGAATATCTGCAGCCAAAAACGTTCATAATTGTTCATCATTGTACCATTCTAAAGAATATTTTAATGTGCAGCATTTAAACGATGCAAAAATCGTTAACGCGTGACGAATGTGATATCCCCATTACGAACGCTAGTTTTACAAGAAGGTGCGCTCCCGTCTCATACTTGATCCTGACCATGCGCGGTTTTTGAAGACTCGGAAAAGCATACACACGAACGGTTTTCTCGTCCAAAAACAGTCTGACGAGAATCACGCCGAGAAAAAATGAGACTCCGACGAGAAAAAAGACCGCAGGTCTTCTTTTTTCTCGTCGAGATTTTGGCCAGTTTTCTCTACGAGAAAGCATACACACGAACGGTTTTCTCAGCAAGAAAGCTCTCCCAACAGTTTTCTTGTCGTTTCTTGCCGAGAAAAACGGCCGTGTGTACGCGGCTTTAGTCTTAGCTTGTAAGCTCTAACAAGCAGTGCCCTCTGATTCCTCTTGTATTGATTTTTATTGTAACTGTACTGTCTCCATCAATTTTGTAAAGCGCTGCGCAAACTGTTGGCGCTATATAAGATAAATTCTGTGTAATAATAATAAATTGCATGGACATTTGCAAGCAAGCTACACAACTGTTATTAACGTGGGACAGGCAACTAACCTATACCTCCTCTGCTTGTGTTATGGCCCCTTTAAGGGGGATGATAGAGATGTCTTGCGTACTCAGGAGTTCTCATCTTCGCAGGGTGAGGGGTTCTGGGGTAGCCTGATTAGAAAGGAAAGGACTGATTGTCCGTTTTTTCAGGATTGATAAGTCCTCATTGAGAACCCAGATTTCAGAGGCTCAGAGAAACTTTGGTTGGAAAGCGCCTCCAAACTTTAATTACAGGGACTTTGGTTTCCAAAAGAGTTAACCAGTCTGCAGGGGAGTCCAGAAAAGGCAAAGGAAACAGTCAGCGGGTGTGATATGGAGTAAAGCAGAACACAGCTGAGTGAGCAGTGTGAACTAGCTTGTGACTGAGACACAGTTGCTGAACTGTGAAGACCTCCTCTTTGGGACCCCTGAGGCAGGCGGGAACTCAAAAACCCTGTTAAGGGACAAGTGTTACTGGCAGTGAGCTGAGACTTTATTTTTTAACAGGAATTGATGGACTATTTTTTGCTTGTTTTTCCTTGCTGAAGAAAAACAATTTTCTGTTTGCCTGTTTTTTGACAATAGAAGGGCCATTTGCGTTTACCAATACAACTGTCTGGTGATCCCAGGCTTTCACATATTGCAGCACTAATTAAAAGATATATGACTAAGAAAATAAATATATAAATCTATATCACACATAACATATATACAATACAGAACACATAAAAAAAGATTGGTGTAATCATATTATCACTGCCATTTAAAACATATGGACATAGAAGATTTGGTAAAAGTCACATTCTCTACTTCTTAAATAGATTCCTAACTGTATTCTTGTAGATCACAATATATTATGAATATGCATATCTGCAAATTGGAAGGAAGCTTAATTAAAACATGTAGAAATTAATGAATGCAAAACATACTTTTGGGTCAATTTGCTGCTTATTGCAGGAAATGTTGCTCACCTCTGAATTCACTGAATGGTTTTATGGACAGTTGATTACAAAATTTGTGTTTGGTGTATATACTGTGTGTATATATATATTGTGAGGGGGTTAGCTCGGCAGCGGGTGTGTGTGACCCCCGGGATGGGCTCCCCACACAAAAACAGGCCCAGCAAACGGAGGTTGTGGTTTTCAAAATCAAAAAAAGGTGCGGTTTATTTTCTATTTACAGTGACAAAACACAGCAAAGCCAAAAGAAACATAAACAAAATAAATCCTGGTCAACTTGACCTCTGACTAAACATACAGGTTTCCTAACTAACAACTGGGATCAGCCTAGTGCTGTCCTAGTCCCTAAGTCCCTGGTTTTAAATGTCCAAGCAAATAGCCACACAGGCTTTGTCTCACCGCACAGGGGTTCACTCTCCCTAGACAGTCCACACAGGTCTGGGTCCAGGCATGAGCTAACATCTAATGAAGCTGGGAGTTCTTATAGAGGCCTAAATGAGCTGACAAGCTTCAGCTGGTCTCATCAACTCCCTGTCTGCACGACGCCCCACACTCTCCCTAGAGGTATGAGTCATCCATGAGCCCACTAGCCTTAGCTGGGCTTATACAACTCTCCACCTAGTTGTATAAGTCGGCGTAAAGCCTGAATCTGGGCGAAATATATCTACCCCCCTGGATGCAACCAGGTGACTTTACCTTCCTGCTGTCACATACCCCCCCCCTCTTGTTTTAACCTCGGGGTTGGAACACCAGCAATCAGGCATTCATGTACTCGAGACAAAGCATCCACATTCCCCATTTGAACGCCAGGGCGATGCTTTACTGTGAAGTTGAATTCCTGGAGGGCCAGGAACCACCTATTCACTCTTCTATTTGTTTCCTTGTTTTGAGCCATCCACTTTAACGGAGCGTGATCCGTAACCATGTCAAAGTGCCTACCTAGCAGGTAGTACCGAAGGGAATCTAGAGCCCACTTCACCGCTAAACACTCCTTTTCAACGGTGGCGTAATTTACCTCATGGGACTTCAACTTCCTGCTGAGGTAAATGACTGGGTGCTCTTCCCCGTTCCAGACCTGGGACAATACTGCTCCTAACCCCACATCTGACGCATCACTTTGTACGACAAAGTCTTTAGAGAAGTCGGGTGAGTACAACACTGGCTGGCTACATAAGGCTTGTTTCAAGAATTGGAATGCTGCCTCAGCCTCGGGGGTCCATTTAATCATGACCGACCCTTTCCCCTTCGTTAGGTTGGTTAGGGGCACAGCCTTAGAAGCAAAGTGGGGAATGAATCGCTGATAATACCCAGCGATTCCCAGAAAGGCTTGTACCTGCTTCTTGCTGTTGGGACGTGGCCAACTCTGGATGGCCTCGACTTTGTTGAGTTGGGGTTTTATTACTCCCCTCCCAATGGTGTACCCAAGATATTTGGCCTCCTCCTGCCCAATGGTACACTTCTTGGGGTTAGCCGTAAACCCCGCTTCCCGAACAGAGTCCAGGACTGCTTGCACTTTTGGCAGATGTGTGGCCCAATCTGTACTATGGATAATTACGTCATCCAGGTAAGCCGCAGCATACTTCCGATGGGGCCTCAGCATCTGGTCCATTTTCCGCTGGAATGTGGCCGGCGCATTCTGTAACCCGAACGGCATTCTCTTATATTGGAACGCCCCGTCTGGGGTTACAAATGCGGTTTTCTCTTTGGCCAATTTGGCCAGGGGGATTTGCCAATACCCTTTTGTGAGGTCAAGAGTCGTCATGTATCGGGCTGTTCCCAGCCGGTCGATCAACTCATCTATACGTGGCATGGGGTAGGTGTCAAATTTTGTAACTTTGTTCAACTGACGAAAATCGTTACAAAATCGCCAGCTCCCATCCGGTTTAGGCACCAACACAATGGGACTAGACCAATCACTTTGAGACTCCTCTATCACCCCTAAGTTCAGCATTTTCTGTACTTCCTCCCGTATTGCCTCCCGTCGGGCCTCTGGGATCCGATAGGGTTTTAACTTCACCCTTTTCACCGGGCGGGGTAATGATGTCATGCTCTACCCCAGATGTTTGTCCCGGCAGCTCAGAGAATACCTCCTTGTTGCGAAGCACAAACTCCTTAACCTCCTGTTGTTGGGGTTGTGACAAGGTGGCTGCTATTCCAACCTCAGGAATCACGCAACCAGTTTGAGCTGGTGACCAAGTGTCTGCGACTAGGGACTCTCTATCCCTCCAGGCTTTCAACAGATTAACGTGATAGATCTGTTCGGGCTTTCGCCTTCCTGGTTGTCTGACCTTGTAATTCACTTCGCTCACTTTTTCCATTATCTCGTAGGGGCCTTGCCATTTGGCAAGGAATTTACTTTCAACCGTAGGGACAAGTACCAGTATCCTATCCCCCGGGGAAAAGGTACGGGTCTTGGCTCCACGGTTGTACACTCTCTGCTGTGCTAACTGCGCTTGGGCCAAATGTTCCTTCACGATGGGCATTACCTGTGCAATTCGGTCTTGCATCAGGGCGACATGCTCAATCACACTCCTGTGGGGAGAACTCTCACTTTCCCAAGTTTCCTTGGCAATATCCAACAGCCCTCTTGGGTGTCTCCCATACAGTAACTCAAAGGGGGAGAATCCCGTAGAGGATTGGGACACCTCCCTAATAGCAAACATCAGATAAGGAAGTAGACAGTCCCAATCCTTTCCATCTCTATCCACCACTTTCTTCAACATTTGTTTTAGGGTTTTGTTGAATCTTTCAACCAGCCCATCGGTTTGGGGGTGATACACAGATGTACGTAATTGCGTCACTTTGAACAATTTACACAGCTCCTTCATAACCCGGGACATAAAGGGTGTACCTTGGTCCGTAAGCAGTTCTTTACAAATACCCACCCGGCTAAACACAAGAGATAGCTCTTTGGCTATGGTTTTGGCCGAGGTATTTCGGAGAGGGATCGCTTCTGGATAACGGGTGGCATAGTCCATTATAACTAATATGTACTGGTGCCCCCTAGCGGACTTGATTATAGGACCTACCAAATCCATGGCGATCCTCTCAAACGGGACCTCAATGATGGGTAGAGGGACCAGCGGGCTACGGAAATGTGGCATCGGGGCCGACCTCTGACACACAGGGCAGGAGGAACAATAATTTTCTATGTCCTTCATCACCCCCGGCCAATAGAATCTCTGTAATACCCTCTCTCGGGTTTTCTCTGTCCCCAGATGACCTCCAAGAATGTGCCCATGGGCCAACTCCAACACCAACTTCCTGTAAGGTTTGGGCACCACAAGCTGCTCAACGGTTTCTTCTGCCCTTTTTGCCACCCGATACAGTAGGTCCTTCTCTACGCTGAAGTATGGGTAAGTGCAGGTATTATCTGGGTTCACTAACTCGCCATCTATTTTCACTACGTTTTCCCGTGCCTTTATTAGGGCGGGGTCTTTCAACTGTTCTGTGGCAAAGTTTTCCCTGTGAACCTCAAGATCAGAAAACTCCACAGACGGTAGGTTTTCGTCTGAGGAGGTGGGCTCCTCTCCAGTTTCTTGAGTCTCCCCTGCCAATACTGATAAGGGAAATTCCGGAGAGTCCTCACCACTCTCAGGGGAGTTCTGGCTATCACATTCCTGGTACATAGGGGCACCAGTGGGGGGCTCAGGATCATCCCACAGTTCCCAGAACTTCGGAAAATCCCTTCCCACAATGGCGTCATACGGTAACTGAGATACTAAGCCCACTGGATGAGAGAGGGTACCTTTGGGGGTCTCAAAACACACTGTAGTCACTGGATACTCTCGGGTGTCCCCATGCACACAAATAACAGCTACCTTGCTATTCCCAGAGACCTCTGTTTTAACTAACTCAGCCTTTATCAGGGTCACAAGGCTACCTGAATCCAGCAATACCACAACATTTCTACCATTAACACACATTTTGCATAAATGTTTCTCAGATCCTCGAATGGCAGTGCATGCGACTGTCGCACACAGCGACTGACGTCTGCCCGTCAGAAAGTCACACTGCATGGGTTCCTCCACAACTGGGCAATTGGCTGCAATATGTCCCGCTTGCCGGCAGCGGTAGCAAACGATCCTTCTTGCCGCCTCTTGAGCCGCTGATTTCCCAGGCTGTTCTCGCCAAACTTGGGGTAGAGCTCCCACCCTCTCACTCTCTCCACCCTTACCCCTTGGAATCCTCTTATCCGCCCCTGGGGATGGTCTGGTCTTAGGGTGGAAAGTCCGAGTGTCTCTGGAAGAGGCCGTCAGGTTCTCTGTAGCCAAGTATTTCTCCACACGATCCACAAGACCATCGGCCGTCTCTGGGTCTCCATGGCTTACCCACTTTTGGATGGCAGTAGGAAGAGCTCTCAAAAACCGATCCATTACAACACGTTCCACAATCTTTGGTGCGGACAAAGTCTCTGGCTGTAGCCACTTTCTGCTCAGGTGAATGAGATCATACATTTGAGACCTGGGGGGTTTTCCAAGCTGGAAAGTCCAGTTATGCACACGCTGAGCCCGGACAGCCTGGGTGACACCCAGCCTTGCCAATATTTCAGCTTTTAGCATCACATAGTCTTTTGCTTGGTCAGGCTCTAGGTCATAGTAAGCCTTCTGCGATTCACCAGTTAACAGAGGAGCCACCAGTCCAGCCCACTGCTCCTCAGGCCACTTTTCTCTTTCAGCAGTCCTTTCAAATGTGGTCAAAAATACCTCTGGATCATCCTCTCCAGTCATTTTTGTCAATAAACGACTCACCCCAAAGGACGCGGTATTAGTGGGACGGCTTTCCTCACTGGTCTGCGGACGTTGCTGCATTACTGCTTCCATTTGTTGTAGTCTCTGCTCTTGCTTCTGTAACAGGTCTATGAAGCGGGCCTCAGATTGCTGCTGGGCTTGTTGCTGAGCTTCCAGACTCTGTTGGTGAGCTTGCTGCTGGGCTGCAAGGCTCTGTTGATGAGCTTGCTGCTGGGCTGCGAAGTTCTGTTGTTGAGCTGCAAGGCTCTTTTGCAAACCTGCATTTGTCTGCTGTTGATTGGCATTTGCTAGAGCCAGCTGCTTCAGTATCTCCTCCATGCTGGCTTAAAAAAAAAACTGCCCGCATTCTCCACCAACTGTGAGGGGGTTAGCTCGGCAGCGGGTGTGTGTGACCCCCGGGATGGGCTCCCCACACAAAAACAGGCCCAGCAAACGGAGGTTGTGGTTTTCAAAATCAAAAAAAGGTGCGGTTTATTTTCTATTTACAGTGACAAAACACAGCAAAGCCAAAAGAAACATAAACAAAATAAATCCTGGTCAACTTGACCTCTGACTAAACATACAGGTTTCCTAACTAACAACTGGGATCAGCCTAGTGCTGTCCTAGTCCCTAAGTCCCTGGTTTTAAATGTCCAAGCAAATAGCCACACAGGCTTTGTCTCACCGCACAGGGGTTCACTCTCCCTAGACAGTCCACACAGGTCTGGGTCCAGGCATGAGCTAACATTTAATGAAGCTGGGAGTTCTTATAGAGGCCTAAATGAGCTGACAAGCTTCAGCTGGTCTCATCAACTCCCTGTCTGCACGACGCCCCACACTCTCCCTAGAGGTATGAGTCATCCATGAGCCCACTAGCCTTAGCTGGGCTTATACAACTCTCCACCTAGTTGTATAAGTCGGCGTAAAGCCTGAATCTGGGCGAAATATATCTACCCCCCTGGATGCAACCAGGTGACTTTACCTTCCTGCTGTCACAATATATATATATATATGTAGCGGCCTCACCCCATCTCCTTTGTCTAGGGGTATGTCACATGACAGGATGAGATGCGCTATGGCCCATGTCCTCCCCATAGCTGTGGGTGAGGTGAAGGCCAGTACCAGATATTTCCTCGGGCCTATGTGCTTTGTTCTAGAATACAGTCCTGCTGTGTCAACACTTCCCTCTGCTCCCATTAACCAGAGTTCCACACACCGATCACAGTCCAACTCTTGCTTTATTGTACATCTTACAATAAACAGTGCTTCAGTAGCCATCTGGTTGCGACTTGATAACATTTTGATACGGGGGGTGAGCAGGTCGAGGCACTATCCTGGTTATCAACTAAACCACTGCGATCTCGCCAGCGGTTACTATAGCATTCAGCTAGAAAGGACTTAGAATCTGAGAGTCTCTACCAGCGACTCAAGAGAACGTAGGTAGGAGTACCTTCGCTGCGCTGTGACCCCTATCAGGGGAAGATGTCCCTCCAAGGGAGTTACCAGAGGCCCATCCGTCACTGGGTTGATGCTGCTCCAGACTCTCCGGACGGGTAACCTCCCCGGCCTCCTCACCTCAGACATGGGCCCCATCCACCTCAGGGACCCTCGGACGTCTCCACCCTCGCGGGATCCAGTCGAAGTCACTGGACCCCAGGCCTCCTAGTTCAGTACCTCACCCCAGGCTGAAGGTGCCTGGGATGGACTCCAACTCTATTCCGGTCAGGCCTAGGGCACCTGAGCCAGAATCCAGAACCCGCCCGCACCCAGGCCTAAGGTGCCTGGGCGCGTGAAGAACTTCCTCGAGAAGACCTCGTGGTTAGGGCGTCTCCCCCTTTTATCTCCTCCCATCGACACCACGGCAGGTTCCCCGCCCTCGCCGTACCATCTCCGGAAAAGGGACAAAAAGGCTAGCACTGAAATGGCAAATCTACCTTGAGCCTCCAGATACCCCGCCACCCAGAGGCCAAGGAGATTATTACACCATCCAATCCTCCACGAACACAAGGGATCCACTATCCCTATACTTACACACCTGGGTGTCCCACATAATTTAAAGACCCCGCTACATACTCCCCCCTGTGATTTGACGCTGGTCCCCAGCGTCTGGTGTGAACCCATGTCTCCCATGGAGTGAGGACACAAGCTTAGCCCCAGAGGCAATCCCTAAAATTTTGAACCTCAACCATACCAAGACCTGCTCAAAGGGAAAGGGAATATAAAACAATAAAACTTTTCCTTAAAACATCTATCATGTACACATATACAATCCCTCCCATCACTGTCTAAGAACCACCCCATACTCAGTAGTCTTGACGGACGAATCTCCTGCAGAGGGAAAAAAAAAAAACAACACACAAGGAAATCCACATCCTGTGTTAATTTGGAATGAATGGGTCCATCAACCAATAGACCCATTCGCTCCAATGAGCAAAGTGATGCGTGTGAGAAAAAAACAAACAGCCGTTGCACAACACTGCCACCTGGTGACAGTGCCGTGGTAATGACACTTGGTGCAATCTTCATTCTTCCTGCGTCCCTACACTAATTCTACCCCCAAAGTCTGTTTTTGAACTGTGAGGAAGAGAGAACAACAAACTGCTCTCATTCCTCCAGAGAGTAGAAAACAAAAGCCCAAATAAAAAAACTAGGGCACAGTTCGGATGCTCCGGCAGGAACACTTCTAGAAGATTGTAGGAAAGGAACAACAAGTGAGTCTCTTCTCACAAGTAAAACTTCGGGTCAGGCAAGAACAAGGGCTTCAGATGTTTATTGAAAACCTCAATTGAATAGTCAGCATCATCTCCATCCTTCCTGTAGATGCGCACCTTATCTGCGTGGATATGGCAACCCCACATCCAGTCTGCTCTGCAGTCCCGAAACTTTTTCGACACGGATGGCGAACAGGACAAATATCTTCGTGCATGGGGTACTTTGAGCTTTTCCCAAACAAATTCGTCATACCATCTCTGGCGTATGACCTCAACTTCAAAAAGTAAGTCCCGAGGCAAGTAGGGATATTTCCACCCATACTCACGGGCGACTCTCTGTGAGAAAAGTCGTTGCAATCTGGCCAAAGGAGGCATGGCTTCCTGCTCACCTTCTCCGGGTTGAACGATGGCCTCCGGATGCCGAGGTACTTTCACTACCTCTAATGGCTTTTCTCTCGGTGCTCGTAGTGAGGCTCGCTGCATCCCCGCCACCAAGACAGGCGATGTTGTAGATTGTGGGAAGGCACTCTGAGGACTAGACTTCCTTGTAGACTCCGGGGCTTGCACCCGGGGCGTGCTGTCTCCTATTGACATAGGGGAATCCTGCGGTACACGTAACACAGGCAATGGGCGTTTGTCCCAGCCCTTCCAATGAAACAGTTCATCAATCTCCCCGTCTTCTCCACAATCTGACAGCGACTCTAGGTCGGAAGTGTCATACATCTCGGTGGGAAGGTAGTCTCTGGTACACGTGGTACTACCCTCCCTTGCGGGCTCCACCGACTGTGGACCTACGACACCTCCAACCACCACCACAGTCCCAGCCCCTGGCTCACCTTGACCTTTTGTAGAACTGGGATGTCCAGGACACTTCCAACTGGATCCATCCAGGCCAGGCAAGGGACAGGGTGAAGCTCGACCACGACCACAGGAGGCCTGCACCAGACCAACTTTCCTCTTCGGAGGTGGGAGCAGAGAATCTGTGATGACCGAAGCAGCATCCTCGGATTTTTCTCTCTCAGTCTCTGATTGGGCAGTCACATCGCCCTGGTCAGTGCGTACGGGAACCTCCGCAAAGGCCTGGATCTCTCCTTCTAGAGTAGCGGTACCTGTGAGGCTGTTGAGGCGAAGGGCCCGGGGCCTTACTGTGGATGGCTCCACCTCGAACAATAACTCTCTGCATGCCTCGCAAAGCCCGAATGGCTTCAGGTGGACCACCAGTCCCGAGCACCCGGGACAGATCACGCCGAGGGCCTCTGTGTCTCTGCATGAGTACAAAGCCAACTGCCCTTGGGGCCTGAGTCTTATCCCCGTGTCTGTAAGGGGAGCAGCGAACGTAGTCATCTTCGTGGGGTAGGGAACCGGAATCCACGGGGAGCTTGAGGCCATCCCGACTATCTGCTGCTCCATCACGCACTGACCACGCGCCGAAGTCTCCACGTGAGTTCCTCCACATGGCCAGACTCCTCCCATGACTTGCACGTTTTCCCGGGCTTCCTTCAAGCTCCGCCCATGAACTGTACAGTCACGGGGTGCCTCGTGGCGCAGTGCAATAAAAGCCCCCACATGTAGTACTTCACACGGCTGGACTCCTCCCTCTTCTCGCTCCTCTGCATGGGCCTTTCCCGTCCTAGGGTCATTTCCACGACTTTGAGCAGGGATGCACTTTGGCCAATCACATGGCCGACCTGCTCGGAACTCCTCCGGGCAGCAAAGTCCAGACACAGCCATTCTTTCTTCCAAAGTTAAAACACATGTCATCCCGGACTGACGAGCCCCCACGTGTAGCGGCCTCACCCCATCTCCTTTGTCTAGGGGTATGTCACATGACAGGGTGAGATGCGCTACGGCCCATGTCCTCCCCATAGCTGTGGGTGAGGTGAAGGCCAGTACCAGATATTTCCTCGGGCCTATGTGCTTTGTTCTAGAATACAGTCCTGCTGTGTCAACACTTCCCTCTGCTCCCATTAACCAGAGTTCCACACACCGATCACAGTCCAACTCTTGCTTTATTGTACATCTTACAATAAACAGTGCTTCAGTAGCCATCTGGTTGCGACTTGATAACATTTTGATACGGGGGGTGAGCAGGTCGAGGCACTATCCTGGTTATCAACTAAACCACTGCGATCTCGCCAGCGGTTACTATAGCATTCAGCTAGAAAGGACTTAGAATCTGAGAGTCTTTACCAGCGACTCAAGAGAACGTAGATAGGAGTACCTTTGCTGCGCTGCGGCCCCTATCAGGGGAAGATGTCCCTCCAAGGGAGTTACCAGAGGCCCATCCGTCACTGGGTTGATGCTGCTCCAGACTCTCCGGACGGGTAACCTCCCCGGCCTCCTCACCTCAGACATGGGCCCCATCCACCTCAGGGACCCTCGGACGTCTCCACCCTCGCGGGATCCAGTCAAAGTCACTGGACCCCAGGCCTCCTAGTTCAGTACCTCACCCCAGGCTGAAGGTGCCTGGGATGGACTCCAACTCTATTCCGGTCAGGCCTAGGGCACCTGAGCCGGAATCCAGAACCCGCCCGCACCCAGGCCTAAGGTGCCTGGGCGCGTGAAGAACTTCGAAGACCTCGTTGTTAGGGCGTCTCCCCCTTTTATCTCCTCCCATCGACACCACGGCAGGTTCCCCGCCCTCGCCGTACCATCTCCGGAAAGGGACAAAAAGGCTAGCACTGAAATGGCAAATCTACCTTGAGCCTCCAGGTACCCCGCCACCCAGAGGCCAAGGAGATTATTACACCATCCAATCCTCCACGAACACAAGGGGTCCACTATCCCTATACTTACACACCTGGGTGTCCCACATAATTTAAAGACCCCGCTACATATATATATATATATTTATATTCAATAATTCTCTTGAGTTTCTAATTTATGATAGCATACATTTTTTTCAGAAGTTTTCATTTTAGATTTCACTTTAGATTGTAAGCTCCATAAGCAGGGCCTCCTATTCCTTCTGTATTAAACTGTATTGTGTACTAGGCTTGTGCAATTCGTTTCGTAACAAATCGAAGTTCGTCCGAATTTAGCAACTTTCGGACATTCGGAAGCATTCGAATTTCCAAACAAAGCAATTACGAATAAAACCGAATCCGAAATAAATTATATTGCAAATAGCGAATGCCCGAATGTCTTTGGCATAATTTGTTATGAAAAAAGTTACGAATGTACGAATCCATTCGAAGCACAATAACACTCTGCTCTGCTCTCTGCTTCTCCCTCACCGTGCTGAACTCCCTCTCAAAATGGTGTACAGGGGCGGAAGCTATAGCCGCATGTAAAAAATGAAAGTAAAATACGAGATTTCGAATCGTTACAAATAACCGCTATGTATTTGGAAAAGTACAAATCCATTCGTAGCACATTATGCATAATAGGCAGCGTCGTTGTGAGAGAGACACGGAAAATTACGAATCAACGAACCCAAAAAAAGTTACGAAAGTAGGAGTTATAAATCAACTAAAAATAAGGCTTACATTAATATGAATCATTCTGATTCAACGAAAAATGTCGCTTGCGAAAATACGAATTAGTCTGAACACGAAAAATCCTGTCTAGCAAAATTACGAACGATTACGAATCAACAGGACCGAAAAGAAACAAACCGAAACTAAACAAATTTTTCCGTTGTGCACAAGTCTATTGTGTACTGTCCCCCTTTATATTTTAAAGCGCTGCGTAAACTGTTGGCGCTTTATAAATCCTGTATAATAATAATAATTTTACACATACAGTACATAAGTATACTATAGGCCCATATACATTTGCTGTTCCTTATTCAGAACACTCATAAGGATAGCCTCCTATAGGCATAAATCCTACATGAATAAGTAAGGTCAAGCTAAGTCACTGAGCACAGCACTCTCCATGAGATATTTCCAGAAATTGTCCAAATAAGCATTGTCATGGCAACTGTGATCAAATATGACACCATTGTGTTGGAAAACTATGAAAATGAATTATTCATTGTAAAACATCATTCATGCATGCGACACAGCCTGTGATATGCCAACACCAAGCACAGGATTTGTCTGAAAACACATTTAAAACCATAACAAATGCCCTCAGTATGCAGAAATGGACCTAGATTTGGCATTGCATGGAAACATGTAACATTATAACAACATAATCTAACTTGTCCACTTGGCTTAGTAAAGTAAGTCAAACATTTGAAATGAACATAAAAATATGCATAAAAAGCACAGCCATGGCCAACTTGCACTGTTGATTTCAGCTTTACATCGAAAATGCCAAACTTATAAGGCTGAAAAAAGCTCTGCGTGTTTAAAGAGAACAAGTCTTGACTAGACAAATTGAAGAATTTGTCAGGAGCGTGTTATGCTCTTGTTCCATGACAGCTGCTGGTCTCATTCCAGCATCCTGGTTTTGACTGAGCTGCACTCTTACTGTCTGGCTGTCCACGTGCAGGGTGATTGATGTAGACACAGCCTTTGGGTGGAGATCAAGCCTGTTTTAAGCCTGCCAACCCCTTAGTATCATGATGTTGTTTGAAACACGTGCTTCAAGCTTCCTGTTTGCCTGCCTTGTTCTTGTACCTTGACCTTTGCCTGCACCTGAGCCCGACCCTGCCAGCTACTTTGGATTCCTTTGTTGATGACCTCAGATTAGATTTTGACTACTCTTTGAACTCTTTCTGCCCTGAACCTGGACTGTCACTGGGCCACACTGCCTGTCTGCCAACCGCAAGAACTTGTTAGCTGTGCTTAGTTTGTGCCTGCTCTGGCATGATAGCTAGGCACTATAGCATTGTATATAAGACCTGGGGGCAACTGAGTACTGGTAGGAATATATGGGAAATGGGACTATTATAGGCAAAGAACACAGAAGCCAGCTATAGTGCCTGACCACCAACGCTAGGGGTAGGCCTGACAGAATTATAATTATCTAATTATGGGGCAGACAATAAGGCAGAAAATGTCTTACCTCAACCTGGCTCTTAGAACCTGTATATAGTCATGCTCAGACAAGGTTAGATAAAACCAAATATTGGGGTAAATACACATATTTAATAGGTTGAGATATTAGACTGTTAGCTAGAATATTCAGATTCTTTCATGATCCCAGTTGTGACTGACGCTTCCTGCTGTCTCATTAGCAATCAGAGGCAGTAAGAGTAATCTGAAACTAAGAAGAAAACCCCAGGGGCGTGGCTACGCACGACATGCAGTAAGGTGTGCTGGGGCTAGCTCCGCTGTGTATCCTGCACAATCCTGACTATAGCACCGCCATCCTTTCCTGCACAGACCCGGGACACCTCACATTTGTTGCCGCAGCTGCTCCACTACACACGACTGGGTATATCGCCGCACTGCCATGGCCAGACGAGGAGCAGGATCCAAGCTTCTGCCTGACACCACCCCATGATGGCGGCCTCCCGCCCCGTTTGGCGAAGGAGGCGGCATAACAAATGTTTGGCAAAGGCCATCTCACCGGCTGCTCGATCCCGGGGAAGGGCACAGTGAAGCGGATATGAGATCCTTGGATGGCGTCCCCAGGCTTCTGGATGACACACAGGCCGCATCTCATGTGAGTACTGGGCCTCAGGCCTTCAATATGGCGGCGGTGTCCCGGCAAGACGGCGCTGACCCCGAGCCCACATTAAGGAACATACTGACTGCAGTGACTACATGTAGTTCCTCTATTGCTGACCTAACAGTGGTATGAAGGGTATAAAGGTTGAAATATCCCTAATCAGGCATAATATGCAGAAATTGCGGGAACGCACCTCTGCCCTGGAGGGACGCCTTAGTACATTAGAGGATGAATGGCAGCCCCTACAGAGAGATGTCAGACACATACAGTCAGTGGCCTCTGCTAATGCGTCCCGCCTGGAGGACATGGAAAACCACTTACACCGAAAAAACATACGTGCGGTGGGTGTCCCTGAACGGGCAGAGGGCAAAAACCCAGTGGCCTTCATTGAAGCATGGCTCACTGACACTTTTGGCCGAGATGCTTTTTCACCCATGTTTGCAGTGGAGAGGACGCACAGGATCCCAGCAAGGCCACTACCACAGGGTGCCCCACCACGTTCCTTCTTGTTCCGCCTCCTGAATTATAAAGACTGTGATGCCATACTGAATAAAGCTAGAGCAGCTGGTACCCTCAAAGTGGACAAAGCCAAGGTCTCCCTGTTTCCGTATTTTTCAGCGGAGGTACAGAGGCAGATATCCAAATTCATGGACATAAAGAAAAGGTTACGCACCCTCAACGTCCAATACTTCATGCTCTATCCTGCAAAGCTGAAAGTCATTGCCAATGGCAACTCGCACTTCTTTGAAAATCCTGCAGCTGCACTGCATTGGCTCGACAGAGAGGAGCAGCAACTGGCACAACATCCACCTTAGGATCAATGTGATGTCCTCAGTTCTCTACATTTATTTCAAGGTTGCTTTGATGTTAAGTAGCGACCCGGCAGGGACAGCTCTTGCAGTTTGGCTTTCCTACATCGCACGAAGTTACGTTTTTTTTTTTTACCTGTGCTCTGGTTCTATAGCACAAACTGGTTCCTTGCCCCCGAGGCTACTTTTGTGCCCCCCCCCCCAAGATGGTCCTGCACAGACATCTCTAATAGATGTTAAAAGGGCCTACTATTTCATCAAGGGATGTCAGGGGAACTTCTATTATTTATCCACACGATTTGAAAATCACCATCTTAGCTTCAGCATGTTGTATGTAGTAATATAGACCTTCTAAAATAAATATCAGTGATATAGAATGTCTGACAATTTTTTTTTGCATTGTTTAATTTTTGTTTGCACAAGAAGGTTTCATTATATTCATCTGATGTCCCTCAAAGCTCTAGTGGATAAGGTTTTCTGTTATGTAAATTCCAAGTTATTGTTAGCATGGAACGGGCAAATTTCAAAGAAGTCGAAGACATGAGATAATGTCTTAAAGCAGAACTACACTGTATCTGAGCACCACAAACCAGAAACGCTATTTCACAAATTTTTAATATTCAAAGCAAACTCCCCCATCCATCCATGTCTCTGTGCTTTACTTTGCTGAGAAAACACTTTGAATAACACCCCCCTACCATTTCTGGATGTGGCCATCTTGAGTAAGGGCAGTTCATTTGTGTAGCATTTACTTCCTGGAATCTGTCTGCCTTTAACTCAGGCATGAAGGCAGGAGGTGGTGTTTAGCTGAGAAAACCCTTCCTCCCCTCCTGAAGACTCCTTGAATATAATATATGAAGGCCTGGAAACCAGAAAGTAACTGTAGAAATGTAAAAAATAAAATAAAACAAGTAAATATAATATACCTTCCTAACTATTTACTAATGCTAGCAGCATAAGTATTATAAATAGTCAATGTTGATTGAGAGATTGAAGTTCCGCTTTAACTCCTGCAGATTTCTCGGAATCAGGAAACTTCCTGCCCGTTTTTTTGCATCATTTGGTGGTCCTAATGGTGGTTCTTGGGAACCACCATAATCATTTCTCATAGAGGCTGAACTCTCAGAAGCAGATTAATCCTCAGATCAAAGCTCCTGGTTCACATAAAGCTGTAATCTTCAGGGACCACTCTCTGTAAATACATAAAAAAGTTCAAATCATCTTGAGGGGGGGGGGGTGTTGTTAAGAGGCAGAAAACCCTTTTTAATGCAAACAAACAATCTCAAGAGAATTAGGTCAGCCTGTAAAACAGAACACGTTCGTCCACTTGTCTGTCACTTCCAATTAGATGTAAAAGCTATGAGAAGGAGATGGACTGCTATATGTAAGAATACTGTTTTGCAAATTTTTCCATTAATGTTACATCAAGTCGAATACCTTGGTGAAATTGAAAAGGCTGTAATTCCCATAGTTATGTAAAGTTACACATGAATGAAGTGAGTGGAGTCTCTGGGTGCTGCCATTATCTGAGCGGAGAGAGAGGTCCTGAGTTCTGGTGCATTACTGCATTGTATGGCTTCGGGGGCCATAACACACTGGGGATAAGGAGGCACGGAAAATCTGACAGATATTATCTTTGTAAGACCACAGAAGCGAAAGGAACAGGAAGATTAAAGTGAATTAATAGAACTACAGACTCAAGTCTGGCTGGGGACAGAATAAATCAAAAAATGAATTTCTTTGTGAAAAGGCACATTCTGTTGGCAGCTAATTTAAATTAATCCACCAAGATAAGAAAAAGTGGTTCTTATAAAACTAGTATGGCTTTACCGCTTTCAAAAAGCTCTTTATTGATCACAATAGAAATTATGAAAAGTTGGATTCAGAATAGACCAGACCAATCCATATTATGTTAAACAGGATTAAAATGCATTAAGCCGTATTGTGTTTCCTTACAATACATAAAGAATTGATAAGGGGTTTTATACACTCAATTTGCCATTTATTATAATGCTGTAAGTGAGTTGTTAGTAGCGTCCGTTAATTTCATTTTTCAAATGATGTATTGCAATATTGGTATCCTGTTGTACTTGAGTTGCAATTACCTTTTCTTCTCTCCTTACCATTAGTCAGGTGCAGACACCTGTTAAAGTGGTACTAAACACACACAATTTAATTTACATTTTCCCTTCTATTTCTGTATGTGGATGATGGCACTGTAATTATTTTATATGTATGTTGGTTGGACTTTGTCCAGAAACAGACAGGTATCTCCCAATCCCTAGTATTTGATAAAAGAAGAAAATGAGAGAGCTCTCTCAAGGGTGGTGGGACTTTAATTGGAGATGGTATGTCTGTTATTCAGGCAAGCACACAAAATTAATTTCTTTAAGAAGGTATAAATGTATTAAATAGTAACATTAAAAAAGCACAGTCATATTACATATTTAGACCATGAGTTGATGTTTGATGTATGAAATGAGATGCTTGATTATGCAGGAAGCCAACATGTTTCACAATGTGCTTCTTCAGGGCACCGCATACATCTATGATTTCATCTGGTTTATACAGGACACAGAACATATCATTAGTATAATATCAAACAGACAGTTATAGATTATAACAAAGATACAAGTTTTTTTCCATATTGTACACTGTATAATAGCAGCAATTGCTGCCCGTGCTCACATGGTCTGTAATATTGAAAGACTTGAGCACATTATTGCACGGATCTCACCATCCCTGGAACACCACCTAAGGCTATTAACCTGGTGGAAGCCAGATCCACCAGGATGGCAAGTGAGGTTATTGGATCGTACAATTAGGTGTAATTAGATAATTGTGTGTTAGAGCTAGTTAACCACTTAACGACCGCCCACTGTAAGTATACGTCGGCAGAATGGCACCGACAGGCAGAATCACGTATATCTACGTGATCGCCTTTGTATAGTTGGGGGGTCGGATCGGACCCCCCTTCTTTACAGTGAGCGGTGGTTAAGTGTTCGGGAGCGATCCGGGATGAGGGGACGGCCGTTCGATTCCGGCCACCCCCTCGCGATCGCTCCCGGCGAATGATATGCTTCCTCTGCCTGTGTAATGTAAACACAGGCAGAGGAAGTGATGTCATCTCTCCTGCGACGCTCACATATACCGGGCGCCGCACAAGAGAAGATGCCAGGTTAGTGCACAAAACACTACACTGACACCAGGACACATAGGCACATAAATCGCCCCCCCCAGGCCCCCCCAGACCACCCCCCAGTCACAGTGTCACTGATTGCAGTGACCATTTATTTACTGATCACTGCAATCAGTGACATTTGTGACTGTAAAAGTGTCACTAAAGTTAGTTTTAGGTCCAGTGTAGCCCCCTAACCCCCCTAATAAAGGTTTAACCCCCTGATCGCCCCCCAGATAACCCTTTCACCCCCTATCACCACTGTCGCTAAGCGATCATTTTTCTAAACGCTGTCTTAGCGTCGGTGATGCTGATCGGTAGCCAGTAATTTTTTTTAGGTTCGCCGCAGGTTTTTATAGCGTCAGGTACCCCCATATATTATCTAATAAAGGTTTAACCCCCTGATCGCCCCCCAGGTAACCCTTTCACCCCCTATCACCACTGTCGCTAAGCGATCGTTTTTCTGATCGCTGTCTTAGTGTCGGTGATGCCGATCGGTAGCCAGTAATTTTTTTTAGGTTCCCCGTCAGGTTTTTATATAGCGTCAGGTACCCCCATATATTACCTAATAAAGGTTTTAACCCCCTAATTGCCCCTAGTTAACCCTTTCACCAGTGATCACCATATAAGTGTTACGGGTGACGCTGGTTAGTTAGTTTACTTTTTATAGTTTCAGGGCACCCGCCGTATATAACCCAATAAAGGTTTAACCCCCTGATCGCCCGGCGGGTGATATCAATTAGGTTTTAGCGTCAGAGAGGGTCTGCGTCACACCCCAGGCAGCGTCAGGTTAGTGCCAGTAGCGCTAACACCCACGCGTGAAGCATACACCTCCCTTAGTGGTATAGTATCTGAACAGATCAATATCTGATCTGATCAGATCTATACTAGCGTCCCCAGCAGTTTAGGGTTCCCAAAAACGCAGTGTTAGCGGGATCAGCCCAGATACCTGCTAGCACCTGCGTTTTGCCCCTCCGTCCAGTCCAGGCCACCCAAGTGCAGTATCGATCGATCGCTGTCACTTACAAAACACAACACACATAACTGCAGCGTTCGCAGAGACAGGCCTGATCCCTGCGACTCCAGTGCTGTAGGAGGTGATTTCACCACCACAGTTAAAAAAAAAAGCATATATGCCGAAGCATGGGGGCAGCAGGGGCGGAGGAGCGGAGGAGCGGTTTTGCTCCTAATGCCGCGTACATACGGTCAAAATTCCGACGGAGGCTTGCCCGTGGAAAAGTCCGACCATGTGTGTGCGGCATAACTTTTTTGCTGGAGGATGCCCCCATGCTTTGGCATATATAAATGGTGCGTGTATGCCCATCATTAGAAGTGGGTGGATGAAGGGCGGTATTCTAATGGTGGGCATACCCACCGATCAATCTCTTTTTTCGTTCAGCCAACAGGCTGCATGAAAAAAAAAGATTACAATACATGTCCAACAAGGACCAGCAACGTACTGGTATGTTGCTGGACTTTGAATGTTTATACCAGAATGATGCCTGCGGGTTTAGGTATCATCTTGGTATCATTCTTTTCAGCCAGTGGCCGGCTTTTATGTAAAAGCAATCCTAGTGGCTAATTAGCCTCGGGACTGCTTTTAAAAGCAGTGGGAGGGAATGTCCCCCCCCCGGATATAAAAAGCGCCATTGGGAAAGCATTTTATCACACCGATCTTGGTGTGGTCAGATGCTTTGAGGGCAGAGGAAAGATCTAGGGTCTAGAAGACCCCATTTTTTTCAAAAAAAGAGTACCTGTCACTACCTATTGCTATCATAGGGGATATTTACATTCCCTGAGATAACAATAAAAATGATAAAAAAATAAAAATATGGAAGGAACAGTTTAAAAATAAAATAAAAAAGCAAAATTAATAATAAAAAAAAATAAAAATAAAAAAAAAGCACCCCTGTCCTGCCCTGCTCTTGCCCAATGGCGAACACAAGCGTCGGTCTGGCGTCATATGTAAACAGCAATTGCACCATGCATGTGAGGTATCACCGCGAAGGTCAGATCGAGCGCAGTAATTTTAGCAGTAGACCTCTTCTGTAAATCTAACGGGGTAACCTTTAAAGGCTTTTAAAGGCTTTTAAAAATGTATGTAGTTTGTCGCCAATGCGCGTTTGTGCGAAATTTTAAAGCATGTCGTGTTTAGTATCTATGTACTCGGCCTAAGATCATCTTTTTTATTTCATCAAACATTTGGGCAATATAGTGTGTTTTAGTGCATTAAAATGAAAAAAAACGGAAAATTTATATCAAATACTTACCGTAATTTTCCTTTCCTGATGGACTCCATGGCAGCCTACGTGTGGGTTAATCCCGCCCCTCATACCTCATAGGACCCTTCTCCCATAAATCTTTGCTCTGGGCCAGAGGCTGTGTTCCATAATTTAGCCTACTCCAGCCACTGGGAGGGAACTCCTGCTGCCATGGAGTCCATCAGGAAAGGAAAATTACGGTAAGTATTTGATATAAATTTTCAGTTTTCCTGACAGACTCCATGGCAGCCTACGTGTGGGAAATAACTAGCCATACACACCCGGGTGGGCAGAGTGCTGGACAAAAGAAAAAAGGTTTAATTGGCACCATCACAGACAAGATACGTAAACCACTACGCAGTAGTGTGCCATGAACATGTTAATTGAAGACCACAAGGCCACCTTGCAAATAACTTTTGGAGGCACGTGACGTGATGCCGCCCATGATGAAGACACTTCTAGTTGAGTGAGCAGTCACCGCTTCTGGAGGCGCCAAGCCCTTGGCTTTATAGGCCCACTGAATGGCCTGAACAATCCATGCTCCGATAGATCTGGAAGAGGCACACATTCCCTTATACTTCCTGTGAAAAGAACGAGCAGGTGGTCGGTCTGACGGAAAGAAGCTGTAGCTTCAAGATACTGACTCAGAGCTTTTCCAACATCTAAGGGATAAACACTGGAATCCTCGGTAGATCTGAACGTTGGAAGAGCAATCTCCTGATTGTCATGAAACACAGATGCCACTTTGGGGTTTGAACCCAACATAGGAATTAAAAGGTTTAGAAATGGCTCCTTGCATCCCTGAGAGCTGATTTCAGAGACCCTCTTGGCCGAGGTTATAGCCACCAAGAAGACAACTATTAGAGAGAGTAATTTGACAGATGATTGATCTTCATGTTCCAACTCTCTACCTAAGAAAAAATCCAGGACAAGGGGAAGATCCCAATTAGAAAAACTTGGCTCTGAGGTCTGAGCCTTATTGCTCCTCTGAAAAACTACTGAGTAAGAGGGTGTCTAGCCCAGGAAACACCCGTAAAGGCAGAGATTACAGCGATTTGGACTCGCAGCGAGCTGACTGACAATGAGAGATCCAATCCTGATTGTAAGAAGCCCAGGATATCATGTATCTTTGGGTTATTGCAAGAACCTGCAGTGGAAGAGGTGTAGTCTGAAAACGTTTTCCAAATCCTCTGGTAGACCCTGTTGGTGCCTGTTCTTCTGGCATTTAATATTGTGGAGATGGCCCTACTTGGACAGCCTAGGGCCTCCAACCTTCCCCTCTCAAGAACCAGATCATCAGATGTAGATGGGCCGGGCATGGATGTAGAAATGCCCCTTGTGATAGGAGATCTGGTCTGGAGGGTAGAGGAACTGGGTCCCGGAAGCTGAGTTGCATCAGCAGTAGAAACCATGGCTTGTTTGGCCAGTACGGGACTATTGCCACTATCTCTGCTTCTTCCATCCTGAGCCTCGACAAAAAACGGAGAATGACAGGAACCGGGGGAAAGGCATAGGCCCTGTGGAACCGCCAATGGTCTGTCAGAGCATCTACCCAAAAGCCTGGGGATACCAAGACCTCGTGTAGTATCTCTCTAGTCTGAAGTTGCATGGGGAGGCAAACAAGTCTACTTCCGGAATGACTCCCAGGGACAGGACCCACCTGAAGACTTCGGGGGGGAAGTCCACTCGTTGTCCAGAGAAACTCTCAACAGAAAATCTGCCTGAACGTTCGGGACTCCAGGGAGATAGACAGCTGTCAGGTTGGCCAGGTTTTTCTGGGCCCAGATCATGATGGGCTCTATTTCCTTTGACAGGGAGAGTCTGCGAGTACCCCCCTGTCTCCTGATGTATGCGACTGCCGTTGTGTTTTCCAGTCTTAGGAGGACTGAGTCTCCTGCAGAGCGCAGAACGCTGCCCGGAGTTCCAGAACATTGGAGACTATCCTGTGAGAGGGAAAATTCCATATGCCTTGGGCTACTTCTGTCAGCCCCTGTTGCTGGCATCTGTAGTGATGGTGACCCAAGACACAGGTGCGATGGAGTGACAATTGAGGAGGTTCCTCTGTTGTAGCCACCAAGGAAAGCTCTCCCGCATGGATGAGGTTATTTGGATAAAGTGATCCCGAAGCCCTGGATTATACTGCTGGAGAAAACCCTTCTGGAAGGGCCGCATTTTCCACTGAGCCCACTTTACCATGGGTGTTGTTGCCACCATGGTGCCAATGATCTTTAGGCATTGAGAGGCTTGGAGATGAGGACGACATTGCAAGCCAAACTCTGTCCCGGATCACTGGGATTTTTCCAGGGGTAACAAGATGGTGCTCTTGATAGCGTTGAAGTGTGCCCCGAGGAATACCAGGGACTGCGTAGGATCCAGATGGCTCTTTTCCAGATTCAGAAGCCAACCAAACTCGAGTAGAGTGGAGATGACCTGGGATCTGTGGATTAGCAACTGCTCCTTGTCCCGAGACAACAGCAGGTCGTCTAGATACTGATACAGACGGATACCTCTGGTCCTGATCAGAGCCACGACAGCCAACAAGTTTTGAAAACACACAAGGCGATGTTGTAAGCCCGAAGGGGAGACAGGTGAACTGCAGACGGATTTGATCGACAGCAAAGTGAAGGTATTTCTGGAATTCTGGCGCTATCGGAACATGGAAGTAGGCGTCCTTCAGGTCTATAGAGACAAGCCAATCGCCTGGTTGGATTGCTTGACTGATCATGAGTAGTGTCTCCATCTTGAACTTCTCCTTCTAGATAAAAGAATTCAAGTGGGTTAGGTCTATAACTGGCCTCCAGGAGACGTTTTTCTTCAACACCATGAAGAGGGGCGAGTAGACCCCTTAAAACCTTTTGTCGTCTGGAACTGGAATTGCAGCGCCCTGAGCCACAAGAGAGACAGGAGAATTTGCTTTTTCTCTTCCGAGACAGGGAAGGATGCCGACTCGCTCTGTTTTAGGCAGGTGCAATATCATAAAGACTTAGGGGATTCTTGTCCACCGGAAGATGCCCCTTTTGAAAACTTCTGGCCTGAAGGCTGTTTTTTTCTTCCAGGTCTTCTTGAACTCATGGACAGGCCTATAGTAGCAAGCATTCCTTGCTCGATCTGAACTTTGCCTGGGCTGTGTTCTCTTCAGGTTTAGCAGACGGCGATCCTGGGGAAGGAACCCCGACTTGCCCCCTGTGGCACGGGTGATGGCACTGTCCGATATGTTCCCAAAGAGGGACGAACCCCCAAATAGAATCCTGCACCATGCCTGCTTGGAGGCAGGGTCAGCTACCCATGGGTGCAGCCACAAGGCATGCTTAGCCGTGACAGATGTCAGCATGATCCGAGCCACCAGGCGAATTATGTCTAGGGAAGCCCCACGAGAAAAGCCAACGTCAACCTTAGCCCATGAATAGGTGAGCTCCTGGCCAGTTCTTCCGAGATGCTCCTCAGAGAAGCATCTACGTCGTCTGCCCAGACTTCCATCGCTTTAGAAAGGGCTGCGAGAGCTAGAGCTGGTTTGCAGGTCATACCCGCTGTAATGTAGATCTGCTTGAGGTCGGTATAAATTTTCCACTCCAGGCAATCCCTAAAGGAAACAGTATCCTCCAATGGGAGTGTGACATGCCTCACCATCCTCATTAGGGCTGAGTCAATGAGAGGAGCCGACTCCAGGTGTTTTACATCCTTGCTTTTAAATGGGTACATTTTTGATACCTTCATTAACAGGCAATTCTTCCTTTCAACACCACCCCATTTGTCGGTAATTATTGCGCTGAGTTCACCCAAAAAGGAGAAATTAGGGTGTTCTTTTTTGAGGTGTTTAAAATATTTCCTCTGTTTGGAGGGTGCCTCCACTGGCTCTTCCATCTCAAAGCTTCTTTGACAGCTTTTGTCCAGCTGTGGTACTAGGGCAAATTCAAAACCTGCACCAGGGTCATCTACCTCCACCTCACTGTCTGAGGCTTCAATTGAGGAATGGCTCGGCTGTGAAGGGCCTGGAGCCTTGAGATCATCCCTAATAGGGACTGACATAGTGTCGCCAGCAGGGTTGTGGGTATGACCAGAATCCCCTTTACTCAGGGACTCATGGACCACCTTTCTGACCAGTGCTTCCACTTGTTGGTCTCCACCCTCTCTTTCTTATGCGACTTTAGAAAAGCATTGCTTGCAGAGCGATTTGCCTTCAGGAACCTGGGCCCCGCATACCCAGCAGGCTTTCCTCACAGAGCGGCTGGAGTGGCGGTGAGAGTGACGCCCAGAGGTGGTTTTAGACTCCCATCTGTGGTACCAAATCTAAAGGAAGATCTGACGCCTGTACCTTGAAGAGGAGTGACAACGTTGAGACCTAGGACGGTCTTTGCCGTGCTTTGGTGTTCAGACCTAGAAGAGCTGAGTGAAAAAGAAAGGGTTAACAGCTCCTGAATGAGTGAACCCAAGCATCACAGGTAGAAAATAAATAAATCCTACCTGCAGCGCAAGGGTTGGCCACAAGAGGGCGGTGACAGATCCATGGCAAGGCAGTTTGAAAGTGAAATGAATCATTACAGCCTTATAAGAAACAGGAGTGACAACAGGCATGAGAGAGCACATAACAAAAACATAGCCAGCACCCAGGGAGCCTGCAGCAAACAATTTACCTTGTAAACCAGAGCCCAGTGCCTGGGAAAATACTGCATAAGCCTGCAAGTCATCCCAAGTAATAGCTGCTTTGACAGCTATTTAAATCTGCCACCGTTAACGATGTCACCGCCCCATAGCGGTTGCCATCCGGTGGCGGCCAATCGCATTCGCGACCGCCGCCGCCATTTTGGCGAAACTGCGCCTGCACGAACCAAGCACAGAATCTTCGTTCGCGGCTTGCGGATGCGCAGCGACTTCCTGAAACGGCAAGCTGGAACGCAGCTGCGCTCCAGCCGCCGTGGCCACTCACTGGAGCTTGATAGAAAATAAGGAGACACACAAAACACAGAGATACGGCTGCCATATAAAAGGAATATCTTTGTACATTACCACCACCACGGCACGATCCGGACCAGAACCTGGGACTGGGGAGCTGTTTGCTCGACCCACCGCACGATCGGGCGTTTACAAAGCCTCCCGCTAATAGCTGGGACGTTTGGCCATATTGCCGCTTGCCTGCCAATGGCCAGGTTAGTAAGCTCTTCATGGTATCACATCATATCGCCCATGTCAACCTGCTAATAGCTAGGATTGCTGGACTGTAGAGAGGATCACCGCTAACCACCAACGTATCGCCGTGCACACCGCCAGGCCTGGATTGCAGAAAAACTTCATGAAAAGGTAAGACTATATCTTGGTCCTAGGAGGAGGACAAAAAAAGGAACACAGCCTCTGGCCCAGAGCAAAGATTTATGGGAGAAGGGTCCTATGAGGTATGAGGGGCGGGATTAACCCACATGTAGGCTGCCATGGAGTCTGTCAGGAAAGTGTATTTTTTCCACAAAAAATGTGTTTGAAAAATCGCTGCGCAAATACTGTGTAGAAAACAAAAAGGCAACACCCACCATTTTAATCTGTAGGACCTTTGCTTTAAAAATATATATAATGTTTGGGGGTTCAACATAATTTTCTTGCAAAAAAAAATAAAATGTTTTCATGTAAACAAAAAGTGTCAAAAAGGGCTTTGTCTTCAAGTGGTTAGAAGAGTGGATGTAAGCTTCCTAATGTTGTGTATAAAATGCCAGAACAGTTCAAAACCCCCCCCAAATTACCCCATTTTGGAAAGTAGACACCCCAAGCTATATACTGAGAGGCATGTCGAGTCCATGGAATATTTTATATGTTGACACAAGTTGCGGAAAAAAGACAATTATTATTTATTTTTTTTGCACAAAGTTGTCACTAATTGATATATTGCTCAAACATGCCATGAGCATATGTAGAATTACACCCCAAAATACATTCTGTTGCTTCTCCTGAGTACGGGGATACCACATGTGTGAGACTTTTTGGGAGCCTAGCCGCGTACGGGACCCAAAAAACCAAGCACCGCCTTCAGGCTTTCTAAGGGTGTAAATTTTTGATTTCACTTCTCACTGCCTATCACAGTTTCGGAGGCCATGGAATGCCCAGATGGCACAAACCCCCCCAAATGACCCCATTTTGGAAAGTAGACACCCCAAGCTATTTGCTGAGAGGTATTGTGAGTATTTTGCAGATCTCGCTTTTTGTCACAAAGTTTTGAAAATTGAAAAAAGAAAAAAATATATATTTTCTTTCTTCATTTTCAAAAACAAATGAGAGCTGTAAAATACTCACCATGCCTCTCAGCAAATAGCTTGGGGTGTCTACTTTCCAAAATGGGGTCATGTGGGGGGGTTTTGTGCTATTTTGGCATTTTATGGCCTTCGAAACTGTGATAGGTAGTGAGGAGTGAAATCAAAAATTTGTGCCTAGAAATCCTGAAGGCGGTGCTTGGTTTTCGGGGTCCTGTACGCGGCTAGGCTCCTAAAAAGTCCCACACATGTGGTATCCCCGTACTCAGGAGAAGCAGCAAAATGTATTTTGGGGTGTAATTCCACATATAACCATGGCATGTGTGAGCAATATATCATTTAGTGACAACTTTTTGTAATTTTTTTTTTTTTGTCATTATTCAATCACTTGGGACAAAAAAAAAATATTCAATGGGCTCAACAGGCCTCTCAGCAATTTCCTTGGGGTGTCTACTTTCTAAAATGGGGTCATTTGGGGGGGTTTTGTGCTATTTTGGCATTTTATGGCCTTCAAAACTGTGATAGGTAGTGAGGAGTGAAATCAAAAATTTGCGCCCTTAGAAATCCTGAAGGCGGTGCTTGGTTTTCGGGGGCCCGTACGCGGCTAGGCTCCCAAAAAGTCCCACACATGTGGTATCCCCGTACTCAGGAGAAGCAGCAAAATGTATTTTGGGGTGCAATTCCACATATAACCATGGCATGTGTGAGCAATATATCATTTAGTGACAACTTTTTGTAATTTTTTATTTTTTTTTGTCATTATTCAATCACTTGAGACAAAAAAAAAAATATTCAATGGGCTCAACATGCCTCTCAGCAATTTCCTTGGGATGTCTACTTTCCAAAATGGGGTCATTTGGGGGGGGGGGTTTGTACTGCCCTGCCGTTTTAGCACCTCAAGAAATGAGATAGGCAGTCATAAATTAAAAGCTGTGTAAATTCCAGAAAATGTACCCTAGTTTGTAGACGCTATAACTTTTGCGCAAACCAATAAATATACGCTTATTGACATTTTTTTTACTAAAGACATGTGGCTGAATACATTTTGGCCTAAATGTATGACTAAAATTGAGTTTATTCCATTTGTCTTATAACAAAAAGTAGAAAATATCATTTTTTTTCAAAATTTTCGGTCTTTTTCCGTTTATATCGCAAAAAATAAAAAATCGCAGAGGCAATCAAATACCATTAAAAGAAAGCTCTATTTGTGGGAAGAAAAGGACGCAAATTTCGTTTGGGTACAACATTGCATGTCCGCACAATTTACAGTTAAAGCAGCGCAGTGCAAAATTCTGAAAACAGCTCTGGTCCTTTAGCTACCAAATGGTCCAGTGCTTAAGTGGTTAAAGCTAGTAATATATCTAGCTAGATACCCGCAATGGGTATTATTCCAAGGGGATGTTGTAAGGCCACTGCTATTTGTATAGCCCTAATTGCACAGGATAAGCATAGAAAATTAGAAAAAAATAATGTATTCTCATAATAGTTTGTAATAATAAAGAATAAAAAATCTAGATAAAATCCAGATAAGAAAGAAACAGGAAGGACAAATGATGGACAAAGCTTACTTTTCTGACTGCTAGATTAGATAAGATAAAAACTGTAATTATTTTAATAAAAAAAAATAAAAAAATCTAAGTACCGTATTTATCGGCGTATAACACGCACCGGCGTATAACACGCACCCCAAGTTTAGGAGGGAATTTTAGGGAAAAAAACTTTTAGGAGGGAAGTTTAAGGAAAAAAAAAAACTTACATTTAAATGCAGCCTTGTCAGCAGTGTCCGTTGCAGCCTTGTCAGCAGTGTCCATTGCAGCCTTTGCCCAGTGTCCAGTGCAGCTTTGCTCAGTGTCCAGTGCAGCTTTGTCCAGTGCAGCCTTTGCCCAGTGTCCAGTGCAGCTTTGTCCAGTGTCCAGTGCAGCCTTTGCCCAGTGCAGCCTTTGCCAGTGTCCAGTGCAGCTTTGTCCAGTGCAGCCTTTGCCCAGGGTAGCTTTGCCCAGTGTCCAGTGCAGCCTTTGCTAAGTGCAGCCTTGCCCCAGTTTTCAAAATTGGCGCCGCCGAGATCGCCGCAGAGACTAGGCGGAGCGGGGCGAACGCCGCCGAGAACGCAGGGACGCAGAGACGCAGGGACTGGGCGGAGCCGCCGCCGAGATACACATAGCCGAGTGTACCCGGCTATACTCGGCTTTTCTCGGCTCCGCTCACAGTCACGCCGAGTCCCGCCCTATGATGGACATATCACAGGTCCAATGGCGGGACTGGGCGTGACTGTGAGCAGAGCCGAGAAAAGCCGAGTATAGCCGAGTACACTCGGCTATGTGTATCTCGGCGGCGATCGCTGCGCTCCGCTCAGTCAGCGGAGATCGCCGGGATCAGTGGGTATCGGCGTATAACACGCACCCACGATTTTCCCCTGATTTTAAGGGGAAAAAAGTGCGTGTTATACGCCGATAAATACGGTACCTTTTTCCTAATCAATATAAAGCTGTCACTTAACCCAGCACTTTCCCAGCCTATGTGCAGGGAAACATAAGCAGGAGGAGCCTCTAGTCCTCTGCTGCTGGTCACATGTTTAGCCACTTGCCAACCGGGCCATAGCTGAATGACGACTACAGTGCAGTCGACTTATTCTGGGAGGGCGTACAATGAGGTCCTCCCAGAACCACGCGTCCCGCGTGCCCCCTGGGGTGTGCACCCAAAGGGCCTGGTATGGACTGGGGGGGACTCTACGCCTTTTTAAAAAAAAAAAAAGTATATGTATTGCCAGGAGCCAGCCACACATTACAGCCGTGGACAAGTTTAAATTACATTTTTGCTTTAGAAATGTCATTATTGCTGCGGCATGTTCTATACATTGTACAGATGCACCACTTTACAGGCAGACTAAGGGGACCCCCAGGCACAATATTTAAAGGAATATTTCATTTTTATTGTTTCACTTTAAGCATTATTCAAATCACTGCTCCTTTAAAAATTATTGTTTTAAAAACTTTTTTTGCATTGATATATGTCCCCCGGGGCAGTAACCGGGTCCCCATACACTTTTTATGGCAATAATTTGCATATAAGCCTTTAAAATAAGGGCTTTTGCTTTTTCATGTTCGTGTCCTATAGACTTTAATAGAGTTTGCATGTTCGGTAGAACTTTTTTCCTGTTTGAGATGTTCTGGTGCGAACCTAAACGGGGGGTGTTTGGCCCATTCCTAATCCCCAGCCATTGAAAGGTAGGTGGCAGGGGTCTGATGTCGCACACTGCACAGCATAGAGCAGGGAGCTAAATGTAATCTGAGACCTGAGTAGAGGGAATGGAAACACCAACTCTACACAGTCTCATAGGAAACATGCATAGCTGATGCTGTCAGTCACCGGCTGTGTGCTGGAGCTCACCTTCCCTATTTTCCTGGATCTCTTGGAGTAGGCATAACCTGTTAGAAATGACTCACACAGATAGCAGGGGAAGGAGACAGCAGACAGAAATCACACTATGTGCTTTGGTTCGGTCCAAGTTCACACTATAGAAGGATATTATTTGTTCATTTTTCATTTCAGAAGTTTATTTCCAGTTTAATGTGACCCTGCCAGCACAGGATCACATGCAAAGAATTACATACCTGTAATAAAAAAATCTATACTTAACTTTTCAGTGGCCGTTTTGTCGCTGCATATATTCAACATTTACCGGTGTCTTCACTACATGATCACCCACTATATGCTGTGGTTTCTCCCACCCCCTAGTAAGTAATTACAGCTATACAAGTGTAGCGGGTACTTGAATTTAGGGGGAAGCATCTGGGTGGTAGTGTAACCCAGATGCCTTCATTGTTAGGAAATTCAAGGTTCCCTTTGTGAGTCTTGGAGGACTCTGGTGGTGTGCGGTTCCCGCCGGCCTGTGGGTCGCGTTGTTGCCTTGGACCGGGGTTGGGCTTGCACCGCAAGACAATTTTTTGGTCCTCCCCTGGAGCTGGTACAGCGGGGCGGGGAACCCGCTGTGGCGCGAAGGGAGAGGTCATAAAAGGGGCGGACGCCCTGATCACGGGGTTAGAGTCCGGAGCCAGAAGATGCGGCCGCACCCAGGCACCTTCAGCCTGGGTGCTGGCATTCCGGTGTTCCAGGCCTAGGTGCCCTTGACCTAGCCGGAGCATAGATGGAGTCCATCTCAGGCACCTTTAGCCTGGGGTGAGGTACTATGGCGGATGCCTGGGGCTCAGTACCTTCGACTGAGTTCTGCGAGGGTGGAAGAATTTGAGGGGGCCCTAACTCCTTGGGTGCCCGTGTCTGAGTTTGTGAGGACTGGTGTGCAGTAACTTCTCTGAAGAGTCCGGCGCAGCATCGCTGGTGATGGAGAGGCCTCCATTTCTCCCTTGGACGGATTTCTTCCTCTGACAGGGGCAGTGCTAGCGAAGGTAATTCACGTTCTACATCACCTAGTCAGTGGCAGTGACTATTCACCACTGGTGACAGCACAGTGGTCAGCAGCAGAAGGGAAAGGATTGTGCCTCGATCTGTCCCCATTTTCCAAAGTAAAGAAACTGTTTTATTGCTTGGCAAGAAGAATAAAACTGAGTTGGACTTATTCACTGTGTGGAACTCTGGTTACTAGAAGCAAATGAGTCAGGGACGAAGTACTGGACTTGACTCTAGGACACCTACACAAAACTCAATTTGCTGGCCTTCACCTCTTAGCTATGGAGGACATGGGCCGTGGTGTGTCTTATCCCTCTCTCCCAGGTACCCCTAGACAACAGCCATATAACCGATGAAGATAGAGAGAGGGGTGAGCCCCGCTACACAAGTTAATGGGAGGGACCATTGTGTGCAGTGGGGGAAGCAGGTGTTCAACTCATCTGACCAGTTGAATACCTGGAGCATCTGGTGAACAACTAAAAGGCCGCATTTTAACAAGTTTAGTGCATCTCTTTTACAGATATGTAATTCCTCACTAAAATATCCTTAAAAGTCAGAATCGAGGGACTTTGGAATGGTCTGCCTGGGATACATTTCTACTCTATAACAGAACTTGTGTATTTTTTCAAGCCACTCAACCCAAGAAAAACAAAATGGAGGCACCCACTTGTGGGGAGGTGCAGCTTGGTGCCGTGGCAGTAAACACTCAGAGTCCAGTTGCAGGAAACAGTACTAGTATTAAAGTTCACAATTCACAACAAGCACAGAATGAAGAAACCCAAACTGGACTAAAAGGATGTAACAGTGATGTGTAGCAGAGCAGGTCTCAGATGTCCTGACAGCCTTTGTCTTGAGGGGCGGAATACGCCCTGGCTAGTCCGTACACAGATGGTAAAGGCTTCCAGGAAGGATGGCGTGTCCCTATCCTTTCCTTACTCATCTGGAACTATTCCCTATCACTATTCACTGTCCCAGACTGACAGGTGACCCGTCCCTAATCTACCCACACTTGAAATGCACCAAGCCCGGGAGCCAGGGTTTTAAATAGACCCCTGTTTTTAACGCATACGGTTAGACAGGTCAATTCAGTTGGTCGCAAGCTGGTCAGTAAGTTGAGCTTGGAAAGTTCTTTGGTTTTATTTAAGGAGGGGTGGGCTCCCTCCGGCTCACCTGCCATCTGCCTATCCATCAAAATGCATGTGCTTCCATTGTGGAGACTCTTAGAAGTTAGAGTTAGAGACTACAGGTAACAGGGTGCCTTGACGTGGCCTGTAGCTTACGCATGTATTTGCAAATGTGTGCTGACTAAACCCCTGTTTTTAACACTTACTGTTATGCTGGTCGGTAAGTTGAGCTTGGAAATGTATTTTGTTTTATTTGACATAGTGCTCCTTGCTGCAAGGGCCAGTTATAGGTGGGGGCAGTGGCCATTTGTTTGTATTCCTAAATAGACTCTGCCTGACCCAAAATGGCCACCAGAGTCACATCGGGTGGCAGCAGCCAATTGGATAGCTTTCCCAGTGATCCAGGAAACCATAGCGGAACTATGTTCCTCTTGACTTCCCCTCCAACTGCAATGCCGCTGCGGTCGAGTGCCCCCTACAGTGGAGAAAACGGACTGCACCTGGCTACACACTGACCAAACATTGAGCTTATATTATGCAGCCCCGGAGATATAGCAACAACAGGTGACTGAAGAAAGAGAATTGTATACCCTTGAGAGATGAACTTATTTAACTCTGTGACTGTTCACATTGCAGAGGGTACAGCCAGTGTTAAAGAGAAATAAAGAGAGATATATAAGCTGTAAATAAAGTCTTGGCTCAGGGTAGGCCACGGGTCTTGCTAAGGTAAGTGAGCAGCTGGAGTATGGGAGATATCTTGTAACTCTACTTAGGAGGGCTGGAAAGGGTGTTTGGTACTAATTCAATGAACGTGAGCTTGTCCTTTAAGCAAAATACAATATGCTTATCAGTAGATCTTTGAACATGAAGCAAATGTGTGAACATGTTTTCAGTAATTGAAGAGCTCTGATTTAAATGTCACTTGGGAAAAAATATGGAGATATATAATAGAATCAAATACCAGTTACGTGCCCGGTCCTACCCCAGCTCCAAAATCATTTATCTTATTTAAAAATGCATTGAATAAAGGATCATCATAGATTATCTTGAGCCAAGGTTGGATAACAGGTTTGCTCGATCATTATAAAAAATGACTTGTATTATTGACGTAAGCAGCACAGAAAGATAATATTCCGGGTTTTTTCTATTCGTGGCAAAAAAAGTTGTCCTAAAACCTTATGTGTTATGACAGAGCCAGGAAACATTTTGAAAGAAAAGAAAACTATTTGTTAAATTAAGACAGAATATATTTATATATGCGGATATCCTACAACGTGAAATAAAAACCAATTTATTTATACAAAAAAAAATTAAATAAAAAGAGAACCTGTCAGATTGTAAGTACACTGTTAGAAGAGCAGGAATGGGGAAATAATTTATAATCATAACTTGCATATACAGTAAAACCTTGGATTGCGAGCATAATTTGTTCCAGAAACATGCTTGTAATCCAAAGCACTCTTATATCAAAGCAAATGTCCCCAAAAGAAATAATGGAAACTCAAATGATTCGTTCAACAACCATTTATTCATAAGTCCTTCAGTTTACAGTCCATATAAAAAGATTATAGCAATGTGACCAGGTTGTGTAGCCATAAAATGTGCATCCACAAATAGAAGCCTCCACAAGGGGATTAGAGGTAAAATCCAGCAGGAGCTACAGAGTATAAAAGAGGAGTGTAGCAATACGTTGCTAAATGTTGTACCTTCATTAAATGTAACCATATTGCTACACTTAGAGGCGCCCCTCTTCTCTTTTATACTCAGTTGTGACATGACGCTACTTGTATATCAAAACATCGCTTGTATATCAAGTCAAAATGTATTTAAAAATGTTGCTTGTCTTGCAAAACACTCTCAAACCAAGTTACTCTCAAACCAAGGTTTTGCTTTATTTCAAACATATAATTTTGTGCTAGGTTCACACCTATGCAGGGTTTGATTGATGCGTTCCCCCAGTGCATTTTGCCTTTTTTCACATGCATTTTTGATCCTTTTTAATACAGGTTTTTATGTGATTTTTGGATGTGTCTGTTATCATTTGGAATAAACCAGCAAAAAATGCTGTAAAAATGCATCAAAAGCACAAGCACTGCCTTTTTTGATGCGTTTTTAATGCACTTCTGCTGCCTTTCTATTGAAGTCTATAGAACCAAAAACGCAACCTTCTGCGGTCAAAAAAGACCCTGATCCTTTCCAAAAACCGCACCGGTTGAAAATACACAGATGTGAACGTGACTCATTGGAAATCATGGTAAATGGACTCTAGTGCATTTCTGCAAAATTGAAAATGCACTGCAAAGCACATAGGTGTGAACCTAGCCCTAAAATGCATTGTATAAGTATGCAAATAGATATGTATATTAGCTTCCTGTAATTACCTTCACAGCAGCACTTGGGGAAGGCAAGCATGAGTCACTGTGCTGCCAATCTAATACAAGCAGCTCACAGGCAGGAGGAGAGGGCAGAAGCAACAGAAGATGACTTCTGTCTTTCTACATTCATGCTGATTGTAGAAGGACAGGGGTTATCACCTGTTCCCTCTACCCTCTCCTCCTGCCAGCACGCTGCTTGGGGCAAGCCAGGGGCAAAGCGGTGTTATATAACTGCAGTGGAGAAGAGTAAACTCCCCAACCTGGCTTTGCTATCTGGCAGGTATACCTTTCAAAGCAATTACAGTTCATCTATAGGTATTTTAACTGTGAATTCACCCGTTTGCTAGGTTTGGCCAAAAGCTAATCAGGAGTGCAAGTCCCCAGAGAGACAAGTTGGGTTACCACCTGTCCGGGATTCACCCGGACAGTTCGAGTTTTGAATCATGTGTTCGGGTTTCAGGCAGACTGAAACCCGGACAGATTATTCAGACTGGGCTGTGGCTCCCCAAGTAACAAAGATAGTCACACACTAATATGTTGCCTTCTGGGAGCTGCAGGCGGCTGTCTGGGGACAGGTTCGGCATCACTGGGAAGCAGGGCGATGATGTCAGCAAGAGTAATTTGGCCACACCCACTTTTCGCTGTGGCATGCATTACTACTCTCCTTGGGACACCCAAATGTGTCCCAGGCCACGAAAGTGTTCGGGTTTGGCTTGAAGAAAAGGTGGCAACCCTAGAGCCAAGGCTCTTGTGGACCTCACTGGATTGAGTGGTGGCTAAGGTATGTTTGGAGGGGGGGGGGGCTGAGGGGGCTCCTGTACACAGAAGGTTTTTTTACCTTCATGCATAAGATACATAAAAGGTAAAAAAAAACTTGTGCCATTCTACACCACTTTAACTGTGTAGAAGACTTTGTCGATCGTAGAGTAAACTGAGAATACTTTCTAACACCAACGTGAGCGTGTGTGTCCTTTCTCCCTGCATACACAGTTTTGGCCATATTTTGGATACATTTTTAGGTTTGTATATAGCAGACAGCTTCTGACTTTATCACAGGGGGTATAAATTCTTCATGCAGCACGGCATGTGTATATCCCTGGCCTCTGCAGCAAAAGATGGAGTGGTTGAGGGGGAATAAAAACGCAGCCCAAACATGAGGCTTTACCCTCCAAAAGCAAATGTAAACAAGCCCTTAACCAATCAATATACGCTTATTGCGATTTTTTTAACCAAAAATATGTAGAAGAATACGTATCGGCCTAAACTGTGGAAAAATTTAGTTTTTTTTAATAGATTTTTTTGGTTTTAACCTTTCTATTTTATTTTGAAACAAACAGAAAGCAAAAACAAGAATCACAAGGTACATTCTATATACTTCTTACATCCCACAATATCCTTTGTCTGCTATATTGATATACCATAATGTACAATATCCATAAATCTTCTGTAGCGGGGTGTTCAATTTAAGGGGAGTGTCTGAGTGGTAATTAGGCTCAGACACACTGATTGTTAGAGTTTATGGACCATTTCTGTCCGCAGGAGGACTATTGGTGTGCAGTTCTCTGTGGCCTGTGGGTGGCATTGCTACTGTAGGCCAGGGTTGAACCACCAATACAGTGCTGTGCCTTTTATGACCCCCCAGCAGCTGTACAGTGGGGCGGGGAACCCGCTGTGCATGCTGGGAGAGGATATAAAAGGGGGAGACGCCTCTTGTTTGGGGTTCGTTCGTCCACGCCCGGGCACCTTCGGCCTGGGGGTGAGTGAGGGTCGTCTCCGGGTGCCCTAGGCCCGGAGGTGGAGTTCCTGTTCCATCCCAGACACCTTCAGTCTGGGGTGAGGTACTATTTTGAAGGCCCGGGGCCCAGCACCTTCAGCTGGGGTCCGCTAGGGATCGAGGACTCCCAGGATGCCGCCTTGCGAGGGGACCCGGATCTGGGACGAGGAGGCCAGGGAGATAACCCCTTCCGAAGACCCAGCGCAGAGTCGTGGTGACGGTGGGAGCCTCTGGTAACTCTCCGGAAGGATGTTTTCTCCTTGACATGGGCCAGATACTCTAAGAAGGAAGTTCACGTTCAAGGTCAGTGGCAGTGGCCTCATAGGGCCATGCCCTATTCACCCGGTCAGTGGCAGTGACCCTGTTCTCCTAGTCAGTGGCAGTGACTTTATTCACCCGGTCTGTGGCAGAGACCAACCTCACGGTCTGTGGCAGAGATCGTGCACCAAAGCTGTTTGAGAAACCTAAACAGTCTAAAGAGTTGAGCTATGTTTGTGCCTGGACCTCCTCCACATCTAAGCTGTCTTGTGTCTTCGCTCCAACCTGTCTGCTATAAAAGAGGCTGTTTATTATCCTGTGAGAAATAAATGTTGAGTTGGACTTTCAGCTGGTGTGGACATTCACATTCCTGGGGAAAACAAGGACTTGCATCTATTCAAGGTAGAGGTGAGATCATTCTCGGGAGGACTTTGACTCTGGCCGCAGACAAGGCCCAAAACTAACACCGCTCAACCTCTTTATACAGGAAGGTACGGGCTTGTGGTGCGGTGTGTGCCTCTCCCTTCCTGCGAGGAGCCGAAGTTAATGCAGGTAAAGAGAGGGGTGTGTGCGCTACACTTCATATTCTTAATAACCACCTACCGCCCAGACCTTACTCGTGTTACTTCAAATCAAGAACCTTTGGTCTTTCATGTACACGCAATTGGGCATCTGGTCCCCCTCCCCTCTAGGCCCAGCCTCTTGTCCCCAGGCTGGAAGGGGGCTTTCCGTCCCTATTCTATTCATCTGTCTCATTGCCACTCTCTTTGTTTCAACTTGTCCCAAAAAAAAAAGGGGGGGTTTAAGACCCCGCTCTCTCTCCTTCGTACCCCCCAAGTTCCCCAATAGCATCTGTTCAGTTTACATCTATAAGGGTTCTTCCCTCCTCAGAATATTTAAAGAGATTCCATGCCGACCATGTCTCCAGATAAACCCCCCGTTTCTGCCGGGAGGTCCAGACCAAATCCTCCATCATATTCAAATGTTCTACTCGTTTTAGCCACATCCCTACTGACGGAGGCTGGGTCTGCTTCCACATTACTGGGATACATGCTCTTGCTGCGTTTAGGAGATGACAAAGGATCGACTTCCTATACCGTTTAACCGGGATATCAGAGTCCTGTAGTAAAAGAAAAAGTCAGATCCTCCGGCATCTCCTCCTCTCTAAACTTTTGGGCAATTTCCTTGACCTCCTTCCAAAAACTCTGTATTCTGGGACAAGTCCAGAAAATGTGTGTTAACGTCCCTCCTTTTCCCCCACACCGCCAACATTTATCTGGTATATCTGGGTAACATCTATTTAAGATGGCCGGGGTACGGTACTACTGTAATAGGATCTTAAAATTAGTCTCCTGCATTCTTATACAGATAGATTTTTGGGGGATATTTATTATAGCAAAAAGTTTAAAATGTTGATTTTTTTTTTCAAAATTGTCGCTCTATTTTTGTTTATAGCGCAAAAAATAAAAACCGCAGAGGTGATCAAATACCACCAAAAAATCTCTATTTGTGGGAAAAAACGGACGTCAATTTTGTTTGGGAGCCACATTGCACGACCGCGCAATTGTCAGTTTAAGCGACGCAGTGCCGAATCGCAAAAAATGCTCTGGGCTTTGGCCAGCGAAATGGTCCAGGGCTGAAGTGGTTAAGGATGTACGAGCTGATAGGAGGGACAGTGATGTGCAGTGGGGACAACAGGTATTCGATCCATCTAGCCAGTTGAATACCTGCAGCAGCTGATGAGCATTTCAACAAGCAAGCCATCTTTAATTACAGATATGCAATTTCTTCAAAAGTTATGCTGTGCTGACAGGTTCACTTTAAGTTTTCACAAAATTGGTAAAGTGACACCAAAACCCACATCATAAATAAACTCTCAATAAATGGTGTATTACATGCTGTTCATACTACCCAGTCAGTATGAGATAAATTTTCTGTATTCTGCAAAAAACCTGGTTGATCCTGCTGCTCTCCATCTCCCCCTTGGGTTCATGTCCCCAATTCAGCTAGGGATTTGGCAGCTGTGGTGGCAACTTTGCACATGCTCAGATTTCAGTGAGTTTTTATGCTGAGCATTTCCTCCCTATCATATCTGAGCAGCCCATGTGACTAGTCCCACATGTGGGCGTATACACAGTGGTAAATGACAGCCCACTCCCTAACTCCTCCTCCATGCCCACTAACCAGCTAAACACAATGGGGGTGGGATATTACATGTAATTTAATGGAGGCTTCACCTCCCTCTTATTCTAAGACACAGGCTGGAGTGCGTTACACAGCCTGTGACTGGCAGAAAGCCACCCACACCATGTTAGTGCCACAAATAATAAAGATTTGCTTTTAAATATATATTTGTATGCCATTTTAAATCAGTTTATGGATATTAAATATTTATTTTTACTCTGTATTCTAAAGGCTGTTTTTTTTTTTAACACGTGACCAGCAACTAGAAGCGCCTCCTGCTTATGTTTCCCTGCAGACAGGCTGGGAAAGGTCTGGGTCATGTGACAGTTGTATATCGATTAGGAAAAAAGTACTTAGATTTTTTTCAATTAAAATAATTACAGTGCCTGAATGTAAATTAAACAGTGTGTTTAGTATCACTTTAGGTATAGTTACAGAGTTACATAGTAGGTGAGGTTGAACAAAGACACAAGTCCATCAAGTCCAACCTGTGTGTGTGATTAGATGTCAGTATTACCTTGTATATCCCTGTATGTTGTGGTCGTTCAGGTGCTTATCTAATAGGTTCTTGAAACCATAGATGCCCCCCGCTGAGACCACCGCCTATGGAAGGAAATTCCACAACCCTGCTCTTACGGTAAAGAACCCTCTACGTAGTGTAGCAGAGTGTCCCAGAGAAAGCTGGGAAAAATCCTGTTCGGGGTTTATACGTCTCCCAGGCTCCTCTCATACACGTTCAGGGAATTCTGATCCATGGTCCAGTTTGGGTCTTGGTCCTCTTCCCCAGGCTAATTTAAGCTCACCTGAGCAGACAGCCTTGGCTCTCTGCCTGGGAAACACAGACAGCAGTGGTCTGTGAGAGCAAAAAGGTTGGTAAAAAGTTGTTAAGCAGTTTATGTGGAAGCTGACAAGCTGTAGGCTTGCTCAGCCTGGTAGTTAGGGCCTGTATATATTGTGAAGTTAGTGCCGAGACACGGCTAGGTTTGTGTTTGGCTATTTTTTGTTCTGTTTTTTTTTTCCGAAACACTGTACAGCACCTGTATATATCACCAATAAACGCCGCACATTTTGTCACTACCTCACTGGATTTGATATCTGTGCCTGAAAGATTGCTTATCCCAGGGAGCTTTGTACCAGCTACCTGTCCCCCAGGTTACAGTAGTTTAAGGTTAAACCTCTTTTCTTCTCATTTTAATGAGTGGCCACGTGTCTTGTTAAACTCCCTTCCGCAAAAGTTTTATCCCTATTGTGGGGTCACCAGTAGGAATGAGCTTCGTGTTCGCGTCGAACACACGTTCGACTCAAACACACGTTCGACTCGAACATCAGCTGTTTGAAGAACGAACGTTATGGTCCGTTCGCGCCAAATTCGTGTTGCGCGACGTGCTCCATAATTCACTGCGGCATTGCTGGCTGATTGGCCAAGCATGCACTATGACCCGCATGCTTTGGCCAATCACAGCGCAGAAAAAACGGAGAGCCGTAATTGGCCAAAGCCAGGGTGGCTTTGGCCAATTATGGCTCAGGGGGTTTAGTACACGCCCCACACTATATAAGGCCGCCTGGAAGTCGGCCTTGTGTAGTGTGTTGGCGTTTGTGACAGAGGCAGTTTCAGAGAGATAGACAGTGTCATTTATATTGAGTTAGATAGAGCAGGCAGGCAGTTAGCTGCTGTTACAGTGTGTAGAGGATACATATGCATCCTAGGTGTTGTGTGTATATATATTTATACACTGTATTGAGTTTAGATAGATCTGTTCCTGTTAGTCTCTATACTGTGACAGGCAGGCAGGTGATTGTGCTAGCTGCAGACAGTCAGTGTTTCACTTAGTGTACTACTGTGTGCTTTGCATAGCATTCACCTAAAGCTCACCTGGATACAGTTATTCTTTATACTGTGACAGGCAGGCCAGTGATTGTGCTAGCTGCAGACAGTCAGGTGTTTCACTTAGGCCCCTTTCACACTGGGGCGGTTTGCAGGCGCTATTGTGCTAAAAATAGCGCCTGCAAACCGTCCCTAAACAGCGGCTGCTGTTTCTCCAGCGATACGCTAGCAGGACGGTAAAAAAAGTCCTGCTAGCCGCATCTTTGGAGCGGTGTGTTTACCGCTCCTTCCCATTGAAAGTAATGGGAAACCGCGGTAATACCGTCGGCAATGCGCCTCTGCATAGGCGCATTGCTGGCGGTATTAACCCTTTTTCGGCCGCTAGCGGGGGTTAAAACTGCACCGCTAGCGGCCGAATACCTCCGCAATTCCGACGGTATAGCGCTGCTAAAAATAGCGGCGCTATACCGCCACCGCACCCACCGCCCCAGTGTGAAACCAGCCTTAGTGTACTACTGTGTGCTTTGCATAGCATCCACCTAAAGCTCACCTGGATACAGTTATTCTCTATACTGTGACAGCAGGGGCGTACCAATTGGGGGGCACCCCAGGTGCTGGCTCTGGCTGCTCCCTTTCCCTTTAGGTGTTTTTTAGAACACCCCCAGCGCTGTGGCCGCAATGGACTGGTCCAGACCGAACAAAACAAAAATCTCCTGCGCTCTCGGTGTATCCTCAAAACATAGGTGGCGTGGTTCTGTCTAGAGGCAAAGTCTAAAGTCTTGCAGCCCTCCTCAGAACAATGGGTGTTCATATGGCTAGAAAAAGAAAGAAAACAGGAGGGGGCACCGCCCTAGTGTATTACCACTTACAGGTTTATTAAAATGTAAATAAAAATCAATAGTCCTACTCACCGACAAAGCTTAAATACAAGCTTATCGGACAAGATGGCTGGAAATCTTGGCATTCACCGACAGGACTTGACAACAGGGAGGGTCGGACGATACCCCAAAAACATCCAGATGGCTTACGTTTCAGGGGCGCACCCCTTTCATCAGAGCCTAAATGGTCCGTAAAAAGCTCTTAACATGTGCTCCGTTATATATGTGTGAGCCCATGTGTAGAAAGCCCCAGCTCAGGTGGAGAGCAATTAGCAAGCCCCACCCCCTAGTGCTGGCTCGCTCCACCCATATGGACGGGGCTTAGACCAGCCCACCCCATAGGCGGCTGCTGATTGGCAGGTCATGGTGCATAAGGGAGGAGAGAGGGTGAGGTGGGAGGAAGAGAGAGGGGAGAAGATAGAAAGGAGAAGGAAAAGGGGGAGAAAAAGGGGAGGAGAAAGGAGAGAAAGAGGGAAGGGGCTAGGGAAGGGACTGGGGAGGGGAAAGGAGTAGGAAAGGGGGGGGAGAGGAAGGCACCGTCAAACTACCCTCTAGTGTTGCTGCCTATTGCTGGTGGACACTCTGCGCATGCCGGCCACAGCTAACAATGGCAATCACCTCTAGTGTGCACAGCTGACCAGGACTCCACAAAGCAAGGGGTTCACGCTGGGGGGACATCCATCTGGGCAAACACAATAGGGCCGAGATGACACATCTAAATACATGCATGTGAATGCGTGCATAGCGCATGCATAATGCACACTCACCACGGGGGGGGCGTCCAACGAGGGATCCGCTCATCGGGACACGCTGCCAATGGCAGCTGAACGCTTCCCGCAATGGTATAATGTAGGGGCACCGGTCGTCTCCCAAACCGGAAGTGCGAGTGCCTCATGCGTTCCAACCCGCACCTCCGGTGGAGCCAAAGCGTCATATCCGCTTCCTCAATGTACAGCATCAACACCAGGAAGTGCGGGTGTGTTACCTTTCCACCCATCACTTCCGGTGAACCTAGAAACCTCCCCTGCTAGTCTGCAGACTGTGCAAACAAATGATGTTCCGCACAGCCGCGCCGCTCCCTCTAATGGGCAAATAGACTACGGGGAAGCAGGATTATCTATATATTGCCAAAATACCAAGAATTGCTGAGCTGGCGCCCCCTTTGGTTGAACCTATAGCAGCATAGTAAGCAGGGAAACTAGGCCAGTTCCAAAACTATATGTGCTACTAGGTGACACGCTGAACCGGTTGGAATGCCCTCAACACATGACCACACACATACAGAAGAGAGGTGCATACAGTGGGTGGGACCCCTAAAAAGAGGGGAGTCTACCAAATAAAAACAATGTGTACATATTGAAATAAACATATGTAGAAAACACCAGCCCAAACCCTGGGGATCAGCAATACCTGTTGCTGACAAACCCCAGGTGTGCTAACAGGACACACATACTAGGGCAATGTTGTTTAGATTGTCAGTAGGCATACAATTCCCCCCCCCCCCATAAATGGGTAAAAATATATAAAAACACATATTTTAATGAATAAAAAAGACAATATAAAAAAATACTATATAAAAAAGATCTTATAAGTATTAAATGTATACCTATAAAAGACCATCAATATTGTTCCTAGTAGATATGCATATATGTGTACAAGTGCACCCAAAGAGCATATACGCACACGCATGCATAGTATTAAGCGCATACGTGTACGGATAGTTTAGTGCCCACCGACCCACTGTATGCCAGACCCATGAGATATTGTCCTGCTTAGACACACATCAAGAACAACAGGAAAAATTACACATATATACCGTATTTATCGGCGTATAACACGCACTTTTTTCCCCTTAAAATCAGGGGGAAATCGTGGGTGCGTGTTATACGCCGATACTCCATCAAATTCCCCTGCTGAAACGAGCGAGAGGAGCGAGCGGAGCCGAAGCCGAAATACACTCGGCTTTACTCGGCTCCTCTCGCAGTCCCGCCCATCTCTGACTGCGCCGCTGACATAGAGAAAGCCGAGTGTACTTCGGCTAGTCTCGGCTCCTCTCGCAGTCCTGCCCCTGACTGTGAGCAGAGCCGAGTCTAGCCGAAGTACACTCGGCTTTCTCTATGTCAGCGGCGCAGTCAGTGGAGATGGGCGGGACTGCGAGAGGAGCCGAGTCTAGCCGAAGTACTCTCGGCCCCGCTCGCTCCTCTCCACAGAAATCGGCGCCAAATTTAAAAAACGCAGTGACTGACAAAGGCACTGGGCAAGGCTGCAGATGGACAGATGGACACTGGGCAAGGCTGCAGATAGACAGATGGACACTGGGCAAGGCTGCAGATGGACAGATGGACACTGGGCAAGGCTGCAGATGGACAGATGGACACTGGGCAAGGCTGCAGATGGACACTGGGCAAGGCTGCATGCTGCATTTAAATGTAAGTTTTTTTTTTCCTTGAATTTCCCTCCTAAAAGTTTTTTTCCTTAAAATTCCCTCCTAAACTTGGGGTGCGTGTTATACACCGGCGCGTGTTATACGCCGATAAATACGGTACATACATAAATAGATACATATACACATATATATCTCTCATATCCCATGGGTCTGTGGAGAGCTCATTTATTACCATTAACCAGAAAGTGATACAGTCGAGTGCATAATATTGTTAAAAAAAGCATCCCCCCATCTTATTGATGTAGCGGGGTCTCTAAATTTAGGTGGGACACTCAGGTGTGTAAGTATGGTGTAGCGGGGTCCTCAAATTGATGGGATACACCTGGGCAATAGTGTGACCCAGGTGTATAATTGTGTTAGGATTCAGACCCCTTTTTGTTTCGTGGAGGATTGGAGGATGTAATATTCTCCTTTGCCTGTGGGTGGCGGGGTACCCACAGGCTTCAGGTAGAATCATCTTCGCAGTGCTCCCTGTTTTGTCCCTTCCCGGAGATGGTATGGCTGGGGCGGGGAACCCGCCGGGCCGTTGATGGGAGGAGATAAAAGGGGGAGACGCCCTTACCACGTGGTCGTCGTCGTCTTTTGGGGAGAAGGAGGTCCTCGGAGGAGGAGGGTTGCGGTCCGCACCCAGGCCCCTCAGGCCTGGGTGCTGGAGATCCAGGAGTCTGGTCCAGGTGCCCATGGCCTGGTCCGGAGTCATGTTGGCGTCCATCCCAGGCACCTTTAGCCTGGGGTGAGGTACTATCGAGGAGGCCTGGGGCCCAGTACCTTCGACTGGGTCCCGCTAGGGTGGACTGTCCGAGGGTCCCTGAGCGGAGGGACTCGTACCTGAGGTGAGGAGGCCGGGGAGGTTACCCACTGGAGACCCGGAGCAGCACCAACCCGGTGACAGTGGGCCTCTGGGAACTCTCTTGGGAGGACACATCCCCCTGATAGGGGCCACAGCGTATCGAAGAGGGCTCCATTGCTGTTCATAGGGGTTGCTGGAAGAGACCCCATCTTTCCTGTTCTGCAACAGCCGGATTGGCTTAGGCGCCGCTGATCATAGTACAGTGGCATAGAACTGAAACGTTAGGAAGTGCCTTGATCTGCTCATCCCACCGTTGGCAAGGTTATAGGTCCCAACCAGTTTGCTGAAAAAGAACTGTTTATCGTGCTTTGCTATTGGAGTGCCAAATAAACAAGTGTTGGACCTTTCTCCGGTGTGTGAACTCCAGTTACTGGAAGCAAAGGGGAGGCTGGTGAGCTTGCAATTACAGACTCAGTGCATTCACAGAACACACCGGCCCGAGGAAACATCAGGAAGTGGCCTTCACCTCCCTACTACAATGGGGAGGACATGGGCCGTGGCGCATCTCACTCTCACAACCCAGGAACCCCTAGACATGAGTTGGTGTGTAACCGATAAAGATGGAGAGAGGGTGAGGCCGCTACACGTGGGGGCTCGTCCGGGATAGAGTGTGTTCTAAAGATGGACTTGAGAATGTCTACATTTGAACTTTGCTGCCCAGAGGAGTTCCGAGCAGATCGGCCATATTACTGGCCAAAGTGCGTCCCTGCTCGGAGTTGTGGAAATGACCCTAACACGGGAAAGGCCCATGCGGAGGAGCGGAAAAAGGGAGAGGTCCAGCCGTGTGACGTACTGCACGTGGGGACTGTTAACGCACTGCGCCACGAGGCACCCCATGGCGACATCGTTCGTGGGCGGAGTCAAGAGGAAGCCCGCGAAAATGTACAGCTCATGGGAGGAGTCTGGCCAAGTGTGGGGATACACGTGGAGACTCCGGCGCGGGGTCAGTGCATGATGGAGCAGCAGATAGTCGGGATGACCTCAAGTGCCCCGTGGATTATGGTTCCTCACCCCACGAGAATGACTTCCTTTGCTGCCCCCATCACAGACACGGGGATAAGACTTAGGCCCCGAGGGCGGTTGGCTCTGTACACTTGCAGAGACACGGAGGCCCTCGGTGTGATCTGTCCCGGCTGCTCAGGACTGGTGGTCACCCTGAAGCCATTCGGGCGATGTGAGGAGTGCAGAGAATTCCTTTTTGAGGTCGAGTCGTCCACAGCAAGGCCCCGGGCCCTTCGCCTCAACCACCTCACGGGTACTGCTACTCCGGAAGGGGAGATCAAGGCCTTTGTCGAGGTTCCCGTGCGCGCTGACCAGGGCGATGGACTGCCCAACAGAGAAAAATCCGAGGATGCTGCCTCGGTCGCCACAAGTTCTCTGCTCCCACCACCGAAGAGGAAAGTTGGCCTAGTACAGGCATCCTATGGACGTGGTCGAGCTTCACCCCGCTGCTTGCCTGGCCTGGATGGCGCCGGTCGAGAAGGAAGTCCCGGACTTCCCAGTCCTCTACAAGGGTCAGGTGAGCCAGGGGCTGGGACTGTGGTGGTGGTTGGAGGTGTCGGGGGCCCATTGGAGGTGGAGCCCTCCAGGGAGGTTGATTCTGTGTCCACCGGAAGATATCTGCCTGCGGAGATGTATGACACCTCCGACCTAGAGTCGCTGTCTGATTGCGGAGATGATGGCGAGATAGACGAACTGTTCAGCCGCAAGGGCTGGGATAGAGTGCCACTTTTTTGCTTCCCGTGCGGTACGGGATTCACCTATGTACACAGGAGACAGCACGCCTCGGGTGGAAGACCCGCAGCTTACGAGGGAACCTACCCCTCCACCTGTGTCCTCATCTACTGTTACCTCACCTACTTTGGTTGTGGGGACACCCCGCGCTTCTCTGAGAGCGCCGAAAGTCAGTTTCAGGGAGCTGGTAAAGGCACCTCGGCATCCGGAAGCTATTGTGCTGCCTGGAACTGGAGAGAAAGCCACTATGCCACCTTTGGCCCGCTTGCAGAGACTGTTTTGCCACAAAGTAGCTCGGGAATATGGGTGGGAGTACCCGTATCTGCCCCGGGACTTGCTGTTTGAGGTGGAAGTCTGGAGAGCAAGATGGTATGACGAGTTTGTGTGGGACAAGTTGAAGGTGCCCCATGCTCGCAGGTACCTGGAATGTGTGCCGGCAGTGTCTAAGAGGTTTGAGGACTGCAAAGCTGAATGGAAATTGGGGCGCCATATCCATGCTGACAAGATAGTCATTTGTAGAAGAGAAGGAGAAGATGTCGAGTATTCGATAGAGGCATTTGACAAACACCTGAAACCCCTGTACCTGCCGGATCCAAAGTTTTACTTATAGGAGAAAAGAACTCCTGTTTATTTCCTTTGTGCACTTGAACTTTCTGGAAGAGCCATTCCCAGACACCCAGGACTGTGCCCTGTTTTTGTTTTTGTTTGGGCTTTTCTTTTTTCTTGTTGGAGACTTGGGGACTGTTGTGTTTTCGTGTTTCCCCTTTTCTTCATGTGCCAAAGGCAAGGACATTTGGGAATAGTGGCAGAGTAGGAAAAAGCTGGAAGAACGAAGATTCGTTGAGTGTCATGACCGCGGCGTTGTCACCAGGTGGCAGTGTTGCGCAACAAATGTTTGAAAATGTTTCACACACACATCACCTTGCTTGTTGGAGTGAGTGGGTCTCTCGGCTGACGGGCCCACTCATCCCAAATGACACGAAATTATGTTAGGATGTTGTTTTTTTCTTTCCCCTGCAGGAGAATCGTCAATCAAGACCATTGAGAGTGGGTGGCTCTTAGACAGTGTGGGAGAGGGGTTGTGACTATGCAGATGTTTAAAGTGTTTTATGACATAAGTTGTTTTATATGTTCCCCATTCCCTGAGCAGGTCTTGGCACTTGGGAAATTTAGAGGAACTGCCTCAGGGGTTTCACTCCATGTCACCACTTTATGGGAGGCATGGGTGTGCACCTGACGCTGGGGACCAGCGTCCAATTACAGGGGGGAGTGTGTAGCGGGGTCCTCAAATTGATGGGATACACCTGGGCAATAGTGTGACCCAGGTGTATAATTGTGTTAGGATTCAGACCCCTTTTTGTTTCGTGGAGGATTGGAGGATGTAATATTCTCCTTTGCCTGTGGGTGGCGGGGTACCCACAGGCTTCAGGTAGAATCATCTTCGCAGTGCTCCCTGTTTTGTCCCTTCCCGGAGATGGTATGGCTGGGCGGGGAACCCGCCGGGCCGTTGATGGGAGGAGATAAAAGGGGGAGACGCCCTTACCACGTGGTCGTCGTCGTCTTTTGGGGAGAAGGAGGTCCTCGGAGGAGGAGGGTTGCGGTCCGCACCCAGGCCCCTTAGGCCTGGGTGCTGGAGATCCAGGAGTCTGGTCCAGGTGCCCATGGCCTGGTCCGGAGTCATGTTGGCGTCCATCCCAGGCACCTTTAGCCTGGGGTGAGGTACTATCGAGGAGGCCTGGGGCCCAGTACCTTCGACTGGGTCCCGCTAGGGTGGACTGTCCGAGGGTCCCTGAGCGGAGGCACTCGTACCTGAGGTGAGGAGGCCGGGGAGGTTACCCACTGGAGACCCGGAGCAGCACCAACCCGGTGACAGTGGGCCTCTGGGAACTCTCTTGGGAGGACACATCCCCCTGATAGGGGCCACAGCGTATCGAAGAGGGCTCCATTGCTGTTCATAGGGGTTGCTGGAAGAGACCCCATCTTTCCTGTTCTGCAACAGCCGGATTGGCTTAGGCGCCGCTGATCATAGTACAGTGGCATAGAACTGAAACGTTAGGAAGTGCCTTGATCTGCTCATCCCACCGTTGGCAAGGTTATAGGTCCCAACCAGTTTGCTGAAAAAGAACTGTTTATCGTGCTTTGCTATTGGAGTGCCAAATAAACAAGTGTTGGACCTTTCTCCGGTGTGTGAACTCCAGTTACTGGAAGCAAAGGGGAGGCTGGTGAGCTTGCAATTACAGACTCAGTGCATTCACAGAACACACCGGCCCGAGGAAACATCAGGAAGTGGCCTTCACCTCCATACTACAATGGGGAGGACATGGGCCGTGGCGCATCTCACTCTCACAACCCAGGAACCCCTAGACATGAGTTGGTGTGTAACCGATAAAGATGGAGAGAGGGTGAGGCCGCTACAATGGGAATAGTGGACCATTTGTGTTCGTGGAGGATTGGAAGGTGTAATAATCTCCTTGGCCTCTGGGTGGCGGGGTACCTGGAGGCTCAAGGTAGATTGGCCGTCAGTGCTACCCTTTTTGTCCCTTTCCGGAGATGGTACGGCGAGGGCGGGGAACCTGCCGTGGTGTCGATGGGAGGAGATAAAAGGGGGAGACGCCCTAACCACGAGGTCTTCAGGAGGATCTTCTTCACGCGCCCAGGCACCTTAGGCCTGGGTGCGGGCGGTTCCGGATTCCGGCCCAGGCGATCTAGGCCTGACCGGAATGGAGTTGGAATCCATCCCAGGCACCTTCAGCCTGGGGTGAGGTACTAAACTAGGAGGCCTGGGGTCCAGTGACTTCGACTGGGTCCCGCGAGGGTGGAGAAGTCCGAGGGTCCCTGAGGTGGATGGGGCCCATGTCTGAGGTGAGGAGGCCGTGGAGGTTACCCATTCGGAGAGTCTGGAGCAGCATCAACCCAGTGACGGATGGGACTCTGGTAACTCCCTTGGAGGGACATCTTCCCCTGAAAGGGGCCACAACGCAGCGAAGGTACTCCTATCTACGTTCTCTTGAGTTGCTGGTAGAGACTCTCAAGTTCTAAATCCTTTCTAGCTAATGCTATAGTAACCGCTGGCGAGATCGCAGTGGTTTAGCTGATAATCAGGATAGTGCCTCGACCTGCTCATTCCCCGTATCAAAATGTTATCGAGTCGCAACCAGTTGGCTACTGAAGCACTGTTTATTGTGAGATGTACAATAAAACAAGAGTTGGACTGTGATCGGTGTGTGGAACTCTGGTTAATGGGAGCAGAGGGAAGCGTTGACACAGCGGGACTTGATTCTAGACAAAAGCACACAGGCCCAAGGAAATATCTGGTACTGGCCTTCACCTCACCCACAGCTATGGGGAGGACATGGGCCATAGCGCATCTCACCCTGTCGTGTGACATACCCCTAGACAAAGGAGATGGGGTGAGGCCGCTACATTGATTAACCACTTAACGACCGCTCACTGTATATATACGTCGGCAGAATGGCACCGACAGGCACAATCACGTAGAGTGTACGTGATTGCCTTTGTATAGTTGGGGGTCCAATCGGACCCCCCTCCTATACAGTGAGCGGTGGCTAAGTGTCCGGGAGCGTTCCGGGATGAGGGGGCAGCCATTCGTTTCTGGCCACCCCCTCGCGATCGCTCCCGGCGAATGGAAATGCCCCCTCTGTCTGTGTCAGACAGAGGGAGCAGGAGGAAGTGATGTCATCTCTGGTGCGGCGCTCACATATACCGAGCGCCGTACAAGAGAAGATATCAGGTCAGTGCACACAACACTACACTGACACCAGGACACATAGGGACATAAATCGCCCCCCCAGACACCCCAGATCACCCCCCAGATCACCCCCCCAGCCCCCAGTCACAGTGTCACTGATTGCAGTGACCATTTATTTAGTGATCACTGCAATCAGTGACATTTGTGACTGTAAAAGTGTCACCAAAGTTTAGTCTTAGGTCCAGTGTAGCCCCCTAACCCCCCCTAATAAAGGTTTAACCCCTTGATCACCCCCCAGATAACCCTTTCACCGCCTATCACCACTGTCGCTAACCGATAATTTTTCTGATCGCTGTCTTAGCGTCAGTGATGCAGATCGGTAGCCAGTAATTTTTTTTAGGTTCGCTGCATGTTTTTATAGCGTCAGGTACCCCAATATATTATCTAATAAAGGTTTAACCCCCTTGATCGCCCCCCAGGTAACCCTTTCACCCCCATCACCACTGTCGCTAAGCAATCGTTTTTCTAAACGCTGTCTTAGTGTCGGTGATGCAGATCGGTAGCTGGTAATTTTTTTAAGGTTCGCCGCAGGTTTTTATAGCGTCAGGTACCCCAATATATTATCTAATAAAGGTTTAACCCCCTTGATCGCCCCCCAGGTAACCCTTTCACCCCCTATCACCACTGTCGCTAAGCGATTGTTTTTCTAAACGCTGTCTTAGTGTCGGTGATGCAGATCGGTAGCTGGTAATTTTTTTTAAGGTTCGCCGCAGGTTTTTATAGCGTCAGGTACCCCAATATATTATTTAATAAAGGTTTAACCCCCTTGATCGCCCCCCAGGTAACCCTTTCACCCCCTATCACCACTGTCGCTAAGCGATCGTTTTTCTAAACGCTGTCTTAGTGTCGGTGATGCAGATCGGTAGCCAGTAATTTTTTTTAGGTTCGCCGCATGTTTTTATAGCGTCAGGTACCCCAATATATTATCTAATAAAGGTTTAACCCCCTTGATCGCCCCCCAGGTAACCCTTTCACCCCCATCACCACTGTCGCTAAGCGATCGTTTTTCTAAACGCTGTCTTAGTGTCGGTGATGCAGATCGGTAGCTGGTAATTTTTTTTAGGTTCGCCGCAGGTTTTTATAGCGTCAGGTACCCCCATATATTATCTAATAAAGGTTTTAACCCCCTGATTGCCCCTAGTTAACCCTTTCACCAGTGATCACCATATAAGTGTTACGGGTGACGCTGGTTAGTTAGTTTGCTTTTTATAGTGTCAGGGCACCCGCCGTGTATATAACCCAATAAAGGTTTAACCCCCTGATCGCCCGGCGGGTGATATCAATTAGGTTTTAGCGTCAGAGAGGGTCTGAGTCACACCCCAGGCAGCGTCAGGTTAGTGCCAGTAACGCTAACACCCACGCGTGAAGCATACACCCCCCTTAGTGGTATAGTATCTGAACAGATCAATATCTGATCTGATCAGATCTATACTAGCGTCCCCAGCAGTTTAGGGTTCCCAAAAACGCAGTGTTAGCGGGATCAGCCCAGATACCTGCTGGCACCTGCGTTTTGCCCCTCCGTCCAGCCCAGGCCACCCAAGTGCAGTATCGATCGATCACTGTCACTTACAAAACAAAAACACACATAACTGCAGCGTTCGCAGAGACAGGCCTGATCCCTGCGACTCCAGTGCTGTAGGAGGTGATTTCACCACCACAGTTAAAAAAAAAAGCAAATATGCCGAAGCATTGGGGCAGCAGGGGCGGAGGAGCGATTTTGCTCCTAATGCCGCGTACATACGGTCGAAATTCAGACGGAGGCTTGCCCGTGGAAAAGTCCGACCATGTGTGTGCGGCATAACTTTTTTGCGGGAGGATGCCCCCATGCTTCAGCATATATAAATGATGCGTGGATGCCCATCATTGGAAGTGGGTGGATGAAGGGCGGTATTCTAATGGTGGGCATACCCACCGATCAATCTCTTTTTTCGTTCCGCCAACTGGCTGCATGAAAAAAAAAGATTACAATACATGTCCAACAAGGACCAGCAACGTACTGGTATGTTGCTGGACTTTGAATGTTTATACCAGAATGATGTCTGCGGGTTTAGGTATCATCTTGGTATCATTCTTTTCAGCCTGCGGCCGGCTTTCATGTAAAAGCAATCCTAGCGGCTAATTAGCCTCTGGACTGCTTTTACAAGCAGTGGGAGGGAATGCCCCACCCGGATATAAAAAGCGCCATTGGGAAATTGGGAAAGCATTTTATCACACCGATCTTGGTGTGGTCAGATGCTTTGAGGGCAGAGGAAAAATCTAGGGTCTAGAAGACCCCAGTTTTTTCAAAAAAAGAGTACCTGTCACTACCTATTGCTATCATAGGGGATATTTACATTCCCTGAGATAACAATAAAAATGATTAAAAAAAAATACTTGGAAGGAACAATTTAAAAATAAAAGAAAAAAGAAAAATTAATAATAAAAAAAAAGAAAAAAAAAAGCACCCCTGTCCTGCCCTGCTCTTGCCCAATGGCGAACGCAAGCGTCGGTCTGGCGTCATATGTAAACAGCAATTGCACCATGCATGTGAGGTATCACCGCGAAGGTCAGATCGAGGGCAATCATTTTAGCAGTAGACCTCCTCTGTAAATCTACTGGGGTAACCTGTAAAGGCTTTTAAAAATGTATGTAGTTTGTCGCCAATGTGCGTTTGTGCGAAATTTTAAAGCATGTCGTGTTTGGTATCTATGTACTCGGCCTAAGATCATCTTTTTTATTTCATCAAACATTTGGGCAAGATAGTGTGTTTTAGTGCATTGAAATAAAAAAAAGTGTATTTTTTAACCCAAAAAATGCGTTTGAAAAATCGCTGCGCAAATACTGTGTAGAAAAAAAAAATGCAACACCCACCATTTTAATCTGTAGGGCCTTTGCTTTAAAAATATATATAATGTTTGGGGGTTCAACATAATTTTCTTGCAAAAAAAAAATGTTTTCATGTAAACAAAAAGTGTCAAAAAGGGCTTTGTCTTCAAGTGGTTAGAAGAGTGGATGTAAGCTTCCTAATGTTGTGTATAAAATGCCAGAACAGTTCAAAACCCCCCCAAATGACCCCATTTTGGAAAGTAGACACCCCAAGCTATATACTGAGAGGCATGTCGAGTCCATGGAATATTTTATATGTTGACACAAGTTGCGGAAAAACGACAATTGTTTTTTTTTTTTTGCACAAAGTTGTCACTAAATGATATATTGCTCAAACATGCCATGGGCATATGTGGAATTACACCCCAAAATACATTCTGTTGCTTCTCCTGAGTACGGGGATACCACATGTGTGAGACTTTTTGGGAGCCTAGCCACGTACGGGACCCCAAAATCCAAGCACCGCCTTCAGGCTTTCTAAGGGTGTAAATTTTTGATTTCACTTCTCACTGCCTATCACAGTTTCGGAGGCCATGGAATGCCCAGATAGCACAAAACCCCCCCAAATGACCCCATTTCGGAAAGTAGACACCCCAAGCTATTTGCTGAGAGGTATTGTGAGTATTTTGCAGATCTCGCTTTTTGTCACAAAGTTTTGAAAATTGAAAAAAAAAAATATATATATATTGTGACAGCAGGAAGGTAAAGTCACCTGGTTGCATCCAGGGGGGTAGATATATTTCGCCCAGATTCAGGCTTTACGCCGACTTATACAACTAGGTGGAGAGTTGTATAAGCCCAGCTGGGGCTAGTGGGCTCATGGATGACTCATACCTCTAGGGAGAGTGTGGGGCGTCGTGCAGACAGGGAGTTGATGAGACCAGCTGAAGCTTGTCAGCTCGTTTAAGGCCTCTATAAGAACTCCCAGATTCATTAGGTGTTAGCTCATGCCTGGACCCAGACCTGTGTGGACTGTCTAGGGAGAGTGAACCCCTGTGCGGTGAGACAAAGCCTGTGTGGCTATTTGCTTGGACATTTAAAACCAGGGACTTAGGGACTAGGACAGCACTAGGCTGATCCCAGTTGTTAGTTAGGAAACCTGTATGTTTAGTCAGAGGTCAAGTTGACCAGGATTTATTTTGTTTATGTTTCTTTTGCTTTGCTGTGTTTTGTCACTGTAAATAGAAAATAAACCGCACCTTTTTGATTTTGAAAACCACAACCTCCGTTTGCTGGGCCTGTTTTTGTGTGGGGAGCCCATCCCGGGGGTCGCACACACCCGCTGCCGAGCTAACCCCCTCACAATATATATTTTCTTTCTTCATTTTCAAAAACAAATGAGAGCTGTAAAATACTCGCCATTCCTCTCAGCAAATAGCTTGGGGTGTCTATATTCCAAAATGGGGTCATTTGGGGGGGTTTTGTGCGATTTTGGCATTTTATGGCCTTCGAAACTGTGATAGGTAGTGAGGAGTGAAATCAAAAATTTGTGCCTAGAAATCCTGAAGGCGGTGCTTGGTTTTCGGGGTCCCGTACGCGGCTAGGCTCCTAAAAAGTCCCACACATGTGGTATCCCCGTACTCAGGAGAAGCAGAAAAATTTATTTTGGGGTGTAATTCCACATATAACCATGGCATGTGTGAGCAATATATCATTTAGTGACAACTTTTTGTAAATTTTTTATTTTTTTTTGTCATTATTCAATCACTTGGGACAAAAAAAAATATATTCAATGGGCTCAACAGGCCTCTCAGCAATTTCCTTGGGGTGTCTACTTTCTAAAATGGGGTCATTTGGGGGGGTTTTGTGCGATTTTGGCATTTTATGGCCTTCGAAACTGTGATAGGTAGTGAGGAGTGAAATCCAAAATTTGCGCTCTTAGAAATCCTGAAGGCGATGCTTGGTTTCCGGGGTCCCGTACGCGGCTAGGCTCCCAAAAAGTCCCACACATGTGGTATCCCCGTACTCAGGAGAAGCAGCAGAATGTATTTTGGGGTGCAATTCCACATATAACCATGGCATGTGTGAGCAATATATCATTTAGTGACAACTTTTTGTAATGTTCTTTTTTTTTTTTTTTTTTTTTAGTCATTATTCAATCACTTGGGACAAAAAAAAAAAAATTCAATGGGCTCAACATGCCTCTCAGCAATTTCCTTGGGGTGTCTACTTTCCAAAATGGGGTCATTTGGGGGGGTTTTGTACTGCCCTGTCATTTTAGCACCTCAAGAAATGAGAAAGGCAGTCATAAATTTAAAGCTGTGTAAATTTCAGAAAATGTACCCTAGTTTGTAAACTCTATAACTTTTGCGCAAACCAATAAATATACGCTTATTGACTTTTTTTACTAAAAACATGTAGCTGAATACATTTTGGCCTAAATGTATGACTACAATTGAGTTTATTCGATTTTTCTTATAACAAAAAGTCGAAAATATCATTTTTTTTCAAAATTTTCGGTCTTTTTCCATTTATATCGCAAAAAATAAAAATCGCAGAGGCAATCAAATACCATTAAAAGAAAGCTCTATTTGTGGGAAGAAAAGGACGCAAATTTTGTTTGGGTACAACATTGCATGTCCGCACAATTTACAGTTAAAGCAGCGCAGTGCAAAATTCTAAATTCACCTCTGGTCCTTTAGCTACCAAATGGTCCGGGGCTTAAGTGGTTAATTTTTTTTTTTTTTTAAAACAATCAAAACCAGATACTAATATGAGGAAATCCTAACAACATCGCCTATATAGGGCCCTAAGGTCTGACCAACTAGAACTACACTTATCGACAAATTATAGTTGCCTATAGGTGGCCTGGAGGCAGCACAATAGGCTGCCAAACCAAACGCCACCTATAGCAGCGCGTGAAAGGTATGAGCCATGGTGCAAAGGAAACGGGCACATTTGCTCATACCAATTGTATAGATAACAGTAGTATAGGGGCAAGGGTCAAGCCCCATCCCCTAAACTGTCCACACTAATCCAGCTGTACTCCCACTACATTAGACTATGTTATGCAGCTCTATTTCCTCGTTAAGGCCCTGCGGGGCCATAGTTTTTAAAGTGAAAATCCAGAAGGCCTCTCTTTTACACAGAATCTGATATTTCTTACCACTATCTAGACCACTTGAGATAGCTTCTATACCAAAGACTTTAAGACCATCTGTCATGATCAGTGTCATTGCCTGGGTCACCTGCTGGTGGTGCTATTGCTTTCAGCACCAAAGGGTGCAGTTCTGGTGGCCACCAGCGGGTGTCTCCCATTTGTCTGGAGCCGAAATCATCTCCTGCAATCAGGCGTCACCTGAGACTGATTGCAGGAGGTGTGTATAAATACCCAGCAGACACTAAAGCATTTGCTCTGGTATTGTCTTGGAACCCAGACCTGTATGCCTGAACCTGAAATCTGTTATCTTGTATCCCGTGTTCCTGAACCCTGCATCCATCCCTGGACCCCTGCCTCTGTACCTTGTATCCTGTGTTCCTGAACCCTGCATCCATCCCTGGACCCCTGCCTCTGTACCTTGTATCCTGTGTTCCTGAACCCTGCATCCATCCCTGGACCCCTGTCTTGCAGACTCATCCCTTCCTCCTGTTGTCCCTTCCGGCTCCCTGTTCAATCGGACTGATCTCTCGTGTATGACCCTGGCTTGATTACATTTACGCTTTAATCTCTAAACTGTATTCACGTTGGTGTAGGGAGTTGCTTTGTGTGTCACTGTGGTTGTTTACTGGTTGCATTTATTGTTTTAGGAATTATCCTTTCAATAAACTCATATATATATTTACTTACCTTGTGCCTAGTTCCTTTAGTGCAGCCCACTGATCTGCGTACCCTGTGCTGGATGCCGTGTTAGGCATCCGTGACACCATCAATGCTGCTATCGTGGGATTCCTTAAAGTGTCTGGGCACTGAGCATTTATCCTTCTCCGTCAAGATACTGCTCCTATGTTCATTCATTCTGGTCCTCATCGGTCGAGATGTACGACCAATGTACAGGAGGCCGCACGGGCAGAGTAGGCCGTAAATAACGTATGGGGTGCCACAATTAATGAATTGTCCAGACCGTCCACTCGTTCAGTGACTGAATTCCCTCCTGCTAGCTCCGCCTCCACCCACCACTGCGGCCTCAGCCTGTGTCTGTCATCATCTCTCTCCGCTGGGGTGGCTTAGCTGCTACCACACACACAGTCAGGATCAGGAATCAAATCCGGACCTCCCAAGTTACTCCCTAGCTGAGACAGAGAGCCAGGGGACAGTGGTGAGCGGGGGTGTTGTAAGAAGAAGAGCCTAGAGGAGTGTGTGTCTTTCTGCTCTGCCACCTTGTGCTGACCTGATTGCTGGGGGCAGGGGGTGATTGCTGTGTCCACCACCCCCTGCCATGTGTACTAGCACTGTATGTAGCTGACCTGATTGATTGGGGGGGGGGGGGATTGCTGTGTCCACCACCCCCTGCCATGTGTACTAGCACTGTGTATGTAGCTGACCTGATTGAGGGGGGGGGGGTGATTGCTGTGTCCACCACCCCCTGCCATGTGTACTAGCACTGTACATAGCTGACATGATTGCGGGGGGGGGGGATTGCTGTGTCCACCACCCCCTGCCATGTGTACTAGCACTGTATGTAGCTGACCTGATTGGGGGGGGGTGATTGCTGTGTCCACCACCCCCTGCCATGTGTACTAGCACTGTATGTAGCTGACCTGATTGGGGGGGGTTGCTGTGTCCACTACCCCCTGCCATGTGTACTAGCACTGTATGTAGCTGACATGATTTGGGGGGAGCGGGGGGGTTGCTGTGTCCACCACCCCCTGCCATGTGTACTAGCACTGTATGTGGCTGACCTGATTTGGGGGAGATTGCTGTGTCCACCACCCCCTGCCATGTGTACTAGCACTGTATGTAGCTGACTTGGGGGGGGGGGGGTGATTGCTGTGTCCACCACCCCCTGCCATGTGTACTAGCACTGTATGTAGCTGACCTGATTGGTGGGGGGGGGGGGGGTGATTGCTGTGTCCACCACCCACTGCCATGTGTACTAGCACTGTATATAGCTGACATGATTGGGGGGGGGGTGATTGCTGTGTCCACCACCCCCTGCCATGTGTACTAGCACTGTATATAACTGACCTGATTGGGGGGGGGCGTGATTGCTGTGTCCACCACCCCCTGCCATGTGTACTAGCACTGTATATAGTTGACCTGATTGGGGAGGGGGGGGGGGGGGATTGCTGTGTACTAGCACTGTATGTAGCTGACCTGATTTGGGGGAGTGGGGGAATTGCTGTGTCCACCACCCCCTGCCATGTGTACTAGCACTGTATGTAGCTGACCTGATTGGGGGGAGGGGGGTGATTGCTGTGTCCACCACCCCCTACCATGTGTACTAGCACTGTATGTAGCTGACCTGATTGGGGGGGAGGGGGGGTGATTGCTGTGCCCACCACCCCCTACCATGTGTACTAGCACTGTATGTAGCTGACCTGATTGGGGGGGGTTGCTGTGTCCACCACCCCCTGCCATGTGTATGTAGCGCTACCCCCAGTTAAGAGAGCCGCTTGGTTTGATTTCGGGCCCTTTATACAGTACCGCCAACCCCCGGCAATCTTACTCGACCCACTCTGGCACAGTTAGTCTAGGGGGTTATATTTGTATAAAATTCAATAACCTTGCAAGGGGTTATCTCTTAGCAGTAAGACAACACGCTGAGGCGAGAGATTAAATATAACAGTTTACTATTGTATTAAAGGTAGCATAGACAGAATACAACACATGCAACTGGCCTGCAGAGCCCGGCAGAAATCAATATAGCACACAATAATGGCGCTGCGCGGTACTCCACCACGCGTAGCTATTATGGTATGCGCACCCTGTGGCGCACTAACAATAACTTAACTCCCCACCCCGGTCAGGCCTGACATGGAGTAAATCTCAGTCACCTCCTATAGGGATTTCTTCGCATGCCAGCTTTCGGTGGTGCACTTGATGAATAGTAATTTTGTAATCCACAACCAGGCAATAACTTGGAACACTATACTGGGGGGGACACTTCAACTCTGTCCTGCTACCGGTCCCCCCGGGGAACAGCAGATAAACGGAACTGTGGGCCTATGCAGTCTATAGGCCTGAACACGGCACAGTCTATTGGTTTGGGCAAGTGCCCGCTCACCACTCCGGACGCGATCCCAGTCCGGGGCTTCCACCTTCCTGTGTATCCGCACACAGCGTCTGCAACGATCGGGTCCCCACTCCAACTGATATCCTCGCTCAAGTCAGATGCCACCCAGGCTCCGCAGTGGGGTGGAAGGCTCTTTGGAAGTTGCGCAAGGCCCAGGCTTCAGGCCTTGCACTGCAGCAGATCTGCACAGGAAGAAACTCTTGCTTGCAGCGCGGTGTCCAAAGAGGCCGAGCTCCGCCTCGCCTCCTCCTTAAATAACCCCTCCCATGAGTCTCTGCGGTGGCTACTTGCACTCTGGGTGCCGAACGGGGTTCTGGGTAACATAGTCCCGGGGCCTTAAAGGAGACCCCGCTACATGTACTAGCACTGTATGTAGCTGACCTGACTGGGGGGGGGGTTGCTGTGTCCACCACCCCCTGCCATGTGTACTAGCACTGTATGTAGCTGACATGATTTGGGGGGGGGGTGATTGCTGTGTCCACCACCCCCTGCCATGTGTATAGTGTAGCACTGTAGTTGACCTGATTGGGGGGTTGCAGAATGCAGATATGTGTGATTTTACAGGGTGCAGAATGCAGATACGTGCGATTTACAGGGTGCAGAATGCAGACCAGTTACTCCCTAGCTGAGACTGAGAGCCAGGGGACAGTGGTGAGCGGGGGTGTTGTAAGAAGAAGAGCCTAGAGGAGTGTGTCTTTCTGCTCTGCCACCTTGTGCTGACCTGATTGGTGGGGGGGGTGATTGCTGTGTCCACTACCCCCTGCCATGTGTACTAGCACTGTGTATGTAGCTGACCTGATTGGGGGGGGGTGATTGCTGTGTCCACCACCCCCTGCCATGTGTACTAGCACTGTGCATAGCTGACATGATTGCGGGGGGGGGGGAATTGCTGTGTCCACTACCCACTGCCATGTGTACTAGCACCCACTGCCATGTGTTGCCACCTGTCTGGGATTCACCCAGACAGTTCGGGTTTGGAATCATGTGTCCGGGTTTCAAACTGCCTGAAACCCGGACACATTATTCAGATTGGACTATGGCCTCCCAGCAGGGTTTCTGGCTGCAGTTGTCTAAGCTGAGAGTGTCTGTTACACTCTCTTTTACACTGCCCAAAGCCAACAATAACAGTCCCCCCCCACATACAGATGGGAGAGGAGAGAGGGCTTGATCTTCTCCTGTTCCTACCGCCCCACCACCCCTCTGTGTCCGCCCACACTCCAATCCCCAGGGCTGTGCCTCAGAAAAGGGAAGTGGGGGGCCAGAAATTTAAAGTCCAGCAGCCTCAAATACATCTGGATGAGAGGTGCTGACTGCCAAGGGGTGAGTGAGCTCACCATCCATCCCTGTCTATGACTGAAGTCTTCCCCCTTCTCTTTCCTGCCTCTGAGTCAGTACACCAAGGCAAATCAGGGTTCTCAGAGCACCCCTTACATCAGAGTTCCCCTTTACATCAGAGGCGGCAGTGTTCCCCCTTACATCAAAGTCCTCACTGTGCATCAGAGTACTCAGTGTTACCCCTTAAATCAGGGTTCCCAGAGCATCCCTTATGTCAGAGTCCCCAGAGTTCTCCCTTACATCAGAGTCTGCAGAGTCCCCCCTTACAGTGTAAGGCAACTCTGCAGATTCAGATGTAAAAGGGGAACTCTGCTCTCTTGTTAAAAAAAACAAAATGGGAACTCTGCAGATTCAGATGTAAAGGGGAACTCTGCAGATTCAGATGTAAAGGGGAACTCTGCAGATTCAGCTGTAAAGGGGGAAATCTGAGACTTTGATGTAAAGGGGGACTCTTGTGATTAACTTCATATGATTAGAAATGTTATTTAATTGCAAAATATATGTATAGTTCAAACTATAAAAAAAATTGCTGTGCGCCGCTAAAGTGTTCGGGTTTGACTTGAAGAAAAGGTGGCAACCCTAGGTGATTGCTGTGTCCACCACCCCCTGCCATGTGTACTAGCACTGTACATAGCTGACATGATTGCGGGGGGGGGGGAATGCTGTGTCCACCACCCCCTGCCATGTGTACTAGCACTGTATGTAGCTGACCTGATTGGGGGGGGGGGTGATTGCTGTGTCCACCACCCCCTGCCATGTGTACTAGCACTGTATGTGGCCGACCTGATTTGGGGGAGATTGCGGTGTCCACCACCCCCTGCCATGTGTACTAGCACTGTATGTAGCTGACATGATTGGGGAGGGGGTTGCTGTGTGTCATCATCTCTCTCCGCTGGGGTGGCTCAGCTGCTACCACACACACACAGTCAGGATCAGGAATCAAATCCGGACCTCCCAAGTTACTCCCTAGCTGAGACTAAAGCCTCGTACACACGACCGAGTTTCTCGTCAAAAAACGACAAGAAACTTGCTGGCAGAGCTTTCTTGCTGAGTAAATCGGTCGTGTGTACGCGGCTATCATGTTTCTCGTCAAGAAAACCGACAAGAATCTCGACAAGAAAAATAGAGAACCTGCTCTATTTTCTCGTCGAGATTCTCGTCAGCATGTTTCTCGACGAGAAAAGTGTGTGTGTGTACACTTACCTGTCGCTGTGGAAACCCACGCATGCTCGAAATGACTTTGACGCATGCGCGGTAGCTTCCTAGGCATAGGTAGGATGTAGAAAGATGGCGGCGACGGCATCGAATGTGACGAGCGCACGCTCGTCGTAGTCGATGACGTCACCGCGTTCGCTCCATTCAAAGAACTGCGGGTTCTTTGAAAGGAGCGTGTGTACACTCGGCCGGGACAAGTTTCTTGTCCAAGAATCTCGTCAAGAAAAACGACGTGTGTACGAGGCTTGAGTCTGAGAGCCAGGGGACAGTGGTGAGCGGGGGTCTTGTAAGAAGAGCCTAGAGGAGTGTGTGTCTTTCTGCTCTACCACCTTGTGCTGACCTAAATGGGGGGGGGGTGATTGCTGTGTCCACCACCCCCTGCCATGTGTACAAGCACTGTATGTAGCTGACCTGATTTGGGGGGGGGGGGATTGCTGTGTCCACCACCCCCTGTCATTAGGGTGACCACGTGTCCCGGATTGCCCGGGACAGTCCCGCATTTTGCAGGTCTGTCCCGGGCACCTTCATTCCAGGACAATACAGTGTCCCGGAATGAAACTGACACAGCTACCCCCGGGCCAATCTGATGCCCCCAAAAAAGGCCACCACATCACCGCTTAACTCATTTGACAGTACTTACCCTGGCCGGGAATGCCTGGAGAAGCACAATCCCTGCCCCCTGCTTGTGATTGGAGAAATCACAAATCCTGCCTCTTGTGTCCAATCACTGTGCTGTGATTCGTTACAGAACAAATGGATTTTTGGGAAGGGGCGTGTCCCTGAATGGTAGTTTGGAAATGTGGTCACCCTACCTGCCATGTGTACTAGCACTGTATATAGCTAACATGATTTGGGGGGGGGGGGGGGTTGCTGTGTCCACCACCCCCTGCCATGTGTACTAGCACTGTATGTAGCTGACATGATTTGGGGGGGGGTGCTGTGTCCACCACCCCCTGCCATGTGTACTAGCACTGTATCTAGCTGACTTGATTGGGGGGGGGGGTTGCTGTGTACTAGCACTGTATGTAGCTGACCTGATTTTGGGGGGAGGGGGGGTGATTGCTGTGTCCACCACCCCCTGCCATATGTACTAGCACTGTATGTAGCTGACCTGATTTGGGGGGGGGGGGGGATTGCCGTGTCCACCACCCCCTGCCATGTGTACTAGCACTGTATGTAGCTGACCTGATTGGGGGGGGGATTGCTGTGTCCACCACCCCCTGCCATGTGTACTAGCACTGTATGCAGCTGACATGATTTGGGGGGGGGGGGGGGGAATTGCTGTGTCCACCACCCCCTGCCATGTGTACTAGCACTGTATGTAGCTGACATGATTTGGGGGGTGGGGTGATTGCTGTGTCCACCACCCCCTGCCATGTGTATACTGTAGCTGACCTGATTGGGGGGTTGCAGAATGCAGACATGTGCTATATAAAGGTTGCAGAATGCAGATATGTGTGATTTACAGGGTGCAGAATGTAGACATGTGCGATATACAGGGTGCAGACATGTGCAGAATGCAGACATGTGCGATTTACAGGGTGCAGATACGTGCGATTTACAGGGTGCAGATACGTGCGATTTACAGGGTGCAGATACGTGCGATTTACAGGGTGCAGATACGTGCGATTTACAGGGTGCAGAATGCAGACATGTGCGATTTACAGGGTGCAGAATGCAGACATGTGCAATTTACAGGGTGCAGAATGCAGACATGTGCGATTTACAGGGTGCAGAATGCAGACATGTGCGATTTACAGGGTGCAGAATCAAGGCGTTTGCTATGTACAGGATGCAGAATCGAGGCATTTGCTGTATATTACCCACCTGAAGTAGCTGAGCTGTGAGCTTACCTGATAAGGAGAGGGGGGGGGGTGTTGCTGTGTTCACAACCCAGGTATAGTAGATGAGCTGGTCTGATAAGGGGGGGGATGTCTGCATCCCAGGTGTAAATAGACATTGACCTACACCCACATCTTGCAGCCATCAGATCGGTCCAGCAAGCAGCAGGTCACAGCAGCATCTTCCCTGCGGCCATCAGATCCCGTCCGCGGTCCAGCAAGCAATACGCCTTGTCAGCAGGTCAGTTCCAAAATCCGAATCAAATAATCAATGCCAATGATGCCATTGTCTGCTGTCCCTGGATGGGAGATCGCCATACAGTGGGATCGCTGGATCGGACCTGTCCCTGAGGAGTCGGACAGCAGTATGGGCCATACTTTGTATTGTCAGCTGTCTCCCAATCTCACTCTGATGTCTCCCTCATAGCAGCTCCAGTCCAGCTCTCCGCTTCCCTGACCGTGGCACCGATTTGTCTAAAAATGTGGGATCTGCTCACCTGAGTGACTGACACCTGTTGCCTGTCCCGTCTATTTTCACTGGCTGCCATGAATGAACAGCATCAGCTGTCATTACAAGGAGCGGGAGGGGACGTCCCCATCCCCCCACAGCTCCGCCCAGGTCTCCCATCCCACCCGGAGACCTGAACCACCAGCCGGCACATCCGGGTTTGCCTTTGATCGGGTCTCCAATGTAGAAACCCGGAAACGACATCACAGCGTCACTTCCGGTTTACTCAGCAGCCAACGGCGCCATTTAAAAAAAAAAAATCATAATTCAAAAACACTGATCTTGGCAGAGGAGGGGTTTGGGGTCTTTTAGACCCCCGCTCCCTCCATAAAGAGTACCTGTCACTGCCTATTACTGTCACAAGGGATGTTTTGTGAAAACAATAAAAGTGATCATAATTTTTATTTTAAGGGACAGTGTAAAAAAATAATTACAAAAGGAGGGCACTAATTGGGGCCCACCTGCGTGAGACTGTGGCCAGCACACACCAGGGTAATTAGGTATAGCTAGGCTAATGTGCTGGTTTGTGTCACTAATTTTATATTTCAGGTTTGTACTGGCCAATAGAACTGCATGGAAGGTTCTGGCTGAACCCAGTCGGCCTATAAAGAGACAGCTGCAGTGGGGCTTATTCACCTCCCCCCCCCCCCCCCCCCCCTGGAACGGATCAACAGGACGAAGTGCTGCCGGTTTTTCAGACACCCTACCTGTCAAAACATGGAATCCCTGGTGAGACAATTGCTGAACAAAGCCAGTGAAGATGGAGGTGAAGCCTGGCTGCGGCGCTGTCTGGAGACAGCCACCGGGAGTAAGGAGGATGCCGAAGCAGAAGTAGTCACATCTCACAGGAGAAGCACCGGCCAGTGGGTGGACGAACAGGAGGTCAGCGGGCGGTAACGCCGGAGCACTGCCCCCAGGGGAGCCATCCCAGCAGCAGTAATGACGGTGGAAGCGGCGGCGGAGGACAACATGGCGGCGGAGGATGACGGCGGACAGGCGGGCCCCAGTCGCCGCTCCGGAGTGAAGAGGCGAGCCGGCTCACAGTCACCCGCATTCAGCAGTTGGCGGGGCGCTCCGAAGAGGCCCGCAGCTCCTGAGGAGAAAAGGGAGCCTTCCCCTGCACAAGCTCGCAAGTTGCCCACCGCTGGTAAGGACCCTGCACAGCCAGCATTTCGCTGGGCAAAGAAGGATCGAGTCACTGAGGTTCCAGGTCACAGTCTTCTGCTGGAGGGGATGGCTCAGCAAAGGGCAGAGCATCCCCCAGTGGCTGGTGAGTGTAATCAACTTGCTGCTGTTAAAGTTATAATGGATTCTTTGTCATTGCTTGTTAAATCACTTTCTCCTCCTGTTAACCCTGTCTCTGCTAAACCTTCTCTCCTATCCTCTGCTCATGTGTCTCTATCTGCTCCCCTGCAGGGATCTGTGCAATCTGGTCTAATCAATGTTGGTATTAATGTGTCATCCTTGATGCATAGCTTGCCTGAAACACATATGAAAGAGGTTATGCCTTGTGAAATTTCCCCGTTAGGTTATCATCTGGGGTTACCAATTAAGGAGAAAATATGGAAGGGTGATTTTGTGGACATATTATCACTTCTCCCTGTACAAAGACTCTGGATTTAAAACAGATAGAAGGGGAGAGGATAAACAGGAGGATGATAGGCGTAGGCTGGTGCCCAGGTCCTTTCACAATTGGCTGCAGGCATTTTTTATATATTCTGGGGTTGTGGCCGAGAAGCACCCTAATTTATGCGGGGGGCTTTTTCAACATATGGAGCACATTCTGGAGGCATATAAAAATTTTGGGGGGCTGGGGTGGTTCTTTTATGATGAAGCCTTCCGGCAGAAATTGACCATTCATCCCTCGCTTCGGTGGGGTATGAAAGACGTGGGCTTGTGGCTTAATTTAATGGTGTCTCAGAAACCCCCCATGCCCAGGTAGAGTCCTGTTGCCCCGAATGGCCCGGCTCTGTATAGGAAAGGATGCTGTTTCGCATTTAACGAACAGCAATGCCGTTGGAACGCTTCCTGCAAGTACAGACACGAGTGCTCCTTTTGTGCTGGGGCACATCCAGTAGCAAATTGCTTTAAGAAAACTGCTGCAGGATCCGCACCAGGGCAGAGGGATATTTTTTCCAAAAGCCTGCACTCCAGTGAGGCTGGAAAGAATGCGCCCGTGGCTGGACTTGTACCCAAACAGGGAGAGGGCCCTGGCACTCATTGAGGGTTTTTCTCAGGGTTTCCCATTGCCCCCTTTTGCTGGGTCGGGCTGCACGTTGGTGGATAACCTTAAATCTGTTTCCAATTTTCCCCAGGTGGTAAGAGACAAGGTTTGGAAGGAGATTGATGAAGGGTGGGTGGCAGGACCCTTTCGGGTACCCCCGTTTGAGAATTTTCGTTTATCACCACTAGGGGTAGTCCCCAAAAAAGAACATAATTCTTTCCGTTTGATCCATCACCTGTCTTTCCCCAAGGGACAGTCTTTGAATGATGATATTGACATATCATTGTGTTCTGTTTCTTATGCCACGTTTGAGGATGCAATTGGCAAAATTAGATTGTGTGGTCCTGGGGCATTATTGGCCAAAGCGGATGTGAAGTCAGCTTTCCGCCTCTTGCCCATCTCTCCTGAAGCCTTTAATTCACTGGGTTTTCATTTTGATGGTTATTTCTTTTTTGATAAATGTCTCCCTATGGGTTGTTCCTTGTTGTGCGCTTACTTTGAGGAATTTTCCACGTTTTTACATTGGGTTGTTTGTATGCAGTCAGGGGTGCACAGTGTAGTGCATTACCTGGACGATTTTTTATTTGTTGGGCCAGCAGAGGATGTGCGGTGTGCCAGTTTGTTGGGCACTTTCCGAGCAGGGACTCAGTCTTTTGGTGTCCCGTTAGCTGAGGAAAAAACATGCACGCCAGTTTCCTCTTTGGAGTTTCTGGGGATACATATTGACACTGTAAGGGAAGAGTTCAGTTTGCCTACAACTAAGATTGTGAAATTAAGATTTTTACTAGCACGATTTTTGAAGGCATCAAAGGTGCGTTTGAAGGAATTACAGTCCTTATTGGGTATGTTGGCGTTTGCATGTCGGATCATGCCGGTAGGTCGAGTTTTTTTACGACGTCTTGCTTTGGCAATTTCTGGTTTAAAATCCCCGTTTGCTCATGTACGTTTGACCGCTGCATTGAAGGAGGATCTGCGGGTATGGGCCCGGTTTCTGGACTCCTATAATGGGCGCTCTTTCTTTCAAAGTGAATTTATTTTTGCCCCCGACATGAAGTTGTTTACAGATGCGGCAGATTCGAAGGGTTTTGGGGCCATCTGGGGATCCCATTGGTGCTGTGCAGCCTGGCCTGACTCCTGGGTTAGCCTGGGTGCCACCAAGAATATAGTCTTGCTTGAGCTTTTTCCGGTTTTGGTGGCATTAGAATTATGGGGCGAGTCTTTCGCAAATCTGCGCATTTTAGTGGAGACTGATAATAAAGGTGTGTTATTTGCGGTCAATTGCTTTTCTTCCAGCTCCTTATGGGTGGTCAAAATATTACGGCAGATTGTATTTTTGTGTCTCAAACACAATATTTGGCTAAAGGCTAAATTCCCTCCTGGGAAATTAAACACAGTTGCTGACTCATTGTCCCGCTTTCAGATGGACCATTTTCGAAGATTGCTGCCAGAGGCGGAAGGCGCCATGTGCCCGGATCATTTATGGTTACTGATATGAGTATGGCCGTTGAAGCCATCAGAGGTTCAGTAGCACCCAAGACTTGGGCAAGCTATTCTGTATCCTGGCAGAAGTGGCTGGCGTTTGCAAGTAATTCAGGTTTCAGAGGGGACGTACCGACAGAAGGTTGACTGCTTGCGTTTGTGGCGTCCCTAATGGGAGTGCGGTTTTCCTACAGTCATATAATAAGATCTATGGCGGGCATCTCCTTTTTCTGCCGTTTGAAGGGGTTGCCGTCTTGTATGTCTTATTTTTCCATAAAACAGGCTGTGAAAGGCTACAGGAGGAGAACCTTTGTTGCTGATAACAGAAGGCCCATTTCTTTATCAATATTGTCCGGTTCATGTGCTGGGACTACCTTGGTTTGTTACTCGCCTTACGAGGCTCTATTATTTAAAGCTGCTTTCGTGCTGGGATTTTTTGGAGCATTTCGGATTTCGGAGCTGGTGCCAGATTCTAAATATGGACGCTCGGGAGTACGCTCGGAGCATGTAGTTCTGGAGCAATCTGAGGTTCACATATGGCTACAGCGTTTAAAGACAGATCATTTTGGTAAAGGGTCATGGATCACTTTAAAAGCCCAGCTGAATGAGGAGTTATGCCCAGTATCGGTTGGTTCGCCAATACCTGGCAATTAGACCGCAGGGTAATGGGCATTTTCTTATACACACAAACCGGTTACCTTTGTCCCGCTATCAATTTAATTTTATCCTCCATAAGTGTCTGGGGTTGCTGGGTTTACAGAACCTAAAATTCTCTTCCCATTCTTTTCGAATAGGGGCAGCTTCGTAAGCGGCTAGGCATGGGTTACAGGATTCGGCTATTAAGTCTATGGGGAGGTGGAGGTCAGATTGCTTCAAATTGTATATACGTCCTAACTTGTTTGTTTAAATTCCAGACTTACATCGCACTGTGTGGTTTCTGGGACATTCCTTTGTACACTGGGCGCATAAGAGCGGCTCAACGGCCTTATACGGTGAACTTATCCTTGCAGCCGGAATCCTTCAGGTTATTCTGGAAGGGAGTGTGTGGTCTACAGTGGTATAACTTATGTTTTCATTTAAATAATTTGTTTCAGGTATGGCCTCCTCCCTCAATTTTGGTATTGCATTTAGGAGGAAATTACTTAGGGAATCTCAGGACTTTAGACCTTTTATTTATGATCAAACGTGATCTTCATCGTTTTCATTCAACGTCTCCTGGTACAGTTATAATTTTTTCCGAGATTATTCCCCGCCTTTCCTGGCTCTCCTCTCCCTTGAGGAGAGTGATGGAAAGGATGAGGAAGCGGGTAAATAGGGCTTTAGAAAAATACATGCCCACTATTGGTGGGTTATCTTACCACCATGTTGACTTGGAGGGTGAGGTCCCGGGGTTTTACAGAACTGATGGGGTTCACCTTTCAGAGATCGGCATGGATCTGTTTAATTTGGGTATACAGTCTGGTATTGAAATGGCCGCGGTGGTGGGGGTGGGACGGGCTTGAGGCAAGCCAGCCGGTGGGGACTGTTTGATTCAAATGATGGTGGTGTTTACTGGCATATATTTTGGTGATTTTACTGGTTAAAATGTTTAAGATGGTAAAAAAAAAAACAATAAAGGTACCGCGGCCAATAATATTTGCCAAAATTAAATGGTGTGTTGTGCTTATTTATTAGTATTAAGAGTAAGTTATGGGTAAGGTGGGTGTGTGTGTGGCCTACAGTCTCAAAATAATGAAATAAGAAAAAAGAAAAAAATGTTTAATGCACCCAATCCCTACATGTTTGCATGCCAAAGAAAACTCATACCTAAGTCAAGCCCGCAAATATAATAAGTGTTCAAACCACACATGTGAGGTATCGGCACGATCGTTCAAGTGAGAGCAATAATTCTAGCACTAGACCTCCCCTGTTACTCTAAACAGGTAACCATTTAAAATGTTTAAAACGTTGCCTATGGAGATTTTTAAGTACCGTAGTTTGTCGCCATTCCATGAGTGTGCACAATTTTAAAGCGTGACATGTTCGATATCCGTTTACTCAGTGTAACATCAACTTTCACATTAGTGTATTTTTTACACAAAATTTGCGTTTGAGAGACAGCTGCGCAAATATCGTGTGACATAAAATATTGCAATGACTGTCATTTGCTAAAAAAATAAAATATATATATATATAATGTTTGGGGGCTCTAAGTAATTTTTTAGGTATAAATTCACCTAAAAAATTCTTCTCTGCAAGGGTTCATTCACACCACAGTACACCTACTAGTGTGCACATTATGAACATGTAATTGTGGGCGTTTTACCTTGTGCTGACAGGCAGTTTTAACACACATTGCAATGTTTTTCTTTTCTTTTTACTTCTATTGTTATTAATTAGTGCTGTAGCACATTGTGATGCATTCAGCATGTCAGATTGCATGGTGCAAAAATGTCTATGCTATTTTTTTTGTCAGTGCACACAAACGCAATGCATTGGTGTGAACTTAAAGCAGAGTTCCACCCAAAAGTGGAAGCTCCACTTATCTGTTTCCTCCCCCCCTCCAGTGCCACATTTGGCACCATTTTGGGGGGGAGCCTATCCCCACTTCCTTCAGACCTTGCCATGGCGAGGTGCGTCAGGAGTTCAGCCCCCCCTCCTCCTTCCCCTGCTGCCAGGCCAGTAAGAGTGCAGCGCGCTTCGTGTATGCGCAGTAGGGAACGTACCAAGGCTTCACTGCCGGGTTCCCTTACTACGAATGGCGGCGACACCACCCGAGAGCCAATGGAAACATTGGCTGCGGGTGCTGACATTGTTGGATTCCAGAACAGGTAAGTGTCCTATTATTAAAAGTCAGCAGCAACTGTATGTGTAGCTGCTGATTTTTTTATTTGTTTCGTATGTGGGGGCGAAACTCTTCTTTAAACTATAGGGGTTGGTTGGGACTACATTGGGCAATGTAGCCCAACACAACCTAACATTGGCTGTGTGAATGGGCCCTAATTGCTGTTATATCTTACAATATATATTTAAAATATCTTATAATAAACATGCTTGTCTTTTAACCACTTAAGCCCCGGACCATTTGGTAGCTAGAGGACCAGAGGTGAATTCAGAATTTTGCACTGCGCTGCTTTAACTGTAAATTGTGCGGACATGCAATGTTGTACCCAAACGAAATTTGCGTCCTTTTCTTCCCACAAATAGAGCTTTCTTTTAATGGTATTTGATTGCCTCTGCGATTTTTATTTTTTGCGATATAAACGGAAAAAGACCGAAAATTTTGAAAAAAAATGATATTTTCTACTTTTTGTTATAAGAAAAATCGAATAAACTCAATTGTAGTCATACATTTAGGCCAAAATGTATTCAGCCACATGTTTTTAGTAAAAAAAATGTCAATAAGCGTATATTTATTGGTTTGTGCAAAAGTTATAGAGTTTACAAACTAGGGTACATTTTCTGAAATTTACACAGCTTTAAATTTATGACTGCCTATCTCATTTCTTGAGGTGCTAAAATGACAGGGCAGTACAAAACCCCCCCAAATGACCCCATTTTGGAAAGTAGACACCCCAAGGAAATTGCTGAGAGGCATGTTGAGCCCATTGAATTTTTTATTTTTTTGTCCCAAGCGATTGAATAATGACAAAAAAAAAAAAAAAAATTACAAAAAGTTGTCACTAAATGATATATTGCTCACACATGCCATGGTTATATGTGGAATTTCACCCCAAAATACATTTTGCTGCTTCTCCTGAGTATGGGGATACCACATGTGTGGGACTTTTTGGGAGCCTAGCCGCGTACGGGACCCCGGAAACCAAGCACCGCCTTCAGGATTTCTAAGGGCGCAAATTTTTGATTTCACTCCTCACTACCTATCACAGTTTCAAAGTCCATAAAATGCCAAAATAGCACAAAACCCCCCCAAATGACCCCATTTTAGAAAGTAGACACCCCAAGGAAATTGCTGAGAGGCCTGTTGAGCCCATTGAATATAATTTTTTTTGTCCCAAGTGATTGAATAATGACAAAAAAAAAAAAAAATTACAAAAAGTTGTCACTAAATGATATATTGCTCACACATGCCATGGTTATATGTGGAATTACACCCCAAAATAAATTTTTCTGCTTCTCCTGAGTACGGGGATACCACATATGTGGGACTTTTTGGGAGCCTAGCCGCGTACGGGACCCCGGAAACCAAGCACCGCCTTCAGGATTTCTAAGGGCGCAAATTTTTGATTTCACTCCTCACTACCTATCACAGTTTCAAAGTCCATAAAATGCCAAAATAGCACAAAACCCCCCCCAAATGACCCCATTTTAGAAAGTAGACACCCCAAGGAAATTGCTGAGAGGCCTGTTGAGCCCATTGAATATAATTTTTTTTGTCCCAAGTGATTGAATAATGACAAAAAAAAATAAAAATTACAAAAAGTTGTCACTAAATGATATATTGCTCACACATGCCATGGTTATATGTGGAATTACACCCCAAAATAAATTTTTCTGCTTCTCCTGAGTACGGGGATACCACATGTGTGGGACTTTTTAGGAGCCTAGCCGCGTACGGGACCCCGAAAACCAAGCACCGCCTTCAGGATTTCTAGGCACAAATTTTTGATTTCACTCCTCACTACCTATCACAGTTTCGAAGGCCATAAAATGCCAAAATCGCACAAAACCCCCCCAAATGACCCCATTTTGGAATAAAGACACCCCAAGCTATTTGCTGAGAGGAATGGCGAGTATTTTACAGCTCTCATTTGTTTTTGAAAATGAAGAAAGAAAATATATATATATTTTTTTTTTTCAATTTTCAAAACTTTGTGACAAAAAGCGAGATCTGCAAAATACTCACAATACCTCTCAGCAAATAGCTTGGGGTGTCTACTTTCCAAAATGGGGTCATTTGGGGGGGTTTTGTGCTATCTGGGCATTCCATGGCCTCCGAAACTGTGATAGGCAGTGAGAAGTGAAATCAAAAATTTACACCCTTAGAAAGCCTGAAGGCGGTGCTTGGTTTTTGGGGTCCCGTACATGGCTAGGCTCCCAAAAAGTCTCACACATGTGGTATCCCCGTACTCAGGAGAAGCAACAGAATGTATTTTGGGGTGTAATTCCACATATGCCCATGGCATGTTTGAGCAATATATCATTTAGTGACAACTTTGTGCAAAAAAAAAAAAAAAAATTGTCGTTTTCCGCAACTTGTGTCAACATATAAAATATTCCATGGACTCGACATGCCTCTCAGTATATAGCTTGGGGTGTCTACTTTCCAAAATGGGGTCATTTGGGGGGGTTTTGAACTGTTCTGGCATTTTATACACAACATTAGGAAGCTTACATCCACTCTTCTAACCACTTGAAGACAAAGCCCTTTTTGACACTTTTTGTTTACATGAAAACATTTTTTTTTTTTTGCAAGAAAATTATGTTGAACCCCCAAACATTATATATATATTTTTAAAGCAAAGGCCCTACAGATTAAAATGGTGGGTGTTGCATTTTTTTTTCCTACACAGTATTTGCGCAGCGATTTTTCAAACGCATTTTTTGGGTTAAAAAATACACTTTTTTTAATTTTAATGCACTAAAACACACTATATTGCCCAAATGTTTGATGAAATAAAAAGGATGATCTTAGGCCGAGTACATAGATACCAAACACGACATGCTTTAAAATTTCGCACAAACGCGCATTGGCGACAAACTACATACATTTTTAAAAGCCTTTAAAAGCCTTTACAGGTTACCCCAGTAGATTTACAGATGGGGTCTACTACTAAAATGATTGCCCAAGATCTGACCTTCGCGGTGATACCTCACATGCATGGTGCAATTGCTGTTTACATATGACGCCAGACCGACGCTTGCGTTCGCCATTGGGCAAGAGCAGGGCAGGACAGGGGTGCTTTTTTTTTATTATTTTTTTATTATTAATTTTGCTTTTTTATTTTGTTTTTAAATTGTTCCTTCCAAGTATTTATTTTTTTTATCATTTTTATTGTTATCTCAGGGAATGTAAATATCCCCTATGATAGCAATAGGTAGTGACAGGTACTCTTTTTTTGAAAAAACTGGGGTCTTCTAGACCCTAGATTTTTCCTCTGCCCTCAAAGCATCTGACCACACCAAGATCGGTGTGATAAAATGCTTTCCCAATTTCCCAATGGCGCTTTTTATATCCGGGGGGGCATTCCCTCCCACTGCTTGTAAAAGCAGTCCAGAGGCTAATTAGCCACTAGGATTGCTTTTACATGAAAGCCAGACCGCAGGCTGAAAAGAATACCAAGATGATACCTAAACCCGCAGGCATCATTCTGGTATAAACATTCAAAGTCCAGCAACATACCAGTACGTTGCTGGTCCTTGTTGGACATGTATTGTAATCTTTTTATTTCATGCAGCCAGTTGGCTGAACGAAAAAAGAGATTGATCGGTGGGTATGCCCACCATTAGAATACCGCCCTTCATCCACCCACTTCCAATGATGGGCATACACGCACCATTTATATATGCCGAAGCATGGGGGCATCCTCCCGCAAAAAAGTTATGCCGCACACACATGGTCGGACTTTTCCACGGGCAAGCCTCCGTCGGAATTTCGACCGTATGTACGCGGCATTAGGAGCAAAATCGCTCCTCCGCCCCTGCTGCCCCAATGCTTCGGCATATTTGCTTTTTTTTTTTTAACTGTGGTGGTGAAATCACCTCTTACAGCACTGGAGTCGCAGGGATCAGGCCTGTCTCTGCGAATGCTGCAGTTATGTGTGTTTTTGTTTTGTAAGTGACAGTGATCGATCGATACTGCACTTGGGTGGCCTGGGCTGGACGGAGGGGCAAAACGCAGGTGCCAGCAGGTATCTGGGCTGATCCCGCTAACACTGCGTTTTTGGGAACCCTAAACTGCTGGGGACGCTAGTATAGATCTGATCAGATCAGATATTGATCTGTTCAGATACTATACCACTAAGGGGGGTGTATGCTTCACGCGTGGGTGTTAGCGTTACTGGCACTAACCTGACGCTGCCTGGGGTGTGACTCAGACCCTCTCTGACGCTAAAACCTAATTGATATCACCCGCCGGGCGATCAGGGGGTTAAACCTTTATTGGGTTATATACGGCGGGTGCCCTGACACTATAAAAAGCAAACTAACTAACCAGCGTCACCCGTAACACTTATATGGTGATCACTGGTGAAAGGGTTAACTAGGGGCAATCAGGGGGTTAAAACCTTTATTAGATAATATATGGGGGTACCTGACGCTATAAAAACCTGCGGCGAACCTAAAAAAAATTACCAGCTACCGATCTGCATCACCGACACTAAGACAGCGTTTAGAAAAACTATTGCTTAGCGACAGTGGTGATGGGGGTGAAAGGGTTACCTGGGGGGCGATCAAGGGGGTTAAACCTTTATTAGATAATATATTGGGGTACCTGACGCTATAAAAACATGCGGCGAACCTAAAAAAAAATACTGGCTACAATCTGCATCACCGACACTAAGACAGCGTTTAGAAAAACAATTGCTTAGCGACAGTGGTGATAGGGGGTGAAAGGGTTACCTGGGGGGCGATCAAGGGGGTTAAACCTTTATTAGATAATATATTGGGGTACCTGACGCTATAAAAACCTGCGGCGAACCTAAAAAAAATTACCGGCTACCGATCTGCATCACAGACACTAAGACAGCGTTTAGAAAAACGATCGCTTAGTGACAGTGGTGATAGGGGGTGAAAGGGTTACCTGGGGGGCGATCAAGGGGGTTAAACCTTTATTAGATAATATATTGGGGTACCTGACGCTATAAAAACCTGCGGCGAACCTAAAAAAAATGACTGGCTGCCGATCGGCATCACTGACGCTAAGACAGCGATCAGAAAAATGATCGCTAAGCGACAGTGGTGATAGGGGGTGAAAGGGTTATCTGGGGGGTGATCAGGGGGTTAAACCTTTATTAGGGGGGGTTAGGGGGCTACACTGGACCTAAGACTAAACTTTGGTGACACTTTTACAGTCACAAATGTCACTGATTGCAGTGATCACTAAATAAATGGTCACTGCAATCAGTGACACTGTGACTGGGGGCTGGGGGGGTGATCTGGGGGGTGATCTGGGGTGTCTGGGGGGGCCTGGGGGGGGCGATTTATGTCCCTATGTGTCCTGGTGTCAGTGTAGTGTTGTGTGCACTGACCTGATATCTTCTCTTGTACGGCGCTCGGTATATGTGAGCGCCGCACCAGAGATGACATCACTTCCTCCTGCTCCCTCTGTCTGACACAGACAGAGGGGGCATTTCCATTCGCCGGGAGCGATCGCGAGGGGGTGGCCAGAAACGAATGGCTGCCCCCTCATCCCGGAACGCTCCCGGACACTTAGCCACCGCTCACTGTATAGAATGGGGGTCCGATTGGACCCCCCAACTGTACAAAGGCAATCACGTACACTCTACGTGATTGTGCCTGTCGGTGCCATTCTGCCGACTGTGACAGCAGGAAGGTAAAGTCACCTGGTTGCATCCAGGGGGGTAGATATATTTCGCCCAGATTCAGGCTTTACGCCGACTTATACAACTAGGTGGAGAGTTGTATAAGGCTAGTGGGCTCATGGATGACTCATACCTCTAGGGAGAGGGCTGGGCGTCGTGCAGACAGGGAGTTGATGAGACCAGCTGAAGCTTGTCAGCTCATTTAGGCCTCTATAAGAACTCCCAGATTCATTAGGTGTTCGCTCATGCCTGGAACCAGACCTGTGTGGACTGTCTAGGGAGAGTGAACCCCTGTGCGGTGAGACAAAGCCTGTGTGGCTATTTGCTTGGACATTTAAAACCAGGGACTTAGGGACTAGGACAGCACTAGGCTGATCCCAGTTGTTAGTTAGGAAACCTGTATGTTTAGTCAGAGGTCAACTTGACCAGGATTTATTTTGGTTATGTTTCTTTTGCTTTGCTGTGTTTTGTCACTGTAAATAGAAAATAAACCGCACCTTTTTTTGATTTTGAAAACCACAACCTCCGTTTGCTGGGCCTGTTTTGTGTGGGGAGCCCATCCCGGGGGTCACACACACCCGCTGCCGAGCTAACCCCCTCACAGTTGGTGGAGAATGCGGGCAGTTTTTTTTTAAGCCAGCATGGAGGAGATACTGAAGCAGCTGGCTCTAGCAAATGCCAATCAACAGCAGACAAATGCAGGTTTGCAAAGGAGCCTTGCAGCCCAGCAGCAGACAAACGCAACTTTGCAACAGAGTCTGGAGGCTCAGCAACGAGCCCAGCAGCAATCTGAGGCCCGCTTCATAGACCTGTTGCAGAAGCAAGAGCAGAGACTACAACAACAGATGGAAGCAGTAATGCAGCAACGTCCGCAGACCAGTGAGGAAAGCCGTCCCACTAATACCGCGTCCTTTGGGGTGAGTCGTTTATTGACAAAAATGACTGGAGAGGATGATCCAGAGGTATTTTTGACCACATTTGAAAGGACCGCTGAAAGAGAAAAGTGGCCTGAGGAGCAGTGGGCTGGACTGGTGGCTCCTCTGTTAACTGGTGAATCGCAGAAAGCTTACTATGACCTAGAGCCTAACCAAGCAAAAGACTATGTGATGCTAAAAGCTGAAATATTGGCAAGGCTGGGTGTCACCCAGGCTGTCCGGGCTCAGCGTGTGCATAACTGGACTTTCCAGCTTGGAAAACCCCCCAGGTCTCAAATGTATGATCTCATTCACCTGAGCAGAAAGTGGCTACAGCCAGAGACTTTGTCCGCACCAAAGATTGTGGAACGTGTTGTAATGGATCGGTTTTTGAGAGCTCTTCCTACTGCCATCCAAAAGTGGGTAAGCCATGGAGACCCAGAGACGGCCGATGGTCTTGTGGATCGTGTGGAGAAATACTTGGCTACAGAGAACCTGACGGCCTCTTCCAGAGACACTCGGACTTTCCACCCTAAGACCAGACCATCCCCAGGGGCGGATAAGAGGATTCCAAGGGGTGAGGGTGGAGAGAGTGAGAGGGTGGGAGCTCTACCCCAAGTTTGGCGAGAACAGCCTGGGAAATCAGCGGCTCAAGAGGCGGCAAGAAGGATCGTTTGCTACCGCTGCCGGCAAGCGGGACATATTGCAGCCAATTGCCCGGTTGTGGAGGAACCCATGCAGTGTGACTTTCTGACGGGCAGACGTCAGTCGCTGTGTGCGACAGTCGCATGCACTGCCATTCGAGGAACTGAGAAACATTTATGCAAAATGTGTGTTAATGGTAGAAATGTTGTGGTATTGCTGGATTCAGGTAGCCTTGTGACCCTGATAAAGGCTGAGTTAGTTAAAACAGAGGTCTCTGGGAATAGCAAGGTAGCTGTTATTTGTGTGCATGGGGACACCCGAGAGTATCCAGTGACTACAGTGTGTTTCGAGACCCCCAAAGGTACCCTCTCTCATCCAGTGGGCTTAGTATCTCAGTTACCGCATGACGCCATTGTGGGAAGGGATTTTCCGAAGTTCTGGGAACTGTGGGATGATCCTGAGCCCCTCACTGGTGCCCCTATGTACCAGGAATGTGATAGCCAGAACTCCCCTGAGAGTGGTGAGGACTCTCCGGAATTTCCCTTATCAGTATTGGCAGGGGAGACTCAAGAAACTGGAGAGGAGCCCACCTCCTCAGACGAAAACCTACCGTCTGTGGAGTTTTCTGATCTTGAGGTTCACAGGGAAAACTTTGCCACAGAACAGTTGAAAGACCCCGCCCTAATAAAGGCACGGGAAAACGTAGTGAAAATAGATGGCGAGTTAGTGAACCCAGATAATACCTGCACTTACCCATACTTCAGCGTAGAGAAGGACCTACTGTATCGGGTGGCAAAAAGGGCAGAAGAAACCGTTGAGCAGCTTGTGGTGCCCAAACCTTACAGGAAGTTGGTGTTGGAGTTGGCCCATGGGCACATTCTTGGAGGTCATCTGGGGACAGAGAAAACCCGAGAGAGGGTATTACAGAGATTCTATTGGCCGGGGGTGATGAAGGACGTAGAAAATTATTGTTCCTCCTGCCCTGTGTGTCAGAGGTTGGCCCCGATGCCACATTTCCGTAGCCCGCTGGTCCCTCTACCCATCATTGAGGTCCCGTTTGAGAGGATCGCCATGGATTTGGTAGGTCCTATAATCAAGTCCGCTAGGGGGCACCAGTACATATTAGTTATAATGGACTATGCCACCCGTTATCCAGAAGCGATCCCTCTCCGAAATACCTCGGCCAAAACCATAGCCAAAGAGCTATCTCTTGTTTTTAGCCGGGTGGGTATTTGTAAAGAACTGCTTACGGACCAAGGTACACCCTTTATGTCCCGGGTTATGAAAGAGCTATGTAAATTGTTCAAAGTGACGCAATTGCGTACGTCTGTGTATCACCCCCAAACCGATGGGCTGGTTGAAAGATTCAACAAAACCCTAAAACAAATGTTGAAGAAAGTGGTGGATAGAGATGGAAAGGATTGGGACTGTCTACTTCCTTATTTGATGTTTGCTATTAGGGAGGTGCCCCAATCCTCTACGGGATTCTCCCCCTTTGAGTTACTGTATGGGAGACACCCAAGAGGGCTGTTGGATATTGCCAAGGAAACTTGGGAAAGTGAGAGTTCTCCCCACAGGAGTGTGATTGAGCATGTCGCCCTGATGCAAGATCGAATTGCACAGGTAATGCCCATCGTGAAGGAACATTTGGCCCAAGCGCAGTTGGCACAGCAGAGAGTGTACAACCGTGGAGCCAAGACCCGTACCTTTTCCCCGGGGGATAGGATATTGGTACTTGTCCCTACGGTTGAAAGTAAATTCCTTGCCAAATGGCAAGGCCCCTACGAGATAATGGAAAAAGTGAGCGAAGTGAATTACAAGGTCAGACAACCAGGAAGGCGAAAGCCCGAACAGATCTATCACGTTAATCTGTTGAAAGCCTGGAGGGATAGAGAGTCCCTAGTCGCAGACACTTGGTCACCAGCTCAAACTGGTTGCGTGATTCCTGAGGTTGGAATAGCAGCCACCTTGTCACAACCCCAACAACAGGAGGTTAAGGAGTTTGTGCTTCGCAACAAGGAGGTATTCTCTGAGCTGCCGGGACAAACATCTGGGGTAGAGCATGACATCATTACCCCGCCCGGTGAAAGGGTGAAGTTAAAACCCTATCGGATCCCAGAGGCTCGACGGGAGGCAATACGGGAGGAAGTACAGAAAATGCTGAACTTAGGGGTGATAGAGGAGTCCCAAAGTGATTGGTCTAGTCCCATCGTGTTGGTGCCTAAACCGGATGGGAGCTGGCGATTTTGTAACGATTTTCGTCAGTTGAACAAAGTTACAAAATTTGACACCTACCCCATGCCACGTATAGATGAGTTGATCGACCGGCTGGGAACAGCCCGATACATGACGACTCTTGACCTCACAAAAGGGTATTGGCAAATCCCCCTGGCCAAGTCGGCCAAAGAGAAAACCGCATTTGTAACCCCAGACGGGGCGTTCCAATATAAAAGAATGCCGTTCGGGTTACAGAATGCGCCGGCCACATTCCAGCGGAAAATGGACCAGATGTTGAGGCCCCATCGGAAGTATGCTGCGGCTTACCTGGATGACGTAATTGTCCATAGCACAGATTGGGCCTCACATCTGCCAAAAGTGCAAGCAGTCCTGGACTCTGTTCGGGAAGCGGGGTTTACGGCTAACCCCAAGAAGTGTACCATTGGGCAGGAGGAGGCCAAATATCTTGGGTACACCATTGGGAGGGGAGTAATAAAACCCCAACTCAACAAAGTCGAGGCCATCCAGAGTTGGCCACGTCCCAACAGCAAGAAGCAGGTACGAGCCTTTCTGGGAATCGCTGGGTATTATCGGCGATTCATTCCCCACTTTGCTTCTAAGGCTGTGCCCCTAACCAACCTGACGAAGGGGAAAGGGTCGGTCATGATTAAATGGACCCCCGAGGCTGAGGCAGCATTCCAATTCTTGAAACAAGCCTTATGTAGCCAGCCAGTGTTGTACTCACCCGACTTCTCTAAAGACTTTGTCGTACAAAGTGATGCGTCAGATGTGGGGTTAGGAGCAGTATTGTCCCAGGTCTGGAACGGGGAAGAGCACCCAGTCATTTACCTCAGCAGGAAGTTGAAGTCCCATGAGGTAAATTACGCCACCGTTGAAAAGGAGTGTTTAGCGGTGAAGTGGGCTCTAGATTCCCTTCGGTACTACCTGCTAGGTAGGCACTTTGACATGGTTACGGATCACGCTCCGTTAAAGTGGATGGCTCAAAACAAGGAAACAAATAGAAGAGTGAATAGGTGGTTCCTGGCCCTCCAGGAATTCAACTTCACAGTAAAGCATCGCCCTGGCGTTCAAATGGGGAATGTGGATGCTTTGTCTCGAGTACATGAATGCCTGATTGCTGGTGTTCCAACCCCGAGGTTAAAACAAGAGGGGGGGGTATGTGACAGCAGGAAGGTAAAGTCACCTGGTTGCATCCAGGGGGGTAGATATATTTCGCCCAGATTCAGGCTTTACGCCGACTTATACAACTAGGTGGAGAGTTGTATAAGGCTAGTGGGCTCATGGATGACTCATACCTCTAGGGAGAGGGCTGGGCGTCGTGCAGACAGGGAGTTGATGAGACCAGCTGAAGCTTGTCAGCTCATTTAGGCCTCTATAAGAACTCCCAGATTCATTAGGTGTTAGCTCATGCCTGGAACCAGACCTGTGTGGACTGTCTAGGGAGAGTGAACCCCTGTGCGGTGAGACAAAGCCTGTGTGGCTATTTGCTTGGACATTTAAAACCAGGGACTTAGGGACTAGGACAGCACTAGGCTGATCCCAGTTGTTAGTTAGGAAACCTGTATGTTTAGTCAGAGGTCAACTTGACCAGGATTTATTTTGGTTATGTTTCTTTTGCTTTGCTGTGTTTTGTCACTGTAAATAGAAAATAAACCGCACCTTTTTTTGATTTTGAAAACCACAACCTCCGTTTGCTGGGCCTGTTTTGTGTGGGGAGCCCATCCCGGGGGTCACACACACCCGCTGCCGAGCTAACCCCCTCACACGACGTATATATACAGTGAGCGGTCGTTAAGTGGTTAATGAATACTACTTTCTTTCTTTACTATGAACAGATAATAGACTTGTGCACAATGGAAAATTTGTTTAGTTTCGGTTAGTTTCTTTTCGGTCCTGTTGATTCGTAATCGTTCGTAGTTTTGCTAGATGGGATTTTTCGTGTTCGGACTAATTCGTATTTTCGCAAGCTACATTTTTCGTTGAATCGGAATGATTCGTATTAATGTAAGCCTTATTTTTCGTTGATTTATAATTCGTACTTTTGGTAGAGTACGTTGTTTTTCGTTTAATCTGGACACAACTCCTACTTTCGTAACTTTTTTTTGGGTTCGTTGATTCGTAATTTTCCGTGTCTCTCTCACAACGACGCTGCCTATTATGCCTAATGTGCTTCGAATGGATTTGTACTTTTCTAAATACATAGCGGTTATTTGTAACGATTCTAA